>CM056051.1:221897987-223300954 GCA_029574335.1 Rana kukunoris
GCCGTCTTAATGTACACTAGTGAAGTCACTCTGACTTCAAAAAAGGTTCCTGTACTACTTCAATCCGACTTCTAGGTAACTTGTAGGCAACTTGTACCCATTGATTTCAATGGAAGGCGCCTCAGAAGTCGGATCACTGTCTTAACTGAAGCAACAATACAGGAAGATAACATACATTTCTCAGGCAAACCCCTCCCTCCCACAGAGCTGATTGTTGTTTGATTGGCCACTGGAAAGCCTCATGTCCTGGAGGCGACTTGAAGTTGCCTTGTACTGTCCTGGAGGCAACTTGAAGTTGCCTTGTAAGTTGCCTGATGATTCATACTCAAGCCATGTCCTAGTTGCCTCCCAAAGTCTTGCTAGAAGTCGTGTTGTCCCTGTGTGAATGGGCTCTAAGTCTATTGTGCTAAATACATTTTCTTAAAGATACTAGTGACTGGTGCCCAATTCCTTTTACTCCAAAGTGTCAAGGATTCTGCCTGCCCTGAGATTTAAAATTCTAGCTCACCAAGCCTTCTGGGGGTTCTTCTTATCTGCCCTTGGTTAAGGGGATGCTACAAAAAATATCAGGAGGTCTAATATTTCCTTACTGTATCCAAAAGGAATACAACTATTTGGCTTGCATCTTTCAGAGATTGTGTTACATTGCTGCACAGCAAAGAAGATTAACGATTTGCAGTTAGTATAGTGAATTCTGTAAATGCCATCCTCATAGTAATATTTTTTTTGAGTTAAAAAAAACAAATTTACTCCTTAAAAGTAATACACAAATAGAAGTGCAGTGTAATGCTTCACTAGTTGATCTATGGCCACTCAGAAATATCTTTAGAAGCTTTTCACATTGAATTATATTAGGGTTGTCCCAATATCGATACTAGTATCGGTATCGGGACCGATACTAAGCATTTGCTCCCGATGATTCATCGATACTTTTTTTTTCAGAGAGCGGGTGGAGAGGGGGCGGAGAGCGGGTGGAGAGGGGGCAGAGAGCGGAGCAGAGCAGTCCTCGGGTATGTCACTAATGGAGGAGAGCTGCTGCCGCCACCGCCGTCTAGTCCCCAAAAGAGAAAGCCAAGAGCCCCCACCCCCCCCCCCCCCCCCGCCGCCATCTAGCTTATCAGCGCAGGGAACATTACAGCTTTCATTTGAATAGCTGTGTGTTCCCCGCCGTACCTTGTCATATATAGCCCCTCCCCCTTGTCCGGGCACTTTAATAGACAGATCACCCATCCAAGGATTGGATTTTTGGGGACAAGGCTGCATTTGTGGATAAGGCTGCATTTGTGGATAAGGCTGCATTTGGGGACATGGCTGCATTTGGGGACATGGCTGCATTTGGGGATATGGCTGCATTTGGGGACATGGCTGCATTTGGGACATGGCTGCATTTGGGGACACATGGCTGCATTTGGGGGATACATGGCTGCATTTGGGGACAAAGTATCGGTAATCAGTATCGGCGAGTACATGGAAAAAAGTATCGGTACTTGTACTCGGTCCTAAAAAAGTGGTATCGGGACAACCCTAAATTATATTATAGATGTTATCTTGTGTTAGTTATACAGTTGCTAATTAATTACTACAGTATGCACAAAGTACAATGCATGGCATTATTGTGTCTTCCTTATAAGGAATTGTTTCTTTATAGATAAAGATAAACTAGCATATAGCGTATTTCTGATTTGCCTAGCTTCAATACAATTGCCTACTAAAAGACTTTACCTGCTAAGTTCTTTGAGGAGAGGCTCATTGGCTGATTTACCCTACCTGACCTGCTGGAGATAAAATGCTAAATAAAAATGTGCTTCTACCCTGCTGGTTATACCCCCCCCCCAAAAAAAAAAGCTAATTTCTCTAGGTATTAATTGGGGACCACTATAAGGCAAATAAGGATATTCTATAGCAGTCAAAAATATAGGTACATTCAAAACCTTTGACAAGTCGGAGGGATCATGCATGGTCATCTTTGCAACTATTACAACAAAAATTGCATTATAAGGCAACAACAGAACAGTTGTATTAGTCCTGAAACCAAAGAGACCATTTCCTTACATGATGTGCTCAAAGAATAGGTAGTGACAATTTGTGGCTTCCTCCCTTTGTGATCCCCAGACAACCGACCCAGGTCCTATCTCCAATGTTTGAAGTGCGGTAGTAGGGTAATGATCCAAATATAGTAAGTGCTGTAACATTAGAATATAAGGCCTTTGGTGTGGTCAGTTGAGAGAAATTATAATAAAAACTGTGGTTGGTGATAAAAAATCTAGTTAACGCTGTTGCACTGGCTCTGAGTGTGTGTTGCAGTTGGATGTGTATGGAGACAATTCGAATTTTGTCTGTAGAACTAGGAAGGGAGCAAAGTCCATTCTTGGAAAATATGAAACTAAATGGATCACCCCCAAATCCCTTCCTGTTTCCCTGTTGTAGTTTGGCCAACTCCATATAGGAATGATTACGCCATATAGGACTATGGGTAGTGAACCCCTTCAGACGCTGCAACTGTTTGGACTCCTTCCAATTTTTTTTAAGGGGATTGTAAGTGGGAAAGTGTTTGTGAGGTTTTGGTAAAAACCCAGACTTCGAGGCTTTCCAGACAGAATCTACTCTGATAAACTTTAACATAATACAGGTGGTTACACAGATCTGTAGACACAGGAAATTTTTTGGATTCTGACAACATTTTGGTTGGAAGCTCCACTCACAGAAGATGACCAAAGGATGTATCTTTTTCCTCCCAGAGAGAGAAGGAGACACATATTAGAGATGGATTGAGCAGTAAATGTATTCATTTGATCAGAGATCCCTCAAATAGGGGTTCTTCTGTTTATGTCAACAAAAGATGTATGTGTAGATTTAGGGCACATTATAAAATTGGTCTGCATACACGCATTAAACTATCTGGAAGTTATGAAGAAACCAGATGTTTCTATTATGGAATCTGATCCTTTTTAGTCCTGCAACAAAGCCAAAAATGAAAAGCTTTGGGAAAAATCCATGACCCTAGGAGACCAGACTCTCATAATAATCTAATGCCATAGGCGTGCGCACAGGTGTGCCAGGTGTGCCCAGGCACACCCTAATCATTACCTGCAGTGCAGATTTCCCCTGCTACCACCCGGTGTCCTCTCCCACGGCATGGCTGGCTTCCCCTCCTCTCCATTGGCTACTGCAGTGTTGCACACATTGGGCCAGATTCAGGTAGATGAGAGCATCTTTGCTCCAGAGTAACGCTTCTCATTTACGTTACTCTGCCGAAATTTTAGCAGCAAGTGCTGTCATTCACGAAGCACTTGCTCCTAAAGTTGCGGCAGCGTAACGAAAATGAGCCGGCGGAATTCAAATTGGGCGGGTACGGGGCGTGTAGTATTTAAACTAAGCGCGATCCCGCCGCGAACGTACTGCGCATGCGTCGAGTGTCAAAGCATCCCTGTGCGCATGCTCCAAATTCTGTGAATGAACGTCAATGACGTCACATTCCCATTCATGATCTTTTTACGCAAGCGACGTGATTTTTTTTCCCGACGCGATGACGACGCCTATACCTAACATAGGATACTCCAACCCCATGTAGGTATATCTTCGCGCCGCGTATGGCTTCCGGAAACGTCGTACCGTCATTGCGTCGCGCCGGAATTCGCTCGTGAATTGCCGATTTCCGCTCATTAACATATTTTTTGAGCGGAAATCGGCGGGAACGCCCCCGGCGCCATTTTTAAGTTGAAGTAATGATGCGATGGCGAAACTCAGTTACGCTGATCGCATCGGAGCTTCAACCCGGCATTTCTTGTTTTCTGGTTACAGAAAACAAAAACGCCGGCTCAAAGTGACAGTTAGGCTGGCGGATCACTGGATCCGCCAGCCTAACTGTTCCTGAATCTGGCCCATAGATGATATTTCAGAGTGGGGAACAGGTAATGTAATTCACTGGCCCCCTCCCTTTCTGAATGAACACAGTGAGAGTTCGGTACTATGTTTTCGAGCTTTCAGGCACACCCTAATGCAACAGGCTGCGCACACCTATGTCTAATGCCCTTATGTGAGTGTTCCCTCCAAGGTTCCAGATGTAGCTCAGTTTCACCTCTCCAGTTCCCTGAATGAAATAGGCAAATTCCAACAAGGAACACTGTTTTCTAAACCATGACTCCAGACAGTTATTGTTTTTGAGAATTGAGAAATCCTATGAATTGTGTCCTCAAAATGAAAGTCTGCAGTCCAGTTTTCTAGAAAGGCTTATGCCTTGTACACACAAATTTCTGATGGAAAAAGTCAGACGAAACGAAATTTTTCATCGGATATTCCGACAGTGTGTGTGCCCCATTGAAGTTTTTCCATTGGATATTCCGACCGTGTGTGTGCCCCATTAGAGTTTTTTCCATTTTTCCAGAAATTAGAAAGATAAAGAGAAAAATCCGTTCGTCTGTATGGAACTCCGACGGAGAAAAAAACATGCATGCTCAGAATCAAGTCGACGCATGCTCGGAAGCATTGAACTTAATTTTTCCTCGTCGGCTCGTCGTAGTGTTGTACATCACCGCGTTTTGGACGCTCGCAATTTGGTGTGTATGCAACACAGCTTGAACGGAATTACGTCAGAAACTACGTCAGAGTTTACCCCAATGGAAATTACAATCGTGCAACGCTCCACTGCGCTGTTTCCCTAACCACTTCAGCCCCGAGCCTGTTTTTCAGATTCGGTGCTTACGAGACTAAAACAGTTTTTTTTTGCTAGAAAATTATTTAAAACCCCCAAACATTATATATTCTTTTTTTTCTAACACCCTAGAGAATAAAATGGCGGTCATTGCAATACTTTTTCTCACACCGTATTTGCGCAGCGGTCTTACAAGCGCACTTTTTTTGGAAAAAATTCACTTTCTTGAATTAAAAAATAAGACAACAATAAATTTGGCCCAATTTTTTTATATATTGTGAAAGATAATGTTACGCCGAGTAAAATGATACCCAACATGTCACGCTTAAAAATTGCGCCCGCTCGTGGCATGGCGTCAAACTTTTACCCTTAAAAATCTCGATAGGCGACGTTTAAAAAATTCTACAGGTTGCATTTTTTAAAATGCAGAGGAGGTCTAGGGCTAGAATTATTGCTCTCGCTCTAACGATCGCGGCGATACCTCACTTGTTGTGTTTGAACACCGTTTTCATATGCGGGCGCTACTCGCGTATGCGTTTGCTTCTGCGCGCGAGCTCGTCGGGACGGGGCACTTTAAAAAAAAAAGTTTTGGTTTTCGTTTTTATTTCTATTTATTTATAATGTTTAACACTGAAAAAAAAAAAAAAAATTATCACTTTTATTCCTATTACAAGGAATGTAAACATCCCTTGTAATAGAAAAAAGCATGACAGGTCCTCTTATATATGAGATCTGGGGTCAAAAAGACCTCAGATCTCATATTCAGGCTTAAATGCAAAAAAAAAAAAGAAAAAAAAAAAAAGTCAAAATGTAAACAAATTAAATGTCTCTTTAAGAGGCTGGGCGGAAATGACGTTTTGACGGCGGGAGGGGGGGGGGCACCCTCTCCCGCCGCCGTAACGGCGATCTCGCGGCGAATCCGCCACGATGACCGCCGTTATCGTTAACAGGACCGCCCCACGAAGAGATGGATATCTCGGTTGTGGCAGCAGCTGCTGCCGTTACCGAGATATCCATCTTCAAAAAAATGACGTCTTTGGACGCGGGGCCGGTCAGAAGTGGTTAATGAGGATGGGCGGTGCCGGGCCGGTGCTGGGACCTGCCACGATCGAGGGATCGGCCTCGGGGGGTGACATTGCGGGCGCCTAGAACAGGTAAGTGTCCTTATTAAAAGTCTTAAAAAAAAAACCTGCTTTAAAGGGGTTGTAAAGTTACAAAAAAAATCTCACAGCACCGGCCCCCCCCGAGCCCCCGTTGTACTTACCTGACCGTTTGAATCTCCCGGGCGCGTCCACGTCGTCTCTCTTCGGTTCCCAGCCTGGCCATTGATTGGCTAGGCTGGGCGGATTGATAGCAGCGCAGCCATTGGCTAGCGCTGCTGTCAATCAGAGCGGATGACGCGGCGCGCTGGGGGGCGGAGCCGAGTGATACAGTCGGCGGCTATGGCCGCCGCTGTATCACGGGAGCGCGCTCGCAAAAGCTTTCCTCCGTGCGAGCGCCCTTGCATGAAGAGGGAAAGCTTTTGCGAGGAGGAGCCCAGACAGCCGCCGAGGGACCCCAGAAGACAGCTTTCCGGGCCACTCTATGCAAAACGAACTGCACAGTGGAGGTAAGTATAACATGTTTGTTATTTTTTTTTTTTTAATCCCTGACTTTAGTGTCCCTTTAAGATTGTTTAATTAGTCAATATTTGACAATAAACCTGCAGAGCTGCACCAGATTCTGTTGGTTCCGTACCACACAATCTGTTGGCCAGAAGGAGAGCATCACAGATTAGTTGGTTACATCCTCAAAATCCCAGCATGTTGGACAATAGATTGGCCACCAATTTTGGACTGGGTTACACAAATGTAGTTAGCCACCACCTTTCTAACATCATTTCTATCCACTCCACTAACTTACCTGCATTTCTTGGCCACAGCCTGACACAATGTTGTCAGCCTGTAGCTAAAATATTATTTGAACTGGCTGCATTTTGCAGTTGATTCCCACAAACCTCCATGGAGCTATGTCCCAAATGAAAAAAAATATATCAATATGCCATCCTTTGCATTATAAAATAAAAAAATCCTGGTTCCTGTCAGCAGCACTGGAGACTTTTTGTACCAACATACCCACAGTCTTGCAGCCTGAATAAGCATGCTTGAACTCCCTGTGTGTTCTGCTCCTCAATGATCACTTCCCCTTACCAGTTCTCCTAAAATGGAGGGTATCTCCCGCTTCATTTCAGCTGTAGTGCATTCACCTTTACACCCTAATGGAGTCAAACTTCAAAAATCTGGCCAATCATTGTAATACTACTGTGATTGCTCCACTCACACATTGTGTGGTGTGGTCACATGACCACATTACCGGAGCGTATACGTTGCTTTTCTGATGTTAATGATAATTATTATTTGTGCATAAATAAACACTTATGCAATTTACCTGGCACCATATCACAGGTATGTGACTACAATAATTATAAAACACTAGGTCAGCTACATAACTAAGAACACACTACCTGCTTCCTGTCAGCTGTTCTGGAGGTTCCTGCACACATTCAGTTTCACTTTCACATTCACACCATCATGGCTCATGTAGACCTTTTTCCTGTTTTTCTCCTCAGTGCCGTACTTCACCCCCATAGTTACTAACTGCCCTGATCTGAATCAGTCATGATTTTCTAAAGTTGTCCTGTGTAGAAAGATGCAGGCTACTAAGAAATGGTGAAGAGGTGATAATACAAAAAAGGAATCATATGTAGTGCCCATGTACTTCCAAGTACGGGTTCTAGTAAATTTAAGGGATAATCAGAGTGTAAGTTGATTCTGATTCTAATGAGATTTGTTTGGTTTGGGTCTCTGTTTCAGCTTGGCTGTGCTGTGGGCTCATTCTGTCACGCCTGGGGCTTTGTTCCACCCCAGGAGGGTAGGTGGCAGCAGTATAGTCATGGTTTGGGTGCTTTTTCCAGCAGCCAACCAGGAGGCTTGGGCCTCACTAGGCATGCTGGGAGAGGGTACTTATGAGGCAGACACCATTTTTAGAGGGTCTTCTTCTTCTGCTCGGAGTGTGGCACCCACCTTTAGGGCGACCACATCACCGCACCCCTAGCGTTATGGCCTTCCTGGCCGGGGCGTGTGTGCTACGTGGTGTTCCTGGTTTCTGGGCCATGTGGGCCCAGAACATCCAAGCAGGATGGGAATCGTCTGGGTTCTCACTTTTGAAGATCCCAAGCAAGTGTGGCTGTTCGGGGGAGTCCAGTTGAGGAGTGCCGGTCCAACAGTATTGAGACGAACCATAGGGGATCAAGGTACCGGACACTGAGGGATTGACTTTTCTTTCAGTCGGTACCTGAAGCGACGTTAAGAAGTAGGTTCAGGCAAAACTTTACTAAGGAGGGGATCCTCTGTATCTGCAATCAGAGAAGGCCTGTGGCAGAGGCGCTTTCCTGAAGTTCACCCTGGAAGAGTCTGTGAGAGAGACCTCTTCTCAATTTCCGAGTGATACTCTGGCTGCCAGGTCAGTGTGAGAGACCTGTCCAGGTACGCTATACCCACTCAGGCTGGAGTGGCGAAAGAAATCTAACTGTTGTCGGAAGCAGGACTGTTTCCATATTCAAGACCTGAATCTGCTGTTCTCCTTCCAACCTTCGTCTATCCTTTCCATCACCTGTTAACTGTTTTTTACCAGCTTCCTATTTGCAGACATTCCTTTACTGCTGCTACATGCATCGTTCACCCTAGACATTTCACCAGAGCCACGAGGTAACATGCCATTCCACCATTTCTCAGCAGCCTGCAAGGGTACCACTACACATAGACTGTCTATCTTTCCCCCTATGCTTATGAACAAGGCTGCTACATCACCTCCTGCCGATAGAGGGGGATCATCCTTCCTGTTAAAGAGTATGGGATTGTGGGACCTGTGGTTAGCACTCACTTGAGTCCTAGGAATTATTCAGAACTACAAACCCCAATGTGCTGAATCAATGGGGGATTCTGTTAAAGTCTTTAAATTTGACTGGAACTGGCAGGCTCACTCTCTTCTCTCAGGGACATCCCAGGGGTCAGGTAGAAACTGCTGCTCTGCACACAGCTGCACAGAGCTTCAATGACCCAGCCAGACACCAGTGACAGACCCTTTATTCATTGGTTATTGCACTAGAGGTCCCACAACATCACACATCATCCCACCAAGAGCTTCCTGTGGCTCTCAAAAATCAGAGGAACCAGAGACTCACTCACTGCTTCTCATCACCACTACCCTACTGTTCTCATTAGAATATCAGCAGCTCTCTGGGCAACCACTGCTTCATCTTGCTATGAAGCCAAAGCCTGCTCAACTCCTGTTACAGTACGGCAGACCTTTTTCCAGTTAGGATTGGTGAGAGGGTAGCTACTCAGTATTTGCTCTGTTCTTTTTGCATAAGGACACTGCTAACCGACATACAGCATCTCACAAAAGTGATACCCCTCACATTTTTGTAAATATTTTATGCAGAAATGCAGAGGCAGCACGGACATTGCTACAACGGCTTCTAATCACTACAGTCCCAGCCACCGAGCGAGGGAGTCACTGGCAAGCCAGGCTAGCCAGGGCACGCACTAGCCCAGCACCAGTCTTTGTGACACCGGGGTGCACAACACACAGAAGACAGACACAGGAGATCCTACAAGGCACCTGGAATGCGGACTCTATTGATTATTTGACTTACAACTGTTTAAAGCAGACAACAGAATCCATACCGTTTTAAGGCTTTTATACTATATGCTAAATGTGAGTACCCATTTTATGAGAATAAAGTATATCTTTTGTGAAACGGTATCACACGCTATTGGGCGCTTTCATTTGTCTCTTCTATGAGCGGTCGAGCGGTTGGAAAGATTCCATATGAAAAAACCTGACAGACATAGCAGTGTGGATACTTATTGTGAGAGCCTGTTACCCCTGTAGGGGTGATTGGATTCGGTGAGTGCGGGACCAATGGGAAGAGCACTGAGTGACCCACTGACGGTTGTACCTGCATGAAGCACCCAGCACTTTAACTTTGCATGAAGCAAGATTGAAAATAGTTTTAATTTTATTTCTGCATGAAACAAGATTGGATATCGGACTTTTTTGATTGATTTGATTTTTTTGATTATTTTTGTATTATTTTGATACCGAATACACATTGTTTTTTGCTATTTTTATGTATCACTAAACATTGTATTTACCAGTATTTCATTCTAAGGATTAGCACAATACAGCACTTTGTATTTTACATATTATTTGCACTTTAATTTTAGCAACACCCTTGGCACATCATTTAAACAACTTCAAGTAGGCGCCACCACCTGCTATCTACACTCAACAGCCGGAGGAGGTTGCCTGATCCATGTTTTTACCTGTGAGAAAGGGTGGAACAAGCAAGAACCCCTAGCAACCCAGCGGGAACTCATAGCAACCAAGCAGGAAATCTTAGCAACCAAGTGGGGAACTCTAGCAACTAAGTGGAGAACCCTCAGCAACTAAGTGGGAACTATTAGCAACCAGCTGCATGTAACCAGCGAGAGGCCTATGAAGTCAACATTTTGCAAGCCCTACGGATCATCTCAGAAAGAAGTAACATCTTATTTTTTTGTCAGGTAGGAACAGCCAGGTTTTCTGCAGATCACCAAAAATTCTGCCGGTTTGGTTCCTAGACATTTCACCAGAGCCACGAGGTAACATGCCATTCCACCATTTCTCAGCAGCCCCTGCAAGGGTACCACTACACATAGACTGTCTATCTTTCCCCCAATGCTTATGAACAAGGCTGCTACATCACCTCCTGCCGATAGAGGGGGATCATCCTTCTGTTAAAGAGTATGGGATTGTGGGACCTGTGGTTAGCACTCACTTGAGTCCTAGGATTTATTCAGAACTACAAACCCAATGTGCTGAATCAATGGGGGATTCTGTTAAAGTCTTTAAATTTGACTGGAACTGGCAGGCTCACTCTCTTCTCTCAGGACATCCCAGGGGTCAGGTAGGAACTGCTGCTCTGCACACAGCTGCACAGAGCTTCAATGACCCAGCCAGACACCAGTGACAGACCCTTTATTTCATTGGTTATTGCACTAGAGGTCCCACAACATCACACATCATCCCACCAAGAGCTTCCTGTGGCTCTCAAAAATCAGAGGAACCAGAGACACTCACTGCTTCTCATCACCACTACCTACTGTTCTCATTAGAATATCAGCAGCTCTCTGGGCAACCACTGCTTCATCTTGCTATGAAGCCAAAGCCTGCTCAACTCCTGTTACAGTACGGCAGACCTTTTTTCAGTTAGGATTGGTGAGAGGGTAGCTACTCAGTATTTGCTCTGTTCTTTTTGCATAAGGACACTGCTAACCGACATACAGCATCTCACAAAAGTGATACCCCTCACATTTTTGTAAATATTTTATGCAGAAATGCAGAGGCAGCACGGACATTGCTACAACGGCTTCTAATCACTACAGTCCCAGCCACCGAGCGAGGGAGTCACTGGCAAGCCAGGCTAGCCAGGGCACGCACTAGCCCAGCACCAGTCTTTGTGACACCGGGGTACACAACAACACACAGAAGGACAGACACAGGAGATCCTACAAGGCACCTGGAATGCGGACTCTATTGATTATTTGACTTACAACTGTTTAAAGCAGACAACAGAATCCATACCGTTTTTAAGGCTTTTATACTATATGCTAAATGTGAGTACCCATTTTATGAGAATAAAGTATATCTTTTGTGAAACGGTATCACGCTATTGGGCGCTTTCATTTGTCTCTTCTATGAGCGGTCGAGCGGTTTGGAAAGATTCCATATGGAAAAACCTGACAGACATAGCAGTGTGGATACTTATTGTGAGAGCCTGTTACCCTGTAGGGGTGATTGGATTCGGTGAGTGCGGGACCAATGGGAAGAGCACTGAGTGACCCACTGACGGTTGTACCTGCATGAAAGCACCCAGCACTTTACTTTGCATGAAGCAAGATTGAAAATAGTTTTAATTTATTCTGCATGAAACAAGATTGGATATCGGACTTTTTTGATTGATTTGATTTTTTTGATTATTTTTGTATATTTTGATACCGAATACACATTGGGGCTGATTTACCAAGCCTGTGCGCCAAGACTCATGGTGCACAAGCAGGAGTAAACCTGTTTTTGACATTTACCAAAGAAACACGCTGCCAGTGCAGCGTGTTTCCTCATTTACTAAAGTGCCTAATGCGCCCAGAAGAGGGCGCACAGCACGCCAGTACAGAGCTGGCGTGCGGCATTTAGTAATGTAAACATCGGGGATTCGGGCGGGAGTTTATGAGGGGGAGGAGGGGGGTGATGCAGGGGAAGTGTAGTGACATGTGTTTCAACTTGTGTGGCGGGCCGATTTGAAAGGGAAAGTGACTTTTGGGACCCGATCCCCGTGCCTTGCAAAGTAACGCTAGAACCTCGGAAGGTTCACTTGCATACTGGGCATGGCGCAGAGGGAAAAATCGGAGCTCACCGCGCGCCGCTTCAGTACGCCGGGAAATCCTTGGTAAATACCAGGCGGCGTAGCAGTGTTTGCACTGCCTGGCGGCGCACGGCAAGCTCCGAGCTGTTCTTCGGGCTGCGCTGACACTGAAGGGGAACTCCGCGCCAAATTTCAAATGTGAAACCGGCGCGGCTTCCCCCCCAGGGGTACAATAGGCTCTCCGGCTTGGTCCGGAACGTGAGGGGTTAACCCACGCCAAAATCGGCGTTGGGTTCCCCCCCAGATCCGTACCAAGCCCTCATCCCAGGCATGCAGTCTGGCCGGACAGGAATGGGGGTGGGGACGAGCGAGCGGCCCCCCCCCTCCTGAGCCGTACCAGACCACATGCCCTCGACATGGGGGAGTGTGTGCTTTGGGGGAGGGGGGCGCTGCCCCCCCACCCCAAAGCACTCTTGTCCCCATGTCGATCGGGACAAGAGCCCTCTTCCCGACAACCCTAGCCATTGGTTGTCGGGGTATGCGGGCGGGAGCCAATCAGAATCTGGGAGCCCCGTTTAATAAGGTGGCCCCCAGATTTCGGGCCCCCACCCTATGTGAATGAGTATGGGGTACATCGTACCCCTACCCATTCACCTGGTGAACGTTTTCACTTTTGAGGGTCTTCCGCCGCCCCCTTCAAATTCTTCTGCCTGGACGGGGGTCGTACATCCCATCCAGGACTTGGACGTGCGGGCTTCTCGTCGCTGTCTTCTGCCGCTGCCCCCTTCACCACGAAGCTCCGTGCTTGTTTGATGAGGGCAGCGGGCTTCCGTCGTCTTCTCCGGGGCGAGGGTCGTACATCCCACCCCGGATTTCGTCGCCGGGTTCTGCCTGGCTCCTACTAGGGGCCAGGGCTTCTTTTGCCGTCTTCCGCCGGAGGGCGCCACTCTCCGGGCTCTCGACGTTGTCTTCCGCCGCGGGGGCCAGGCCTTCTTCTTTGCCGCCCCCCTCGATTTTTTCGGCCTGGACGGGGGTCGTACATCCCATCCAGGACTTGGACGTGGCGGGCTTCTCGTCGCCGTCTTCTGCCGCTGCCCCCTTCACCACGAAGCTCCGTGCTTGTTTGATGAGGGCAGCGGGCTTCCGTCGTCTTCTCCTCGGGGCGAGGGTCGTACATCCCACCCCGGATTTCGTCGCCGTCTTCTGCCGCTGCCCCCTTCACCAACGAAGCTCCGTGCTTGTTTGATGAGGGCAGCGGGCTTCCGTCGCAGTCTTCCGCCGCGGGGTGACACTCGCGGGCTTCTTCTTCCATTCGATGTTGACACGGCGAGGTCCGGCGCTGAAATGCCTTCTGAGCGGCGGGCAAGGACTTATATTGGCATTGGGCGTGGGCGTGGTTATGCCAACATGTGACCTTAACCCATGTGACAGTGATGTCACGTCACATCACTGTCACATGGGTTAAGGTCACATGTTGGCATAACCACGCCCACGCCCAATGCCAATATAAGTCCTTGCCCGCCGCTCAGAAGGCATTTCAGCGCCGGACCTCGCCGTGTCAACATCGAATGGAAGAAGAAGCCCGCGAGTGTCACCCCGCGGCGGAAGACTGCGACGGAAGCCCGCTGCCCTCATCAAACAAGCACGAGCTTCGTGGTGAAGGGGGCAGCGGCAGAAGACGGCGACGAAATCCGGGGTGGGATGTACGACCCTCGCCCCGGAGAAGACGACGGAAGCCCGCTGCCCTCATCAAACAAGCACGGAGCTTCGTGGTGAAGGTGGCAGCGGCAGAAGACGGCGACGAGAAGCCCGCCACGTCCAAGTCCTGGATGGGATGTACGACCCCCGTCCAGGCCGAAAAAATCGAGGGGGGCGGCAAAGAAGAAGGCCTGGCCCCCGCGCGGAAGACAACGTCGAGAAGCCCGGAGAGTGGCGCCCTCCGGCGGAAGACGGCAAAAGAAGCCTGGCCCTAGTAGGAGCCAGGCAGAAGCGGAGGAGCCCGAGGTGGGGCGACACCCCCGTTGTTCTCCGCTGTTTTCGGCCGGCCCCCCCGGATGTAAAAGAGCTTCATTTTGGGGTAGGGGCACAGTCGAGCATGGCGGAGAGCATGGGTGGGTGTTTCCCCCCCCCCGCAGAAGACGGCTAGAAGACCGAGGAGTGGCGACGCCCCCGTTGTTCTCCGCCATTTCCGCCGGGCCGCCCCCCCCGGATGTAAAAGAGCTTGATTTGGGGTAGGGGGGCCTGGCCGAACATGGCGGAGAGCATCGGTGGGTGTCTCTCTCCCTCGGCGGAAGGCGGCGGCGAAGACCGGGGGGGGGGGTAGGTGTACCCCCCCGGCGGAAGGCGAAGACCGAGGAGGGGTTTCGCCCCCCGTTGTTCTCCCGCCATTTCCGCCGGCCCCCCCCGGATGTAAAAGAGCTTGATTTGGGGTAGGGGGCCTGGCCGAACATGCCGAGAGCATCGGTGGGTGTCCCCCCCCGGCGGAAGGCGGCGGCGAAGACCGTGCGGGGCTGGAGCCCCCCCGGCAGAAAACGTCTGGAAGACCGAGGGGCTCCGCCCCCGTTTTTCTCTGCTTTTTTCGGCCGGCCCCCCCCGGATGTGAAAGAGCTTATTTTGGGGTGGGGGCCTGGCTGGACATGGCGGAGATCATCGGTGGTGTCCCCCCCCGGCAGAAGACGGCGAAGCCCGGGGCCCAATGGGCTGGTGGTGGGGGGTCCCGGCAGAAGACCCCCGGAGCTGACTAATAAATTATTTTTTTCTGTGTGTTTTTTTTTTTGTTTACACTTTTCCACCCGGTGAATGGGTAGGGGTACGATGTACCCCATACATCATTCACATAGGGTGGGGGGCCAGAATCTGGGGGCCCCCTTAATATAGGGGGCTCTCAGATTCTGATTAAGCCCCCCGCCCGCATACCCCGACAACCAACGGCCAGGGTTGTCGGGAAGAGGCTCTTGTCCCTTTCGACATGGGGACAAGAGTGCTTTGGGGTGGGGGGGCAGTGCCCCCCTCCCCACAGCACACACTCCCCCATGCGGGACTTGTCACCGACGGTCTAAGGCCCCTCATTGTTCGCAGGGATCAGGAGCCACAGAGTGCCTGACGTGTGTTCTGGTATCGTTTTAAATGCCTCGGGAGCGATGGTTTCTTTTATCATGGCGGAGGATCCCTTGGTGAGTGACCATCTGGCGCTTAGAAGAGGATATCGCTCGTACCTCCTGTTTCGTGGGAGATAGGCCCCATCATCCATCACTGTGGATGTACCACTAGGCCTAGACTGTCGCGCTGCCCTGCTGGGAGTGCCTCTGCTGCTTGCCCTGCCGAATCACTGGGTGCTTTGGGCTCCGAGCTGCCTTGAGGTCTGGGGAGAGGTGGCTGTCAACCACCACAATTTGCTTATCGGACTTTTGGGTTTTTTCACTAGGACGAGGCATGGGGTTTATACACCACTTACACTGGCTTGTGTTGGTTTTTCCTTAGTATAAATATTGTAATAATTTTTGTATTTATTGGTTATCACCCTAATCATACAGTTTTCGAGTTGGTTATCCCTGCATTCCAGTCCCACCATTCACCCCTATCACCCACACCCCCCCTCCTCCTCCCCCCTGCACTTTCAGAGAGCTCGGCCCAGGACAGGTGTCCTGCCACCCCAGCCGCCCAATTCCACTTCCCCTTGGTTCTGTAGGGCATGTTCTGGTACGGCTGGAGTCGCTCCCCTTTGTCCGGCCATGGCCACGGTTTGGTCCTGAGGGGGAACCCCACGCCGTCGTGGGTTTAGTTCCAGGAGGTTTGGCACCCAGGGGGGACCCCCATTTTTTTTTTGCCTTTATCCCGCCTCAGTGCTGTCCTGTCTACAATGTATGAACAGCGATCTGTCATTTCCCTACACAGTCCTCCCCCTTTACAGTTAGAACACACCCAGGTAACATATTCAACCCCTTTCCGCGCCCCAGTGTTAACCCCTTCCCTGCCAGTGTCATTTTTATAGTAAGCAATGCATTTCTATACCATTGCTCGCTACAAAAATGCCAAATCTCACAAAAATGTGTCCGCCACAATGTCGCATTAGACAGAAAAAACAATGATAGCCACCATTACTAGTAAAACAAAAAATTATTCCAAAAAAACCCATAAGACCAACCCCTACTTAGAACTTTTGCCCAAACCAATCAAACGCTTATTGTGATTTTTTGCAACCAAAAACATGTCCAAGAATACTTATCGGCCTAAACTGAGGGCAAACAATTTTTTGAATATATTTTGGGGGAGATTTATTATAGCAAACAGTAAAAAAGATGTTTTTTTAGTTACCAAATTGTCGCTATATTTTTGGGTCAAGCAAAAATAAGAAAAAACGCAGAGGTGATCAAATACCACCAACAAAAAAAAAAATAGAATTTTTAGGGGGGGGGGGGGGGATGAGGACGCCAATTTTTTTGGGGGCCACGTCGCACAACCACGCAATTGTCAGTCAAAATGACGCAGTGTTGAAATGCAAAAACTGGCCCCGTCAGTGACCAGTAATATGCTCTGGGGCTCAAGTGGTTACAAATTAAGAATACACTAAAGTTAGCCCAATTTATGGCCATAATGTGAAAGATGATGTTACACCGAGTAAATAGATACCCAACATGTTACACTTTAATATTGCACACACTCATGAATGGCGCCAAACTTCAGTACTTGAAAATACCCATAGGCAACGCTTTTTTATGTGTTTCAGGTTACCAGTTTAGATTTACAGAGGAGGTCTAGTGCTAAAAGTATTGCTCTCGCTCTAACGTACGCTATGATACCTCACATGTGGGGTTTGAACGGGGGTTCAATATGTGGGCGGGGCTTACACATTTAAGGCCCGCCCCCATATATGGAAACATTCTTCAAACCACACATGTGAGGTATCATAGCGTGCGTAACAGCAAGAGGAATATTTATAGCACTAGACCTCATCTGTAAATCTAAACTGGTAACCGGAAACAATAAAAATGCTGCTTGTTCGCTTCTGACTGCGCGAGCTACTAGGGACAGGGGCGTTTAAATTATTACTATTTAGGTTTGTTACGTAAAAATTCTATAAGACCTCCCGTTCAGCTTGTAAAGCATCACTTCATGGGGACCAAAAAAAAATTTAACACCTCTAATGCTTTCATCCGCCATTGCAGATTTGATTCTGGTACTGCATTTCGAGTGAACTGGGCATGCTCGAACAGTTAGTAAAAAAAAGTGGAAGTTTGATCCTGAAAATGACTTGCATCTTTCTGAGCATGCTCAGAAAGCTCTTTTTTGGGCTTAGTAATTTAAGGACATCCTTAACAGGTGTAAGCAGTTCCAAGTGCACACAAACTAGAGGCTGACATTTCTTCATGTGTTTCCAATTGGTTCATTAGCACACATGTTATAAAAAGCGTGGATACTGCACGTGTCAGCTGCCCCTCAGAGGGGGCAGATTTGCTGGCTGGAAGTAATGGCGGAGTGAAACAGAGATGTTTTGGAGCAAGTTTTGTATTTTTTGATGTTTTCTCTGCTACATAATTTTGCTAAATGTTTCTCAAGATGTTAATGACTAATGTTTTAATCCTGTGGGTCTATCCTGTTATTTCAAAAGCATGATTTATTTTCCAATGACTGTGAAATAAACGTTGGTCTTTTTTGTTTTTAGGTGTTTTTATATATTTTTGGTGTGTTTTATTTGTAATTTTTTGTTTTGCTTTCCTTGTTTGTGTGGACCAATAAAATTACTTTCAAATTTTGAAGTTTGTTTTGTGATATTTTTTTCATGCTATGGATTTCAACCGCTGCAGCTGAAATAGTTTGGGCCTAAACCATCAAGTGTGATTTGTCTCTAAGATCTTTCCTGGTGTGTATGCATGAAATGTTTAGTCACCAGAAAAGGAAGGACAAAGCGGTAAGTATTGTTTCCTAGAACTGATGTCCAGACTGACTTTTTAAAGCACATGTGCAAGATGTAGGAAAAGCTGCAAACAGGGCCTGTTGGAGGGGGGGGGGGTGTGGGTTTTTTTTTTTTTTGACAGGCTTGAAGTGCTGATTTACAGCGCTGTGCTTGAAACTAGCACAAGACAATCCTATTCTAATTGTGGGTTGTTTGAGGGAAGCCAATTGAGTGTTAGAACCCCTGCTAGTGTTTTTAGGTTGGGCTTTGTGTCCCTTTTCCTAAAATTGGCTTCACTTCCTGTCACACAGCTGAACAGGAAGTGAGGTTAAAACCCTACCAATGGTCTTTTCTTCGGGGCACAGGTCAATCTAACTAGTGTCACCATTAAGCAAATTGCACTGCAGTGTACACCCCAAATGATTAGTTACTTTGGGGTTTAGTAAAGGCAAAGCCGCTCTGCAGTAGAAGCGTAGGCAATGAAAATCAGAAGGGAAGCACTGATGGTTTTTACTTCCAATCCCGCCAAGTTTTGAGTTTTCTTCCTTGCTTGTCCACTTGTAGTGCAAAGTGGATTTGCCTTTAGTAAATGGACCCCAAAGTCCAAGATTCCTACTAATTTGGGGTGTACACAGCAAAATGCCATTTCCAAAATGGGAAACTATTTATATTGATCTGTGTCCCCAACAAAACATTACTCAGGTGTTTCCCTCACTTCCTGTTTGGCTGTGTGGCAGGAAGTGAATGAATTAAGTAGAAAGTGACAACATTTGTGAGGTGTCTTTACCCTATCAGGGGTGCAGGCATCCCCAAAACAAACAAGAAAATAGTTGATTTAACATTGGGTGGTGTTTGTGGGGGTCCCTAACACACATTCATACATATTAGCAACGCTGGATCGTGGCCTATTGGCATGGTTATATTTTCTTAAGCCTCTCAATAAAATGATCTGAAATTTGGGGTTAAACTGGAACAATAATCATCACTTTTATTTTTTGGATTTCTTTCATTTTGGATAGAGTTGGGGGGGGGGGGGTTAGAAGCTCTGTCAGTTTATTTTGTATTATCCCTGTCCGTTTGGGGGAGATTGGCCTTCACTTCCTGCCCCATAGCCAAACAGGAAGTGATCGAAAAAGTAGGCAAATTAAGGGCCCCCCCAAGTCCCCCCCCACAGAACTTGTGTGTGTCCCCTGAAAATTCCTGGGTGGGTCATAAAAAAACAGGGTGTGGCCTTGACAGGAAGGGTGGGTCATTTTTCTATTAGGGGGTGCCAAAATTTGGTCAGGCCTAGGGAAGCACAAAACCTAAATCTCCTACTGCACATTAGGGCTTATTTAGACAGGATCCAATTTACAGCATGTTTTTAGATTGTGGGAGGAAACCCGCACAGGGAGAACATGCAAACTCCAGGCAGATAGTGTCACACGGGCGGGATTCGAACCAGCAACCCTTTTGCTGCTAGGTGAACATGCTACACACTACGCTACTGTGCTGAACGAACATGATTGCAGCTGAAAGCATGAGATGTTTTTTTTTTTACCAATTCCATGCTTTCCAGCCTGGAGGACAGATGTGGGGTCTAATTGACCCCGCCTTTCTCTATAAAGAGGACCTGTCACACACTAGTCCTATTACAAGGGATGTTTACATTCCTTGTAATAGGAAGAAAAGTGAAAAATAATACAAACAAAGGGACAAACAAGTGCAAAAATTAAAATATTAAGTAAAAAAATAAAATAACAAAGGAATTTAAATGCTCCTGTCCCTAGTAGCTCGCACTCAGAAGCGAACACGCATGCAAGTCCCACCCACATATGTAAACATCCTTCAAACCCCACATGTGAGGTATCATAGCGTGCGTTAGAGCGAGAGCAATAATGTTAGCACTAGACCTCCTCTGTAACCTCAAAAGTGGTAACCTGAGAAAAAAAGTCAAGCGTTGCCTATGGAGATTTTTAATAACGAAGTTTAGCGCCATTCCATGAGTGTGCGCAATATGAAAGCGTGACAAGTTAGGTATCTATTTACTCGGTGTAACATCATCTTTTACCTTATCCCTAAAAATTGGCCTAGCTTTACTGCTTTCTTATTTTGTCATTCATGAAACAGGTTTTTTTTTGGAAAGCCAAAAAAAAAAAAAACGTTAGAAAATTTTTGGCACAAATACTGTTGGAAATGTGTCCGAAAAAATGGCCGCCACTTTATTCCCTAGGGTGTTTGTTAATAAAATATATATAATGTTTGGGGGTCCTGAGTAAGTTTCAAGGAAGAAAATATAATTGTTACATGAAGGAGAGAAGTGCCAGAATAGGCGCGGTATGGAAGTGGTTAAAGTGCACCAATAAAAGTGAAAAATTCCTTGAAATTTCGTACCATGGGGGGGGGGAGGCAATTAGGGGCGCCATCAGGAATTATGGGGCCCCTTACACAGCTTCAGGCATGGGCCCCCTGGAGCAGAGAATAGGGGGGGGGGGTGCCGCCTGATATTTAGAAGGGGGGGGGGGCTGCCGCAATTTGATAAGCGGGGGGTTCCTTTACTAAAAAATACATATAGAAAAATATATATTAAAAAGGGTGGTAGCCCATCCGGGGGCCCTGGGGACCACTGGGCCCTTTAATAAAAAGAAACTTCTGGGCTCTTTAATGAAAAATAAATTACAATATCTACATATATAAAATAATAAAAAAGGGGGGGTTGCCTTGGGAGCTCTGGGCCCTTTAATAAAAAATAACTACCAAAAATCTAAAAAAAAAATAACATTGGGTGGGAGCTGTGGTGGCTCAACGTGAATGGCACTGCGCTGACAAGCCGTTCACCTCTGCAGCCAAGGGTTCGGATCCCGGTCTCGGCTACATATGAATTGATTTGGTGGTGTCAGCCCAGCTCCCGGTGGGTGTGCTATGCAAGGTACGCCTGTGCTTAGTATGCCCACCCCCCCCCCCCCACAAAAAAACACCACACTTGCACACACTTTGGCCATGAGGTCTCCTAAAATAAAGGGAGGTGAAGGACCTACAGGGCTGGCTGGGTGGGCTACACTCCTTCATAGGGGGAGTCCCTCTGTCCCATCGGGCTCCCAAGTGTAGCAGGTGGGGTGAGGCCCCCCTCACACCCACCATTGCCACCGGGGCATGGAGAAGGATGGCGATTGCAAGTCCAGCTCCTCTCTCTCGACTTCACGCACAAAATACACTTTAAAAAAGAAATTAAAGTAAAAAGTAACAAACCTGGGGAAAATGTTTATAACATTTTTAGAAGCAAAAAGGGGCCCTCTGGGAGCTTTCAAAATTATATATATATATATATGTTTAAAAAATAACCAAAAAATAATCATATGTTTTTTTTTTGATTTTTTTGTAAAGGTGGGGGGTTGTCATCTGGAGCCCTGGGGATCTCCGGGCCACTGGGGACCAGGCCACTGGGACCTCCAGACCCCTAAACCAAAACATTGGCCCTTTAATAACAAAAAATTTGGGGGGTTGCCACCCGGGGCCCTGGGGACCTCCAGACTGCTAAAAAATATTAAATTCCAAAAATTGGCCCTTTAATAAAAAATCCTACAAAAACCAACTAACAAATGGAAGATCGGCCGCAGGCGTGCCTGAGTTTGTAGGAGGAGTCGGAGAGGCTATTTATCCCCCTCCCCTCTAATGTCCGACGTCGGTGGGTTTCTGGGTAAACTGCTGTCGCGCGTCACTTGACCTCTCCGGTTTGTAGCGGAGGCGGCCATCGGCTGCTGAGATCTCGTGGCGTTTCCCCTCCCGGTGCTCAGATCCAGGCTACATCGAGGGGGGCCGCCACCCGCACTGCTTGTCTCTCTGCGTTCCCCCCAGCGCCGTCCGGAAGGGTCCTTACGCTGGGCATCGTGGGGGGAGAGGGCCCCGCTCTCTTCTCCCTATGCTGCCTCCTGTCTGCCCCCTGTTGCCTGGGCTCACGCCAGGCTGGGGGGGGGATGTTCGCCCGCTCACTCGAGGAGGCCGCCCGGTGCTCGTTCCGGGAGAGGGGGGGGGGCGCACATCCACCCACCACCCATGCTGCCATTGCTCCTTCCAGCAAGAGGGCTGCCCGACGGTGGCATTCGGCCGGGGGGGGGGGGGGGGGGGGGGGGGGGGCTGTCCGTACATTCCACCCATCCTGTTAGCCACTACTAGGGCTATGTCCTGCTCATGCCGAGCTGGGGGAGGGGGGGGGTCGGCCGCCACACTCCCGGGGCTCTTGCCAGTCATCCACCACTGTGCAGCACTTGGTTTCACGCCGGGAGAGGGGGGCTGTCATCCGTCTGGCGCATGCTGCAAGGCTGCATTTGGGCATTGGTGGGGCCGCCCGCTTCTCCCTTTGCTCGCGCCGGGCGAGGGGGGGCCATACATCCACCCGCGCTGCTGCCGGCTCCAGCTAGCATTGAGGAGGCCGCCCTCTGCTTTCGATTCGTCCGATGCACTCCTGGGGGGGGTGGGGGGGGGGCTGGGTAGTGTCCCGTACCCATACCACTTTCCTGTTTGCCAGCACTTGCACTCATCCTGCATCAGCGTAGGACCCGACCCGCCACTGTGAACTAGAAGAGCCAGAATGTCAGCCACACTGACTCCCGGGGAGTTTGATGCTGGTGATGATCAAACTCTCTGGTAACCCCATCCCATGGTGCATGGGCATGTCCCTGACGTCACAGGACGGCCTCGGGGGGCCTCACACAGGGGGTCAGGGGGGGAAGGCCCTCTCAGCGGTTCTCTCCTTCCCGGGGCATGGAGTAGTGGACACACCTTTGTGTCCTGGTCCTCCTATCACCAGGTTCCCTAGGAATTCCAGGTATGGTTGCCAGGCCGGGACGGGAGGGGAGTCTTTCATGACAGTCTGGCTTCCTTGGGGGGCACGGTTCTAAGGGGAGGGGGGTACAGTCCGCAGAAGGGGGGGCGGGTTGGTGGGATATCATGGCTTGTGTTTGCGCTATCGTGTTTCTGCTGGCATGGTTGTGCTTTGTGCTTGCCTCATCATTTGCTTGCCACACATGCTCAGGTTTTCATTGTTAGGTAGGGAGCTTTTGTCTGTCAGCAGGCATGTTTTCTGTCATAGCGTTTGCTGTCAGTATGTTTCTGTTTATAGCGGTGTCATAACATTGTAATTTTCTGTCATAGGCCGTTTTTTTGTCAGCAGTTGTTTTTCTGTCATATCGTAGCGTATCTGTCCTGTCAGCGGTATGTTTTCTGTCATAGCGCGTTTCGGTCAGCAGTATGTCTTCTGTCGTAGCGTTCTGTCTAGCAGCGGTTTCTGTCAGCAGTATGTTTTCACATGTCGTACGAGTACTCTGTCTGTCAGCGGTGTGTTTTCTGTCATAGTCAGCAGTATGTTTTCTGTCATAGTTTCTGTCAGCAGTGTCAGCATATGGCGTTTTCTCAGTCATATGTTCGTCATAGCGGTTCTGTCAGCAGTAATGTTTCTCTGTCATAGCGTCTCTGGTTCTGTCAGTATGTTCGTCATAGCGGTCTCAGCGGTCTGTCAGTATGTTTTTTGTCTCAGCGGTTCTGTTCTGTCAGTATGTTTTTTGTCTCAGCGGTCTCAGCGGTCTCAGCGGTTCTGTCAGTATGTTTTGTGTCTCAGCGGTCTCAGCGGTCTCAGCGTTCTGTCAGTATGTTTTGTTGTCTCAGCGGTTTCTGTCAGTATGTTTTGTCTCAGCGGTTCTGTCAGTATGTTTTGTGTCTCAGCGGTGTTTTGTCTCAGCGGTTCTGTCAGTATGTTTTTGCGGCGTCAGTATTTTTGTCTTAGCGGTTCTGTCAGTATGTTTTGTCTTAGCGGTTCTGTCAAATGTTTTGTCCTCAGCGGTTCTGTCAGTATGTTTTGTCTCAGGGTTCTGTCGTATGTTTTGTCTCAGTGGTTCTGTCAGTATGTTTTGTCTCAGTGGTCTGGCAGCAGCATGTTTTCTGTCGTAGTATGTTTTGTCTTAGTGGTTCTGTCGGTATGTTTTGTCTCAGTGGTTCTGTCAGCAGCATGTTTTCTGTCTTAGCATGTTTCTGTCGTAGCATTTCATCAGCAGCATGTTTTCTGTCTTAGCATGTTTCTGTCATAGCGGTTGCAGTCACTGTATGTTTCCTGTCATGTCATAGCGATGCGGTCAGCATCATGCTTCTGGTCGTCGCGAGCATTTTCCACTGTCACCACCGCTCTGTCATCAGTATTCGGGCACAGCAGCTCAGTCCATGGCGTGTTTCTGTCATGGCGTGTTTTCTGTCATGGCGTGTTTTCTGTCATGGCGTGTTTCTGTCATGGCGTGTTTCCTGTCATGGCGTGTTTCTGTCATGGCGTGTTTCTGTCATGGCGTGTTTTCTGTCATGGCGTGTTTTTCTGTCATGGCGTGTGTTTCTGTCGTCACGGCGTGTCAGTCTTGCACGTCAGGTTCAGCTTGCACCAGTGGCCGTTCTAGCTTTGTTCGTTTCCATCGCATCTCGGGTCTGTCACGTCTACAGATCCGTTCGTGCTGAGGTTTTCGTTTTCCAGATGATTGTTCACCTCAAACTTCTCGCCTGTCATGTCACGTCTTGCTACGCATTGGGTTTCATTTCACGGGCAGGACTACCCACCACGGTCTGTGGGTGCACGGGTCCTCAGTGTTCTGTTTGTGCAGCAGGTCACTTGCACTCACTCACGTTATTAAACGGGGGGGGGGGCGTCGGGTTTTTGACATGCTGGGGTCCCTCCGTTCACTGCCAGGTCTTCATACTTGGGTAGGCACAGAGGGGGTTGTGTTTCTGTTGGGGGTCCTAACGCCAGCAGGGTTGGTCACATAGCTTGTCGGTGCGATGCAGTCACAGCACACAAACAGCTTTGTAGCTTTATTTGTTTCTTTGTCTCGTCATACTGTTCTTTTCGGGTATAGTTAGCCAGGGTGCGCATCTCAGGATCTGTCACGTCTACAGATCCATACGGGCTGAGGTTTTGTTTTTTAAGTGATTGTTGACCACAATCTTCTCGCCTGTATAACATAAGTCATACGTGCACGTTCATTCTTACGCCTATACATCTACCCACCACGGTCTGTGGGTACATCGCCTTGAGTGTGTCGTTTTTAATTACCTGTCTGCGCGGCAGGTTACTCGGGCTCCGCTTACTGCTTACACTTGTCACATACACTTGGTAGGATCTGTCGTCAGGTTCATTCACGGCGCTGAGGTCTGGTCATTTCTGCTCACATCTTTGGCCCACAGGCAGCTACAGTGGGGGGGGGGGGGGGTGTCTCATCATGTTTTGTTGTCTGTTGTCTTTCTTTTCTTTCTTTTTCGGTTTCTAGGGGTTGGGCGTGCGGCACGTTTAGGGGCGACACATTCTGGTGCATCCCGCCTGCTGCCACGTGGGGGGGACAGAGCATGGCAGTACGCCGTCACAGGGGTCCATTCACTCAGCAGAGGGGGGTTTGGGCCCTACTTTTTTGCCGCAGCTGGTGGTAAAGTCTCACAAGGGGTCCAGTTCCGTCCTGGCTTTTGTGGTTTCTCTGTTTCCTCCTTTTTTCTTTTTATTTTTCCCATGGAGTTTTTTTTTTTTTTTTTTTTTTTCTTTTTGTTTATTTCCGGCCAGCATCGGTCAGGGGCGGGGTGCATTTTCCAGTCTGGGTCCAGGTTCCGTCCTGGCTGCTAGGGGGGGTCCACAGGTTTCTGTGTGAGCACGTCTGCTGCTGGCTGGTTTCTGCCTCTGTTCGCCGCCTGCTGCTGCTGCTGGCGTGTTTCTGGCCGTGTCCTTCTGCCAAGGACCATTTTAATTAGGGTTCTCATCCATGGAGTCAAGTTGCTTCTTATCTTTGGGGGTGGCTGTCTCATTGTCATTTGCTTGCGCCACGAGCGAGTTGAGGTTGGCCAGATCGTCGGGGGGGTTCCGGTCAGGGCCAGGCTCTTTGTCTTGTCCCGTTGCCGCCCGCCTGTTGATAGGGGGGTCCCAGTTACTCGGGTAGGTCGGTCATTCCATGTCTGTTTCTGTCTCTGTATCGTTGCATATCGCACTGCGTGGTGGCCTCGTCCATTATACATCAGCGACTCATCTTTCGGGTACCCGGCTCTCAAACTTCTTCCCTCCTATCAGTTGTCCATTTTTTTGCATCTCTCCTTCTCACTCCCCTTACCAGGTATGGATAGTTAGGTCAGTGGTTGGGGTGTTTGGACATGGGTCACTGGTTGCTTCCTATTGGAGGGTGTTGCTTTCACAGGGCTCCTCAGGGCGGCCCTTGTTCCATTCCCCACGTATCCTCTCGCCACCAGCAGTGGTTCCCATGTCTGTGCTTTTGGAGGAAAGCTTAGTCGGTCAGGCACGGACAGTCCATTTGGTTTCGGGTTCCTTTCAATCAACGGTTCTTGGGACGCTGGTTTTGTCTGCTGTCGTAACGGATGGTTATCGGAGCCGTTCTTGAGACTGTCAGGGCGTGCTTTCTCTACCAGACAGATATTCGTGCCCTTCCATTTCTTTTATCACACCTACTTCTGGGTCTTTTTTGCCACTTATAGGCGTACTGTCCAGCGAGCTAATGGCACACCTCAGGCCTGGGTAGTTTAGGGTATCGTATTCCTCGGTGTAGACTCTGACTACAAGTGGAAGGCGTGCCGCAGGCGTGCCTGAGTTTTGTATGGAGGAGTCGGAGGGCTATTTATCCCTCCTCCCCTCTAATGTCCGGCGTCGGTGGGGTTTCTGGGTACCCACCCACCCGTTCCCCCTTTTTTTTCATGTTATCATTTTCTTCATTCATTTCTTCATAATTACTTCAGGGTATGCCCACTTATAGGCGTACTGTCCAGCGAGGCTAATGGCACACCTCAGGCCTGGGTAGTTAGTTAGGGTATCGTATTCCTCCTCGGTGTAGACTCTGACTACAAGTTAGAATATAACATCACTCTTGGAACTGGTGGTCCTGGAGGATATGGTTGTAGCGCTACCCACGCAGAAGCTGCTGGTGAACATGGGTATCCCCCACCCTGCTCAGCCAGGCAGGCACATTCATTTTCCACTCACTCTGGAGACAAGAAGCAGTCCTTGCAAGGTTTTTTCTGTTTTGTTTTGTTTTTTATTTAGGGGGAACTGCACTTGGATGGGGTAAGGGTTTTTATGGGATGCCTACTTGATCAGCAAAGAAATCTTCAGGTAGATTATACAACTATATACATCCAGTATACACACACACTTCTCCTCTTCTACCTCCAGCACAGACTTGCTTTTAGAACTACAACTCCCAAGACCAGCTAGCACTGACAGATTGAACAAACACAGGCTCAGTCAAATCCAAGTGAATGTCCTTTGCAGGCAGGGACCGTGGGCCCATTTTGGTAGTGTAGCAAAAAGAGAGGTCTATAGTGCTTAGCTATCCTTTTCCTGTGGCTACTGCTCCCAGTACCACCTCTTCAGGCACTGCTAGCCCGTCTGGCTGTAGCTGCCCCTTTCACTAGCCCTCCTGGCTACATCTCCACAGTCCTTCCAGACTGACTCTGCATCCATCCCAGACTGCTTGCACCCAGTCCCTTCAGGCATGCCTCTCGGTCCTCTGACTGCAATACTCACCAGCCCTCTTGGCGGTCTTCCTCCCTGGAGATTTGCCTGGCAGTTTCCTTCTGGTGTCCTCTCCTTGGTCAGGATCTCTCCATGTGTCATGAGAAGGGTGTCCAGACAGGGGGGGCTACTCCCAAAGGCCTCCGGATAGGCAACACTTAAATATCCATCCTCCATCCGAACTTCACTGCTCCAGCTGGGCTGACCCTGATTATTTGAGGGGGCCTTCCCCCTGCCAATCCATCTGTTGGGGATTGGTCAGGGCCCTCAGGAAACTCCAGCTACCTCATCCCAACTGCTTTTGCCTGAATCTTCTCCAAGCTTCCAGTAAACAGGGGGTGTCACCAGAGATGCTGTTGCTGAGTCATCCAGCTTGCCTGAGTCACTCAACCCTGACCCAGAAAAAACACATTTACCTACCACTACACAAAAAATCCTACTATTAGCACTCTAGTCACACTAAATAAATTTCCAAGCAGCCATTTGGGCCTTTGGACTGTGGTGTTTTAAAGCATTTTAGAGTAGTGAAGATTACCTCCTCTGTGCAGGGAGTGTTAGGAATTTGGTCAATGACATCACTCACAATCACAATTTACAAACAAACCTTCAGGGATCTGCCATTTATACTGGTGATAATGATACCACCTGTACATGACAGATTCCCTGGTTTGTTGAAAAACAATAGCCGTCAGGGATCTGTCATTTAGCAGCAGTAGTGCTATCAGTTCCTAATATTTCGATACCCAGAAGCATTTGCAGCAGCTAAACACATGCTGCTTGCTGCACAGATAAAGTGAAGGAAGTGTTGTGACTATTGATGATCGGAGGACTCCTCCTGTATGCCTGACATCAGCTTTTCATAACTGCAGACTGCACAGGGATTCATGGTAAGTATGAACTGCATCCTCTCCAATAGTATGCTACAGAAGTGGATATGTATTATCTTCACATAATGTTCATTTATTTCATATGGCTGCTATGGCTTTAGTTATGCCAGTGTATCAGATGGAGGCTGCACACCACAGAATCACGTGACAAGAGACTACAGCATACCAATAAATTCAGTAAAAAAAATATATAGACTTAAGCAGAGGTGAATTTAATGTGCATTTGTATTTTTAGATAGTTGCAGTGTTTCATGAATAGCATTTTTAGTTAGTTAGTTGACATTTATAGTAGAATGAGGAAAAGTTAGAACTGCTGACAGTTTAGTATTTTGCTGCCCAAGCCTTCTTTTCCCAGTGACAACCATCCCATAAATTCTGGTTGACACAGGGACATAAACTGAAGAAAACTGTGCTGTGTTTTCATGTGAAAGGCTGCAGTGTCTACTACCTGTTGTTAGGACTGCAGAGTGGCAGTTGGGTGCTACTCTACTAGGCTCATCACAAGGAGACATTGTAGATCAATGCCTCCATTGATACAAAGCAGCATTTGACCTGCCATCAGTATGGACACCTGCTGAGGAGTGAAGCCATGTACTTCCTCTCCCCAGTGATGTGACCAGTCCCATCACTGGGGAGAGGAAAACGTTTCCCTTCCCGGTAGCACCAGTAATAGGTCTGACGTAGGTGGGGTCAAGGAAGTGGAAAATGTCCTCCATTCAGCTCTCACTGTGCTCCACCTAGCTCATTGAAGGTTCTCTCAGATAACCTAACCTCCCTGCATTTCCCTAGGCCCCCCGAGAGCCCCAGCACACATTGTGCCCCAACCTTCCACAGTGACACACAACGTTTTTCTCCTCCTACTGATCATCACAAAGAGTAGGGGGCAGTTGGGGCAGCTGTGAGTGAATCTTGTTTTAACTTAATTAAAAAATCCTGTTTTATTTTCTTATCTTAAAAAGACACTGACTAACACCTTATAAAGCAGGGGTGGGGGAGGGAAGTTCTCAGTCAGTATGGCATCATATGGTCACTGGATGACCTTTTCCCAGCTCCCGATAGTGTGTGGGGGCAGGTTAGTAACACTTTCTCCATGTTCCTCATTAAATTGATGAGGGTCACATAGGAGGCCTTCCCCACGGTGGATTCATTGGGTTATGCCAGGCCATGTGAAGTCAAACATTAAGACAGTCCGCCAACTCAGAGAATAGCCACTTGTGTGTAGTGTTGAATGCAGAGTTCCTCCAGAAGATGTTGTCCCTTGTCCTACACACTTGAACAGGTGTATTTGTTGCATTAGGAGGGGCATGCAGAACCCATGCCCACTCCACCAGAGTACCTCTGTAACCTCACTCCAAATAACAGAATGGGGTCCCACCAAGCACACAGTGTGTGCCCCACTTAACCCTTCGTTCTGTACCAAGTGACCAGGTATTAGATTTCCGTAACGCTAATCCACTCCTGGTGACTGACAGAGACATACAGCTAGGGCGAGAGAACACCAAACCCCCCTCACTACTGGAGGTCCTGTAACCTCTTTAGGTACCACACCAGCGATTAGTTGCTGTTCTACCTACCGCTTACTCATAGCAACTTCCTTGCAAGTTAACCTTTTGTTGTAGTGATGCTTCACAGATGCCAATGTGCTAATTTTGACCCTGGTTCCTTAGAGAGAGAAGCCAGGACCCCACATGAACCCCTAAATAACTTCAGAGCAGCCTTTGAGCAGTGAATTATTTCTTTCCCTAACTAAACCTAATTGTGGTTGCCCCAGGTTACCTGTATGGATGTAGCATCTTTGGGAAGAGTCCAAACTGAAGATAGCTTGAGCAAGGGAGTTCATTCCAAGCTGACCAGTAAGCTTCTTAAAGCGGTATTTCACCCTAAATATAAGATCTCCCATGCGCTTCAGCATACTGGCGTCAGCGCCAGTATGCTGGGTTTTTTTTTTTTTTATAGCACACTTACTGTTTTATCGTAGAAATCCTTTTCTGTCCCCCGTGGTGGACGGCGCCAGTACAGCGCGTCACATCTTCCTAAGATACCCGATATGGACTCGGGTATTTCCGGCGCTATGCGGCGCCTGCGCACAGACCTAGGAGCTGACTGCGCAGGCGCCGTATTTCTCCGAAATAGGACTCGGAGAAATACGGCGCCTGCGCAGTCAGCTCCTAGGTCTGTGCGCAGGCGCCGCATAGCGCCGGAAATACCCGAGTCCATATCGGGTATCTTAGGAAGATGTGACGCGCTGTACTGGCGCCGTCCAACGCGGGGGACAGAAAAGGATTTCTACGATAAAACAGTAAGTGTGCTATAAAAAAAAAAAAAACCCAGCATACTGGCGCTGACGCCAGTATGCTGAAGCGCATGGGAGATCTTATATTTAGGGTGAAACTCCGCTTTAAGACATAGCTTTAAGTTTCTGTGTGTGCATCCCTGGCCCACAAACACACAAGAAAGGAGGCACAAGCAATTACCCCTTCCCTCCCAACCTGGGAAGCCAGGTAGACTGACTGAACAAGAGTAGACAACCTGTCAACAAGTGGATTACTATAAAAATGCAGTCTCCATGTCACAATTACTGTATATGCCAGTGTCCCTATAGGGACTGACATCAGGTCATTGTACAGGCAGAGCTGTTGATTCACCAGCTCTACCTCAACATCAGTCCCTGATATCACCTGACAGAGAACAGAACATTTGTGGAATGTGGGGTTTCCCTTTTTAGAGATAAAGCCTAATCACAGCATCGTAAATCGTAATATTACTTCTATTTACCTGATCTAACTGCAGAGATAATTTTACTTTTTACATTACCAATGCTCTTTGGCTGTCAGGCCTGGCACATGCACATGAATAGAAATGGGGGTCTGACCTTATTCTCAATGGCGCTTCCTCATCAGCAGTACATTGCATGTGTCAGACTTTGCCATCAAACATTTGCTGCATATTGAACATATAACTCATAGAGAAACAAGTGTAAGCAATCCTAGACAGCAACTAAATTACCAGCTGGACCATAAAACACAAGCAGAGCGATAATGTTTATTTTATGTTACACCTGTCAATGTACTTTAGTACTGGAGACAAAGAGAAAACTATGGACAGGTTGAGGTGATATCTGCTGTCTTATTAAAACAGCTGACCGAGACAGTCAAGTAGTCGAGGCTAAGGCACGCGACCATACGCGCTGCATCACAATGAGCAGCAATGCTGGAGCTACACTTCAATCAGATGTTAAAGTTACATTTAAAGCATAACTAAACCCATAGATTTAACTATTTTCCAAAGCATTTACATTCCAGGCATGCCGTGAATGATAACTGTAACATTTGCTTGTTCTCTCAATCAAATTGTCAAGCCATCAGATGGCCGGTGGTGTCACATGTGCAGCACCATGGCAACTGCAGATAAAGCAGAGGCTAAGATGGCAGCTTCCTTTGCTGTAAAGAATAGCAAAAGGTTTAGTTGTGCTTTAAATTAAGTCAGGAGATACAGCCTGCCTAACTTCTAAGTGGTTATGGATTTCATCTTGCATTCGCTGCAGTGGATTTACTAAAGACATATAGAATGTGCACATTGTAAGTGCAGTTGCACTCGGCATATGCAGTTGCTCCTGACCTTAGTAAATGAGAGGAAGCTCTGCTGACTTCCAACATCCAATCTGGTGCAAACAAAAATGCTGTTTTTTTTTTATTTTCCTTGCATGTAATTGGATATGATTTGCAAAGTGTAGCTTCCCCTCATTTACTAAGCTCTGGAGCAACTGCACTTGCAAAGAGCACCGTCTATTTGCCTTTAGTAAAACCACCCCACTGGGGTGGATTTACTAAAGGCAAATTTACTTTGCACTACAAGTGCACTTGGAAGTGCAGTCGCTGTAGATCCGAGGGGGACATGCAAGGGAATTAGAAAACAGCATTTTTGCTTGTACATGATTGGATGATAAAATCAGCAGAGCTTCCGCTGATGTCAGATCTTCCCCTTCCCCTTTTACAGCGACTCCACTTTCAAGTGCACTTTCAGTGCATTTGTAGTGCAGAGTGGATTTGCCTTTAGTAAATCAACCCTATTGTGTCTTGTTAGTTAACCCTCCACAGCTGCTGGTAACTACATTTTCTAAATGCCCTCAATCTGCATCTGTTTTTAGTAGAAAAACATGGCAATACAAAAGATGGAAACAAGTATATTCAATAAATGGTACAAAACCATAGTGGGTAAACATAACACTGTGCAAAGATACTGGGTAGTAACAGAAAATGCAAGGAGAATTTTAGACTGACGTTGATTACCTGTGGCAGCCAACAGCAATGATTTAACTGTTTGTAATATTGGTCTTACAGGTAATGCCTATGAGTTAGCCAAGATTCCCATTTGACTTATCTTACATCTACCTATATACAGGCATACCCCACTTTTAAGTACACAATTGTGTTTATTTACTATAGCTGGAAAGCGCAAAATAAGGCTCACTTCTGCACAGAAACCAATGAGCTTCCAGGTTTTATTACCAGGCTTAATTGAACAAGCTGGAATTAGAAGCTCATTGGTTTCTATGCAGAAATGAGCCTGATATTGCGATTTCCAGCTTTAGTAAATAAACCCTATTGTGTACTTAAAAGCGGGGTATGCCTGTAAGGCAGTAGGCGACTGGTTTCATGAGTTGAATGTCATCAGCTCTTGTGATAATTTGTTCAAAGGGGAGATGGGGTGATTTCCATTTGTAAGTTATGACCCATTATGCAGCCCCTAAAATTGTAGTGTATGTAACCCAATAGGGATCATATGATGTGGAAGAAACAGTAAGTGGTGGGCCAAAGAGAGGTAATTTTGTTAGTCAATTGATGGATGAGGTTTCCCACCCTTTTCCAGAGGGTTTGGGCATTAGAGCAGCTCCAGAAGATATATTTTTTTTAAATGGCAGGTTCTTGACAGTCGCTGGAGTAATGCTTTATCAACCACTGGGAACATAATATTAAGTCTGTGTGAAGTGAGGTACCACTGGGTCAACAGTTCTAAAGCATTTGGGGTGGGGGTGATTGAGTCACCTTTCCCGCAAAGGTGGTCCTAACACTAGCGCAACTATATATATTTTTCTCACTTCTATAGCAGTTTCTTGAAGGTGATTGAGCAGCAGCTCTTCTTTTTTTTTTTTTTTCATTTTTTTCACTTCAGACTCAACCTCATAGAGATATCGTAAAAGTTACGTAAGACGCTCCTTTTATCCCTTTGTAGCTGTCTAGAGCGTCTCTATTTTGGTTTCGCATCATCAGTGAGAGGGTTATTTTATATATTTTTTCCCCTTTTCATTCTTCTTTTTTTTTTTTTTTATTATGTATATTAACAAACATATGTCTAGGCCGGCACCATATAATCTATTCCTTTTACAGCACGATATTTTTTTTCTATTTATCGATACTATGACCCCCTAGTTCTTCTCCCCCCCGTCTCCCCATCCCCCCCCTCCCTCCCCTTATTTCCCTTATTTCTCACCAAATTTTTGCCCCCTCTCTTTTCTTGGTTTACCTTCTATTTTTTTCTTATCTCTTTTCCCTTAAATTTTCAGCGTAACTCCAGGTCCTCTTAAATCTCTTCCATGTATCCCATTTCTGGTTTTGAATCTTTTTACTGTCTTCGATGCTGTTTTTTAAATCTTCCATACTGTACGTCCCTTCGACCATATCAATCCACTCCCATATCTGAGGACATCCGATCTCTTGCCATTTACTAGGAATCAACCTTTTGGCCGCATTAAGCAAGTGCGGGACTAGGGAATTTCTATACCTTTTAATACTGTCTTTCCCTCCATGGAAAAGAACTATCCATGGGTCCATCTTAATTTTTTCCCCAGTAGTCTCCTCTATCAAACCTATAATCGTCTCCCAATATTTCCTGATTTTGGGGCATTCCCACCACAGGTGTGCCATTGTACCTACGGATCTGCACCCCCTCCAGCACTCCGCTGATTGTTCTTCTTTATATTTACTTAGTTTATCTGGTGTGATGTACCATCTAGACAGACATTTAAAATTCATTTCTGCCGTCCTAGTGTCGATCGCTGAGGTGTGTGTCAATTTCAGTATTTTCTTTATTGTGCCCTTATCCCTTTGTGACCCTAGCTCTCTTTCCCATTTTTTGATAAAAGGGGGGACCTCCTGCTCATCCATCTTCAGTAAAATCTTATATAATTTTGAGATCGTTCCTCTAGGATTTTCTGTAGAACATAATTTTTCCAGATCAGTTAACTGCTCTCCTGTCCTTAAAGTGGAGCTCCACCCTCTTTTTCAACTTTACAGCATTTGTTTTCATACTGCCCCCTTAAGTCAAATTGGCATGTATTTTTATTTTATTTTAAAAACTCACTGTGCTGTGCAGATACGTTTATTTTCCTCCGCCGCGGCCGCAGCGGCATCGCCTCGTCAATCATTGCTGCTTTGCCTCCTGGGAGATGTTTGTCATCAACCCCAGGAGGCCCTGGCCGTAGCATCACGTGATTTCTAAACAGGAAATGACGCGATGCATGGCGACGCCCGGCGCCATTTTTAAAAAGGTCAACCTGCCATTATTTGTATTCAGCAGAGCGGAGCAGAGCGGAGCGTCTAAAGCAGACATTACTAAATGGCTGCCCGCAGTCCATGTCCGACCCGAGCTGCTGCTCTTCACGGACCGCGGCGATCGCGCCATTTAGTTGCCGCTTTTGATGCCAGCCTCCTCCACTATCATTAGAGGAGCGGACAGCGAGAGGCGGGACAACTCTGGACTGGGGGCGGTAGCCGCCTGTCATGCTTATCAGGATATGATTGGCTGCTAGGAGGCGGTCCTAGCAGCCAATCAGTAGTTCGCTCCTGCTCCACACCCAGTGCTGCTGTGACTATACATTCACGATTGTCCCTTTAGTGCTGTATATGGGAGGGCAGTGCTGTGTATATGGGGGGCAGTGCTGTGTATATGGGGGGCAGTGCTGTGTATATGGAGGGCAGTGCTGTGTATATGGGGGGCCAGTGCTGTGTATATGGGGGGCCAGTGCTGTGTATATGGGGGGCCAGTGCTGTGTATATGGGGGGGCAGTGCTGTGTGTATATGGGGGGGGCAGTGCTGTGTGTATATGTGGGGGGCAGTGCTGTGTATATGGGGGGGGGCAGTGCTATGTATATGGGGGGCCAGTGCTGTGTATATGGGGGGGCAGTGCTGTTATATGGGGGATGCAGTGCTGTGTATATGGGGGGCCAGTGCTGTGTATATGGGGGGCCAGTGCTGTGTATATGGGGGGGCAGTGCTGTGTATATGGGGGGCAGTGCTGTGTGTATATGGGGGGGCAGTGCTGTGTGTATATGGGGGGCAGTGCTGTGTATATGGGGGGGCAGTGCTGTGTATATGGGGGGGCAGTGCTGTGTATGGGAGGGCAGTGCTGTGTGTATATGGGGGGGCAGTGCTGTGTATATATGGGGGGGCAGTGCAGTGTATATGGGGGGGCAGTGCTGTGTATATGGGGGGGCCGTGCTGTGTATGGGAGGGCAGTGCTGTGTATATGGGGGGGGCAGTGCTGTGTGTATGGGGGGCAGTGCTGTGTGTATGGGGGGGGTAGTGCTGTGTGTATGGGGGGGCAGTGCTGTGTGTATGGGGGGGCAGTGCCGTATATGGGGGGGCAGTGCTGTGTATGGGAGGGCAGTGCTGTGTGTATGGGAGGGCAGTGCTGTGTGTATGGGGGGGCAGTGCTGTGTGTATGGGGGGGCAGTGCTGTGTGTGTGTGTGTGGGGGGGGGGCAGTGCTGTGTGTGGGGGGATATGTGATGGGGCAATACTGTGTGGGGGGGACATGTGATGGGAGACAAGTGTGGTGTTGGGACATGTGATGGGAGACAAGTGTGGTGTTGGGACATGTGATGGGAGACAAGTGCGGTGCTAGGACATGTGACGGGGGACATGTGTGGTGCGGTGTTGGGACATGTGATGGGAGACAAGTGCGGTGTTGGGACATGTGATGGGAGACAAGTGTGGTGTTGGGACATGTGACGGGGGACATGTGTGGTGTTTGGGACATGTGATGGGGGACATGTGCGGTGCGGTGTTGTGACATGTGCTGTGCGGTGTTGTGACATGTGCTGTGCGGTGTTGGGACATGTGATTTGGGACATGTGCTGTGCGTTTGGCACGTGTGCTGAGGGACATGATTTTGAGGACATGTGCTGCGCTGCTGGTCCATTGGATGCACAGGGAGTGATGTGATGCGTTTGGGGAAGTGTGAAGTGATGCTGGCTGTGTGATGGGGGCAGATAGATTTTCTGTATATGCCTCTCCCCCCTCACCCTAATTTTCTCTCACTACTATAAATTATCTGATGCCGCCCTACGTGCCTAATAGGAGGACCGCATTCAGCAGGGGGCTGCAAATAGAAGAAATTACCTTGCCATATTCCTCTATACAGCCGCTGATCGCTTGCAGGAGGTAAAGTCGGAGAATCAAGCATTCAGTGCCTGTATGGAGGAATATAGAAAGCTCATTTCCTCTATATGCAGCCACCCTGCTTCTCCTATGCAGTTCTCCTTGAAGCCCCCCCAGTGTTCTCCTCCCCCACCACACTCTCCAGCCCCCCACAGTGTTCTCCTCCCCCACCACACTCTCCAGTCCCCCCACAGTGTTCTCCCCTACCACACTCTTCAGGCCCCCCCCCTGTGCTGTCCACCCCTGTTCCCCCCGCCCTGTGCTGCACTCATTATGACGGGGTTCCCACCATCCCTGTGCTGCACTCAATATGAGGGGTTCCCACCATCCCTGTGCTGTGCTGAGTTCCTGGGTTTGTACTTCTGCTGTGCTCATTATGGGGGGTTCCCACCATCCCTGTGCTGTGCTCATTATGAGGGGCTCCCACCATCCCTGTGCTGTGCTCATTATGTCGGGGTTCCCACCATCCCTGTGCTGTGCTCATTATGTCGGGGTTCCCACCATCCCTGTGCTGTGCTGAGTTCCTGGGTTTGTACTTCTGCTGTGCTCATTATGGGGGGTTCCCACCATCCCTGTGCTGTGCTCATTATGAGGGGCTCCCACCATCCCTGTGCTGTGCTCATTATGTCGGGGTTCCCACCATCCCTGTGCTGTGCTCATTATGAGGGGTCCCCACCCTCCCTGTGCTGTGCTCAATATGAGGGGTTCCCACCATCCCTGTGCTGTGCTCAATATGAGGGGTTCCCACCATCCCTGTGCTGTGCTCATTATGAGGGGTTCCCACCATCCCTGTGCTGTGCTGAGTTCCTGGGTTTGTACTTCTGCTGTGCTCATTATGAGGGGTTCCCACCATCCCTGTGCTGCGCTCATGAGGGGTTCCCACCATCCATGTGCTGTGCTGACTTCCTGGGTTTTTACACAGCAGAAGTACAAACCCAGAAAGTCAGCACAGCACAGGGATGGTGGGAACCCCTCATGAGCACAGCACAGGGATGGTGGGAACCCCTCATAATGAGCACAGCAGATACTATTAGTCCTCTTTAAGTGTCCAGATTTTTAAATTCATCATAACGAATGTTGGTAATTGTTATGAAAAGTTAACAAATCTAACGAAAATTCGTATTTAGTATGAATCCAAATTGAGTTTCGGGCACAAAATATGAAATAACAGCTAATGCAAAACGGAACTAAACAAAATGAATTTATTGGCAGTGCACATGTCTAGTATATGTATACACACCACATATATAACAAGATATATATATATATATATATATATAATCTTGTTATGTAGATATATCTGCACAGGAACAAATTATTTTGTATATTTACTGGTTCCTGGAAGGAGGAGTGGAGGAGAGTTTTGCATAGATAAGGGGCGGCAACTTCCTCTGACACTCCCATTGCTATGGAAACCTGATCTGAAACCTATTACACTGCTTGTGCAGCACTGAGCATGTGCGAGATCTGAAATCCAGGAAGTCATAGGGCCAGATTCACGAACACTTGCGCTGGAGTATTTGGATATGCGCCGCGTAACTGTGATGATGCGCCGTCGTTTCTATGTGCCCGTACCCACCAAACTAGATGCGCCCAATAACGGGTCATTTGCGACCGGCAGAACGTTCCGACGCCAGAGTATCGTCAGCGCTTATTTTCGCTGGGCGCATCAGTCGCGCCCATTGATTTCCCCTGCAAATATGCAAATGAGGGATTTTTCCCAATTCACGAACGGATTAGCACCATACGCTGGCTACATGCGCCGCGCGTATCTCGTCCGTCCGGCGCAAAGTTATTTCTACAAAAGGCTGCTTTATCTTTACTCCAGATGGCCTCAGGTCAGCAGGAGAGCAGCTACAGCAGCGTTACCGACGATAAGAGCTAGCTGAGCACCCCAACTTGCAGGACAACACCTCTGTCCATGCTTGTCTGTCAAATTTTACAGCCATGGAGGAAGACATCATAGGTCTCCATAGCCGAGATGACGGCTGACAGCTCCCGGCCATTAAAGTTCAGCTTTCTCCTGTGTGTTTGCGGGGAACGGGAGCAGCCATCTCAGAACAAAAGTAACATCACTGCGGGGAGGGGGAGCAGGATATACTTTAGTGCCGGAATGGCGCTTCTACGGGCGCATTTACACGCCCAACAGAAGGCATTGCGCTGACGTTTCCCGTGAAGTGGTGCCGACGGAAGTTGTGAGCATGCGCACAAAGGGGGCGAGTGGAGCCTCACTCACTGCGCATGCTCCGTGGTTGATGCGCTGAACGTAAGCCTCTGAGCTGGGCTCCGCCCATCATTTACATATGATCACACCCACTTCCACTTGCGTCGGGTTACGCCAGCGCATTATCGTTACTCTGGCGCAAGTTTACGCGCAACTGCTATGTGAATTACAGGACTTGCGCTGAAAGGGTCTTCAGAGTAACGTAAATGAGAAGCGTTACTCCAGAGGAAAGATACTCTCATGTACCTGAATCTGGCCCATACAGTCTGGCTTCAATGATTCCCACACTTAAGATGGCCCCAGTCAATTCCTGTTTTATAAAGTATCTAAATGCTGTAACAACCTAACAAAACGGACCTTAGTTTACAGACTAACTTTGCTAGAATACATTAAGCTTGTGTATTACAGGGGTATCTATATTTAAAAAGTGATATTGTGGCCGGAATTCCGCTTTAAGGGTTGTGGTAATTTTAATATGAAGTGTCTGAGCTGTTGGTACCTCCATTTATTTATATTCATTAAAGAAATCTTTTTTTTTTCCATTTCGTGCAGTGAAATTATGTGGCCATCCTTTATGATTTCGCTCAATTGTGCCGTGTCCTTTTTTATCCAGTTTCCTCCCACTGAGACTTTGCCTGGTTGGAAATAGTCATTATCCTTAAGTGCTATAAGAGGTGAATTATATTCTTTGTCAATTCTTTTGTGTATAGTGTCCCAAACATTAAGTGCATTTCTTGTGATCTCGTGTGTGGTTGAACCTAGAGCCCTGCTTTGAGGGGGGTTCCAGATTATTTTTTCTAACTTTACCTCTGATAGTGCATTTTCCATTGTGATCCACCGTTTTTCTTTGTTTCCTCTAGCCCATTCCACTACCCTCGATACCACGACAGCGTCATAATATTTTTTAATGTCAGGGACTGCCAGCCCCCCCTTCTCTTTAGGTTGTGTTAACACCTGAAATGATATTCTATGTTTCTTGTTCCTCCAGATGTATTTCATAATCAAATTTTTTAAAGTTTGGAAAAATACATTTGGTAGGGTAATAGGGAGCATCTGAAATTTATATAGAATTTTAGGTATGAGTACCATCTTACAAAAATGTATTCTGCCAATCCATGATATTGTCCTATTCTTTATCCTTGTTATTTCAGCTTTGATTTCGTCTAGGAGGGGGATGTAGTTTATCTCGTAGATTTTTTTTGTAGAATTTGTTAACTTAACCCCTAGATACTTAAGATTTTCTACCCACGGGAATTGGTACTTGACTCTAAGTTCTTGTTCCTCTGCTCTAGATGTGTTTACGTTTAAGACTTCTGTTTTAGTTACGTTTAGTTTGAAGTTTGATATTTCTCCGTATTGGCTGCATATTTCCAGTAAGTTTGGGATTGATGTTGTGGGATTCACAATATAGAAGAGGACATCGTCCGCGAATGCGGAGAGCTTATGTTCCTCGTCTTTTATTTTTACTCCTTCAATTTTTAGGCTACCGCGTATCCTGGCCAGCAGGGGCTCAATTGATAATACAAATAGCATTGGTGACAGGGGGCATCCCTGTCTTGTTCCGTTTTTCATTTTGAACCCTTGGGAGAGGCTTCCATTTATTTTTATCCTTGCTATCGGGGTTTGATATAAAGTTCTAATCCACCTCATTATCGTTTGTCCGAAGCCCATTTCTTCTAGTGTGTTTAACATGAGTCCCCAGTCTACCCTATCGAACGCTTTTTCGGCGTCGATCGACAGGAGTAGACTGGGGAGCCCATTTTCTTTCATTTTTTTAAGGACGAGAAGGGCCCTTACCCCATTATCCCTTCCCTCTCTCCCCTGGATGAACCCCGTCTGGTCAGGATGGACGAGTTTTGACATCTCCTGTTTCACTCTGCCGGCCAGTATCTTAGCGAATAGTTTGGTGTCGGTATTCAGCAAAGATATCGGCCTATATCCTGAGCAGGTTCTGCCGTCTTTTCCTTCCTTGGGAATGACGGTAATAGTTGCCTCTGCTGCTTCTCGGCTTAACGGGTAATCTTTCCCCAATCCGTTAAAGTACTGACAGAGTCTAGGAATGAGTATCTCCTTAAATTTTTTGTAGTATAAGACAGTAAAACCGTCCGGACCTGGGCTTTTTCCTAACGCTGAATCTGCGAGTGCTATTTCAATTTCGTTTTCTGTGATGGGCCTATCCATCATTAATGCGTCAGTTTGACTGCATTTTGGAACATTCGCTCTTTTTAGGAAATCTGTAATCTTCTTCTCCTTCTCTCCCTGTTTCCATTCCCTCTGTTCCACTGCATATAACTTCTCGTAGTACACTCTAAAGGTTTCTGCGATTTCTTTTGTTGTATGTACTGTCTCCCCTTTTTCATTTTTTATTTTTTCTATGTAATTTCTTGTTTTTTTTTTTCCGAACCATCCTGGCCAGATGCTTATTTGTTTTATTTCCCCACATATACCTTTCTTTTGCTATTAGGTTAAATTCTCTTTTTGTTTCCTGGTCCATTAGCTCTTTTAGTTCATTTCGCTTGATCACTAGGGCCTGGAATGTCCCTCGTTCCTTTACTGATTTTTTATGTTTTTGCTCCAGAATTAATATTTCTTCTATTAATTTTTCTCTTTTGCGACTTCTTTCTTTTTTTTTCCTTATTCCTTCTGAAATCAAGGTCCCTCTTATCACCGTTTTATGTGCGTCCCAGAGTGTTGCTCCCGATATTTCATCTGTATCATTAACCCTAAAGTAATCCTCTAGCTCCTTTTTGATCCTCGCTATGCCGCTCTCGTCCCTTATTAGCTCTTCGTTAAGCCGCCAATTCTGAAATATTTTCTGGTTTCCTCGTATACTAAGGGATATACTTATTGGGGCATGATCCGACAGTGTCATAGCGCCTATGTCTGCCCCCTCTACCATCTCCAAGCAACTATGATCCACTAAAATGTGGTCTATACGGGAGTAACTACCGTGTACTGGGGAATAAAACGTATAATCCCGCTGTCCCGGGTTGAGGACTCTCCAGACATCTATCAATTGGCTTCTGTAGAGGCTATTTTTTATCTTTTTTAAGAGTGTTTTTTTTTCCCCTTGTGACAGGGTGGTCTTATCTATCCTCGGGTCCATGCAAAAGTTTAAATCTCCTGCCAAAATAACCTTCCCTTGTGTGAAGTCCTTTAGTTTTGCTAAAATTTCTATGAGATATTTTATCGGATGGATATTTGGAGCATAAACATTCGCCAATGTACATTCCATCCCTTCCAGTTTCCCTTTAAGGAAGAGGAATCTTCCGTCAGGGTCAACCAGTCGGTCTACTAGTGTAAACCGGACTCCTTTGGCAAAGCCAATGGCTACTCCTCTTGCCCGTTTGGAGATAGTATCTCCATAATACCAGTGAGGGAAATCTAATGAATACATCTTAATATTGGATTCTATTGAAAGGTGTGTTTCCTGCAGGAAGGCCACAGTTGCTCTTAGACTTTTCAATTCCTTTATGATCTTGTGTCTTTTAGTTGGGCTATTAAGACCTTTCACATTATATGACAGAAATTTGATTATCTGCATATATTTTTTTTTTTTTTTTATACTTGCTCTTTCTCTTTTCTCGGGGACACTTCTATCCTTCTTCATACATTGCTTTTTCCTTGGCTTATTTGGTGAGATAATACCTCTACCCGCCCTCCCTCTCCCTCCCTTCCCTCTTATTCCCTCCCCTCCTTCCCTCCTCCCCCTATCCTCCCTCCCCTCCCTCCCCACCCTCCTCCCTCCCCTCCCCCTCGCCCTCCCACCATCCTTCCCCCCCTTCTACCCCCCCCGTTGGCCTTCTATCGGCCTCTGGGCCAACCTCCAAATTGGGTTTGGCTCAGGTCTCTCTAGGTGGGGCCTGGGATTTAACTCCCCCCTCCCCGTTTCTGGGGAGGAAGGAGATGCCTGTCATTGCCTTGTCAGTTGGTCCCATCGCCCATCCCCTCCCTCCCTCTCCTTACTCCCCTCCTACTCCCAGCCAGGGAGATCCGGGATTTGAATGTCCATTCTACTGCAAAATGTATTCAGATCTTCCGGGAATCTGAGAGTGGCAGATTTTCCTTCTTTGATTCCAATTAGGCAGGCTGGGAAACCCCAGTTGTATTTTATTTTCTGAGTTATCAACTGGGCCAGCAGAGGTTTTAATAGTCGACGTCTAGCCAGTGTTTCTGGCGCCAAGTCTGAAAAGATTTGGAGTTCTGATCCCCTGTAGGCCTGCGGTGGTTTTCCTCTTAAGTTTTTCCAAATCTCTTCCTTTTCTTCAAACTCCCTAAATCTTACTATTACGTCTCTTGCCCTCTCGGTATCCGTTCTTCGGGGGTTCCCAACACGATGGACTCTGTCTATCCTAATTGAAGCCTCTGGGGGTCTTTCCAATAGTGGGTTGAATATTTCCTGCATCTTCTTTCTCAACTCCTCTCCCTGCTCTTCCGGCATTGACTTAATTCTTAAATTTGTCCTCCGATTTCTATTTTCCTGGTCTTCCAGTTTATATAGAATCTGTCTCTGCTGTAGTTTTATCTGGTCTATTTGCTCTTTTATGTGTATTGACTCTTGTTCTTGCTTTTCCGTTTTTTCCTCCACTGTCTCTATTCTGGAAAGGAGATGTCCCAGGTCTGTCCGTAGTGCTTGTATTTCGCCCTTGATGACATTTTCCAGGCTCAGTAACATTTCTGCCATTTCACTCTTTGATGGGCCTTGTTCTTTTGGTCTTTGTTCGTCTGTCCAGCTTTGTTCAAGGTCTTTATCTAACTTCTTAATATTTGTGAATATCAGCTGCCACTGTACATGGGATAGAGTGGTGTCATCCAAAGCTATCATGTGGAAGTGGCTAGTAGTTGGAATAGGGTATTTTTTCCAGGTACACAGCACTTTCTTCATCCTTCCACTGGCTCAGAACACAGTCTAGGGGTTATTTTTAGAGTTTTTATTGGGAAGTTCGGAACTATGAAATTGGATAGGGGAAGGGAGCATGGAATACCCCATGAAAAACTGCAAACTTTACAGCGTAGGGACCCCTCAATTTCTGGCTGCACTGTACAAATCTTCTGGCTGCATGCACAACTTAAATGTCCCACATGATTCATAATGCCGAATATGACTCCAGAGTTAAAAGCTTCACACAGTCACTTTCCTTTAGCATTGGGGGTTATCTACTCACTTAGCCACAGGATCATCGTTTGCCCCTTACCAATATCCACCAGGCTCTTTCTAGTGAGGGAGATGTAGACTCACAATACCATAGCACAGCTGAACTATTTCCTGCCAGCTTCCTCTTGGCACGCTCTCCAACAAACTTCCTTCAGACCCGACATGATCCTTGGAACTGGATCTATGAATCTATGAATAAGCTCCCTAGCTAAGCCTACTCTGGACCTTGGTGTCTACCTTAAGGCTTCCTCTAGGATCCTGCACCAAGGCGAAGAGCCTGTGCACAGTTGCAGTTGTCTTCTCCTGCGGGACTTGACCCAGGAACACTGCATTGACTGCCCAGGCCTCAGACTATTAAAAGTTTCTCTCTCTCCACTTTCTGTGCACACCTTCCCAGGTATTGGCTGAAATCCCATAAATATTCAGGCTGCCTGTTTTGCCCTCCCTCCCACTATACTTATAGAGTCCTCTAGAAGACAATGGAAAGTAACAGAATATCAGCCTGTGAAACACTGAGGAATGAACTCCAACTCCACTGATTACAGTAGAACTAACTAAATTTACATAGCAGCCTAATCTACACTAGGATGCTACATATATATGTAGCTCTACCCCCTCAGGAGCCGCTGGTTGTTGTTTGGAATCGGCATATTAAGTTACCTTGTGATGTGTCCAGGGGTAGTAGCAGTGAGTAGTAGCAGTGAGCGAATGTCCAGTCACCAAATGGATTTTCAAATGCTTTATTCCAGGGCCCAACAATGGCCAACATTAACAGGAGAAAGGAAAGGTTGATGAAGCAATAGAGAACAGTGCGGGATCAGGCCTGGATATAACACAGCAGTCTCGCTCTCGGTAGTAGTAGATACAGTTCGTCGCCACTCAGGAGCAGTGGGTGAAGTGCCTCCGGACCGACTCTTGTTATAAGCCTGGCAGCCGGAATGTCACTTTTTAAATTGCTGGGAGGAACAGGTCTCTATGACAGACCTGGCTCGGGCCTCTGCCACAGGCGCAGTATTTCAGTACTCAAGAGAACAATTCAGATTGAGCGAATCCTCCCAGTAAATGCAATGAAAGGGTCACCGGTTGACAGCTGACATGTACCTGTAATTCCAGTAACCAGATCCCCGATGGTTCGTTCAAGCCCTCTTGGATAACCTGCCTCCAGGTTCTCCTCAAGCCGATCCCCCACCGAACGGCATACAGCCTGGGATCTTCTCAGTAAGGTTAGGGACCCAGTAAGTCACTGGGGCCCCCATCAACATCCGAATGGGTCTCCATAGAACAGGTGGTTCTGGCAAGGTGGGCCATGGGGTCTGTGGATGCGCACACCCTGAAGGTGGATGCCGCACCTGGAACGTGGACCTTGCGTAGAGAAGAGGAACTGACCACCGACCCAGAAGACGTGGCAGCTGCCACAGATATACCCCTCCCCAGCATGCCTAGCGAGGGAAGAACTCTTCTAATTGGCTGCTGGGGAAAAGTGGCTCTGTCAGAACCCCTCTAGCGCCAACTGGCGCCCAGGGTTGTAATCACACCTCTGGGCCGCAGACCGGCCTACAGGACATTTCTGAAACAGCAGCAGCCTGCAATTTAACAAATAAGGAATGGGAGCAAAGTAACTCTCCCATTCACCCACTAACTTTAGCGTAGTGCCTGCACTGAAAGTAAGGGGGCGCTACATACATATAGAAAAGCGAAGCTGTGCCCCTGGCCTCTGAGCAGATCTAAAAATAGATCCTCAAACATGGTGCTTGGGTTATTGAGATTTGGGCATGGTGAGTAGAAGAAAAATGTTTAAGTTGGAAATATTGGCATATCTCTGATCTTGGTATATAGACCAATTACATTTGAGATGATTAAAAAACAAATATATCTGCCATCAAAAAATCCTTGGCAAAAATTTGGGAATTTCTATCCCCGTTAAGCCATGGGGGGAAGGTCAGACTAAATTTGGAGTGATATATGGATCAGAGGTGTAGAGCATGCATGAGCTGTAAGTTTCTGGCTGTAAATAGAATGGAGTCATATATGTATAAAAAATTCGAACATGCTCTATTTTTTTGACGACGTTTTAAACAATGTCGTTTTTCGGTTGTAAAAAATGATCATGTGTGGGCTTTAACGATGTGAAAAACCTGCGCATGCTCAGAAGCAGGTTATGGGACGGGAGCGCTCGTTCTGGTAAAACTACCGTTCATAATGGAGTAAGCACATTCATCATGCTGTAACAGACAGAAAAGCGCGAATCGTCTTTTACTAACACGAAATCAGCAAAAGCAGCCCCAAGGGTGGCGTCATCTGCATGGAACTTCCCCTTTATAGTGCCGTTGTATGTGTTGTACATCACCGCGCTTTGCTAGAGCATTTTTTTTTTTTAACGATCGTGTGTGGGCAACGTCGTTTTAATGATGAAGTTGGAAAAAACTTTGTTTTTTCTAGAGGCTGAAAAACGTTGTTTTTTACAAGCCGGAAAATGATCGTGTGTATGCGGCATTAGGCCTGAACCTTACCGACCTGGCTGAGGAATAAATGGCAGTATATCATATGCATACATACCTAGTTTAAGTTCCTTTGGGACTGTTTCAAAAGCTTTGTGAACATCCAAACTAGGCATAAGAAATATTTTGGCGTAGTGATTGACATCCTGGATCGTATCCATGGCTGGTATGATGTTGTCTGAAATTTGAGATAATAGGGGGCAATGTGTTGGAAGAATTTTGCTGAACAATGTGAGATCGTTATCAGTGGCTGAGATAAGGCAGTTCTTCTGTGTTAGGGTCTGACCCATACTCGGTTTAGGTAGTAAGGAAATGTTAACATAAAACATCTCTTTTGGGAACTGGTGGCCTTGAAAGATATGGCTATCAAATCTGCCAAGTTTGGGAATTAGGACAGGACCAATTTGTATTTGAAATAGAGAGCCAAGAAACTGCCCGGGCCTGTGGTGTTTTAAAAAGATTTTGAAGCCGTAGAGATTTCCTCCATTGTTCAGAGAGAGTTGGAAATTTGGTCAATGACATCTCCCTCACTCAATCCCCAACCATTTCTTTACAACAAGCAGGTAAGGATCTGTCATTTGCAGGCAGTAGTGGTACCACCTGTAAATGACACATCTCCTGGTTTATTAACAGATCTTAACACTTATGCTGGTCATAAATGGATCAAAATATGTCAGGTTTGGCGTGGGGATCAACACATTTTTTTCTCAATGTGTGGCAAATCCTGTTGACTTGTGTAGAAGGAGGAATCCGGTAATTTTTTATTTTTTGTAATTAACCCTTTTGGCTGATCGAAAAAGAATGAACCATCTATAGACTGCATTTAAAATGGCTAAACAAATGCTGCTCATTGAACAAAGAAAGCAAAGGAGTTGTGACTAGTGATGATCCCAAGGATTCCTCCTGTATGTCTGACATCAGGTTTTCCTTACTGCAGACTTCACAGGGGTCATGATCAGTATGAATAGCATGCTCCCCAGTGTTATTATACAGATTTAAATTTGAATTACATTCATAGGTGCACTGGTTGTTTTATTCAGTTGCCATGGCTATAGTTTTGCAAGTGTATGGCCACGTACACATGACCGGTTTCCTCGACAGAATCCATTAAGAAACTTGGTGGGAGAGCTTTTTTGCCGATGAAAACAGTCGTGTGTATGCTTTTCATCGAGTAAACTGTCGAGGAACTCGACGAGAAAAAAAGAAAGCAAGTTCTCTTTTTGCTCGACGGGAGTCGTCGTGTTCCTCGTCGGGCTGGTTTTCCAACGAGAAACACGTTGGTGTGTATGCTTAGAAACCCGTGCACTTTCAGTAAAAGTAGTATTTGTAATGGAGATAGCACATTTGTCACGCTGTAACAGACTGAAAAGTGCAAATGTCTCTTACCAAACTTTTACCTAACACGCAGTAACATGAGATTAGCAATAGCAGCCCCAAGGGTTGTGCCAGTGGAATCGAACTTCCCCTGCCATTGTATGTGTTGAAGTCACCGAGTTTGAGAATGAGGAGATTTGGTCTTGACTGTGTATACGCAAAGACAGCTTGTCAAGTTTCTCAACAAGCCTAACAAAGAACTCGTCGAGGAAAACGATGTGTCTTTTCCGACGAGTTCCTCGGTCGCGTGTACGAGGTCTCGTGCACATGACCGAGGAACTCGTCGGAAAAGACACATCGTTTTCCTCTACATTGTTTTCCTTGGCAAAAAAGCTCTCCCACCAAGTTTCTTGATAGATTCTGTCGAGGAAAACGGTCGTGTGTACGCGGCCTATGAGATAAAGGATCATGTGACAAGAGACATCATATGAAGAAGTTCAATGAAAATTTATATAACCTATAGGGGAATTTAATGTGCTTTTGTATTTTGAAATACTTGCAGCATAACATTTTAGTTATCTAATTGACTGGAAGTTGACATTTTTAGTAGAATGAGCAAAGGTTAGAACTTCTGACAATGTTTTTTTTGCTGTCCAAGCCTTCTTGTAAGGGTATCTTAGAGACAAAAGAATTAGAAAACCTGACAGAAATTTTAACTCTACCCTGTTTAAGTAAAACAAACAACAAAATAAATTCTAGCTGGAGTAGGCTTTAAACAAGCTATCCATTGTGAATTTATTGCAGAAAGTCACTGACTTTCCCTTGTTTGTGTTATGTTATTATGGTAACATGAATTTAATTCCATAGTTCCTTGAAAATCACTTTGTGTAAATTGTATTTAATTAAAGCGAACCTAGCACAGCAAGAAAGTCCCTAAGGTGCAGTCTCACCTTTTTTTAACTACCTGAAGCATCAGAATGAAGTCACAGTTGTTAACACCTAACAGTTGAACAACAGGGTGAAGACTTAGATAGTGTTTTCCACCTTTCCTAGAATTCTACACAGCAGAAAACCTGTCATGGCTTTTAAAATTAGTTGTTGTCACACAGGTGTATAGGAGGAAGTCAAGGACTGCATTCATTGTCAGGGGTCAGGGACTGAATACATGCTACAAGAGACGGCCAGGTACTGTGGACATTCGATAGAGGACAGTCATGTTACATGTTACAGGAGACAGTCAAAGAATGGGGATGTTCTACAGGAGATAGTAAGAAACTGCAGACATTTAATGGCAGGCACTTAGGGACTGCAGACATTCTACAGGAGACAGTCAGGGGCTACAGACATTCTACAGGAGGCACTCAAGGACATGGCGGGGACTAATGAGATGAGGATTGAGATGTTTGGCCACAGTAGCAGTAGACACGTTTGGTGCAAACCGAAAACAGCAAAACAGCATGGTAGAAGAACTTTATATCAACTGTGAAATATGACCATGAAAATGTTAGGCATTGGGGTGGCTTTAATGCTTCACGATGTGGGCAACTCGCAGTGCTTAAATCAATTATGAATTCTGCAATATCAAAGTGTGCTTGATGAGAATGTGAGACCACCTGTCCAAAAGTCCAACATTTTAAACTGAACCAGAAATGGATCTTTCAACAAGATAATAATCTAAGACACACTAAAAATCTACCTAAGTATGGCTCAAAAGAATTGGAGGGTCTGGGACTGGCTTTGGGTTGTCTAAGAACTTCCTTGCCCTTATATCCACAGCAGCTCCTCTTGCACATGAAACCTCTGCTCGGGCTCTTGCAATAAAATGTAAGTGACTTTGCAATGGTATATTTTCATTTGTTCCTACAGGAACAGCCCAAGTGGTTTCATGCACAGAGGAAACCATAAAAGTAGCTACTGGAGAAATAGTGGGGTCACCATGATCTGTGGTCTACTGTAGATGAAAGTCCGCTGCAGGCATACAAAAATTGAAACAGCAGAGCAAAGAGCAGGTGCTCAGTAACCTACAGCCGCCATCTGCAAATGCCTGCCTTTTCACTAGGATCCAGCTAAACAATAAGCTTGCCAGGTGGTAACCCTAAGGCCGCGTACACACGATCGAACATGTCCGCTGAAACTGGTCCGCAGACCAGTTTCAGCGGACAAGTTTGATCATGTGTATGGCCTATCGGACCGTTTTCCAGCAGACAAAAATTTCCAAACGTGCTTGAAAACATGTCCGCTGGAAACCTGTCCGTTGGACAGGTTCGATGGTTAGTACACAAACCATCGGACCAAAATCCCCCGCATGCGCAGAATCAAGTCGACGCATGCTTGGAAGCATTGAACTTCGTTTTTTCATCACGTCGTTGTGTTCTACGTCACCGCCTTCTGGTCCGAGGGGATTTTGGTCCGATGGTGTGTACGCACATCAGACCAACAGACAATTCAGCCTTCTCCGATGAAAACGGTCCGTCGTACATGTTTTCACGGACATGTCTGATCGTGTGTACAGGGCCTTAGGTTAACAATGGGAGGGGGTTCATTTTGACTTGTGTACACATGCAAGGAAATAAATGTACAACCTTGTCCTAGGATCTAAGGGTGCCTCCCAGGGATACAGAAATGTATCTGAAGACTAACACAGGTATTTGCTGTCACCATATGATGCATACAATTCAGAATTCAGCACTCTTGTTACCTTAGTCCCATAACCCGCTGCTCAGTCTCCCCCGGACATCAGTAGTCTCCCCGAGTACCCCCCCAACCTTCCACAGTACCCCCAGTCTGCTGAAGAGCCATCAGCCTACCATACCTCTAACAGTGTCACACAGAGCCCCCAACCTCCCACAGTTCCTCCCATCCCCTGTAGTGCCCCCTAGGCTCCAACATTTCCCTCACAAATGTCCTTTGTTCTTCCACAGTTTCTCCAAGCCCCTCCAGTACCCTAAACCCCCACATGGCCACCAAATCTGTTGCAGATTCCTCTCACCCCCTCCAGATCCCCCATCCTCCCACAATAACACTAAACCCCATCCAGAGCCTTCCAGCCTCATACAGAGTCCCTAGTGTACTTCAAAGCCCCTTATATTGTTACTCCCAATGACACAAACATCAAGGCATCTTTTTCTCCTATTAACCACGTATGCCAAAATGTTCATCCTTTAACTGACCATCAAACAGGGGCCAGGAGGTTTATGGAGAGAGTGGGGGAAGTTTGGGCAACTGTTGTGAATTCTGTTTTAACCTAACTAAACTGGATTTATTTTAAAATATTGTAAAATATTGTCTTGCCTTGAAAAGACACTGACTCATGTGAATTAAACCGGAGGGTGGATAGGGGGTTTGCAATATGAGCCATAGCACTGAATGTATTTTACATTACTATAAAAATGCAGCCTTCATGTAAAAATGATATGCTAATTTAAGACCTTAATGTCTTGAGGTCCCTTGGGTGTACGAAATCCAATAACTTTGTAAAATAATGGGTCCGCTTTTAATATTGATATTTGCTCACAAAGAGACAACACAAAACAGCTATTCTGTGTTGTCTCTTCAAGAGCACATATCAATATTAAAAGCATTTGGACTCTCAGGACCTTTTGTTTGACACTGTTATTGGAATTTGTATACATTCATTTTTAAATACGAGCTCCCTGCTTTTGTAACACCCCACTTTTTTTTTGAGAACAGCCATAATGGAGCCACTGTGACCTATCGTAATCTGATTGATATACCGATGGTTTTAATGCAACTTGTTCCAATGTCCCTTGGGGGACTGACATCAGGTCATTGCTCAGGCAGGGCTGATGACTGACCAGTTCTACCTCCTCATCAGTCCCTGAAGTCCTCTGACAGAGACCAGGACACATTAGGAATGTGTGATTACCCAGAGATAAATGTAAAGTTTTCAGATAGTTAATGTATAACCACAGCTTAGATGCTAAAGTGTTATATTGCTTTAGATCTACTTCAACAGAGATTATTTATATTTTTACATTACAAATTCTCTATGGCCGTCAGGCCTGACACATTCACATAAAAAGAGATGGGGGTCTGACTTTATTCTCTATGGGATATCCTCATCTGCAGTACATTGCATGTGTCAGACTTTGTCATCAAACATTTGCTGCATATTGAACATATAACTCATAGAGAAACAAGTGTAAACAGTCCCAGACAGCAACTAAATTACAAGATGGTCCATAAAACACAAGCAGAAAGATAATGCTTATTTTATAGTACAACTGTCACACACTTTAGTGCTGGCAACGAAGAGAAAAATATGTACGGGTTGAGGTGATATCTGCTGTCTTATTAGAACAGCTGACCGACGTAGTCCAGCAGTCAAGGCTAAGGCCAGCGACCGTGCACACTGCATCACAATGAGTAGCACAGAGAACTGCTGCATAAGCCTTTATCAGAGTGTGATCATTTGTTAAATGCTAGAAACGTAGAAAGGAATTAAAAATGCATGTTTTTTTGAAAAAAATATAATAAAAAAACTGTGAGTGTATATGTATCAAAAAAATTGAACCAGACAAGAATGCAGATAAGAACCTCTAACTTTTCTATAACCTTTTCTATAGGTATGCCTATTCCGAATCACTGACTAAATATTAAAATTAGTGGGGTCAGCAAAACAGCAAGGCATCTAGTATTTTCAGAATTTGGTCAGCAATATCAGCCCTTTATCTTTCTTATGCCAGGTATTCTTTGATGGAAACCTAAGAAAATAAGTAAAAATATAAGGAGCTGCCATAACTACTAAATGCCTGACTGTCTGTAGTTTTGGTACTTTTTGAATCAATAACCAACAGCAAGCATATAGATGATGTAGCACTCTCCTAAGAAAGGTGATAACAGAGAGAATAGTTATTGGGTCTTTCTGCTTACCAGGAAGATTGGCAGGCAAATTTAGATGCTCTCTGCCTACCAGGGAGCAAGTATCTATTAATAGCGTCTGCTCATGGTGTTTAGGTGCCGCTCATGTTGTCTGAATGTTTCACACCGGTCCAATAGGGAGGCACATTGGACAGTGGGAGGAAACCTGACAAATGAGGGCACAGGCATTATTACAGCCCTGACTATTGGCAGAGGAAAGTGCCTCGTGCATGCTGGGTGAGAGTATAAATGCCAAGGGCACATGTGCTCAGGGTTAAAGCTGCCATGCGGCCTTGGGTGTCTGAAAAGCCTAAGGAAGTCTACACACAGCAATCCCTACGGGGGGCAGTGCTACAATTAGAAGATCAGAGCAAAGTGGATATATGTTTCACCAGAAAGTATTAAAGTATGTGTCAGTTTTTTTTTTTTTTTTTTACAAAATAAACATTTATTAAAAGCAGCAAAAAACACAAAACAAAGACAAATATTTTCTACAATTTAAAGAGATCGTCCAGAAATATTAATATATCGAGCATTTCCCACTGCGGCTGGGACTCCGCCTCCTCCAGCAACATCTCTGAGCAGTGTATCTGTAGTTCCATATCCAAGTCGTCTTCCAGTATCGATCGCTCCATCCAGTCTGTGTGCACAGTGGTGTCGGTCCTCCGGGGCTCCTCAGAGAGTTGGTGGGCCCTGATACACGGATCTTCCCCTCTCGCTATCCGAGACAAGATCTCCGGCTGACCTATGAAGACCAGAGTCTGATAATTCTCCTTCATCACATCCTTGTAGAGTTCCTTCTGCCACTCCTCCAGACTACACCACTCCTCCTCTGAGAAATACACCGCCACCTCATCGAAGAGCACCGGCACCAAACGAGAGATGATGAGCCATGACTAAGCACTAAACTAGTGTGAAATGCGTCGGCTGTCTCCCCTTTTTTGGCTGTATCCTGTGATGCATGTTCTATATTTTACAAATAAAGACAACTTTTCAAGTTCCCCTGCAGTGCGGCTGTCCATCCTTTTTGAAATTTTCACATTTGGCGAGAGATGATCAAGACTGCTAGCCACTGCGCATTTCCATCCCGGCTAAAGTACCTGTCAGTGACGGCCCATCCATTAAGGGCGCACGGGCGCCATCCCCTCTATCACGCTACCCCCTATATGTATCATTGATAGATTTATGCATAGCATGAAACTATCAATGGCTGCCACGGCCACCCCCTCTTCAGGCGTGCATCCCCTTTTAGGACACTGGGCGCCTAAATTACATTGGCACTGCCATATGGTGAAGGTGTTATTTTTATGTCACTTTGGCAAACTCATCACTGAACAATTCATGGACTTTACAAAGGACTATTTCATTATTTAATTGTATTCACACATTGGGCATGTTGCACGTTACAATTGTATATGAAATTGATTAGTTTTTTTTGTTATAATTGTGTTCATATTACTTTACCACTAGCGCACCTTAATTACTGTTTACAATTACTCCAGTTAGAATGTCTATACTTTAAGGGGAGCAGCTGTACTAGTTACTATATTTTTTACACTCAGTTTGTTGGAGCAAGTTTTTTTTTTTCAATAATCTACTTTTTAGTTTATATTGTGAAAAATAAAAACCCAGTGGGGCTCAAATACCACCAAAAGAAAACTCTATTTGTGTGGGAAAAATTTAAAAAATGTAATCTGCTTACAGTGTTGCATGACCGAGCAATTGAAAGTTAAAATAGTGCAGTGCTGAATAGCAAAAAAAAATGTTGTGGTCATAAAGGGGATAAAACCTTCCAGAGGTCAAGTGGTTATATTGCCCGCAAAATGACATCTACCCACTGCTCGATTCTGTTCATAAACATATAATCCGGGAGTTCCATCTATTTATACCAGACCTTTATCCTAGATGAGGATCTGTTATAAATGTTAATTACAGACCCCATCAAAACCGAAAAAAAAGTATGCAGTTCCCCTAAAATTATACACCAAATCTTAATCCGTGCATGCAACCTCGCTAACCATGAAAGATGGTGCTGCTGATCTTCTAGAGCAGTGGTTCTCAACCTGGGGGTCGGAACCCCCTCGGGGGTTGAATGGCGATTTGCCAGGGGTCACCGAATTCTGGGCTGTTCCTGAAGCCTGCACCACTCTCCTAGCCTTTTTGCGACCGAGCCAGAAACACAGTGAGTAACACAACCTGTAATTAGATTTGCCATTAAAAGTCCCCACTACAGTCCTCAGATCAGCAGATGACCTTAAAGGAGTTGTAAAGGAAAAAAAAATGTTGCCTAAAATTAATGTCTGCAAGGTAGACAGACAGAATAGTGTAATGATTCTGTTAAAAAAACGAGTAAATATCTATTAAATTCCTTCATCTATATCACCTCCGGCATTCTAGTTTCTGTTCTCTCATTCACTTCCTGGTTTGCTGCGCTCGTTCATGTAAGAACTACATTTCCCAGTATGCATTGCGGCACGCCCAGTAGTACACACCTCCTTTAAGTCTCTAACACGTAGAGAGCGTCCTGCTGCACAGATGTAGTTCCCAGGAGGTGGCGAGCATGTCACTGACCACCGCAGTAAAGCCTCCCTTCGCGGTGGTGAGTAACAATCAGACAAGCAGGAAGTGAACAGAACAGAGAAGAAATAGAGCAACTTCCGTGCAAAAACAAACAATGAGGAAGTGAAAAGAGGAATGTCTGCAGGTAAAGGATGCTTATTATGAAAAAAAATTTTTTCCTTTACAACCCCTTTAACCACTTCCATACCAGGCACTTACGCACCTTCCCGCCCAAGCCAATTTTCAGCTTTCAGCACTGTCGCAATTTGAATGACAATTGCGCGGTCATGCTACACTGCACCCAAACAAAATTGGCGTCCTTTTTTCCCCACAAATAGAGCTTTCTTTTGGTGGTATTTGATCACCTCTGCGGGTTTTTTTTTTTGTGCAACAACTAAAAATAGAGCGAAGATTTTGAAAAAAAAATAAAGTTTTTATTTTTTTCTGTTAATTTTTTTGTAAATGATTATGTTTTCTCTTTCAATTATGGGCACTGATATGGTGGCACTGATGGGCACCGATGAGGTGGCACTGATGGGCACCGATGAGGTAGTTCTGATGGGCACCGATTAGGTAGCACTGATGGGCACTGATAGGCGGCGCTGGTATTGGGCACTGATGGGCACTCATGGGCGGCACTGATGGGCACTCATGGGCGGCACTGATGGGCACTCATAGGCAGCACTGGGCACTCATAGGCGGCACAGGTGGGCACTGATAGGCGGCACAGGTGGGCACTGATAGGCGGCACAGGTGGGCACTGATAGGCGGCACAGGTGGGCACTGATAGGTGGCACAGGTGGGCACTGGTAGGTGGGCACTGGGCATGGATTGGCACTGTGGGGTGGCACTGACAGACACTGGGGTGGCACTGATGATCACTGAGGGGTGGCACTGATGGATCAATGTTGCCAATCAGTGCCCATGTGTGGGCACTGATTGGCATCATTTTTTTTTACTGCCCCCCCTTTTTTTTTTTTTAATTTTTTTTTTTTGTCATTTTTTTTTTGTCATTTTTTTTGTCATTTTTTTTGTATTTTTTTTATTTCCCTGGTGGTCTAGTGTGGCGATCCGAGGGGGGGCTGCGCTGATAAACAATCAGCGCGAACCCCCCCTGTCAGGAGAGCCGCTGATCGGCTCTCCTGTACTCGCGTCTGTCAGACGCGAGTGAGGAAGAGCCGTCGGCGGCTCTTCCTGTTTACATCGTGATCAGCCGTGATTGGACACGGCTGATCACGTGGTAACGAGGCTCCGCCGGAGACTCGTTACCGAGATCGGAGGTGCAGGGTGTCAGACTGACACCCCGCATCACCGATCGCCGCGCTGCGCGCCCGCACGGGCGCGTGCGGCATGAAATCGTGCAGGCCGTTTGAGAACGGCCTGTCAAGATTTCATAACCACTTCCCGGCCGTAAATCGGCTATTGGCCGGGCGGGAAGTGGTTAATCAAGAGCACCTAAGTTGGCTGATCAGAACTCCCCCAGCATTGCCATTGATCCCAACTCCTCGCCAGCACTGCCACTGATCTAAACTCCCTGCCAGCACTGCCACTGATCCCACCCATCCCCAGCACTGCCACTGATCCCACCCATCACCAGCACTGCCACTGATCCCACCCCCACCAGCACTGCCACTAATCCCACCCCCCACCAGCACTGCCACTGATCTCATTCCCTCCACCAAAGAGTAAGAGAAGGAATACAAATAGAGAATACATGAAAAGCAGACAAAAAGAGGGGGAGGAACAAAGAAAAAGGGGAGTGAAAGTGTAATAGAAAGAAAAAGAAGCTAAAGAGAGGGATGGGGACAAAAAAAAAACAGAACGAAGAGAAAGAGTGGTTCATCCTAAAATGTACCATAAGGAGTTTTAATACTCTATGAGTGGAAGGTACACAGGGAGCGCTAATTGTCCGTGGGTTAGGGCCGCAAATTACTTGGCCTGCCTTGGGTGCTGACAACCCACGCTACGAAAATAATTTTGCTGTTAGGGGTCCCCACAACTTTGAAAAATGTATCAAGGGGTCACGGCACTAGCACGGTTGAGAACCACTGTTCTAGAGCCTCTTTCAACCACTATCTACGTGCGCTCACTGTACTGGGGGCTGCACATAACTTCTTTGGACCAACTTCCTGATAATGACAATAGTGGACCATACCTGGGAAAAATGTTGGCACTGTATTCTTCAGCAGAGGGCATTTGTGAGAGGGTGACAATGCAGGAACTCAACTGAAAGACAGCTGCAACCGTATACCCATAGTAAAGACCTTTATGGCAAGATCACTGGGTATTTTTTTATTTAAACTTTTGAAATTCCATCAAAATGTTAAAGCTTATATGAGATTTCATTTAGATTTACATTAATTTACATTTATAACCTGCATGTACCTCTGTGAGCTGTATTAAATCAGTTCTTATGATCAACTCACAGTGTACAGTTGAAGATTTCCAGATGATTTCTGTTTCCAGGATTAATGAAACGGAACACGAATACCCAGGTGCTTTCCCTCTCACGTTATGACATTCATTTTCTGAACTGAACTTTTGATGGTACAAAGGGTCAGTTACACTGTATGGTGTGACTAGCCTACAGTACTTTTCTTTTTCACATTTCAGTGTTTTTGGCAGATGTGCAACCCTTTGGTTTGGCAGGGTAGCTATATATTTTATGGTTTTTATTTTACTTTCCAGTGGCCACTGATTTCCAGGAAGACATAATTGCAGCTCTAAAGTTTTGCTTGTCATAAAATAAGAAACCAAGAAATCAAACCTTCAGTTCCTGGGTAGTTCAATAGCTCCAGTAGATACTATGTGGTTAACCAATATATATATATATATATATATATATATATATATATATATATATATATACAGTATATATATAATACTGTATAGATATCAGAGCGGGGAACTTTTTATCCTTGTTTACAATAAGACTGATGCTGTGGCTTGCAAACAAGCAGCACTATAAAAATATGAAGAAGCCTTATCAAGCAAAGCCAGTGCAAAGAGAAGTAATCATTGGTAAAGGGCACCAGTTGAGCAACCAAACAAGAATCAACTCAAAAGGGAAATGTGCACTATCCTTGTCTGTGCCTCTCTCCTCATGCTAAGCTTGACTAATGGAAAACCCCAAAACAAAATCACAGCTCTTAACATAAATTTTTACTTTTAGATGAATAAACCTTTGATTCAAAATTGCCTAAATGTTTGTGGGTAGCGTGGGACCTTACAAGTGGCTGGCTATATGCAAATCTCCTCATGCTACTTACAAGCCTCCTGATTTTACATAGGATCTTCACGGATACTCAACCTGTTACCAGTTGTGGACCTTGATGCTAGTTTAGGAAATACTTCTACTATCTTCTATACATGAAAAAATAATATTTGTGGACAAAAAATCATCATTTCCAAGCACCTCATCCCATGTAGTACAAAATGAGCAAAGAGGGGAAGAGTACCGAAGGACCCCGGGACTATTTAAACGGTGCTAGTAGAAATATAATGGACAACAAAGTGATATTTAACATATTTAAATTGTATTATCATGTGCATCATTTGTCAAATTGACTTTACTGGTCTATGTAACAATTGTTCGTTCATCAGTGCACAACATTGGCGCGGCCTTTTCTTACCTTTTTTTCTTATAATTATTTACTTTGTTTCCTTAAAATATAGGGCACATTCTAATTATGGGGCTGCCATCCAATCCAAGCTTCACTAAGTCTCAGAGTTCACACACAAATAGTTGACTATAATAAAATCACTAATCGATGATAGAAACCATATGCATACACCATAGATGTTAACCATTGCAGCACTGGAAGTTCAGAAAGAGGATAAGTATCCCTGCAATGAAGATTTCTCCAGGATCCAACTGTGTATACAGGGTTGTCCCACCTCTTTACCTTCATGGGACACATTGAAAGAAGAAGACTAACAATAAGGATAGCTGATGAGCACAAAAAGTTGTGCAGATCACAAGTTAACGATCACTGTTATACATGATCTATTTTTTATTGTTAAGCCCCATACACACTATCAGTTGTCCTGCAGGTTTTTCTCATCAGGTTTACCAAAACCATGTAGTGCAAGGGCCTGCCTGATTGCATACGAATTGAAACTCTTAGGCCCCTTTCAGACGGATGGCTGTTTTACCTCAGCTAAAAGCATGTTTATGTTTTGCTGGAATTCAAGACTCCAGGCACAGCGATTAGCTGCATTTGTATAGTGCTTTTAGCTGCGGTTGCGTTTAGCCGCGGCACGATATTGAATGGGGATCCGACTTGGATCCCTGCCAATATCAAGCACTGTGTCTGGTATGAATCTTGAGAGGGATCTCCACGCCAAATTTCAAATAAAAAACCAGCATGGGTTTCCCCTACAGGAGCATACCAGGCCCTTGGGTCTGCTATGGATTTTAAGGAGACACTCCGTACGCCGTGCCAGGCCGCATACCCTCAACATGGGGGGGTAGGTGCTTTGGGGCAGGGGGGCACTCTGTGGCCCCCCACCCCAAAGCACCTGTCCCCATGTTGATGAGGACAGGGCCTCTTCCCAACAGCCCTGACCATTGGTTGTCAGGGTCTGCGGGAGGGGAGATTATCGGAATCCGGGAGCCTCCTTCAAGAAGGGGGCCCCATATGCCGGCCCCCCTCCCTAGGTGAATGAATATGGGGTAGCCCTACCCATTTACCTGGCGGAAAAAAAATGGAAAAAAAAACACTACACAGGGTTATTAAAGTAACTTATTAGTCAGCTCCGGTGCCCCCTCTCTTCTTTAGCTCTTTTACGAGGGGGGGCCTGCTTTTTCGATGTCTTCTGGGGGGGGGTGACTTCACCGCCATCTGGTTCTCTCCCGCCGGGGGCGCTTTCTTCTTTAGCTCTTTTACAGCGCCCCCCCTCCCTCCCGGGCTGGTTCTCTTCCGCCGGCGGGGGCGCTTTCTTCTTTAGCTCTTTTACAGCGGCCCCTCTCCCGGGCTTCTTCTTCGACGTCTTCGGCGGGGGCGGGCTTCTGTCGCCTTCTTCTTCTCTTCTTTGATGTTGACACGTCGCTTCCTCCCGCTGTAATGCTGAATTCCCCCTCAAGATTCATACCAAACGCAGCTGACACAGTGCACTGCGATTACCTGTGGTTATGTGCCAATAGCTGCAGGATTTCACAGCTGGACGCATTCAGTTCTATTTTTTTTATCCACGCAAAACCGCGGGGAACAAAACTGCAGGTAACTGTAGTGTGTGAATGATGTCATAGGAAAGCATTGTGTGCTTCTAGCTGCGGTAAAATCCGCAGCTAAAAGCACCATTCTATCAGTCCTGACCTGACCTCATATTAGATGGTTTTGGTAAACCTGAAGAGAAAAACCTGCAGGAAAACTGATAGTGTGTATGGGGCTTAAAAGTAAAAAAGGGCAATATAAAACTAGTACAATATTTGTTTTGATAAATAATTATCTGGTTCGATGAATGTAGTAGCAATTTACAATGAATTTTCAGGGTGCTTATCAATTATTTTGGTTCTAATTTTGCCCTTTGTGTGCTTCATCCCTGAAAATAGTTGCTTACAAATATAGGTGCTGCCGAAACCGGAAGACATGAATAAGGTGTGTTTGTAAAGAGTGAGATATTTTATTTGGGAAGATAAAACTTATAAAAGTCTAGTAAAGAGACACTGTCAAATCCTTTATCGACCACATGTGTTTTTGCTAAGTGTGGATGCAATTTTACAAAAAAATCCAAAAGTTTACGATTTTGTGTTGGGCTACATTCATAGCTGTCTGGGGCCACATGCGACCCTTCATTACAAGTAAATGATATGACAAAGCTATATCTAAACTTCAGCTTTAACCACTTGCTTACTGGGCACTTAAACCCCCGTTCCTGCCCAGATCAATTTTCAGCTTTCAGCGCTGTCACAATTTGAATGACAATTGTGTGGTCATACAACACTGTACCCAAATATTTTTTTTAATAATTTTTTACCCACAAATAGAGCTTTATTTTGGTGGTATTTAATCACTGCTGGATTTTTATTTTTTGTTTAAGTCCGAAAATTTGGAAAAAAAATAATTTTGTTTTAAAAGTTTGCAAATTGGTAATTTACGAGTGTCAGGACACCCACTAACACACAGCTCCTTTCTCTATCTGCAAAGTAGAGAGTGTCCTGACTTGCCTGCTCGCCCCCTCAAGAGGCTTTTTCCACACCAGGGAGAAAGCCTCACATTACGGTGGTGAGTTACAGACAGAAGAACAGGAAGTGAGGATTTCTCAGAAGAAATAAGGACATTTAAAAGCAAAATCGAAGGATGAGGTAAGTGAAGGAGGACGGCACTAAGGTAAAGGAAGCTATTTAGGGGGAAAAAAAACATTTCCTTTACAACCCCTTTAAGGTTGGTGTTTCAGGTATAGGGCCAGATTCTCAGCGGCGCTACGCCTGCGTAAATGGATATGCGCGGCGTAATTGTAAATGTGCGCCTGCGTATCGATGCGCGGTAAACACAGAACCACATACGCGAGAAAATTTTTTTCGTCTGGGCAGCGAAAATGCTTTAAGCTAGTGCGGCGTAGGCGCATAGTTACGCATCGAAAATATTCAGTTCCCATTGAATTAGCATGCAAATATGCAAATGAGGGAGATGCGCGGATTCCCGAAACTACGCGCGTTCGGCGTTGGCTACTCGTGGTGCGCGTAACTCGAAAGCCTTGAGTAAACATACCCCTCATAAAAGCACGGGTAACTTTGCTCAAAGAGAGCAACTACAGCAGCACCATAACGGACGAGCTGAGCAATCACACTTACTGGACAACACATTCGTATGCCAACATGCCAGGGGCAGCCATGGTCTTATCACTACTAATGTATGCAGAGGAAGAGGAGCATAGAAGGAGGAGTAGGAGGAGGGGGGCACGTGAGAGGATCTACCGAGCGCGCATGAGGCTCTTTGGCATGGGTGATGAGGAGGTGTATCGCATCTTCAGATTCAGCCCTGCTGCCATCCTGGAAATAACCACAGCCCTGCAGGATGACATCACCAGCCAGACATACCGCTCACATGCACTGCAGCCACTGGTGAAGGCACTGGCAACACTCCATTTCCTGGCCAGTGGATCATTCCAGCGTACAAGTGGAGTGGTGGCTGGGATGTCACAAACCAGCATAAGCAGATGTCTGCACCAGGTTGTCCCCGCAATCCTCAGACACATGTCCCACCACATCATCAGACCCACCACTGAGCACCTGCGGCAGAAGGCAATGACAGATTTCTACAGAATTGACGGATTCCCACGCACCATCGGGGCCATTGATTGCACACATGTGGCACTCCAGCCCCCCAGTGATACAGAGCACATATACCGCAATCGGAAGCACTGGCATTCCACCAACGTACAGGTGATAGCCGATGCCAAATACCTCATATGGCACGTCCGTGCCAAAGACCCCGGGTCCAGCCATGACAGCTACATCTACCGTCAAAGCAACATCCCAGAAGATTTTGAGCAGGACATGTATGGGGACAGCTGGCTGGTTGGTGAGTGACATGGGTGGCAGGCATGACTGTCCCCCCCCATGATGCTTACATCACAAGGGGCACATGCATGACTAACCTCCTCCTGTCTTTTCCCTTACAGGTGACTCTGCATATGTACTGGGACCCCATCTCATGACTCCTTTCTGGAACCCCCAAACCAGAGGAGAGAGAAGATACAATGAAGCACATATCAAAACTCGTGCAGTGGTGGAGCGCACATTTGGCCTCCTGAAGTCCCGTTTCCGATGCCTGGATAAGTCTGGGGGGGCCCTATTGTATTCCCCCAACTTTGTGGGTCAGATCATTGGTGCATGTTGCATTCTGCACAACTTTGCCATGAGAAAGGGCCTGCAGATTGCCCTATGTGATGACCTGACCCCCCCAACCACACAGCCCCCCCTGCCAGAGGAGACCCCGTCATCTGATGGAAGAGCAGTCAGGAGTTGCCTCGTGTTACGAATCTTTGACCGTTAAACACACACATACAGCATGGCACACAGACAATGCACATGTGTACACCACTGTGGTCCCTAGCACACACACCCCACATCCACATCACATTGGATTAGCCCAAGTCCAGCATGTCGGACTTGGGAGCAGCAACGCCACGTCAAGGCCCCAATGATGTTGCTGTCCATTCATATACCATTCATACAGCCGTGGGGATAACTTCTCCCCAACGGCCGAGGGTGACACCCCTTACTGGCAGGAGTGCCACCCCCACATTCACACACAATTCATACTGCACCATGTGCAGTATCCAAAAAAACAAAAAAAAAAGCTCTTATCCAGAGCATAATATATAAAAAAAAAAGCTCTTATCCAGAGCATAATATAAAAAAAAAAAGCTCTTATCCAGAGCAAAATAATAAGAAATCAAAAAATGTATGGGCCTGGCGGGGGCTCCGCCTGGTGCCACGGCTCCTGCCCCTCACTTGCCTGGGGGCAGCCACAGGTGGGGGGGGGTAGCAGGTGGAGGAGGAGCATCCCCACGTCCCTCCCTGGCTGCCTGCATGCCCTCCAGGGCAACTGCTATGCGGGTCTGCACAGCAGTCTGCTCCTCCACAGCAAGGCGCAGGGCATGAACCTCCCCCACAAGGTCGGAGGTGTTCGCCTGCAGCTCCCCCAGGCTGGTCAGCGTTGCTGCACTGTTGACAGCAAGATCTTGGATGGCATCTGTAATGTGTCCCGAGGATGCCAGGCTGTCGGCCAGGCGCCTCATCTCCTCCACGACCTCTGACAGGACCTTGGATACACCCCTGGTCTTGCACGTTGCCTTCCGGGGAGTGGCAGGGGACCGGGCATAAGGGGAGGATGTTGAGGGGCCGGAGATGAGGGGGGGGGGGAAACAGAGGGACTGGAGAGGTTGGGGGGGGACACTGAGGGGTTCGCTAAAGATGGGGGGATAGCCTGGGCTGGTCCGGGCAACCCATCATCCTCCTCCACAACAACATACAGGTCCTGGTCCTGGACTACGACATCCTCCTCAACCACCTCCTCCGTTGAGGTGTGCCCACTTCCCTCCAAGTCCTGTTCCAGGGGGGCAGCCAGAGGGACTGGATCTTCGGGGGATGGATCCTGACGGGCCCTGGCATCAACAGATGGCCCCGCTCCCTCCTGCACATCTGTGGATGACACAAAAGATGCCCATGTTGGTGGACCCACACACTTGGCACATGTTCCCTTCCACCCCCATACATGTACACAACAGATAGAATATAAAACACACTTACCTGTCCTCAGGGCTGGCTTTTGGGACTCATAGCCCCCAACTCCCTCAACCTGCTCCGTCTGCAGGCAGCGGGCAACCACCTTCTCCTCCTCAGTCAGGCGGACAGTGCAGAGTGGGCCCCCTCCAGTGCCCCTGGCATGCCGAGCTATGGAACCCAGCTTGCCCTTCACGAGACGCCGCAGGTCATTCATTTTCTTTTGAATGTCCTGCGGTGTCCGGACCTCATGAGAGAGGGCATTGACCTGGCACGCGACCTCCATTAAGATCTGATCCCTCCGGGACTTGCTGGTCCGGGCACTGTCAGCACCATGGAGCCACGAGTCATATTTCTCCATTGCCCTCACGACAATGGCCCTCTCCTCTGGGGAGAAATTTTTCTTCCTCCTCTCCTTAACAGCAGTTGTCATCATCTTGTCCAGCACAAACTTTGGCCGTCACTATCAAAAAAATGGGAGACGTTTGCGCTGCACGGGCGCATGTGTGGGCGCATTATATACCCTGCGCCGGCGAATCGTAGGGAGGCTTTGCGCATGCGCAGAAGGCATCCACGTCATGGCGCGGGTCAACCACGTCATGGCGCGGGTCATCCACGTCACGGCGCATGCTCCGTTCGTCCCGGCCTGCATTTGCATGGGGTCACGCTTCATTACAATGCAACACGCCCACTTCCCTCCTACTTTGGAGTTGCACCGGATTACGCCGATGATTTTACGCGACGCAGGCGCATCTTGGAGCGCATTTACTTAGGGAATACGGTACTTGCCACTCCGTGTTATGTCGGCGTAGTGCATCTGAGATGCGCAACGCCTGCATAATTAGGCGCGCATCTACGAGAATCTGGCCCATAATGTTTTAGGGTTGGGGGTTTAGTATCTTATTATTATGAGTGAAGTATATTTTACTTTACTATTATCGTTTTTCTAGGGTCTTTTTTTGTCCTCGCAAAGGTGATGATGATTGCAACAAGGACTTCCCCAGCCATTATCTGCATGTGGTTCTCTGAGGTAAAACAGCATTTTGATTTGACCTAAACTGCATCTCTGGGCTCTTCTTACAATGTGGAGCCTTGAAAAAGAACAGAATTGATTTTCAAGACTAGCCCACTATAAACTTTAATGGGGTTCAATGTTTTTTTTTGGACTTTACGATGGCTATAAAGAAATGACCCATGAACTGAACCAATTCATCCATCCCTAATTAGCACAGTGGCTTGTAATCCTGCACTAAAGCCCTAGCTTTGGTTCCCCAAGGATAGGTGCCTTTGTATAAAATTGCTGTTAGGATCATCGGGTACTATATCAATAAAAGTAGGAAATATAAATAAGAACTAAACTTTTTGGCATTACATGAAAAAGTGCTACAACATACAGCGCACAAAGCCATCAAGCTAACTGTCAAAATCTTCAGGCTTAGGCCACGTACACACGATCAGACTGGTCCGATGAAACTGGTCTGACGGACCGTTTTCATCGGACCAGGCTGAAGTGGTCTGATGTGTGTACACACCATCGGACCAAAAATCCGATCAGACCAGAACGCGGTGACGTAGAACACACCGGCGTGCTGAAAAAAGGAAGTTCAATGCTTCCAAGCATGCGTCGACTTGATTCTAAACATGCGTGGGTTTTTGGTCCGATGCTTTGGCGTACTAACCATCGAATCTGTCCAACGGACAGGTGTCCGTCGGACAGATTTTAAAGCAACGGTCCGATGGGCCGTACACACCATCTTAAGACCAGTTTCATCGGACCGGTCTGATCGTGTGTACGCCGCCTTAGACATGAACGAGATTTGCGACCACAAACTACAATGATGTTTGGATTAAGGCTGGGTTCACACCTCCGACAGACGTGGCAGCAGGGACAAATCAGGGTTGAAATTTTGCCTGAATTTGGCCCTGAAACTAAGCCAAAGATGCACATCGTTCCTGTGCAAGTCGCTCCGCAGCTGCAACAGAGATATGTGAATTAGCTCCATAGAGAGCTGGTCACAATCTCCTGTCATGCAAATTGGATGCGGGGAAACTCACATCCAATTCGCAAAGATGTGAACCCAGCCTAAAGCTCACAATTTTCAGACATTACATTGAGTTCAAGGAGTGAATCTTGAACTTGTCACCAAGTAATGAGTCATATGTTCTTCATGCCTAGAAGTATAAAGCATTTTTCTTCATTCCTGGTGCCCAAATAAGGTGTTGGTATAGTGAAGGTTAGGTTTGTACAAAATGCTTGTAAAGGTTCCAATAAATCAAACCTGTTGGTTTCTGTACATGAGCAAAGCACAGGTATGCTTGAAAGTCATTATTAAGTGAATGTGGGGAATGTATGACCAATGTGCTTTATAAATAAGTAAATATGTCTCTCTGACATATGCAGTAAATGCATGGTGAATGTTTTGGTAAACGTGGTAAACGTGGTAGACATTTTGGGGTAGATTTACTAAAGGCAAATTGACTGTGCACTTTACAAAGTGCGGTTGCACTCTGTAAGTGCAGTTGCTCCAGAACCTAGTAAATAAAGTAAATCTTCACTTTGCAAAGAATACCCAATCACCTGCAAGGAAAATTTCAAAAACAGAATTTTTCCTTGATTTTCCAACATGATTGGATTATGGAAGTCAGCAAAGCTTCTGCTCATTTAATAAGCTCCGCAGGAAATGCTCTTGCGGAGTGCAACTACATTTTGCAAAGTGCTTTTTCACCTTTAGTAAATCAACCCTCTCCAAACCACAGAAGCAAACAAAGTGCAGTTATTAGCTTTGATATCTTGTAACATTCTACGTTTTTTAGCACCAGCGTCTGCCTTTTGCGGACACCCCACTTCCACATGTTCATTTTATTTAGGGTTGAAAATATATTTATTGGTAGTTTAACAGACAATACAAGGAACAACGTCCAGATTTACAAACTAGTGACAATCACAAGCGATCATGTGTTGTTCATTGCATTTAATAATTCAGTAATAATTCAAAAGATACAAATTAGTGTGATTCAAATCTTTCTTTTTTAGATTTAGTTTCATCCCTTAGCTATGCAAGTTTTATCTTTAGCTAACAAATGCAAGTTTTGAGCCAATAGCGTGCCTCCTCTATTAAATTTTAGAGCCTGCAAATCTGTCTGTATTACAATAATGAAGGCCACTTGAACCACCTAGGGAAAGAGAGCCTTGACTGATGGGGGCATGGCCAGGTGCTGGACAAGTTAGGTGTAAGGCCGTGATTGATCAAATATGTGGGATTGGCTGGGCCAGAGCTCAGTAAAGTTTTGCCCCAGGGAATTATGGGCCTTTAAGAAGAAGAACGTGGCTGGAAGAGCTGCCCACCCTCTCGCCCCTTTTTTCTTTTTGGTATGTCACAGCTTGCTGCGGTTTCTTGACCTTGCCAGCAGTAAAGTTGCTGTAATGGGCTAAGCCCTTGATGGAAAATTGGAAGTAGGCCAGTGGTTCTCAACCTTTCCAATATCGTGACCCTTGGTAATGTTTCCCAAGTTGTGGGGACCCCCAAGGCCGCGTACACACGATTAAATCTGTCTGCTGGAAATGGTCTGCCAGACCATTTCAGCAGTAGGATTCGATCGTGTGTACGGGCAAACAGACGGATTTGGCCAGCCGACAGATTTCAAAGCATAAAACAAAGTATCACACTAATTAACCACTAAAATTCAGTTGATTAAAACATGATAAACAGCGCATAAAAAGTCCAATGTAGATTTAAAGTGTTAGATAAGGTCCATAGATCAGTAAGTGAAGCTGAGAAAAGCGTGAGGAATGCTTGGGAACAAATGGTGATGTACCCTCCACCGATCTCCAATTTCCACCAAAACGTGAGGCACACGCCCCCTCAGGGGTTCAAACTCACCAAAAATACAAAAGAACAAGCCTTGTATATCAATGGATCATCCTGACCAGACCTCCAACATCAGTCACGGGACAGCAGGGGTTAATATATAAAGCTCCAGTGATATGGATCATAAAGGAAACAGAAGCACTATATAGTGTAATACCGTTTAATTTAATATACAAAAGCCCATATAGTACCACCCCGCAGTATATCTACGTACATAAAAGTATAAGTAAATGAACAAAAACAGAGTGTAAGGTTCACCGCTCTCTACTCCGCACGCTGGAGGTCGCGCTTATCCCGCGGTCACGCTGCTGAAGGCGCCTCTCTTGGTAGCGATGGTGAGATGGTGGAACGCACTTTTTGTGTATCCTGGTTACGCCGTCGTAGCCACGCCCTGACGCGTTTCGTCACATCCGACTTCAACAGAGGGCGTGGCTACTCGGCGTTCATCACGTCTTTATGCCCCTCAATCGTCTGCCATTGGATAATCTGTCCGCGCTCATTTGCTCCTATTGGTGAATCAGGAGACGGAAGTGAGTAGCGGACGTCAACAATAGCTAAACATCGAGTCTGCACAAGTACGTGATTATATTAAAGAATACTGCACAAATTCGTTATGACAGTCACATACAATAGTAGGGATTGTTGATCAAACAGCATATACCCAATTGTTTTAATAGGTAACCATGATTTCTGTAAACAACAAAAATCATTGGGAAAAAAACAAACACAACAACGGCATCACTCGTGTTTAACCATTAGTTGGCCGCTCGTGTTTAACCCTTAGTTGGCTAATCACAACCTATCTGTCACATTATAATGAGCAATCATGGATTTGACAAGTTGTCTAATCATCTGACAAGGCTGTTAAATATCCATCAGCTTTTACAGTTTGATGGAGAAAAGTAACAGCCTTTGAGGATGTGTGGTAGAGATCTACACAACTCAACATAGTCAGCAAAACAACATCATAAAACATGTTACAAAACAAACCCATGTTAAAGGATATATATATATATCTCAAGACTAAAAATACAGGAAAATGATGAGGACTACTCATCAATAGAGGTTCTATATGAATTCAGTAAAAATACCATAATGAATAATAATAATTAAAAATCAATAAAGGATAAATGATCATTAAATAATCAATATGCGTTAATCAATATCAATAAAATAAAAATAAAAATAAAAATATTAATAAAAATATCAATAAAAATATTAATATTAATATTAATAAAAGGTTGGAGAAAAAAGGAGACAACATAATGTTATATTTAGCCCAGGGTGAATAATCAGACAGAATAGGCAGAACTGATAGATAACCATGTAAACAGATGACCCAGGGGGCGCACCATGAGACACCTGTCACGTCAATATAAAATCATATAGGCAAACTTATACTGCCATATGTATATGTGTATATAAAAATGAATATGTGTATATAAAAATGAATGTAATACACACATAAAAGTACCATGGGTACACAAAAGATCAGTCATCTCCTTAAAGGAAGAAAAGCTGTCTAATTAAATATACACCTAATTAGGGAGATAATGCATATCTACTATAATGTGTAATACTAATGGTCACTGATAAAACAGTTGATATCTAGTTCAACGTTTAACCCTTTGGGCACTAGAGTGTCCACAGAATATATCCATTCAGTTTCAAGCTTGGACAATTCTCTTACGCGATTAGAGCCCCTCCAGGAAGGTTTCAAATGACGGACTCCCCAAAATTTAAGGCCTGCTGGGTTCTTATCGTGGAACAGCTTAAAGTGTAGGGAAACGTTGTGGTCCTTATACCCCAGTATAATATTGGCTATATGTTCAGCTATCCTAACTTTTAATTCCCTCTTTGTGCGGCCTACATACATGAGTTTACAAGGACACTCCAAAATATAGACTACATAAGAGGTATTGCATGTAATAAATTCCTTTATGGGGAAAATGACATTGTTTGTTGTAGAGGTGATACTCTCTATAGCTCTCATAGGTCTTTCTACCACTTTACAGGGGCGACATTTACGACATGCAAAGAATCCATCTTTATCCCAAAAAGTGAGGGCTTTTTTCGGAGGGTCTAAAACTTTCTTTACAACTCTATCTCCAAAGTTCTGTGCTTTTTTGTAGATAAAGCTTGGTTTAATGGGAATGACAGTTCTTAATACTTTGTCTAAGAATAGTACATGCCAGTGTGATAGAAAGATAGATTCCACTTCTTTATATTGAGAGTGATAACCGGAAAGGAAACTCCATTCATGAGTGTTTTTATTAATATCAATAGACAATGGTTTGGTTTTCAGGCATTCAGATCTTGGTACCAATAAAAAGTTCATTAATAGCTTTCGTTAATTGCTTATCTTGATATCCCTTTTCCAGGAATTTCTCTTTTAGTATACCTGACTGAGAAATGAAGTCTTCGTCATTAGTGCAATTACGCCTTACTCTTGAGAACTGTCCTTTTGGGATATTTCGTAGCCACATAGGGTGATGGCCACTTGAGGTTGGCAAATAGCTATTTGAATCAGTAGGTTTAAAATAAACCTTGGTTCCTAATCTGTTGCCATTACGATAAATATTCAAGTCTAAAAAGTGAATACTGTCACGATTAAACTCACTTGTTAGAGAGATATTACACTTATTGGTGTTGAGTTCTTTTAAGAACACTTCCAAAGAAAACGTTGATCCTGCCCAAATGAAAAAAAGGTCATCGATATATCTTCTGTATACAATCAGTTGATCTTTTTTGTTATTAAAAATCGTCTTATCCTCCCATTCGGCCATAAATAGGTTTGCTATGCTCGGGGCGAATTTAGCCCCCATAGCAACGCCCGTTTTTTGCAGGTAAAATTGTCCATCATACCAGAAATAATTGTGACTGAGGCAGAAATCTAATGAGTTACGTAAAAATACTTTTAAATCGTGGGATAAATCGTCCCTTTGTGATAATGCCCAATTAAGAGCTAGTAGTGCATCATCATGCTGAATCACAGTATAAAGGGAGGATACATCAGCTGTAACTAAAAATACTTCATCGCCCAATGTTGATAGGTCTATACTTTGTAAAAGTATAAGTAGCTCTTTTGTATCTTTCAGATAGGCCTTAGTCTTGACCACACTTTTCTGTAGAAAATGGTCCAAGAATTGGCCCAATCGTGATGAAAGGGATCCAATCCCATTAACGATTGGCCTACCCGGAGGGGAATTTACATCCTTATGTATTTTAGGCAGGGTATAGATCGTTGGGATCCTACTACTACTAGGGACTAAGAATTTTCGTTCTTTAATTGAAAGGGCCCGATTCCGATAACCTGATTTTATCAGATGTTTCAACTCTTCTTCATATTGCAGAGTCGGGTCCTTACTTAGTCTTTTGTAGGTCGATCCATTCATGAGCATGTCCATCATCTGTGTGTGATAAAAGTCCTTTGTTAAGATGACCACACCCCCTCCTTTGTCAGCTGGTCTGATGACGATCTCATTTCTTTCTTCTAATGCTTCTATACCCTCTTTGATGTGTCTTGGATTCACGTTTCTCTTTGGTTTTATGTGTTCCAGATCTCGTAATATGAGGCCTTTGAAAACTTCCAATGGTTGATTGGTACCCATCATGGGATTGAATAAAGATTTGTTCCGAAGCCCACTATCCATAGGTACTGCTGATAAACCAGATGATGGGTTAGAATTCTTATTCAAAAAATATTTCTTTATATTCAGTTTTCTTACGTACTTATGGACGTCAATGAATATGTTGAACTTATTTATTGGACGGTTGAGGCCACATTTGAGCCCTAGATTCAAAATATTGGTTTCTTTGGTTGTTAAAATCGTATCGCTAAGATTAAAAATACCACCTACTCGTGTTCCCTCCTTCTTCTTTTTCTGTTGTTGGATCCTTCTCCCGGCCCGGCATCCTCTCTTTCTTCTCTCCAAACTCCTGATTGGGGAAGTCTCTCTCGATCCCAATGGGTATTGTCCCTCAAATGTGCTTCTCTGTATCTTTGATCCGCCTGGGAGTCTCTGTGTTGTACTGTTTGCTGTGGGTATATGGGTGGTCTCCCCCTCCAGCGTGCGGAGTAGAGAGCGGTGAACCTTACACTCTATTTTTGTTCATTTACTTATACTTTTATGTACGTAGATATACTGCGGGGTGGTACTATATGGGCTTTTGTATATTAAATTAAACGGTATTACACTATATAGTGCTTCTGTTTCCTTTATGATCCATATCACTGGAGCTTTATATATTAACCCCTGCTGTCCCGTGACTGATGTTGGAGGTCTGGTCAGGATGATCCATTGATATACAAGGCTTGTTCTTTTGTATTTTTGGTGAGTTTGAACCCCTGAGGGGGCGTGTGCCTCACGTTTTGGTGGAAATTGGAGATCGGTGGAGGGTACATCACCATTTGTTCCCAAGCATTCCTCACGCTTTTCTCAGCTTCACTTACTGATCTATGGACCTTATCTAACACTTTAAATCTACATTGGACTTTTTATGCGCTGTTTATCATGTTTTAATCAACTGAATTTTAGTGGTTAATTAGTGTGATACTTTGTTTTATACTTTGAATAGACAAATTTATTTGTCTTATTTTAAATAGCTGCTGATAGTAACATATATCGCTTGACTGCTCTCAAGTGGAGATTTTATATCTTGAGATTTGTATATGTTATTATGATATAATTTTTTTTGGTATTTTTATATCTATACACCTGTATGGTTGGTCTATTCCTTAGATTTATCCAACTCTTAGTCTAAGTAATACCTGTCCTTGGCGCCGGGAAGTGCACAGTGAATTTCTTTCTGCTGCCGTTCCCCCCTTTTGTCTTTCTTTGTGCACTCTTTTATAGATACTACAATTTTCTTCCCAGGCAGACATGGACGCATTACTTTTTCTGAGCAATAGGAATTTAGATATAAATACTATTTTTACTGTAAATGAACAGACCACTGCACAAGTGAACTATACTTCAATCATGACCGCCCTGGGGAACACCCTAGAAAAACAAGTTAGAACTTGGTGGGACATCTGTACTCTTGAACAATACCAAAAAGAACGGATTATTATTAGAAGTTTAAGATGGGATGTAATGCCCCAGGACGGTCTTGATGATTCAGACTCCGCGAAAGAATGGTTAGAATTCTTCAACGGAGTAGGTTTCAAACTACAGGACCTAGTCTTGAAAAGGAAGAGGAAAAAGATGTCTATTTTAGAAGGTAAAATTAATGACTTTCAGCTGTTATTAGACCCGATTAAGGAAACGCAGCAAGTCACAGATTTTAATATACGCATTAAGAAAAGGTTGGAGAAAATTGATAAAGAAACTCAGAAAAAGAAAATTAAGAAATTCCATCGTGACGTAGGGGATTTTAGAACAAATTCCATTTACTTGTGGCAACAGACAAGTACGTCTGCCACAAGGAATAATGAGACTAATGCAATGGACACTAATCAAGATATTCCCGTTGTTGGGTCTCAAACAGTCAACAACACTATATCTCTCCCAAGTGGTAGAAGAGATTTAGGCACCCAACAAGCTCCATCTAACCATTCAACACCTATTCGACATGAATCGAATCATAATAGGGGAAGACCAAAGAATGGAGGTGCCTCAAACTCTAATCAACGCCCTCCACCTTCTGGGGGCTACTATAACGTACCTGTATATAATAGCTATGAACCGTTATGGGAGGAGAACAATGTATCTAGGTATCAGTCACCCCGACCTTTTTTAGGGAGAGGCCGGGGTTGGCAGAAAAGGGGCAGAGGGTCATCCTCCCAGAGGGGGAGACCACCCATATACCCACAGCAAACAGTACAACACAGAGACTCCCAGGCGGATCAAAGATACAGAGAAGCACATTTGAGGGACAATACCCATTGGGATCGAGAGAGACTTCCCCAATCAGGAGTTTGGAGAGAAGAAAGAGAGGATGCCGGGCCGGGAGAAGGATCCAACAACATAAAAAGAAGAAGGAGGGAACACGAGTAGGTGGTATTTTTAATCTTAGCGATACGATTTTAACAACCAAAGAAACCAATATTTTGAATCTAGGGCTCAAATGTGGCCTCAACCGTCCAATAAATAAGTTCAACATATTCATTGACGTCCATAAGTACGTAAGAAAACTGAATATAAAGAAATATTTTTTGAATAAGAATTCTAACCCATCATCTGGTTTATCAGCAGTACCTATGGATAGTGGGCTTCGGAACAAATCTTTATTCAATCCCATGATGGGTACCAATCAACCATTGGAAGTTTTCAAAGGCCTCATATTACGAGATCTGGAACACATAAAACCAAAGAGAAACGTGAATCCAAGACACATCAAAGAGGGTATAGAAGCATTAGAAGAAAGAAATGAGATCGTCATCAGACCAGCTGACAAAGGAGGGGGTGTGGTCATCTTAACAAAGGACTTTTATCACACACAGATGATGGACATGCTCATGAATGGATCGACCTACAAAAGACTAAGTAAGGACCCGACTCTGAAATATGAAGAAGAGTTGAAACATCTGATAAAATCAGGTTATCGGAATCGGGCCCTTTCAATTAAAGAACGAAAATTCTTAGTCCCTAGTAGTAGTAGGATCCCAACGATCTATACCCTGCCTAAAATACATAAGGATGTAAATTCCCCTCCGGGTAGGCCAATCGTTAATGGGATTGGATCCCTTTCATCACGATTGGGCCAATTCTTGGACCATTTTCTACAGAAAAGTGTGGTCAAGACTAAGGCCTATCTGAAAGATACAAAAGAGCTACTTATACTTTTACAAAGTATAGACCTATCAACATTGGGCGATGAAGTATTTTTAGTTACAGCTGATGTATCCTCCCTTTATACTGTGATTCAGCATGATGATGCACTACTAGCTCTTAATTGGGCATTATCACAAAGGGACGATTTATCCCACGATTTAAAAGTATTTTTACGTAACTCATTAGATTTCTGCCTCAGTCACAATTATTTCTGGTATGATGGACAATTTTACCTGCAAAAAACGGGCGTTGCTATGGGGGCTAAATTCGCCCTGAGCATAGCAAACCTATTTATGGCCGAATGGGAGGATAAGACGATTTTTAATAACAAAAAAGATCAACTGATTGTATACAGAAGATATATCGATGACCTTTTTTTCATTTGGGCAGGATCAACGTTTTCTTTGGAAGTGTTCTTAAAAGAACTCAACACCAATAAGTGTAATATCTCTCTAACAAGTGAGTTTAATCGTGACAGTATTCACTTTTTAGACTTGAATATTTATCGTAATGGCAACAGATTAGGAACCAAGGTTTATTTTAAACCTACTGATTCAAATAGCTATTTGCCAACCTCAAGTGGCCATCACCCTATGTGGCTACGAAATATCCCAAAAGGACAGTTCTCAAGAGTAAGGCGTAATTGCACTAATGACGAAGACTTCATTTCTCAGTCAGGTATACTAAAAGAGAAATTCCTGAAAAAGGGATATCAAGATAAGCAATTAACGAAAGCTATTAATGAACTTTTATTGGTACCAAGATCTGAATGCCTGAAAACCAAACCATTGTCTATTGATATTAATAAAAACACTCATGAATGGAGTTTCCTTTCCGGTTATCACTCTCAATATAAAGAAGTGGAATCTATCTTTCTATCACACTGGCATGTACTATTCTTAGACAAAGTATTAAGAACTGTCATTCCCATTAAACCAAGCTTTATCTACAAAAAAGCACAGAACTTTGGAGATAGAGTTGTAAAGAAAGTTTTAGACCCTCCGAAAAAAGCCCTCACTTTTTGGGATAAAGATGGATTCTTTGCATGTCGTAAATGTCGCCCCTGTAAAGTGGTAGAAAGACCTATGAGAGCTATAGAGAGTATCACCTCTACAACAAACAATGTCATTTTCCCCATAAAGGAATTTATTACATGCAATACTTCTTATGTAGTCTATATTTTGGAGTGTCCTTGTAAACTCATGTATGTAGGCCGCACAAAGAGGGAATTAAAAGTCAGGATAGCTGAACATATAGCCAATATTATACTGGGGTATAAGGACCACAACGTTTCCCTACACTTTAAGCTGTTCCACGATAAGAACCCAGCAGGCCTTAAATTTTGGGGAGTCCGTCATTTGAAACCTTCCTGGAGGGGCTCTAATCGCGTAAGAGAATTGTCCAAGCTTGAAACTGAATGGATATATTCTGTGGACACTCTAGTGCCCAAAGGGTTAAACGTTGAACTAGATATCAACTGTTTTATCAGTGACCATTAGTATTACACATTATAGTAGATATGCATTATCTCCCTAATTAGGTGTATATTTAATTAGACAGCTTTTCTTCCTTTAAGGAGATGACTGATCTTTTGTGTACCCATGGTACTTTTATGTGTGTATTACATTCATTTTTATATACACATATTCATTTTTATATACACATATACATATGGCAGTATAAGTTTGCCTATATGATTTTATATTGACGTGACAGGTGTCTCATGGTGCGCCCCCTGGGTCATCTGTTTACATGGTTATCTATCAGTTCTGCCTATTCTGACTGATTATTCACCCTGGGCTAAATATAACATTATGTCGTCTCCTTTTTTCTCCAACCTTTTATTAATATTAATATTTTTATTGATATTTTTATTAATATTTTTATTTTTATTTTTATTTTATTGATATTGATTAACGCATATTGATTATTTAATGATCATTTATCCTTTATTGATTTTTAATTATTATTATTCATTATGGTATTTTTACTGAATTCATATAGAACCTCTATTGATGAGGAGTCCTCATCATTTTCCTGTATTTTTAGTCTTGAGATATATATATATATATATCCTTTAACATGGGTTTGTTTTGTAACATGTTTTATGATGTTGTTTTGCTGACTATGTTGAGTTGTGTAGATCTCTACCACACATCCTCAAAGGCTGTTACTTTTCTCCATCAAACTGTAAAAGCTGATGGATATTTAACAGCCTTGTCAGATGATTAGACAACTTGTCAAATCCATGATTGCTCATTATAATGTGACAGATAGGTTGTGATTAGCCAACTAAGGGTTAAACACGAGCGGCCAACTAGTGGTTAAACACGAGTGATGCCGTTGTTGTGTTTGTTTTTTTCCCAATGATTTTTGTTGTTTACAGAAATCATGGTTACCTATTAAAACAATTGGGTATATGCTGTTTGATCAACAATCCCTACTATTGTATGTGACTGTCATAACGAATTTGTGCAGTCCCGACCCCCAGGTTGAGAACCACTGAAGTAGGCTGTCTTTCCAGCACTTATGGTAAGGACAGGCCTCCCCTTTTGGAATTGCGTACTCACAGTGCAACTGTGACTGGCACTGGTTTAAAGTGTTAATATGGTTATGTGTTGGAATTTTAAATAAAGCTGTGGCCTTGCCCTTTCCAACCTAATGGTTGTAAGTGTGTTTTATTAAATGGGTAAGGGGGCAAAGATGTGGGGGGATTTTATCTTACTATTACAGTTGATTCGTACCTAGGCCCATTGCGCCTCAGCAGTGATGATAATATGGCACACAGCAAGCATGTAATAATGTAAACATACCTTCCACCTTTTTGAGATGGAAATGAGGGACACCTACTAGCAAAAGTATGTAGTCATAGGACACATCCTGTCACACCCCTTAAAGGTTAATTATACAAAAAAAAATGTTAAACCCACAAGTGCTTTTTTTCCCCACTACTAGTCCGTTATACTGGCTTTTGAAATGTACTAATGCAGCAATTAGAAATTGGATGAAAGCTTTAGCGCTGGGAAACACTTTTTGAAAGATTAAAAGTACATTTTATATACACCTATATAGATCACACTAAAATGAGGGACAGATGAGGAGCTCCATATTGGAAATCAGGGACAGTTGGGAGCTTTGATGTACCGTAAATGTTTTATAAAAATACATGATAAATAATTTATAGCTTCCATTTGATAGGGTTTCATAATCACATAACCAGCTGCCAGATTGTTGGGTAATTTGCATAGTATATATGTGCCATAATAAAAAATAAAGTCTTAGGTGACACAACTCAGTAGCGTTAGACTTAATTTGACTGTTTGCTTGAGTGAGTGACAAAGCCAGAACAGAACATGTTTTATCAGAAAAAAATTGATGCTATCATTGGTAAACCCACTTGAGAGATGTATGGGACACATCTTACTGTCAGTTGCTGTTATAGCAACAATCTTTTACAAATAAAACCACCTGTGTGTTTTTTAGTATTATCCTTTTCCCAGTTAATGATCTCCCCAGATATGCTTGTCTGAGCTTCTTTTTCACAGTTCACATAGTGCGTAAATTGTGACATTATATTTATAGCCTAGCTTTTAGCATAGTGAAATAATTATGCACAGCTAGATAATGTAGAATTTCCCAGGTTTATCAAACTAGAGGAAAGCACAGTATTTTCATTGAAATCAAACAAATACTTATAATTAATTGTTTAAGAAAAGAAGACAGCTTAGACCTGATCTTGGGTAATACAGATACTTTCCATTCTTGCATTTTTTTTTGTTTAAATCAGCCCCATTGTATTTTAGTAGCTAATAACTGGTTTAAAATGAACTTGGCACTTGTTGAAGGTTTATTATCCAAATGCAGTCCTGACAAGCTCTAGTGAGCCATAACTGTATACGAAGAGAGAGCAGAATGATAACTTCATAAGTATTCCGCCTCCCCTTTATTATCTAGTCACAGACTGGGAGCAGGTTGGTGACATAAAATATAACTTAAGGCATTTTTTTTTAGCTTTGGATAGAGTGGAGAAGAATTAGAACACCTGTCAGTTGTTTATTGTTGTCTGTGCCCACCCTCTATTTGTCTACCATTATTATTTAAAGTGAAAGTAAAGAAAATATGCAGATTTTGGGTTGTCCCTAAAACAGTAACAGAAGAGAAATCTTCCAATGGGCACACTAGTTTACTAGCAACCCTGGTGACAACCAGGGATTTGGGCTGGATTTCCCTTACGTCCTGTTTTCCTGTTTTGACTATGGGACAGGAAGTAAAAGGAAATCTCTAATGGCACACAGATGGCAAAAAAAACATAACAAGGGTTATAACCCTCCCTTACCTTATCCTAAATAATAATAATAATAAAAAAGGTTTTGCCCTTAGTTCTACTTTCACTGCAGTAGAGAAAACTGAGGTCAGCAATCTGGCTGTCTTACCTGGTGGGGTGCAGGCAGAGGACATGCCTGACTGACAGTGTACTCTGTTCTAAATGGTATGGAATGGTGGGCTTGTACTACGATTATGTGACCTAGGAAGAAAGTTGTGTATAGTAATCAGGGGTCAAGACCTGGGGAAAAAAGTGTGGGAACTCCCACCCAAGATCCACTCCCCCACCAAAAAAAAACCTGATACACTCATATGTATAATTACTAAACCGCATGTTTAGTTATCGCGGGATTTAGAAAGAAGCAAGTTCTTTCGAAATCCCGCGATAACTCGCGGCAGACATCTGCAATGTCTCCTGGGAACAATGACAAAAGCTCCCAGGAGACATTGAGGCATCGAGGAAGTGGCGGAATACCCGCACACTACCCGATGAATCCATATACAGGAAGAAGCCAGTAACATTAAGGATTACTAAGGTTCACCTGCCCCTGACAGTGACTTGAGCTGGGCATCGCCGCTTAGTGAAGGATTGGCTCGGGCGGCTCAACTGCTCTAGTCCTGCAAAGGGAACTGAGTTCCTGCTGTGAAAAAAGTGCAGGAAATCCGTTCCCACGCGTTCCCGCAGGACTTGAGCCCTGATAGTAATACATGCCTTTCTTACTTAGCTAAATGGAGAGTATATGCACTGTGGTGGCAACACTTCAGAGACTCTATGAACCTGCAGATTGTTACCACCAAGAAGGAGGGAGCCCTTGGAACAACAGGATCACCAGGCAATTTATTTTAGAGGAACCACACAGATAGTAGATGTAATTAGGAAGGTTTAAATGTTATTGGGGTGGGGGGGGTTGAATTACCTTAATCGGCTGTCCAGTTATTTTGTCAGCTGGCAAGGCTGGCAGAATACAGTGGCCGCATCGGGAAATTTGTCTATCTGTGCTGTTTAGTGTGGATGTAGGTATACGTTGTGTATATGGCCAGCATCAGATGCAACCAATCTCTCATTGTACTGTAACTGCTTGCGGTTAGAAGTTGCTGTCAGCACTCATGGTATACAAAGTGGGACCTGGCTGTCATTCCCTCAGGCTCATAGATGTGCACAGGGGTTGTGCCAGGTGTGCCTGGGCACACCCTACTCACTACGCACTACGAAGCCAATTTGCCCTACTGCCTGGGCTTCCCCCTTTGTTGCCCCCCCACAGATTTAGGAGGGGATCCTCGCCTCTCCCTGCTGCAGAGGGGGATGTTTCAGGATAGAGAATGGAGGGAGGGGCTAGTAAATATGTAATTTACCAGCGCCTTCCCTTTCTAAATGATCACTGTGTTCATTCATAACTGAAGCATAATAAGCTTTTGTGAATGAACAGGAAGCTTCTCAGCACAAAGCACTTCCCATTCATTCACTGTCCTGTGCAGCTGAGGCTGCAGAGAAAGGCATGCATGTTTGAGCTTTGGGGTGCACACCCTAATGCAATAGGCTACGCACACCTATTCTCAGGCTACAGCAGTACAACAGACATGAAAGGGTAAAGTGCAGTTTACAAGGGTACTTTGTCTTCTGTATTGTAACAAGTTCCTTGCCCACATACAAACTGTCTCCAATAGCCCGTTGCATCCTCAGCTTTTCTGCCATACTATTTTGAAAAACAGTACAAAAAGCATTTTGAAAATCCAGCTATGGCATATTACTATCATCTGTAACATTCAGATTTAAGCTTTCCTCCTCAAAAAACGCATCCTCCTCCAAAAAAATATCTTACCCATGCCTACCATACTTTTACATAATTCTCTTCTATATATCTTTGTATATCATTCCTGGAATACTTAAAAAAAAAGTCAGGCTTACAGATCAATACTTTCCTGTTGCAATGTTTTTACCCTTCCTAAATAATGATACAACATAAGACACGGCATGCCAGTCATGTGGAAGTGTCCTAGTTAGAGGATACTTTACGAAAATAAGATACAGTGGCTTATCAATTACTGAGATTAATTTCTCTGGCACGCAGGGATGGATGCCATCTAGGTCAAGTGCTTTATCTAGACTAAGTTTGTTAAGGAAAAGCCATACCTCTTCATGTGTTAAGTAAAAAATGTTGAATGAGAGCTTTGGTCTTTCCACCATATCTTCTAACAATGGAAACTCCTTTGTAAAGAGATGCAAAATATACAGTATCTCACAAAAGTGAGTACACCCCTCACATGTTTGTTATATGTTTTCATGTGACAACACTGAAGAAATGAAACTTTTCTACAATGTAAAGTAGTGAGTGTACAGCTTGTATAACAGTGTACATTTGCTCTCCCCTCAAAATAACTCAACACACAGCCATTAATGTCTAAACGGCTGGCAACAAAAGTGAGTACACCCCTAAGTGAAAATGTCCAAATTGAGCCCAAAGTGTCAATATTTTGTGTGGCCACCATTATTTTCCAGCACTGCCTTAACTCTCTTGAGCATGCAGTTCACCAGAGCTTCACAGGTTGCCACTGGAGCATCACTGGGCTGGTGGATGTTAGAGACCTTGCGCTCCTCCACCTTCTGTTTGAGGATGCCCCACAGATGCTCAATAGGGTTTAGGTCTGGAGACATGCTTGACCAGTCCATCACCTTTACCCCCAGCTTCTTTAGCAAGGCAGTGGTCATCTTGGAGGTGTGTTTGGAGTCGTCATGTTGGAATACTGCACTGCGGCCCAGTCTCCGAAGGGAGGGGATCATGCTCTGCTTCAGTATGTCACAGTACATGTTGGAATTCTTGGTACCCTCAATGAACTGTAGCTCTCCAGTGCCAGCAGTACTCATGCAGCCCCACACAATGACACTCCCACCACCATGCTTGACTGTAGGCAAGACACACTTGTCTTTGTACTTATCTTGGTCTCATCAGACCACAGGACATGGTTCCAGTAATCCATGTCCTTAGTCTGCTTGTCTTCAGCAAACTGTTTGCTAGACATATGCATTCGTTTTCGTTAGAATGCATTTTCGTCCGAAAATCTGGTATTTTTGTTATCGTTTTAACCAACGAAAACGAAAGCGCAAGAAACGAAAACCGAAAGATCCGACATAAAAAATGCTTTATTTTCGTTTTCCTTCAGATCCGACGATTTTCGATGCTTTGTCGAATTTTCGTCGTTCAATTCCTACCTATTCACTGTATTCAGAACGACGATTTTCGATGCTTTGTCGAATTGAACGATGAAAATTCGACAAAGCATCGAAAATTGTCATTTTTGGACGAAAACTTTCCCGACGAAAATGACATGAATCAAAACGATTTTCGGGAGTAACGAAATAAATTTATTTTCTAAACGAAAAAACAAAACTAAATATTCCAGTCTGCACATGTCTACTGTTTGCAGGCTTTCTTGTGCATCTTCTGTAAAAGAGACTTCCTTCTGGGAGAACAACCATGCAGACAAATTTGATGCAGTGTGCTGTGTATGGTCTGAGCACTGACAGGCTGACCACCCCACCACTATACATCTGTTTCCCAGCACGTGCACTAAATTTCTTTGGTTGACCCTGGAGAGGCCTGTTCTGAAGTAGAACCCCGGCCTGTTAACCGCTGTATGAATTTTTGGCTACAAACCCTCAGCACATTATATAATTTCTAGAATAAAAAAATTGTAGTTGCAATATTTGTTGTGTCACGCAATATTTGTGCAACTGTTTATCAAATCTATATCTTCAGAAAAAAAAAAAAACATTAAAATTAACCTAGTGCACACAAACACAATTTAATTTCTATTTAATTTCAATTACATTTTCAATTTTTTTGCACAAAATAAAAGAAGAGGTACTGTCGAGTAAATAGATGCTAAATAGGTAAAGCCGGAAAGCTGGGGGGAACCATGAAATGGTGAAAAATTAGGGTTCCTAAAATTAGAAGGTGATACTTTTACAGCTCAGCTTGAGCTTCAGTTAATAGCTAATCATAAATAAAGGAGCTAACTATAGTTTAGTGTGCTTTACAGGAATATAGTGCAGGTTCTTCAAGGTTCATGCATGCATGGTTGCTTTAATTCTAATGCAAGCTGGGGCTGTTAAAGCTCAGGACACTCTAATAAGTAGGTGGAAACCAGACACTTCTTTGTCGTGCTGCACCCAACACCTTTCTGCTTTTCTGTAGTCCCTATTGGCCCCAGGAGGGGAAGGACAGACCACATGAAGACTACACAAAATCTAGTCATTGGCTATGCTACCCAGGTTTTAGAGGAGCCATGCAAGTTAGGTACTCCATTTTGCAAACTCTTGAAGGTACTGTAAGTGCAGTTTAAACCTGTGCTTAACTCCTTTTTTTCAGGGGGATATGTGGGAATGATTTACAAACTCTATGGAGCTTTATTTGCTTTTTATGTTTCTGCTCTTGGAGGAGTAAGGCCCCGTACACACGTCCGAGCAACTCGACGGGCTAAACTCATCGTTCCGCCCGTCGAGGTTCCCGATGAGCGGTCGAAAAGCTTGTCGAGCCAAATTTCCTCATTGAACAACGAGGAAATAAAGAACATGTTCTCTATTTTGGCTCGACGAGCTTCCTGACGGTTTGCTCGTCGAAAGTGTACACACGACTGGTTTTCTCGGAAGAATATGTCTCCCAGCGAGCTTCTCGCTGGATTCTGCCGAGAAACTCGGACGTGTGTACGGGGCCTTTACTCTCACTTCCTTTCCTGGAAACAAGGTGTCAAAGAACAGTATGTGATGCAACATCTCTCTGATAAGACAATAACAAAAGCACTTATCTGTATAAGCATGAAGAAGGCTTAAGCCCCATACACACGGGCCGAATGTCGGGAGACAACAGCGGGTTCAGAAAAAACGGTCAACATTTGGCCCGTGTGTATGTCGATCTGTCTGACAGAAGCTGTAAAATTTTGTAGGCGGTTCCACCTCTTACCTATACTGTTAAAAAGCAAAAAAATATAAATAAAATGTGTCTGGAGCTGGGCTTTAATTTACTTGCAAAGCTTGTCCCATTACTCATTACATTACCAAACACCTCACTGCACATGGACCTTGTCATGTGCACTGGTCTAAATCATTTGGTGGAGGGCGGATTATGGTATGCGGTTGTTTTTCAGGGCTGAGCTTGACCCCTTAGTTCCAGTGAAGGGAACTCTTCAGGCGTCAGCATACCAAGACATTTTGGATAATTTTATACTCCCAACTTTGGGGGAACAGTGTGGGGATGGTCCCTTCCTGTTCCAATTTGACTGCGTACCAGTGCACAAAGCAAGGTCCATAAACACATGGATGTGTGAGTTTGGGGTGGAGGAACTTGACTGGCCTGCACAAATTTCTGACCTCAACCCAATAGAACACCTTTGGGATGAATTAGAGCGGAGACTGCAAGCCAGGCCTTCTCTCCAACATCAGTGCCTGACCTCACAAATGCACTTTTGGAAGATTGGTCCTAAACCTTATGGTCATCCTTCCCAGACGAGTTGAAGCTGTTATAGCTACAAAGGTGGGCTAACTCAATATTAAATCTTTGTCTGTAGGACATTGGCCAGGAATTTGTCTTGCATACAAACGGCACACAATTGTCGAACAACAAACACAAAACTACGTGTTTTTTCTGCTCTTTAGCGCCACCCTTTGTGCACCTTCTGCTAATGTAGTGTTATGGTGAGCATTGATTCCGAGCATGCGTGTTTGTACTTTGGACTTTTGTCCAATGGACTTGTGTTCACACGCTAGGGAAATCCGACAACAGAAAATTGACCACGGAACATTTTAAAGCCTGCCATCCAACAATTGTCCACGGCAAATCCGACAATTGTCTGATGGAGCGTACAAAGGGTCGGATTTTCTGCCAACAACCAGTCATCACACAATTCCCGTCGGAAAATCTGATCATGTGTACGAGGCTTGAGACTGGGCTGCCATTAAAGTTCAATACTTTTGGAAATATAGAGTATGTTTAAATGACTCAAGCCTCTTAGGCCGCGTACATACAATCGGTCAAAACCGATGAAAACAGACTGAAGGACTGTTTCATCGGTCCAAACCGATCGTGTGTGGGCCCCATACTTCGGTCAAAAAAAAGAGAACTTGCTTTAAAATTTGACCGATGGACGCCTGACCGATGGGTCAAAACCGATCGTTAGTATGCAAAAGCATCGGTTAAAAGGCTGCGCATGCTCAGAATCAAGTCGACGCATGCTTGGAAGCATTGAACTTCGTTTTTTTCAGCACGTTGTGTTAAAACACGTAAACGTCACCGCGTTCTAACACGATCGTTTTTTTAACCGATGGTGTGTAGGCACATCAGACCATCAGTCAGCTTCATCGGTTAAACAATGAAAACGGTCCATCAGACCGTTCTCATCGGATGGACTGGTCGTGTGTACGCAGCCTTACAGGAGGTTTACAGTTCCCTTAGTTCACCTTTCTTTATAAGCAAAAAGCAACAATTCATTTGCATATCTTTACACACAGAGTACTTCTTAAATATACTGTAGGATGCTGATTCAGAGATCTGTGGTTATAGAGGATGGCACAGAATAAAATAACCATTGTTAACAGATGACTAAAATCCAGCCTGGGATAACACGTGAGCAATGAATTGTTTTCAGCATTTTATTCATTCTAAGTCACTTATAGTACATTTAACCACTTAAGGACCGGACCAATATGCTGTTAAATGCCCAGAGGCGTTTTTAGAATTCGGCACTGCGTCGCTTTAACAGACAATTGCGCGGTCGTGCAACGTGGCTCCCAAACAAAATTTGCGTCCTTTTCTTCCCACAAATAGAGCTATCTTTTTATGGTATTTGATCACCTCTGCGATTTTTATTTTTTGCGCTATATACAAAAATAGAGCGTCATTTTTAAAAAAAAAACAATATTTTTTACTTTTAGATATAAGAAAAATCGAATAAACTAAATTTTAGTCAAACATTTAGGCCAAAATGTATTCAGCCACATGTCTTTAGTAAAAAAAAACTTGCAATAAAAAAAAAACTAGCTACCTAGCGGCAACAGTGACACTAATACAGGGGGTGAAAGGGTTAACTAGGGTGGTGATCAAGGGGTTAAAACTTTATTAGGGGGGGTACGGGGGCCACCCTGGACCTAAGACTAACTGCCTGTCACACTAACACTAAATGCAGTGATCAGTAAATATATGATCACTGCAATCAGTGACAGGGAGGTGGGTGATCGGAGGGGTTTTATGTGCCTATGTGTACTGGTGTCAGTGTAGTGTTGTGCAGACTCACTTGTGATGTCTTCTCTCTTCAGCGGCGGTTGAAAATACCGCCGAGAGGAGAGATTACATCACTTCCCCCTTCCTGTGTTTACACAGGCAGAGGGTGGGGGAGGACGCGCATTGGCTGGGAGCGATCCGGAGGGGGCGGACAAAAACGAACAGCCGCCCCCTCATCCAGGATTGCTCGCACAGCCACAGGGACCGCCGCAAGTACCGGGGGGGTCCCGATCGTACCCCCGACCCACGTCTAGGCAGGGACGTACAGGTACGCCATTGTGCCTGTACGTGCCATTCTGCCGACATAAATGTACATGCGGCGGTCCTTAACCGGTTAAAATGCGCCCTAAAAGTACACATACTGTGGCTTTATATTAAAGTTTTAATATGATAATGAATGCAGGCTGAAGCCTTTTGAAGGAATACTTCTGACTACTAGTTTACATGTACAAGACTATTTCACTACACTTGACAGAATTCTGAGAGTTTGCTTGCATGCTTCACCATGCATAAATAATATTGGCCTTTAGTTAAGCTCTGAGCCAGTGTGGGCACATGTTAAAATATAGAACAGAAATGCAACAATAATTTATAAGCAGACTTAGAAATATTGCTCTTTGTACTACATACTCATATATTGCCATGTGCTGATGTGCATGGAGACGTAGAGAAAAGCTAACACTTATCAAGGCCCACGGTAATCATGGTTCAGGGTTACATCACTGACACTGACATGAATCAAGTGTCAGAATAAACCCACAATGCTGCTGTCTGTGCAGGGGAGGGTCCTGAAGAGTGAGAGTTTTTTTGAAATGTGTTTTGTCTGACGTCTGGGGTTGATTTACTAAAACTTGGAAGTGCAAGATCTGGTGCAGCTCTGTATAGAAACCAATCAGCTACCATTCACCAGGTTTTGCACTCTCTAGTTTAACCAGTTGCCGACTGTGTCACGCAGATATACTACGGCACAATTGCACTGGTGGGCAAAATCCCATCCTACGCACTTTTAGCCACCAGAGGCTGCGTGTGTGCCGCTGCACGGGAGGAGACCCGATGTGCGTTACCCCAACAATAGAGCACTATTTGTCCGACTGACACCAACAATGGGGCACTATTCGGTCAACAGATGCCAACGATGGGGCGCTATTCGTCCCACTGACACCAACGAGGGGGCACTATTCGCCCCACTGACACCAACAATGGGATACTATTCCTCCCCCCAATCCCAAAGATACATTGTTTACTCCAACTGACAACTGTCTACTCCCAATGACCACAGTCTGGCCATCCTAAAGTCTGAAGGACAGTAAACTGGCCCTTTTTTTTAGAAAGCTTGGAGACCCCTGATTTAAACAATTCCACTGAAAAACTATTAATTCAATTAAAAATGGAAAAAAAAGTGGGGTGTTTAGATATACATTAACAAGTACTCAAAATGAATGGTTGCACAGCTTTGGAACAGGGAATGATGAGCCTCATATTAAGAATTTATTTGTATAGTGGAAAGTAGGCTTTAGGCCAGGTTCACACCTATGCGAATTGGTTGAGGCTTAAACCGCATCCAATTTGCATAACATTATAAAATACATTGTTTTCAGTGAGGCTGGTTCACATATGTGCAATGCATTGGCACTGCGCATTGTCGAAAAAACATGTGCGTTTTCTAGGCTCAGGTGCGAACTCAGGACCATTATCTTCTATGGGCACGCATCTGATTCTTCAGGATTTCTCTCATTCAGCTCAATACACTTCCCCCCTCTCCCAGGTCTCCAAATTTGCATCTAAAACTGAGCTGATCTGCCGAACAGTTGTTTTATCTCTCTGCGGAGATAAGAGAGCTGAAATTCGCACCGCACAAGGTTTAAATCCCGCCTTAACAAGCGAAGAACACATTTTCACCAAAAAACTGATAAAATTTGAAGACGTGCCATAAAGACTTTGGCTCGGTTTCCACTACTGCGACTTGCCATGGGACTGCAAAGTCGCATGACAAGTCCTACCCCATGATTACCCCATGATTTCCAATGAGTATGCCATATCTGTGTGACTTCAAGTCGCAGCACCTTTAAAGTAGACCCTGCACTACTTTGGTTCCACTTTGATACGACTTGAGGTCCATAGACCTCAGGAATACATTAAATTGCATTAAAGTCGCTGTAAAATCGCACGACTTTGGGGTTGCAATAGTGGAAACGTTTCTGCATGAACTGGCCAAATTTCAGCTCCGGCCAGTGAGATTATTATTATATATCTGACCTGCTTTTCAGTAACCGCTCCCTAATTATTAGCCCCAATATTAAGTATTTACAACATTTGTAACCTCCCATTGTCGGCAAGTGGAAACATGGGGCCAGATTCAGATAGCCTTTACGTCGGCGTATTTATAGATACGCCGCGTAAAATCTATTCTGAGCCAGCGTATCTTTTTTCTGTACTTAGAAAGCAAGATACGCCGGAATTCGGCTAAGATACGAGCGGCGTAAGTCTGTTACACCGTCGTATATTAGTTGCATATTTACGCTGGCCACTAGGTGGCGTTTCTGTCGTTTTACACATACAATATGCAAATGAGCTAGATACGGCGATTCACGAACGTACTTGCTGCTGGGCGTCGTAGTTTACATTGTTTGCGTAAGCGTTAGTCCGGCGTAAAGTTACCCCTGCTATATGAGGCGCAGCCAATGTTAAGTATGGACGTCGGGACAGCTTTGAATTGTATGTCGTTCACGTCGTTTGCGTAAATCGTTCGGGAATAGAGCTGGACATAATTGACGTTCACGTCGTTTACATTGACTAGTTACGGCGTGATTTTACGCATGCGCACTGGGATACATCCACGAACGGTGCATGCGCCGTTCAGAAAATACGTAAATTGCGTGGGGTCATAATTCATTTACATGAATCACGCCCCCACATTACTAATTTGAATTAGGCGCCCTTACGCCGGACACTTTACGCTACGCCGCCGCAAATTACGGAGCAAGTGCTTTCTGAATAAGGCACTTGCCCATAAAACTTGCGTAAAGAACATACGCTACGCCGCCGGATAGATACATAATCTGGCCCATTATGTTCTTTTGTGAGTTGGGAAGAGAAAAGATGGATGTTTGCTGCCAATCCAACTAGAAAAGACAAAAACAAATCCAATAAAATTTGTAAAATGGCGAAATGGAAAAAACAACATAGAAAACCACCAGACATGGGAATATTATACATCGTAACCTGCTTATTACACTGAGGTCAGAGAGTTCATCCAGCATTAAAAGGCATCATTTGCCTAAAATAAGCATTTATGGTTGGGATTATAGCCTGCAAATGAAACATGTGATTAGTCCTCTACCCCGGCGGCGTGTTGTAGAGAGATCTGATAGCTGTGGACCACCAAAGTTTTTCAGTTATTTCTGATTCTTTTTTTTTTTATGGGGTCTGTAGGCTGGCTGGTGGGGAAAGCAGCTGTCAGTACATATGTCTTCTATCTCTACATCACCCCATTTCCACCACTGTGTTCAGCTGCTGCTGCTGTGTGAAAGTTGAAAAAGTCTTGGAACAGCTGTTACACTTGCCCACATCACTATTTGACATTAGTCACATCCTGTTTTCATAGTCAGTTCAGGTGTCTTTAACTCTTTGTACAAACAGATACCAGTGCGGCTTTGTGGCCTGTTAGTCGTGTTGTTTTACTTCAACAGATGCCAGGCAAATACAGTACAAAGCACTGCTGATTGCTATATACAATCTCCTTGTACTGACCGCTTTGCTTGAAGCAGCTTGCCTTCAGGAAATAAAATATCATAGCAGAATATAAGGTACTGTATATGTAAAGAAATCCACAACAAGATGCAGGGAAGTGCGTGCTTTTTCTGCCTGATTCTTGAACCAAAAATGTAAATTCAATTATTTCAACAATAGGAATGCTAATTTCTAATGTTTAATCTGAATATTAACCCCCAAAACCAAAAAACATTATATTGCAGGCGACCAATTCTTATGCCGCGTACACACGGTCGTTTTTTGCGATGAAAAAAAAACGTTGTTTTTTAAAACGTCATTTAAATTGATCGTGTGTGGGCAAAACGTCGTTTTTTGTCTTAAAAAAAAACGACCAAAAAAAATTCCAACATGCTTGAATTTTTTGTGTCGTTTTTCAAAACGTCGTTTTTTGTTTCACAAAAAGTCACCGTGTGTAGCAAAAACGTCGTTTAAAACGACGTTTTTCAACCCGCGCATGCCCAGAAGCTAGTTATGAAGCGAGCTTCAATGGAAAAGTGTGGTGAACGTAACCTCGTTTTTTGTGAAAAAACTATGGTGTGTATGCAACATCGTCTTTGAAAGTGACGTTTCAAAAACGTCGTTTTTTACTTCACAAAAAACTTCGGTTTTTTTTTTTTCATCGCAAAAAACGACCGTGTGTATGCGGCATTAGATGTGATGGCTGTCTTTTTTTTTTTTACTTTCCTTTCCGTTATTTTCTGTTTTAAGTCTATTATTTTTCAGCAGAACAAGCTTTTCTGCAGAAGTAGCAGTTTCAGGGTTGAGACAAGCCATTTAACTACTGACAGGAGTGCGTACCATGGTCAGCTTTTATTTACTTATGTAAAACCTTCTACCCCCCCCCCCCCCCAAAAAAAAAACTGTTGCTGGAACTGCTTATAAAGTATTAGCTGGAGTTTGGCTAAATCTGCTAGAGGCGCCGGACTTACCATTGGGCTTGGCTGGGCTCAAGCCCATGGGTCCCGCCCAATAGGGGGCCCCTTACGTTTAAAGGATCACTAAAGGAATTTTTTTTTTTTACCTTACTTACCTTTACCTTACTGCAGTCTTGGTTTCATGTCCTCATTGTTCGTTTTTGCTTTGAAGTTGCTGTAATTCTGCTCTGATCTCCACACTTCCTGCTTGTCTGGCTCCTTATGAAAAATCTCATGGCAGCTTTTCACTGTGGTCCAAGCTGTCATTACTGTGTGTCTAAAACACCTCAGAACCAATCAGATTCATTTTAAAAACAAAACACTGCCCTGTATGTGTTTGTTTTTGTTCTGTGTGTCTCTTTACATCACAGAAGCATGAAACCAGTTTAAAAGTGAAACTAAACTGCAGGCACATTATATGATTGATTTTTATCTATTTTTAATCATTTTTAAAAGGAATCAGTTAGCTATTATGTCTCTATACCCTGTAAACAGTCATTTCAGCAAAACATTTTTTTTCCTTTAGTGACCCTTTAAAGTGGATGTAACCCCCACCCAATTTTTTTTTTTATGTCACAATGTAGAGTATCATCTGTGCCCAGTCTTGCCACACAGAGTTAATCCAGCGCTGAGCAATCCTCTTTTAAATTTCAGTGCAAATGAACAGAATTCCAGATACAAACTTGCCAAATTATAAAGTCTGTTTCTCTGTTATTGCTTTCAGTAACAGGTTATTTACATATCTAGCTTGGACATGTTTATCATAACAAGAGGTGATCCAAAGTTCATTGTATATTACTAGGATGTGTTATGATGTTATATCACCTCATGTTATTGTAAACAAAACATAACATATGATAAACATGTCCTAGCTAGATATGTAAATAACCTCTCACTAAAAGCAAGAAGAGAGAAAACTGACTTTTTATCTAGGCAGGTTTTATCTGGAATTCTGTTAGTTTGCACTGAACTTTAAAAGAGGATTGCTCAGCGCTGGATTAACTCTGTGTGGCAAGACTGGGCACAGATGATAGGAAATATTATACTCTACATTGTGACATCCACTTCAAGTTTCTTCAATAATATGCCAGTAATTTAAAGCGGTTGTAATGTAAACCCTCGGACACAACATTGTCTTGAAAAATAGCCCATAAGACAGGCAGCTGATAATTTGCATGACGTCCCCGCGCTTGCGCACATTAGCTCCTCTAAACTGGCATTTAAAGCTTGCCGGGATGCAGTCTGTGAGAACTTCCGAACTGTCCGGCACAGAGATGAAGTCTTGCGGTGTTTAGCTCCTTTCACTCTTCCTGATACTCCCCCGTGTGACTAAAGAAAACGTCACAAAAGGGGAGTGAAAGAAAACAGCAGCTGCAGACACAGTAACTAATGGTTACGGCACAACGGCGCATGCGCAAGATTACCGACAGGGACACAGTAAGGGCGGAAGCGACATCATAATTTGAATCACATAACAGCAGTACGAATGGCGCTTGAGATTCCCGGAAATACAGAGAACTAAACCATCCTTAAAAAGGTATTTGCAGGCCTCATTTTTGGGGGAGATACATATATATATATATATATATATATATGTATTGCATTGCGATGAGCTGTTATAACTTATTAATTGAAAAACTGCAAAAATTGGCCGGGGTTTACTTCAGAATCGTGATCTCTATTTTTATTTTCAGTTTATCCAGAATTGTAGAACTCTAAGGCGGCGTACACACGAGGGGATATGTCCGCTGAAACCGGTCGGATGGACCGTTTCAGCCGACATCTCCGCTCGTGTGTATGGGCTAGCGGACAGATTTGTCCACCCGACAGATTTCAAAGCAAGCTTTGAAATCTGTCCGCTGCAAACCTGTCCGTCGGATATGTCCGCTGGTTAGTACACCAAACCATCGGACCAAAATCGCGCGCATGCTCAGACAAAAGGAGAGGACGGGAGCGCTCGTTCAGGTAAACCTCGTGTTTGTTTGTGAGTTGGCACATTCGTCATTGTAACTATCTATAGTGTATCGTTTATTGCCTTTCTTCGTTCTCTTGCTATAATCAAGCTGTTCTATTGCTGATGCCATTTATATAGACTGAGTTGTCCCAATCTAGCAAAGTTTGATTGTAGTATATCGCGTTGTCTTTTTGTAATAATTTTGTTGCTGCATCTCCTAATTGTTTTTAGCTTTCCTCCACATGACTATATTTTTTTGTTGAACTTTAATGTTCTTCTAATAAATTTTTACCTTCTCATCTGCTGTTTATTTTGTGCTTAAATTATTTATTTTTCTTTTTGTTTGTTTTCAAAGCTTAATTGTTTATTTTGTTGGCACCTTTTTTTTTTAAATGCATTTTTTCGTTTTGTTTGTACCTTTTTTTTCAATGCATTTTATTTATTTTTTTTACCTTTTTTTTTCAATGCATTTGTTTGGATTTTTTGTACCTTTTTTTTCAATGCATTTTTTTTTTTTATTCACCTTTTTTTTACAATGCTTTTTTTTGGATTTTTGTAACCTTTTTTTCAATGGGTTTTTTTTTTTTTGTTGCCTTTTTTTCAATGGCTTTTTTTTGCCTTTTTTTCAATGCCTTTTTTTTTTTTCTCCTTTTTTTTACAATGCATTTTTTTGGATTTTTTTTACCTTTTTTTCAATGCGTTTTTTTTTTATTTTTGTTGCTTTTTTTTCAATGCATTTTTTTTGGTATCTTTTTTTTCAATGCATTTGTTTGGATTTTTTGTACCTTTTTTTTCAATGCATTTTTTATTTTTTATTCACCTTTTTTTTACAATGCATTTTTTTTTGTTATTCACCTTTTTTTTACAATGCTTTTTTTTGGATTTTTGTAACCTTTTCTTCAATGGGTTTTTTTGTTTTTTTGTTGCCTTTTTTTCAATGGCTTTTTTTTTCCTTTTTTTCAATGCATTTTTTTTATTTTCTCCTTTTTTTTACAATGCATTTTTTTGTTTTTTTTTACCTTTTTTTCAATGCGTTTTTTTTTTATTTTTGTTGCTTTTTTTTCAATGCATTTTTTGTGTTTTTTGTTGCTTTTTTTTCAATGCATTTTTTCGTTTTTTTGCCTTTGCAAATGATGTAAAATTTTGGACTTTTGGGGTTTCCATGGGTTACCAAGTTGTCACTCCAAACCTACCCCCCCACCCAGGAGTTTGTGTCCTTCCAAAATTCCACCTTCTATTTTTCGAAGGTTTGGGGCATAATCACCACAGTAGAAAACACAATAGACAAGGTTTTAACGTAAATACAAAACGCCATTTATTTTGGCAAGAATTTTTTTTTAAATAAACATGATCTGCACCACTTGATCAGATAGCAACCTACATGCAGACTTGTGCATTCCCCAAAACATGATGAAGGATAAAATTAACAATCTCAGGAGACACAAAACAAATCAAATCTGAATCAGCAGCACATGAGCAAACAAACCCAAGCTGTGGTACTCCAACAAGCTCACATTTTAGAATAATGAACTGGAAGGCAGGTAATCACCTTCTCTTCTTACTTCCAGCCTTCTTTCCTGGCTGCCTTGCAGCGGAACGTCCACGGGCCCATCCATGGCCCCTTGCAGGTGCGGATGATGTGGCAGCAGGAGGCAGAAGATGGGGAGCAGGCTGGGCTGGGTCACTCAGGTCTGTGTCCCGGGTCAGCATCCAAAAGATGACCTTATTGATCAAGTCCTTAGCCAGGTCCCTTTGATCCTCCTCCGCTCGGCTCAGTTCATGAGCCACAGAGGCACTGAAGGCTTCTGTGGGGTTGAGGGGGGCCCTCATTATTTCAGCAGCCTCCCTCATCATTTTGAGGCTCTCCTCCTCCATCTGCCTCATCCGCCTCTTTTGGCCTGGTCGCCTCATCTGGAGGGGAGGGACCTGGCTTATGGTGCTGAGCCTGGGGACATGCTGACTTCCACTCGGCCCAGCCTCCTCCTGGCTGCCACTCACCCCTTCCCCCTGGCTGACATGGTCCTGAGGAGCTGCCACCTCCTGACTGGCCTCTTCCTGTATCAAAAAAAGGGACATGTTGTAATATTTTGCTCAATCAAGCACACACATTATTTGGCTCTAGACTCTTTTTGTTTTCTTTATTTAAATCGACCTGCCTGTCCTTCAGACCCCTCAGTTGGCATCCCTGAGATCCCTAGTTTTTTGCACACGCCTTTTTTTGTTGGTCCAAACGTTAGAATGTTAACAATACTAACTCAAGATTCAAACCCAAATTAGAAGCTAATAAATATTTAGTAAACTACTATACCTCACTGAAGATCACCAGATCTGGGTCCATGTCAGCCAGGCCCTCCTCTGGCTCTGCAGGGGCGTGGGGATCCTGGGAAGTTCCGCTGCAAGGAAGCGTGGGAGGAAGGCTGGAAGGAAGATTGGAAAGTGATGGCCGGCCCTCCAGTTCATCATCCAAAAATGCAAGCTCGCGGAAGTACCACAGCTTGGGCTCCTTTTGCGCATCTGCTGCTGATCCAGATCGTTTGGTTTTAACCTCTTTATATACCTTACGATAGGTGCTCCTGAGATTGCTCATTTTATCCTTCACCATGTTTGCTGTGCAGGATGGAACCCACGTCTGCATGTAGGTTGCTATCTCTTGTAGAGTGTCTGCTCTGAGGTTCTTATTGGGGTAGCCTGGGTGCCTGGTATCCCATAGATTAGCCTTTTCTCTATATATTTCTATTAATTTAAGTGTGTTTTCTTGAATAGCCAACTGGTCCATCTCTCTCTTTTTTTTTCTAGGTTCAGATTAATGCTCTAGAATATACAAATAAAAATGTATTAAAACCCACATGAAAAATGGCTCAGCTTTCTCATTTTCTGAATATGTATGTGTACAATCATTGTGGAACTAGTATACAAACACATTGGGGGTTATTTACTAAAGAAAAAAACACTTTAGCACTGCAAAAGCACTTGAAAGTACACTGCCTGAAAGTGCACTTGGAAATGCAATCGCTGTAGCCCCGAAGGGGACATGCAAGAAAAAAGATAGATTCAATTTTAGCTTCAACCTGATTGGTTGATAAAATAAGCAGAGCTTTCCTTCATTTCAGATCTTCCCCTCCACATCTATGGAGAATGCCCTTCCAAGTGCACTTGCAGTGCAAACTGGATTTCCCTTTTAGTAAATAACCCCCAATGTGTCCTGCTGATACAATGCTGGCCAGCTCCACTGTTGTGCAATTCATTTTAGGAACATGCAGACCCTTTGGTAACATGAAAATAAATACATGCCATCTCTATTCATCCACAATTTTAATCTTTTTCCAAAAATGAAGCCACTAGTTATTGTGTAGATATCATGCACCTCACACAGCATTGAGGAGATAATACACAACCTAATTACCTCTGTCCAAACAATACAGAACAATACATGCATGATGTGAATACACAAGACAAAAATAAAGAGGTAGAGCATTGTCATATATATATGTAGTGATGTGTTCAATCATTATTGGCCAAAACTTGCATTGGTGGCCCCAAGCTACCTAAATAGCGCAAACGCTACTAACAACATTCCAAACCCCCACCCCCACATGGGGTTTAAAAGTTGAGACGCCTCTGCTGATCCCATGTTGTAATTTACCTTCGTGTCTGTAGCTCCTCGCGTACGCTCGAGTAATCTCTGCGTAACCGATGTAATCACGTCGATATCCTTATATAGGCCGCGCAAAGCTATACCGCCGCCCTCTTCGTTCGCAATGTCTCCGCCCGCTTTTAACCCCCCCATTTCAACATCCAGGGCCTCATATTGCAAGTTACCGGCATATGTGTATGTCATCGTTTTAACACGCGCGTAAGCTCCGCGTAAACACGATGTATTCCTCCGCGCATGCGTGAAACGCCGCCTTCGTCCACGCCCATGACGGAACTTTTCCTCTTTTCCACGCCCCTTATCATTGTGAAACGAAAAGATGGCCATGTCCCACGAGCGAACATTACCCTCTCATGAGGATCAGGAAGGGACACAACCAGGAACCTCACGCTCAAGGAGCAAACGGTACAAGGCCACGAATATGAGTTTGGAGGAGATGGTGGAGATGGTACACATCCTGCGCAGGAAGGATTATGATGGGGATTATGGCCCATACAGCACCCCGAACCGCCGTAAGGCCAAAATTATGGACAAGGTGGCGAAGAGGCTTACTGAGATCTTTGGGGTGAGCAGGTCCAAAGAGCAGCTACGCAAGCGCTGGTCCGATTTGAAGTTGCGTGAGCCACACCAGTTTCGGAAGATCAAGAAAATCCTGGATAAAAGTAGGTATTATTTTTGTGGGGGGGGGGGGGGGGTGGTTTGCAATTGTGTGATATCATTGTTTAATATGTATATTTATGCATGTGCCTTGATGGAATGGTTGTACTTTGTAAGAATTTTTTGGGTATATTTCCTGTAATAAGAAAAAAAACACACACACCAAATAAGAAGTTATGCACGATCGGTCTTTAGAAACATCGTTCAATCACCTCGTTTCATCCAAATACTATGTCCTAAGGAACAGCACACCAGGACATGGCTATTTGCCATTTAGAGAGAAAAGTTTTTTCACATTTTGGATAAAATTATGTAGATTTCCAAACTGATTTGAATGTGAAAAGACAAACAGGATTCATTCACATTCACACAGTGATAATAAGCAGCTGGATTCACATCTGGACTCAAGAGCACCTGTGTCTCCCCCATAATGAGATTCATTTTTAACAGTCTGTGACACCTAATTTTTAGGGAGGGGCATCCATGCAGGGGCAGACTGACCACTGAGGAAATCGGACACTGCCCGAGGGCCCCATGCCCCTAGGGGGCCCCATCAGAGATGCCAGGCTCATTTCAACCAGGGACAGTATGTATAAATCTGCAAATTTAGCTCATCTGTCCCTGATATGTCCAAAGCCTACATGCTTTTGATGTGAAACTACTGACTGAGATTGTAGCTGCCCCGCCTCTATACTGCCACCTGGCTTAGTGGGCATTTGTAAGCCTGGGGGCCCCTAATATTCTATTGCCCGGGGGACCCATGAGTTGTCAGTCCGGCCCTGCTTCCATGTGTGTCCCTTCGCTAAAAATGGTCATTAGCACAGCTTGGGAGAAGTCATTAGAAAAACAAAGGTTAAGGTTTGGTGGCGGAAGACAATAATCCAAATTTTAAAACACACTTTGACACAATGATTATGATTTATTAATGCCCTCCTCAAATATCTGTGTGCTGATAAGTATACCTTTTGTTTTCTGATATTTCTAGGGGAAAGAACAGGACAGAATTTTGAGGAGGCAAGGAGGCCCAAACTCTCTCATAAGAAAAAATCTAGCCATGTGGAGGAGGAGGACCAGGTAGAAGAAGGAGTGGTGGAAGGGAGAGATGAGGAAGACGAAAATGTGGAAGGAGTATTTAGTGAAGAAGAAGGAGTTGGTGAAGAAGAAGGAGTTGGTGAAGAAGAAGGAGTTGGTGAAGAAGAAGGAGTTGGTGAAGAAGAAGGAGTTGGTGAAGAAGAAGGAGTAGTTATTGAAGGAGTTGGTCAAGAAGAAGAAGGAGTAGTTATTGAAGGAGTTGTTGTAGAAGAAGGAGTAGTTATTGAAGGAGTTGTTGTAGAAGAAGGAGGAGTTATTGAAGAAGGAGGAGTTATTGAAGAAGGAGGAGTTATTGAAGAAGGAGGAGTTATTGAAGAAGGAGGAGTTATTGAAGAAGGATTGATTGTGGAAGAAGGCGAAGTTGTGGATGATGGAGAGGTGGAGATTAGTAGCACAACAGGTCAGTGTCACCGCAGCTTCACACAGGGAGAAAGAGGTGTAGATAGGCCTGCACATTACTAATGTTTTTTTTTTTCTTTGTTTATAGGGGATGAAGATGCTGCAAGCACATCCAGTAGTCCACCTTTTTCACGTGCAAGTGCACAAATTGTCATCCAACAAATTATGGAGTGTAGCACAGAGATGGATAATATGAGGCAAAGAATGGTTGTAATTGATCAAAATTACAAAAATATTATTGATATGATGGGCCGTATCAAAGACTAAATTCCCCTGCCCCGCCCCCCCCCCCCATCACCCATCCGTCTTGCAAACCAAAAAAAATGTTTTTAAAAAATAGGAAGATGCACACACAGTGTGTCCACATGTGCTATCTGCCATCACAGGTTATGGATTGTGTTTGCTTTGTGGGTACACCCCCTTCCTCCCTTCTCAAGCAGGTAAGAGGGAAGGGTTTGCACCCACAAAACACATGCATTGATCACCCATGATGCCAGATTGCACATGTGGACCTTTGCTATAATCCGCATTTTTGGGCCCTCTCACTCACACACAAGAATGTGTGCATCTTCCAAGTTTGGTGTGTTCCGGGGTGACATTGGGAGACTGTTGTAGTAATGACCTTGTTGTACTTAGTATTTTTAGTGGTTTGGTTAAATATTTTATATTTTTAAAAAAAAATACGTTTGGTATAATCCATAGTTTTTCATAAAAAAAAAAAAAACAAATACAAAAAAAATGTTTTACTCCAAAAATGTTACATGCTCGCAAACCAAAAAATGTATGATAAAAACATTTGTACCCTAACATGAGTGGCTTGTTGTTTATATATGCTCAATACCCAGTTTGTAGATGAGTGACTTGTAACTACAGCCATAAACCCAGTTTTAAGTACACACTAGCGTTTATTTCTTACCGCTGCAAATCACAATATCAGCCTCACTTCTGCATAAAAACCTATATTCTTCCAACACCAGCTTGTTCAGTTAAGCCAGATTTTAGAAATGCTGGTAGCTCATTGGTTTGTGTGCAGAAGTGACCCTTCTATTGTGGACTTAAAAGTGGGGTATGCCTGTAATGTCCAATTGTGGTTATTTACTAAAACATGACAACTACATTTGGCACTAGAAGTGCACTAGTTTCAGAACCAAGAAGACCGAGAAAACAAGAAAAAGCAATAATGACAAACAACTGTATATAGAGTCCAATGGTCAAATTATTTATTATATTTAGTAATATTTCTTTCTTTTGGGGGCCGAATTAGAAAGAAATATGATCTGGCATAGCTATGGCCCCCCGACCCATGAAGTACTCAACATATTTGTCGCGTACCTCACGAGCAGATTGGGTGGCCGAGCCAGCGCGACCAGTGTCCAGCCCAGGAAGGGTATCTGAGGGTAGTCCTGCCTCAGCACCGATGTTGGGTAGGTACGTCTGGGAATGCCTGCGTAAAAAATTATGCAATATGCAACAGGCAAAAACAATATGGTTCAATTTATATTCCGCCATATTTATCGCTGTCAGGAACAGGCGGAACCGGCTGGCGAGTATCCCAAAGGCATTCTCGACTACCCTCCGGGCCCTGGCTAGCCTAAAATTGAACACCCTCCTCTCCGGGGTAAGAGTCCTCTGGGGAAAAGGCCGCATGAGGTGAGGTCCAAGCCCGAAAGCTTCGTCCGCTAAAAAAACAAACGGAAGTCCTTCCACATTGTCTTCATCCGGTGGCAGTTCAAGACCACCAGTTTGTAGACGCCTGTAAAATTCGGTCCGCGCGAACACTCCCCCATCAGACAGCCGGCCGTTCTTCCCCACGTCCACATACAAAAATTCGTAGTGTGCCGACACCACCGCCATCAACACGATACTATGAAAACCTTTGTAGTTAAAATAGTAGGACCCCGAACGGGGTGGTGGCACTATGCGGACGTGTTTCCCATCTATTGCTCCTCCGCAGTTTGGAAAATCACAACGCAGGGCAAATTGGGAAGCCACAGTCTGCCATTCCTGTGGCGACGAGAGGGGAACTGTGGGGACAAAAAAAATTCTAACATTAGTACTTAGGCACATAAACATTGCAAACACAATACAAAAACCATACTTGTGCACCATCACACAGTATTAACAATTTTATCTTATTATTGGGGTGGAGTTGTGGCCACTAAAAAATCCCAGTTATTATCACACTCCCCACCCCTCTGATGGGGCAACATTTTAGGGGGGGTTGGGGTTGAACTACAATGCAGCAAAGAAAAATATGCCACACACACCAAAAAAAAAAGGCTAGGTGTGTTTGTCCCTAGGATAGCATGCTGGACAGGTTAATAGTGATGCAAGTAAAAAATATGTAGGTAGGCCAACAAAAAGAACATGGAAAGCTTAACAACATGCATGCATGGGGAGAAAAGGCAACATTCAACACTCAGCATGGAAAAATCATGGTCATTCTAGGGAACAAATGCCAAAAAAAAATTATTCTACCTTTTATAAAGACAGAGAATGTGAGCTTCAGAAAAGAGGAAACGTACCTTCAGATACTCCTCCTGCATGACTTGTATGACAGCAGAACACGTCTCCGGTATGATGATCCCAAGCGCCTGGGGAGAGATGCCTGTTGAGAACTTGAGGTCCTACAGGCTCCTCCCAGTCGCCAGGTACCGCAACGTGGCAATAAGCCTCTGCTCGGCCGTGATCGCTTGGCGCATCACAGTGTCCTGCCCCGTGATATAGGGGGACAGAAGATCCAGCAGACGGTTGAAAACGGGGTCCGTCATACGGAGAAAGTTCCTGAAGTCATCAGGATTATTCTCCTGGATTTCCCTAAGCAGAGGCATATGAGAGAATCGGTCACGCTGGCGCAACCAATTCTTGGCCCAGGAACTCCTCCTCCCCCTGTTCCTGGCCAAAGGTCTGGAATAATTATAACATCCAGAAGCAAGCCCATATCCAGCACGAACTCTAGCAAAGTTACGCTGCTGCTCCATAATGGCTTCAAACCGGCCGGCTGGTCAGTCAAGAACACACTCAAACAGAAAGCACCCCCTAATCCAGCAAGACCTGCAAAATACGCTCGACAAACAGATACCCGCGGACAGGACGCCACTGCAAAGCAGAAACGACCTGACAGCCAGCACTGACTGCCAAATACGCACCCACAAGCACACACTGAACCAGAGAATACGACTTGTAAAGCGCGGAGACTGAAAAGCGCGAATCGGCTCTAACCAAACCTTTGCTAACACGTTACTAGCAAAAGAGGAACAGAGGGCGGCGCCGTAAGCTTTGGTCTTCCCCTTTATAGTGACGTCGTACGTGGTTTACGTGCACGCGTTCTGGTCCGAGGAGATTTCTATCCGATCGTGTGTACGCACAGCAGACCAACAGACAGATTTGCTGCGTCGGCTGGAAACGGTCGGCCCGACACATTTGAACAAATCTGTCCCCTCGTGTGTACGCGGCCTAATACATAGCTTGTGTATGTATCATTTTGTTCTATTTAAAGTAATGTATAGAAGGTAGGGCCCAAAAGTGATTCAAGCCCAGGGGCCCCCACCACACTAAGTCCTGCCCTCTCTGCTAGTGCTCCCAAAACACTCCCCTCCCTCCAGATTGATAATGCTTCTGTCCAAAGGTGCCCCCTGTGCTCCATCATCCAGAGTTGAGGCACTCTAATAGAAGAGTTGTGTTACTAGCCAGATTACCAGGTGAGCTGAAAAAAAAGTGAGAAGAAAAAAACAAATGCAGGCAGCACATCTCATGATTGATAGGTTTCAACATATTACAGTTTGGATTTACCCGGTAATACCGCTTTAAAGAAAAAAAATGTGTTTTTTCCTTGAACACATATCTTGATTTCTTATCGCGGCATGCTCTGTGATCGCTGAGTCCTTTAGACTCAGCTTATCACATATTGGGGTAAAGGGCCAATCACAGCAGCCCTTTACCAATTGGACACAGCTGATCACGGATGTAAACACAAGCGGGTTATTTGCTTTTATTATTTGCTTTTCTTATTATCACGCAAGTGTGAGGAGAGAGGAAGAGAGCCGATAACAGGCTTGTGTTAAAAGGGACATTGGCACTCATAATCAGGGCACCAGTCCCTCCTCATCAGTGCCTATCAGTGCCGCCTATCAATGCCCATCAGTGCTGCCTTTCATTGCCCTTCAGCATCACCTATCAGAACCCATCAGTGCCCATAAGTGCCACCTATCAATGTCCATCAGTGCCACCTAGCAGTGTCCATCAGTGCAGCCTCATCAGTGCCTCCTCCTCAGTGCCCACCAGTGCCACCTCATCAGTGCCCATTAGTTCCACCTATCCCATCAGTGCCGACCAATCAGTGCCCATCAGTGACGCCCCATCAGTGTCCATCAGTGCAGCCTATCAGTGCACATCAATGAAGGAGAAAAATTACCTGTTTAATTTTTTTTTATAACAAACTATGAAAAAAAATCCAAATTGTCTGTACTTTTGCATTTGTTTTGCAAAAAATTAAAAAAACTAGTGGTGATTAAATACCACCAAAAGAAAGCTATATTTGTGTGGAAAGTATTATAAAAATTTCATATGAGTACAGTGTTGCATGACCACGCAATTGCCATTCAAAGTGTGACAGCGCTAAAAGTTGGAAACTGTTCTGGGCAGGAAGTGGGTAAAAGTGCCAAGTAGGCAAGCAGTTCAAGCAATTTTTGACCTGCACGTTTTTACATTTTATTATTTTCCATAATTTTTTTGTTGTACTAATTATAGAGATTTGTTGGATAGCCACTAGAGGGAGTTCTGTACACTAAGACGAGGGATGAGCTTGAACGTGTTAGAATCCTAGTCTGTACCCACCTGAGAGAGCCTGGCAGGAAGTTGTTAACTATACAGGGCCATTACAAGTGTCTGAGTCAATCCCTGCCCTGCAGCCATGCGTATACACACCCTCTTGTATACATGTGGCTACAGGGCAGGGAAAGCCCTAGCTACAAATGTTTGCCTAGAACAGTGATAGCTTCGTGGTGAGCTCACCCAGATGGGTTTGGAGTAATATCCAAGCACGCCCGACTTTATTCCTACTTAGAAATTTGATATATCAGCCACCTGGCTTGGCTGACCAGATAAATTGCATTGTGACCAATCAGTAACCCACAGCCACTGTATGGCACTGCTAGGAGTGAATGTCATAGTTACAGAGTAGGTGAGGTTGAAAAAGACACAAGTCCAACCTATGTGTGTTATTATATGTCAGTATTACATTGTATATCCTTGTATGTTGAGGTCGTTCGGGTGCTTATCTAATAGTTTTTTTAAACTAGCGATGCCCCCCACTGACACCACCGCCTGTGGAAGGGAATTCCACATCCTTGCCGCTCTTACAGTAAAGAGCCCTCTATGTAGTATAAGGTTTAATCTCTTTTCTTCTAATTTTAATGAGTGGCCACGTGTCTTGTTGAACTCCCTTCCGTGAAAAAGTTTTATCCCTATTGTGGGGTCACCAGTACGGTATTTGTAAATTTAAATCATATCCCCTCTCAAGTGTCTAAAAGCCGCGCGGTTGTTATGCCGGAGGAGCGGGAGGGGACAGTCTCTCACCGCTCTGACCGGGCCTCCTGTCCCACCGGGAGACCCGATCCTCGATCCTGCACCTCCAGTGTCCAGGCGCAGACTGAAACGAAGCCAAGACGGCTCCGATTCAGTCTCCGCAATGTAAACACAGAAGCGACGTCATGACGTCACTTCCTGGTTTCTCAGCTGCCAATGGCGCCGCATTTAAAAAAATCCACAGTATTCAGAATCGCTGTTTTCGGTGATCTGAATACGTTTAAGTGCAAAAGAGGGATCGGGGTTTTTTAGAACCCCGATCCCTCCATAAAGAGTACCTGTCACCGCCTATTACTGTCACAAGGGATGTTTACATTCCTTGTGACAGCAATAAAAGTGATCAAAATGTAAAAAAAAAAAACACAATTTTAATATTATAAAAATATATTTTTTTAAAGTGCTTCCCTCCCTGCAAACTCACGCAACAAAGAAAACGCTTATGTAAGTCGCGCCTGCATATAAAAAACCCTGTTCAAATCTCACATGTGAGGTATCGCCGCGATCGTCAGAGTGAGAGCAATCATTCTAGCACTAGACCTGCTCTGTAACTCTAACCTGGTAACCGAAAAAAAAAGTTTAAAGCGAGGCCTATAGATATTTTTAGGTACCGTAGTTTGTCGCCATTCCACGAGTGCGTGCAATTATAAAGCGTGACATGCTTGGTATCTATTTACTCGGCGTAACATTATCTTTGACATTACACCAAAAAATTGGGCTAACTTTACTTTTTAATTTTTTTTCAATTCATGAAAGTTTTTTTTCCCAAAAAGTTGCTTTTTAAAACACCGCCGCACAAATACCGTCCAACATAAAATATTGCAACAATCGCCATTTTATTCTTTAGATTATCTGCTAAAAAAACGATATATATATATATATATATATATATATATATATATATATATATATATATATATATATTATGTTTGGGGGTTCTAAGTAATTTTCTAGCAAAAAATATGGATTTTAATTTGTAAACACCAAGGCCCGGATTCACATACATCGGCGCATATATATGCCGCCGTAGCGTATGTCTTTTACGCTACATCGGCGCAGCGCGGAGGGGGAAGCATGGAATTCACAAAGCAAATGCTCCCAACGTTGCGCCGGCGTAACGTAAATTCGTAGGCGTAAGCCTGCCTAAGTCAAAGTAGGTGGAAGTGGGCTGGAAGTGGGCGTGATACATTTAAATGAAGTGTGACCCCATGCAAATGATGGGCCGAGCGTCACACAAGTACTTAAAACGAACTGCGCATGCGTCGTACCTTGGACGCATCCCAGTGCGCATGCTCACAATCACGTCGAAACAGCTGCCTAAGATACGTCGAGAACGTATGGAGATACGTCGGCGTAAGTGCTTTGTGAATCCTGGCCATAATGTTTGCCGTTTCTAAGTAATTTTCTAGCAAAAAATATGGATTTTAACGTGTAAACACCAAATGTCAGAAATAGGCTTAGGGCCCTTTCACACGTCCGCCTCCGCTCGTCCGTTTTTACAAGTCCGTAAACGGACTTGAAATGGTTCCCTAGGGGATTGCGTTCGTTAGCGGATGATCCGTCTGGATCCAGTTTTTCGGACGGAAGAAAACCCTATTTTTCTTCCGTCCGCCGGAACGGATCGGATGAAGACGGACAAGCGGTCCGTTTTCATCCGATTCCCCATAGGGGAGAGCGGAGGAGAGACAGGGCGGGGATCGCCCTGTCCGCCGACAGCTGAGCGGAGACCCCCCGCTGAGCTGACGGACACACACGGAGCTGACCGAAAAACGGTCCGCTCTGTGTGAAAGGACCCTTAGGCATGAAAGGGTTAAGGGTGTGCAAGCATAAAACAATGCACCTTCAGTTAAAAAAATACCAACCTAGCCTATAAAACTCTTTTGTGCATCTGGGTCATTGAGGATATATGCCGCAGCTGGCGGAACCCTATAAGTAATTATCCAAAGACATACAATTTTGATGTTCTACCTACCATAAGCATGTCATAGCATTCAGAGCAGAAAGTATTATAATTGTTTATTTGTCTGGACAAAGCACGACAAGCTTTTTTCAAGAGACTTTTATTGGGTCAAGCAGCACTTGAACAAATAGAACCATAATGTCTTTCCTACTATGCTACTTTTAGTATTAATTTTATGAAAATTGTCTACATAAATACGCCCCAATGACTGCAGCATTAATTATGTTAACACAGTGAACTGTTTGGTAAAAGACATTTATATAAATGCATGTTATTATAGATAAAACTTAAGTCAGTATATGGAGGTTATGTAAGGTTTTAGCTATAGTACTTGCTTTTAGATTAAACCTGGACAGTCCCCAGAATCCATTAATAGTTGCAGAAAGGATATTATATCCAAAGAAAGGGCATTGTGTAGATGTAATGCCGCTCTTTCTTTCAGCTCTTTTACTAACATGCCCAATTGCATGGTGAATAGAAGGAATTGTTTCTTCGCTTCTGGTACTCTCTAAAACATTCTCAAGTACAAGAGCCATTTTCATCTAACAAAGGGATACGGTAATTTCACATTTATATTAGTTTTTTTTTTCTATCCCAGGATGAAAATGAAATGTCTATATAGTTCAGCTTAAATAGATGAGTGGGAATAGATGAAAATGTACTTATTTTTGCGTGGTGAAGTCATTATTTCTGAAGTTCAGAATTACTAACTAGGCTCCTAGGAATTTAAGTTGCTTTGTTTCCTTGGCCTTTAGCAAAAAGTGCAGATCTTTTTTAACCGCTTCATTGGAGACCCTGGATACTCCATAGTAAAGTATAGTGATGAGCGGAATACTCCATATTCGATTTCGCAATATTTCACGAATATATAGAAGAATATTCGCGAAATATTCGTTAATATCGAATATTCGTGATATTTTATCAAAAAAATTTTTTTTGCAAAATTTCGCTAATGCAAATGCGAAATTGATTGCGAAATTCTCGTCAACACGCGAAAACGGAGATCATTTCCTGGATTACTACACTAATATGCACTAAACACTAACTCTACTTACGCAAACTTATATGACTAAACTAAAGCTAATTTTTATTTATTTTTTTATACACAAAACACAGAAGGGCAGAGAAAGTATTCGCGAATATTCGTAATACGAATATTCGCATTGCGAATATTCGGCAACATAAAAGGATCGCCTCAGCTACTCGGCCCAGGGTCTCTAATCATACCAGCAATGCTTTTAGACGTCGATGGAGATCACTAGGATGTGATCTGTTTTAAAAATAAATGTGAAAAAATACGAATATTCGCAATAGCGAATATTCACTGCGATATTCGATTTATTCGCGAATACTCGAATATGCAATATTCGCAACGAATATTCGCAATGCGAATATTCGTGAGCAACACTAGTAAAGTATACTTTCAATCTAGGACTCAAAAAGATGTCTGCTTCAAAGTTTTGAAAATGAACCACTTCAACCCCAGAAGGATTTCCCCCCTTAATGACCAGGCCATTTTTGCGAAACGGCACTACGTCACTTTAACTGACAATTGCACGGTCGTGCAACATTTTACGCAAACAAAGTAGATTTCTTTTGGTGGTATTTGATCACCTCCGAGGTTTTTATTTATTTGTGTTCTATAAACGAAAAATGAGCGACGATTTTGAAGAAAAAAACAATATTTTTTTCTTTTTGCAATAATAAATATCCCCAAAAAATAAATAAAAAATGTCTTTATCAGTTTAGGCCAATAAGTATTCTTGTACATATTTTTGGTAAAAAAAATCGCAATAAGCGTATATTGATTGGTTTGCGCAAAAGTTATAGCATCGACAAAATAGTGGATATATTTATGGCATTTTTATTAAGATTTTTTTAATAGTAATGGTGGCGATCTGCGATTTGTAGTGGGACTGCGACATTGTGAAGGACAGATTGGACACTTTTGACACATTCTTGGGACCATTGACATTTAGGCCTCGTACACAAGACCGAGGAACTTGTCGTAAATGAAACATCGTTTTCCTCGACGAGTTCCTTGTCAGGCTTGTCGAGAATCTTGACAAGCTTTTTTTGCGTACACACTGTCAAGACAAAATCTAGTCGTTCTCAAACGCGGTGACGTAAAACACGTACGACGGCGCTATAAAGGGGAAGTTTGATTGCACTGGCGCCACCCTCCTGAGCATGTGCGGGTTTCTAAGCATACACACAAACGTGTTTCTCATCGAAACGAGCCCGACGAGGAACACGACGAGGAAATTGAGACTCTCGACTTTTTTTCTTATCGAGTTCCACGACAGTTTTCTCGATGAAGAACATTAGTGTTGCTCACGAATATTCGCATTGCAAATATTCGCTACGAATATTGCATATTCGAGTATTCGCGAATAACTCGAATATCGCGGCGAATATACGGTATGGCGAATATTCGTATTTTTTTCTAATTTATTTTTAAAACAGATCACATCCTAGTGATCTCCATCGACGTCTAAAAGCATTGCTGGTATGATTAGAGAGAGACCCTGGGCCGAGTAGCTGATGCGATTCTTTTATGTTGCCGAAAATTCGCATTGCGACTTTTCGGCAACATAAAAGAATCGCATCAGCTACTCGGCCCTTCTTTTGCATCAGAGCCAATCAGAATAACTCGAATATTCGGCAAAAGGAATATTGCGCGATATTCCTTTTGCCGAATATTCGAGTTATTCTGATTGGCTCTGATGCAAAAGAAGGGCGGAGAAGATAATCGCGCAATATTCCTTTTGCCGAATATTCGAGTTATTCTGATTGGCTCTGATGCGCCCTTCTTTTGCATCAGAGCCAATCAGAATAACTCGAATATTCGGCAAACTGAATATTGCGCGATTATCTTCTCCGCCCTTCTTTTGCATCAGAGCCAATCAGAATAACTCGAATATTCGGCAAAAGGAATATTGCGCGATATTCCTTTTGCCGAATATTCGAGTTATTCTGATTGGCTCTGATGCAAAAGAAGGGCGGAGAAGATAATCGCGCAATAGGAATATTGCGCGATTATCTTCTCCGCCCTCCTTTTGCCCCCTTATTCTCCTTTCTTTTAAGTAGAGTTAGTGTAGAGTTAGTGTTTAGTGCATATTAGTTTAGTAATACAGGAAATGATCTCCGTTTATGAGAATTTCGCAATCATTTTCGCATTAGCGAAATTTCGCAAATTTTTTTTCGGATAAAATATCACGAATATTCGATATTAGCGAATATTCGCGAATATTCTTCTATATATTCGCGCAATATCGCGAAATCAAATATGGCGTATTCCGCTCAACACTAAAGAACATACACACAATCGTTTTTCTCAGCAAAAAAGCTCTGCCACCAAGTTTCTTGATGGATTCTGTCGAGGAAAATGGTTGTGTCTACGAGGCCCTATACAGCGATCAGTGCTATAAAAATGCACTGATTACTGTGTAAATGTCACTGGCAAGAAAGGGGTTAAGAATAGAGGGAAATCAAGAGGTTAAATGTGACCCCTGGAAGGTCTATCTAACTGTGGGGGGTGGAGGGGACTGACTGAAGGAGGAGAGAGATCGCTGTTCCTAATCACAGCAAATCTGTCTCTCCTCCCCTGTCAGAACAGGGATCTGTCTGTTTACATTGACAGATCCCCATTCTGGCTCTCTTTCCCATGATCACGGGTGGCTGCCGGGCATTCTGCCCCCACCGGCCACGTGCATCGCGTCCCCCCGCCGTGCAGCGGGCTCGCGCCTGCTATGGCTCTTATATGACCCGACGTACAGGTACAGCGATTCATGGGAACGTGCCGACCTGCCACCATATAATGACGGTGGCTGGTCGGCAAGTGGTTAATAATGTCTTAGGTGTTGTTTTGAAAATGTATCAAGTCATTGTTAACATCATCTGTAAATTATTGGGCTCTTGAACAAGAGCCAGCTGAGCCCATTCAGCTTATATATTTTCAATAGCAACACCGTGAACATTAGTACAGCAGCGCACAGCCATTCATGTCAATGACAGCCTGTACTCTTCACCTGGGCTGCCCTGGTGAACTAAACACACCTAGCATTACACTGAACAGGCTCAGCCAGCATGTGTGCAAAAGCCAAAAAATGTACATGGGATGTTATCATTTTTTTTTATTTTTTTTATAAAATTTAAAAACGATAGACATAATTCAGCTCCCAGTGCCTGAAAACATGTAAGACTGATATCCATGGCCAACATTTTACCATTGGAGCCTGTGGGAGCAGTGCCCAAGAGTCCCAATGGTCAGTCCGCCCCTGATAGCATTATGTATAAGCCCTGGGGGCAACTGAGTACTGGTAGGCCTGCTTGCCTTATGGGAAAGGGGGCTGCTGTAGGTGAGGATCACAGAAGTTAGTTATAGACCTGCGTTGGGGGTAAGCGTGACAATGCATAACTAGATTACATGATGTTTATATAAATTTGCACCTTTCATATTGCGAAAGCCTGAAAGAGAAGTATGGGCTTTTTTTTTGCATAATAATACTTACCTAGCTGGATGGTGCTACATCTGTCCCCTGCAGGGCTCTAACACTGAGAACTGAGTGATCAAACATCGCCGATTGCAAATTTCTCAGGGCTGAGCAGAGAGCTGGTGGCTGCCAGTCATCGCTGTCTTTTCTGCCCCCTCCACGCTCACTGGAGCATTGAGATGTGGAGTGGGCGGGAGCAGCCGACTCTAGGCTCTCAGCAGTTCGCTGAGAGGCTGCGCCACGTGCCTGTCCAGGCATGTGGGTGAATCCCGACTCCAGTGTCGCGATCTTGTGCGAGCCTGGACCGGCTCAGCCGACACTCGGCTTCAGCCCGCTGTCAGTTGAAAACAGGTCACAGAAGTGCAGCATGAACTGTATTCCTGTGATCCACAGGAGAAGTACAGCCAAACACGCTTTGGCTGTACTTCTCCTTTAAGTTCCTTTTTCTCTATATAATGGTATTTGTAAAAAAAGGTTCTTCAACATGTTAGAAAATCTCAGTATAATAACATTTACTCCTGATGATCAGAAGAACTCATTACCACACCTCTTTGTGACTCAGTTGTTAAAACCCATTGTTCAAATCAGTGGCATTTCTCCCTTTTAGTGGACCATGTATGTTGTATAGAAGATTGGGCAGTGTATATTCAATATTCAGCCAAATCTTTCATAACAGGATTGGCTGTTCAACAAAATCTGAAGCACAGCTGGCAGTTTTTTTAATGAATCAATACCCACAATTGATTCATCAGAAGGGATTAAAGTGCACTTTATATCAAATAAGCTATTGAGTTTTTCCAGTAATCTGTTCTGCCGCTTGTGTATTATACCTTGTGTAAAACTGACAGCAAAACAACAATTAGAATGGTAACTGCTAATATGACCTTCTGGTTGTTAGGACTAGCTATATCCCTCAGTCTTAAAATAAGTGTTGGTTGCATCTCCAGCTTCTAAAAGAATGTGGCCTAACAGTGAAAACGAATTTTAAGGTGCTGAGTTATACTGTATACTTGATAAATAGTACCAATTACTTCACAACAGGTAAATAACACTTCACGAAGTAGCAAAGAGTGAGATCTACATTGTAAAGTCATTTCAGACTGAAAATTGGTTGTAAAACCAGCTTTTTTTGCACCACACTAGTGCTGCATAATCCTAAAGATTTAATTCCGACTCCGCTCAAGAGTAAGTACTATTTCTGGAAGTGGTCCAGTTCAATTTGAGCTTATGTAGCACATCTGCTGTGTTTATACAAATTGATGTTAGGTTTCAACTGTGTCATCGTTTGCAGCTTCTGTATTTAATCAATGTCCGCACGAGGAAGGGATGGGTGATGCACCATATATTGTATCTCATCGCTAACGCTGGCCAAAGCCAAGACAGTTTGGAATGGTAACCTTCAGGAGACATGATAGATGAGATTTATTTTTTTCAAACACTTTAGGCATTCCCAAGCAATATAACAGAAAAAAAGTCTAAGTGCATTTATCACGGACATTGATTGATTGGCCTTTTGTGGTCAAGCCTCAAAGCTCCCTTGTTAAAAAAAGTTAAGGAAAATACTTTTGGTTTGCCCTTGCCTATTCAGATCTAGCCTTAGGTTTGGAAGGGCTGTAAAATGGTTATATTTGAATTACCAGTTGTGGGCTGTTGCTTGTTTATTTCCTTGCCATTCTTAAGCCTCGTACACACAATCTAATTTTCCACAGACAAAACCTCTGACTTTTGTCTGAAGGGCATTGGCCAAAAACTTGTCTTGCATACAAACGGCCAACAAACACGAACGTAGTTACGTAACGTACTACGTAGTTTTTCAGCTCTTCAGTGCCACCCTTTGGGCACCTTCTGCTAATGTTGTGTTTGGTGAGCATTGCTTCTGGCATGTGTGTTTTGTACTTTGGACCGTTGTTTCGCGGGAACATTTTAGAGCCTGCCATCCAACATTTGTCAGTGGACAATCCGACAACAGTTGTCCGATGGAGCATACAAAAGGTTGGATACAAAAGGTTGGTTGGATTTTTCGTGTGTATGAGGCTTAAAGTGGAGTTTCCATTCCAAAAATGTTTTTTCATTATTGTGCTCATTAGACCTAAAAAAGAAAAAAAGAAAAAAAAATGTTTTTTACTCATCTGGAAATGGCTGTTGCTATGCGGTCCCACAAAATCTGCCTTTGGAATCACCTAGGATTCTGACATCATCTCCCTCTAATACTCCTGGGAAATGTGTGGTGTAATTTCCCAGGATGCAGTGTGCTGTCCAATTATCACTCCTATCCAAGACTTCCAGGAAGTAAGTGCTTGTGGGCTTCACAATGGCCACAAGCAAAATGACAACGGTGTGGACATAGTTTTATAAACTATCTTTATGAAATAACTATGCGGAGCGGTGGCGGATTGTAAAATAGTAAGTGACCGGATTTATATTATAAAAACACATGATGAAAGGACATACCTTTAAAAAATGCTAATTGTGGTTAGAACCCCGCTTTAAACTATAACCTGGAAGTTGGGCTTTTTATTTTTTTGGAAATATCAATTTCTTTATTTTAATTGTCATACATACAGAGAAATAAACAATTTCAATAATCCATCAATCGTATGAGCTCCAACGAATCCATTCAAAATACAATTAACAGCATTACTCCTATATTAAATACATCCAAGTTGGGCTTTTTGAACATAAACACAACATAGTATTAGGTAATTAATTAGGTAATATCTGCTAAATAGATACTCTTTTCATGGTATGAATCAAAATTGTTTCCAGAAAGACTCATAAAAAGAAGAGTCTAGCTGATACTTTAACCCTAATAAATGTATGATTGGCTGTATTAATGGGATGTTTAAACTCGTATATATATGTATTTTTATATGTTTTATAAATGTATGTTAGATATAGAATGGCATTAGAGTAATGTTATGTAAATAGCAAAAAAAAAAAAAAAAAGGACTACTCCATGCTTAATTTTAGATGTATTTTCTTACAGGTAAAACTCTTTAAACAAACTACCATGGCAAGCCATCATCATTAAATGGCAGACTGATACAGCTTCTCCTTGGGGCTTTCAGCTTGTTTAATCCTTTCTTTCGCATTTTCTTCTTACGCCGTTTGCCTGAAAAGGGCTCCATGAAATTGCACTCCTTTGGAAATCAATACTATTTGAACTTTCAACGGTGAATAATACAATTTCAATCTCCGCACAATGGCAAAGACATCCTTTTTGCTCATGTATTGAGGGAAGAATAGCAAGTGCCCAGTGTATGAACAATAGAGGCACTTCCCGACTCTACTTGATTGGCTGCCTCAGAAAACCAATGCTTCAATCTAATCCCTGACCATCCCTTGGGTGACATTTCTCATTTCTTATCATTTTTCTAGCACACAACCCAAGCTTGATAAGACAGCTGGGGGACTGAGGATGGATATTATTAAAGCATGCTTCCTGGCTTAAAAAATAAATAAGGAAAAACTAACAATTCAAGGTGAATTTACTATAAAGCACCAGTAAGGTCAAATGTATAAAATTGCTGTATAATACCTAATTACATAATAAAAAGAGCATTAAAAATAGAAGGTGGAACCATTGTCCTTCTGTTTATCCATGTTGTCATGAATATTAATCCCTTTCTGATACACAAGAGGACAAAATACTTCCTATCTTTCATAGAAACTATATGATAATTGCTTGTGTTTTTCATGAATAAAAAAATTATTTGTCTCACTGTTGTCTTTAATTATTTTCCTTTTACTTTTTATCTAAGAATAGATGGCAGAAATGTAATCAGAAGCTTTACTTTTAGGAAAAGAAAAAGATACTGATTATATTTTCTTTTTTTACAGGTAATATGTAGTGTTTTTTTTATATATATATATATATATATATATATATATATATATATATATATATATATATATATATACAGTGTCTCACAAAAGTGAGTACATCCCTCACATTTTTGTAAATATTTTATTATATCTTTTCATGTGACAACACTGAATTTTTTTTGCTTTTCTACAATGTAAAGTAGTGAGTGTACAGCTTGTATAACAGTGTAAATGTGCTGTCCCCTCAAAATAACTTAACACATAGCCATTAATGTCTAAACCACTGGTAACAAAAATGAGTACACTCCTAAGTGAAAATTTCCAAATTGGGCCCAATTAGCCACTTTCCCTCTACAGTGTCATGTGATTCATTGGTGTTACAAGATCTCAGGTGCAAATGGGGAGCATGTGTGTTAAACTTGGTGTTATCGCTCTCTCATACTGGTCACTGGAAGTTCAACATGGCACCTCATGGTAAAGAACTCTATGGGGATCTGAAAAAAAGAATTGTTGCTCTACATAAAGATGGCTTAGGCTATAAGAAGATTGCCAAGTCCCTGAAACTGAGCTGCAACATGGTGGCCAAGACCATATAGCGGCTTAACAGGACAGCTTTTACTCAGAACAGGCCTCACCATGGTCAACCAAAAATGTTGTGTTCAAGTGCTCAGCATCATATGCAGAGGTTGTCTTTGGGAAATAGATGTATGAGCGCTGCCAGCATTGCTGCAGAGCTTGAATGGGTAGGAAGTGAGCCTCTCAGTGCCAAGCCCATACGCTGCACACTGCATCAAATTGATCTGCATGGCTAATGTCCCAGAAGGAAGCCTCTTCTAAAGATGATGCACAAAAAAGCCCGCAAACAGTTTGCTAAAGACAAGCAAACTAAGGACATGGATTACTGGAACCATGTCCTGTGGTCTGATGAGACCAAGATAAACGTCTTTGGTTCAGACGGTGTCAAAGGTGTGTGGTGGCAACCAGGTAAGGAGTTCAAAGACAAGTGTGTCTTGCCTACAGTCAATCATGGTGGTGGGAGTGTCATGGTCTGGGGTTGCATGACTGCTGGCACTGGGGAGCTACAGTTCATTAAGGGAACCATGAATGCCAACATGTACTGTGACATACTGAAGCAGAGCACAATCCCCTTCCTTTGGAGACTGGGCCGCAGGGCAGTATTCCAAGAAGATAACGACGATAATGGATAAAGGTGATGGACTGGCAAAGCATGTCTCCAGACCTGAACCCTATTGAGCATCTGTGGGGCATCCATAAACGGAAGGTGGAGGAGCACAAGGTCTGTAACATCCACCAGCTCTGTGATGTCGTCCTGGAGGAGTAGAAGAGGACAACCTGTGAAGCTCTGATGAACTTCATGCCCACGGGGGTTAAGGCAGTGCTGGAAAATAATGGTGGCCACACAAAATATTGACACATTGGGCCCAATTTGGACATTTTCACTTAGGGGTGTACTCACTTTTGTTACCAGCGGTTTAGACATTAATGGTTGTTTGTTGAGTTATTTTGAGGAGACAGCAAATTTACACTGTTACACAAGCTGTACACTCACTACTTTACATTGTAGCAAAGTTTTGTCACATGAAAAGATATAATAAAATATTTACAAAAATGCGAGGGGTGTACTCACTTTTGTGAGATACTGTATATCTTTAACCACTTGCATACTGGGCACTTACACCCCCCTCCTGCCCAGGTAAAATTTCAGCTTGCGGCACTGCGTCGATTTAACTGACAATTGCGCAGTCGTGCGACGTGGCTCCCAAACAAAATTTACGTCCTTTTTTCCCCACAAGTAGAGCTTTCTTTTGGTGGTATTTGATCGCATGTGCGATTTTTATTTTTTGCGCTATAAACAAAAAAGAGCGACAATTTTGAAGAAAAATACAATATTTTTTACTTGTTGCTATAATAAATATCCCAATTAAAAAAAAAAAAAAAAAAAAAATTTTCTCAGTTTAGGGCGATACGTATTCTTCTACATATTTTAGGGAAAAAAAAAAATCGCAATAAGCGACTGGTTTGCGCAAAAGTTATAGCGCTTACAAAATAGGGGAGAGAATTATTATTTTTTATTATTTTTTTTTTACTAGAAATGGCGGGGATCTGCGATTTTTATTGGTACTGCGACGTTATGGCGGACACATCGGACACTTTTGACACATTTTTGGCGCCATTCGCATTTATACTGCGATCAGTGCTATAAATATGCACTAATTACAGTATAAATGTGACTGGCATTGAAGGGGTTAACACTAGGGGGTGAGGAAGGGGTTAAATGTGTATGCTAGGTGTGTTCTAACTGTGGGGGGAGGGGGGGGGTGACTGGGGGGGTGACCGATCTGTGTCCCTATGTAAGAAGGAACACAGATCGGGCTCCTCCTCTCCAGAGACAGGACGCTGTCTCTGTGTAACACGGCAATGAGAGATGATCTATGAGAGATCATCTCTCATTGGCCCACAGATCGCATCGCAAACGGCCACTCTGATTGGCCGTTCGCCGCGATCTGTGAATGACATGCCGTCAAATGACGGCATGTTGGATATTCAGGCCCGCGCTGTTGCCGTCATCCGACGGTAGCGCGGGCCTGAAGTGGTTAAGTGATATGGTCAGTGCTGAAAATAATGTCTAAAGGATCACTAAAGGAATTTTTTTTTAGCTAAATGGCTTCCTTTACCTTAATGCAGTGCTGTTTTCATGTTCTCATTGTTTGTTTTTGCTTTGAAGTAGCTGTAATACTTCTCTGATCTCCACACTTCCTGGTTGTCTGGCTCCTTATGAAAAATCTCATGGCAGATTTTCATTGTGGTCTAAGCTGTGTGTCTAAAACTCCTCAGAACCAATCAGATTAATTTTAAAAACAAAATGTGTTTGTTTTTGTTCTGTGTGTCTTCTGTACTTCACAGAAACATGAAACCATTTTAAAATGAAAGTGAAACTAGAGGCACATTATATGATAGATTTTTATCTATTTTTAATAATTTTTAAAAGGAATTGGTTAACTTTTATGTCTCTATACCCTGTAAACAGTCATTTCAACAAAAAATATTTTTTCCTTTAGTGACCCTTTAACTCGAGTAAATTTGAAGTACTGCATATAAAATTTAATGTTTATTATTTTCTGTACTTTTTTCACATTTATCAGGCTAATGTTAATTGTTTTGCTGAAAATGTAATAACTCAAATATTTCACTTAGCTGGATGATTCAGAGAAGTGATTAAGGCCGGCCATAGATGGTTTGAATCTTGGCCAGTTCAGCAGGAACCGGTGTTCTGTCAAACACACCAACTCGCTAAAATCTCCAACAACGTCACTTCCGGTGACTCTGCAGCACCAATACGTCGAGATTTGGACAGAACAACTTCAGCGTAGACAGTACGGTACACCATATAATAAGGACATTGTTGGTCTGCCTGATACTAACCAACAAAATGACCGCCTCCAAGCTGGCGACAACCTTTTTCCTCCTTACCTGGTGTTCTGTCAAAACAGCCAAATGGTCCTGTAACTTACTCTGTGAAAACAGGCAGCTCTTTGAAATCTCCAATTTTTGCTGCTGGAGAGTCACCAGAAGTAACTGGGTTTGAGATATTGGAGAATTGAAGTTGATCAAGTGCCAGATCCACTTGCTGATGGGATTTTTAGTGAGGTTGGATCTTACAAGCACTGGGAAGACAAGCTAAGAGCAATTACTAAGAAAGATGGAAAAATGTGTACTTTGTTGAAAAACTTTCGCTAAAACACTGTTAGGCCTCGTACACACGAGGGGATATGTCCACTGAAAACGGTCCGATGGACCGTTTCAGCAGACATCTCCGCTCGTGTGTATGGGCTAGCGGACAGATTTCTCCACCCGACAGATTTCAAAGCATGCTTTGAAATCCATCCGGTGGAATCTGTCCGCCCGACATGTCTGCTGGTTAGTACACTTACCAGCAGACATGTTGTCCCCCACCGCCGCCGCCGAATGGATTCGGCGCATGCGCGGAAGTGTTTAACTTCCTGGTGCGGTGACGTGGCGGTGACGTGGCGGCGTCAACGTCACCGCCGCGTCACCGCCACGTCACCGCGCCGTCCGGTGTGTACACGCCATCGGATCAAACTCCCGATCGGACATATCCGATGGAAATGGTCCGCGGACCGTTTTCATCGGATATGTCCGATCGTGTGTACGAGGCCTAGGGTCATTTTCAAACTGACAGGTGGACCCAATAGGAACTTTCATTCACCTCTATGGAGTGGCAGGTGTGAACAGAGATCTATGTTTACACCCGCCAACATCTGAACCGATACACTAAAAATAAAGGGATGGGGATCTGTTCCATTTCCATCCAGGGGATTGGATGGCAGATGGGTGTAAACGGACAGGCGGTCCTTTTACATCTGACCGCCCATAGAGGAGAGCGCCTGCTCAGAGGGGATAAGGGAAAGATCCCCTGAACCACCTTAACCACTTAAGACCCGGACCAAAATGCAGGTAAAGGACCTTGCCCCTTTTTGCGATTCGGCACTGCTTCGTTTTAACTGACAATTGCGCGGTCGTGCGACGTGGCTCCCAAACAAAATTGGCGTCCTTTTTTTCCCACAAATAGAGCTTTCTTTTGGTGGTATTTGATCACCTCTGCGGTTTTTATTTTTTGCGCTATTAACAAAAATAGAGCGACAATTTTAAAAAAAATGCAATATTTTTTACTTTTTGCTATAATAAATATCCCCCAAAAATATATAAAAAAACATTTTTTTTCCCTCAGTTTAGGCCGATACGTATTCTTCTACGTATTTTTGGTAAAAAAAATCGCAATAAGCGTTTATCGGTTGGTTTTCGCAAAATTTATAGCGTTTACAAAATAAGGGATAGTTTTATTGCATTTTTATTTATTATTTTTTTTTTACTACTAATAGCGGCGATCAGCGATTTTTTTTGTGACTGCGACAATATGGCGGACACTTCGGACAATTTTGACACATTTTTGGGACAATTGTCATTTTCACAGCAAAAAATGCATTTAAATTGCATTGTTTACTGTGGAAATGACAGCTGCAATTTGGGAGTTAACCACAGGTGGCGCTGTAGGGGATGTGTGACCTAATGTGTTTGTTTACAACTGTAGGGGGGTGTGGCTGTAGGTGTGACGTCATCAATCGCGTCCCCCTATTACAGGGATGACGCGATCGATGCTACGGCCACAGATCGTTCTTCCGCTCCAGGGACGGATCGCCGCACTCCAGCGGCGATCGGGTCCGCGAATCCCGCGGTCCCGGTCCTGGAGCTTCGGACCGGGTCGCGGGCGCGCGCCCGCGGGCGCGCGCCCGCGACCCACGGCTGGGTACTAATATCAACGTATATATACGTTGATGTGCCCAGCCGTGCCATTCTGCCGACGTAAATGTGCAGTAGGCGGTCCTTAAGTGGTTAATAAATACAGATAGGCTCTTCACTTTACAAGGAAACTTACATTTTTAAAGGAAATTCATACCAGAGCTTAGTGAATGTGGTGAAATTTCACTTTACGAAAAATACCCAATCATGCGCAAGGCAAATAAAAAATAGCATTTTTGCTTGCACATAATTGGATGGTGGAAGTCAGCAGAGCTTCATCTCATTTATTAAGCTCTGGAGAAAATTCCTTTGAAAAGTGCAACATGAACAGGCCATTTGCCTTTAGTAAATAAGCCTCATAGACTCTACTTTGCATAACTTGGGAATTAGAGTCTCTGTGATGTGTGTACAGGGAGATCCAGAAAAAACAAAACAATCTATGAACTATATGGCTTATCTTGTAGGAAGGAGCCCCCCTTCAGAAACTGTGCCTTGGTGTCACAAGTCTCCAACTGCTCAGAAGAGCCTTTTAGTCACTGGGAGCATGTATGCCAGCTAAGACCCTGCGGCAAAACTAGGGCTTCCGCTTGGTTTCAAGATAAGCACTGAATAGACTAGTAGGAATGACATTTCCAGAGACGACCAGCCCCCCTATCTTTGAAGAAAATAATAACAAAAAACATGTTTTCCTTCCCAGAATAGAGGTCTTATGCGGTTGTTTTCTTATTTGTTTGCTTTGCCTTCTACTCCTAATTGATAGCTGTAATGACAAGACACAGGTATGATCTACTGCACAAGGTCTATTTCTGGAAGAGTTGAGAACTTTATTTCAGTACTTTGAGGGAAGCATTAAACCCTGTGTTGGCCCACATCATAAAAACTTGTCTCTAACAGCTCAAAATGTCCCATCATGTAGCATGACTAATATTGTATTGTCCTCTTTAGAATGGCACATCTGGTAACATCCTCTCTTCTAATATGGATCTGGTAATGTCTTTCCATGTTGAAATGCATGTCTGGAAACAATGTCTGGGAACATATCCTCTTGTTTCACTGTGAATCTGGTAAGCGTGTTTTAGTATAGCACATTGAGTAATGTCTTCTTTAGTACGGTACATCTGTTATTAGTGTTCTCTCTTGTAGCAGGTCTGGTAGCATATCTCCAAAGGTAGCATAGTACATTTGTAAATATATATATATATATATATATATATATATATATATATACACACACACACTATATCACCAAAAGTATTGTGAAGCCTGCCTTTACACACACATGAAAATTAATGGCATCCCGGTCTTAGTCCGTAGAGTTCAATATTGAGTTGACCCACCCTTTACAGCTATAACAGCTTCAACTCTCTTGGGAAGGCTGTCCACAAGGTTTAGGAGTGTGTCTATAGGAATGTTTGACCATTCTTCCAGAAGTGCATTTGTGAGGTCAGGCAATGATGTTAGACGAGAAGGCCTGGCTTTCAGTCTCCGCTCTAATTCATTTCAAAGGTGTTCTGTCCGGTTGAGGTCGGGACTCCGTGCAGGCCAGTCAAGTTTTTCCACCCTAAACTCGCTCATCCATACCCAGGATGCCATTAAAGTGTGTGTAAGAGCAGGTGTCCCAATACTTTTGGTGATACTGTGTGTGAATGTATGTATATATATTGTAAGGGGTTAGCTCGGTAGTGGGTGTGTGTGACCCCCTGGGTGGGTTCACTACACACTGATCTATACAGAGAGGCAGCCGAGGACGGTTCAAAACAAAGATTATGGTTTATTCTTCCATCTTGCTGGAAACAAGTGCAAGCATCCAAACAGCATAAACAAAATATAACATAAAATAAACCCTGGCCACTTGGGGCGTCTACCTTCACCACACAGGAACCTACCTATGGAGTCTGGCACAGCCTACTGCTGGGCAGACACTGCTGGTCAAACAGCAGAAAAACAATAGTCTTTTTGATTTTTATCACACAGAAAAATCAACAGCACCTCACCTCTTCAGGAGTCTTTCTCAGCTCATTGCTCTCCTTAACTCAAAAAGCCTCAGGATGCAGCAATCAGTAGTCATCCTCAGGATAACTTATAGAGGCCTTAATTGCCTCATTCTGAACAGCAGAAGCTTTCCAAAGCCCTTAAACCCTTCTGGCTATTTCTGCAGCCGACACCTAATAGTAATTGGTGAATTGTCTAAACAAGGCAGAAATGTATCTCCCGTCTGTGACAACACCCACAGATTTACCTGACTTCCTGTCACAATATATTTATATATGTAGCGATATCCCCGTAAGTGCTGCTTAACTTTGTTCAGTCTGATACTCTGCCTCTCAATCCCAACGAACTGTCCCAGCCCCTCTGGCACACCTAGTAAACAGTGTACTTGCAAACACAGTAAAACAGACACAAATAAAGTGAACAGGAAGTTTGTTTACTGAGAGACTTTCCACAATCAAACAGTGATCTGGTAACTCAATAGTCAAGAATGGCAAACTTTGGTTTATAATAGTGTTAATCAAACCCAAAATGCAGACTTCAAAATAGCACAGTCAAACAACTTAAATAGATCTAGAGTGGCCTGTGCACTCAGGCATAACGGGGTATCTGCTTTCCTTTGGTCAAGATGCTTCAAGTGCAGAGTAACAGTGAGTTCTAACCCCTGTGCTGCAGAGTGGAAGTGAGGAGTCACCATCTATTAAGTGATTAAGGCTTTAATTCCAGTATAGTCTGGTAAGAGCATTTACAAGTCCATCCTCCTGAATTTATCACAAGTGGAGGTGTTGGTGGTAGATCACCGTGAATATTGGACTTCATGTGATTTAGATTTGTGATTTAGATTTGGATGAGGACTGTTTCACCTGTATAACATCACCTATTTAACCTCAAATACCACTGCTATCTGCACATGTTTTTTCTATATATCTTTTTTTAGATCGATATATATGCAGCGCTGCGTTATTTAATGTTTTTTTTTATAAAGGGGAACTGATCTGACTTAACAATGGTCTGTCTGTTCCCTTAAATCCTAAAAATCACAGACCCAGGCAATTAAATGTGTGGCAATAGGCCACAAATACAATTTATCACTTTAACATTTAACGTGAGAGTTCCCCTTTAAAGGTAGTCACTGTAATCACCAAATAACTGATACTGAAGGAGTAACAGAAAGGGTCCTCACAATGGAGATATCCAGGATCTTTACCTAGCCTAGCGTTGGTGCGCTTAGTGTTCTGTTGTGTTCTGTTGCGCAGGATAAACAAAGGGGTACTTGAAAGTATCCTGGTAGGCAAAAATGAGATGTAGGATGTACAGTATCCTGGTAGGAAAAGTGGAACATAGTGACTGTTCAGCAGGGTGCAAGTGTTCCTATAAATTTGGGCACTTGTGAGGCAATGTTGCCTGACTACTGTGTCTTTAAAGATGGGCAAATGCCCACCTGTCCTGCGAACAAAGGATCAAGCAACAAGTTCCCAGAAATGCCCAACTGGCCACCTTGTAACCGGATCGGCCCACGCCTTCAGGAACACCTGGAGATATAGCCGGGATCCCTCTCGGGTGGGAGATTTGTCACCGTCAGACTCCTGGAACTGTGGTAGGATCAGCAAGACCATACTGTGGTTTAAAAGGACAGGTTCAACTCACATCAACCGCTGGGCCCTCGAAGACTCACACTGATCCGTTGTCGAAACACCCCATTCCTCCATGGCCTGCAGAACCAGGCTCATCCAGGTTTCAAGCTCATCTTCCCCTACAGGAGTCGGTAACTGTCCTGAGAAAAACCTGAGTCTCCGGTAGCTCTGATTGGCATTTCCCGAGCTGTTCCTCACCAAACTATCAACTAGTCTGCTCATATCTGTGTAGAACGAGACAGGAGGAACATTGGTCCCTTGAGAATTGGCTCAAACCAATACTGGGCCCTTCTCCTGGTACCTTGCTGAAGGCTGCCACTCAGCAGGCTCTTGTAACCATATCGGCCCACGCCCTGGAGATATAGCCAGGATCCCTCTCGGGTGGGAGATCTGTCATCGTCAGACTCCTGGAACCATGGTAGGATCAGCACACTGACCTCTGGCACTGTGGCAGGATTAATACACCGACCTCTGGAACTGAGGCAAAATGGATCCCCTCCATGGATGACATCTGTGTCCCTCTCTGCCTCATGGAGAACTGAGAGTCTCCTCAGAACACAAAATGGAGTCCTCAGTTCCTTTTTGTGCAGAGCATCCAGGGCTTTGTAGTTTCTCCCTGTATACCAGTCTATGGGGCAGTTTTGTGAGGGAACAGCATGTCCCAAAATACATTGCAGCTCTTTCTGCAGTTCAGTACAGTTTCTCTGATTGACTTCTGTAACTGTGCCTTTAATTGGTTTTCTTTGCACAGCTCTGTGTGTGTCAGTTAACATTATATTAAACTCAGTAAGTGAAACAGGAAGAACGAGGGGGTGAAAAAGCACATGACAGGCAGCTCTCTCCCACTTTTAGGCAGGAAAGCCTGTGTACATCATGGCGGCCAGCTTGGCAGGGTCACGGGTGAAAGAGTGAGACACCCACTACACACTTCCTCCACCACAGAACCTTCGGTCCTCCAAAGGAGGTAAAGAGTCTTTGACCTGTTACATGCTTTGTATATACACGCGGAGCGAAAGCCTCTTGCAGATTTGTTTCTTTCACTTCTGCTATGGTCCCTTTTTCATCCACTGTGGATGAGGGAGACACTTCTGGCCCTCCTCCTGGCACTGAGGGAAAGGGATCACATTTGGCGATAGAAGGGGCTAACAGCAACTTCACTAGATCTGTGTTGGTCCCTATGATTAGCGGACATCCTGTGGACCCTGCAACCAAGGTCACACAATAGCCAGTGTGTTAAAGTCCTGAGGTTTCCCAGCCCTCACACGACAACTTAATCTGCAGAGATCCATCACAAGGATAATCTTCCATTTGGATACCCTGGATCTTTATATCTTCCAACTTCCGCAGGGGTATGTACCACAAATACCTCTTGTAAAAGTCCCTGGTCAGCAAAGCCACCTGAATCAAGAAGGGCTCTTGTGTAGATTCATTCCACCAAAACAGGCACTACAGAAAAGGGCCTACTAACTTAGCAGGAGGTTTGGTGGAAGCATTTGAAATAGCAGGCTTGCTTGACTGGACGTGTACATATCTTCTCTCTAAATTTCTGCTTCCAGTAACATTTTGAGGGCCGATAGTCATTTTTCACAGAGACGACATAGACTGCAGGTATCCTCCATTGTTCCCTTGCAGATTCAGGGAAAGTTCTTCCATTTACACTTGTGCGACTTGTCATGCAACTTTGGACATCAAAGTCGTCCCCCATGTTTTCCAAAGATAACTATTCATTCATGTGCTTAAAGTTGCCGCAACGTCACAGTAGTTCATGCACTACTTTGGTCCGACTTTCATGCAACTTGTAAGTCATACCTGAGTGTTATACAATGTAACAGTTGTCCATTATCACTGGTCAAAGCCAAAGTCATCTCTAAGTTGCTCCTATCCAAAGTTGCATCAAAGTTGGCCATGTAAGCAGCAAGATATCAAGGTAGGTCAGTTTAGGCCAGTGGTTCTCAAACTTTTTTGTCTTGCGGCACACCGAAAAGATCAAAACATTTTCACGGCAAGATTTAGACCCCTATCACACTGTTGCGACTTGCGCAATTTTGACACGATTTTGCGGCCGTGATTTTGATGCAGTTTTGCTACGCTTTCAGTGAATGCCTTTGGACCTCAACTCGCATCAAAGTTGGAACAAAGTAGTACAGGGACTACTTTGAAGATGGTGTGACTTGGATTTGCACAGACATGAATGGTTATCATTAGGAATCATGGTGTATGACTTTTCATGCGACTCTAATGTTCAGGAAATGTCACACAAGTGTGAAAGGGGTCTTAACAATTTTTGTGGTGAAGAACTTATTTATTTATAGAAAGGGGGTGAATGGCAAATGTATGCTTGTGCCACATCCAGTATATATATGAGAAAAGAAAAAGGGGGTTCCCCTGGGTGGAACTAAAAGTATTCCAAAATATACAGGATATTGAGAGTAAAAAAATTGTTTTATTCACAATTGTACATACAGTATTTATCAAAAAAATGAAATATTAAATTAAAATATACAGTTCCAATGATTGTCACCATATAAGTAAATACATTAAGAACCTTCTTTACACCCAACGCGTTTCGAGGTAACCTTCTTCAGGGGTGTGTAGAGAAGGACAATTAATTCATGTATTATAATGATGAATTAGGATGTATTAGGATGATGAATATTCCATTGGATACGATTTTTTAAAAGAATTTAAAATATAAACGGCACGCTGGGTTCAATCAATGAGGTTGCCAGTCAAACAAGAAATGGGTATCAGGATATACAATTAATGCAAGTTTGAGACGAACATTTATAAGGAACAGGTGTTCATTAGTGTTGCTCACGAATATTCGCATTGCGAATATTCGTTACGAATATTGCATATTCGAGTATTCGCGAATAACTCGAATATCGCGGTGAATATTTGCTATTGCGAATATTCGTATTTTTTCAAACTTATTTTTAAAACAGATCACATCCTAGTGAACTGATCTCCATCGACGTCTAAAAGCATTGCTGGTATGATTAGAGACCCTGGGCTGAGTAGCTGAGGCGATCCTTTTATGTTGCCGAATATTCACAATGTGAATATTCGTATTACGAATATTCGTGAATACTTTCTCTGCCCTTCTGTGTTTTGTGTATAAAAAAAAAAAAAAAATTAGCTTTAGTTTAGTCATATAAGTTTGTGTAAGTAGAGTTAGTGTTTAGTGCATATTAGTTTAGTAATCCAGGAAATGATCTCCGTTTTCGCGTGTTGACGAGAATTTCGCAATCAATTTCGCATTCGCATTAGCGAAATTTCGCATTCGCATTAGCGAAATTTCGCTATTTTTTTTGATAAAATATCGCGAATATTCGTTAATATCAAATATTCGTGATATTTTATCAAAAAAAAAAAAGCGAAATTTCGCAATCAATTTCGCTATTTTTTTTTTGGATAAAATATCACGAATATTCGATATTAACGAATATTCGCAAATACGTTCTCTGCCCTTCTGTGTTTTGTGTATAAAAAATAAATAAAAAATTAGCTTTAGTTTAGTCATATAAGTTTGTGTAAGTAGAGTTAGTGTTTAGTGCATATTAGTTTAGTAATCCAGGAAATGATCTCCGTTTTCGTGTGTTGACGAGAATTTCGCAATCAATTTCGCATTCGCACTAGCGAAATTTCGCAATTTTTTTTTTTTTTGATAAAATATCACGAATATTCGATATTAACGAATATTCGCGAATATTCTTCTATATATTTGCGAATATGGCGTATTCCGCTCATCACTAGTGTTCATCCCATTGATACAGTCTTTGCTGACGGCTCTTCAAAATATTTTTCAAAACTCTAAGGCCGCGTACACACGATCAAATCTATCTGCTGAAAACGGTCTGCCAGATCGTTTCAGCAGACAGATTCGATCGTGCGTATGGGCGGACAGAAAGATTTGGCCTGCCGACAGATTTTAAAGCATGCTTTAAAATCTGTCTGCTGGGAACCCGTCCGTCCGACATGTCTGCTGGTTAGTACGCAGACATATCTGCTCGCACATGCGTTGAATGGATTTGACGCATGCGCGGAAGTGTTTTACTTCCTGGTGCGGTCACGTGGCGGCGTTAACGTCATCGCCACGTCACCGCGCTGTCTGCCGGCGGGGATTTTGGTTTGATCGTGTGTACACGATCAAACCAATACATCCCAGCAGACAAATCTGTTCAAATCGGTCTGTCAGACCGATTTGAACAGATGTATTTGGTCGTGTGTACGCGGCCTAACAGCACACCTGCAAATCTTGGCACACAGTTTGAGAATCACTGGTTTAGTCAGTTTGCACAGCTAGCAATAAGCAATGCTTCTGGGATCATGTGGCAATTGCATGCTCTGGTCATTTTTTCTAGTTAGAAAATAGTCAAATTATCAAAGGTTTGAACCCTAAAGCAACACAATCTGGGTCACATACTGACTGTACAGATCATCTTGCTTTTCTTTAAATGTAAGTTTAATGGACCTGTACATTCTGGCAAGATGCCCAGTTTTCTAAGTTACATTGATTTATTAAATCATTAATAGGAGCATAATGCATAAGACATGTTCGTTTTATAAATTTTTAATAATGTATTAAGAAGTTACATTTAAATGTAGTTTAATTTAGCTATAACATACGGTAAGTTACAAAATATTAAGCATCTCTTTATATTTCACTAGATAAATGTTTAAATGTTTAGCTCCAAACTCTGAATTGTGAAGTTTTCTGTGAAGTAATATACTGTATATATACCGGTATATATATATATATATATATATATATATATATACGCACACAGTATCTCACAAAAGTGAGTACACCCCTCACATTTTTGTAAATATGTTATTATATCTTTTTATGGGACAGCACTGAAGAAACCCTTTGCTACAATGTAAAGTAGTGAGTGCACAGTTTGTATAACAGTGTAAATTTGCTGTCCCCTCAAAATGACTCAACACAAAGCCATTAACGTCCAAACTGCTGGAAACAAAAGCGAGTACACCCTAAATGAAAATGTCCAAATTGGGCCCAATTAGCCATTTTCCCTCAACGGTGTCATGTGACTCGTTTGTGTTACAAGGTTTCAGGTGTGAATGGGAAGCAGGTGTGATAAATTTGGTGTTATCGCTCTCACTCTCTCATACTGGTCACTGGAAGTTCAACATGGCACCCCATGGCAAAGAACTCTCTGATGATCGGAAAAAAGAATTGTTGCTCTACATAAAGATGGCCTAGGCTATAAGAAGTGTCAGGTTTGGGTTCACCTGCTAGTGGCATTGGGGCTCACTTTGCAGATGGCTGTAGTTTCAGTGTCCACCAGCAGGTGTCTCCCAGAAGACAGCAGGTTCTGATCAGCCACACCTGGCTCCAGCTGCCAGGTGGATATTTAAGGCTGCTATTGCCTTCCCCCAGGGCGTCGCTATCCTGTCTGCTTGCCTCCTTGCTACCAACTTGTGTCTGATAACTTTCCTGAACCTTCCGGTGTTCTGATCTGTCCTGCACCCCTCTGCCTTGTTCCATGCCCTTGTACCCAGTTGTGTCCCCTTCCTTGCATCCCTGTTGCATTTGTCTCTTATGTTGTAGATATTGTATATAGATAGCAGATAGGTTAATTAGTTTTTCTTGTTCTTGTTTGCTGGAGTGGTTTATGTTCTCACTGGTTGCTGTGTATGTTTATTGGTGTGTGTTCACTGTAAATAAATATCACTTTAATGATAAATACTTTGTTTGGTCACAGTTCCCTTGTGTAGCTACGTGTCTGGTGGTCTTAGCTGCTGATCCTGACAAGATGATTGCCAAGACGTTGAAACTGAGCTGCAGTATGGTGGCCAAGACCATACTGTGGTTTAAAAGGACAGGTTCAACTCACATCAACTGCCGGACTTCGAAGACTCACACTGATCCGTTATCGAAACACCCCATTCCTCCATGGCCTGCAGAACCAGGCTCATCCAGGTTTCAAGCTCATCTTCCCCTACAGGAGTCGGTAACTGTCCTGAGAAAAACCTGAGTCTCCGGTAGCTCTGATTGGCATTTCCCGAGCTGTTCCTCACCAAACTATCAACTAGTTTGCTCATATCCGTGTAGAACGAGACAGAAGGAACATTGGTCCCTTGAGAATTGGCTCAAACCAATACTGGGCCCTTTGCGAAGGCTGCCACTCAGCAGGCTCTTCCCCCACTTTGAGTGGGATCGCTCTAGCAAGCATTCTTTCTGATACATATATCTTTTCCTTCTGGAAACACATAGGTATCACTTCTTGCCATTCCAGTAGTACCCAGACTGACTTGATCTAATTCGTACTCAGCTTCCATGTCTACATTGTAGGCCTGGTGCCTTGGAGCCAGAGCTCTCACCCACTTTCTAATCTCGCTCTCAGTGTGTTCAGACCTTTAGAACAGTGCTTCTCTCCATTTGCACCAGGCCGCCGTGGCTGTCGAATCGGCCTCCCATGCAGATTGTGGCTCTTGTCAAGGTTGGCTAGGGCACACTGCAGATGACATCCCGGATGAGCCCCCAAATGTAGCACGGCCCCCTTGGGGACTTCTTGGATTCACCTGCTCATCTGCATCGCCATGACCCAGTGGGTGAGCTATGTTCATATTACTGGGTTTAGTAACACTTTAAGGGATCTAAATCCCTATAGCTGTACATGGTACAAATATACATTTTTCATTTATAGGATTTAAAGTGCATTTAAATGTAAAAACTTCTCCCTTCCTGTCAGCATTTGTGTACATTGAGCTACACATATACATTTAAAGCACTTATCTGTGCTGTAATAATGTGACTTCCATGTGCATGCATAGGAATGACATCATTAAAGCCTGAATCACAAGCGGCGAAAAAGTCAGAACCCAAAAGGAAGCACCCAAAACAGCGCAGCACTGGAGGGGATTACTAGCCAGGTAAATCTATTATAATGTGCCAATATGCTGTGTGTACTAGCCTAGGACACTATAGCTATAATTCTTGCACAACCCTAGTCAAAGCTGGGTTTGTTAGATTACTGAATTTTTGTGGGGGGAATAATTTAAACTGCTGATTGAGTTTCTGTGGTCTCCATGCTTGATCAGACTATTTGTGTATATATTTATCTATCTATATATCTACAGTATCTGTGTGTGATGGTGAACCTATGTACTGACTGGTTGTTTTATGAAACCTACATATTGTTGTTCTAGTAATCATGCTTTTTTACTGTCTCTTTCCTTTTCCAAGACATTGTAACACAATGTATTTATTAACTAGATTACTTGATTTTTCAGACATCTGTTAAGGATTTACCAGTGATGTCAACATTTAAGGATGCATTGACCCAAATAGCATTGATTGTCCAATCGGTCTTTATTTCGATACTGTGATGTGAAATAAATGTTTAAACAGCTATTTGCCATAACTTTTATCAGAAAAAGACATTGTTTACACATTTTATTTTAATTCATAGTACTTGTATTGTACCATCATATAAAATAAAAAAACAATTATGGTTTGTCATATAGAAGTTTTGCAGCTCTTTGCAAAATTGGTCTCTTGATTCTGGGTTTTTTTCTTTTTTTTTCACAAAAGTCTTTATTGCTGCATTACAACAAAGCAGTATGGCTACAATCACACTGACTATTTAGGCTGTTGTGAATTGGAGCGTCAGGAATGGCTAGATGTGGCCGCCGGCCCCGTTTACTATAATGAAAGACCGCAACTATTCGCTACTGTCCAAACAGCCAGTGATTGCATGTGATGATTGCTGCTAGACACACGCAAAGTGTATCCAGCAGCTATTAACGCACCACTAAGAGCTGCAGCTGCCGGTAACCTGTTGTTATAGTGAACGGGGCCAGCAGCCGCAGCTATAATTTCACAGCAGCAGCAGGAATCAGAAGATTGCTGCCGCTGCAATTCACAACAGGCTAAATCGCCAGTGTGAATGTAGCCTTAATGCTAATTCTATCATCAGATCATACAATCTTCTATCTTTAGAGGGATAAAAAAAAAGTATCGGGGGGGGGGTGTGTCCTGGGGCTCTAACTGAGTGGACATGCCTGCTTAGGGCTCCGCTTCACGGGACAGGAGCCGCGCATAATTCGACTCAAATCCAGCCGCAAAACATATGAAAATCAGCCTTATACCAGCTGGAAGGTGAGAGGACCACAAAAAACAAAAAATGGTGCTGGGAGGCTCGAGGAATAGATCCAAAATGATCCCCTCATGCAGCGCTCAGCTGACTGGAAGCGCTACCAGGAAAACACAGCTCGCCTCAGAGCAGCTCCCCTCAGGAAAACAAAGGAAACAAAAGGCAGCTAAAGCAGCCAAACCTGACAACCTAATGGCAGCACTTTCTAACATTTCCTCAGAAAATGAGGAAGAAGAGGCCAGCACAATATCACAAAGGGATTTTGGGGACAGTGAAGTCCCCTCAGAACTGCTTAAGCAGTTTGAAAGGATGCTTTGCAGAGCCCTTAAACAGACCTCAGAGCAAATCACCTCAAGTCTCACTAAGGAAATAAGAGAAGTGGGATGCCGCACAGATGCCCTGGAAGCCAAGGTAGAGGAGATTGAAGTTTACACACAGGACTGTATATCTGAGATTAACGCACTTAAAGAGGAAAATTTCACCTTACAGAATAGATTAGAGGACTTTGAGAACCGGGAAAGGAGGTCTAACCTAAGATTTAGGGGCATACCAGAGTCTGTAATGGACCTTCAATCCACCGTCTTACCCCTAAAAAAACAGATGGTCCTCCCAGAGACATAGTAGCCAAGTTCCACTACTATAAGTCTAAAGAGCAAATTTTGACGGCAGCAAGGGAAAAAAACAACTTGTCATTCCAAGGCTATAATTATCACATTTTCGCTGACATCTCGCAATTAACCATCACTAAAAGAAGAGCTATGAAACCCCTCCTAATTGAGTTGCTGCAACGAAATGTTAAATACCAATGGGGTTTCCCCTTCTCCCTTCGGTTCACGCTACAAGGAACGAAAATAGTCTGTAGAACTCCCGATCAACTGCACCAAGCCCTGGTTGACTTCAAGCTAATCGAGCAACCCTCTGCTACTTCAACCGCATGCAGAAGACAGTCTTCTTTTCCTTCTAGCAACCAAGCAACACAGCAGGATCAAAATTATGACATCCGTCATTCAAGCAAGCGTAGCAGACTCACCCCGCATCCCCCTGAACAAGATGACTCAATGGACTGAGTTTCCATCACCACTAACATATTCTCTTTCCCATATTAGGTTGGACCTTAGGTCATCTATTACTGAAAAGACTACCTTTTTTCTTGTTTGCTTCTTCCTCCACAGTTGGTGTAACCGGCTCTGCCTCAACCAGAGGCTTTGAGATTACCACTTTACATCCCACACCCCTTAAATTACATAAGAAACTCACTCCTATCAGCCTCTTTCCTTAACTGAAATATGCACCCCACATAGCATTATAGTTAGAGACTTGGGGAAACTCTCAGTGTTCATACACACACTTTATCAACAGCCTTAATCGACCTGACATATTCTTTCATCCACCCCCCCTCAAACCAACTCTCGTACACCCTATAACAATAGCTTACCTGGTACTTCCCCTGCGCACTAACTTAGATTCTTTATTCCATTGGGATGTCCATCATGACTGAGACAATTCCTCCGTCACGACAAGTACCCAGGTAACCAACACTCCTCTTCAAACCCTATCCCATATCTATCTTCCTGGCCTAGCCCCAAAGTAACCCGTCTCGCTCCAATCGCCGCAAGTCCCATCTGGGTAACGCTTAACATACCTAGGTAGGGAAAAGCCCCCTCTCCCCCCCTCCCTTTCAGCAGACAACACAATTATTTGGAACATGCACTTAGAACTCTCTTACCCTTTCTTCACACATTACAGAATGCGGCTTCCTGTCCTGTGGGAAAACATGCACCCCGCCCGGTCTACCTCGGGTCCCCAAACTAATATGTGGGGATCCCACGATGACCACCTTTTCCTTGGCCAAGGGGATATTTTGAACACTTACTTTATGAGTTGATACATGACAATGCTCTAACCCATGGGTCTTCAAACTATGGCCCTCCAGTTGTTCAGGAACTACAATTCCCATCATGCCTAGTCATGTCTGTGAATGTCAGAGTTTTACAATGCCTCATGGGATGTGTAGTTCCACAACAGCTGGAGGGCCGTAGTTTGAGGATCCCTGCTCTAACCTATGTTGTTTTTTCTCTCCCTTTCGAGTTCTCCTCCCTAGGAACCTTCCCATCCTCATTCCCTACCCCGTCTGCATGGAGTGATCCGGGCAACAGCTGCACGTGGAATCACGGTAAGACGAAAACCTTGGTTTGGCTACCATGGCACCTCTAAACCTATTATCTCTCAATGTACAAGGTTTGAATGTACCACAGAAGCGAACAAAAGCATTTAGGCTCTTCCAATCAAAAAGGCCCACATAGTATGCTTGCAGGAAACACATTTTACCCCGAACACGACCCCTAAATATTTCCACTCAGCTTACCCACAAATATACACTGCATCGGCCCCAGTAAAGAAGAGAGGTACTCTTATAGCTATCCATCGCTCTACCCCATTTACATTAAACTCAGAACTTAAGGACCCAGAAGGGAGATACCTGATTCTAACAGGTTACATTCTAGACACAGCAGTCACGATAGTATCTTATTACGCCCCTAACCTCAACCCAATGCCATTTATGTCCCAAACTATCAACTCCCATAAAATAGGTTCACTTCTAATATGTGGAGACTCCAATCAAGTTCTTCTCCCTTTTTTAGACAGGTCGCCCGATGTTCAACAGAAACAACAACCCAAATGGAATCTCCCCAATCTCCTTTCAAAACACAATCTTGTAGAATCCTGGAGAGAATCGAACCCCACAAGACGCAATTATACATACTTTTCTAATCCACACCAATCCTTTAGCAGAATAGACCACATATTTTTAACAATCGGAATGATACCTGAAATCCTCAACTCAGACATAATCCCTGTTCCATGGTCAGACCACAACGCTGTACTCACAACTATAGCATCTACTATCCCCAAAAAACATGACCGATCCTGGTACATGCCAGAAATATTACTCAACCACCCCTCTCATAGCTTAGCAATTGAACAATCCTTGAGAGACTACTTAATTCACAACGAGAGTCTGGACATTTCTGCCCTCACGCTATGGGAAGCCCACAAGCCGGTCCTAAGGGGGACTTTCCAAAGACAAATAGGGATCCTCCAAAAAGAAAGAAAACAAATGGCAATAACGCTAGAAACAGAATTTAACTTAGCCTATTCGGACTTCCAAAACAATTACTCGCCTAGAACCAAGGACCGGTTGGACAAAGCCCGCCTAGAATATGACTTATTTCTTACTGAATCTGCCAACAAACAATTAAATAGATCCAAATACACTTTTTACAAATCAGCTAACAAACCGGGGGCGTATTTAGCGAGATCACTTAACTCAATCAACAAATCCTACTCCCCCATAAAATTGAAATTGGCAAATAGCGTCTTATCCAGTAACCCCCTTAAAATCGTACAAAAATTCAATACCCACCTGAAAAAGTTATATTCGGAAACAAATACATTTTGCGAACAGGACGCAGACCTCTTCTTTGCAGATCTCCACCTTCCCCAAATGTCTGACCCCCAAAGATCACAGCTAGACTCACCTATCTCGCATAAAGAAGTAATTGACGCGATAAAAGACCTCAAACTTAATAAAAGGCCAGGACCAGACGGCTTCACAGCTAAATACTACAAGACGTATGCAGAACTTCTTTCACCTAGATTAGCTGATGCATTCAATGATTTACTAATTCATAAGTCATTCCGACAAGAGTCACTCCTAGCCACAGTTTGCATGATCCCGAAACCACAATCTGACAATTCCCTGTGTGAAAATGTTCGCCCAATTTTAAATGCTAAACACAGACATCAAAATTCTAGGGAAAATCTTGGCGATCCGCCTAAACAAAACAATTGGATCCCTGATCCATCATGACCAGGTTGGCTTCATCCCTAACCGTCAGGCGGGGGACAACATAAGGAGGGCAAGTTTGTTGGCGCACTTCGCAAAAAAGAGGGGTATCCCTGCATGTTTACTCTCCTTGGACATAAAACAGGCGTTCGACTCTGTATCCTGGTCCTATCTAAAATTTGCATTACAAAAATGGGCCTGTGTCAAATACGCAGGATACAGATCAGACTCGTTTTCCATTGAGAGAGGCACAAGACAGGGGTGCCCGCTTTCCCCGCTCTTATTTGCCCTCCTCATAGAACCACTCGCGCAAAAGATAAGGCTGGACCCCAAAATCCTAGGCATAGAAGTAGGTGGCCACAAACATAAACTATGCCTGTTCGCGGATGACATCCTACTCTTTCTCGCATCTCCCCAAGTAACGGGCCCTAATTTAACATCCCTATTAAAACAATTTGCATCTCTTTCAGGACTAGCTATAAACCCCAAAAAATGCTTAGCACTCAACATATCCCTCTCACCTATGGAACTAATTGCAGCTAAATCCGGTCTTCCTTTCCAATGGTCAGACAAAAGCATCCCATACTTAGGAATCAACCTCACAGCTTCCTTTTCCATCCAACTACCCCCCCCCCCTCCTAAAACAAATCTCAAACCTCCGAAATTCCTGGGCCCACCTACCTTTGTCGTGGATCGGTAGAGTTAATGTAACCAAAATGTCAATTCTACCGAAACTCCTCTACTTCTTCAGAGTACTCCCTGCACCAATTCCTTCTTATTACTTAAGGCTGATACAAAAAAGAGTTTCCAACTTTATATGGGGGTCCGCCAGACCGAGGATTAAACACCAAATTTTACATCTACCAAAAGCTAATGGCGGACTGGGGCTACCGAACTTCATGAACTATTATAGAGCAGCGCTATTAACTGATTTCGTGAAATACCACGCCACACGAGATCCACCCCTTTGGGTATCAATCGAAGCGGTGGACTGCGACCCTATTTCAATTTCAAACATAATATGGATCCCCCCCAAAACGCGTAAATCTATCCACAACCCCATCGCTAAGCATTCTCTCTCACTTTGGGACAAATTGAAGACCAAAAACAAACTTCTATCCCCTCATATTCCACTTTTATCCTTTCACAAAAAAACGGCATTTTACCCGGCTTGGGTATATCCCAACTCATTTAAAGAATGGGCCAAGAAGGGCTGCACAAATTTATACAAGCTAATGGACTCATCAAAGTTTAAGTCCTTCCCCAATATTTGCGATACATACAACATACCACAATCTGAACTATTCAAATATTTACAAATAAAGAATTTCTTTAAGCCATACGTTGATTCCGCATCCCACCCCCCTCGCCTAACTGCCTTTGAAAAGCTTTGTACAAATGACCCCCCCACCAGGGGTAGGATCTCAATAGTATACGCTCAACTACTGCTCAATTCCACAACAGAGAAACTTCCCTACGTAAGCAAGTGGGAAAAGGACCTTGATCAAGAACTAGAAACATCAGATTGGAATCAAATTTGGAGCAACACTAAATCAGCGTCATTAAATGTAATAGCGTGCAAAACTAACTATAAAGTACTTACAAGGTGGTATCTAGTTCCTACCAGAATTACGAAGTTTGTACCAAACTACCCTGATCACTGTTTCAGGGGTTGCTCATCCCCAGGAGCATTATTGAACCTGAAACCGGGGAATATCCCACACAAACAATTTAAATTAATCTTACAGCTTACCACAGCCGCAAAACAAACACTGGCTAAAGCGTGGAAGTCCCCTAATCTACCCCTCAGCGAAACAATAAACAGAATGAATGTAGCATCGGCACACGCCAAAATGATGGCAATAGACCAGGACACGTTAGCCGGATATGAAAGTTCATGGAAACCTTGGTTGAACTACGTTCTACCCAGTGTAAATACTGATGCTGTTATATTGCCATGGTAGCCCAGCCATCCTTAGCAAACCTCCACTTACTATAACAAAAGACAACAAAATCCGGACCACTCCTGCAGACACCCCTCACCCCCCCCCCCCCTTCCTACCCTCCTCCCGTCTCCCCACGTTTTGGACGACAGAAAAATATTGTTACTAATGTTATTAATATTGTTTTATGAGTAGGTACTGTTGAAGCTCCCTGATGTACGCATTGGTACACTTGCATGAACTATAAGCCCTATCCTTTCCAAGACTGCTCATGACAAATGAGGCACCTTATAGCAGGTCAGGCATAAATAACCATATGGACTCCACAACATACTTACCCATTTATAGACCACTGGAAAAATGCCTCATCAGATGTACAATGTTCTTGTCTACATGTTTTATGCTTTTTAAGTATTCTATCTACTCACTGATCTTGTACGAACCATTATCTTCTCAATAAAGATATTTTGACAAGGAAAAAGTATCAGAGTGCACTTGCTGGAGGAGGAAGAAGAAAACTTTGCTGCCCCCCGCCATCCTCGGTGACGGAACCAGGAAGTGAAGCACTCCGGCTTTACTGCCCGGTTTCCTACGGCGCATGCGCGAGTCGTGCTGCGTCTGCTGACTGGCTCTCACTGTTTTCTGGGTGCCGAGTGTTCCCAGAACACAACGGGGGGGACGGGAGGTGACGTCCTGCCCGCAGTCTACTCGCAGACTCTGTGGCTGGAAGTGGGTGCAAATACCTGTCTTTACAACCACTTTAAATTAGGAAGACAGCTGGGCGCTCAAGAGCCATATTATATGTCTTCTGGGCTGCCCCTATTATTAAAGGATCACTAAAGGAATTTTTTTTTTTAGCTAAATAGCTTCCTTTACCTTACTGCAGTACTGGTTTCATGTCATTATTGTTTGTTTTTGCTTTGAAGTTGCTGTAATCCTGCTCTGTTCTCCACACTTCCTGCTTGTCTGTTTCCTTAAACCCACAGTGCTAGGAGCTTTCTCACGGTGGTCTAAGCTGTCATTACTGTGTGTCTAAAACAAAACACTGTCCTGGATTTGTTTGTTTTTGTTCTGTGTGTCTATTTCTACTTCACAGAAACATGAAGCAGGCACATTATATGATTGATTTTTATCTATTTTTAATCATTTTGAAAAGGAATCAGTTAACTTTTATGTCTCTATACCCTGTAAACAGTCATTTCAGCAAAAAAAATGTTTTCCTTTAGTGAGCCTTTAACCCACTGAACAGAATGAAGTCAATCAATATGGCCTTTCTTTGTTGTTACTGAGGTTACAAATGTAATAAAAAGAAGTACCTTTTAAAATTCCTTCAGATCATGACAAAAAAGTCTATGCAAACAATTAAAGAACTTTAAGCTTACAATACCCCTAGTAACATGGACCCCCACTCCAATGTGCCCCTGTAGGGCTGATTGACAGAAATCGGTAAAACAAGGAGTTAGTTTGTTGCCCAAAGCAAGCATTCAAGTTTGACCTTTCATTTTATTGCACACTTAAACATGAATTCTGATTGGTCACCGTGCATCAGCTTAATTTTTATGCCAATTTAATTACTTTGGGCACTAGCTCCACTTTAATGCCCATTTAGTTTTATAAAACATACCAAGTGTGTGGATTATAACAGGTATGGGGGTACAGGTGAGTGATGTTTGAGGCTACAAACCTCTGTGTAATATTGTAGGCAGTGTATATTTTTTCAGCTATGTATGAAATGAGGCATGTGCAGAATCTGAACATGCAAAGATTAGAGGCACATTCTCCATGTTGTTGTTCTATTAGCACTGACCGTGCTACTGTTTTACTTTTTTTAAAACCTTTTGGTACATCAATATGAATATCTTGTCTTTTATCCTGCTGCAGTGTGATGAAAGACACAATGGTGTACATTTAGTTTCTGTTATACTACTGGTACCAGTTTTACACAACATATTGTGTACAGGGACTAATTTGCTTTCTGGATGTCTGAAGGACTCTATACTGTTCTTTTGTTAAGTATCAATGCAATTATAGCCTTGGGGTGAAATCAGTTACTAAGCAAAGTGGCATCTTTTAATTGGCATCAGTAATTTCTAAAGGTATTTAATTGCATCCCATGGGTTCTGCCAGGGATAGATTAATAAAACTGGGAAAGGTGAAGCCCAGATTTTATGTAGTTTATTCAGTACTGTAAAATAGACATTTAATGACATATAAAGATTAGAAAAATGGGTATAGTATTTTAGTAATAAAACAAATGGATTATTGAGTTTAAAAATAGTTGTAACATTTTAACAAATTAATGTACAGAAGCCAAGGATTACATAGGGTACGGTATTCATTAAGGCTAGTTTACACTTGCTTCAAAATATGGCTTTGGACACATTTTGTTAAAGCTCTTTGAGTGCCAGTCAAATCCACTATTACTAAATAAAATGGTTGGCTTATGCCGCGTACACACGATCGGTTCGTCTGATGGAACGTTTTCATCAGACGAACCGATCGTGTGTGGGCCCCATCAGTTTTTTTCCCATCAGTGAAAAAACTTAGAACATGTTTTAACACGATCTGATGGTTAAAAAAAAACGATAGAAAAAAACTATAGTCTATGGGGAAATCCATTGGTTAAAAATCTATGCATGCTCAGAATCAAGTCGACGCATGCTCAGAAGCATTGAACTTAATTTTTCTCAGCACGTTGTTGTGTTTTACGTCACTGCGTTCTGACACGATCGTTTTTTTTTTTTTTAACTGATGGTGTGTAGGCATGACTGATGAAAGTCAGCTTCATCGGATATCTGATGAGAAAATCCATCAGACCGTTTTCATCGGATGAACCGATCGCGTGTACAGGACATAATAGTCCTGTTTACACCTAGCTTTTGCTTGGTGCTTCAATGAGACTTCGAAGATGCTTTGTTGAGGCTTTGGTAGAGCTTCAATAGGGCTTCAATGAGCCTTTGGTGAGGCCTTGGTGGGGCTTTGGTGAAGCTTTGTGGGGCTTCAGTGGGACTTCAGGCGAGCTTTGCCATAGACTTCTATGTAGGCCTTGAAGATGCTTTGAAGCACCACTAAAGCTACATGGGGTATAATTTTTTAAGTGAACCGAAGCAAAGCAAAGCAAAAGCAAGGTGTAAACATGACTGTAAGCTAACCATTTTATTTAGTGAGAGGGGCTTTGACTGGCGCTCCGAGAGCTTTAACAAAGCCTTGTTTTGAAGCAAGTGTAAACTAGCTGTTAATATGTGTTGAAGCCAAAGCAAGTCTAAATGTGGCCTTAATGTGACCCTTTAGCACAGGGTCACTTGTACATCCACCCCATCTGCTAAAAGATGAGGAAATATGCACACTTTTTGGATGGACTGTGTCCTGAAACGCAGCTGCTTTGCTGCTCACTGCCTCTTTCCTGCCCATGCAAGTATTCCTATTTTCCGGGTGTGTGGTCATACAAACCGGTGGGAGGAACCACTGTATGTGGCAGGAGTATCAGGTATTTGACCCATCTGACCAGTCAATTGGTCAAATACTTTCAATGGCCAGGATGCAATGACATTTCAAAAGACATTTCAAAAAGACTGGCCACTGAAAAGGTAATTCTATTGGCTCTCCTTTTAAGTAGTGGGCTATTGGTGTATAATTATCTCTCGTCTGAGAGGGTCACTTTAACATTGCCACCTGTTCTGTTTCCGTGTGATATTTGACAGTGGCTTCTGTCAGATACAGAAACCAACACGGTTACAGATTCCTGAACATGTAATCACCATGATGGGTACATGGTATTGTTTACTAAGACACTGGCACTGATGAATTGCTATTGGGCCTCTCATAGGAAAAAAAAAAATACTGTGGTAAGTGTGACCTGGGCATGTAAGCACATAAAGGTCAATCACATTTACGAACGGTAGTTTAAAAAATAATTTGTATTGGTTTTCCAAAAGCATGCATGCATTATGTACATTCGTATTAGGTCTTCATGCAGTACCATCTAAAGTGCTGCCTAATCTTGAAAATACTTTCTCCTTCTATCCTGTTTTCCGGTACTGTGGGCCAAAATGAAATGAAATACTCATTTAAAATACATTTCTAGTACAGTTTATAACTAAGATTAGTTTTAGTCCAGAAGCATATGGAACCTACTAAACTCCATGCACTGTACAGTAACTTGCATTGTCTGAAAGACACCAGAGAGTTAACAAACCCATGTGTCAATTTAGAGAGAAATTAAATAATTCATAATTAATTAAACAAGTAATGCTCTGCAGGTTCAAAGAGTCTCTCCACGATGGGCTTTCTGGTGCTTGAAGCAAAAGAAGACAGACATTTGGCCAAAATCACAAGGGTAACCAAGCTCACACTGGGATTTTAGCTGGGTACATCTGTTTCAAAGGCAGCAAATATTAGTGATTAATGTGTCTTTTTAATGAACATCTGAAACTGCAGTAAAACATTACAATTCTATTAGAATTAAATATCGGTAACATGAAGCAAAGCTTGAGCCTGAAAAAAAGCTGCTAACAAACACACATGGAAGCTTTTTTTAGCCTTAATTGCTGCCTGAAGCAAACTCTTGAATGACGTTTTAATCCAAAAATTTGTAACTCATTTATGTAAGAAAAATAATAATTAGAAAAAATAAATGTTGCCAGGTGCTTGGCTAAGAATAGAGAGTAAGAGAGGAGCTGGCTTGAGCTGTTCTCTGTAGCTGCTGTCCTGTGGGGCTGAACTGGTTAACAGCCATATCAGCAAAAGTAGGGAGCTGCTGAGAAGGAATAGACTTGGTCAATAGACCAGTCAGACAGCATTGCACTGTGGGAACTGTAGTCCAGAGGAAGTTGTAATCAAGAGCTTTTGAACTGCATTTCCCAGAGGGAGATTTCCAGGAGGTTTGGAGGAGCAGCATTTTCTCGAAGCTGTACAGGACACAGCTTCCTTTTACCATAATAGAGCCTGGGAGGGCACATCACTGTCCGGTGTGCACCACCACTGCTGCATAATGGTAGCCTGAGCAGGATCAGGAGTGCTGAGTCCAGATGTGCCAACAGCCAGAGTCACCTGGGTGCAGATCAGAGCGTGGACTAATTGCTGTGTGTGACTGGATGATGAGGACATCAGGTCATCAGGCCAAACATGCAGACTTAAATACATTTGTGTGTGAGGCCCCCGGCCAAGCAGAAACCTTCCAACAAGGCTTTTAGAATAAATGGTGTTTTAAGTGGGACCTCTCCAAGTAGAAAACAGCTTTCTCAGAGTTCAGAGCTCCAGGGTTATTAGCACCAGATTCTCAGTGCACTTGAATAGTAGTTATGAAACAAAACTGCTCTCATGGAAGGCAACTAGGTTGTAACTCCCACCTGAGGAACTAGTAAAAGAGGACCCTACACCCCTTACCCATTTGGACCACCTCTGAGTGCCTCCACTTCATACCTGTCAACAACTTTGAGTATTCTTACAGTGACAGGTTAGGCAGTTACTTATAAAAAAACAAATCTCTTTCTAAAATTGTATTTGTATTAATGGTATACTTTATCTTGGGTTGGATTTCTGATAAAATATAGACATGTGCAGACTGGAATATTTTGTTTTGTTTTTTCGTTTGGAAAATAAATTTATTTAGTTACTCCCGAAAATCGTTTTGATTTATGTCGTTTTCGTCGGAAATTTTTTCGTCCAAAAACGATGATTTTCAATGCTTTGTCGAATTTTCGTCGTTCAATTCGACAAAGCATCGAAAATCGTTGTTCTGAATACAGTGAATAGGTAGGAATTAAAGGACAAAAATTCGACGATTTTCGATGCTTTGTCGAATTTTCGTCGTTCAATTCCTACCTATATTCACTGTATTCACTGAATACAGTGAATAGGTAGGAATTGAACAACGGAAATTCGACAAAGCATCGAAAATCATTGAATTTTCATCATTCAATTTCTACCTATTCAGTGTATTCAGAACGACGATTTTCGATGCTTTGTCGAATTCAACGACGAAAATTCGACAAAGCATCGAAAATCGTCGGATCTGACCGAAAACGAAAATAAAGCATTTTTTATGTCGGATCTTTCGGTTTTCGTTTCTTGCGCTTTCGTTTTCGTTCGCTGAAACGATAACGAATATACCCGATATTCGGACAAAAATGCATTCTAACGAAAACGAATGCACATGTCTAATAAAATACAGATAGTGTTAAATGCTTCTTCCAAACCTCTCAATTGTAAATGTAATATAAATCATAAGAGAAATGACAGGAAAAAAATAGCAATGACTGTTTGTGATTTTTTTTTTTTTTTAATAAAGAGGCTATTTAATGTTAATATGTTAAACATGGGAGTTAGCAGACATGAAGAAAAACAGCTCCAAGAAATTTGCTGATAATTATGTTCACTTGGATGGAAAGAAATCAAAGAAGAAGTTATGTCCCATTTTCCTGACTGCATTTCTTAATTAACGGAAAGTCAAGTTCAGAATTACTATGTATACATTTCTAAGGGTCACACATATAAGGTTATCACTTGGACACTGTCATCTAATGTCTATTGGCACCTTAAACTTTAAACGAAACGTTATATGCAGCTTTTTTACCTGAAGCCTCGTACAGACGACTGAGGAAGTTGTCGTAAAAGACACATCGTTTTCCTCGAAGAGTTCCTTGTCAGGCTTGTCGAGAATCTTGACAAGCTTTCTTTGCGTAAACACTGTCAAGACAAAATCTCGTTGTTCTCAAACGCGGTGACTTACAACACGTACTACCGCACTATAAAGGGGAAGTTCGATTCCACTGGCACAACCCTTGGGGCTGCTTTTGCTATTCTCATGTTACTGTCTGTTAAGTAAAAGATTGGTAAGAGATGATTCACGCTTTTCAGTCTGTTACAGCGTGACAAATGTGCTATCACCATTACGAACATTACTTTTACCGAAGGTGCGCTCCCATCTCATACTTTATTCTGAGCATGCGCGGGTTTCTAAGCATACACACAAAAGTGTTTCTCGTCGAAAACCAGCCTGAGGAAATTGAGACTCCCGACGAGGAAAAGGAGAACTTGTTCTCTTTTTTTCTCATAGAGTTCCACGACAGTTTTCTCGATGAAAAACATACACACGACCGTTTTACTCAGCAAAAAAGCTCTGCCACCAAGTTTCTTGATGGATTCTGTTGATGAAAACGGTCGTGTGTACGAGGCCTGACATTTGAATTCAATTGTTCTAAACATTAGAGTAATCGAATAAAAATAATTTTATGATAAGCGGAAATTGTGTGATATATTTAGTTAGAAATTTATAAATTCAGTTGATTTCCTGAAGGAACCTCAGGTTCATACAGTACTTCAGTTTACAGAGTGATACAATGAAACATCTAATTTTGGCTCCCATAGCCTAGAATTGTGCGAAGATGTTTTCTTGTCATTTAAAGTGATTGTTACTTTTTTCTGAAAAACGACAATGAGAGTTTTTCTAATACATCAGGCTTTTAAATCCTACTTTCCAAGCAAGTTTAGAGTTTGAAAGCAATAACTTCTAATTACAGAACAAATAGAGGATTTTATTCCACCTTAATTTCGCCTGCTAATGCATCAAACCTTTCTGCCTACCTCCTCTATCACATTTGCTAAAGCAAAAATATGGACAACACGATACGTAGATCAATACGTTAGAAGGCACTGCTCACATTGATTTACTAGCGTGCCAATAATATCTTTTACAGTACACAGACAATTCGATTTTGGAAGGAATATAGTTAAAGGCAAACCTAATTTTAAGTAGTAATTGTGAAATAAAATTATTAGATTGTCAGCATTTTGCTTTTGTAAAAATAAACACATTTAAACAAGTATTTTTTATATATATATTTTAAAGGCTTGTTTTGACTGAGATAAAAACATTTCTTTTTTTTAGAGAAGGCTTTGGCAATAAAACCATTTTACTAATTTCAAGCTGCTTGTCAACATATCGTTGATACAACATAAAAATAGTGCAGCGCAAACAATGCAATGTGATGACTATAATGGTGTTTCTCATACACCAAATGACATGTGTAATTAAAAAGCAAAAACAAAAACACAAACCAAATAAAAGTGATATATTACACCAATTAATAAGTGCATAAAATATCTTAATTTTGATTTCGTTGATGCCTGATATTTTCTCACCAAATGTGAGTAAACTGTACTTTTTATGTTGCAATAAATCCCTGGTACCTACGGAAGCTCTTAGATGTTTGTCTCCTCTCTCTTTGTTTTATACACCACCATGTTTGACATATGAGGACTTCATAACATCCTTGCCCCGGGCTTCCTGTTGGATATTCATGCGCAGTATGACCATCTGGTAAAACAGTGGTCGTCCTTGGAGGTAATAGTAGAATACCCATTTGGTGGTGGGAGCACTGTTTATTATCTTATCCAGTCTGCACCTTGGTGGATCTGATCACAACCATTGGATTAATTCTTATCTCATTTACACTCCGGTGGATTCCTATTAGATCAATTGGATCATTGGATTTACAGCACAGAATATTATATGGACACTTATTAAGATATTTTATGCACTTATTAATTGGTGTAATATATCACTTTTATTTGGTTTGTGTTTTTGTTTTTGTTTTTGCTTTTTAATTACACATGTCATTTGGTGTATGAGAAACACCATTATAGTCATCACATTGCATTGTTTGCGCTGCACTATTTTTATGTTGTATCTACTTTGGGAATTTTGTGAAAGTTTCTTTGTGTTCAGCTAGCATTCATAGAAAATTTAACCTTGGTGTTATTTTTCACTATTGATTTTATATACAATTCTTTTTTCCTCATCATTTTGCGCTGAGTGCACCCCCCCTCTTTTCTGTCAACATATCGTGACAGATGAAAACATACTCTTGTTGGTGTCTCGCCGTGCCCTAAAAACACTTCTGTTATAAACTGAATTTTTATTTAGCCAAGTAATTCATGATAACATAAAACTATGAAACAATTGTAAGTCATAATATAGGTGTGCCACCCATTATGATACAGGCCTGAATCATATGGAGACATCTACAAGACATCATAGAGGTGTGTAGGTTTGGTTCATTGTTGGAACATGAAAAGCAGCTCTCTGTTATGCAAAAGTTCTATACAATCAGTGTTCAATTAGAGTGATAACCAAAACCATTTGGCGAAATAAAATTTCATGGTCAGTGCACATTATACCTACTTTCTGCCACTTACTGTATAATTAGCAAAACCTATAAAATAGTAAGACATTGCTTAACAAATCATGCAGGAAAAAATAAAAAACGTTTCAATGCACAAAAGTGCCCCTATTATGTTTTCAAATTAGCTACACAAATAGAGAGCCACAGATAAAAATAAAACTACTCTTTCAGTCAGGTGAGGAATATTGCCTCATAATTGACATTTTGTCTACTGCAATAAAGGAGTTAGGCGAATGGGCTGTTTATGTTGCAAAGGAAGTTGAACTTTGCAAGGGAATTTTCCTCAGAGCTTGATGAATGTGGTGGCATTTCACGTTGTAGAGAATATCCAATCACCTGCAAGGAAAAAAAAAACGAAAAAAATAAATAAAACTGTATATTTGCTTGCACATGATTTGATGAACAAAAAGACAAAAGAGTTAGCCCTGGGACTTTGAACGAGGTGAGAGTGGTTTAGCCAATGTTCACAGTGAACAATGTAACAAAATCAATTTATTATTTTCAGACATCTCTTGCCAATCATTCTGCCTGCCCTCATTTATCAATAACATACATCTATTGATTTTACTATTAATATTGCAGATACAACATTCATGCATCCGCCCCTGAAGAAGCGAGCAGGATCTCGTGAAACGCGTAGGGATTTATTGATGCTTGTTTTATGCCGGTACATGCTGGGTATTATTGATGTCTGCATTATGTTTACATATTTCCCTGTTTATATGTATGCACATTTTATGTTCTTATTGTATATGTGTATCCACTGGCCCAGCAACTTTCACGTTTTATTTTAGCTCATTGATGTATAACTTTTTTAATAAATCTTTATATATTTACTTTCATCTGTGTTGTGTACATTGGCTATTATGCCGGGTAACTCACAATCATTGTTGTTGCCTCTCCATTACATAACACCTTGAAACTCATAAATTGATTTTGTCATATTGTTCGCTGTGAACATTGGCTAAACCTCTCTCACCTCATTCAAAGTCCCAGGGCTACCTCTTTTGTCTTTTTGTGTACTACTAGGGATGGAGGTGTCAGAGGGTTCACACCAGACCTTTATTTTCTTTTGATGATTTGATGAAGGACTTCAGCAGAACGTTAGCTCATTCAATAAACTCTGAACAGTCTGAAATGCCCTTGCAAAGTGCAACTACCCTTTTGCAGCAAATACCAAATATTTGCCTATAATGGCACCTTACACAGAATATTAGACTACACAGACAAGTTATATCAGTGTCAAATACCTCATTTTCTGTACAGGCTTATAGATTTCTATACATAGGGGTTGATTTACAAAAGAAAAATAGACTATGCACTTTGCAAGTGCAGTTGCACTCATTTTCCCCAGAGCTTAGTGAATGTGAAGTTCCTGATACCCTGATTGGGTATTCTTTACAAAGTGAAACTTAACCACATTCACTAAGCTCTGGGGAAAATGAGTTCAACTCCACTTGCAAAGTTCACTATTTCCTTTAGTAAATCCACCCCATACTAGCTGCGTGTTTTTTTTTCCTATTGGTATAATGCATTTTTTTTTTTTTGAGCATAGTGGTTCTGTAATGCAGAACTCTGGGAATTTGTTTCCCCATGCAGTGGGGCTGTGCCCACACTGCATGGATTAACTGCTCGTTTTTGTCCAGGGGTGCACAGAAAGGATATGCTCACCTGATCTTTCGATCCTCCGGAAAACAGGGCTCCCCATGTCCAATGGTGGACTGTTCCTGCCATTCTCATGTCCAGAGCCGGTCTATGTGCGTGATGATGTCAGGAACAGTCCACCACACAAGACTGCTAGACTATGGGGCTGCAGAATAGGCAGGGACCGGTCTTGAACTCAGAGGATCAGTGGATTAGGTAGGTACAGTATATCTCCACTCTCTTCACCCGTAGACAAAAAACACAGCCCCACTGCATTGGAAAAAAAAACAGAAACTCTTATTTAGGTGCCTTTCACAATTTGCAAAACCAGCCATAGATGGATCGAATCTTGGCTGCTCCCTGCTGAACCGGATGAGATTCGATACATCTATGGCTAGTCGATCCAGCATGTCAGTTTTTTTTTTAGCATGAGATTATTGGGAGTGGCTATAGTCACTAGCAGTTATCAGCCTTTTTTCCTGGCAGGGAGGAATTCCCCCTCCTCTTTTGTGAATAAAAGACTGTGCCTCCTGGGAAATGTAACGGAATAAGAAGCGCGGTGCACATCATTTAACTAGGTTAGTGGCATGCATATGGGGGAAGCCCAATACATTTTCTTTAAAAAAAATGTAAATAAACAAAAAATATTCCATGTGTACTATTATGCTGATCTCTGTGATTGGTCACTGTGATCACATGACAGCCTCTGTATGCCAATTAAAGGCCATCTGTACCATGTGATTAGCTGTAGCCAATCACAACTAATCACAATAGTATACACTGAATGAATGGATTTAATTATAAAAATGGTTGCTTATAACTGTGATTATCACTGTTATAAGCAATCATAGTCTGTAAAAAAAATCCTGATCACCTTCCTAGCGTAATACAGTATTACTATGATAACAAACTGCTTTGGTCACCTTTTTTTACATACTGTTATCAGTCAGTGTATCCCTGATCACCACCTCACCAATTACATGATGACGCTGTACTGCGCTGCAGTATCCCCCAAATTGTGACAAAAAAAATTGAACTTCAAAAAATCCGCCATGACCCTTACTAAATACCCTGGACTGTCTACTTTCCAAAACGGGGTCATTTGAGGGGTATTTGTACTGTAATGGCCTTTTTGGGGACTTAAGAAATAAGAGCAGTACTCAGTAATTAGGAGTAATCAATTTTCACATATATATATATACCATAGTTTATACTGGTGTGTTGCTTACGCATGCATTTGCAAATGTGTAAAAACGAAACACCTGTTTTAACGCATACTGTTAGACAGGATAATTTGGTTGGTTGCAGGCTGGTTTTTGTTTGACATACGTCGCCAACCCCCCCCCCCCCCAACACTGATTTTAGTTATTTATTACCAAGAAATGTAGCAGTATACAGGTTTGCCTCAATTAATGAAGAAAGATTATTTAGTTGCAAAATTTTAGCTTGGCTCCCGCTGCTGTCAATCACATCCAATGACACGGCCGCCGCGGGGAGGTGCCGAGTCATACAATTGGCGCCTATGTACGCCGATCGTATGACACTGAAGTGCGCCGGCAAGCTAACCCCCTTGGGAAAGCACTTCCCAGAGGGGGTTAGCTCTTGTGGGGAGGAGCCGCGAGAGCCGCCGTGGGATCCCAGAAGAGGACAATTGGGTCTACTCTGTGCAAAACGCACTGCACAGTGGAGGTAAGTATGACATGTTTGTTTTTAAAAAAAAAAGATCTGCGAACCTTTACAACCTCTTTAACCACTTACCTCCCAAGGACGTCATATGACGTCATGGACTTTCAGTGGGGATATCTGAAAGATGTCTGCAGCTACAGGCATCATTCAGATATCTATCTCTTCAGCCGGCGATTTTCTGTGCACCATAAGAACGATCATAGCGGCAGTTCCGCCACTTGATCATTCTTATAGGCAACGGGAAGGGACGTCCCCCCTACCGCCGCCATCCAGTGCTTCTCCGGGCTCTCCCGTGCCATTGGAGACACAGAGAAACGATCTGCTGGCGCCGGATGAGAGGCATAGAGATGACTGGTGACCAGATGATCAACAGTCATCTCTAGGATCATCGGCGGCCCGGGTGCGATGTTATGACATCACGCCCGGGTACCGGAATGTAAACAAAGCCGGAGCCGTGGCTAAAAGCATGAGATCCGTGAATTTTTTTTCACGATCTCATGCTTTCCAGCCTGGAGGAGAGATGTGGGGTCTTATTAACCCTGCATCTCTCCATAAAGAGTACCTGTCACAAACCATTTCTATTACAAGGGATGTTTACATTCCTTGTAATAGGAATAAAAGTGATCAAAACATTATTTTTTAGAAAAGGTGTAAAAATCAAATAAATTAAGTAAAATAAAAATAAAATAATAAAAACATTTTTTTAAATGCCCCTATCCCCTGTAGCTCGCGCTCAGACGCGAACACACTCGTAAGTCCTGCCCACATATGTAAATGTGTTCAAACCACACATGTGAGGTATCGCCACGTGTGTTAGAGCGCCAGCAACAATTCTAGACCTCCTCTTTAACTCTAAACTGGTAACCTGTAAAAAAAAAAAAAAAGAAACGCCTATGGAGATTTTTAAGTACTGAAGTTTGGCGCCATTCAATGAGTGACATGTTAGGTATCTATTTACTCAGCATAAATTGGGCTAACTTTACTGTTTTGTTATTTTTTAATTCATGAAACTCTTTTTTCCTAAAAACAAAAAGGCGTTTGAAAAATTATTGCGCAAAAACGGCGCAAGATAAAAAGTTGCAATGACTGCCATTTTATTCCCTAGGGTGTCTGCTAAAAAAAAAAAAAAACATATATATAGTGTTTGGGGGTTCTGAGTAATTTTCTAGCAAAAAAATTATGATTTTTGCATGTAGGAGAGGAGTGCCAAAATAGGCCCGGTATGGAAGTGGTTAAGTCCACAGACCATTTTGATAATAACAGGTACTTTGTATTTAGATAATAACAGAAAGTACCCCCTTTTCTGGGGTAATTTTAAAAATAAGTACGTTATGCATTGTATAAATGGAAACTGTGTATACACGGTGATGTTTATATCATAACCTTGTGTATAAAAATAGTGTGTATGCGGCATACTGTAGGTTGTAATTTTGTTTGTTGCCCTTGTCAGACATTTTTTAAAGGATGACTAATGAACAGCTCTCAATTTTTTAGACAGCTATTTTGACACCAACCTGAGTCATGGAGACAATTTTAAGACATCCTGGAGGTGTGTAGGTTTGGTTTGTTTAATGCCAGAACAAGAAAAACTGCTCTGTGACTTACATGAATGCAGTATAACCATCCATCATCTGTACTGCTAAACTAATATTTAGCATTAGAATTTTTCCAACGGTAACACTAGTAGCATTGACTTTACAATGAAATTACACCTCTTGCATTGTCTTCTGTTCCTCAGCCCCTCCTGCAAGCTGTAAAGCCTAATACGCACTATTCGTTTTCTGATTTGTTGAACTCTGCGGGCTGAACAAAAAAAAAACTGAAGAGCTTGGGAAGAGCCGCTATACTAACTATCCGATCTTATTACAGCGATCTCCCCCACTGTGCTATTATGTTCTTACATGGGGATTGCTCCCCACCAGAACACACCGGTCAGCACTCAGTCACTGGCTGAGAGCACTGATCGGATGCTGATCAGAAGACCCTTTTCAGTCATGTTCCTTCCGGAACCGGCCACTGTCGCCCAATATTCGGCCAATGTGTACATCCCTTAAATCGGAGTTCCACCCAAAAATTGAACTTCCGCTTAACCCACTCCTCACCCCCTTACATGCCACATTTGGCATGTAATTTTTTTGGGGGGGAGTGGGGGCTTCAGGAGGAGTGGGACTTCCTGTCCCACTTCCTCCTTCCGCCGAGGGGCTGGTTAGGCGATTAAGCTTAATCGCCTAACTTCAGACCCTCCCTGTAGGCATTTACCTGGGACACGTCCAGGTCCCAGGCGATCGCCTGTCCAATGAGACGGCGCAGCGCCGCCCGCGCATGTGCAGTGCCAATCGCGCATGGGCAGTGGGTGCCCAGACGTGAAGCCGAAGGCTGTCACGGCCGGGTGCCCACAGTTGTAAAGAAGACGCCGGCCGGGGAGGGGGGGAGAGGAGCAGAGCCCCGGCCGGTGCGTCGCTGGAACCATAGACAAGGTAAGTGTCTGTTTATTAAAAGCCAGCAGCTACACTTTTTGTAGCTGCTGACTTTTAATAAACATTAAAAAGGGCTGGAACACCCCTTTAAGGCTCCTATTGACAGCTTTAATTTCATCTGACTCATACTGGAAGGCTCTGCAAGCACCAAACAGTTTGACAAATGTCTACTTAAATCCAACTGAGCCAGGTGGAAAATGATAGGCTGAACAGTTAGCTTCCTATCAGATACGGCCACTGATCAGCAGCAGTGGCGGCTGGTGCTCCATTTTTTGGGGGCGGGGGTGACAAACATACCCCCCCCACCAGGTCCACACTCACTCTATCCAGGTCACGACCGGCTCTGCTTCTCCTCTTGTTTAATCCGGTCTTAAGATCCACCTCCTTACCTGATTGGCCAGGAGGAGAAGCCAGAAGACAATAGTGAATATTGATTCGCTAATGTCACAAGTGGGTGGGTTCGGTGTGAAGCCAATTAAAGCATCAGGCTCTAATCATATTCTTATAAAAAAAAATTAAAGAAACCTATGAGTCCGGCGCCCCGCATGCCATTAGTGTGGATAAGGGAGTTAAATTGATTTTCTCTTGTTCAGCTTTCGGTCTGAACAAGATGAAATCAAGCCGTCTGACCCAGCTTTATAATCACCTGCCCCCAGTACAACAAGATATTGCCCATTAAGTGACTGAGCCTATTGTCAAAGTCTTCTGAGCAAGACCTTTGCATATACAGGAACTCTGTATACAGTCATAAAGATTTTTTGTATGCTGCTGGGGTATGGAATGTGCATTCACCACCAAAATGAATGATGAGTTGCTACAAATGCCCAAGCCTGAAGCTTAAGACAATCACCTTGGCGGCTTCATTGGCAGTATGTTGTTGCACTTTTTCATGTGATGGCAAAATGTATAGCCCCTTTTTATATAACCCGTTTTCAATGACATACAACCTGGTGATACTACCAACAATCAACTCCTAGGATACCAAAGCTAGAGTTTCAATGATGGACTACAAGCAACTGTGCCAACTTGGATTTTACCCGTACATTTTGCTTTAGTCACCCTAGTGAAACTGGGATATGCATCCACATTTGGAGTGTGCATACATCTAGAGGAGGTTAAAACAAAAAGTCTACAGGAGGTTAACAGCGCATGGAGAGGACGCATTAACATAGTAAGGGGAAAGCTTTATAATGCAATCTGATTTTACAAACGTAGGCATTGTTTTGTGAGAGGTAAGTTCTACTTTAAAGCAGAACTAAACTGTATCTGAGCACAACAAACTGAAAATGCTATTTAATTAATTTTTAATATTCACAACAAACTCGTCCATCCATCCATATCTCCATGCTTTATTTTGTGGAGAAATCATGACACCTTCCCCTTTCCCCGGCATTTCCAGCAGCAGCCATCTTGGGTAAGGGCAGATGATTCAGCGCTTAATTGGGTCCATCTGTCCTTAGCTCAGGCATGCAGACAGGTGGGCGTACTTAGCTGAGAAAGCTTACCCTCCCCTCCTCAAGATAAAAAAATTAAAATTGCTCATGAAGATGCCTGGGGTGTATGACATAAGTTTGGCCTAGGCCTAGGCCAGAAACCAGGAAGCAACTAAAGAAATAGTTTAAAATAAGTAAATATAATATACCTTCTTATCTATTTACTAAGGCTAGCAGCATAAGCATTACAAATAGGTAATGTTGATTGAGAGAGTTTAGTTCCACTTTAAGTAGCTGTAGACACCTGTCCCTGGAGACCCCTTTCCTAGACCATAGAGATGATCTGGGACGTCCCGGGTCTCTGATCAGCTCTATTATCATTGCCCAATCTTGTATAGGTTTAAAGACTTTTCTAACTTAAAATAAAAATACAAAATTAAAAATAAACTGAATTATTTGCTAAGCTCTAACATTTCTTTTCTTTTCATCTTTTTCAAGCTATTTCAACCTCTAGGCTCACTGAAAAGTTGTTGAGAAACGTTAAAACAACCCCCAGTAACAGCTGCAGCTATTTTTATTATGTTTTATAAATTTCTTAAACATTTTGTTTACAAAGTCTCTGAGAACATTTAATTTAATGGCAAGTAACAGCTGTAGCTATATTACATGCTGGGGCTATTTTTTTTTGACGGGAGAAAAAAATGGAAGATAAACAGAATTGTTATTACTAAAAGACCAATCAATCTGTTGTCTCATCTTCCCAAAGAACAAAATGATACCCGATTGGTCAATGTGACAACTTTGTTCTAGTGTTCTTTCCTCCAGTTTCTTATAAATAGTTTAGAAAACAAAAATAAAACATTTTTATTTGCCATCAGTACTTTATCTTCTGGAAGCTGCCTCTAAGCCCAACATGGCATGCCCATTTCCAGTATTCAAGCTGCTACAATAACAGGAGACACCAGGCCTGCGGAGTTGAGATATATTCCGTGTGCCAAGAACAATTGACCTTGGCGGACATAATAAGTAAACAGTGAATTTTCGGATATAAATTGTCTGCAGGGAAAATGGATGTATTTCCTTGTTTTATAATGTAATTCATTGTCTCCTTCGTCGCAGGAAACTTAAACACAATGCACACGTCCAGAGTTCACCATCATGTGACATCACAATTTATATTTTTATGGTCAGCTGAATTCTTTTTTTTTCTCCAAGTAATGATACGATGGACAGTTCCCAAACAAACACGACATTTTGTGACAGTCACTCTGCCTAAATAGATAGAAACTTAAACGAAAAGTACAAATATAGACATGTAAGATTTTTAGAAATTCCCCTATGCAATTCTACATCTAATGAAGATGAGTATCAGTGTTAATTTTGGCAGCAAAATTCAATTTAGTTTTAGTCTAAGGCGGCGTACACACGACCGAGAAACTCGTCGGTCAAAACTCATCATTCTCCCCGTCGAGTTCCTAGTTCGGCAGTCAAAAAGCTTGTCAAGCCAAATGTTCCCATTGAACAACGAGGAAATAGAGAACATGCTCTCTTTTTGGCTCGACAAGTTTTTCGACGGGTTCCTCGGCGAAAAGTGTACACACGACCGGTTTTCTCGGCAGAATACGTCTCCCATCGAGGTTCTTGCTGGATTCTGCCGAGAAAATCGGTCGTGTGTACGCCGCCTTAGTCTTAGGCCCCATTCACACCTGAGCGTAGCATTTTTGAGCCTTTTTTCCGGCATTTTGTCGCACGTTTTGTCATATGGTCGCGCGTATCACACGTATTTGCACGTTTGCTTACAGCGTTGTCCGACATTTTTTTATTTATTTTTTTATAAAAAAAAAAATTATTTCAAGATTTGCATTACAGATTATCACATTTCACATCTTTCAGTTGAATTAAAGTTATTTAAAAGATTATAGATATTAATGGAGAGGAATCTCCCCTTCTTCCTACCCTCTCCCCCCTCTTTGCTGTTTACGCAAAACTTTCCCTTTGTCCCCAATTTTTTTGGGCGTTTTGTTGCACGTTTTATCGCGCGTATCACACGTATTCGCACGTTTGCTTACAGCGTTGTCCGACATTTTTCTTTTAGCCAATAGGAAAAATCATCATCTCTTTTATCATTTGTTGCTATGTTTTTAGATTTTTTTTATCTTCTTCCTGGCTGAATATTCTATTTCACAAAACAGATTAAAGCGACAAAACACCCGTAGAAACGACGCTCGTTGTCGCGCTAGACGCTTGAATCAAGCATTTCCATTAGATTCTATGGGAATAAAAACATTTAAAAACGCACAAATCAGCCCAATTCGACCGTCAAAAAAGGGTCCAGAACTTGTTTGAGCTTTAGGCGTTCGGCTTCAGACGTTTTGGAGTGGAGATGTGAACCATCTCCATTGAGAATAATGGATATTTTCCCCTCTAGCGTTTTGGAGCTTCATGCTTCAGGCTACAAAACGCTCAGGTGTGAATGCAGCCTTATGCCGCGTACACACGATCACTTTTTGTGATGAAAAAAACGACGTTTCATGTGATGAAACAAAACGACGTTTTTCAAACTTCATTTTCAAAAACGACGTTGCATACACACCATCGTTTTTCCAAAATGCTCTAGCAAAGCGTGGTGACGTACACCACATTCGACGGCACTCTGTTCCATTGAAGCTCCGTCTCATAACTTGCTTCTGAGCATGCGCGGGTTTAAAAACTTCGTTTTCAACAATGTTTTGCCCACACACCATCACTTTTTATGACACAAAAAACGACGTTTTGAAAAACGACACAAAAAATTCAAGCATGTTCGAATTCTTTTTTGGTCGTATTTTTGAAGACATAAAACTACGTTTTGCCCACACACCATCATTTTAAATGACGTTTTTGAAAACTTAGTTTTTTTTCATCACAAAAAGTGATCGTGTGTACGCGGCATAAAGACGAAAATTGCATTTTAGTTTTAATCCCACTTTAGTCTTCTACAATTGTTTTAGTTTTAGTTGTATTTAGTTGACTGAATTGGCCTACGTTATGGTCGACTAAAATCTTCACTACATTAAAGTCGACTAAAACTAATTTTAGTCGTCTAAAATCTAATGGGCGTAGTTAAATTGTCACGCATTACTTAACATTTCTCTACAATTTTCAAACTCAATATATACTGCTGGAGTGAAAAATCGAATATGTTATTATTTAAGGTATTGAGGTATGAACATGCACTACAAACCAGTGTTAGTTTTGAAGTCAAATTTAGATTTAGTTTTAGTCTTAGGCCTCGTACACACGCACGGTTATCTCGGCAAGAAGCAGCAAGAAAACTGCTCTCAGAGCTTTTTGCCGAGAAAACCGTTTGTGTGTATGGTTTCTCGTCGAGAAAACTGCCGGGAATCTCGACGAGAAAAATAGAGAAAACGTTTTTTTTTTTCGGATAAAAATCAATCATATAATGTACCTGCAGTTTTTTAGTTTTGTTTTTGCATCTAGTTTTGTTTTTGCATGTTATCCTGTATCTGTGCTGGACAGAGCCATAGAGCAGTGATGGTTTGGAAAACAAAACTAGAAGCTCCCAGTACTGTGGTCACAGGGAAACAGACAACCAGGAAGTGTCCAGAACAGAGGAGAATTACAGCAACATCAGAGCAAAAACGAACAATGAGGACATGAATCCAGGACTGCAGTAAGGTAAAGGAAGCTTTTTAGCTTACATTTTTTTTCCGTAAGTGACCCTTTAAGTCTTGACTAAAATGCCATTTTAGTTTTAGTCGACAAATTAAATCGTCTCTCACCAAACGTCTACAGTGGTCTCCAAACTGCGGCCTGAGGGCCAGATGCGGCCCTTTGCTTGCCTTTATCCAGCCCTTGGGGCATTATCCCTTCCACTGATATGAGACACTATCTGCCATCTGAAACCGACAATGGAGCATCATTTCTCCCACTGACACAACTAATAGAGTACTATTACTCCCTATGATACCAGCAATGGGGCACTATTCCTCCCCCTAATACCAGATGTTTACTAACAATGATGCCAGGAAAATGTCCACTCCTGCTGGCCAAAGTCCGGCCCTCCAAGAGTCTGAAGGACAATAAACCGGCCTTTTGTTTAGAATGTTTGGAGACCCCTGGTCTACTAACATGACTGGTATTGAACTTTATTTTAATAGTCCCATCATACGTGTTGTACGTGACCGCATTCTTGGCTTTTGGAATTTACGACAACCTTTGTGCGACCATGTGTATGCAAGACAAGTTTGAGCCAACATCCATCGGAAAAAAAATCCACGGTTTTGTTGTCGGAATTTACGATCGTGTGTACGCGGCATAAGAGTTTCAGTGTACTACGTTTTTTCCATAATATGACATTTTTTGATTAATATCATAAAAAGGGAATTGAATTGAATCCCTATAATGAAAATACTGTTATTTACTGTATATAGACATGTCTACCAAACATGTTTTTATTAAATAACGTCACTAACGACTTTATTTGATAATACAATACAACAATATTAATAATTATTATAGTCTTCACTCAGGTAATAACAATTTTAAACAGATGAAAAGGTTAAAAAAAGTGTGTGGTGATGAAGGAGTTACATAAAATGTATACAAAAGAAACACAGTGAACTGATGTGAAAACATTGCTCATGAGGGAAATACCAGCTGTTATGTGTATACAATACAGTTACATGTTTCATCATGTCAGGTAAAAAAAAAAACACCTAAATTTGCAGTTAGATATTTTGCATGCAATCCAGTAACAACAAACTAAAGCAAACATGTCTGCTCATGACCTTATCTGTTTTCTTTTTAGTGAATTTAAGACTTTTATTAATATGTGCTAGACATAGTGTAACCACATCTATGTAAGTATGAACCACATCTTGTCATATATTGAAATAAAGATAACGCTAAAAAACAGTCACGTTTTCTAAATTATACTACATTTTCTGTTAGAAATAGCTGAAAAGGTTACATTATCACGTGTAATTCACAAAGGCGTTGAGACAAAAGTATCTCTGAAACATCCATATCATTAGTTCACGTTAAAGAAGTAAGCGTTAGTCATGGACCTCATTTTTAAAGCTTTTCGAGCGCTCGTTTTTTATTTTTTTGAAGAGTGGAAGGACAACAACGCAAGCATAATCCTTTCTTGTATTAAAGTGGTAGTAAACGTATACCTTTTGAAAAACATCTTAAGTCAATTAATTTCCCACATGCTTATTCTTTGTTTGCCTTTGTATTTTCTTTTCTTTGTATCCTGGTTGAAGCCGGCACCATTTTTTTTTACCATCTTAGCTCTAGTCTGCTCCTTCCTCCCCGCAGCAAACTTCCGCCCTTTCCTCTCGCACATGCACAGTGGACCCCATCCCATTGATGCTGCGCGGGGATGTTCCACCTCCTGTGACGTAGCAAGTCTTATTGGGTGTTTATCAGGAAATGTTTATCCACTTGAGGACCGCCGCACAATGATATACGTCGACAAAATGATACGGCTGGACACAAGGGCATACATGTATGTCCCCTTTAAGAGCCCAGCCATGGGTCATGCAGCGTGCCGCCGACGGCGCACTTGTGACCCGATCCTCTCCTCCGTGACCGTCCCCCGCAGGAACAGCGGACCCGATTGCCGCCAGTGTCCTGCGATAGGGTCACAGAGAGGAAGAACGGTGAGAGGTAAGTGTAAACGAACCTCTACCCGTGCTTCCTAGTGTGGCTGTCACTGATCGTCTGTTCCCTGTGTTAGGAAACGACGATCAGTGACATCACACTCACAGCCACGCCTCCCCTACAGTAAGAACACTCCCTTAGGGCACACTTAACCCCTACAGCGCCCCCTCCTGGTTAACCCCTTCACTGCCAGTGTAATTTTCACAGTAATCAGTGCATTTTTATAGCACTTTTTGCTGTGAAAATGACAATGGTCCCAAAAAGGTGTCAAAATTGTCTGATGTGTCCACCATAATGTCGCAGTCACAAAAAAAAAATCACTGATCGCCGCCATAATAATACCATAAAACTATCCCCTATTTTGTAAATGCTATAACTTTTGCGCAAACCAATCAATAAACGCTTATTGTGATTTTTTTTACCAAAAATATGTAGAAGAATACGTATCGGCCTAAACTGAGGAAAAAAATGTTTTTATATATTTTTGGGGGATATTTATTATAGCAAAAAGTAAAAAATATTGTTTTTTTTTCAAAATTGTCGCTCTATTTTTGTTTATAGTGCAAAAAATTAAAACCGCAGAGGTGATCAAATACCACCAAAAGAAAGCTCTATTTGTGGGAAAAAAAGGACTCCAATTTTGTTTGGGAGCCACGTTGCACGACTGTGCAATTGTCAGTTAAAGTGACGTAGTGCCGAATCGCGAAAAGGGGCCAGGTCCTTTACCTGCATAATGGTCTGGGTCTTAAGTGGTTAATGGGTTTGCAGTCCTGCGGATAATGCAAACACTGCATCAGGTTGAACAGACTGATTGATCATGCTGTAAACAGGAGCCAAAATGCGAATGCGCCAGTGACATCATTTAAAAAATTCAAAGTAATAGATGATATGAAATATAGAGCTAGAAATAGTGTACAGTGGGAGTGTACCAGTGGTATGTAAGTGGTAATTGGTTAAAATCAATCTCCACAATAACAATCGTACATAAGTGAATAAAAACACATATAAATCAAGTGAATTAATCCTAAGGTGAGCATAAACAGTCCACCACAAAGAAGTGGTTATTCCCAAGCAGGTACTGATGATGTAGACATGTGAAACATCCGGAATAATATGTCAACCAACCAATGAGAGGAGTATGTATTCTTACCAGAAAAGGTGGACTCGAGTGTCAGCGACAACGAGTCAGTCAAGCAGGGGTGCCAGGATCGTCAGGTCTCCAAAACGATCAAAGAAGACCAAAGAACTCCAGAAGCATCAGATGTCCCAGTAGAAGTCCTATTTGGACGAAACGTGTCGGCCTTGGCTTATTGCTTCCCACATTGCTTTTACTCATTGGTCATCAGAATTTCAGCTTGGCGGTTATTAATCCACATGATTCTTTGGAGTTGCTTCTGGAGTTCCTTGGGCTTCTTTGATCGCTTTTAACCACTTCTTTGTGGCGGACTGTTTATGCTCACCTTGACTTGATTTATATGTGTTTTTATTCACTTATGTACGATCGTTATACTGGAGATTGAGTTTTATTAACCAAGTTACCACTTACATACCACTGGTACACTCCCACTGTACACTATTTCTAGCGCAACATTTCATATCATATTTTACTTTGAATTCATTGTTGACGTAATTTAGGAACGCATTGGGCAATTTCTCATAAAGGGCGCAAGTTTGATCAGTAAGAAAGATACTAATGTGTCATTTGATCCAGACTGAGTTAGATGAGGAAAATTTACTACCACTTTAAGAAAAATATGGACAGCAGAGAGAAAGATATAATTTTTCTACTGTACAAATCATTAGTAAGGCTTCATCTGGAATATGCATTTCCGCTTTGGGCACCAGTTTACAAAAAGGATATCGGGGAACTGGAGAAAGTGCAAACAAACTGAGTTATTCACTTTAAGGTCATCACAGAGGAAAAGGGGGCACTCTAGTTCTAGAGAAAAGGAGGTTTAATCTCCAAATATGGGTGTTGGGTTGGGTTCCCCCAAAAATCCATACCAGACCCTTATCCAAGCATGCAACCTGGAAGGCCGCAGAAAAAAAGGGGGGTACGAGAGAGTGCCCCCCCTCCGGAACCGTACCAGGCCACATGCCCTCAACATGGGGAGGATGTCCCAATGTTGATGGGGACAAGGGCCTCATCCCCACAACCCTTGCCCGGTGGTTGTGGGGGTCTGTGGGTGGGGGCTTATCAATATCTGGAAGCCCCCTTTAACAATCTGGGACCCCCAGATGCCGACCCCCCTATGTGAATTGGTAACGGGGTACATTGTACCCCTACCATTTCACCCCCCAAAATTACAAAAAAGGTAAACGAAAACACACACACAGCTTGGGACAAGTCCTTTAATAATTAAAAAAAAATTCCAGCGCTGTAATCCTTCTACAACCCACGCCACAAATGATACAGCCTCCATAGGAGGCGCTCGGCCGATTGACGCGCACCCATCTGACAGTTCTTAAATAACCGAGGGCTGGGCCACTCGAGATGTGGACGAGCCACCCTACCCTTTCTGACGCAACAGGAGTTTCCTGTGATGTGTCAGAGGGGGGCGGGGACACCACAATCAACTTGGGTACAACCAGTCAGCCGGATTCTCTTGCAGTTATTGCTAGCAGCTTCTATAGCCTCTAGCTATAACCACTATCTTCTCCCAGCAGGACGGCTTCCTCCGCCTGCCTCTTCCCTTGCTGGGAGAAGACAATTGCTCGACAGGAGGAATTTTCCTGTCAGCACTGTCTGTGTGATGGGGAAATCAAACCCATGGTTGCAGAAAATGAAACCTGTGGTTGCAGGAAAGAACTTTGCAGCATGTATGGCCTGCTTAAAGATTGTAAGCTGGTAGAGGGCAGGGACTGATGTGAATGTAAACTGATGGTGCTGTATAAGTAATAAATACATTAATAAATCCTATCTATCCATAAAAGATCATTTGAAGTTGAAAAATGCTAGCGAACTACTGAATACATTTAAAGTAAATTCCCTGCGCTGCTCTGACAATTTCTAACCACAGCATTGGTCCCCAATACAGTAATGTACTGTTACATTTCATCCTAGATTTAGGCATACTGTATGTTAAGATCTCTATTATATTTATTATTATATTATTATATTCATACTCTAATGAATTTATTGACACAATTGACACATGTAGGTGTCACAAAGGAAGGTCACTGGGGAGCTCCATCAAAATTTTGCTATTGGGTTCCAGGAACTATAGTTACGCCAATAGACAGACAGAAACCAGCTAATGTAAGGGCCTGTCTTGACATCAGTTTGACATCAGTTTGAGATGCTTCAGAACTCTGAATGATCCAGAATTCATTGAGAGGTGCATTTAAGCTGCAGTTGAGCTCCTTCTGACCTGCTATAGGTGGGTTTTGCCGTCATATATACTTGTATGGGAATGCAAAGCCCATTTGAAGCAAACAAAGGTTTGTGGACACAAGCCCAGATCGTTCAGAACCAGAGCTCTGTTTCATGGCCATGGGTTGCTGTATACCAGTTGTGCCAGACATCTAAAAAAAATGGGCCAGATTCAGGTAGATGGGTGAATCTTTATTTTGGAGTAACTTTTCTCATTTACGTTACTCCGCTGAAACTTTAGGAGCAAGTACTGTATTCACAAACCACTTGCTCCTAAAGTTGCGGCGGCGTAGCGAAAATGAGCCGGCGGAATTCAAATTGGGCGGGTAGGGGGCGTGTAGTATTTAAAATAGGCGCGATCCCGCGGCGAACGTACTGTGCATGCGTCGACTGTCAGTGCGCATGCTCCAAATTCTTTCAGTGAACGTCAATGACGTCAATCCCCATTCACGGACGTTTTACGCAAACGACTCGAATTTTTTTCAATTCGACGCGATGACGACGGCCATACTTAACATAGGATACTCCACTAGGGGGCTGGTTTTTCTTTACGCTGCGTATCTCTTACGGAAACGTCGGAAAGTCACTGCGCCGGGCCCGAATACGATCGTGAATTGCCAATTCTCGCTGATTAACATATTCTCGGCGTTAATCAGCGGGAACGCCCCGAGCGCCATTTTTAAAATTGCAGTTCCGATACAATGGCGAAATACAATTATCATTGATACTCCAGAGTAACTCTACCTGAATCTGGCCCAATGTGTATATCCAGGGCGCTCCAAGAATTTGAATCCTGACAGATAAAGTCTGTGTTGGAGAGGGTAGCAGATCGTCACACACTTTAGGCAGCACTCAGGGAGACAAGCAATCTCTAATGGAAACAGAAAAACAAACAAGGCGCCTCTAAGTGCATAAGTATAAAACTTTTAATATCCCCTAAAGGGGTTAAAAACACTTACATGATGGTGGATGAAGCAGGCATGTAGCAGGTAAGTGTGTCCAGAAGATGTTCCAGTGGCAGTGCAGTCCTAGTCTGATGATAAAGCTTCCAGGGAAGTCCACAAGATAACAGCCAACTTGTGCTGTGAGTGTTTAGGGAACACAATGGTGCTGGAGCCTGGGGATGATGTCAGAGGAAGCGAGACAAAAAACAGCATGGAACACAAACAGGAAGAGGACAGGAAGTGTGTCATAGAGGATGCATTTCGGAACAGCTCATTGGTTCCTTCTTCAGCCAGTGACTTCCCTGGAAGCTTTATCATCAGACTAGGACTGTCCTGCCACTGGAACATCTTTTGGACACACTTACCTGCTACATGGCTGCTTCATCCACCATCTTGTAAGTGTTTTTAACCCCTTTAGGGGATATTACAAGTTTTATACTTCTGCACTTAGAGGCGCCTTGTTTTTTTTTCTGTGCCAGACATCTAAACCCTTTTGCTCTCTGTAAAAAAGCCAGTCATCAAACATAAAAAATTACAGTAAACATGCAATTCTATGGAATTCTTATAAGTAAGACATATAATAAAGTACTATTCCCTTTTTGCTGAGCTATGTGTTTCATCATGTTGTACACAATCTGTAAAATTTCACAACATGCAGTTTGGCAATACATAAATATGGCGTCTTTGTTTTCACTGCAGTGTTTGACAACGATCATTTTAAGGTGCATTAGTTGTTTGGAAGGGAGCCAAGCTGGAGTATTGCTAAAGCACAGAACCCAGGAATAGCTTTATGGAGTTAGTCTGCTAGTATATGCTTAATAATTAACCCATTGGATTTCATATCTCATTTCTAAGGTTATTTTATATCATAACAAACACCATAAAGATACAGTATGTATGTCAACTGATACTAAATCTCACTAGACTATGGGACATTTTAACACTTTGGGACGAAAATTTACCCAAGATAAGAGCTTTTTTTTTCCATCAATGTTTTTATTTTTCAATAATTTGTATTGAAATTTTTTAATAGTATACAAGACAATGTAATGTACAAGATATACGATACAGATGTTGTGCTGTTAGAGTGGTACATTCCTCACATAAAATAGAATAGCTACCTTTCAACCATGCAATACATATAGAGAGTGTTTCCAAGTATCTAGACAAGGCCTCTCTCCTAACGGGTCACCCCAAACGGGAGCACTTTTTTCTTCAATATTTTTTTATTGAGTATTTCGTTTTACAAGTAGAACAAAATGAGTACATTCCAGTTTTTCGTCAAGAATGGTTACACAGAATCAGAAACAGCAAACAGCATATAGTCAAACATTACAATTTGGTAGCATAAGCCAGACAAAGCAACAGTTTTAGGTTTCACAGAACAGTTCTCAAACATATAAGGTATAAGGAGGTATCTTAAAGCTAGAACCCTGGTAGTCCGGACGGTCTAAACCGACCTCCGGAATCACAAAAACAGTGCTGCGTTGGGCCAGTGTGCCCATGCGTGCCACCTCTTTTGAACTTCCGCCAGACGACCCTTGCTGGAGGCCAGCGTCAGCTCAAAGTTGTGATGGAGGTTCACTAGGTCAATAACATTTTCTATCTTCGGAGACTCGGTCGATTTCCAGAGTCTGGCAATGCTCAGCCGAGCTGCCAGCAGGATGTTAGTGACTACTAGTTGTGAGTCCCTTGATATTTGGTCAATGTCTATGTTCAGTAATGCCAAAGGTGCTGATGGGAGTATAGGGTAGCCTGCTAGGTCCGAGAGTATTCGGAAGATGGTAGTCCAATACCTGGTAATGGACGGACAGGACCAGAATATGTGTAGTAAATCACCCTTGGCACTGCCACATCTCCAGCAGGTGTCGGGGCTATTGTTGCCAAATTTAGCTAACCTAGCCGGGGTGAGGTACCAGCGTAACGACAATTTCATAGTAAGTTCCCATAGTGCCGCATTACATGTAGCTGCATAAATGGACCGAAGTGCAGAATGCCATTGGTCTGCAGACAGAGTTTGTCCCATGTCTGCGTCCCATTGGAAGTGTGGTTTGGATTTCGCTAAGACCGTTTTTTGGCGGAAAGTATTGTAGAAAAGGGAAATTCCTTTCTTTTTGGATGGGGCAGAAGTCAGGAAAGACCACGTAGAGGGGGGGATGGGGTAGCACGGCTTGGGTATCCGAGATAGGCAGTGTCTGATTCTAAGGTAGGTAAAGACTTCCGAATGGGCCAGGTGGAATTTGGTTTGTATTTGGGGAAATGTAAGCAACGTTTCTCCATGTATAATGTCTTGAAGGAGAGATATACCGCTGGATGTCCAGCGTTTCAGATCTAGATCAATAGTACAGTGCCGGAGGCACTGCAGTGGTATGGGAGGGTAGAACGGCAGAGGGTGGAGTTCACCTTGGTGAACTAAAAACTTCCAAGCTAAGGCTGATGCTCGCATTGTAGGAGGGAGTGAATTAGACACCAGTGCTCCGTGTGGTACTCCCAGAATCCATTCACGGAGATTGTTAGGGTTAACCAAAGTGGATTCCAGCTGTCCCCACCTTGTAAGAGGGGCCGGCTGGAACCAGTCTGAGAGTTGTGTAAGGATTGTGGCCCAGTAGTATTCCTTAAAGTCAATGGATCCTGCCCCCCCGGCATGTTTATGCCTGGAGAGCAGTTGTGCCGCACAGCGGGGCCTCTTGCCTTGCCATAGTAGTGTGTTCAGGGTAGTTTGTAGGGAATGGAAGTAGGATCCTGGAATAGGAATGGGAATTGTCCGGAATAGGTAGAGGATCTGCGGTAGGTGCATCATTTTAAATGCTGCGAGCCTCCCAGACCAGGAGAGCTCATGTTTGGCCAGGCCCTGAATGTCCTTCTGGAGTTTGTCGAGGAAGGGTATGAAGTTGCATTTAAATAGATGTTTGGTGGAGCGGGTCAGTTGGATGCCCAAATAAGAGATCTCCCGATCCGCCCACGTAAAGGGAAATTGTGCTTGTAGCAGGTTTTTAGAAGTGGCGTCAAGACCCAAGTCTAGTATGAAGGATTTATTAGCGTTAACCTTATAATATGACACTTCACTTAACCAATGGAGGGTTTTATTGGCTTCGACTAGGGACGTTGTCGGGTCGGTGAGCATGAGCACAACGTCGTCCGCGAACAAACTGATCTTATGAGTGGTGGGGCCCAACCTAAACCCAGAGATCCGTGGATTTTGTCTAATGTGTTCCGCCAGTGGTTCTATGAGTAGGTTGAAAATCAGTGGGGATAGCGGGCAGCCTTGTCTGGTGCCATTGGATATGTTGAATGGTTGGGAAATCATATCGGCTGAGAACACTCTCGCCGAAGGGGTTGTGTACAAAGCCAGTAGAGCTGTGAGTATATGACCCTGGAATCCAAATTTTTCAAGTACGCGTCGCAGGTATCCCCAGTGGATTCTGTCGAACGCCTTCTCTGCATCCAACGCTAGGAGCAGAGAAGGCGTTCCGCTAGACTCCGCATGATGGAGAATGTCTATCACCCGTCTTGTAGCATCCGACGCTTGTCTGCCTATCGTGAACCTGGACTGGTCCCTATGAACCAATGTGGGCATGATGTTAAGAAGTCTCATAGCAATCGTTTTAGCATAGATTTTTAGGTCTACGTTGAGGAGCGATATTGGACGAAAATTTTGGGGGGAAGTCGGGTCCTTGCCCGGTTTGGGCAATGTAACCACTAGTGCTTGTAGAGATTCCGCAGGGAATTTGGAAGAGGTGATCGCGGTGTTAAACAGTGCGGTTAAAGTAGGTGCCAGCTGTTGGGCAAATTGTTTGAAATATTCCCCCGAGAGACCATCCGGACCAGGGGATTTGCCCATTGGCAGGGATTTTATGGTTGCTAGGATTTCAGGAGCAGTGAAGGGCTCATTTAGTCGGGCCAATTGGTCCGTTGTGAGGGATGGCAGACTAACGTGATTGAGGAAATTGTCTATTTCAGTCAAGGAAGGTTGGTGAGTGTCACGGTCGTTGCGTAGGTTGTATAGGTCCCCATAGTATGCGCTGAACGCGTCGGCTATTTCTTGAGGGTTTGTGAGTTTTGCATTCGTGTGGGGGTGGTAAAGGTAGTCGATTTTGCTTTTAGCTTGACGCCTTTTAATGCGTTGTGCTAGAGCTTTGCCTGCTTTGTTGGACGTGGAGTAGGTATTCGCTTTCCACTTCCTTTGACAGTGTTCAAAGGAGTGGAGGAGAAGGAGTCTCAGCTCCTGGCGCAGGGAGAGGATAAGGGCCGTCCTAGTTGGGTCTGGATTGGTTTTGTTTAGTTGTTCGCAGGAGTCTATCTGGGAGACTAGAGTGTCTAATTTTGCAGCTCTGCGTCTCTTGTGTGATGCGCTGAGTTTAATCAAAATCCCTCTTACAAACGCTTTGTGCGCGTTCCACACCACGCCTGGATCGGACACGGTTCCCGTATTTAGGTCAAAATATTCTGACAGGTGGTCAGAGATAGTTGGAGAGTAGGAAGGATGTTGTAAAATATAGTTGTTGGCCCGCCACACATACGTGGGCCTTGTGCTAGGAGAGTCCGAAATGGTGATGGTGATAGGGGCATGGTCCGACCAGGTCGTAGTGTGGATCACAGATGCGCTGATAGATTGCAACAGCCATTTGTCAGTAAGAAACATGTCAATACGTGAGTACGTTTTGTGGAGGGGGGAAAGGAAAGTGTAATCACGTTCTGATCCGTGATGGCACCTCCAAACGTCAAACAGGTCGATTGATTTTATGAATTGCTTAAGAGGGGATTCTCTACGTTTCGAGGTGGAGGTAGAGTCCATAGTTATATCGGGTACTAAATTAAAATCTCCACATATAATCAGGTGGCCCCGTTTGATGGGATGAACAATTTTCTTTAGTTTTTCGAAGGAAGCCGATCTGTTTGACGTTGGGAGCGTAAATGTTAACCAAGGTATAATCTGTACCATTGACATTACATAAAAGAATGACATAACGCCCATCCGGGTCGGTTACCACAGAGTGCAGGAGGAATTTGACCGTATCTCTAATTGCGATGAGCACTCCCCTTTTTTTGGAAGTGAAAGGGGCTGCAAAAACATGGGGAAAGCGTCTGTTGGAGCACAGAGGTGTCCCATGGGACAGAAGGTGGGTTTCTTGGATACACAGTATATCGCAGTTTAGGTCCAGCGCAGTTTTCCATAAGGAGTGCCGTTTTGCAGGGTGGTTCAACCCATTTACATTAAGGGACAGGATCTTAGTCGCCATTGGAGAATAATGGCCAGGGAATATGTAGGATAATCAAGGTCACTTACAGTTTGGAGAGCAGGGTGAGCTTATCCGTGTGTAGAACGCAGAACCGTCTGGCAGGAAGTCGTTGGTCAAAGGTCTGCACCGTGCGAGTCTCTGTGGAGGTAGCGGGGGTGCTGCAACTGAGAATTAAGAGTTAAATAACTGAACAGTCAAGAAACAACTGGTGGTATTGCTGAGAGCGATACGGAGTGGCTGAGCCACCAATACAGTCAGGAAGCGGAGTGCAGGGACCAAATGGTCAACTAAACCGCCGGTTTGGGGGGTAAAAGTCCCAAGGCTGGAACAAGTGAAACAAACAAGAAAAAAAAAAAAAGAGAAAACAGTATACGGCTGGATGCCAGGGAGAGCATCTGTTAAGTAGATATGGAAAAGCAAGCTCGGAAGAATCAGTTCATCTGCTCCGTATCATCCTCTTGGGTCACGGGGGCACGACGTGCAGGTCTGGGTCCTCTTTGAGCTTTCAGAGCAGACGGGTCTTGCGGTGGTTCAGGGAGGATACCCCATGAATGAAGCATCTGTAGACCTTTCTGCAGGTCCTGGATCACATGAGTGGAGCCATTTTTCGTTACAAGCAGGGTAGCTGGGTAGCGCCATTTGTACTGCACTTTGTTGTTGTGGAGACCCTTTGTGACTGGGTTGAGCTGGCGTCTGAGTTGTAGAGTATATTTTGATAGGTCCGGGAAGAGCAGGACCCCTTCGAACGGGGCTTGCAGCGGTGGGCCTCCCCTGGCGGTTGCCAGTAGCCGTTCCTTGGTGTGAAAGAAATGAATTCTCATCAGGACGTCCCTCGGTACCGTGGCAGCTAGGTGCGAGGGTTTGGCTATGCGGTGGATCCTGTCAATTATAAGATCCCTGGGAGAGGCGTCAGGCAGTATGGCATGAAGGAGTTCCCTGGCATATTTGGGAAGGTCTGCTGGCAATATGGATTCAGGGACCCCCCGCAGTTTCAAATTGTTCCTCCTGGACCTGTCCTCTAAATCTGCCAACTTGGCCCTCACCCACTTCTGTTCAGTTTGCATGTCCTCATAGGAGTCAACAAGATTGTTCACTGTGGTCGTGCAGTCTCCCATACTGTTCTCTAGGTATGAGACTCTGCTGTCCAGCCCGTGCATTTCTGTAGTGAGTTTTGAGAAAACTGAGGAGAGATCTGTCATCAGGGAGGACTGGAGGGACAGTAACATGTCCTTCAGCGTGGTATCTACCACTGGTTGGCCTGTGGTGGGGAATTGTGCCATGGAGGAGTGCAGGGCCTGATTCGCCTGCAGTAGGCCGCAAGCCGGGGCCTCGATTTGCGGATGTATCCGCGGCGGGCCGCGATCGGTGCGGAGCCGCGCTTTCGCCGGACTCCCCGTTATGGGGTTATCCCCCGTTTTGGACATAGGAGGTGAGGCAGGGCAAGGGGGGGTCCTGTAGTCCCTGTGTAGGGCTTGTTAAGTCGGATCTCGCCCCCATCGTCGCCACGCCGGCGGCGCCATTTTGAGATTGACTGACCTGGCCTGTATACTGGAAGAAGGCCGTCAGCTTCTGCGGGTGCTGGTCCGTTTTCCGTTTCCCAGACATCCTCAGCAGGGGTCCAGAGGGTCTTAGGAGGATGACTGGTATAGAGTCCGGTCGCAAAACGAGCTGCTAACGTTCTGGTCCTCTCCCTGGCAGACGAGCTCATGAACTAGGCATCCATCTCGCTTGCTGGCCGGCCACGCCCCCCCCCCAAGATAAGAGCTTTGACGGGTTTCTACAGAGGTCTTAAAAATGAGCACACAAAGGATACACAAGCACAAGCTGGTCTACCTTGATGGGGAAAGAAGATACCTCAGCAGTTGGAACATTTTCGAACATCTAAGGCCTCTTACACACGACTGAGAATCTCGTCAGGAAAATTCAGTTTTCCCTGACGAGATTCTTGGCAAGAAACTCTTGCCGCCCGACTGTACTGACTTTCATTTCAAAAGAACCGCGGTTCTCTTGAAAGGAAAGAACGCATTGACGTCATCGTGTACGACGAGCGCATGTCACATTCGATGCCGTCGCCGCGATCTTGCTTCACCCTACCATGCGCGGGTTTCCACGGTGACAGGTAAGTATACACACTCTCGGGTTTCTCATCTGGAAACCGGCAAACAAGAATCCCGACGAGAAAAAAGAGAGCAGGTTCTCTTTTTTTCTCGTCGAGATTCTTGCCTGATTTCCAGACAAGAAACCTGAATGCCTCGTACACACGATCAGGAATCTCGGCAAGAAGCAGTTTTTTTGCTGTTTTTTGTGGTTGTGTGTACGAGGCCTTAGATTTATAAGTATAGTTTTTTATCTGTTACCGGTACTGTCTTTATAAAAGCATAAGTAAATACTCCTGTGGCCCTCAGATTTTGCTAGGAAAAAGAAAACGTTTTGCTTGAGGAAGGAAGGAGTATTTTTTGGCCATATATTGTCACATCTGCCCATTTGTTTATATTTCTAGATTGTAAGCTCTTACGAGCTGGGCCCTCTGATCCCTTCTGTATTGATTTGTATTGTGAATGTACTGTCTTCCCTGATGTAAAGTGCTGCGCAAACTGTAGGCACTATATAAATCCTGTATAATAATAATAATATTGTAATGATTGTTTGTTAGTTGTCTGCATATGTTTATGATTGCCCATATATTTTCACAATTGTTGCCCCTTTATATTCACATTTGCCTGTTTGTTATCCACACATACTGTACTAACAATTGCTTGTTTGTTGACCACACAGTGTCACATCTGTGCATTTGTTTCCTGCATATTGTCACAGTTAGCAGGAAGCTGTTAGCCTGCATATGGTAAATATTGCCCATTTGGTGCCTGCATATGTAGCAGTAGACTGATTTTTGCCTTTGTAGTGAATACAATTGCCCATTTGGGATTTGTGGCCCATATGATGCCAATATGGCCATTATTTTTATTTTTTGCCTATGTATTGGGCAGTCACTCCTTTAGAAGATCATATTACTATAATTCAGCCCCCTTTGGGCCTGTCGCTAACAAAGTATGCTGCTATAAACGTCAGATTTCGCCACAGTAAACTACACGCTCCACTAATAAATCCTTACATTTTTAACATTATTTAGCCTTCAGTTATTACCCCATACTACGTTCCCCGCTATTAAAGTCTTATACATATATATATATATGAGGCCCTTGAAGATGCACATTGGTGCTATTAGTGAAGGGAGGTACTTTTAGCGAGAAGTCACAGAGCCAGGTCATGGATTCCTAGTGGCGGCAACGCGTGAGTTTTTGCAGCCCATTTTTTACATGATTATTTACATAACTTTATACTCTTTTAACATGTTTTCTTTTTAATCTTATTGATTGTTTTGTTATTTGTATGAAATCTTTTTGACATTTACAATAAATACTACACTATAAGGCACTTTTTTGTTGTATGTTGCCTTTTGGCGATTGGTGGCATGTAGGCAGAAAAATATCTCTGAGAGGAATCCTAAGGCCGCGTACACACGTACGAGAACTTCATCGGGCTAAACCCATCGTTCCGCCCGACGAGGTTCCCGATGAGCGGTCGGAAAAGCTCGTCGAGCCAAAGTCCTCATTGAACAACAAGGAAAAAGAGAGCGTGCTCTCTTTTTTGGCTGGACGAGCTTCCTGACAGGACGCTCGTCGGAAGTGTACACACGACCGAGAACCTCGGCAGAATATGGATCCCAGCGAGCTTCTCGCTGAATTCTGCTGAGAAGCTTGGTCGTGTGTACGCTGCCTGAGAAACCTATGAGAAGTTTTCACTGAAGTCTGCTCTTTTGATGTATACCCTGCCATATATTCCACTATTGCGGTGAGTGCGCATTGCATTGAGGCGATGGTGGTTTATCGGTGTTGGTGACACTTGTTTTCTGGCATGGATTGATACACTATGCACTGTGGTGTAATTGGCAAATGATATTACAGTATGTGAGTTTCCTTTTGAAAGCACCTGGAAGCTCCAGATTCTGAAAACCTAGCATTGGTGGGTCAAGATATCAACCTCATTGAGCCATATTGGGATTCAGGATAATTGAGCATCCAGGACCTCTGGTGAGTTTTCTATCCAGCTGACTGTAACATTTAAGGGTTATTATTTACGGATTGTTTCAAGACCTTCTCACTGGTGGACAACTTTTTTAATTGTGGACTTCCTTTTTTTTGTTGTGAACTTATTTATGTTGTCCCTGCAGGGAGACTTTTTATCTGTTATATAGATAAGCACTAATTACAGACATTTTCATAAATGTTAGTGAGTTTACACTCCATTGTTTTAAGAGACATTGGGGGATTTACATTTTTGGCAATAAAACCTGGAAGTTGATTGTTTTCTATGCAGAGCGGCACCAGATTTTGCACTCTCCAGCTTTAGTAAATAACCCTTGTGGTATTGTTTTTTTTTTTAAATTATGATTTTACACAAAACATTCTATTTCTTAATAATATTCATTTAATTTCATGATACCTACTGAAATCATTGTTAAAGGGTGTGTGGGGGGAGGTGGTGTTTTCATATAATCTGCTCAGGTGTCAACTGTGCTAGTTATTTACTAGTGGGCAGATGGCTTCAAACTCTCTACACCAGTGGTTCTCAACCTCAAATAGAGCTTTATTTTGATGGTATTTACAAAGTGGTTAAAAACAACAAAATGACAACATAACACATACCTTTTAAAAAAAAAAAAAAAGTTTTATCAGTGTGATGAAGGGAATTGAAAATAACTTTAAGAACCTTTGGAATTATGTCTGTGACAAAATCTTACCTTACTTTACTGTAGGAATCCCCCTATAGAAAATGTGTGCTTACTTACAGTATGTGTATAAATTTGCCTTTATGGCACGCTCACTACTGAATACAGTTTCTTGAGACTGGAAGTTTTTTAGTTAATCACTTACTTTCTGTCCCTTTTGTATTCTGAAAGGAGAAGTGACCACTGGAAGCCTCCAAATGTATATTATTGGCATTCATAGCAGGGATTTCATTATTGGGAATTTCCTGCAGTGCTAAGCTATATGTCTTACCAGCTCCATCCTGGGTCTTAGGAACACATCCAAAATCTGAGGCCTGGATGTGGTTTAAATGACGGTATCCACTGCTGCTACTCCAATGGTTACTTAGATATGTTATACCAAGGCATTATATATTATATCTTGTTTTTGGGTACTGTAGGATATTAGATTACACAGATGTATGTTTTATGTGGTTGTAAATCACAAAGAGAAAAAATGGCTATTTTGACAATAATCACTACAATGTCCAGTGAAAGTGCCAAAACATTTAAAATTGTGCCAGGAAAAACTATTAGAAAGATTTATTTAAAGTGTCATGGAGCAAGTGCCAATATATACTTAATATTAGCAGCTCTCAAGAAAAACTGATGAGTATAAGGAGGTGACCTTTGCATTATATTACTGCCATATCCCATTATGTTTTGCAATACTCTGTAAAAGCTGGAGTCCAACATAAAATAAACAGTATGAGTAAACTATGATTTTCCTTTTTGCATTCTTGCAGATTAAAAAGTAAAATCTTAACAATGCTTTTAGGTAAAAACAAATAAGGAGTTGTCTGTTAGACATTCCTAACCATGGCATATTAAATATTTCCAGCCATAACATTTGAAAGCAGAACCATAATTACATTTACCTTAAAAATGTATATATATATATATTTTTTTTAAATAGTACCTGCCTATATTGTACAGGATGCCATGGATGGATCCTGGATAGGAGATACATGGACCCATTATTTTTGATGCAGACTCTTTAAGGGGGACAACTTAAAGTGTTACCAAACCCAGGACCCTGCCTTCATTATATCTGGTCTCCCACAGTACACAGAACATGAAAATGCAATAGTTTTAGTAAATATAAACTGTTAAATACTATTTTTTTCTATCAGCAGTTAGAGCAGTCCTGTGACTTCTATCAGTGTCTGGTTAAAGCTTGTAGGAGGAGTTTTCATTCTACTCTAACTGTCCTATAAGGCTATAGGATACTGACCCTCTGTCTGGACAGTGCTGATTGGCCCTTTGCTGATCACATGCACCATCCCAAGGAAACAAAAAAAAAAACCTCTAGCAATACATACCAAACAGAGCATATGCAGCTTGTCCTTAGAGCTCGGTTCTATCAGCAGATGATTTGGGGACTGTGGAAGAAGGGGAGGAACAGAGATGACAAGATCAAACAGCCTTTTTACACAATGCAGAGACTTAATCCCTTAGGTTCCACAGTGAGTATAACAAGCATGCTTTACTGCATATACAGACTGATTTTACTGTTGTGGGTTTAGTAACACTTTAAATGCAGTTTGTAGTACTCAGGGGTTCTCACCCATAGAGGGTGAGGAGTTCCAGTCTGAAATGGGTAAACAGAATTCAGAGGTTTGGAAATACTTTGGGTGGGAAAGAGCCTTCAACCTGCTTATAGGTTACCACAACTGCAGAAAAGGCCTGTAAAGGAAGGAGTCAACACCAGTCAGTGGAGTACTGTCTGGTGACCAAGACATTGTTTGCTGAGCTCAAGCGGCCTTTGCGGTACCCCAAAGCAGGCAGGAACCCCATACCCTGATGTTGGACTGGTATACTGGCGTTGAGCCATTGTGCTGTTTTAATTATCCCAGAATTCTGGACAATTTGCCATTAAATTGCTGAAGAATGTTGTTTTGTTTTTGAGAGACAAATAAAGACAGCTTACTTTTACAATAGGCTGGCTGGTGATTTCCATATTATAGTATATTAGACACCTGTAATCTTTTGCATAGTAAGAATTGGGCTGGGAGTGGATGGGACAACACTGACAGAAAGTCAGCCTTTAATGCACTGCACAGTACTTTCAATCTTACATAAAGTGTTGCTGACAGGAGAGAACACAAGGATGACTTGACTTCATCATTGTGCTGCTATTTCTTCACTATCCAATCACAAGATGATGGCATATTCTTTTCTAAGCTGCAAGTGAGAAACCAGCGGCTATGATGGAGCTGACTAATCTGCTCAGCAGTAACAGTGAATCTCAAAAGTGGCTGCTTAGAATTATAAATTACCTGGCAGGTAAAACAGGTCATATGGATTTTCAATGTGTACAATAAGGGCCATCCTAATGCAAGGGCACTCCTGGGCACTGCCCAGGGGCCCCAGGTACATGCGGGCCCCACAATAATCTTGCATTACATCATACTTGCCAACTGTCCCAGATTTGCTGAGACAGTCATACTTTTTACTAAACTGTCCCGCTATGGCCGTGCCCCGGGAAGTGTCCCAGAACTTATACTGTGCCCTCCTGATCCCAGTATTGTACCCTCCTGACCCCCCCCCCCCCCCCATACTGTGCCCCTCTGCACTCTCCCCTGTACTGTGCCCTTTGTGTTGACCAGTCTTTGATTTATGGAATGTTTTCCTTTTGTAAAATATATATATATATATCTTTTTAAGTACTAATGAATATATGTTTAATTCTATCAACTATTTACACTTTATTTCTTGAAAGTAGGTGTGTAAATTGGGGCAAACTGGTAAGTCCCAGTGCATTACTTTGCCTAGGGGCCCATGATACTATTAAGACAGTCTTGTGTACAACATTATTTATCAGTTTATGTATAGTTCTGCAGTAGGCCTCACAATACACAAGCAAAATACACAAGCAAATCTCTTTGAATAGGTCGACGATCATTAGGTGACTGTAGAAGTTTTGAAACAACTAATTAGGGAAAATCTCCCAGTGATAATAAATACTTGGTAATGCTAAGAAGTGTCTGTCATAACTTTGTAATTAACACTCTAATGGCTGAATTGCCACAATAAGTAATCACATTAGTCAGATATCTTGAAAATACTATGTCATGGATAGGCAGTTTAGAGTATGTACCATTTTTATTTTCACACTTAAAGCTGTAAATGTTGCCATATTGTCCAATGTGACTGCTAAGGTGCCCAGAAGCAAATGGGGACCCAATAAACTACCGTGTTTCCCCCGAAAATAAGCCTGGGTCTTATATTAATTTTGGCAACAAAATACACAGTAGGGCTTATTTTCGGGGTAGGTCTTACCATGTAATGTGCTGTCTTCTCTCCCTGCTCTGCGCTTCTGTGACCCGCCGGAGCTCTCTTCCCCACAATTATATTACAGAAACAACACATTGTACATTGTACATTATATAATACTGTAATAAAGTAATAAAGTGTATTATAGGATTTTACAAGCATTTTAAACTAGGACTTATTTTCGGGATAGGGCTTAAATTGCAGCCCTCCTGGAAAAAAATACTAGGTCTTATTTTCGGGGTAGGTCTTATTTTTGGGGAAACAGGGTATGTAAAATGTATAGTATTGCTATGTATTAAATATATATATATATATATATATATATATATATATATATATATATATATATATATATATATATCCGTTACTGTGAATAATTACTTAACATTTTTGTATAATGAACACTTGCCACTTGATGCATATGGGGTGCATTAACAATGATATTTAAAATGTAGTGCTCAATTATTTATCTGAGTTTAATAGCTTAGTACAGTTGTATACTTGGTGAAGAGTTTGGATGCCTTTGCAATATAACCTATTAAATGAATATCTAGAATGGTCAGTGCATCTTTGCTTCTGGTACAGGTATGTGCATAGTACTATAATATTTCATCTCTGCATGGCATGATGGAAGGATACAAAGAGAGACCTTGTAATGAGTTTTCTTTCGAACCTAAGAACTTATAGCTGTGCCTTTTCTTCCACAGTGTAATCATGGGAAAGATAATATAAATAACATATGGCATAATAACAAGCTTACCTAGGAAATAAAGGTCAGACAGAGGAGGACTCCAAACAAAGCATGGAATTATTTTATTTTTATTTTTTTAAGGCATAGCTATTTATTGCCTATATTTTGTTCTTGGATGTGCAATACTATTTGAATGAAAAAGTAATGTTACATACAAACTTCGGTCTGTAGCAGACAACATTCTGCTTCTTAAGCCTCATACACATGATCGGACTTCCATCGGACTTACCCATGGATTTCTGTCCGAAGGGCATTGCCCGTGAACTTGGTATGCATACACATGGCGGGACTTTTTCAGCCAAATGTCACCAAATCACGTGTTTTTTCAGCTCTTTACTGCCACCCTTTGGGCAACTTCTGCTATTGTTTGCTGATCTTTAAGCTTTGGACTTCCAACTGACTTTTCCATGGATTTTACTCCGAATGGGCGTTGGCCGTGAACTTAGTATGCATACACACGGCAGAACTTTTTCAGCCAACGTTCACCAAACCACATGGTTTTTCAGCTCTTTACCGCCACTCTGTGGGCAACTTCTGCTATTGTTGGCTGATCTTTAGCATTGGTTCTGAGCACGCGTGCTTGCACTTTGGACTTAAGTCCGATGGACTTGTGTACACCCAATCGGATTTGCCGACGTAGGACATTTGTTGCCGGAAAGTTTGTCTGTTTTCACAGCAAACATTTGTCTGATGAAAAACAAAAAAATTGTCCGATGGAGCGTACACACGGTCGGATTGTCCGATCAAACAGGTCTGTCGGACATTTGTTGTCAAAAAGTCCAATCGTGTGTATGGGCCTTTAGTCTAAAGCCTCGTACACGCGATCCACCTTTATGGTCATAATTGTCTGACGGACGTCTTGTGTCGGATAATCCGTCCGTGTGTATGCTCCATCAGACAATTATTGGCTGAATTAACGACACAAAAGTTGGCTGTTCATGCTCACCAACTGTTGGGCAATAAATCTGTTATGTCAGTTTATCTGATCGTGTGTACGCAAGTCCGTCCAACTAAAATCCAAAGTACAAACATGCATGCTCAGAACCAATGCTAAACATCAGACAACAATAGCAGATGTTGCCCAAAGGGTGGCGGTAAAGAGTGAAAACCTACGTGATTTGGTGAATTGGCTGAAAATGTGTTATGTGTATGCATACCAAGTTCACGGCCAACGCCCTTCGGACCAAAATCCACAGAAAAGTTGGTTGGAAGTCTGATCGTGTGTACACTTGATTCCCCATCAACACAGTCAGTGATGGGGGAATACCTCCTGCAAAGCCATTGTGTTCTTTAGGTGGTGGGGCATGGGGAGCTGACCCTGCCAAGAGACTATAGTGATTATTGCTAGCAGCTATAGCCGCTGTCAATAATCGCATGTTAGAAATCTGACATGCTGGTTGTACCCAATTCGAACAATGGATCAACTTGGGTACAGTCAGCCTGCCCATACATTGATTGAATCTTGAACAATCCCTGATGAGGTTCAAACCATCGATGGCTGGCTTAAAATGTTTGTTACATCAACACTTCATATTCCTTATATGTGCTTGCTGTACCGTGTACTTGTATAAGAAAAAATCCTGTTTTCTTTGTATTGCTTCCTTTCACCTGGTGTTCCCACTAGTCTCCTTGCTTTTCTATTAAAAACTGACCACACTAAGCAGGAGAGCTCTAGTTATGCTGGGAACATAGTGTGCTCTCCTCCAATGATCAGACTTGGCCTGACACACCCCTGCTGCACAGCCATTTACTGGGAAGCTCAGTGTACTGCTGATTCTCCCCCCCCCCCCCAGCTTTTATGCAGCTGAGAACAAAGGGAATGTGATCACTTATTAAAAAAAGGGGGGAAATGTTTTTATATCTATATTAAAATGTTTTGCATTTCATTTCGATTTTAAACTGAATGGGTTGTTTTACATGGTGATCGATTCCAATTACTTTAAAGCAGAGTTCCACCCAAAAGTAAAAACTTCTGCTCATTTGTCTCCCCCCCCCCCTCCGGTGCCACATTTGGCACCTTTCAGGGGAGAGGGGGGAGCTGATACCTGTCTTTGCCAGGTATCCTGTCCCCACTTCCGGGACACTGGGCCCCGACGCATTACGTCAGCAGCTCGGCTGCCTCCTCCTCCCCCCTCCTTCCACTGCTGCTAGCCCAGTAGAAGAGTGCAGCGGTGCCTCGCGCAAGCGCAGTAGTGACCTGGCGAGAAGCCGCAAAGCCACACTACCGGGTTCCTCCACCGGTAATGGCGGCGGCAGCACCCGACAGCTGATGGAAAGATCAGCTGTGGTGCCGACATCGGCACCATATTTTTTAGAAGAGACCCTAGGGAATAAAATGGCGGTCATTGCAACTTTTTATGTCTCACAGTATTTGCGCAGCAATTTTTCAAACGCATTTTTTTTTTTTTTAAAAAACCGTTTTCACAAAATAAAAAAAAAAACAGTAAAGTTAGCCCAATTTTTTTATAATGTGACAGATGATATTACGCCGAGTAAATAGATACCTCACATGTCACGCTTTAAAATTGCGTCCACTCATGGAATGGCGCCAAACTTCTGTACTTTTTTACAGATTACCAGTTTAGAGTTACAGAGGCGGTCTAGGGCTTTCATTGTTGCTCTCGCTCTAACGTTCGCAGTGATACCTCACATGTGTGGTTTTTACCTCGTTTACATACGCAGAGTAATCAACCCCAATAAGGTTAAATGTTATTGATTGATTTATTTTATTTTTTTAAATGTTTGCTATAAAATTATTTACATTAATTCAACTCTATGTATGGCCATGTGTCACCTCTCAATGTAATGCACCGTGTCTGGCTAAAATATATGTCTATGGATTTGGAATTTGGAAGTTATGATATGTTTGTGTGAGCTAGTAGTGATTTTAGCAAATTTTTTAGAGAAAATATTGTTTTGATTAACATTTGCACAACTATCACGGGACATCAGCCCTGTGCTCTCAGAAAATGTATGGTTTGGGGGTTAGTTCACAAACTCTAAAAGCTGTAAGTGAAAAACGATAATAAAGCGAAAAATTGCAAAAATCTTTCAACCCCCTGAGGTGAAAATGAAGCGGAGGGCATGGCAGCTTCTGTTGTTATGGCTTACTGCTGCCAAAAATGAACTCTGCGGCTTATAAACAGACCACTAGTATATAATCAGTGAACAAAAACTGTACTTTAATCTGAGACCCAGCTATTGGTCTGTTTAGTGCAGCCATCTTGCCTCTCACCCAGCATAAAGAAGTTAATGCCAGGCTCTTGATCACAGCCTAAATATCAAAGACATCTGTTGTATGTTACTGCTCTGCACCAGACATATGTCAGGGGGTCTCATTAGTTGGATGGAGTTGAGGGCTTTGCTGGTGAATTTTCAAAAAACTTTGAAATGTGAATATCAATAAGAGTGTTGTTTTGTCTGCTTAGGATATATGTTTTGGGGGAAAGAATACGTGCGTTAGCCTGCAGGTATAGTTCAACCAACTTTAGACATTAAGAAGAGAAGAGAGCTTCAAAGACTTTAGGTGGGAGGGCATGAGGAGGAAGCCGCTGGATGATAGTCCTGCTCTAGCTTATCTTTGGAAGAACTATAACTATCCGACAATGTTTTTTTATTTTTTTTTTTAACCACTTCAATAAGGGCCAAGCCTTCGTGCACAGGCCAATTTTCAGCTTTCAGAGCTGTCCAGAGACGGTGATACGACTAGGCAAATTATGCAGCCGCCTAGGGCGCACCGCTGCCTAGGGCACCTGGCCACTGGTGTTCCTATTCTCTTCTCTCTGCAGCAAGCAACTAAGTCTCATCATCAGCAGGCAGCGGCCATTCTGTTCAGGCGATGGAAGACTGTGTCTGTGTCCTGACTCTCGAATGAATGCAAGCATTCATTAATGGGCACTGGTATGCTGCATTGATGGGCGCTGGTAGGTTGCATTGATGGGCACTGGTAGTCTGCATTTGATGGGAGCTGGTAAAGCTGCATTTGATGGGTGCTGGTAAAGCTGCATTTGATGGGCACTGGTAGGTTGATATTGATGGGCGCTGGGAGGCTGCATTTGATGGGCGCTAGTAGGTTGCTTTGATGGGCACTGGTAGTCTGCATTTGATGGGCGCTGGTAAAGCTGCATTTGATGGGCACTGGTGAGACTGCATTTGATGGGCGCTGGTAGGTTGTATTGATGTTGCTGCTAGGCTGCATTAATGGGCTCTTGTAGACTGCATTAATAGGCACTGGTGAGGCTGCATTTGATGGGCGCTTCATCAAACAGCTGGGATATACATGGGCTGAGCAAAGGAGGTGGAGTCAGGGATGGAGCCAAGGGGGGTGGCAAAATTAGGTTTCGCCTACGGTGTCAAAAATCCTTGCACCAACCCTGGCGGTGTTGCACATTGAATGACAGTTGCGCGGTCATGCAACACTGCACCCAAACGAAAATTTTGTTCACACAACTAGTGCTTTCTTTTGGTGGTATTCAATCACTACTGTTTTTTTTTACTGTTTGCTAAAATAATGAAAAAATACAGAAAAATTTGAAAAAAAAAAAAGAATTTTTCTTTTTTTCTGTTATAAAATTTTGCAAATAGATAATCTTTCATCATACATTTAGGACAACGTTTGTTTGGTGAAAATGTGTGAAGAGTCCCCAAACTATGGTATATATATTTTTTGTTTGGCAGTGATCAGTAAAACTGACTGGTGACAGTATAAAAAAAAGGTTGATTTCTTTTTTTTAATTACATTGTTTTATTTTTTTTACAATTTTTTTTAACACACTGTGACCAGAGCAATATAATGTTACCATAGTAACATTGTACTACTCTGGGGAAGTAATCAGGTTTTTTTTTTATACCTTATGATTGCTTATAGCAGTTCATTACATTTTACTGAAAGTGGAAGTAAACCGATTTAACAGTTTCAAAAAGCAGTTAAATTTCCGGCATGCCGGGTTTGCTAACTGTCACATTGGTTGTGCTCTCAACCAGACTGTCAAACCATCCAATGGCTGGTGTCATAACTGATCACATGTGCAGCACCATGGCAGTTGAAGATTAAACATAGGCCAAGATGGTAGCTTCCTTGGCTGAAAATGATAGGTGGGTTTACTTACACTTTAAGCATTTTACTTAATAAAACTGATTCATTCAGTTTGTTTTGTTTTGATTAGCTGTGAGTGGCCAGAGCTCATCACATGGTACAGATGGGCTGTGATTGGCCCTGTCTGTACCATGTGATCCCACTAACCAATCACAGCTAGCAACACAATTGTACACAATGGATGGCATTAAAGGAAGCCATGCATTGTTTACAACTGTCGTGTCACCTGCCTTGATTGGACACAACGGTGACATGGTACCGGCAGCGAGTCGGTACACTGGTAAGTCATTGGCTGTCAGTGACAGATCGCACCACTGCATAGCCCCACAATATGATGTCCGCCCGAATCGATGAGAGGCCAGCCCAGCATTCATCTTGTTATAGGCTGGGCGGGAGATGGTTAACAAATAACTTTATTAGAATTTATTAGAATATTATAATCTCTAGGGTTCATGTTAAACTCATTGGATAAGTAGACTATGTATACTTCCCGCCCAGCCTATAACAAGATGGCGGCTTGGCGGAAAGTGGTTAACAATGAAATTTATTCAAATTTGTCAGATACACGAACAAGGTACATAGCATTCAAGTGGTTCAAAATTGAAGAAAGAGTACATTGTCTACTAATCCAATGACAGTTTAACATGAACCCTAGAGATGCAGGTATAAATAGGGACACCATGCATAGTTACAATGAAGGAAAACAACTGTAATCACCTAACTTCACAAGAGGAGTGAATAGCATGACTCCTCAGCTCTACAGAAGAGGGGGACATCTAAGAGGGGGGTGAGAGTTGGAAAAAGATGAAAAGGACAAGAACGGAGATTGGAGGAGGAAAAGGGGGGGCAAGACAAATGTTATTACAAACCAAGTAGGAGCCTTCAACATAAAGTAGCAATAGAACATCCAGTATTTTACACCACATGAAGGCTGCACTTGCGGGTCTACCCCTGAATCCCAAGAGAGTCTGTCCATGCAGACAAAATTTCCTGGGACATATGCGGTTAAGGCAGTGTTTCTCAACTCCAGTCCTCAAGCCCCCTCAACAGGTCATGTTTTCAGGATTTCCCTCAGATGAAAAGGCTGTGGGAATTACTAAGGCAGTGAAACTGATCAAATCACCTGTACAAAATAATGGAAATCCTGAAAACCTGACCTGTTGGGGACTGGAGTTGAGAAACACTGGGTTAAGGAAAGTAAGCTTATATAGAGGCAAAACTGTGTTAACCCCTTCCATACAGGGCATTTTCACCCCCTTCCTGCCCAGACCAATTTTTAGTTTTCAGCGCTGTTGCACTTTGAATGACAATTGCGCGGTCAGGCAATACTGTACCCAAATTAAATCATTATGTTTTTTTCCCCACACAAATAGAGCTTTCGTTTGGTGGTATTTGATCATCTCTGCGGTTTTTATTTTTTGCGCTATAAACAAAAGAAGAGCGACAATTTTAAAAAAAACACAATATTTTTTCCTTTTTATTTAATACATCTCGCAATATTTTTTTTAAAAAAAACTTTTTTTCCCCTCAGTTTAGACCGATACGTATTTTACGTATTTTTGGTAAAAAAAAAACGCAATAATCGTATATTGATTGGTTTGCGCAAAAGTTATAGCGTCTACAAAATAGGTGATAGATTTATGGCATTTTTATTTAATTTTTTTTACTAGTAATGGCGGGGATCTGCGTTTTTTTTTTGTGACCGTGACGTTGCGGCGGACATATCGGACACTTTTGACACGTTTTTGGGACCGTTCACATTTACACAGCGATTATTGCTATAAAACTGCACTAATTACTGTGTAAATGTGACTGGCAGGGAAGGGGTTAACACTAGGGGGCGCTGAAGGGGTTAAAATGTGTCCTAAAGTATGTTCTAACTGTAGGGGGAGGGGGACTCACAGGGGGAGGAGATCGATGTGTGTTCCTCTGTACTGGGAACACACATCAGTCTCCTCACCGCTGACAGGAGGTGGATCTGTGTGTTTACACACACAGATCCACACTCCTGCCGTGATTTCCGGAAATCGCGGGTGCCCGGCGGCAATCACGGCCGCCGGGCACGCGCGCGGGATCGCGGGTGGTGCCGTGGGCGCGCGCGCGCCCTAGAACGCCGTGAAGACAGGACGTTGTGCAACGTCCTGTCTCATCGGCAAGGGGATCACCATGACGTGATTCCCCTATAGGCCGGTATGGAAGTGGTTAAGGGTAGAGCGCCAGGAAATCACAGTAGGGGGGTGAGCAGACTTCCAATGTAGAAGAATCTTTCTACTTGCATAAAAAGAGATATAAAAAAAATAAGAGTTTAACATATCTACTCATATTAGGGTCCTCAAAAATATTCATAATCAGGGTCCTGTGGTCCAATCTGAAAGTCAACCAACACACAAAGTTAATATCAGTCACAACCTGCTTCCAGAACAATTGAAGGAAAGGGCATGACTAAACCATGTGGAAAAAGGATGCCTCAGGGGCCTGACAAAGTTTTCTTTTCAGGTTTTCTTTTTTAATTATTTTCTTTTCCATATCAAACAGATATAAAATGAACAAAACAAACTAAAAATAAATAAAAATAAAATCCAGTTTCCCCCTTTTTCCTTCCTCTCTTTCCCTCACAATGTTTTCTAACATTACTTGCATGTTTTACAGAATGATCACAATTTGTGTTTGAAACATACCATAGACATGACATGGTAATGCAGTCTGGTTGAAAATAGTCAAATATGGAGACCTTTCTTGTTTTCGGGGATTCTCTGTTTTTGTAGAGTCTTTTGAAGATAATTCTAAGGGAAATAACATGCAGGTGCAGCTCAAAAACAGAAATCTGATTACAACATACTGGAACAAGTTGCCACAACACACAAGTTCTTCTGCTTTTATGGTTTATTACAAACCGTCATCAGTGATGAAAAGTGTAAACAAAGTTCATTTGTGCTTAGTTGACAGCATGATTGATGAACTCCTAAAACAATGGCACTGAAAAACTCCATAAAAACATATCATCACAGCTGTTTTTGCAATATACTACAAAACATTGTAAAACTACATAAGACCTACCCTTCCTCACAAACAAATATTACACTTCACAAAGGTTGTTTTTAAAATATATATTTTTTTATAATAGGCACAGATCAAAACTTATAGACAGAAGAATGTTTTATTACTATATTTAAGCATTTTTTCCTGAATGAAAGTGATTCAATCAGTTTGTTTTATTGTGATTAGCTGTGATTAGCCACAACTGATCATATGGCACAGATGGGACATGATTGGCCCAGTTGGTACCATGTGAACACTGTGACCAATCACAGCTAGCAACACAATTGTACGCAATGGATAGCTTAAAAGGAAGCTATTTCTTACAACTGTTATGTGGCCTGCTGTGATTTGTTACAGCGGTCACATGGTACCGGCAGAGGGCCGGTACAGTTATTAGTCATGAACCACTGGACACAGCCGGTGACAGATCGTGCCGCTGCATGGCCCTGCTGGGTGCGATCTGAGAGGACGCCATTAGACATCCACCGGGATTGACGAGAGATCGGCGTCTAAGCCATCTGACTATAGGCCAGGCAGGAACCAGTTAAAGAAACTCCCCTTCTTACACACACACATCACATCACCCTTCTCACCAAATGTGTAGTTTTAGATCTCTAATGAGGAATTTGAGATGTCTTGTAAAATGTTACACATGTATCAGGCTCAAGGCATGAAAAATAAACTCCATGGAGGAATTTTACAAAATATCTCAATACCGCACGCCGTCATATGACGTCCTGGTATTGAGGTGGGAAAATTTGGATGATGCCTGCAGCTACAGGCATCATTCAGATATTCTTATTTTCAGCCGGCGATTCTGCGCACCATAAGAACGATCATAGCGGCAGTTCTGCCGTCATCCGGTGCTTCTTCGGGCTCTCCTGTGCCATCGGGGGCCCGGAGAAGGAATTGGCCGGCGCTGGCTCAGGGCGATAGAGATTTCCGGTGACCAGATGGTCCCCCAGTCATGTCTATGACCGCCAGAGGCCCAGGTGCGATGTTATGACATTACGCCCGAGTACCCGGAAGTAAACAAAGCCGGCTGAATTTATTTTTACAATTTCATGTTTCAAGCTTGGAGGAGAGATGTGGGGTCTTATTGACCCCGCATATCTCCATAAAGAGGACCTGACACAGTGATTTCTGTTAAAAGGAATGTTTACTTTCCTTGTAATAGGAATAAAACGCCCCTGTCCCAGGTAGCTCACGCTCAGAAGCAAACACACATGTAAGTCCCACCCACATACTGTATGTAAACACCGTTCAAACCACACATGTGAGGTATCACCACGTGCGTTAGAGCGTGTGCAACAATTCTAGCACTAGACCTCCTCTGTAACTCTAAACTGGTAACCTGTATAAAGAATTAAAGCGTCGCCTATGGAGATTTTTAAGTACCGAAGTTTGGCGCCATTCCATGAGTGTGCGCAATTTTCAAGCGTGACAAGTTAGGTATCTATTTATTCTGCATAACATCATCTTTCACATTATACAAAAAAATTGGGGTAATTTTACTGTTTTGTTATTTTTTAAGTTTTTTCCCCCAAAAAAGGCGTTTGAAAAAAATTATTGCGAAAGATAAAAAGTTGCAATGACCGCTACTTTATTCCCTAGGGTGTCTGCTAAAAAAATATATAATGTTTAGGGGTTCTGAATAATTTTCTAGCAAAAAAATTATGATTTTTACATGAAGGAGAGAAGTGCCAGAATAGGGAGGCCCGGAGTGAGAAAACAGCACAGCAAAATAACGTAGGGCCGGGCATGACTAGGGGGAGGTAGGACAACGGAGAGTTAAAGACAAGAGGAAGCTGGTTGGTTGGAAGGAAGTCAGGTGGGTAAGATGAGAAGGGAGGAGTATTACTTAAGGAGGGGGCGGGGTCAACAGGCAAAGTGCGGGAAGGAAGTTGCAAGGAGGCAGGTTTTTCTCTGCTCCTTGCTATATTGACATTTTCAGCATAGGAGACATGGACAGACTTTTCGCCAGGCTGAGGGCGGCGGCGGCATCTAGGGCGCCCGGATGGTTAGAGGAACAGGTTGGGGGGTTGCTGCAGGACGAGGCGGGGGGGTCCCAGGAGGTAGACATGCGGTCGCCGCGCACGCGGAGGTCCAGGCCCCCGGAGCGTTACTCCCCAGGCCCGGATACTAGGCCGCAGCGCCAAACGAGGAGCCCCACTTCACACCCGGCCCCCCCTCCGGCCAAGCGTGCTAATGCTGCGGCTGGGGGTGGGGCGGACCGGACTCCAGGCCGTCGGCTGGGATCGGGGGGCGGGGCTGCGGGTAACAATGGCGCCCGTGCCTCGCCTGCCCGCCGTGGACAACGTGTTCGATCGGTCTCCCCCGTTCGCCCGGGGACCGCTGGGGGGAGGACTCGCCGCGGGAGGAGCCGTGAAACGGCCGGCAGGCTGCCCCTTTCCTCGGCCGCCGGCTCCAGGGCAGGGGGGAGGCCGGAATCCCCAACGGAGGGTGGAGGAGCGGTGGGGCCCAGTCAGGGCCCGGGGGATGAGGACGGCAGGGTCCCAATCTAGAGGTCGCCCGGCAGTTAGGCCAGGGTTCACGACCTCCAGGCCGGCGCCGCCTGGGGGGTTGACATCGCCAGGGACGCCAGCTTCAGAAGTCCGGTCGGAAGGCGAGGCATCGGATTCAGATGGGGATGATCCCGCGGTGGTGTCGCCGGCGGTGGACGGGCCTGCAAGGACCGGGGGTGAAGCATCCACCAGGCACGGTAAGGGCACTCATTCTTTTGAAGGGGAAGTAGCGGCGGCATTGGGTAGATTGTTGGGGGTGGGGGATGGGGGGTTGGGTTTCAATTTGCCGGGCGGGGGGGCTGTTCCCGTTCCCATCCCTGTCCCTGCTGCTGTCCCACTTGCTGCGGGCGTCCCGCCTGTGGCGGCGGGGGTACCGGCGGGGTTGGGGGATTTTTTCAGGGGTTTGCGGGATTTGGTACAGCAATTTTCGGGCAGGTTGCCACAGCATCCGCAGGTTGCGCCTTGGGTGGGGGGAGGGGTTGAGGCACAGGGGTCGGCACCCCCACCGGTGGTGGCGGACGTCCCCCTCACCGGGGGGCCGAGTGCGGCCCCGGACAGCAGCACCCATGGGGAAAAAGGGGGGGCAGAAAAGCCGGCGGTAGTCAGATCTGATGTGGTGCGCATAGCTGACTCTGCAAAATGTGAAGTATACGTGTGTTATGAGGGTCCCTTAGGAGCGCATTTAAAACAGGAAGTGCGGGATAAGATAGTTAAAGGGGATTATGTGGAGATCTTCTCCCTCCTACCGTTGGAGAAATTCAATCTGGATAGAGTCAAGCCAGATGACTCCAAGAAGGAGGACGAGGAGAAGAGGAGATACAGGTTGATCCCACGCACTTTCCAGAATTGGTTGCAGGCTTTTGCGATCATGGCGAGCGTCATTGGGGAGAGGAACCCAGAGCATTGTTCTGGGTTGTTCTGCTATATGGATGCTATTGGTGAGGCGTACCGAGTCTATGGGGGTACAGGGTGGTTGCGCTACGACGAACAGTTTCGCCAGCGCAGGGCCGTCCGCCCCTCCCTGCGTTGGGATCACAAAGACATAAGTCTGTGGATGCGGATGATGTCGGCGCCGCGTACGCAGAACCAGTTTTTTCCAGGGGGGGCCGGGGGGGCTTCCACCTCAGGCCCGCCGGCCGGAAGAAAGTGGGGGGTGTGTTGGAAATTTAACGAGGGCTCCTGCACATATGGAGGAACCTGTCGTTTCAGGCATGAATGCTCTGGGTGTGGGGGTAGTCACCCCTTGTCCCGGTGCTTTAAAAAGGGAAAACTGGCCGGGGAGTCTGGGAACAAGAGGGAGGACGCCGGTGAAGGGGGAAAGGATGCTTCCTTTTCTAAGTAGGTATCCGGATAGGGCGGCGGCTGAGCTGCTCACCGCGGGTTTCTCGGAAGGGTTTGTTATCCCATGTGCTTTGTCGGAGGTACCACCCTTTGCGAGGAACCTGCGGTCAGCATTGGAGAATCCGGAGGTGGTGTCAGGTAAGTTGGCCAAGGAGGTGGAATTGGGCAGGATGGGGGGGCCGTTCGATGTTGTGCCCTTGCCCAGGCTGGTGGTTTCGCCCTTGGGGGTGGTGCCCAAAAAGGAACCGAACAAGTTCCGCCTCATTCACCACTTGTCCTTTCCAAAAGGGGGGTCGGTGAATGATGCGATTGACCCGGAGGCATGCACGGTGTCGTACACTTCGTTCGATGCAGCGGTCAGATGGGTCAGGCGGTACGGGAAGGGGGCGCTCATGGCCAAGTCTGACATTGAGGCAGCATTTCGCTTGTTGCCGGTGCACCCGGACAGTTTTTGGCTGTTGGGTTGCCAGTGGCAAGGGAAGTACTACGTGGATCAGTGTTTGCCCATGGGATGTTCCATCTCTTGTGCACTGTTCGAAAAGTTCAGTTCCTTCCGGGAGTGGGTGGTTAGGGATGTGTCTGGCATCGATTCGGTAATCCATTACCTCGATGACTTCTTGTGTGTGGGCCCCCCGTCTTCCAGGTTATGTGGGATTCTACTGGCAACGCTGCAGCACATCGCAGAGAGGTTTGGCGTGCCGTTGGCTGCTGACAAGACGGAGGGCCCAACCACAGAACTAAGTTTTTTGGGGATAGTGCTGGATTCGGAGGCTATGGAGTGTAGGTTGCCAGTGGAAAAGGTGGACAATCTTCGGCTGGAGATTAGAGGTATGTTGGGGCGCGCTAAAGTGCAGTTGAGAGCCCTTCAATCGTTGCTAGGCAAATTGAATTTTGCCTGCCGGATCATTCCCATGGGGAGGGTATTTTCCCGACGGCTGTCGGCCGCCACGGCGGGGGTTAGGTTGCCAACACACTTCATAAGGTTGACGAGGGAGCTGCACGCGGATTTACGGGTGTGGTACACGTTCCTGGAAGAGTACAACGGTCGGTCCCTGTGGATGGAGGGCCCAGTGAGTAACTTCGATTTGGACCTTGCCACGGATGCAGCAGGGTCCACAGGTTACGGGGCTTTCTTTAAAGGGCATTGGAGTGCAGAGGGGTGGCCGGAGGCATGGATCACGGCGGGATTGGTAAAAAACCTAGTGCTGCTTGAATTGTTCCCAGTGGTGGTCGCATTGGAGCTGTGGGGGGAATCCTGCAAAAATTTGAAGATCAGACTTAATTGTGACAACATGGGGGTGGTTCAGGTCATCAACCGTATCTCTGCGTCTTCCTTGCCAGTGGTTCGGTTGTTGCGCCATCTGGTGTTGAGATGCCTGCAATGGAACATATTCTTGTATGCTGTGCATATTCCGGGTGTGGACAACAGGCTTGCTGACGCTTTGTCTCGCTTCCAGTGGGACAGGTTCAGGGAGCTGGCCCCGCATGCGGAACAGGAAGGGGTGCCTTGCCCGGGGTGGATGTGGGGGATTGTGTCGGAGTCGCCGCAGCATGGATCAGGCGTTCGGTGAGTAGGGTTACATGGGCGGCGTACGCCAAGGTCTGGAACGAGTGGTACACTTACACGCGGCTGGCGGATGCCAGCCGGAGTGACGCGGAAGTGGGATGGTTGGTGCTGTACTTTGTGGTACGACACATGGAGAAGGAGGGTTCGGTTTCCGCCCTTAATAAAAAATTAACGGCGCTAGCCTTTTTGTTCAAGCTTGAGGGCAGGCCGGATCTAACTAAATCTTTCTGGGTACGACAAACTGTAAAAGGATACAGAAAAGGTAAGGTGTGTAAGGACACTAGGAGGCCAGTTTCCTTTGCGGTGTTGCAGTCGATATGTAGTGTGCTGGATGAAGTATGTTCTTCGAGTTACGAGGTGAGTTTGTTCAGGGCAGTTTTTTCCATAGCCTTTTTCGGAGCTTTCAGATTGGGTGAGTTGGTCAGCCCTTCCAAGACAGTCGGTGGGGGTTTGCTGGTCGGGGATGTGAGATTGGGGGAGGAAAAGGTGGTGCTCCGGCTGCGCAAGTCCAAGACAGATCAGGCGGGTAAAGGGGTGGACGTATTTCTCTATGCTTTACCTGGATCGGTGGTGTGCCCGGTAAGGGTTATGGGAGAGTTCTTGGCTATTCGCCCAGGGTTGGGAGGTCCCCTGTGGATGCACAGGGACACAGCGTTTGTCTCTAGGTTCCAGTTTGTGGCAGTATTCCGTAAGTGCTTAAGGGCAGCGGGTTTCGCTGCTGAACTATTCGCCTCGCACTCCTTCCGCATCGGGGCGGCTACAGAAGCGGCCCGGTGCGGGTTGGATGAGGCGGCGGTAAAACGGATTGGGAGGTGGGAATCCAGGAGATTCAGGTCATATGTTAGGCCGCATATGTTGCGGGAATGATGGGTTGGGGGTGTTTTAAAAGTACGCGGGAGTCTACTGATATTGCTGGTCACTCATGTTTGTTATTTGTTTTTCAGATGGTGGTCAGGAGCGCCTCGTTTGGATTTTGGGGCACTCCTATGTGTACTGGGGAGCCTTAAGGGCTGATGCTAGGCCGAATGGTCGGCAATTGGGTATCCCTAGGAGGGAGGCGAAGATCAGGTGGTTGGGGACCCGGGGCATGGGGTGGGGCAGGGTTCTGCCAGAGGTGCAGCATTATGCCCGACTGGACCGTCCTCCAGACGTGCTGGTGCTCCATGTAGGGGGGAATGATTTGGGGATTAGGCCTATTGGGGATCTGATAACGGCCGTTAAGGCGGATGTTCTAACTTTTCGCGCGGCCTATCCTGGCATGCTGCTCGTCTGGTCCGACATAATCGCTCGGACGACTTGGCGCATGGCGAGGTCTGTGGTTAGACTGGACAAAGGGCGGATCAAGGTGAATAAGGTGGTTGGGAGGTTTGTGGTAAGACATGGGGGTTTGGTAGTGAGACACATGGAGTTGGAGAGGAACGTGGGCCTGTATTTACGCGGAGATGGTATTCACCTATCCGACGTGGGGATGGAGTTGTGGTTCTTGGATTTACAGGAGGGGATACAGAGGGCCCTGCGGGTGTGGAGGTGCCCTTAAGGGTAAGTTATTACCCTTTCGGGCTGTGGCGGTGTTAGTCGGTCTTTGATGGCGGCAGTTACAGATGTGATGGAAATGGTGGTGGGCTCATCGGTGGGATGGGCCCCTTATGGGGGTTTATTCCAGCGGAACGGTGTCCGTTGGAATACGGTTTATGGTTGCACTGCAGGGGAAAAAGGTTTGTCTCCGAGCTGGGTCGGCTGGGGGCCGGTTATGGTTAATGGTTGCGCAGTGTAGTGGTGAAAAGGAAGGAAACCGGGTTGCCGTCAAAGACCAGGAAGCTGGGAGTTATATAAAGTTGGTTACAAATTGTTAAGAAATAAAGTTTGTGTGATTTAATTATTTTGGTTAACTATTTAATTCAATATTTATATGGTTAAAAATAAATTGGCTGTTGTGGCCATTTTACTCCAACAAGATTGTGTCTCTCGTTAATCTTAAGTAAAAAAAAGGGGGCGTAACTAAGGTAATAAATGTGGGGTGGTTGTTTTTGGGGGAAGTTGGGCTATCCGTAGTACACTGGTCAAGGGAGGCCCGGAGTGAGAAAACAGCACAGCAAAATAACGTAGGGCCGGGCATGACTAGGGGGAGGTAGGACAACGGAGAGTTAAAGACAAGAGGAAGCTGGTTGGTTGGAAGGAAGTCAGGTGGGTAAGATGAGAAGGGAGGAGTATTACTTAAGGAGGGGGCGGGGTCAACAGGCAAAGTGCGGGAAGGAAGTTGCAAGGAGGCAGGTTTTTCCCACCCACCCTCCCTATGTGTTGTGAGTTGGTGTTGTTCGTTTGTTTTCTTTTCTTTCAGGTTTACATGGGTGGTCGTCACGACAGCAGGATCAGAATGGTTGGCGGTGTTAGTCGGTCTTTGATGGCGGCAGTTACAGATGTGATGGAAATGGTGGTGGGCTCATCGGTGGGATGGGCCCCTTATGGGGGTTTATTCCAGCGGAACGGTGTCCGTTGGAATACGGTTTATGGTTGCACTGCAGGGGAAAAAGGTTTGTCTCCGAGCTGGGTTGGCTGGGGGCCGGTTATGGTTAATGGTTGCGCAGTGTAGTGGTGAAAAGGAAGGAAACCGGGTTGCCGTCAAAGACCAGGAAGCTGGGAGTTATATAAAGTTGGTTACAAATTGTTAAGAAATAAAGTTTGTGTGATTTAATTATTTTGGTTAACTATTTAATTCAATATTTATATGGTTAAAAATAAATTGGCTGTTGTGGCCATTTTACTCCAACAAGATTGTGTCTCTCGTTAATCTTAAGTAAAAAAAAGGGGGCGTAACTAAGGTAATAAATGTGGGGTGGTTGTTTTTGGGGGAAGTTGGGCTATCCGTAGTACACTGGTCAAGGCCCCGGTATTGAGGTGGTTAAACTGGATCACTCAAAATCTGATGCAGCTGTGAATGGTAACCAATCAGCTTCTAAGTTCAGCTTGTTCAGTTAAGCTTTGACAATAAAACCAGGAAGCTTATTGGTTTCTATGCAGAGATACACCATATTTATTAGATTATTAGTAGGTGAACTTGTTTATGGCAATACAGTTTATATGCAACTTGTATTATTTTAGTTAACCATGTCCCTACTGGTCTGGTTCCAATGCCACAACACTCTCAGTGAAAAGCTGTGTTCCAGGCTGGTTGGAACAGGTGGAGGATCTCCCTATCACCGCTGATATTGTGTTCGGGTCTCCAAAACAAAGACGGGCGCTACATTGTGGTCATCCTCAGGGGCCCCTACAACTAAAAACGTTGATGCAACATTAATCTAGAGGTATCCTTATTAAAAACTATATATACTGTACCTGGGTATATGTGCTCAATTCCACCAGGACTCCTGTTGAGCCATTTGCTGCTAATATCTGTTTGTACATTGGATGTATATACTATTTTGTTATCTTTTTTTTTATATAAAGTTTGTATTATTTCCATACTGGTGTGCATCTATACACTTATGGTTAATGTTATATGTTGGTTGCCATATTTCCTCTGCTCCTAATTACTTTAATTAGATTGCTGGTTAGTTTCCCAGGGAGGGATCCCCCTCTGTTCACAGAGACCCTGTCTTGGGTTGAAGAACTGCCAACTTTATTATCAAACTGACTCTTCCACTGAGCAAAGGTTCTTGTTCTTTACCTACAGGTTTAGCAAAGTATCCTGTTTGGGGAAGGCCATTTGTCATTAGCCCTCGAGACCATGGATTTTAGTTATCTTTCCATATGATATATCAGCACAGATAGAATATCATTTTCTTTTAACAGGAAAACAATGCTTTTTAAATATCATTGCATGGCTTTCGCTAACATGCCGGGTAGCTACCCTTTAACTTTTTTTTATTCAGCGTTTAGATAAATGGAGAACAGAAATAATAATGTTATAATCTGCAAACCATCTGACACTAATACAATAATATACAATGAATTTTGTTTATGTTTATTCATAGAGTGTCAAAGATCTTTGTAAGTATGTAGATTTGGAAACAAGTATGCTGGTTTATGTCTATTATTATTATTATTATTATACAGTTTTTTGGCACCAGCAGTTTGCACAGCATTTTACAGTATAAAGTGACACAGTACAATTGCAGTGTATTATTTGTATAGCAGTAGACAATAATTAAAAGACAAACCTTTTAACTGATATTTTCTTGTTCTTGCCTACTCTGCTAGCAGCTGCAATTGCAAAACTGGGCAATGTTGTCACTCTCGTTTTAATCTTTTGGTTATTAATATTGTATGATAAATTAATAGGTTTTACTGCAAAAAATGTTGTAATGGTTTGGGGAGGGTTGTAAGAAGTCCAGATCCATGCATGGTATACAATGTAAGTATAATGAATAAAGGAAAAAACTTTTTCTATTATCACAAGTCACATTTGAAAGACTCATCAGGATACAGCTTACTGGCACTCTCATTCATGGGCATCAAATGCACATGACGCAACATAGTCTTGTTGTCTCTTACAAAGTGACAAGAGTGGCATAAAGCTGGTTGGGTGCATCATTCACTTTTGTTTGTACATGCTATTAGAAGTAAATAACTTTTTTTTTTGTTATTATTATTCTATGAACACTGCAACTCCAAGGGCATATTACAAGTTGACTATTGTCTATGTTTCACTGGAAGGGTTCATTCCACTGGTGGTTTTCTTGTATGGGTATCACTGGCAAGTGTTAACTAGTGGCTACTTATATACCACTGCTATGAAGTGGGGATTAGGCAAGGGCAGAGGGACAATGGAGGGGCCATCTTTTGGAAAATCATGGATGAGAACCTTCTTCCCTTAGCCAGAACACAGAACATGGGTCGTGGATGGGTCTTTCAGCATGAGAATGAACCAAAACATATCACCAAGGCAACAAAAAAGTGGCTCAAGAAGAAGCATATTAAGGCCATGGAGTGGCCTAGCCAGTCTCCAGACCTTAATCCTATAGAAAATGTATGGAGGGAGCTGAAACTTAGAGTGGGCAAGCGGCAGCCAAGAAACCTTAAGTATTCAGAGAAGATCTGTAAAGAAGAGTGGACCAAAAATCCCTCCCGAAATGTGTACAAACCTGGTCATTAACTACAAGAAACATCTTATCTCTGTGCTTGCCAACAAGGGTCACTCCACCAAGTACTAAGTCATGTTTTGCTTGGGGATCAAATACTTATTTTACTCACTGAACTGCAACTCAATTTAAAGCATTTGTTGAGATTTTTGGTTGATATTCTGGCCCAGATTCACAGAGCAATTACGCCTGTCTAACTGGTGTTAGACAGGAGTAATTTCAAATTTTGCGTGCCGTATCACTAGTTTGAATCCTCAAACCATGATATGGCGGCTTCGGGCTTCCATCCGAGAGGCTTACGTCTTCGTAAGCCTTCGGATCTACGCTGCGATATTTTTGCGGCCGCTGGGAGGAGTTTGCGTCGTTTTCATGCGTCGGGATATGCAAATGAGTTTTTACGGTGATCCACGAAGATACGAGCGGTCTTCGCAATCGCTTACGTCTATTTTTTTCTACGTACTGTTAGACCAGCTTTTTGCTGGTCTAACAGTGCGTAACCCATGTTAAGTATGGCCGTCGTTCCCGCGTCGAATTTAAAATATATATATTTTTTTTTACGTAACTCGTTCGAGAATAGGAATGTCCGTAAACGACGCTACTCAAGAAAAAATGACGTAACGACGTGATTTCGCGCAATGCACGGCGGGAAATTTGGGAACGGAGCATGCGCAGTTCGATCGCCGCGGGAACGCGCCTATTTTAAATGCTTCACGCCCCCTAATCGCGTATATGGATTGCGCCGGGAGAAATACACTACGCCGCCATCGTTTACTGGACAAAATCTACCTGGATTCCACGTAGAGCCAGGTAAAATACGGCGGCCTAGTGTATTTGGGAAACACTACGATAATCTAATTCTATCTGAATCTGGCCCTCTGTCTCTATCATTAAAAATACACCTATGATAAAAATGATAGACCCTTAATTTATTTTCCAAGGGGGCAAACTTACAAAATCTGCAGGGGATAAAATAATTATTTACCCCATTGTATGAACCGATACTTTAAGAACATTTCAATCTTTATGTTTTCATACAAAAGTCAACAATGTATTGCCAACTTAACCACTTTCAGACTGCCGCACGCTGTCAGGTGTTTGAAGAGGGATATCTTTCTTATGGCAGCAGCTAGCTGCCATAACCCAGTATTCTCCTTTTCAGCCAGCGGTTCGCTTTCTGATAATAGTGGTCTCTGCAGCAGATTCGCTATGAGAACAATTTTATCTGTGACGGGAGAGGGCCCCCCCTCATGCGCTCTCCTGTGCCCTCTGCCGCTTACCGGAGTTGTCTGCAGCGGCGGAGGCCATCAGGTCCTCTTGCTGGCTGGGTATGGAGATGAGTGAGGGCAAGATGGCCCCCACCCGTCTCCATATCATAAAAGGGCGGAAGCATCGTCAAACCGTCACTTCCGCCCATAGCTCTAAAAGGGCCATTTTTTTAATTGCATTTTATTGTAAATATGAGATCTGAGGTCTTTTTGACCCTAGATCTCATATTTAACCTCCCTGGCGGTATGATTATGTCTGGAATTTTGTAACAAAAGCGGTACAATTTCTTGCATGGAAATTTGGCTTTTTATACTGTAGGCCTGCAATTCTTAGGAATACAGTAACTCACTTAAATCTGTCCAAACCAGAGTCTCGGGTATGATAAAGTTTGAAAAACAAAATCATAAATTATAATATAATAAATAACTATAAATAATTATAACAAATAATAATGTAATTATAATAAAAATTATTCAATAATGTAATCAAATCAAAAACACTGAAATTTGCTCAGCTGCAGAATTGTCACTGTCATTATTTGTATTGTTTGATGACGAATTTCCCCACAAATTGCTATCGCTCAATTCTGCAAGTGATTTTAATTTATTATCGCTGTTTTCTAACTGGTCTAAAAGCACTTTTGATTTAAAGGGACACCTTTTGGTTGCTATGCGCAATCTACAGTTTGCAGGCAGAAAGAACAGTTTTTATTATATAAAAGTGCATGCAGGACACTGGGCAGACCACTAGGGACAAAGGGGTGTGTATTTTTTTCATACAGTACTGTAATCTATAAGATTACAGTATACTGTATGTGTATTGTGATTTTCACTTTTTGAATTTGGCGTCAAACTCCGTCCCCGTGCGTCGTAACGTCGCAGGGAACGGAGCTCGGCACTGTGAATCGAGTGATGAGACACAGCGGAGGAGCCTGCACACACAGCGGGGATGCATCGTAGGATCCAGGGACAAGGTAAGTAACTCTCCCTGTATCCTGCAGCGATCCCGAGTCTGGCTTGGGGATACCGCTTTTGGTATAAAAAATTCACCCCGAGACCGACTCAGGATTACCGCTAAGGAGGTTAACTAAAAAAAAAAAAAAAAGTGCGCTTGTAAGACCGCTGCACAAATATGGTGTGGCATAAAGTATTGCAACAACCGCCATTTTATTCTCTAGGGTGTTAGAAAAAAATATGTAATGTTTGGGAGTTCTAAGTAATTTTCTAGCAAAAAATAAAAAATAAAGAAATCACAGAAAGAGGCTCGGTCTTTAAATGGTTAAAATAACCCGTAATATACATGAATAACCTAAACTTCACTGCAGATTGTGGATATCTGCCCATGATGACTATGGTTGGCATCATATTACTGAGATGCTTTCCTCTAATTCTTTTTAAGAGCTTCAGGGCAACAGTTCTGAACATTTTGGCTGCTTGTGATTTTCACCATCAAGAAAATCTAATTGCAGATCACACGGGGCATCAGTAATTCTCTTAGCAAAATGAGTTTATTACTAGATGCAAAGAGAGGTTTTATGAAGATATTGTTTACAACACCATATTGAACCTATTGATGTTATTACAAGTCCCTATAGTACAGTTTGATACAGTGGATTATGCAAGCAAACTCTTCAGTCTTATTTCTCACAGTAGTCATGTAGTGAAATATTATTAAAAACAGACCATGTTAAAACTCCATCTGCAGTTTCAGTAACAAACACCAGGCAGGTATCAAACGTGCCTTCCACTGAGTGAGGCCTATGAGTGAGGTTAGAATTTAAATCTTGAAAAGAAACACGCTTTGAACGTATTTAGGCACACAAAACTTGTAGAACTGTGCTGGGTTACCACTGTGTGATTTTAACAAGTTTGGAATTAAAGTACATACACTATAAAGTTTTCTTTTTACAGTATCTGACAAAAGTAAGTACACCCTTACATTTTTGTAAATATATTATTATATCTTTTCATTTGACAACACCTAAGAAATTACACTTTTCTACATGGTAAAGTAGTGAGTGTACAGTTTGTATAACAGTGTAAATTTGTTGTCCCCTCAAAATAACTCAACACACAGCCATTAATGTCTAAACCGCTGGCAACAAAAGTGAGAACACCCCTAAGTAAAAATGTCCAAATTGGGCCAAATTAGCTATTTTTCCTCTCCTGTGTCATTTGACTTGTTAGTGTTACAGGGTCTCGGGTGTGAATGAAGAGCTGGTGTGTTAAATTTGGTGTTATCACTATCATTCTCCCATACTGGTCACTGGAAGTTCAACAAGGCACCTCATGGCAAAGGCCGCGTACACACGAGGGGATATGTCCGCTGAAAACGGTCCGATGGACCGTTTCAGCAGACATCTCCGCTCGTGTGTATGGGCTAGCGGACAGATTTGTCCACCCGACAGATTTCAAAGCAAGCTTTGAAATCTATCCGGTGGGGATCTGTCCGCCCGACATGTCTGCTGGTTAGTACACTTACCAGCAGACATGTCGTCCCCCACCGCCGCCGCGCCGCTGCCGAATGGATTCGGCGCATGCGCGGAAGTGTTTTACTTCCTGGTGCGGTGACGTGGCGGTGACGCGGCGGCGTCAACGTCACCGCCGCGTCACCGCCACGTCACCGTGCCGTCCGGCGGCGGGGAATTTGATCCGATGGTGTGTACACGCCATCGGATCAAACTCCCGATCGGACATATCCGATGGAAATGGTCCGCGGACCGTTTTCATCGGATATGTCCGATCGTGTGTATGGGGCCAAAGAACTCTCTGAGAAACTGAAAATAAAAAATAATTGCTGCTCTACATAAAGATGGTCTAGGCTAGAAGAAGACCCTGAAACTAAGATGCAGAACAGTGGCCAAGACCATACAGCAGTTTAACAGGACAGGTTCCACTCAGAACAGGCCTCGCCATGGTCGACCAAAGAAGTTGAGTGCACATGCTCAGCATCATATCCAGAGGTTGTTTTTGGGAAATAGAGCTGTCAGCATTGCTGCAGAGGTTGAAGGGGAGGGGGGTTAGCCTCAGTGCCCAGACCACGTGCCGCACACTGCATAAAATCGGTCTGCATGTCTGTCTGTCATCCTAGAAGGAAGCCTCTTCTAAAGATGATGCACAAGAAAGCCCACAAACAGTTTGCTGAAGACAAGCAGACTAAGGACACGGATTACTGGAACCATGTCTTGTGGTCTGATGAGACCATAATAAACCAAGATAAACATATTTGGTTCAGATGGTGTCAAACGTGTGTAGCGGCAATTAGGTGAAGCGTACAAAGACAAGAGTGTCTTGCCTACAGTTAAGCATGGTGGTGGGAGTGTCATGGTCTTGGGCTCCATGAGTGCTGCCGGACCTGGAGAACTACAGTTCATTGAGGGAACCATGAATGCCAACATGTCCTGCGACATACTGAAGCAGAGCATGATCCCCTCCCTTCGGAGACTGGGCTGCAGGGCCAAAACAGACCCAAAACAAACCTCGAAGATGACCACTACCTTGCTAAAGAAGCTGATGGTAAAAGTGAAGGACTGGCCAAGCATGTCTCCAGACCTAAACCCTATTAACCACTTCCCGACCGCCGCATGTACATATACGTCCACAGAATGGCACGTACAGGCAGATGGGCGTATATTTCCGTCCCTGCCTTTGCGCGGGTCGGGGGTTCGAAACCCGCGGGGAGCGATCCGGGATGAGGGCGCGGCTATTCGTTTCTAGCCCCCCCTCGCGATCGCTCCCCGGAGCTGAAGAACGGGGAGAGCCGTATGTAAACACGGCTTCCCCGTGCTTCACTGTGGCAGCTGCATCGATCGAGTGATCCCTTTTATAGGTCAGACCTACAGCCACACCCCCCTACAGTTGTAAACACACACTAGGTGAACCCTAAATCCTACAGCGCCCCCTTGTGGTTAACTCCCGAACTGCAACTGTCATTTTCACAATAAACAATGCAATTTAAATGCATTTTTTGCTGATCGGCACCATTAGTAGTAAAAAAAATGTAAAAAAATAATAAAAATGCAATAAAACTATCCCCTATCCCCAGGTCCACTTTATAGTTCTACGGGGGCGGTGGCACTCGCGAGATGTAACTTTATGCACCCTGTACGCCCCTAACACCCATCAACACAGATTCCTGGGTCGGGTCTTCGGCCGTCTGGCTCGCTCTCCTCATGATCTATTGGTGATTGGGGGGGACTTTAATCTATCCCAGTCAGTGACATGGGATCGCGTGGTGGTGGGCCCCCGCGCTTCCCAAACCAGAGCCCTGAGCCCAGAGCCTCTTCCGCCAACTTACAAGAAAGCATGCTCTGTTTGATGCGTGGCGGGCCCTCCATCCGGGCGATCGCCAGTACACCTTTTATTCAGCCCCTCATCGCATGCACTCACGCATTGATTATTTTTTGGTCAACAACACCACACTACGCTCCACCGACTCCACACAGATACTACCCATCTCCTGGTCAGATCACGCTCCCATTATTCTGTCCCTTGACCTAGACGCCCCTACTCGCAGGCCCTACAACTGGCGGCTGAACGACTTTCTCCTGAAGCATGCCCCCTCGAGGACAGAACTAGAGACCACCCTACAGCTTTACTTTAGTGAAAATTACACGCCTGATGTCTCTACCACCACCCTGTGGGCCGCCCACAAAACGGTGATTAGAGGGCGATGCCTGGCTCTCTCCTCGGCCCTCAAGAGGGACGCAGAGTCGGCCAAAAAGCAGGCAGAGGCGCAGCTCCGGACCTTAGAGTCCCGTTTGCAATCCTCCTCTTCCCTGACACTCCTCAAGCGCGTTGTCCTCGTACGATCGACGCTTCGGGACCTGGCGTTGGGCCGCATTGAGAAAGCTCTAGTGCGCCTGCGGCAGTTTTATTACGATAAGGGCAATAAAGCACAAGCACTATTAGCAAGGAAACTGGCAGACCGCTCACTCGCCTCCACCCCACATCAGATACAGGACAGATCGGGTAACATCCTATCCCACCCCCAAAGTATAGCAGACGCGTTCGCTGAATTCTATGCAGACCTATATAATAGGCCGGAGATACCCCATAACCCCCCCTCCCCAGACTTGCTTGACAGGATGACGCAATACCTTACTCAGACGGGCATCCCCCGGCTACACCTGGCTGATCTTGTCGCTCTTAACGCCCCTATCACTGACGAGGAACTGACTCAGGCCATTAAAGCCCTACCTGCCCACAAATCCCCGGGACCGGACGGACTGCTATACGAATAGTACAAGACCTTTCTTCCCATCCTTCTCCCATGCATGACCAAGCTATTTAACGCATTTCTACACCAGACCCCAATCCCGACGGACATGCAGCGTTCCTTTATTACCCTGATCCCTAAGCCCGACAAGGACCCTTCGTTGTGCGCCAGCTATAGGCCAATAGCCCTGCTTAATTCATATCTCAAGATATTCACAAAGGTCCTTTCGCTCCGCCTCAATGTCGTGTTGCCTTCCTTGGTCCACAAAGACCAGGTGGGCTTTGTACCCCTCCGCCAAGCAGGAGACAACACAAGAAGGATGATAGACCTTATCGATGTGGCGAGCAGGGAGGGCACGGAATCTCTGCTCCTGAGTCTGGACGCAGAAAAGGCGTTTGACCGCCTGGGATGGCCCTTCATGCTTGGTGAAGACCCCCTTCGCCACCTCATCCGCTTTTCCTGGTACTAACGGGACCCGCCAGGGGTGCCCGCTCTCCCCCCTCCTTTTTGCCCTCTGCGTCGAACCCTTAGCGGCGACGATCCGCGGCAATCTTAGTATTCGGGAAATCCCAGTGAGAGGGAGGGAGTTTAAAATCTCCCTCTTCGCTGATGACATTATTCTCACCCTGACCCATCCTCGCATCTCCCTGCCCAACCTCATTGCCGAACTTGAAAGCTACGGGGCACTTTTGGGTTATAAAACAAACACCTCCAAATCTATGGTTCTGCCACTTAACTTACCCGAACCAGAGATCCTTCACCTGCAGTCAGTGTTCCCGTATAACTGGGAGCAAACCTCCTTAAAATATCTAGGAGTCCAGCTGACCCCGACATTTGCCTCCTTGTACCAGGCCAACCTCCCTCCCCTGTATAAATCAATCAGGGAGTTGATCCAAAAATGGAAATCCCACCAGATATCCCTCCTAGGCCGAATAGCGGCTGTTAAAATGGTAGTTCTCCCTAAATTGTTGTATCTCTTCCAAACCCTTCCGATCCTGATCCCGTATGCTCATTTGCGCGTGCTACAAGCAGATCTTCTCTGTTTTGTGTGAAACCACAGGCGTCACCGCATCCCACGATCGGTCATGGCGGCGGCGAGGACTGAAGGGGGCCTGGCGTTCCCTGACCTGGTCAAATATTACCAAGCATCCCAACTGCGGGCGATAGTTTCATGGTTCCCCCAGAGGTCCTACAATAAGTGGACAGAGGTAGAAAAACTCTGGCTAGCGCCAGTCCACCCCAACAGCCTACACTGGAGTGCAGATGTGGAGGTCGAGCCTGGATGGTTGCTGGGCTCTTTGCAGCAGCTCCGACGCATGTGGCGAAAGCTGGCTCGAGATCTCAAACTCAAATCTGAGAGCTCGCTGCTGACCTCCTTCCTCTACAACCCCAAGGTTCCCACAAGCCTCACCCACCAGATATCGTGGCCCTGGGCCTCACGAAATCTTTTTCATTTCGGACACCTGGTGGACCCTAGAACTAGCACCCTGCATTCGTTTGCTGACCTCCAAGCCAAACATGACCTCTCACGACAGGCATTCTTTAGCTATCTACAGATCCGCCATTACGCTCACACAATAGCCCCTCATTTTCAATTCTCCAAACCATCCCTATTCGAGTGCATTATACTAGGAGGTACAGCCCGTAGGGGACTAATATCGGACATATACAGAATCCTGAACGAACACTCCATACAAGACCGAGGTAAACACGCTTACATGCTCCGATGGGAGAGGGAGCTAGGGGAGGAGATACCGGAGGAGGCATGGAGGGCGGTCTGGAGGCAGGCAGCTAAAAGTTCCATTTGCACCCTTTATAGGGAAAATACATACAAAGTACTCTTCTTTTGGTACCTGACTCCAGACGTACTCCATAGGGTGGTAAACCTCCACATCTGACCGCTGTTGGCGTTGCCACCAGTCCCGAGGCACCTTATTTCACATATACTGGTCGTGCCCCCTAATTGTCCCGTACTGGTCTTTAACGCAGAACCTCCTCTCCCGCCTATTTGGGGTACCCATACCCCTCTCCCCAAAGCTGTTTCTCCTGGGCCTGTCCCAGCCGCAAATGGTCAAACCCTACAAGAAGCTACTTCGGCATATGCTTACTGCAGCAAGATGCCTGATAGCCCTTCACTGGAAAAAGCCACAGCCCCCATCCCAGGAGGCCCTCTATGCTAGGGTCAAGGATGTGGAACTTATGGAAAAGATGACTGCTAGGATCCGGGACAGGCTAGATGACCATGAACTTGTCTGGGAGAGGTGGGATTCCCGGGAGGACCCGTCATGAGCCGGCGGCCTGGATATCGAGGTACCAGCTTACTTTCACTCATCCAGTCTGCCTTCTTCTCCAGTCCCCCCCCCCCTTTTTTTTTTACTTTCTCTTTCTTACTGTCTCTGGCTTTCTTTTCTTTGATCCTCAACTACCATGGATATCATAGAGAGTACGATTAAATGTGATGCTACCATGACGTGGTGCTGTGCCATATTGTCCTGTTGTGTGTCTGCTACTAGCAGAGGGGCAGGCGAGGAGAGGGAGAGAATGCCTGTCACTCCCCTTTCCACCGCCGGACCAGCCCTGGACAGACACGGGCACTCTTGCACGAGCAATCTTGTTGCTTTTGTACCTTTATATACGCGCGCATTGCTACTATGTTTTGTATTGAACCTTTTCTAAATAAAAAAAAAATGTATTTGAAAAAAAAAACTATCCCCTATTTTGTAAACGCTATAAATTTTGCGCAAACCAATCGATAAACGCTTATTGCGATTTTTTTTTTTTTACCAAAAATAGGTAGAAGAATACGTATCGGCCTAAACTGAGGAAAAATAATTTTTTATATATGTTTTATTTAATATTGAATTTTTTTCAAAATTGTCGCTCTATTTTTGTTTATAGCGCAAAAAATAAAACCCGCAGAGGTGATCAAATACCACCAAACGAAATCTCTATTTGTGGGGAAAAAAGGATGCCAATTTTGTTTGGGAGCCACGTCGCACGACCGCGCAATCGTCTGTTAAAGCGACAAGCAACGCAGTGCCGAATTGTAAAAACGCCTTTGGGCATTTAGCAGCATATTGGTCCGGGACTTAAGTGGTTAAGCATCTGTGGGGCATGCTCAAACAGAAGTCAGAGGAGTGCAAGGCCTCTAACATCCACCAGCTCTGTGATGTCACCATGGAGGAGTGGAAGAGGACTCCAGAGGCAACCTTTGAAGCTTTGGTGAACTCAATGCCCCAAGAGGGTTAAGGCCATGCTGAAAAATAATGGTGGCTACACAAAATATTGACACTTTTTGAGCCCAATTTGGACATTTTCACTTAGGGATGTACTTACTTTTGTTGCCAGTGATTTAGACATTAATGTATGTGTGTTGCGTTATTTTGAGGGGACAGCAAATTTACACTGTTATACAAGCTGTACACTCACTACTTTACATTATAGAAAAGTGTAATTTCTTCAGTGTTGTCACATGAAAAGATATAATAAAATATTTACAAAAATTTGAGGGGTGTACTCACTTTTGTGAGATACTGTAGTTTTAAAGGGGTTGTAAAAGCAGAAAGTTTTTTTATCCTAATGCATTCTATGCATTTATATAAGTAGCCTTCTCTGTGCAGAAGCCCTCCTCAGCCCCCCTAACACTTACCTGAGGTTCCTCTCTGTCCGAGATTCTCCTTCCTAGCCATGAATAAGCACTAATTCAGTGCGAAACGCGTCAGCTGTTCCCATGCCTCCATTGCTGTAACCATGTGATGTATTTGCTGTTTGTTAAAAAAAGACAACCTCAACGGTTTTTGGAGTGCGGCTATCCATCTTCTATCCATTTTCCTAAACCTCCTTCCTAATTGGCTGAGACACAGCAGCGGCGCATTGGCTCCTCTTGCTGTCAATCAAAGTCAGCTAGCTATTAATGGAAGAGAGGGGATGGGGCCGGGTAGGGCTTAGTGTCTGAATGGACACAGAGAGCTGAGACTCAGCTTGGGTGCCCACATAGCAAGCCGCTTGCTGTGGGGGCACTAAACAGATGGGGGGCAGAATCACAGAAGAGGAACCTGAGTGGAGAATCCAGGCTGCTCTGTGCTCTGTGATACCAATGATGAAGAACTGTTGCTCCCACTGACACCAATGATGGAGAACTAATACGCCCACTGACACCAATGATGGGGCGCTCTTCCCGTCAGTGATACCAATGATGGGGCACTATTCCTCCACTGATACCAACTATGGGGCATTATTCCTCCCACTGATACTAATGATGGGGCATTATTCCTTCCACTGACACCAATGATGGGACATTATTCCTTCCACTGACACCAATGATGGGACATTATTCCTGCCACTGACACCAATGATGGAACACTATTCTTCCCACTGACACCAATGATGGAACACTATTCTTCCCACTGACACCAATGATGGAGCACTATTCCTCCCACTGACACCAATGATGAGGGACTATTCCTCCTGCTGATACCTATGATGGAGAACTATTCCTCCCACTGACACCAATGATGAAGCACTATTCTTCCAATTGATACCTATGATGGGACACTATTCCTCCCACTGATACCAATGATGGAGCACAATTTTTCCCACCGATACCAATGATGGGACACTGTTCCTTGCACGAACACCAATGACGAGGCACTATTCTCTCTACTGATACCATCAATTGGGCACTATTCCCACCACTGACACCAATGATGGAGCACTATTCCTTTCCCAGATACCAACAATAGGGCATTATTTTCCTGCTAATGCCAATGATGGGGCATTGTTTACTCACATTGACACCAGAGCATTTTCTACTTACACTGGCCACAGTCCGGCCCCCTCAAAGTCTGAAGGACATTAAATGGCCCCTTTGTTTAGAAGGCATGGAGACCCCTGCTTAAGATATACTCTAAAATGTGCATTCAAGACACTCTTAGAAGCTTTCCAGTGATGCTACACCAAATCAAGAAGTAAATAACTTTAGAAAGTGGTATCTGTAATTGGGATTTAAACATGGTCCTATCCAAACCAAGGTTGCCAACCCAACATGTATTTAATGAGCAGCAGAAAATTTTTATGGAAACACCAACATCACTGAACTACCACTTTATAAATGGCACTTTTCTAACAGCCATTGAATATGTATTATTAGGCACCCTCACTGTATACCCCTGCAATTGTTATGGACAGACCTTTTGCATAAAACATATTTCAGTGGTCAGATTATATCTACACATCTAAAGCCGAATAGTGCTTTGAGCTTTGTCATACTGTGGAACACTTACCACCTTTCATAATCCCCTTGGAAGTAAGGATTGTAAATGATGTCACTGCTGACACATGCTGATTATAATGATCGTTCCCTGATAGCTCATATGTGCCCCATCTAGAAGGTACTGTAGTGTGACTCATATCCGTAGGAACCATACCAGAAGGAGCATCCTTCTACATAACAACACCATGACTTCTCATACATAACTACATTTTACAACTGTAAGGTTCATTAGCAATCATATCATCAATAATACATGTAAAACAAAATTCATAAATGCAAAATGCTTCATCTGAAATGCTGAGAAAATGTTTTATCCAGTTTTTAAATTGTACAGCAGGTGTGAAATGACAAGCAATATTTAACTATTGTGAATCTCATTTATTTGCAGTATTAATAAAAGGAATGACAAAAGAATTTATCCATTGCATGATTTCCGATAGACGGCACATCATTAAACAATATTATAGCATAAAATATAGGATCTGTCAGCAAGCCAAATATGTACTTAGGTACTATTAAAATTTTAGCTATTAGGAGAGATTATCTAGTAAATATCGCAAGCAGAACAACACGTTTTGTAATTAATTCATAAAATATATACCGGTATGTTTAACCACTTGCCACTCAGGCCAAGTCTCACATTTCTCTCTTAGGCCGCGTACACACGATCCAACTTATCCGATGAAAACGGTCCAACGGACCGTTTTCATCGGATATGTCTGCTGGGCTGTTTTGGTCTGATGGTTGTACACACCATCAAACTAAAATCCCCGCGGACAGACAGTGCGGTGACGTGGCGGTGACGTTGACACCGCCACGTCACCAATCCAGGAAGTAAAATACTTCCACGCATGCGTAATCTGAAAGATGATGTTACGCAGAGTAAATAGATGCTTAACATGTCACGCTTCAAAATTGCACACGCTAGTGGAATGGCGCCAAACTTAAAAATCCCCATAGGTGATGCTTTCCATTTTTTTACAGGTTACATGTTTTGCTTTACAGAGGAGGCCTAGTACTAGAATTATTGCTTTCGCTCTAACGTTTGCGGTGATACCTCACATGTGTGGTTTGAGCGCAGTTAACATATGTGGGCGTCAGTGGTGTATTTAGGTTTTGTGCTGCCCTTCCCTGACTAAACTCGTTCAACCCCTAATATTAATATGATCCACCCCTTCCTGTCAAGGTCACACCCCTTCCCGTTTAAGACCTGCCCTGAAATTTTCCAGTGGGGACACTAGTTATAAGGGCCTTGGGGGAGGGGGGGGATTCCCTTAATCTGCAGAGATTTCCTTTCACTTCCTGTTTGGCTATGGGGCAAGAAATGAAGGGAAATTAATGGATGGCAAAAAACAGGGGCTATAACCGTTCATTACTCTATCCAAAATGGCAAAAAAAAAGTGTTGCCTATAGTTTTACTTTAAGCACAAATTTCTGCTAAATTTATGGAGGACTAAGAGGATATAACCATGCCAGTGGTGCAGCAGAAAACATATAGCACGGCGATGAAGGTATACAGTGATGAAGGTATGTGGTCCAGTGAGCAAAGGAAAGATTGGGGGCAGGAACAAATAAATCCATCTGTTTTTTTTTTCCAGAAATCCACAGAAATAAAATTAACATTACTTAATTATAACTGACACAAGCAAAGCATTGCAGGAGAGTCCTACTACCTACCTGCCAGGTATAGGTGACCATGTCAGTGTCCCTTGGGTTTGCACCATCCCTATCATACTGGCAGCAGTGCGGCCGCTTTATGGGGGCGCCAGACCGGTTTGTCTTTGCAGCCCAATCCACCTCATAAGACTGGCGCTACACTTAGGCCCCATACACACGAGCAAATAGATTTGTTCAAATCGGTCAGACAGACCGATTTGAACAAATCTGTCTGCTGGGGTGTATTGGTTTGATCGTGTACACACGATCAAACCAAAATCCCCGCCGGCAGACAGCGCGCTGACGTGTTGGTGACGTGGCGGTGACGTTGACACCGCCACGCCACCGCACCAGAAGGTAAAACACTTCCGTGCATGCGTCAAATCCATTTGACGCATGTGCGGGCAGATATGTCTGCTGGTTAGCGTACTAACCAGCAGACATGTCGGGCGGACGGATTCCCAGCTGACAGATTTTAAAGCATGCTTTAAAATCTGTCGGCTGGCCAAATCTGTCTGCTCACCCATACACACGATCGAATCTGTCTGCTGGGACGGTCTGGCAGACCGTTTCCAGCAGATAGATTTGATCGTGTGTATGCAGCCTCAAAGTGTAGCGCCAGCCAGCGGGGACTCTTTTCATCCTGCCCCCCTGCAAAGTGCTGCCCTAGGCCTGGGTCTTGTTGGCCCAGGCCAAGATACAGCATTGGTGGGCGAGACTTACATACGCATTCACTTTTGCGAGCGAGCACGCGGGGACATGGGTGCTTTAAAAAAAAAAAATGTTGTTATTGTTATTGTTAATTTATTTTTCTATTTTGACACTTTCTTTTTACTTTTTTTTTTATTACTTTTATTCCTATTACAAGGAATGTAAACATCTGTAGTAATAGGAATAGTGCTTGACAGGTCCTCTTTACAGTGAGATATGGGGTCAAGAAGTCCCCAGATCTCACCTCTAGGCTGGGAAGCCTGAAATGAAAATAAAAAATAAAATCTTAGCTTCCCAGCCGAGGCAGCGGCATTTTTTTAAATGCAGTGGCTGGGCTTGACACCATAATCGGGCCCAGCCTCCGAACGATCATAGACTCCGGGGACCATCTGGCCCACCGGAAATCTCTATTGTCAGCATTTAAGGCCGGTTAATTCTTTCTCTGGTTTGCCAATGGCAGGGGCAAGCGAGATGTCCCCTTCCGCTGCCTGTAAGAATGATCAAGCAGCTGAATAGCTCTTATGGCGAAGGAAAGACGATATCTGAATGATGCCTGTAGCTGCAGGCATCATTCAGATATCACTGCTCAAAGTCTGCAACGTCATTTGACATTACGCGGGCAGCAAGGCCCACTGTAGGCAGGCATAATGACACATGGGCTTGTTTCCTTGGCCATCTAGTGGCATGATATTTTACCAAAATTTTCAGCTACACACAACCCCACACAACTCTAATCATCACTATATATCTAAATGATGGTGTGATGTTCATTTGATAAACTCTGCATAATGTAATATCCAGAGACATAAACTACTGTGGGAAAGGAAAAAATGTCACAAAGACCAACCAGGTAATATATCAATGATAGCGACAATAAATACAAGATAATTGTAGAACTAAAAGTCCTAGCAATAAATGAAAGTGGTCAGTTCATTGCACCAGTGGTAGCTCCCTTGGGCAAACTCTGAAAAGACAAATAGAAGAGAGACAAGGCATGCCAGACTAAGTGCAGCATGTGTTGAACAATTTATTCAAAAGTAAAAGAGGCCAAATGACTACTCACATAATAGAAGTGAGTATCAGGCAAATATGGATAATATCAATGCTGTATCTTGGCCTAGGCCACCAAGGCCCAGGCCTAGGGCAGCACTTTGCAGGGGTAGCATGAAAAGAGTCCCCGCCGGCTTGCGCTACACTTTTAGTGTAGCGCAAGTCTTATGAGGTGGACTGGGCCGCCCCCATAAAGCAGCTGTAGTGCTGCCGGTATGATAGGGATGGTGCAGACACAAGGGACACTGACATGGTCACCTATACCTACCAGGTAGGTAGTAGGACTCTCCTGCAATCATTTGCTTGCGCCGGTTGTACATTAAGAAATCCTAATATTATTTCTGTTGATTGCTGATGAGAAAAATAAACAGATGGATTTATTTGTTCCTGCCCTCAGTCCTTCCTTTGCTCACTGCCTGGACCACATACCTTCATCACTGTGCTACATGTTTTCTGCTGCACCACTGGCATGGTTATTTTTTCCATTTTGGATTGAGTAAGGGATGGTTATAGCCCCTGTTATTTTTTTTTTGCCGAGAAAAATCTCTTAAATTAAGGGAATCTTTCCCCTGCCCAAGGCCCTCAGAACTAGTGTCCCCACTGGAAAATTCCAGGGCAGGTCTTAAACAGAAAGGGGTGTGACCTTGACAGGAAGGGGTGGATCATATTTAAATTGGGGGTGCACAAGTTTAGTCAGGCCTAAGGTAGCACAAAACCTAAATACACCACTGGATAATATGGAGTCCCTGGAGCGTGTAGTGACTATGGACTCCACATTATCCATATTTGTCTTGTCTCTTCCATAAACTACTGAGGGACAGTAATGCTACTAGAGCCGCCACCACACTTAAGAAGCTGATGATTAAGACCACCCCAGATCGAGATTCAAACCATGTATGGGCAGGCTGAGTGTATCCAAGCTGATCGATCAATCAATTTGAGTACATAGCTGCTAGCGGTAATCACTGTGTTCTCCCTGCAGGGAAGGCTACACTTACGGTGTTGATGTGGGAATCACCCGTGGTTGCAGGAAGGAAAATCGCTCCGTCTATGGCTGGCTTTAGCCATGGATCCTGCTAAGGTTCAGGACATTTTGCAGTGACTACTTTCCATCAATTTTAATTCCATTTGGCACTTTCTACAGAAAGTTTATCAACGGCTTCTCTACCCTGGTGGAACCCATTCCTGACCTTACGAGAAAGGCACTAATCCTACATTGTGGCAAAAGATGCTAGCCACATATTTGAAACCTTAAAAAATCCTTAACCTCAGCTACTATCTTGAGGCATCTGGATCCTGCCTTGTAATTCTTGCTAGAAGTTGACACTTCTGAAATTTGGATAGGACCTGTCTTGTAACTGTCAAGGAAACTTGCATCCTAGTGTGTTTTTTTTTTTTTTTGCAAATTCCCCTTCTATGACTGCAACTATGACAATGGCAACTGAGAGTTACTGCCACAACATGGCCCTTTGAAGAGTGGCATCACTGGCTGGAGGAGGAACAACATCGGTTTACCATTTTTACGGAGAAGAACCTCATGTGCATTAAATGGTTAGACTCAGGGGTCCCAATTTTTCCCCAGATTGAATTTCATCATGACCTATTGCCAAGGCCTTAGGAATGGTGAGGCAGGGGCTCTTTCTTGAAGTTTCAGAACCCTGCCTTTCTTACCATTGTGATGAGCACCCCACACTCCTTTATGCTAAGATCATTGCCACTGTAGCACACCCCCGTAGGGAATGCAGGTGAACTTGGATCCCCCACTCCTGTACAGCTAGGCACACCAAATTTTCACAAGCACCTAGAGTCAGAAAACAGTACATGGCTGTGTTTTTGTTATTTATTCGAGGGTTAGTAACTTGGATAGGGATGGGAGGCTATGCGATGCCAACTTGACTTCAGCAAAACTTCAGAGACATCTACCTATATACACCTATATACAGTCTTCTTTACTTTCCTTCAGCATTTTCACTTGCTTGTTCCAGCTCAATCACTTTGAGTAATCTGACAGGCTCCCAGTCAGATTAGCAATAGCCCATTACAGGAACTTGTAGCCCCTTTTTGTGTAACACCGATGTAATTAAACCTCTTGCAACTTTTACTCTGTGGCCATTGATCCCAGCATCACCTTTTCAGTAGCTGCCCCTTTCACCAGTCCATCCAACTTACTCTTTACTAGCCAACCTGGCTGATTCTCGGGAGATCTCTAGGGAAAAGCTGAAGACTTAAGCACACCGCTGTCTTCAAGGGAGACTGGCTACATGTGGCAGTCTCCCCGCTTTATTAGTCCCCACAGTGTTGCTCTACTCAATCTGTCCTCTCTTGCTCTCGTACCTCCTGGAAAGACTTCCTACTGTGTGTTTTGGCAGGATCATTCCAGCACCCAAGCCCCGGCCCAATGCAGGACACCCCCCCAATGCTAGGGGGCACTCCTGAGGGCCACCGACACCCTCCTTAATTCTGTATCGCCATCTTCTGCCTAACTGCCCTGCTGACATGGCTCATTTCAATTTAAGGCATTTAAATATTCAAGGCAGCTCCTCCTAACCTTCACCCTCTAGTTATTGAACATTATCCAACCTTCTAGATCAGGGAGAAGCACCAGAGAGCTGCCAGGATTAGTCACCCAGCCCTGACCTTTAGTAAACCCCTTACCCAGATTCAAAAGACTAATTTTACAATGAGCTAGTAAATGTACTTGAGCTAACTCCTAGCACACACTAGAGGGTGCTAAACTACTCTCTCTCCCAGTCTTTTCTCTCTGTATCAGGTGGCTCATATTTCTGTTCTTGCAATGCCCCTACTAACTGATGACTCAACAGAACAAAGCTATCTGGCCTACTTTTAACACTACCTGTCTGCAAATTCCTCTCTTGATAGATTTCAAATTGATTTACCTCTCTCTCTCAGGCCAAGACTATCATCTGGACCACTTTAGCGGGATGGCCTTTTTTGTGACATTACCAAAGCTGCCCACTGCCAAACAACCGTCCACTCTTTTTCATCCAAGACATTTTCAGGCTTCATTGCTAAAACCAGTCAACCTGGATACCAGTGTTTCCGCTAAACCTCAAGTTACTCCCAATGGTCAGGAGGTGTTTTTAGGCAGAGACTATATTACACTTTAGTAAGATTCAGAACTTGCCTCAATTCCTAATTCACTGGAAGGGTTTTAGCCAAGAAGAACACATTTTGGCTTCCTCTCAGTATGCTGATCATCTAATAGGGAGTTTTAATTTCCTTCATTCATCTCTGCACCACCCATCCCTGCCTCTTCACTACTGCTTGCTGCCTGTTTTAACTCTTGCCTGGATAAAGCATACGCTACTGATTGCCACCTGTCCTGACCCTTGTCTGGATAACAGACTCTGCCTCTGCCTAATGCTATCCAGTCCTGACCACTGCAAGCTCGGCATCCAGCCAGTCACTAGTCCTGGTCATTCCCACATATGGTACCTTCCGTGAATCATTTCAGTATTGTGAAGCCACTTGGCATGACACATGTACTCTCTCTCTCTGTAAGGGTTGCTGGGGAATGTCCAGGAGTATAGCGCGGAGGACATTCATGTACCAGTAGTTATACTAGTCTTAAGAGAAAGTTAGCTTTTGTAAGTGAAACTGCAAATGCGCTTTTTCACAGAACAGACTCCAACCTGTAAACCTTACAGTAAGCAGGAATTTCTCTAAAGTGATAGAAAATCCCCTCTGATGTCCTCATTGGAAGATTTCTCCATACTCCCTGTTTTGTTTGCAATCATAAAATGTGGGATTTCCCATCATTTGACATTTGTCATCAAAACAAAGAGGTGAACAGAGGCATGCCACACTTGCAGAGCAAGGGAGGTATCAACATGCATCCCTTTGTCAGCAATGTGTAAAACTCCACAGTTTCCCATGTGCAATTTCAAGTGTATTAAAGGGAACTTATCAGAACAGAAATATGGAAGCTCATTGCTGATTTGTTCTTGAACGTGCAAGTCTTGGAATTGTTATACTTATCTTCTTTTACAGCTTAGTTAAAAAGATTCACAGAATTTTTCTTGTAGCTGTACCGTTGTCTGTTAATGTCGTATACAGCAATGTTTCTCAACTCAAGTCCTCAAGTACCCCCAGGTCATGGTTTCACGATTTCCCTCAGATGAAATGACCTGTGCAAAATAATGGAGAGCCTGAAAACATGACCTGTTTGGGGGTACATGAGGACTGGAGTTGAGAAACATTAATATACAGTGTGTACAATGAAAATCTATCATCTGTGGATAGATTGCATTTTTCCAGCAACATAGAAACCAGACGTTATCTGACATGTTAAGGGTGCAAGCGTCTAAGCAAATGATAATTTGATGGAAGAATTATTTGTAGACTACAATACTTTAAATGTATCCTGTGCCTTTGGGTACTTTTACTCCATTATCTTACTGATTTAATATTTTACTGCTATCATATATTCCATGCTAGACAAGTAAAGGGTGCTGATATATCTAGGTCAAAGGATAGAGAGAGCAATATCAGTTGTATTTTGGAGAAAGATAAAATTATTTCATGTCTGAATTTTAATAAATTCATCTATGTGCCCCCTGCTTTCATGTATAATTAAAGTATTCAAAGAAAAATTTGACTTTGGGCAGTGTGCCAAGTACTGATTGAAATGAAATTACTGGAAATCAAGCTAAGGTTAGAAAATTATGTTCAGTACAGTATAATATAGCACTGGCTTCGACAAGGAAAGTACAGTAATCATAATTTCATTTAATTTTAGACAGTGGACTTTGTCTTCGAGGAGGATTGTGTGACCCACAAAACTAGTCTTATTTTCTGTTTTTAAAAAAAGTAATTGGACAAAAAAAGTGCACTAAGATAAGGAACCTTTCCCTGCTGACAATTTCTGAAGGAACAAAAGCCTGGCCAGGTTGGAGTTGTGTGACTAACTGTTATGCTTTTTCTAAACAAAGTTGAATTTGTAACACGCATGCAGTTCATATTAAAACCTCTGTCAAGTTTTTATTGCTATGTGGTGCTCCCTTTCCCTGAACAGCATGAACCTAATTAAAATGATATTTCTCCCTAAATTTCTAAATGTCCTTCATGCAGCTCCTCTTTTCTTTCCAAATTAAATTGTTCTAACCTATAGATTTTGCAAAGCCTTCCTCTATTTGTAACAGGAAAAAAATGCTGGGAATCAATTACCCCCTTCCTCAGTCCCTTCACTGGTTGCCCGTGAAGGACCGGATCACATTCAAGGCCCTCTGCCTCACCCACAAATGTGTACAAGGAACTGCTCCCCAATATTTATGTGAGAAAATAAAATACCACAACCCCAACCGCGTTTTCAGGTCAACTAACCAAAATCTACTTAAAATCCCCAAGGCCCCTTACAAAACAAAAGGAGAGCGAAGATTTGCAGTCCAAGGACCCCGACTATGGAACGCATTGCCAACCAGTATCCGTACGGAAACGAATCACCAGGCCTTCAGAAAAAAAAAGACCCACCTATTCTGAAGGCCAAATTAGAAGTAAATGGATACAAAGCCCCTGATTCAGTTTGCATGTGTAACGCTATATAAGTTTTTCATTTATTCATTCATTTGAAACAACTTCCATTCAAGAATAGCTAAATCCTCCCTACGTGCCACAACTTCTGAGGAAGGTCTAACCTTCCAAATCTGTATCATAACTTTATTGCCTCCCAGCTTACATATGTATACATTTTTTTTACATATAATTGTTTTTTTTTTAACAAACAAATGCAGAGGAACACTTTCTAGCCTAAATTTTGAAATAAAGATTATTTATTTTCAATGGTTCAGGCCCCGTACACACGGCAGAGAACCTCGACGGGCGGAACACATCGTTCCGCCCGTCGAGGTTGTTTGCCGGCCGTCAGAATCGGCGACCCGCCCGTCGGGAAAGGCAACCAGCCATTCATCCCGACGGGCCGTCGAGCAAATAGAGAACCTGTTCTCTATTTGCTCGACGGGTTTCCCGACGAGCGGGCCTCGCCGAGAGCGTACACACGGCCGAGGTTCCCAGTAGAATGCGGCTCCCAGCGAGGTTCTCGCTGGTTTCTGCCGAGAACCTCGGCCGTGTGTACGGGGCTTTAGACCGGAATACACGAGTACCAGTCTGCTTTCCTTTATATAGTAAAAAAAATAAAAATAAAGAAAAAAAGTGGTGAATAAATACCACCAAAAGAAAGCTCTATCTGTCTAAAAAAACTATTATAAAATGAATTTGAGTACAATGTTAAATGTAATTGTCAGTCAAAGTATTAAAGCACTGAAAACCAATAAATAGACTGGACAGGAAGAGGGTATAACATGCTGGCCCTCAAGTAGTTCAAGAACTTTCTGATCATTGGCATAGGTGTGCGCAGTCTTTGGCATTAGGGTGTGCACCCCAAAGCTCAAACACACTCTACCAATCACTCACTCATTCAGAAAGGGAAGGGGCCGGTAAATGGCATATGGGGGAGGCTGGAGTGTACAGGGGCTGGAGATCACTGGGGGGCTGGAGTGCAGTGGGGGAGCCTGAGAGCAGTGGGGGGGTCACCTGGGAGCCTAAGAGCACTAGGGGGCAGTAGAAAAAAGCTGGATAGGAGAAGCAGCTGCATACACACAGTAAAAGAATCCATTGATTGTTTTACTGTGTGTATGAAGCTGCTTCTCCTATCCTATCCAGATGTGCGCATGGAGAGACACACTCACTTTCCCTACTGTCCGGAACACCGGTGGTCGCATCTCCTGTAGATTCCCTCCTTCTTCACGGTCACAGGTAACGTGACCTGTAGTCTCCACCCCCCAGCCCGATGGCCGAACTGTAATGCCGGCCGGCCGGCCAGCCAGCCAACCAGAGGCCAGATGAGCGACGGGGGGCTCAAAGAGAAGCTCAGCTGCCTTGGCCCCACAAAAACATGTGGCTCACGGCCCACCAGGCAAGTGCCCAGTGTGCCCTATGGCCAGTCCGGGCCTGATTGGCAGCATTGGCAGAGTGGAGTTAGGAACATTGAAGAAAACCCAACTAAAGACTGGACATTCGCTCTCTACCTCAACTCACAAGTATCACCCCTAGACACCGGCCAGGTAACACAACACACCGATCCCACTTATACTTAGCGGCTCCAGAATGGGGTAGTACTACATAATCATTTTATATTAAGGTTTTTTATAAGTTATTACAAAGACATTAGACATAAACCAGATACAAGTAGAAATACAGAATTACCATAGGTACAGAAATGTCATGATGTACACATCAGCCATATGGCAAATATTACATAGATGTGAAAGGTAGCAGTGGCATTCCAAGTAAGATAGACTTCATAACCAACAGGCACAAGTGATTTAGATGAAAACAATATTACAGGAGAAAAGATAATGGCAACAAAAGTATAGTAACCACCAACATGCAACCCTGCAGGGTATGACTATCAAAGTCAAGTACAAGGGCCTGCGTAGTAGACCCATCCCTGTTGAGGAACATGGGAGCAATGGAAGCTGCCGCGTATGTAGATGATTGGTTTCTGTGCAAAGCTGCATCAGATTTTGCACTCTTCGGTTTTGGTAAATCAACCCCAAGATGCAGCACTTGTGAGGGGAAACTACAGAGCCTGTAGCTTTAATGTCACCTCACTCCCAGTGACGTGCTTTTGAGGATCCTCTTCACACTTTCTCCCTGAGACATGCAGTCAGATATATAAGGGGCTCTATGACACAGGTCCAATCACAGGCACACAGGGGCACCAGCCACTAATGATGGGGTCACAGCATGCACCCCCTCGCTACCAGAGCACACAGTCATCCATGCCAGTTACACTAAACACACACCACCTGCAAGTTTATAAAACCCACACACTACCAGTTACTAAAGGCAACGGCGCTAAGATCTTTTGCAGCATTCTCCACTTGTAAACCTTTGTAGCACACTTCCATAGATGTAAGCCCTGTTCTTTTGATATACCTGCCACACATGCACCCCTTTGAGAGACTTTAGACCAGGCACATAGTAACTTAGGAACTTTTATTAAAGTTTCTGGCAAGTACAGAGTTAACAGTTCACAGTCTCTGAGTTTATTGCAGATACAGTTCAGTTCATTCTAGCTAACTATGCTAACTCAGGGCATACCTTCGAAGCATGAAAAAGTCCTCTAATCAGAGTCTATGTTCTAGCTACAGTACCCCCACTGGGTACCCCAAAGGGGAAGGCACGTGCTCTTGGTAGAATTACATCCTGCAGCACACCTTCTCGTCAGCTCCCATGCGGAAGGTCCAAGACCCAAAAAAAGCTGCCTTCCTTTGTATTTATAGCTCACTACAAGGGGGCAAAGCCATGAACACCTGCGAGTAGGCAGACGTAACACCTTTTTAACTCCTGGGCAGCTTTCTAACTTACTAATACAATTACTGACACAACAGATGTACCAATACATATTTTTTATCCCTCTTAAACAACACTGTAAAAATAAAGTGAACTTTACTTTGTAGCGTACACCTGTAAGCATCTACTTACATGTCTTTTGGACGTTGTTTTTTATTATTATTATTTTTGAACCATTTTATTCTTTGTTTTATTTATTTATTTATTTATTTATAAAAATGCTTTTTGGGAGCGCAGTCATTACCCGAAGGCCTCGATGCGCTCATTATTATAGCAGTAATAAATGTATGAACGCTATCATTGTTGACTTATTTTTAAAGGTGTATGCTCCTGCAGTTGTTGATAAGTCACTATACCTAAAAATAAGCATGTACATACTAGGGGCTGGATTCACAGCCATCGGCGCATCTTTATGCCGCCGTAGCGTATCTTCTTTACGCTACGCCGGCGCAACGTTGAGAGGCAAGTATGAAATTCACAAAGAAAATGCGCCCAACGTTGCGCCGGCGTAGCGTATATTCGTCGGCGTAAGCCGACGTAAGTCCAAGTAGGTGGAAGTGGGCTGGAAGTGGGCGTGATGCATGGTAATGAAGCGTGACCCCATGCAAATGATGGGCTGAGCGTCATCCAAGTACTTAAAACGAATGGCGCATGCGTCATAACTTGGACGTATCCGTATCCCTGGACAACCACGTCAAAATAACTGGCTAAGATACGTCGAATCACTGCCTACGACGTGAACGTAACCTACGCCCAGCCCTATTCACGTAGTACTACGTAAACAACGTAAAATACGACAGCTGTTCCCTGGTCATACCTTCGCATGAGTTGCGCCTCCTATATGAGGAATAACTTTACACCGGACATAACCCTTACGCAAATCGCTTAAAACATGCGCTGGGCGCAAGTACGTTCGTGAATCGACGTATCTCCCTCATTTGCATATTTACATCACAAATCAGTGGGAGTACCAAATGCGTCCAGCGTAACTATGCGCCCACTATACGCCGGTGTGGGCAAGTTACGTCGGTCGGATGAAGTCAGTTTTTTTGGCGTATCTTAGTTCTATGGGTACGGCACATAGATACGACGGCGCATATTTACACTTACGCGGCGTATATCAAGATACGTTGGCTAAGTGCTACATGAATCCGGGCCTAGATTTAGGTACCCCACACATAGGAAAATGTGACTTTGACTAAACATTCTCTGGTCAAGAATCAATTACTGCTATTTGAAATACTGTACATGGACTTGAAAAGAGTAGCCTGAAGAGAAAGTCTGTTGAATGTGTTTCTCTACTATATAAATATGTCCCTTTTGTCTTCACCAATGATCAATGCTTTCATAGCTCTCATAAATGAAATCAAAATCAATAATTTTGCATCTGCTGTACATGGCAATATAATAATATATGTATGCATCATAACATGTTATATAAAGAATATTTTTTAAGTCCTACACATCTAATACACAATTGATGTACTATACTATTGATGTTTATCTCCTTCCCATTAACTTTTTGAAGGAAAAGCTAAATATGGCAGTAGAAATTGACTACAGAACAAGTCAGCCAGTCTTCCTTCTTGGCTGTGTGCTGAATAGTATTCTGTTCAATATAGGGCTTGCACTTTCCCAGCCATTAGCCAGCTGCCTCAGCATTTCATTATCAACAGGGTGTTTTATACATCAAAGACATCTCCAAACAGTGTGATCAAGTGGAAGAGACTGCGCCTGGTCAGTGTTACTCATAGAGTTACTCTTTTCCTACAGTTGTGCGCATGGCATTTTACCATCTGGCTTACTTTCAGAAGAGATACAATGGAAACACAAACATGTGTTCCTCTTACTGTGTTTACTCTAAAAACAACCTTGGTAACATTGGAAGGTCGGAGTGAAATTGCATATTACTATCTTGTGTGTTTCATAGGGCCAGGATTGTCCACTCCTCTCATTTTTCCCCAATTGCAATCCAAATAAAGACAGGACATTTACTTTTTAGGAGGAAAAAAAAGGCAATCCAAATAAAGACAGCACATTGACTTTTTAGGAAAAGGTACAGAATTTGTTTATTTAAAATTAGTTTGATTTGTTTACTATACAATTTCAAACATTTTAAAACCACTAGAGAGCACTTCTGCGGATCCTGGCACCTCGCAATACCAGGTGAGTGAGGACGCCTTCAGTTAAAACCTCTCTAGGTCATGCCTGGGGTATTGCCAAAGTACCCACTGTTATGTTACTTACCCAAATACCACTTTACCTTATTTAAATAATACAAAAGATGTACTTCATGGGTTTAAATGGCCAAAGCAGCCGTTTATTACAATAACCCACCATAAAACCAATTTATTACATACTATACACAGTGAATAAACAGAAAAACATACTATAACTAGGCATGTGCATTTCGTTTCGTTCCGAATCGAAATTCGGACGAATTTTCCATTATTCGGACATTCGGATGCATACGAATTCCCGAATTGCAATATTAGCGAATTTACCGAATCAGAACGAACGTTTTCGATTCCGAATCGAAAACCCGCGGACTAAATTCGATCGGAATTAGAAAAAAAAAATATTTTCGAAATTAATTCGAAAAAAATTATATTCGAAAAGAGACTATTTGTTTTCTAATCTGGTTGAAATATTTTCGATTTCGACCGGATTTTTCGAAATTCGGTCGAAAACGAACGAATTCCGAAAACGAATTCAACACATGTAACGAACCTAACTTAACGAAATGTATTAAATGACGAATTGAAACGAAACGAAACAAAACTAATTTTTGACTTTTGCACATGCCTAACTATAACCTCTCTGACTGAATGTAACTGCCTGTTTTCTATGTCTCAGGCCTCGTACACACAACCGTTTTCCTCGACAAAATCCATCAAGAAACTTGGTGGCAGAGCTTTTTTGCCAAGGAAAACGGACATGTGTATGTTTTTCGTTGAGAAAACTGTTGTGGATCTAGACGAGAACAGGTTCTCTTTTTTCTCTTCGGGAGTCTCAATTTCCTCGTCTCGTTTCTCGTCGGGCTGGTTTAAGACGAGAAACACGTTCGTGTGTATGCTTAGACACCTGCGCATGCTCAGAACGAAGTATGAGATGAGAGCGCACCTTTGGTAAAAGTAGCGTTCGTAATGGAGCTTACAATCTAAGATCCCCAACTCACATTCATACATATGTATACTAGGGCCAGTTTAGACAGGAGCCAATTGACCTATCAGCATGTCTTTGGAGTGTTGGAGGAAACTGGGGTACCTGGAGGAAACCTATGCAGGCACACGGAGAACATGCAAACTCCAGGCATGTAACCATTGCCATGGTTAGTATTCAAACTGACGACCCTAGTGCTGCTGGGTAGAAGAGCTAACCACTATGCCACTGTGCTGCCCATAAATTGGTATTCCAAATCCAGAGACCACTTACCAAATTCCTGGCCTGCTTAGGCTCCATCCTTCAGCTGATCCCTGCCTGCACTCAGGTGCCCGTGGGGGGAGGTCAGTACACACATGTTGGATCATGCCCACCATGCTATATATTAAATGTCTCCTCTTTCTCTCTCTTTTTTCTGCCTGCAAAACTGGAACTCCCCACATAGTCAGAGCTTGTTGCCACTTGTAGCCCTGAGAGGGTATCAACATTTTCTTTGAGTGGTGGCCCAATACACCAAACAGGCTTCTACATCATGATAGAATAAACTGGCAAAGAAAAAGACAGCATGCTGCCCAGTTCTGTCTGCCCCCTGCTACTAAACCTGTTGTCTTGTCCACATTTTTTTACCTTTTTACCTGCCCCTCCAAACAGGCCACGTACACACGGCAGGGAATCTCGACGGGCAAAACACATCGTTCCGCTCGTCGAGGTTCCCTGCCGGCCGTCGAAATCGGCGACCCGCCGTCGGGAATGGCAACCAGCCATTCTTCCGGGCGGGCCGTCGAGGAAATAGAGAGCGTGCTCTCTATTTCGGCTCGACGGGCTTCCCGACGGGAAGCTCGCCGAGACCGTACACACGGCCGAGGTCCTCGCTGGAATGTGCATTCCAGCGAGGTTCTCGCTGGTTTTCAGCGAGAACCTCGGCCGTGTGTACGGCGGCTTAGGATTGGCTTTTTTCCTTCCCCTAATGCCCCATACACACGATCAGAATTTCCGTTGGGATAAACTCAGACGGATTTTTCTAAAGTCATTCCGTTCAAGCTGTCTTGCATACACACTGTCACACCAAATTCCGACCGTCCAAAACGCGGTGACATACAACACTACGACGAGCCGAGAAAAATTAAGTTCAATGCTTCCGAGCATGCGTTCCATTCCATCTGACTTTTTGCATTGGAAATTCAGATTGTGTGTACAAGGCATTACTCACATTCTATCCCTGGGGCTGAACATTCTTATATCCAAATGCTAATGTGCTAACATCCCTGTAGATCTGTTTCCATAGCAATTTTCAAACTCAGCATATCATATCAAACCATATATACCATTAACATAACAAAACAAAACAAACAGTGCATCAGTCCGTAAAGTGTCTTTTGGTATGAAATTGCTTGCATATGCTCAATCTTTCATAAAAAAACAGCTTGTGTACTATACAGTATATCCATACACATATTCAAACGACTGGTTCCTTAATTAGTGTTCACCACTATGTGCTAGTGGCTGAACATCCTACTGCTTCCCCCACATGTGCCACCCTCTGATCAGGCTCCCAGCGCCAACTTAGGAACTCCATTTCCCCACTAAGACAATGGCTTCCAGCATGTAAACAAACAGCTGCTGCAATGGAAAAAACACTGCTGTCAGGGCCCCAACCTTAAAGAACACTTCCTGTTCTTCTGTGTGTAAGTACACGCTGTAATGCAAGGCTTTCTCCCTGGTGTGGAGAAAACCTCTTGAGGGGGCGAGCAGGAGTGTCAGGACACTCTCTACTTTGCAGATAGAGAAAGGAGCTGTGTGTTAGTGGGCATCCTGACACTCCTGCTCGCCCCCTCTCCCCTCAAGAGGCTTTCTCCACACCAGGGAGAAAGCCTTGCATTACGGTGTGTAGTTACCGACAGAAGAACAGGAAGTGAGGATTTCTCAGAAGAAATAAGGACATTTAAAAGCAAAATGGAAGGATGAGGTTAATGAAGGAGGACTGCACTAAGGTAAAGGAAGCTATTTAGGGGGAAAAAAATGTACCTTTACAACCCCTTTAAGCCCTGGTTCACACTGGTGCATTTTGACTTGCGACTCGACATGTCAAATCGCAATTCAAATCGGGGACATTTGCCAGCGATTACAGGCAGTGGCACGATCCTAATCGGTGCGACGCTGCGGCGCTGCATCGATTTCAAAAAGTCGTTTCTGTACTACTTTTTGCGATTTTGCCCAACGATTTACATTGACATCTTGCACGGCTTCATTCCCGCAGCCCAGTGTGAACCTGGGCTAAACAAGATATATGGGGTTAATGAAAATACAAACAAACATGCCACTGCACCAGTGATTTTACTTGTCTGATCCTCCACTCCTGCAGCACATGACGCTCCTCCACGTTCCACAAGTGGACTGCTTCTTGGCATCATCACATCCAATGGGAGGTTATGGACACTGTATTGGTCTTGATGATGCCAGGACCTTAGGCTGCTGGAGTGTGGGGAAAAAGAAAGTGTGGCGGCCAGTTTAGTTACTGGTAATCAGGGTTGGCAACTGGATCAGGTAAGTAAATCTTCTTTTCTGTGTCCACTAGTCTAGACCTAAACAAGCAATAAACCCTTGCATTTTTTAAGTTTCCTGGAGTTGAGTTTTAAAGGCATTTGTCTCAGTGCCAACACTCAGATGCCCACTGTTCTATGTCCTTTACCAGCAAGGCCACAGATGAAAATATTCCTGGTATTTTTAAGATCCTCAGCGATGGCAATATAAGCATATTACGACAAATAATAATTTGTTTTGGACTGTGTTCTGTCCAAGGCTATCTAAAAAATGCTACAGACATCTATTTTTCTTCCTTTATGCACACTTGTTTGTGTGTTCATATGTGTGTGTATATATATATATATATATATATATATATATATATATATATATATGTGTGTGTGTGTGTAGCGCTACCCCCGAAGAAGCCACTGGTTAGATTTTGGGATCTACTCTTAATAATCTGTCCACCCCCCTTAACCTCCCTGGCGGTATGATTCTTTAAGATTTTAGGTGCTAAAAGCGGTACCATTATTTGCAAGGGAATTTGGCGTTTTATACTGTAGGCTTGTAATTCTTAGGAATAACTCACTTAAATCTATTCAAACAAGAGTCTAATAGGCATCCCGGGTATGATTTTTTTTTTTTTTTTTAATTAAAAATTATAATATAATAAATAATTATAAAAAATGATCACAAATGATAATATAATTATAGTAAAAATTATTCAATAATGTAATCAAATCAAAATCACTGAAATTTGCTCAGTTGCAGAATTTTTGCTGTCATTTTTTTTTTTTTTTTATGACGAATTTCCCCATAAATCGCTATCGCTAAATTCTGCAAGTGATTCTGATTTATTATCGCTGTTTTTTAGCTGCTCTAAAACAATTTTTGCCATAAAGGGACACTTTTGGTTGCTATGGGCAATCTACAGTTTGCAGGGAGAAAGAAAAGTTTTTATTATACAAAATGACATGTAGTGTACAGGGCAGACCACTAGGGACATGGGGGGTGTGTATTTTTTACATACAGTACTGTAATCTATAAGATTACAGTGTACTGTATGTATAGTGTTTGTTTACTTTTTTAAATTTGGCGCCGTTCCCCCCCCTACGTCGCGACGCTCGCAGGGAAGGGAATCGGAGGTACACACAGCATCAGGCGGACATCCGCCCGCCGTGTACTGCGGGGATTCATCGCTGGATCGCAGAGAAAAGGTAAGTAAACTTTTTCTGCATCCAGCGAGGTAAGCGCGTGTGTGGCACGGGGTTACCGATATTAGCTTAAAAATCTCACCCCGTGCCACACACGTGAAGACCGCCAGGGAGGCTAGTCTGACCGGGGGAAAAAAAAAATGCACCCCGAGCGTGACTCGGGGTTACCGCTTCTGGCACTGAATGTTAACCCCGAGTCACGCTCGGGAATACCGCCAGGGAGGTTAAAATGTCTCAAACCCGCCCTTGGCACACCAGGCAAGACTGCGAATATATTGGGAGTCCCACGTATAGCTATGAGATCCCAATAACATGCAGTTTGTATCTCTAGGAAGACATGTAATATTATTGTTACCCTTCTTCTGTTATGCAGGCTTCTGGAGTAAACACACCTCACAATAAAATGCAGTTAAATCAAAAGAGCTTTACTTGTTTTATATATATATATATATATGTGTATATTAATGAAAGAAACAAGCAGTGAGTTATACACACAGTTTTTCTATGTATCTGTCTCCACAAAGAGCCCTTTGTGGGAGTCAGCAAAACAGCAAAAGAAACACATAACAAGCTAATTCTACAGTTAAAGGGTCACTAAAGGAAAAAAAATGTTTTGCTGAAATGACTGTATACATGGTATAGAGACATAACAGTTAACTGATTCCTTTTAAAAAATGATTAAAAATAGATAAAAATCAATCATATAATGTGCCTCTAGTTTCAATTTAGTTTTTAAACTGGTTTCGTGTTTCTGTGAAGTAGAGAAGACACACAGAACAAAAACAAACAAATCCAGGGCAGTGTTTTGTTTTTAAAATGAATCTGATTGGTTCTGAGGAGTTTTAGACACACAGCTTAGACCACAGTGAAAATCTGCCATGAGTTTTTTCATAAGGAGCAGGAAGTGTGGAGATCAGAGAAGTATTACAGCTACTTCAAAGCAAAAAACGAACAATGAGAACATGAAAACAGCACTGCATTAAGGTAAAGGAAGCTATTTAGCTTAAATTTTTTTTTCCTTTAGTGATCCTTTAACTTTAAATGACCTATACTCGCAAGCTCCCCTAGTGGGTGACCTATTGAAGTGCAGCTGCTTAACAGATCTCAGTTAGGCCTAGCCTGCTAGAGTCCAAAAATCCTTCAGCGACGAAGTCTATTTGAAGGCCCGTTGGTGCACTTTTTAGAATATTTGTAATCCATAGGGGTATTGAAACTCAGTCTAAGTAGTCAACACAAACGGGATGTATCGATCCTCCGATCAGCATCAGTCAGTATAGACAGCGTGACTTTCAGATCCTCCTCAGTAAAATAACAGAACAGTGTGTACTTACTAAGATGTGAGGGCACTGCAAGTCGCGGGAGTATTAAGTATGGGAACTTGGGTAAGTGCCCTCTCACCCGATCAGGCCTAGTCCACCTGAGCCTCTCGTAGAGTTAAGATGCTTCGCGGCACACCGCAACACCAGGCCTCCGATATCCTGTCTTCAGCAGCTCCGGTCAGCAATCGATCCACCCGTCCGATCTTCTGGAACGTGGGATGGACACCCTTAGACTTGTTCCTCGCCAATGAACATAGGCCCAGGCTTCAGGCCTAACAACTGGGCTGTGACGCTCTCCAAAGCTCCGCAGAGGAAGACGTGCAGGTCCTGAGAGAGCGAGTCCTATCCCGCCCTTCCTTTAACCACTTCCATACCAGGCACTTACGCACCTTCCCGCCCAAGCCAATTTTCAGCTTTCAGCACTGTCGCAATTTGAATGACAATTGCGCGGTCATGCTACACTGCACCCAAACAAAATTTGCGTCCTTTTTCCCCCACAAAAAGAGCTTTCTTTTGGTGGTATTTGATCACCTCTGCGATTTTTTTTTTTTGCGCAACAACTAAAAATAGAGCGAAGATTTTGAAAAAAAAATAAAGTTTTTATTTTTTTCTGTTAATTTTTTTGTAAATGAGTATGTTTTCTCTTTCAATTACGGGCACTGATATGGTGGCACTGATGGTGGTCTAGTGTGGGCACTCCCTGGTGGTCCGTGTGGCGATCCGAGGGGGGGCTGCGCTGATAAACAATCAGCGCGAACCCCCCCTGTCAGGAGAGCCGCTGATCGGCTCTCCTGTACTCGCGTCTGTCAGACGCGAGTGAGGAAGAGCCATCGGCGGCTCTTCCTGTTTACATCGTGATCAGCTGTGATTGGACACGGCTGATCACGTGGTAACGAGGCTCCGCCGGAGACTCGTTACCGAGATCGGAGGTGCAGGGTGTCAGACTGACACCCCGCATCACCGATTGCCGCGTTACGCGCCCGCACGGGCGCGAGCGGCATGAAATCCTGCTAGACGTTTGAGAACGTCTAGTCACGATTTCATAACCACTTCCCGGCCGTAAATCGGCTATTGGCCGGGCGGGAAGTGGTTAAGTAACCTCCACCATAAGTCTGTGCGAAGGTGTCATGTGCCCAGCAGAGGGCAAGGCATCTTAGGAAGTGTAGTCTTTCTCTACAAATTGTCAATGGAGTCCGTGTCTCCTAATTCTTCCAGTCCCACAATGCACTGTTCCAACAGACATAAACCTGACATAAACAGACATGTACAGCATAACGATGATGGGGATTCAGTTCTGCATCGTTATTAATAATAGTCCATGATGGCAGGACCCTGCTACACATATATATATATATATATATAGTCACTGGCCACTTTATTAGGTACACCTCGCTAGTACCAGGTTGGACCCCCTGACTTAATTCTTTGTGGCATAGATTCAACAAGGTGTTGGAAACATTCCTCAGATGTTTTGGTCCATATTGACATGATAGCGTCACCAGGGCTGGTGCAAGGATTTTTGACACCCTAGGCGAAACCTCATTTTGCCCCCTTTGTATATGGGATGCAGGTGGTGGGGGGGAGATTTTTGCAGCACCTCTCCACCTTTTCTTTAGCCGTGAACCACAGGCCCGCACCTGCACTTCTGGACCAGGCATGAAGACAAATATTGGCAAGACAGGCTCGCTTCCTCGCACCAGCCGTGGTACGCAGGTATATGGACAGGCTAGGGTAGTATATAGACAGGCTAACTGTGTAACTGCCTGTACGTATGAGCAGACAGATACACTGACAATGCCTAAAATAATAATAAATGCACATCTTTTACCTGCAAAAAGATCTGCTTTTATAATTTTTTTTACAAAGATGAACTTGAACCTCCACACCTTAGATCACCCCAATTCCTGTATGTTCAGGCCATTAGATCACCACAATTCTTCCACCTTTACACCTGTAGTGCCCCTGTACTTTCAGTACAGACGCTATTTAAATTTAGAGGGGGATGAGAGAGTTATTTTGCTCTCATCCATGTTGATTTGTATAAATTAGGTTTCTTCCGGGCTGGATTGCCTGTGGTCTCATTTTGTGTTTCAAAGATACGTTTCCATCTTTGGTTGACAGGTGGCGCCAGAGGGGTCCAGGCGGAGACGTCTTTCTCCAGCAGCCAATTAGAGGAGTATTTCCCTCGTGAGGCACGCTGGGGGAGGGTATTGTGGGGTTCTTCGTTCTCTACCCGTTCCTGGTTCCAGGTGCGGCAGCCATCTTTAGGGTGTGCGCACATTCACGGGCCCCGGCGATATGGCCTACCAGGCCGGGGCGCACGTGCTACGCAGAGTTCCTGACTCTAGACCCCCATGGCCCAGAGCAACTGAAGCTGAAAAAGGGGCCTCAGTGAGTGAGTCCCTACATCTATGAGAAGATCCCAAGCAAATTTTGTGCTGTTCGGTGGAGAAGTCGGTCTGAGGTGAGCCCGGAGGCAGGTGATCCATTAAGGCTTAGACAACACACCGGGGATCCGAGTTGCCGGACACTAACAAATTATACGTGGTAACTTTTCAGTCAGTGACTCCTAAAAATCCAAGACGCTACCTGAGGAAAACTTCAGGCAACTTAAATCTTTAAGAAGGAATTGCTCCATTGAACTGCATTCCAGAGAAGGGGCCTGTGGCAAAGGCACCACTCCCAATTTACATTGAATCAAGTTTGTGGCAGAGGCTTGTCTATCTTCTCAAGGTTCTTAGCTGCCAGTTCTGTGAGAGAGACTGTCCGGGTACACTACACCCACTCCGGCTGGAGTGGCGACGAAGCAAAAGGGTGCCATTGAAGCAGGACTGCTTCTACAAATAGTTGAGGCCTGAATCTGCAACTTTCTTCTTTTCTTCACCATCTTCTCTGTCCACCTGAAGTTACCTGTTTGCCGTGTTGGGCAAGAAAATAAAAGCACAGAAAACGACACCTTGCTGTTTGGAAATTCCGTCATTGCTCACATCATCTACTCTTCATCATACCCCTAGACATGCTACAGAGGTGACACGCCGATCCCGAATCTACCCAGCGGCTCCTCCGGGGGTGAGCGATACACACCTCAGAACATCCCAATTCGTCAGACCCCTGAACGCCTGTTCCCCGCTGCACCCCCTGCACCTCTGTTTATCTCTGTACCCTCCCACACCTCTGTACCCTCCCCGCACCTCTGTACCCTCCCTGCACCTCTGTACCCTCCCCGCACATCTGTACCCTCCCCATACTTCTGTACCCTCCCCGCACCTCTGTACCCTGCCCGCACCTCTGTACCCTTCCCGCACCTCTGTACCCTCCCCATACCTCTGTACCCTCCCGCACCTCTGTACCCTCCCCGCACATCTGTATCCTCCCCATACCTCTGTACCCTCCCTGCACCTCTGTACCCTCCCCACACCTCTGTACCCTCCCCATATCTCTGTACCCTCCCCGCACCTCTGTACCCTGCCCGGACCTCTGTACCCTTCCCGCACCTCTGTACCCTCCCCATACCTCTGTACCCTCCCGCACCTCTGTACCCTCCCCGCACATCTGTATCCTCCCCATACCTCTGTACCCTCCCCGCACCTCTGTACCCTCCCCGCACCTCTGTACCCTCCCCGCACCTCTGTATCCTCCCCGCATCTCTGTACCCTCCCATCATACCCCTAGACATGCTACAGAGGTGACACGCCGATCCCGAATCTACCCAGCGGCTCCTCCGGGGGTGAGCGATACACACCTCAGAACATCCCAATTCGTCAGACCCCTGAACGCCTGTTCCCCGCTGCACCCCCTGCACCTCTGTTTATCTCTGTACCCTCCCACACCTCTGTACCCTCCCCGCACCTCTGTACCCTCCCCGCACCTCTGTACCCTCCCTGCACCTCTGTACCCTCCCCGCACATCTGTACCCTCCCCATACTTCTGTACCCTCCCCGCACCTCTGTACCCTCCCCGCACATCTGTACCCTCCCCATACTTCTGTACCCTCCCCGCACCTCTGTACCCTGCCCGCACCTCTGTACCCTCCCCGCACATCTGTATCCTCCCCATACCTCTGTACCCTACCCACACCTCTGAACCCTCCCCATACCTCTGAACCCTCCCCATACCTCTGTACCCTTCCCGCACCTCTGTACACTCCCCGCACCTCTGTACCCTCCCTGTACATCTGTACCCTCCCCGCACCTCTGTTTATCTTTGTACCCCCCCTGAACCTCTGTTCCCCTCTGATCCCACCACTCCCCCACTTCTGTAACTCCCTCCCCCACACCTCTGTTCCCCTCTGTACATATTGTAATATAAACCTGACAGCAGAAAAAGTTATTTTTTTATTCTGGTTGAATACTGGGTGCACTGAGTGTGCTGCCTGTTTTTCCCCTACCTGTACAAACGTCGTGGTGGGATCACCAGACTGAGGAGAGCATCGCTGCTGCCTGTCCTCACAAAAGATCCTGAAGGTCCAGGAGGAAGAGGGCAGGGAAATCGATCCAAGCCAGAACCTATATGCAGCCTGGCTTCCATCTCATCCTCCCCGGCCGGTGCCATGTATCCTGCAGACACTTCAGGGCCAGCCGGCAAGCGGGCGCTGCTCCCTTTTCTGTCTCTCTCCCCTCCTCTTCTCACTGCCGCTGTTAGGGAGGTGTTTTGGAACTTTAGACATAATAGCGGTACTGCAGGCTGGGCGGTGATAACATGACCACACGCGGTGGATGGTGGTACAGAGACAGGTCAAACTCTCTGGCACTGTGATGATCAGGGGCGAGCAGTGGCGCAGGGGATGTTTCCTTTGCTTCCTACATAATGTATACAGTCCTCCGCTGCTACTGCGCCAGCGCCTCTGACACTAAATGGAGGGACTCGGGAGCAGAGCGGTTGGTTGTTGAGGGAGAGAGGAAGTAGGATCACCAGCGGCCAAGTGCCCTAGACGGCAGTGCGCCCTAGGCAACTGCCTACTTTGTCTAGTGGTAGCGCCGGCCCTGAGCGTCACACACTTACTGCAGATTTGTCAGCTGCACATCCATAAATCTCCCATTCCACCACATACCAAAGTATTCTATTGGATTGAGATCCGGTGGAGGCCATTGGAGTACAGTGAACTCATTGTTATGTGCAAGAAACCAGTGGTGAGATGATTTGATCTTTGTGACATGGTGCATTATCCTGCTGCAAGTAGCCATCAGAAGATGCGTACACTGTAGTCATAAAGGGATGGACATGGTCAGCAACAATACTCAGGTAGGCCGCGGCATTTAAACAATGCTCAATTGGTACTAAGGTGCCCAAAGTGTGACAAGAAAAAATCCCCCACACCATTACACCACCAGCCTGAACCGTTAATACAAGGCAATGTTTTTCCAATCTTATGTTGTCTAGTTTCATGTTCTTAGCTGACAGGAGTGGCACCCGGTGTGGTCTTCTGCTGCTGTAGCCCATCTACTTTAAGGTTCGAAGTGTTGTGCATTCAGAGATGGTGTTCTGCATACCTTAGTTGTAACAAGTAGTTATTTGAGTTACTGTTGCCTTCCTATAATCTTAAACCAGTCTGCCTATTCTCCTCTGACCTAAACAAGGCATTTTCCTCCACACAACTGCAACTTACTGGATATTTTCCAGGCAAATCCCTGTAAACCCTAGAGATGGCTGTGTGTGAAAATCCTAGTAGATCAGCAGTTTATGAAATACTCAGACCAGTCCGTCTGGCACCAACAACAATGACACGTTCAAAGTCACTTAAAGGGGTAATTTCCCCAAAAACCTTTTTTTAACATTGATTGAGGCTCGTTATGTCAAGGGGAATCGGGTGGTTTTTTATTAGAAACGAAGCAATACTTACCGTTTTACAGATGCATCGTCTCCGTCGCTTCCGGGTATGATCGTCTGGTCTGGGCGTGCCTATTTGATTGACAGGCTTCCGACGGTCGCATACATCGCGTCACGAGTAGCCGAAAGAAGCCGAGCGACGGTGCGGCTCTATACTGCGCCTGCGCACCGTCGTTCGGCTACTTTCGGAAAATCGTGACGCGATGTATGCGACCTCGGAAGCCTGTCAATCAAATAGGCACGCCTATAGTCGGAGACCATACCCGGAAGCGTCGGAGACGATGCATCTCTAAAACGGTAAGTACTGCTTCATTTCTAAAAAAAAAAAACCTGATTCCCCTTGACATAACGAGCCTGAATAAATGTTAAAAAAAAGGTTTTTGGGGGAACAAACCCCTTTAAATCCCCTTTCTTTCCCATTCTGATGCTTGCTTTGAACTTCAGCAAGCCATCTTCACCATGTCTAGTTCCCTAAACACATTGAGTTGCTGCCAAGTGATTGGCTGATTAGCAATTTGTGTTACCAAGCAATTGAACTGGTGTACCTAATAAAGTGGCCAGTGAGTGTGTGTGTATATATATACAGTATATATATACACATACATACTAATATATATACACAGTATATGAGTGCTGCCTGGCAAGAGATCTGGCAGGTACTTACAGTGCCTAGGATTACTGTCTAGAACTTTTGGAGGGAAATCAATTGATCAATGTTTCTGTCTTTTCATCTTCATCTGTCACCTCAAGACTTCAGTCCAATAATGTAATTGTCAAGCTTTGTAGGGGACAAGATGTGAGATTTATCAAAATGATGATAATTGGACAGTCTCTTGTAATGTCTGACTGAGCAGTTTTATGGTTAAATATTTGTTGTTTACATGTCATTTATTAACATCTTTCACCTCAGCACTAACTAAACCCCAATTTAGCCCATGATGATTGGTCTTTGTGTTATAATAATTACTTGTTTTTACCCAGGATTTTTTTTTTTTCTGCAAAGGCTGTGTGGCAACCAACAGGGCAACACAAAGGATAAGTTATGATGGGGCTGAACGAAAGGGCTGAGAAAAAAAAAGAACATTTAATAGGCGACTTCACTAAAAGTAAAAGTTTCCTAAAAATGTAAAAAACTTGACGTACTGCGAAAGATACTTACTCAGTGCTGCATAATCAAAATGATAACATTGCAAATTATTGCAGCTGGCCATATACAAGCAGCCAAACAACATGACTGATAATTAATTTGGCACTAGTCATATTTGCCAATATTAAAATAGCAGGGTCACTTGGCTTTAATGAAGCCTGTTAGTGAAGTTAGAAATTAACCACATAATTAGTCCACCACAGAGTATCCCCTGCACACAAGCCTTTCCAGGGCACATGTTGAGAAATAAAGGCCCCTGGTTGATATTTCTGCTAATACAGAGTCAATCCATCATGGGTTTTGGAACAAAGGATAGTTAACACAACATTGGGATAAATGAGAAATACTTTTGTGGAGACCATCAAGCTGCATAACAAGTGTCATTTAATATAAGAATAGAACGTTCTAGAATGTATGGTTCATTTTAAGTAGTAGTGTAGCATCTCAGTCTCTCAGAAGCACATTCAGAGAATCCTAAATCCAAAAAATCCACCAAGTCTTAAAGGGGTGTTCCAGCCGCAATTTTTTTTTTTTTAAGTCAGCAGCTAATAACAGTGTAGCTGCTGACTTTAAATAAGGACACTTACCTTGTCCTACTTGCCCGCGCTGATGGCCCCCCCGATGCCGATCCCACGATCGCTCCGGGTCCCGCGCCGCCATTCACACTATGGGAAACAGGCAGTGAAGCCATACGGCTTCACTGCCCATTTCCTACTGCGCCTGCGTGAGTCTCACGCTGGCTTGTGAATGGGCGCGCTGCTCTCTGAGAACACACACAGTTCCTAGAAAGCCCCATTCACAAGCAGAAGAAGAAGAAGAAAACACACCGTGGTGTGGAAGAGGCAGATTACGGACTTCCGCATAGCAACAGGTATTTCGGGTGAGTATTTTTTTTTTCACTTTTTTTTTTATTTCATTTTTTTTAAATATATGGTCAAATGTTGTTTTCCTGGGTGGAACTCCGCTTTAAGTAATGTATTGGATGCCAGCATTATCTTTTTTTCTAATTAAATGGACACATTGATGAACCCATTATGAGGTTTATAGATAAGATTGACAATCCAGATTACACTGATCCTATAACTTTAAGAATTTTGAAGTAAACCTCCAAGTACCTGTGTTGTCATATGGAGTGAGTCACACACCTCTCTATACCCTGAGATACTGGGTATTTTCTCTGCTCCCTGGTGGCTGAACAGAGTAGGAATATGGTCATTTTACTACTAGGGACACAGGCATTTAAACAAGCCTGATATTTTGTTCTGTGTGCTTAGATACTGCATATATATATATATATATATATATATATATATATATATATATATATATATATATATATATATATATCATCAAGAAATACAAGATCTACATGTCCCATATACAATAAGGTGACCAGATTTTATAAATGAAATCCGGGGACATATTTTTTTTTTACTAGTAATGGCGGCAATCAGCGACTCTCTGCCCGTCGCTGCCCGCCTAACAGCCTGTCAAGTTTTACCCTCTAGGCCCCTGGGCTACTCCCGGTTGGAAAGTGGAGGAAGATCACTCTGCCGGGGAAGGCAAGGAGATAAGCAGGTAGGCAGCTGGCTGGGACTTGAGCTAAGGCAAGAAGAAAATGCGAGCAGAGCTAAATGGGCATGCGTCCGAAACTGAAGAAATATTCCCTCCACTCTGACCAGCTCATGATCATCAGAAAGGGGCACAGATAATGGAAAAAAATACACCACCCATAGCTAGTGGGAGCGACAGAGCGGGGGTGTGTAGTTCAGATTTTTCTTTTTAAATTCTGCACTGACTGTTTTTGAAATTGCCCCAGCCCCTGTTCAAATCCAATCTGGGGACAAAACCAGGGACAGACTTGGTCCGGGGACAGTGTCCTCAATCTGGGGTCTGTCCCCTGAAACTGGGGATGTCTGGTCACCCTAATATACAATGACCTTACCCCAAGCTAAGTAAAGCCTTAAATAAAATATTCTTCAGGTACATCCGCACTGATTAAGTATTACTTCCAAATGTATTGCCCATGTATGAAGGCATAGCGCCCAACTGTCCATGATTACGAGAGACTATCCCTGATTTAGAGCAATGTCCCTCTGTCCCTCATTCCTCCTCTTTTGTCCCTCATTTTGGTCTGATATAGTTGTATATAAAATGCACTATTTATCTATCAAAACGTGTTTTCCAGTGCTAAACCTTTCATCCCATTTCTAAATTTCTGCATTTGTAAATGTCAAAAGCCAGTATAATAGAATAGTAGTGGGGAAAAAAGCACTTGTGGGTTTAACTACATTTAATTTGCTATGCCTACATACTTTTGATAATAGGTGTCCCTCATTCCCATATCAAAAAGTTAGGAGGTATATTGAAGGCTTTAAAAAAACTGTCTAAAAAGAAAGCCCTGGACAGAGCACAGCATAGGGGAGGGGCGGCATGACAGGGCGGGACTGGCTCAGCAATTGGCCAGTTTACCTTAAGGGGAAGGGGAGGGTTCTAGTCTAGCTGGAGGAAGTGACGATTCGTCACTCCTCCATTTCACTAGGAACAAGCTGGAAGCATTTCAGGTTAGCTCTGGGGCAAAATGGCGGCGGTGGCAGATTTGATCGCGCAATTGCGCGCTGCGGCGGCTGCCCAGGGGGAGGATTGGGTCCGGGACCAAGTGTCAGCGGCGTTAGACGCCCCGGTCGCGGCACCCGCGGGGGGGGGTAAATCATCCGCGCGCTCGGCGGTCCAGGCCTCCGGAGCGGTACAGCCCTGACCCACCCTCGGGAATAGCACAGCCACGTGGGAGACCCGTCAGGGGCCCTCAGGCTCCTCCACCGCAGAGCCCACAGCCTGGGCCTTCGGGGGGGGCCGGGAGGAATCCGCGCCGTGGCAGGAGTGCGGCGGCGGGGGGGGGGGTCACTGGGTCACTTGGCCCCTCTCCTCCCGCCCGACGGAGATGCACCGACAGCGCGGCCGGGGCTTCGGGGGATAGTCGCAGCAGCCCTGCGGCCCGGCGAGATGGGTCCAGCCAGCGGACCGGTGGCCAATCATCCAGGACGGCCAGGGGTCCGGCAGCTTTAGATGGGAGTTCGTCACGGAGCGAGGGGGCGACGAGGCGTGATGGAAGTGGTCGTGCAGCGGGTTCCCAGGCCATGAGTAGGGCCCGGAGTCCATCGGCGGATGTCGCTAGCGGGTCAGGTGTTTCGGCACAGAGGGGTCGGAGTGCAGTGCAACACGGACCTTCGGCAACCAGTTCGCGTCGAACTGGGGTGCAACCTAGGGGGGTTTCCCCAGCAGTGAGCCCGGGACGGTCGGAAGGAGAACTGTCTGGATCGGAGAGCGGTGACGATCTGGGACATCGGCCAGCGGGGGATTCCATCTCGGCGGCGCGTGGACCCAGTCCAAGGCAGCCCGGTAAGTCCAATAATACATCCTCAGTTCGTGGTTTGTTAGAAGATTTGTTGGTACAGGGTAGTGCGGGTGGGGCACCCAGGAGTGAGAGAGGGGGTGCAGCCATGGGGGGGGTAGCTGAGGTTGAAGGGTCACAGGATTTGTGGGCTGGGTTGAGGGATCTGGTCAGGAGGTTCGCCCCAGGCGCTGGCAGTACGTCTTCCCCGGTGGTGGCTTGGTCCCCGCAGGGGGGGGGTCCGAGCAAGCGGCTGGAGGGTCTTTGGGGACTATGGTGGAGCAGGGCGTCTCATGTGCTGCGCCGGTAGGGACTGCTGGGGTAGCGACAACGGTAGTCGCAGCGGCAGCTGCGACCGGGGCTGTGAGCGACAAGGAGGCGGTCAGGCTGGCCGACGCTGCCCAAAGTGAACTGTATGTCTGCTTCGAGGCCACCCTCGGGGCCCATTTGAGAGCGGAGGTTAGGGAAAAGATCTGGAAAGGTGAGTACGTGGAAATTTTTACTCTGCTCCCTCTGGATAAATTTAAGTTTACCAAGGGCAAGCCTGAGTTGAATAAAAAGGAAGACGAGGAGAGGCGGAGGTACCGCCTTATCCCCCGCACGTTCACCAATTGGTTGCAGGCGTTTGCGATTTTGGCCTGTGTGGTGGGGGAGAAAGCTCCAGAACACTGTTCGGGTTTGTTCATTTATTTAGAGGCGATTAGGTCGGCTTACCAAACGTATGGTGGGACGGCGTGGTTGGAATACGATGAACAATTCCGTCAACGGATGGCATTTAGGCCGACCCTTCGCTGGAACCAGAAGGACATCAGCCTGTGGATGATGTTGATGACGGCGGCGCGGGCTCCGCAGCAGTTTTTTCAGGGGGGGGTCGGAGGTACATCTGCCTCAGGACAGCCGACCGACAAGCGTTGGGGCTATTGCTGGCAATTTAATGAGGGCACGTGTAAGTACGGCACATCGTGCCGCTTCAAGCACACTTGCTCGGGATGTGGTGGCAACCACCCCCTGTCCAAGTGCTTCAAGCGAAACAGGACCCGTTTTGGAGAGGCTGGGGGTAAGGGGAGCGACTCCGGTCCAAGTGGAAAGGATGCTCCCCTTCCTCAATAGGTATCCGGACAGGCAGGCGGCTAGGTTGTTAGAGGAGGGCTTTGCTAACGGCTTTAGGATCCCCTGTTTGATTTCGGTTGTTCCCCCGGAAGCAAAAAATTTGAGGTCCGCTTTGTTACATCCGTCGGTGGTCGCGGACAAGCTGGCCAAGGAGGTGAGTATGGGACGTATGGCTGGGCCGTTTCCTACGGCTCCGATTCGGGACTTGGTGGTTTCCCCTCTGGGGGTGGTCCCCAAGAAGGAACCGGGAAAATTCCGGTTGATCCACCACTTGTCGTTCCCCAGGGGCGGCTCGGTCAATGACGCCATTGCACCTGAGGAGTGCTCGGTCTCATACACGTCTTTTGACGCGGCCGTGTCATGGGTTCGCAGGTGCGGCCACGGCGCACTCATGGCTAAGGCGGATGTGGAATCGGCATTTCGGTTGTTGCCGGTCCACCCTGACAGCTTTCGGTTGTTGGGTTGCACTTGGGACGGGGCATACTATGTGGATTGTTGTTTGCCCATGGGTTGCTCCGTCTCTTGCGCGTTGTTTGAGACGTTTAGTTCGTTCTTGGAGTGGGTCGTTCGCGATGCGTCGGGGCTCAGTTCTATCATCCACTACCTGGATGATTTTCTGTGCGTAGGCCCGCACGGGTCGAATAGATGCTCAGTGCTGTTGGGCACGTTGCAATACGTGGCGGAACGTTTTGGCGTTCCGTTGGCACCCGACAAGACGGTGGGCCCAGCTACCTCCATCGTGTTTCTGGGGATCATGTTAGACTCAATAAGGATGGAGTGCCGGCTTCCGGAGGACAAACTGTCAGCTTTGAGGGAGGAGGTTAGTGGCGCCATCGGGCTCAGGAAGATCCAGCTGCGTGCACTGCAGTCACTATTGGGTAAGTTGAACTTTGCCTGTAGGATCATTCCAATGGGCAGGGTGTTTTGCAGGCGGTTGTCGGGAGCGACAGCGGGCGTGCGACACCCCAAACATTTTGTGACTCTCACAGGGGAACATAAGGCGGATTTGAGGGTCTGGCATGACTTCCTGGGAGCCTTCAATGGCCGCGCACTGTGGATGTCGGGACCCGTGAGCAATTTTGACTTGGAGCTGTTTACGGACGCCGCAGGCTCGACAGGGTATGGAGCATTTTGCCAGGGTAAGTGGAGTGCGGAGGCTTGGCCCCACAAGTGGCATGAGGCCGGGTTCTTGAAGAACCTGGTACTCCTTGAGCTATTCCCGATAGTTTTGGCAATCGAGCTTTGGGGCGATTCCTTGAGGAATTTGAAGGTACGCTTCAACTGCGACAACTTGGGGGTGGTACAGGTAGTGAATCGCTTGTCGGCGGCGTCTCCGCCGGTTGTGAGCTTGCTTCGGCACTTGGTGCTGAGATGTTTGCACTTAAATGTGTTCATGTATGCTGTGCACCTTCCTGGGGTCGAGAACACTTTGGCTGACGCTTTGTCTCGTTTTCAGTGGGACAGGTTCCGGGAGTTGGCACCAACAGCGGAGCAACACGGGGTCCCCTGTCCCGACTGGATGTGGGACATTGTTTTGACAGCGCAGCATCGTGGATCCAGCGGTCGGTGAGCACGGCCACCTGGAGGGCTTACTCCAAGGTATGGGAGGAATGGGGGGATCTGGCCCTGGGATTGAGGATCGCCCCAACAGGGCGGGAAGCGGGCATCGCTGTGCTGTGTTTTATTACGGTGAAAATGGAGCAGGGGGTTTCAGTTTCAACGATTGATAAGCAGTTGGCCGGCTTGGCGTTTTTCTTTAAATGGCACGGCATGGTGGACTACACAAAGGAATTTTGGGTTCGGCAGGCAGTTAAGGGGTATAGAAAAGGTCGTAGGGCACCGGATCATAGGCGGCCGGTCTCATTTGGGATGCTGCAAGCTCTTTTCTTGCAATTACATTCTGTGTGCTCGTCAGGCTACGAGTGCGCGCTTTTCAGGGCCGCTTTTGCATTGGCCTTTTTCGGGGCGCTGAGGGTGGGAGAATTGGTGAGTTCCTCCAGGGGGGTGCAGGGGGGTCTGTTGGTTCAGGATGTGGAAGGCTTGGATGGGGAGTTGGGTGTTTGGGTGCGTAGGTCTAAAACTGGTAAGGGGGTGCGCCTTCAGTTGTTTGACATCCCTGGATCTGAAATTTGTCCCGTGCGGGCGGTGGAAGCATTTCGTTCCATGCGTCCAGGACTGGCGGGGTCATTTTTGATGCATCAGGATGGCTCCGCGTTGTCTAGATTTCAATTTGTCGCGGTTTTCCGACAATGCTTGAGGGGGGCGGGGTTTGATCCACGAGAATATGCCTCACATTCGTTCCGGATCGGGGCTGCCACCGAGGCCGCCCGGGCGGGTCTGAATGCCGAGTTAGTGAAGAGGATTGGGCGGTGGGACTCTAATAGGTTTCGGTTGTATATTCGCCCACACTTATTGCATGTGTAATTGGGACATCAGGAGGTATGTTAGTGTGTTGGGACACAAAAAAAAAAAAAAGGGGGTTCTTGACGTTTATGTTTGTTTACATTGATGTTTTTCAGGTGATGCGTGTGGCCTAGTATGGATCCTGGGCCACTCATACGTGTGTTGGGGGGCCAGACGGGCTGATGTTCGGCCTGAGGGGAGACAATTAGGTATACCGTCCAGCGAAGCTCAGGTCAGATGGATTGGGGTCCCGGGAATGGTGTGGAGCGGGGTCATGCCAGAGGTCTTGCGGTTTTCGCGCCTGGATAGAGCGCCAGATGTGCTGGTTATCCACGCGGGGGGCAACGATATGGGGGCCCGATCTATGCACCAACTGATTAGGGATGTGAAATATGATTTCCTCAGATTGCGCTCCTTATTCCCTGACATTGTCCTGGTGTGGTCAGAAATGGTGGGTCGTACGGCTTGGCGTTGGGCACGGTCTGTCGAAAAGGTTAACAAGGCCCGTGTTAAAGTCAACAAAGAAGTGGGAAGGTTCTTTGTCAGGAACGGGGGATTAGTAGTTCGCCACAGGGAACTAGAGATAGATACATGGCGTTATCTGCGCAGAGATGGAGTTCATCTCAATGATGTTGGCATCGCCTTATGGGTCCTAGGACTGCAGGAGGGCATAGAGAGAGCATTGAGGGTGTGGCGGTGCTCTCAAGAATAAGGCTTTATTCTTGGGAGCTGTGGCGGTTCTTTTCGGGCTCGGAAAGAATAGTACAGGAATAAAGTTTGGGTAGAAAAGGCTGTACCCATACGTGGTATGGGAGTATTACGTACCTTCCGGTTGACGCAGGTTAACCAGGAAGGGGTTAAAGTTTTGTAGGTCACTGTGGACCGTCATACTGCCTCCGAGTCGGTGCTGTGCGACTGAGGCCTAGGGAAGAATTTTGTTCCAGTGACCAGGTTTTGAGGTGTGGCTTTTTGACCACCAAGAGTTATAGTTTACACGGTTATTTAAAAGTTATTTATAATGTTATTTATATTAAATTTTATATTAAATTCTATTTGTTAAATAAATAAAGTAGGCCTTATGGCCAATTTCTCCACAACTTAGTCCGCGTTATTTTTGGTAGTTGTGGGGTTAAGTGGGGTTTTTGTGGGTTAGGGGACAGGGTTACATAAGGTTGCCAGGCTCAGTCCTCCGCCGGTCAAGAAAGCCCTGGACAGAGCACAGCATAGGGGAGGGGCGGCATGACAGGGCGGGACTGGCTCAGCAATTGGCCAGTTTACCTTAAGGGGAAGGGGAGGGTTCTAGTCTAGCTGGAGGAAGTGACGATTCGTCACTCCTCCATTTCACTAGGAACAAGCTGCCCACCCACCCTCCCTGGGGTTAGGTTCCTTGGGGGGCGGTTCTTTTCGGGCTCGGAAAGAATAGTACAGGAATAAAGTTTGGGTAGAAAAGGCTGTACCCATACGTGGTATGGGAGTATTACGTACCTTCCGGTTGACGCAGGTTAACCAGGAAGGGGTTAAAGTTTTGTAGGTCACTGTGGACCGTCATACTGCCTCCGAGTCGGTGCTGTGCGACTGAGGCCTAGGGAAGAATTTTGTTCCAGTGACCAGGTTTTGAGGTGTGGCTTTTTGACCACCAAGAGTTATAGTTTACACGGTTATTTAAAAGTTATTTATAATGTTATTTATATTAAATTTTATATTAAATTCTATTTGTTAAATAAATAAAGTAGGCCTTATGGCCAATTTCTCCACAACTTAGTCCGCGTTATTTTTGGTAGTTGTGGGGTTAAGTGGGGTTTTTGTGGGTTAGGGGACAGGGTTACATAAGGTTGCCAGGCTCAGTCCTCCGCCGGTCATGGAAAGTACCTATAAATATTTGCAAGTCCCAACAAATAAGCAAACCTTGTGCTCTAAATTCATAGGCCTTTGTACAACACATTGCTTGAGGCTGGTTTCACAACTGACTGTGAAAGATATTTAAGCATGGAGTAGTTTAGTAAACTGCTGTAAGAAAAAAAAAAAAGAAGAAAACAATAGAGAGTGGTCGGGTGTGCAGTTCTACAATCAATCAAGCCTCGAGCATTTATGCCTTCAAGTCTCTAAACACACCTTTGTGTTTAGCCTATAGGGTGGGGTGGGGAAGAACTTTTGCAGATAGCCAGCTGAGCTGCCTTATCAGAGGGTAAACAGTAGTCTTATAGGACAATGTTTTCCAACCTTTCTAATTATCTCTTCACTCAAAAAGCCTTGACCAGCTTTGGGACTATTATAGAGGGAAGACCGGAAGTGGTATCCAGACTGACTGTGCACTGGAATTAGAAAAAGGATGGTCAAAAGTTCTGTGTCAGGACCCATCGAGTAGCTAAGTGTGTATAAACCCAATCACTAAAATGTCATATTAGCTTTCTCATCATAAAGGGACCGTGTCACTGGTGCAGAATGAGCAAGAGAATTTACTAAAACTGGGGCAGACAGAATCTGAAGCAGCTGTGCACAGTAACTTTTAACTTCAGCTTTAAACCACTTCCATACCAGGCACTTACGCACCTTCCCGCCCAAGCCAATTTTCAGCTTTCAGCACTGTCGCACTTTGAATGACAATTGCGCGGTCATGCTACACTGCACCCAAACAAAATTTGCGTCCTTTTTTCCCCACAAATAGAGCTTTCTTTTGGTGGTATTTGATCACCTTTGCGGTTTTTATTTTTTGCGCAACAACTAATAAAAGACTGAAAATTTAGAAAAAAAAATACATTTTTATTTTTTTCTGTTAACTTTTTTGTAAATCAGTATGTTTTATCTTTCAATTACGGGCACTTATATGGCGGCACTGATGGGCACTTATGAGGTAGTACTGATGGGCACCGATGAGGTGGCATTGATGGGCATTGATAGGCGGCGCTGGTATGCGGCACTGATGGGCACTTATAGGTGGCACTGATGAGCACTCATAGGCGGCACTGATGGGCACTCATAGGCGGCACTGATGGGCACTCATAGGCGGCACTGATGGGCACTCATAGGCGGCACTGGGAACTCATAGGCGGCACAGAATGGCACTCATGGTTGGCACTGATGGGTACTTATGGGTGGCACTGATGGGTACTTATGGGTGGCACAGATGGGTACTTATGGGTGGCACAGATGGGCACTGATAGGTGGGCACTGGGCATGTATTGGCACGGAGGGGTGGCACTGAAGCACACTGTGGGGTGGCACTGATGGACTTTGAGGGGTGGCACTGATGTATATGTTGCCAGTCAGTGCCCATGTGTGGGTACTGACTGGCATCTTTTTTTTTTTTTTACCTGTATTTTTTTCTTTTTATCTTGTGTTGTTTTTTTTTTTTTTTTACGTTTATTTATTTTTTTTGCCCTGCCAGTGTGGGCACTCCTTGGTGGTCCAGTGTGGGCATACGAGGGGGGGGCTGCGCTGATAAACAATCAGCGTGAACCCCCCCTGTCAGGAGAGCCGCCGATCGGTTTTCCTCTACTCGCGTCTGTCAGACGCGAGTGAGGAAGAGCCATCAACAGCTCTTCCTGTTTACATCGTGATCAGCCGTGATTGGACACGGCTGATCACGTGGTAGCGAGCCTCCGCCGGAGACTCGTTACCGAGATCGGTGATGCAGGGTGTCAGACTGACACCCCGCATCAACGATCGCCACGCTGCGCGCCCCCACGGGCGCGCGCGGCATTGAAATCGTGCTAGACGTTTGAGAACGTCTAGTCACGATTTCATAACCACTTCCCGGCCGTAAATCTGCTATTGGCCGGGCGGGAAGTGGTTAAAGGGGTGTCCCAGCCGCAATTTTTTTTTTTTTTTAAAGTCAGCAGCTACTAACAGTGTAGCTGCTGACTTTAAATAGGGACACTTACCTTGTCCTACTTGCCCGCGCTGATGGCCCCCCCGATGCCGGTCCCACGATCGCTCCAGGTCCCGTGCCGCCATCCACGCCATCCACACCATCCACACTATGGGAAACAGGCAGTGAAGCCGTACGGCTTCACTGCCCATTTCCTACTGCACTTGCGTGAGTCTCACGCTGGCTTGTGAATGGGCGGCTGCTCTCTGAGAACACACACAGTTCCCAGAAAGCAGCTCTTGTGGAAGAGGCAGATTACGGACTTCCGCATAGCAACAGGTATTTCGGGTCAGTATTTTTTTTTCAGGTTTTTTTTTATTTCATTTTTTTAAACAAAATGGGCAAATGTTGTTTTCCTGGGTGGAACTCCGCTTTAACTTCAGCTTGTTAAATTAGGTGCCTTTCACATGAAGGGTCCGATCAGGTCCACCTGTCAGTTTTTACAGGCAAGCCGCATCTGACCCCCTATTCATTCTAATGGACTGTTAAACATAAACAGACTTGTGTCCTACCTCCAATCCTATATTGTCAGCTAATAAAAAACAGAAGGGGATCCGTCTAGGCAAGGGGGTCTCTAAACTGAGACCTGTGGGCCAAATACAGCCCTTTGCTAGACTTTATCCAGCCCTTACAGCATTATTCTTCCCACTGACACCAAGAGTTGGTCACAATTCCTGCCACTAACACCAACAATAGGACATTATCACTATTACTAACCAAAAGCGCTATGTAATTTCTATACTCCCACTGACCACAAAGCCTGAGGCATTGTTTATTCCACTAAATCCAGGATATTTTCTACCCCCATTGGCCATAATCTGACCCCCTGAAATTTAATGGAAAGTAAACTGGCCCTTCCTTTAGAAAGTTTGGAGACTTCTAGTCTAGGGGGATTCGAGAGCAGTTGGGTGTAAATGGTTAATGGAGTTCATTTACACCCACCAATCTATAGAGCTCCATGGCCGCTGTGCATAAACTGTGGACATGGACCTGTCTTTCATTTGCTCTGCTCTGATCAGCGGGGGATCAACTGACAGATCCCCTGCCAATCTAATCGGAGTCCGTCCCATCTGAAATGGGCCTTAAATGTCGAAAATGAAAGCTAGAATCTGATTGGCTGCCATGCACAACTGCTCCAGACTCTGTCTGTTCCAGTTTTAGTACTGTCCTTTTTATGTACTTACCTTTATGCTGGCCTGTTAAAATGCCATCATTTGCTTCTTCCTGCAGACTTAAGCCTAGTACACACTGACAGTTTTCTTATCATTCAACTCAGTGGGCTGGGCAAAAAAAAAACGGATGAGAACGGGAGGAGATCCTGTATTAACAATCAGTTTGTTGAGCTGTTGTGTTCTAAAAGGGGGGCGGCCCCTCGCCAAAACACACTGGTCAGCGCTTTCAGTCATAGGCTGAGAGCGCTGAGCAGCAGACCTTTTCGGTCATGCCCCTTTGACAGAAGCCGGATGTACGACCAGCTTCTGTCACAATGGCTGCTGTACACATGGGCCAAATGTGGGGCGGTTTCTATTGAACTGCCCGATACCTCCCAATATTCGGCCGTGTGTATTGGGTTTAAGGTTTTTCAAAAGTTTGTTTAAGCTGAATACCCGCTACCCCGCCATGGGCTGTGGTTCCTCCCACTTTCTCATATGTCCTGTTGTGATGTACAAGGTGGTGAGAGCAGCCACAGCTTGCAGTAGGGGAGCATATATTGTATACACCCAAAAGTGTTGAATACCTGCAGTGAACAATGAGAAGCAAAGCAACAGCTTTTGAACAAATAAGCTGCCAGAAAAGTGAATATTTTGCCTCTTTACAGAATGTTTATTCTGTGCAAATAACCCTGTGATGTCACTTTATGGTAATTTCATATGTTTTTTCTAGGCATGTGCAAATTTCGTTAAGTTAGGTTCGTTACATGTGTTGAATTCGTTTTCGGAATTCGTTCGTTTTCGACCGAATTTCGAAAAATACGGTCGAAATCGAAAATATTTCGACCGTTTTTCGAATTCGTTCGTTTTCGACCGAATTTCGAAAAAAACGGTCGAAATCGAAAATATTTCAACCAGATTAGAAAACAAATAGTCTCTTTTCGAATAGAATTTTTTTCGAATTAAATTCGAAAATATTTTTTTTTTTCGAATTCCGATTGGTATTCGATTCGGAATTCGAAAAAAAAAATCGATTTCGACCATTTTTTTTTTTTCGAAATTCTGTCGAAAATGAACGAATTCCGAAAACGGTCGAAATTTTTCGCTATTATAGCAATTCGGAAATTCGTATGCATCCGAATGTCCGAATAATGGAAAATTCGTCCGAATTTCGATTCGGAACGAAACGAAATGCACATGCCTAGTTTTTTCCAATATTTTAAAACTGCAGCTTTTAGTAAAATGATACCCAGTGAATCTAGCAGTTAATTTACTAAAGTCAAAATTACTGTGCACTTTTAAAAGTGCAGTTGCTTCAGAGTTTTATAAAAGAGGGAGAGCTCTGCTGGCTTTCATAATCCAATCACGTGCAAGCAAAAATGTAGGTTTTTTCCCTTGCATGTTATTTATTGTTTTTTTTTTGTAAAATTAAGCTTTTCCTTTATTTACTAAGCTCTGGGGCAACTGCTTTGACAGTGCTCTCCCCATGGCCCCACATCTTTCTTTTTGGAGTTGACCACCAACAGCTGTACAGGCTGTTGCTGGAGACCACTTGTATAGACTGGAAGTGTACTGAAAGAGGCCAAAGGAGGGAACTGAGACGCAACAAGGGATAAAATAAAAAAATGTAAAATGAAAACAAGATCGAAAAAAATAATAATAAATGTGATTCATTTAGAGTTTACATCTACTTTTAGATTCACATTATAGGGTCATTTTAGTGCATAAATGTTGTACCTGAAAAAACTTATTACAACAAAGAGTTAGCACTGAATAAATGTTTGTTGAGAAAACATGCATTTCATATGTAATACTGATCACATACACTTTGATATAAATTTCTTGGCCTTGAAATAATGTAAACCTATTGTGTTTGAAATAACAACATTGAAAACCTGTTAAACTGGAGCCACGTCAGTCAGTATTATCTCTGAAAAGGGCATCTGCTTTCAAGCTGATATAATTATATTATATTTGCGGTTTCAAGATTAAACTAGAATTATCTGTTCACATGTACTAGTTTATCTTTATTAATGCCCCTAAATTATTACCTGGATATTTTTTGTTTGGTTATATTTTATGTATCGTCTTAAATAAATGTGCAATTTAAAACCGCTGTTTATATTTTTTAATATTGATGTAGATGTTGTTTGTTTTCCACTCATTTATTTTAGTATAAAAATTGTAATCTCTAAATCATGTTTAATAATAAAAACAAAATAGTGACTGGAGGGTCAAAAGATGTGGGACATTCCAAGACCGTGAATTAGAGGAAAGGGAATGTTTTCGTCAGCTGTATGGAAGCATTTGAAGTACAGTATGTGTTGGGCATGTGGGGGGGGGGGGCGGGGGGGTTTAGTTCCGCTCCAGCAAAAACTTGGCATGAGAAGGCTGCTTGAGACAGTGAATTCATAATGGCTACTTTGAGTTTCAAGGCTTCACTCTGGAGAACAGCTGCCAGCTTATGACCACAGGATTGCATGTTCAATTTTTGCTGCCTACCCTTCTGCGTTTGTCCTGGTGAAAGAATCATAGGAAAAGGCCAACTGAGACTGAAGGGGGATTGAAATGGCTTTATAAATATCTTACTATAGGGCCACCCAGGGCAGAAATTGGAGAAAGGGGACTGCTTTTAGTTCCTTACAATTTATGATTTACATAGAAGAATGAAGGAAGGGAGGAGGAAGAGGTTAAGGGTGGAGAGAAGGATTAATGTAAAGAGAAAGGGGAGGAGGATGGGTAAAGAGAGAACCGTAGGAGGAGTATTACGTACAGTCTGGGCAGCATGGCCTGCATTGAGTGTCCTAGATAAGGCAGGCAGCTGATATTAGTGTTGCATTTCTGCCAGGTGAACACTGGCTGGGTATAACAGCAAAAAGTGGCCACAAATCATTTTGGCCTGACAGAGCAAGGGTACTTCATGACCAAGTGCTGCACTACAAGATCGAGGACATGTGCAAGCCACAGTACATATGTGATTTTTCCCTAGGCAAAAAGTGACCAGAAGGTTACTACCATTGTCACACTAAGACTTAATGTACACGGGACGTTTTACAACCTCTACTAAACGATTTAACTTGACAGATAGACAGATATTAACTTGCAGAGATAAGAAACAGAGATCGATCCCTCTGTACAGAGCCCTGTGTTAATTTCAACACAGGGCTCTGGGCTTTGAGCACAAAGCAGATCAGCAGGTCCTATCTAATAAATAATGTCCAGGACTTCGTGACAGACTCCTGTGTACAGCACAGCGGGTGTCAGTGTGGAGGAGGGGAAGCAGGCAGCGATGTACCAGTATTGGCACAGTACTGCTCTGGCCACCCGTCTGCAGCACATTGCGGGCGAGCAGTCCAAAACCGGTTAACTAGATCCAAAACAAAGCCTGCCCACAAACTGTGTGTGCCAAATGGACCTTTGGAGGTATAGTTCTGGGGGTATGATAGTTGTGTCAATAAGAATGGACCTACCACTACAAGGATGTTTCAAGCCTGGTGATGTCAAAGAAAATAATAAAAGTTGTTTCTTGCTGCAGTAAGAAATGGGACATGCTCCAGAGAGAGAGGGGAAAATTGAGGGCAAATTTTATTTAAATTATCAAGCACCCCCCAGAGCTATTTTGATTTTGTACCTGGAGGGTTGGCGTCTAAAGTTTTTGCCCTTCCCCTATATAAAGAACCAAACTGTGTTAATAGGAGTGCTAAACATGTGAGTGATCAGGTCAGGTCAGGTCAAAGGGTAGGCAAAAGAGGCAGGCCATAATGGATGCTTCAGCAGGGGAAGGGAAGGGGGTCAAAAATGGCAAGATCTGCAAGTTATACTGCTGAAGTAGTTTACAACTCATTGGGGAAGACGGGTGCACCTTGGCCTTTTTGCCTTGGGTGCTCAACAAACTTGAACTGCATCAGGATCAGACTTTTTTATGTCGATGGGCACCTTAAGAACAGAAAATCCTTTTTTTTTAAGCTAACATGATCTTTGGAAGCCTGCACACTATGGGAACCTCACCCATATTATCCACCAGTAATTACAATAGCAAATATGAGACACTTGGTATATGCTGCTGTAAACAATAAATTAGGTGTACCAATAAAGTTATCTATTCCCTTCATCAACATAGACACCCACGAAGGGAAGGGAAACATCAGCAGCCCATTCATTTAGTAATAAATATATAATGTATCAACTGCTCTAATACATACAAATATATGTAATATTCCTGCTGTCCAATATCAGGGGCCTCAACAAGTGCAGTCAATGACTAGGCCAAGCTTGAATTCATCTGTAAAAATGACTAGGCCAAAGCTTGAATTCATCTGCGGATCTCCGCTGAGCCAGCGGATGACAGGTCCCTCTCTGCTCACTGAGCAGGGAGAGACTTGTCCAGTGCCGCTGTCTCCTATGGAGAGATTTGATTAAAACGCACAGCATGATCCAATCCGCCATGGATGGATGGCGACGTATTACCATCATCTGATTTTAGCAGATCGGATCGGGTCGGATGTCAGCGGACATGTCACCACTGACATCCGACACTCCATAGAGAAGAATGGAGTGGCTGTTCAGGTCCGTCTAAAAAACTGACAGACGGACCTGAACGGCCCGACCGTGTGAAAGGGGCCTAATAGTATAGATGTATCTTTTCACTGTTTTACTGTATATATCACCATTCGTAATTGGATGTACATATTCGGATTTGGGTATTTTCTGAAATGTTGGTTCTAGTGTCAGTTATGACAAGATACAACCTGATATCAGTATATCCATGTATCTATTTTCAAATTTTACAATCAAACATTCAATTTCAATTTTTTTTATTTTTATTTTTTCTAGCCAACCCCTATTATTCTAAATTATCTTGTAGTTGTAAACATACTTTTATCTCTACACATTTACTTCCTGGAATTCTGTGACACGTTTTCACTCTGCCCTTTGAGTAAACATTGCTCTGTCACAAAATTCACAGAGCCGGTCTTCTACACTACAGAGGTGCTGAGAGGAGGAGTGTCAGGAGGCAGGGTCAGTAAAGGAATCACTTCTTACAGGCAGCAAGGTACCATGGGATACATAGTCCATTAAAATTAGAAGTAAACAGCAGAGGAGAAGCTGTAAAGCATGCAGGAAATCCAGAAAGTTGTAGAAAGAAATGGTCTACAGGCAGGCAGCAGTCACAACATGAAAGAAGATATTTCAAGTAAGCTTATAGTGGACTAAATCTCAGTTCTGGCAATTAAACTGTTTTGTTATGGATATGATACAAGAACATTTCTAAGCACTAAATTCTCAGTGGGACTTGTAGCTGACTCTACCTGCCATCATCTACACACAATATCAGTTTTGAGTGTAGTGCCCTATAATAAAACTATACTTTTAGCAGAACATATTTTCACCAGTCACTATCAGCATTACCAAATATATAGATATCTCTCTATATATATCTATATATATATATATATATATATATATATAGATATATATATATGCCCTCTAGTTTGGGGGGGGGGGGGCGACCCTGGGTTGGGGCTAGGGTACTGGGAAGATCCTGCCACAACACATGGAGGAAGCCCTTCCTGGAGGGACGGGAGCAAGAGAGAGGACATTGTGGGTAGATCAGCACCACTGGGGACTTACAAGGGGGGGAGACTGCCACATGTAGCCAGTTCTCCCTGAAGACAGTGGTGGGCCAAGTCCTCTCTGACTGCTCTCTGACTCTGGAGTGGATGTGAAGATTCGGTGTGACTGATTGTCAGGGGCGGACTGACAACTCATAGGGCCCCCGGGCAAAAGAAGATTATGGGGCCCCCCAGGCTTACAGATGGCCACCATGCCAGGAGGCAGTACAGAGGCGAGGCAGAAAAAATCTCAGGATTTTCACATCAAAAGCATGTCGGTTTTGGACATATCAGGGACAGGTGTAAAAAAAACGCAGATTTTTTACATACTGCCCCTGGTTTTATTGACCATGGCAATCCTGATGAGGCCCCCTAGTGGCATGGGGCCCTCGGGCAGTGCCCGAGATCCCCAATGGGCAGTCCGCCCCTGCTGACTGTGCAAGGTGGGGGATCCCAGTTCATCTGCGGCTCCCTGGCAGGTGCGATACATACAGTATTTATCCATGGTCAAGTTTACTTGTCATAGCAAACAGTATTCCTGTTGTATACAAGTGGTTTACCAGCATGTTTCAGAATGAAGGTTATTTGAGTGTCATGGTAACAGGCCATTTCACACGTATTTACACAAATACGAATACATTCTTTTAAGTGTAGTCATAGAATAAACCCCTAGGAGATGTATTACACTCTTTGCATCTTGTTCATATCTATGCTGCATGAGTACAACTCATGAAAATATTATGCATACTTTCTTCTACGGAAGAGCAGGTTTTCTTTATCCAAATATATGATAATTATATTCGTCAAGAAAATATTTTCCTTTTTCAACAACAAAATGACTGGCAGTTTCACATAAGAATAGCACTGAGATCATATACGACCTTGAACATACAGAGGACTAGCAAAATTAAAATGAGTTAAAGTCAGCAGTCTTCCTAATGAATTAAGGTTCTTTACTTCCATCTGTGTGTCACTGTCATGTCAGTGATTATCGCTTGGCAGAATTCAAACCTTCATTTCCTTGGTGTGCTGCAATCCACTTGGTTTAATTTAAAATTTTCATTTGTCATTGTGTCATCACATCGACCAGATCATGATGATTAAAATGAATATACTTAATTATTATTCATTAACTTGTTCCCAAGTAATATGCATTTCCATTCTCTGCCCATGTTGGAGTGTGCCTATATGTGTCCATGCACACATACGCTGTTATCATGGCTGGGGCGTATTTTGGCATTAAAAAAAAAACTAGTGGGTTCTGATCCATTTTCATCCATTGGAAGAATAAAATTAAAAAATAAATAAATAAATGCTAATGCGGAAAAATGCTAAAAACGCTAATAAACGCTCAAAAATGCTATTGCAAAAACGTTGAAAAACTCACTACAAAGCTACTGGCCTTTTTAATAACGTTATTTTACCGTCCAGTGTGCATGAGGCCTAATAGTTGGGTAAAGTTTGGTTTGATCCTATGTAAACTTCTGACCCCTCGCCACCTGTGTACCATTGGGGAGATTTATTTTTAATTCCTTTCCTTTAGATACAACAGAATATGAGAGAAGGAAGGAAATTGCTATCTTAGATAGTTGTCATTGAAGCAAGGGTCCCTATTGGAAAATACCCCCTCTATTCCTGTTCTGGTGCCCGTTAAAAGTTTTAGATTTTCCATCACTTTAGGCCCCAATGTCAGTAGTCACCAGGACAAATAGACAGAAAGTTGGCCACTATGGCCAATATCATGTCTATGCAGCAGTCATATACTGTATGTATTTCTTCACTTTGGATAACTCTCATTGCTGCTGATACTTTGCTCCATTTAGGGGACTGGAGTCTTTTTAATGGTAATTAGACACATTTTTTATTTGGATGGACAGGATCACTAGAGCCATAGTGTATCTAAAGCCAACATGTTTTGAAAGTTTTGATGTCAGGTTTCTCCCATCAACACAGTATGGGGGAATCCCTCCTACGGAGCCATTCATTGTGTTCTCCTGGAAGAAATGGGGGGGTTCTCACACAGTGATTATTGCTAGCGGTTATAATAGCTGCCAGAAATAATCACATGTAAAGTCCAACAGGCTGGTTGTACCGAAATTGAACGATCAACTTGGGTACATTAAGCTTGCCCATAGTTGGTTCGAATATTGGCAGGTCCTTGCTGAACCAGCTGAGATTAAACCCATCTATGGCCGGCTTTAATCATCCTATCAAGGACACAGATAGCAATAGAAACCTGACATCTAAACTTTCAAAACAAGTTGGCTTTAGATACACTATGGCTCGAGTGATCCTGTCCATCCAAATAAAAAATGTGTCTAATTACCATTAAAAAGACTCCAGTCCCCTAAATGGAGCAAAGTATCAGCAGCAATGAGAGTTATCCAAAGTGAAGAAATACATATATGACTGCTGCATAGACACAATGTTGGACGTAGTGGAGAAATATGTTAATCTGGTAATTCAGTGTTCTAGTTTTGCCACTGTCTTGATTTATCCGTTTGGCTGAAGGCTAAACACAGGAGGTGTAACAAGGTATGTAATATAACTAGCAATTTAGATACACCGGCAGCTGTTTGGATTGGTTGACTTGAATGACAGGGTGATGGATTGATTCATAGGTAAAAGAATAATAGTCAGACAAAGGGAAGGCATAGAAAACACACAAGTGCTTGAATGCCTTTAGCATACTGTGTAGAAATGTGTGAGTAGTTTGAAGTGTTTTATGGCTGAATAAATTCACTATTCATTATACTATTCATTTAGAAATCATTTTCAAACTACATATTTCTCCCAGTAAAAGTTTTTTTTTTTTTTTCAACAATGATGACCTTCACTTCAATGAAGACATAATAATTCTTAACGGTACTTTTCACCTAAAGAAACTGCAACAACATATATATGTCCCTTCAGACCATGCATTACTTTAGCTTAAAGCGGGACTTTCCCTTTAAAGAAAAAAAGAAAAAAAAAAGCGCCAGCAAAGATCAAAAGGCACGTATGGCAGATACGGCTTTATGGATTAATTTACTAAAACTGGAGAATGCAAAATATTGTGCTGCTCTGCATAGAAACCAATCAGCTTCCAGGTTTAAGGCCCTTTCACATGTGTGGACCGTTCGTCCGTTTTTTACAAGTCCGTTTACGGACTTGTAATGCATCCCTATGGGATCGCGTCCGTTAGCGCATGATGCATCCGCTAACGTCCGCAAAGATCCGCATCCGCAAAGATCCGGTTTTTCGGATGGAAGAAAACCCTATTTTTCTTTCGTCCGGCGGATCGGATCGGATGAATACGGACAGACGGTCCGTATTCATCGCATTCCCCATAGGGGAGAGCGGAGGAAAGACAGGGCGGTCTCTGCACAGTGTGCGGGGACCGCCCTGTCCGCCGACAGCTCAGCGGGGATTACGGATGATCCCCGCTGAGCCGACGGACACACACGGGGCGGACACAAAAACGGTCCGCTCCGTGTGAAAGGACCCTAATAGTCAAAGCTCAATTGAACAAGCTGAAGTTAGAAGACGATTGTCTACCATGAACAGCTGCACCAGATTTTGCCCTTAAATGCAAACTGGGCCAGTCATGTGCAGCTTAGTCTATGTTCTCAGCATGCCATGGTTCTGAGATGAATTAACTCTATGTGCAAGAGTTATGTTACCCCTAGGCTAGCCAATCAAGGCCAAAAATGCTAAACCCAGAAGATCTCTCTCCTCCAGTGGCCCCCTGTGTGGGACTTTATTTCCACTTTAACCACTTCCCACTTGGCCTATAGCAGAATGACAGCCGAGAGGTGGTTCAGTTATCATGACTGGGCGTCATATGACGTCCAGCACGATAACAGCCACCATGTGCCTGTGGGCGCGCTCATTGCGGCGATCAGCACCTCATCGGTGCCACCTCATCGGTGCCGCCTTATCAGTGCGCATCAGTGCAGCCATAACAGTGCCCGTCATTGAAGAAGAAAACATACTTATTTACAAAAAAAATAACAGAAACAAAGAAAAATGTTTTGTTTTTTAAGATTTTTAGTCTTTTTTTTATTTGTTTCACAAAAATTTATGATCGCAGAGGTGATCAAATACCACCAAAAGAAAGCTCTATCTGTGGGAACAAAATGATAAAAAGTGTGTTTGGGTACAGTGTAACATGACCGTGCAATTGTCATTCAAACTTCGACAGCGTTGAAAGCTAAAAATTGGCTTTGGCAGGATGGGGATATAAGTGCCTGGTATTGAAGTGGTTATTAAGGTGCACTGTAGTAAGACAGCAACAAAGAGATGGCCCCTGCCCCCACCTATAACTGGCCTTCACAGCAAGGAGCACATGGAAGGGCAAACACATGAAAGACATAAAAAACAGAACATTCCATAGCTCAACTCAGGGCCGTTTGAAGGAATTTGGGGGCCCCAAGCAAAATGGGGGCCCCCAAGCACCTCCCCCTGCACGCAAAGCCTACGTTAGCGCTACACTAATTTTTTAAACCCATGTTCTTACTCCCCCCCTTATGTTTTTCTAATCTCACCTCCACATTCTCCCTGTAGGCTGCCACTCTAGGGTGGCCGAGCTCCTCTTCCTCCTGTCAGTCTGGTGTTTTATCATTATGGGTCCCCAGCCCCCTATGCCTGGGCCAGGCCGGGTACTGCGCGGTACAGGAGATTCAGTTTCATGTGTTCTCGGCCGGACTGAAAGGAAGTGAGCACTCACTGTGCACTTCCTGTCAGTCTGGCCGAGAACAGGAAACAAAATCTCCTGTACCGCGCGCGGTACCCGGCCGGACTGACAGGACTCCAGGAGGAAGGAAGAGGAGCTCGGCCACGCTACAGCCTGGGAAGGGGAATTTGGAGGCCCCATGCCAGCTCGGGGCCCCAAGCAATTGTTTGTTTTGCCTGTCCTGTAGCAACGGGCCTGGCTCAACTCACCAACCAGTCTGCCAACCAACTAAATTAACCTGTCCAACAGTCTGCGTTAAAAACAGGGGTTTAGTAAGCATGCATTTGCAAATGCATGTGTCAGTTGCAAGGCCTCTTCATGGCACCCTGTGTATTGCTTGCAGTCCTAACGCTACTGAATTTATGAGAGTCTCCACAATGGAAGCATGTGCATTAAATGGATAGATGAGGCAGCCTATTGATTTTTTTGTGTAATTCGTTTATTACCAAAGAAAGTTACAGTCAACAGTCAAAGTATGCAATAACATCAAATAGTACAGTCAAAAAACGCAGATAGGGTCACATCAGCAGAGAGGTGTAACATCATGCCCAGTTTATGACGATGGTCATAAAAATCTATTATGGTTGTGTGGATAGTGGTCAAGCTCATACATTTTGAATGGTCTTGCTGCAGAACGTCGTAACTCAAAAATTGAACTTGACCTTCTTTCCAATGTAGCAATTCATAACTGAACAATAGTAAGCCAGTTTCAGAGCATTCGTTTACCGTCCACTGCAGATAAGGCTGCAGTGAAAGGGACTGGGGATTCTCTGTCCTCAGTCCCTTTTCTCTGTCTCAAAAATGAGACATCAGGGGTCTGCCCCACCAATGGGGCTCATAAATAATATTGTTTAAAAAAAATATTAATAAAAAAAAATGCTGATACCATCCACTGCCTTACTGACACCATCCACTGCTCTACTGACGGCGTGCTCTGCCCTACTGTCAAAGTACATTTCCCTACTGACACCGTCCACTGCTTTGCTGACTGACACCATCCACTGTCCTCCTGACATCAACATCTGCCCTACTGATATTGTCCACTGCTCTAATGACACGGAACATTTTTATTTTTTAAGATTGTGTGTGTGTCTGTGTGAGTATGTTTATATATACTTTAAATTAAAGCAGAATCTTGGGACTTTCACAAAATCCCCCATTAGTACACCCCTGCACACACACACAAAACACTAAACAGTTATTACATCTGTGAAGTTTCTTACCATTTAAGAGATATGACTGATTGAATTTTCAGGAAGTCAGCTTTGTGATTCAAAAAATTTATCATGTATTCTAGCAAGTAGGAGGTATTAGAACAGTGATTAAATCATATCCTCGTTTCTCTCTCTACACTGCAATCAAACTACATTTCCCATGAATACTTGGGATGGGAGTGAATGTGGGAGGTATACGAGGCATGTACATAACACACAGTATGATAGGTTACAGCCTTATAAATGCAAAGCAGTGCAACTTATTAGGGACCACCAGTGCCGAATATCAGGGACCACTAGTGCTGAATGTCAGGGACCACCAGTGCCACATGTCAGGGACCACCAGTGCCGAATGTCAGGGACCACCAGTGCAGCATGTCAGGGATCACCAGTGGTGACTGTGAGGGACCACCAGTGCTGAATGTCGGGGACCACCAGTGCCAAATGTCAGGGACCACCAGCTGTCTTAGGTTCCACCACAGTGAGTATAACAAGCATGATTTACCACATATATATACCGATTTTACTGTTGTGGGTTTAGTAACACTTCAAAGGGGTTGTAAAGTCAGAAGGTTTTTCATCTTAATGCATTCTATGCATTAAGATAAAACACCTTCTGTGTGCAGCAGCCTCCCCAGCACCCCCTAATACCTACCTGAGCCCCATCTCTGTCCGGCAATGTCCACAAGTCCCTCGGCCATCTGGGACTCTCCCTCCTGATTGGCTGAGACACAGCAGCGCCAATGGCCCCTGTGGCTGTCAAGCAAAGTCGGTTAGCCAAACAGGAGAGAGACGGGCAGGGCCGAACCGCAGCTCCGTTCCTGAATGGACACACTGAGCTGCAGCTCGGCTCGGATCCCCCAATAGCAAGCTGCTTGCTATGGGGGCACTCAGCAGGAGGGAGGGGCTAGGAACAGTGAAGAGGGACCCGAGAAGAGGAGGATCTGGGCTGCTTTGTGCAAAAGCACTACACAGAGGACGTAAGTATAACATGTTTTTTTTTTTTTTAAAACAAGACTTTACAATGACTTTAAGTGTTAGGCCGCGTACGCACAACCGTTTTCCTCGGCAGAATCCATCAAGAAACTTGGTGGGAGAGCTTTTTTGCCGAGGAAAACGGTTGTGTGTATGCTTTTCATCGAGTAAACTATCGAGGAACTCGGCAAAGAAAAAAGAGAGCAAGTTCTCTTTTTCCTCGATGGGAGTCGTCGTGTTCCTCGTCGGGCTGGTTTTCCAACGAGAGACACGTTTGTGTGTATGCTTAGAAACTCGCGCACCTTCGGTAAAAGTAGTATTTGTAATGGAAATAGCACATTTGTCACGCTGTAACAGACTGAAAGTGCAAATGTCTCTTACCAAACTTTTTCCTAACACGCAGTAACATGAGATTAGCAAAAGCAGCCCCAAGGGTTGTGCCAGTGGAATCGAACTTACCCTGCCGTAGTATGTGTTGAAGTCACCGCATTTGAGAACGACGATATTTTGTCTTGACAGTGTGTACGCAAAGACAGCTTGTCAAGTTTCTCGACAAGCCTGACAAGGAACTCGTCGAAGGAAAACGATGTGTCTTTTCCGACGAGTTCTTCGGTCGTGTGTACGAGGCCTAAGACTGCTCTGGTGATGATCTCATGTCTATTGGTTGCAAAAATCTGCTCTAATACAGTATTCAGACCCCCTTCACTTTTTCAATAGTGTTATGTTGCAGCCTGATACTACAGTTGTTAAATTTTTTTTTTTTAGGCAATTATAGAAAAACTGGGTCTGAAATGTATGTAATTTTACCAAAAATCAGAAAATATCAGTGGCGGTCGTTGGGACAGTCAGTCGCACTTATCCAATCTTGGCTTCCCATGCTCCGCGGCGGCCTCCCGTTTCCCTGCTCTCCATGGGTTTTCACGGTGGCGGAGGAGGCGGCGGCAGCAGCTTCCATTTCCTCCTTCCTTCTTTTGGCCAAACGTGAGTCTTCTTTTTCAGCCAATCAAAGAACAGGTCTCACACCCTTTTATGATTGGCCGGATTGAGAAACTCGTCGGGCGAAACACATTGTTTTCCCCGTCGAGTTCCTTGTTCGGCAGCCAAAAAACTGGTCAAGCCAAATTTTCCCATTGCCCATTTAGGAAATAGAGAACATGCTCTCTTTTTGGCTCGACAAGTTCCTCGACAGGTTTCTCGGCGAAAAGTGTACACACGACCGGTTTCCTCAGCAGAATACATCTCCCATCGAGTTTCTTGCTGAATTCTGCCGAGGAAACCGGTCGTGTGTACGCGGTCTCAGTGTTACAACAGCAAATGTTAATTCACTGTTGTAACACCTGGGTGGGTTCATGGTGCAATGCTCCGCGCCACGAGCCACCCTATTTTGAGGCAGATTAGAGTGCTCTAAAAAGAAAACCCAGCCACTGTAACTCAGACGCCCGGCGGTCATGGATAGATTAATGTTATACATGAATCTATCAATTATTCATATAGGGGGTGGTGAGGATAGAGGGGGCAGTGCCCAGGTGCCCCTAATGGATGGGCCACCACTGGACAATATATTGTTACCTTTGAGGTGCTTTCGGACAAAACTGCTGTAAAGAACTTTTGTTGCTACTTGGATGAAGCATAGTTAGTATGATATTTCTTGCAATTGAATACCTTGTAATCTAAACAGCTAGAATCCATCAAATTCATGCTATCCAAAAAAGAACAAACGAAATGAAGACATTGTCAAATCCTCCATTTATCAACGATCCCTACAGAAGGTAGTAATTATGAATTCTACACCTATTGGGCCAGATTCTCGTAGATGGGCGCGGGGCGTAGCGTATCCTATTTACGCTACGCCGCCGCAACGTAGAGACGCAAGTGCCGAATTCTCAAAGCACTTGCGTCCAGAGTTGCGGCGGCGTAGCGTAAATGGCCCGGCGTAAGTCCGGGTAATTCAAATGTGGATGAGGTGGGCGTGTTTCATGTAAATCAATCATGACCCCACGTTTTTGAAGTTTTTTTTAACTGCGCATGCGCCGTCCGTGGACGTATCCCAGTGCGCATGCTCCAAATTACACCGCAAATACATTGGTTTCGACGTGAACGTAACTTACGCAAAGCCCTATTCGTGAACGAGTTACGCAAACGACGTAAACGACAGAAAAAAACTACGCTGTCCCGACGTCCATACTTAACATTGCATATGCCGGACCTACGCAACGTTACCCTTCATATAGCAGGGGTAAGTTTACGCTTACGCAAACGATGTAAACTACGACGAGCGGGCGCAAATACGTTCGGAAATAGGCGTATGTAGCTCATTTGCATATTAGATGTGTAAATCGACGGTAACACCACCTAGCGGCCAGCGTAAATATGCAACTTAGATACGACGGTGTAAGTGACTTACGCCAGTCGGATCTAAGGCAAATCTATGCGTAACTGATTCTAAGACTCAGGCGCATAGATCCGACGCCGAAAAAACAGAGATACGACGGCGTATCTGGAGATACGCCGGCGTATCTCCTTTGAGAATCTGGTCCATTGTGTGCCAAAACATGACAGTTTACGGAAGGTGTATGTAGTAAGTGTGCCTTTAATAATACATTACTGCTCAGATATCTCTCTCTCTATCTAGTAATATAGGCCTCAGTACAGGTCCATTTCTACATCCAGACTGTCCACCTGGGCACATTGCCAGTGTAGGCAGCTGGCAGTATCATTGAGGTGAATGAGCTGGCAGCTAAGATACCCAGAAGCAGATTGGACACACAGGATTGGGTAGTATGGCCCATTAGGAAGTCCTCAAACGAAACAACCTAGGGAGCTTGCTTGGTACTGTTTCGAACACATACAAAATCTGTACAAGAATACTCAAAAACCTCGACTTTTCTCCCAGTCTTATTTTGCTTTGCATTATCTTTTGATCCCTGGAAATTATTTTTAATTGCATTTGATCTGCATGACACATCATTTCAGTTCTCACTAAATATTTAGCCAGACATGATTTTTATGTTAACAGTCTAAAGATAAAAAAAGGTAAAATAAGAAGCTTTCAGAAGCTTACTAGCTTAAAGCAGATCTTGTCATTTTTTCATCTTTACATCTATTAAATCCTCTGCCCTTGTTGTTTTAACTTTGGATTGTAATTTTTTTTTCTGCCAGTAAATATCTTATATAGCCCACTTCTTGTTTCTTGTCTGGGTTATTAGCCTAGGTTTATGACATCATGCACAGCTCTTTCTTTCGCATGAGAGTTTTTTAGGAAGGTAGAGGGGGTGAGTCATAAGAGGGCCAATGAGAGCTGGAGGTGTGTGTCTGTGTAAATCCAGGAAGTGAACAGGCAGCAGCTTCAGCTGCCCACAGTTAAAATGGCTGCAGCCAGACTCAATGGAGGGAGATTTCTGCGGCATATTTGGCAAGTACAGAATCACAGTATATATAAAATAATATGCAAAGTGGTTGGAGGGAAGTTTCAGAATGGCAAATATGTTTTTATTGCAAATTACATGAGCAAACTGCAGTTTCTCTTTAATGTGCCTGCTAGGTAAAACGTGTGTTCTAAGCATGGCAGCCCTAGATGTGTTTTAGAAAGTGCTTCTAGGGATTATGGATCGTGAATGGTTATAGACGCGAGTGATATTTAGTGACTCATCTTTAGCCTTTCTAAGTCCTTTTAGCTATTGGTACATTTTCTTCTGCAATCATTTGTGAGAACATTTCAGAAATGGTTTTCTGTGTAATTCCCAGGATATCGGCTACAGATGAATTCATGCATTTATTTACAGCTGAATGCCTCTGATGTCAAGACAGCATTAGAGGAGAGCTTACCATAAACACAGATGTTGTTTATGCGTAAATAAACTTAAATGCGCTTACATTTAATTTACAGTCAATACGAGTGTTTAATATTTACTGTGCTAACCCGCATTCTTGCAAACAAAAAAAGAAAAGGTGAAACTAGGTCACACCAAATCATTCCTCTTTCAAGCCAAATGTCCAATACACTGGCACTTCAACCATTATAGACATGGGGTTGGCATTGTTTAACCACTTAAGGACCGCCCCACGTTCATATACTGCGGCCAGTCGGCCCTTAACATGTACGTGATTTTATTCTTCGGCTCTAAGGCACACGGGCCCACCACCAGAGCCTCGCTGCTGCTGTGGTTGGACAAGGCAGGAGCCAATCAGCAGGTCTGGCAGACATCGGTGATTGTTCCGACAGAGGCAGAATGGCCATCTGCCCATGTAAACAATGCAGATCGCCATTCTGATAGTAATGAAGACAGAGATCTTGGGCCAGATTAAGGTAAATTGGCCCATCTTTAGGCGGGCGTAGAGTATCAAATATACTCTACGCAGCCGTAACATAGAGAGGCAAGTGCAGTATTCACAAAGCGCTTGCTCCGTAAATTGCGGCGGCGTAGCGTAAATTTGCCGGCGTAAGCCCGCCTAATTCAAAGTAGGAAGGAGGTGGGCGTTATCTATTTAAATTAAGCATGACCCCATGCAAATGAATGGCCGATTAAACGGCGTATGCGCGTGCATGCTCAGAATAACGTTGCATATACTCCCTAAGATACATCAGCTCAATGCCTACGACGTAAATGTAACCTACGCCAAGCCCTATTCACGTATTACTACGTAAACGACGTAAAAAACGCCGGCTGTTCCGATGTCCATACCTTTGCATGTGTTGCGCCACCTTTAGGTGGAATAACTTTACGCCGGACATACGCCTTACGTAAACGGCGTATATAACAGTGACAGGCGCAAGTACGTTTGTGAATCGGCGTATCTCTATCATTTGCATATTCGACGCGTAAATCAATGGAAGCGCCCCTTGCGGCCAGCGTAAATATGCGCCGACAATACGCCGGCGTAGGCAAGTTACGTCGGGCGTAGGAAGCCTATTTTTTCAACGTATCTGGTGCCAGGAATCGGCGTAAAGATAGAACGGCGCACATTTGGACTTACGTTGGCATATTTTGAGATACGTCGGCATAAGTCCTACCTGAATCTGGCCCCTTGAGTTTCTGCTAAGCAGGAACACAGATATCTCCGTACAGTTAAACCATCCCCCACACAGTAAGAAAACACTCCCAGGGAACACATTTAACCCTTTGATCGCCCCTGATGTTAACCCCTTTCCTGCCAGTGTCATTGGTACAGTGATAGTGCATTTATTTACCACTGATCGGTGTATTGGTGTCACTGATCCACAAAAAATATCAAAGGTATCAGTAAGGTGTCTGATTTGTCCACTGGAATTTCGAAGTCCCGCTAAAAATCACTCCGTTACTAGTAAAAAAAAAAGGAAATAAATCCATACCATAGTTTGTAGACGCTATAGCTTTTGCGCAGACCAATCAATGTACGCTTATTGGGATTTTTGTTTATCAAACATATGTATCAGAATATATATTGGCCTATATTGATGAAGAAATAGCAGAAAGTAAAAAATATTATATTTTTTTTCAAAATTGTTGGTCTTTTTTTTGTTTATAGCGCAAAAAATAAGGTGAGGTGATCAAATACCACCAAAATAAAGCTCTATTTTTGGGAAAAAAAGGACATCAATGTCAAACTGCGCAATTGTCAGATAAAGCAACGCAGTGCAGTATTGCAAAAAGTGGTCTGGTCAGGAAGGGGGGTAAACCTTTTCGTGGCTGAAGTGGTTAACAACTTCAATACTGGACACTTTCACCCCCTTCCTGCCCAGGCCAATTTTTAGCTTTCAGCGCTATCACATTTTAAATGACAATTGCACGGTCAAGCAACGCTGTACCCAAACTACATTGTTATCATTTTTATTCACACAAACAGAGCTTTCTTTTGGTGGTATTTAATCACTATACAAAAAAAGTAGTGAAGTCCCTGGCCTTCTTTCACTATCTCGGCGCTCGACAGCTAATAAGTAATTGAATAGCTTAATTTCACTAATCACCATAAATATTCTCCTAAAGATGATGTATATAGTGAAAAATGACAATGATATGGTAAACACAATTAAATTAGAATTAGGTTAAAAAAATATAATATATAACATCAACCTCAAGATTCAGCAGCCGCTTAAAATTATAAACATATGTATTAAAAATAGTAAACATCAAGTCCATTCAAGTCTTGTAAATCACTATAAGCAGCGCTAATCATCAATCTCATCCGACTGATGGATCATTTCCTACGAACATTTCATAAGAAATAAGGAAGACAAACAAAGCGAATCGCCATGGGATTAAAATAGGTTCAGAAGTTTTTTTTCTTCACTCCAAACTGACATCCACCATATATCACAAGCCCCCTTTCGGATGTGTACTCACCAGAAAGCTGAGTATAGTAGGCACTATATGTAGGTGTCTTTAATCCACTCCAGGTTCACGCTCCGTATGGTCTCCCCAAATGGTGCTGTAAAGATCCCCACTTGTCCGGATTCATAAAAAATAAAAAGGCTCACAATAGTGTAATCCCGTCTCTTTTCATTTATTCAAAAATCTCTTGACAAAGTGTGTAGTACAAACAGTCCCAATTGATTGGAATTACTTTTTAAAATCATTAGTTGGACGCTCCGTCCATCCTGTTACACACACACAAGGCTGATTTCAATAGAGTATACTGCGTCCACCGCAGACACTCTCAGCGTTAATTCTCTCCGTGTGTGAGTCAGATGGAGCGCAGATGGAGCGCACAGCGTCAATAGGTTACTTCCTGATGCCGTGAGGTTATCCCTGACGTTTCGTCTTACGACTTCTTCTGAGGGTTTAACCTCACGGCACGGCATCAAAGACTTTATGGAGACAGCACATTAACCCCTCCAGTGCTTGCCAAGTCTCCCATGAAACTGGAAAACGAATGGCTGCTTTTTCACTGGGGTTGTGCTATCATTACACTCAATTACTCATTCAGTGTATTGCAAAAAGACAATCTCATATAGTATTATTTGTACATAGTCCCTATATACACAAACAAAACAACTACATGATAATAAATAACTTAATACTCTCCCAGATTACAGATTACAAACTGGTATATTAAAAATTCTCCCAATATCATTCAATAATTGCCATAAAATTATATATCCAATAAGATTCAGACAAAGATTCTCCATAAGAAATTAAATTAAATTAAATGAGCTCACTCTAAATAAAGGACATTTACATAAAAAATAATCCGTAAATAATATGAAAATAATTAATATATTAAAATTCTAATATTAATATGTGAACTCATATTTATATTATTTCTTGATCATACCCATGTGCTCAAAAATCAATCTCAATTCTACATATCAATATTCATATTTTAATTGGTAGTGTTTAAGGCATATGTATTTGGTCTACCATATTACTCCTACTGGTCACTCTACCTACATAGCCATCAAATAGATGTATATACAGCATATCTCCAAGCCACTCTATATTTGATCAACCTTATATCTCAAACGGGTCATCCTCTCTATATTGTCACCACATAAAAATTATAAAAATTATAAAAATTATATATAAATATATCTCAAAGATCACTAATGAAACAATTAATGTCCAACTCAACGTTTAACCCCTTAGGGGTGAGTGTGTCCAATAAATAGATCCAATGGGTTTCGCGCTTTGATAGCTCTCTCACCCTATTAGATCCCCTCCATGCTTGTTTAATATGATCCACACCCCAAAACTTCAAACCCCTAGGGTCCTTGTCATGATGTATTTTGAAGTGGAGTGAGACATTGTGATCTTCAAAGCCCAATCTGATATTTTTAATGTGTTCTCCTATTCGTACCTTTAGAGGCCTCTTAGTTCGGCCAACATACATTAGCCCACATGGACATAATAAAACGTATACTACGTGAGTAATATTACATGTAATAAATTCTTTGATGAGGAATTCATTATTATTCACCGTAGATATGAAGTTATCAATCCCCCTTACTGGCTCTGCTACCACCCTGCAGGCCTTACACTTTCGGCAGGCAAAAAAACCATTTTTATCCCAAAAGGATTGTGGTCTTACGGGGGGATTAAGAACCTTCTTTACTACCTTATCTCCCATATTAGGTGCTTTCCGATAAATAAATTTCGGTACTTCTGGAAGTACAGGTTTTAGAGTTTTATCAAGGCATAAAACATGCCAATGATTTTTAAGAACAGCTTCCACTTCCCTATATTGTGTATGGAAAGATGAGATGAAACCCCATTCATGGGTGCCAGTAATAGGAGCTTTGATTACATTCTTCAGCACCTCATCACGCGGAATCCTTTTTATTTCTTCAGAAATTCTATCCAATTCTCGGGGATCATATCCCTTTTCTCTGAATCGTCCCTTTAATATTTCTGACTGGGACTCATAGTTTTCTACTGTAGAACAATTCCTTTTTACACGCATTAATTGTCCTTTCGGAATGTTCTTGAGCCAAGCCGGATGATGGCCACTCTGTATAGGTAAAAAACTGTTCCGATCAGTGATTTTAAAATATACTTTAGTCTCCAATTCATCACCATTTCTGTAGATACTGACATCCAAAAAATCTATTTTCTCTCGGCTCCATTGGCTTGTAAGTTTAATATTATTTGGATTATTGTTTAGATACATTAAAAATTCACATAGGGTGGATTCAGGTCCCTCCCATAAAAAGATCACGTCATCAATAAAGCGTCTATAAAAGAGTAGTTCACGCCTTTTATTTGCAAATACATACTTGTCCTCCCATTGTCCCATGAATAAATTGGCGATGCTAGGCGCAAATCTTGCGCCCATCGCTACGCCTGTTCTCTGCGTATAAAAACAACTATTAAACCAAAAGTAATTATGCGATAGACAAAAATCTAAAACATCCCTTAAAAAAACTTTTTGATGGTGAGGAAGATCTTCTCTCTGGCTCAAAGCCCAATTGAGGGCCAATAGCGCATCATCATGTTGTATCACTGTGTACAGTGATGATACGTCTGAAGTTACCAGATATACCTCTCCTCTACCCTCTAGTTTCACCTCCTGAAGGGATTGTAACAGATCTTTCGTGTCCTTCAAATAGGCTTTAGTAGCTCTAACACTTTTCTGTAAAAATTGGTCTAAATATTGTCCAATCCTAGAGGTGACTGATCCTATGCCATTAACAATTGGTCTAGCAGGCGGATTTAGGGTATCCTTATGTATTTTGGGAAGGGTGTATATAGTCGGTATCCGGGTGCTGCTTGGAATTAAGTACTTCTTTTCTTTCAAAGTTAGTACATGTCTTTTGTATCCATTCTGTACAAGGAGTTTTAGCTCTTGATAATATTCTGGTGTGGGGTCTCCAATCAAGTTCTGATATGTTTCAACGTCTGATAACATTTCTATTAATTGACTGGTGTAATACTCTTTCGATAATACCACCACCCCCCCTCCCTTATCAGCAGGTCTAACTACTACATCATTTCTCTTTTCCAACATTTCTATTCCCTCATGTATATACCTAGGATTTACACCCTTCTTTGGTATTATCTTCTCAATATCTCTCAATACCAAACCCTTAAATACTTCTAGATGGTGTATTGCTGAATTGGGAGGATTAAATAAAGATTTATTTTTCAATCCACTGTCAACTGCAACAGATGCGCTGGCACTCACTCCCACAGGGTTCGAGACTTTATTTAGAAAATATTTCTTAATACTGAGTTTTCGCATATATCGATGGACGTCAATATACACATCAAATTTATTGATTGGTCGTTTAAGGCCACATTTAAGACCCAACTGTAATATATTTGTTTCTTTATTGGTTAGCTCTGTTCCACTCAGATTATAGATGCCACTTAATCTGTTTCCAGACGTCTTTTTTTGCTGAACTCTTGATCCTGCCCTGCAGCCACGTTTTCTTCCATCCTGTGACTTTGTGGCTGTCCACGGTTCCAATTTTGTTGTTCTCTCACTTGCTGATCTCTGTAATTCGGTACTGGCTGGTAATACAGTGGAGCTTGTTGGGTAAGCTGCGATGGAGTCCTCCCCCTCTGTGATGGATGGCCCCGTCCTCTCCTCCTGTTCCCTCTTCCTCTCCAGAAAAAAGGACGTGGGGATTGGGGACCATTTCTATCTCCATAATTTTCCAAGGTTTCATACCTGTTTGCTAATGGTATATGATAGGTGCTGTCATACACAGCATATTGGTGATTCACATTTACATTCCCTCGTCCTCTCATTCCTCTCCCTCTCCCCTGATTATCTCTTTTGGGAGTGAGGTGATTGGATTTTGGGTGGGAGGTATTGAACTTATCACTCCTCTGTGTAGGATGTGATGATCTTCCTACATTTGATGCAGGTAATGAACTCTGACTCGAGGTAGGGTTAACCTCTTCAGGTGTATTATTAATAGGAGGAGTTCCTTCATTAACTGTTTCTTGCCAAAAATAGACAGTATTATTCTTAAAATCATTTATATCCCGATAAAATTTCTTAATCTTTTTCTTCTGTGTATCTTTGTCAATCTTTTCTAATCTTTTCTTGATCCTATTATTAAAATCTGTAATCTGTTGCGTGTCCTTTATAGGGTCTAATTGGCTCTGCAAATGTTTAATGCTATTTTCCAACTGAGTCATTTTCCTCCGTTTTCTTAATAAAACTAACTCTTGCAATTTAAGACCCATCACATTAAAAAACTTTAACCATTCAGACTTTGAGTCGGGATCATTCAATGCATCCTGAGGTGCTACTTCCCATCTCAGGCTGCGGACTATAATATTCTCCTTGAGGTAATATTCCATAGTGTTGATGTCCCACCACGTCCTGACTTGTTTTTCTAATGCACTTCCTAATGCTGTAATGATACTATTGTAATTCTCCTCTAGTTTCACCTGCTCATTCACAGAGAATAAACTAGCCAAATCTAATTGTCTGCTTTGTAAAAAACCTATCGCATCCATAGCAAGCCTGAGATCAAAATTAAATCAATATACAAAAAAAGTAGTGAAGTCCCTGGCCTTCTTTCACTATCTCGGCGCTCGACAGCTAATAAGTAATTGAATAGCTTAATTTCACTAATCACCATAAATATTCTCCTAAAGATGATGTATATAGTGAAAAATGACAATGATATGGTAAACACAATTAAATTAGAATTAGGTTAAAAAAATATAATATATAACATCAACCTCAAGATTCAGCAGCCGCTTAAAATTATAAACATATGTATTAAAAATAGTAAACATCAAGTCCATTCAAGTCTTGTAAATCACTATAAGCAGCGCTAATCATCAATCTCATCCGACTGATGGATCATTTCCTACGAACATTTCATAAGAAATAAGGAAGACAAACAAAGCGAATCGCCATGGGATTAAAATAGGTTCAGAAGTTTTTTTTCTTCACTCCAAACTGACATCCACCATATATCACAAGCCCCCTTTCGGATGTGTACTCACCAGAAAGCTGAGTATAGTAGGCACTATATGTAGGTGTCTTTAATCCACTCCAGGTTCACGCTCCGTATGGTCTCCCCAAATGGTGCTGTAAAGATCCCCACTTGTCCGGATTCATAAAAAATATCCTTTTGGGATAAAAATGGTTTTTTTGCCTGCCGAAAGTGTAAGGCCTGCAGGGTGGTAGCAGAGCCAGTAAGGGGGATTGATAACTTCATATCTACGGTGAATAATAATGAATTCCTCATCAAAGAATTTATTACATGTAATATTACTCACGTAGTATACGTTTTATTATGTCCATGTGGGCTAATGTATGTTGGCCGAACTAAGAGGCCTCTAAAGGTACGAATAGGAGAACACATTAAAAATATCAGATTGGGCTTTGAAGATCACAATGTCTCACTCCACTTCAAAATACATCATGACAAGGACCCTAGGGGTTTGAAGTTTTGGGGTGTGGATCATATTAAACAAGCATGGAGGGGATCTAATAGGGTGAGAGAGCTATCAAAGCGCGAAACCCATTGGATCTATTTATTGGACACACTCACCCCTAAGGGGTTAAACGTTGAGTTGGACATTAATTGTTTCATTAGTGATCTTTGAGATATATTTATATATAATTTTTATAATTTTTATAATTTTTATGTGGTGACAATATAGAGAGGATGACCCGTTTGAGATATAAGGTTGATCAAATATAGAGTGGCTTGGAGATATGCTGTATATACATCTATTTGATGGCTATGTAGGTAGAGTGACCAGTAGGAGTAATATGGTAGACCAAATACATATGCCTTAAACACTACCAATTAAAATATGAATATTGATATGTAGAATTGAGATTGATTTTTGAGCACATGGGTATGATCAAGAAATAATATAAATATGAGTTCACATATTAATATTAGAATTTTAATATATTAATTATTTTCATATTATTTACGGATTATTTTTTATGTAAATGTCCTTTATTTAGAGTGAGCTCATTTAATTTAATTTAATTTCTTATGGAGAATCTTTGTCTGAATCTTATTGGATATATAATTTTATGGCAATTATTGAATGATATTGGGAGAATTTTTAATATACCAGTTTGTAATCTGTAATCTGGGAGAGTATTAAGTTATTTATTATCATGTAGTTGTTTTGTTTGTGTATATAGGGACTATGTACAAATAATACTATATGAGATTGTCTTTTTGCAATACACTGAATGAGTAATTGAGTGTAATGATAGCACAACCCCAGTGAAAAAGCAGCCATTCGTTTTCCAGTTTCATGGGAGACTTGGCAAGCACTGGAGGGGTTAATGTGCTGTCTCCATAAAGTCTTTGATGCCGTGCCGTGAGGTTAAACCCTCAGAAGAAGTCGTAAGACGAAACGTCAGGGATAACCTCACGGCATCAGGAAGTAACCTATTGACGCTGTGCGCTCCATCTGCGCTCCATCTGACTCACACACGGAGAGAATTAACGCTGAGAGTGTCTGCGGTGGACGCAGTATACTCTATTGAAATCAGCCTTGTGTGTGTGTAACAGGATGGACGGAGCGTCCAACTAATGATTTTAAAAAGTAATTCCAATCAATTGGGACTGTTTGTACTACACACTTTGTCAAGAGATTTTTGAATAAATGAAAAGAGACGGGATTACACTATTGTGAGCCTTTTTATTTTTTATGAATCCGGACAAGTGGGGATCTTTACAGCACCATTTGGGGAGACCATACGGAGCGTGAACCTGGAGTGGATTAAAGACACCTACATATAGTGCCTACTATACTCAGCTTTCTGGTGAGTACACATCCGAAAGGGGGCTTGTGATATATGGTGGATGTCAGTTTGGAGTGAAGAAAAAAAACTTCTGAACCTATTTTAATCCCATGGCGATTCGCTTTGTTTGTCTTCCTTATTTCTTATGAAATGTTCGTAGGAAATGATCCATCAGTCGGATGAGATTGATGATTAGCGCTGCTTATAGTGATTTACAAGACTTGAATGGACTTGATGTTTACTATTTTTAATACATATGTTTATAATTTTAAGCGGCTGCTGAATCTTGAGGTTGATGTTATATATTATATTTTTTTAACCTAATTCTAATTTAATTGTGTTTACCATATCATTGTCATTTTTCACTATATACATCATCTTTAGGAGAATATTTATGGTGATTAGTGAAATTAAGCTATTCAATTACTTATTAGCTGTCGAGCGCCGAGATAGTGAAAGAAGGCCAGGGACTTCACTACTTTTTTTGTATATTGATTTAATTTTGATCTCAGGCTTGCTATGGATGCGATAGGTTTTTTACAAAGCAGACAATTAGATTTGGCTAGTTTATTCTCTGTGAATGAGCAGGTGAAACTAGAGGAGAATTACAATAGTATCATTACAGCATTAGGAAGTGCATTAGAAAAACAAGTCAGGACGTGGTGGGACATCAACACTATGGAATATTACCTCAAGGAGAATATTATAGTCCGCAGCCTGAGATGGGAAGTAGCACCTCAGGATGCATTGAATGATCCCGACTCAAAGTCTGAATGGTTAAAGTTTTTTAATGTGATGGGTCTTAAATTGCAAGAGTTAGTTTTATTAAGAAAACGGAGGAAAATGACTCAGTTGGAAAATAGCATTAAACATTTGCAGAGCCAATTAGACCCTATAAAGGACACGCAACAGATTACAGATTTTAATAATAGGATCAAGAAAAGATTAGAAAAGATTGACAAAGATACACAGAAGAAAAAGATTAAGAAATTTTATCGGGATATAAATGATTTTAAGAATAATACTGTCTATTTTTGGCAAGAAACAGTTAATGAAGGAACTCCTCCTATTAATAATACACCTGAAGAGGTTAACCCTACCTCGAGTCAGAGTTCATTACCTGCATCAAATGTAGGAAGATCATCACATCCTACACAGAGGAGTGATAAGTTCAATACCTCCCACCCAAAATCCAATCACCTCACTCCCAAAAGAGATAATCAGGGGAGAGGGAGAGGAATGAGAGGACGAGGGAATGTAAATGTGAATCACCAATATGCTGTGTATGACAGCACCTATCATATACCATTAGCAAACAGGTATGAAACCTTGGAAAATTATGGAGATAGAAATGGTCCCCAATCCCCACGTCCTTTTTTCTGGAGAGGAAGAGGGAACAGGAGGAGAGGACGGGGCCATCCATCACAGAGGGGGAGGACTCCATCGCAGCTTACCCAACAAGCTCCACTGTATTACCAGCCAGTACCGAATTACAGAGATCAGCAAGTGAGAGAACAACAAAATTGGAACCGTGGACAGCCACAAAGTCACAGGATGGAAGAAAACGTGGCTGCAGGGCAGGATCAAGAGTTCAGCAAAAAAAGACGTCTGGAAACAGATTAAGTGGCATCTATAATCTGAGTGGAACAGAGCTAACCAATAAAGAAACAAATATATTACAGTTGGGTCTTAAATGTGGCCTTAAACGACCAATCAATAAATTTGATGTGTATATTGACGTCCATCGATATATGCGAAAACTCAGTATTAAGAAATATTTTCTAAATAAAGTCTCGAACCCTGTGGGAGTGAGTGCCAGCGCATCTGTTGCAGTTGACAGTGGATTGAAAAATAAATCTTTATTTAATCCTCCCAATTCAGCAATACACCATCTAGAAGTATTTAAGGGTTTGGTATTGAGAGATATTGAGAAGATAATACCAAAGAAGGGTGTAAATCCTAGGTATATACATGAGGGAATAGAAATGTTGGAAAAGAGAAATGATGTAGTAGTTAGACCTGCTGATAAGGGAGGGGGGGTGGTGGTATTATCGAAAGAGTATTACACCAGTCAATTAATAGAAATGTTATCAGACGTTGAAACATATCAGAACTTGATTGGAGACCCCACACCAGAATATTATCAAGAGCTAAAACTCCTTGTACAGAATGGATACAAAAGACATGTACTAACTTTGAAAGAAAAGAAGTACTTAATTCCAAGCAGCACCCGGATACCGACTATATACACCCTTCCCAAAATACATAAGGATACCCTAAATCCGCCTGCTAGACCAATTGTTAATGGCATAGGATCAGTCACCTCTAGGATTGGACAATATTTAGACCAATTTTTACAGAAAAGTGTTAGAGCTACTAAAGCCTATTTGAAGGACACGAAAGATCTGTTACAATCCCTTCAGGAGGTGAAACTAGAGGGTAGAGGAGAGGTATATCTGGTAACTTCAGACGTATCATCACTGTACACAGTGATACAACATGATGATGCGCTATTGGCCCTCAATTGGGCTTTGAGCCAGAGAGAAGATCTTCCTCACCATCAAAAAGTTTTTTTAAGGGATGTTTTAGATTTTTGTCTATCGCATAATTACTTTTGGTTTAATAGTTGTTTTTATACGCAGAGAACAGGCGTAGCGATGGGCGCAAGATTTGCGCCTAGCATCGCCAATTTATTCATGGGACAATGGGAGGACAAGTATGTATTTGCAAATAAAAGGCGTGAACTACTCTTTTATAGACGCTTTATTGATGACGTGATCTTTTTATGGGAGGGACCTGAATCCACCCTATGTGAATTTTTAATGTATCTAAACAATAATCCAAATAATATTAAACTTACAAGCCAATGGAGCCGAGAGAAAATAGATTTTTTGGATGTCAGTATCTACAGAAATGGTGATGAATTGGAGACTAAAGTATATTTTAAAATCACTGATCGGAACAGTTTTTTACCTATACAGAGTGGCCATCATCCGGCTTGGCTCAAGAACATTCCGAAAGGACAATTAATGCGTGTAAAAAGGAATTGTTCTACAGTAGAAAACTATGAGTCCCAGTCAGAAATATTAAAGGGACGATTCAGAGAAAAGGGATATGATCCCCGAGAATTGGATAGAATTTCTGAAGAAATAAAAAGGATTCCGCGTGATGAGGTGCTGAAGAATGTAATCAAAGCTCCTATTACTGGCACCCATGAATGGGGTTTCATCTCATCTTTCCATACACAATATAGGGAAGTGGAAGCTGTTCTTAAAAATCATTGGCATGTTTTATGCCTTGATAAAACTCTAAAACCTGTACTTCCAGAAGTACCGAAATTTATTTATCGGAAAGCACCTAATATGGGAGATAAGGTAGTAAAGAAGGTTCTTAATCCCCCCGTAAGACCACAATCCTTTTGGGATAAAAATTGTTTTTTTGCCTGCCGAAAGTGTAAGGCCTGCAGGGTGGTAGCAGAGCCAGTAAGGGGGATTGATAACTTCATATCTACGGTGAATAATAATGAATTCCTCATCAAAGAATTTATTACATGTAATATTACTCACGTAGTATACGTTTTATTATGTCCATGTGGGCTAATGTATGTTGGCCGAACTAAGAGGCCTCTAAAGGTACGAATAGGAGAACACATTAAAAATATCAGATTGGGCTTTGAAGATCACAATGTCTCACTCCACTTCAAAATACATCATGACAAGGACCCTAGGGGTTTGAAGTTTTGGGGTGTGGATCATATTAAACAAGCATGGAGGGGATCTAATAGGGTGAGAGAGCTATCAAAGCGCGAAACCCATTGGATCTATTTATTGGACACACTCACCCCTAAGGGGTTAAACGTTGAGTTGGACATTAATTGTTTCATTAGTGATCTTTGAGATATATTTATATATAATTTTTATAATTTTTATAATTTTTATGTGGTGACAATATAGAGAGGATGACCCGTTTGAGATATAAGGTTGATCAAATATAGAGTGGCTTGGAGATATGCTGTATATACATCTATTTGATGGCTATGTAGGTAGAGTGACCAGTAGGAGTAATATGGTAGACCAAATACATATGCCTTAAACACTACCAATTAAAATATGAATATTGATATGTAGAATTGAGATTGATTTTTGAGCACATGGGTATGATCAAGAAATAATATAAATATGAGTTCACATATTAATATTAGAATTTTAATATATTAATTATTTTCATATTATTTACGGATTATTTTTTATGTAAATGTCCTTTATTTAGAGTGAGCTCATTTAATTTAATTTAATTTCTTATGGAGAATCTTTGTCTGAATCTTATTGGATATATAATTTTATGGCAATTATTGAATGATATTGGGAGAATTTTTAATATACCAGTTTGTAATCTGTAATCTGGGAGAGTATTAAGTTATTTATTATCATGTAGTTGTTTTGTTTGTGTATATAGGGACTATGTACAAATAATACTATATGAGATTGTCTTTTTGCAATACACTGAATGAGTAATTGAGTGTAATGATAGCACAACCCCAGTGAAAAAGCAGCCATTCGTTTTCCAGTTTCATGGGAGACTTGGCAAGCACTGGAGGGGTTAATGTGCTGTCTCCATAAAGTCTTTGATGCCGTGCCGTGAGGTTAAACCCTCAGAAGAAGTCGTAAGACGAAACGTCAGGGATAACCTCACGGCATCAGGAAGTAACCTATTGACGCTGTGCGCTCCATCTGCGCTCCATCTGACTCACACACGGAGAGAATTAACGCTGAGAGTGTCTGCGGTGGACGCAGTATACTCTATTGAAATCAGCCTTGTGTGTGTGTAACAGGATGGACGGAGCGTCCAACTAATGATTTTAAAAAGTAATTCCAATCAATTGGGACTGTTTGTACTACACACTTTGTCAAGAGATTTTTGAATAAATGAAAAGAGACGGGATTACACTATTGTGAGCCTTTTTATTTTTTATGAATCCGGACAAGTGGGGATCTTTACAGCACCATTTGGGGAGACCATACGGAGCGTGAACCTGGAGTGGATTAAAGACACCTACATATAGTGCCTACTATACTCAGCTTTCTGGTGAGTACACATCCGAAAGGGGGCTTGTGATATATGGTGGATGTCAGTTTGGAGTGAAGAAAAAAAACTTCTGAACCTATTTTAATCCCATGGCGATTCGCTTTGTTTGTCTTCCTTATTTCTTATGAAATGTTCGTAGGAAATGATCCATCAGTCGGATGAGATTGATGATTAGCGCTGCTTATAGTGATTTACAAGACTTGAATGGACTTGATGTTTACTATTTTTAATACATAGGTATTTAATCACTGCTGGGTGTTTTATTTTTTGCTAAAGACCTAAAAAAAAATTTAAAAGTTTTTCTTAGTTTCTATCAGTAAATATTGTAAAAAAAAAGTATTTTTTTTTCCTTTACTGATGTGCTGCACTGATGGGCACTAATGAGGCGGCACTGAAGGGCACTGATGAGGAGGAATTAATATGCTGATGGGCACTGATTATTTTGCCATAGGCAGGAATTGGTTAAAGCGGTTCTTTGAACAGAACAAAAAGACACTCATCTGTCCAAGGACGCAGCACCATCCTCACTTGCTTCATCGTCAGTCTTTGGATCCCCAGCGCAGCACGTTAAGTGTGGGAAGCTGGCTGTGACTACTTGCGGCTTGACAGCTGGCTTTCCACTGTGCATGCTCTGTGCATGCTCATTACCCTGTGATCCACAGCCTGCTGGAACCCATGACGTGTCCCAGCAGGCTACAGCCAGGGGGGGAGGGGGGTTGGGCTGGTAATGAAAGTCCTGTGGAATCGCCTAGGCACCCATGCCTATGTGACCATTATTGCAATTATTTTCTTTTACGTAGATTAATCCAATGCACACTGTGAACAACAAAATGTAATGCTGCATAGTCAAGAGTGAATACTAGCCCATTCTCTGAAAATCAATCTGTGGAACATTGCTTTTCAGACTGTTGCTAAACAGCCACTGTTAGGCGTTCAGGAGCTGAATGCCTGTTTTTAAATTTGTCTCGCAGGTTGACTTGAACGGACAAATGGTAGTGCCATATTTCAACTCAACATACGGCATTAAATTTGCCATGGCTGCATGTGAACAGCCACCTCTGGCTGTATTGTGGACTTTAGGTGGGCCTGTTTTTATCACCCCCCATGTAAAATAGGAACTACATTGAAATATAGCAAACAACCAAGAAAGTACCAGCCTGTTCAGAAAAAAGTCACATGCCTAAATGCTCCTCTAAATGGCTGCATCTTGCAAGTAAATAATTACATCTGCATAAATAATAATTTAAACAATGCATATGTTGTTCCTTTTTCTGTTTAGCGCACCAATGTGTACAGAATGTTCTTTTGCCAACATTATGAAAGCACTTATTACAGCATTAGTCACAACTGCATTCTACTGACAGGTCAGCATTTATATTCCCTTCTTTCTGGAGATTGTTGTTAGTCTTAGCAGTGCAGTAATTTGGACTATGGCAACAGCTCTTTATTCTGAGACATATCACTCAAATGTATTCCGATGTTGATTGTCCACTCTTTTACAGAAAAGGATCATGCATTTTTCAACACCAATGGCTGAATCAAAAAGTGAGCCTGGAAAGGGTAGGTGGGTGGTTGTCACGTCCTCCATGTTCCCCTCCTCGTTGGCTGCCAAGCAAGGGTCACGTGAGAGGCCTACCCCAGGCAGGGTTTTTCTGGGTTATGCTAGGCACTTTGGTTAGGTTCACTGTCTTACACGGGGGGGATACCTTTACTGGAACAACAGACTGATCGCTAATAAACTCTCTCGATTACTGTACATCACCTACATCACTTGTGCAATTATGAGGAACACGAAGAAGCCTCAACTTCTCCACCTGTCTAGCGTATCACTGTTACCTTACTCCGAGAAATGGTATAGGGTCCCACCATGCAGCTAGCCTGGACTCCATGCATGCACTTCACTTAACACTTACTCTTCTGTACCTGTGCACAAGTTGAGGGCCCTGGCTGTGCAGATCTGCTCCCATTGCTATGGGAAACTAATCGCTCCTGAAGGAGTGCCAACAACATCTCCCTTGCTGCAAGAGGTTGTCTCATCTTCCACAGGCACACACTTATGGCAGGTTGCTAGAGAAACTTTCATTACCCTTGGTAACAATAGTATCTTCACACTGGTGTACTTTTGTACTATTATCTTCTTACTTCGATGTGTTTAGTGGCCCAAGCTGCAACTATTTGTGCCAGTTACTTGCATTACATCAATTGAGTAACTTCAGACCAGGTAAAGGCAAAATTTCAAAAGGTTTACTTTAACAAATTAACATTATGACACAGACAGACAACAGTCCGAAATAAAGTGCAAACATTTCCCTAACATCCCTGGTCAATAACGCCCCAGCGTACCGACAGTGGAAAAAGTCCATCTTTTGACAAAGTCCAAGGTTGGTGTCTTCTGACGAACTTTCATAGAGTTGTTTCTAAAAAAAAATCTTGCTATCCAACAAATTTTGTTCCAAAGCCCTTTAAATTTTGCCTAAACCTGTTATTTAAATGAAATGCCAGATGTATTAAAACTGGTTTCTTAAGAATATTTTTCCCATATGAAAACCACATTCACAGTTACAATTTCGTTAATTTGTGAAAAAAAATTCCAATTACGCTCCTTTGAATTATGTCATCACTACGGTTGAAACTAAACGCCATTTTGCCAAAACCCTGCTATCAGAAAGCCGAACATTCTTAAAATTTGATTTTTCAGATGAAACCTGAGTGGTGCATAGCTAGCTAAAAGCATTGCATGCTGCAGCAGCTGTCTGTACAGCCCTAAGTTTGGCATCTCTCCTCTATCTCTTCCATATACTGACAAAAAGTGTTCTTATTTGATTTAAGAGCAAGAGCAAAACCAGACTGCAGAGGTTAACAATAATAATAATAGGAAATAATAAGTTTGTGTGAAAAGTGGCAAAAGTTGGGGCTTAAACTTTGCAAAGCAAGGTACAAGGTCACTTTAGAGAAACCGCTGTCCTGTGTTAAGACCAATGCCAAAAGTGGTGGGGTACTAGTGTTCTGTCACCATATCAAATAAAACAAGCTGAAATCTTTTTAAATTTACTGCATTTAATAATGCACTCACTTCGTCCTAGTTGTCTTGTGCATGCCCATTTGCACTTGGGAAAGGTTCAGCCTAAATTAGCGAACAAGACCAGATTTTGCCACCACTGGGATACAAAATTAAATCCAAGCGTTTTGCAGATGGAACAATGTTATTCTCCCACCCGTAAAATAACGGCAATCCTTCTTACTGTGTCTGCTCCCCTCCTAAAATCTCATTTGAATAATCCTGTCCTACCAAAACAAACCTTCCTTTCAAAAAGTGTGACAAAGACAACTATGCAGTGGACAGATGGCTACTTGCAGGATTCTACTGGTTTGACCATTTACTGCATAGGCTCAAAGGCCTGATCACATGGGTATTTGTCAGGGTGACCCACAAATAACTGCATACACAGGCAGTGGTCACAGGCAAGCTGTATTCTGGATGCAGATAAGAATGGACATAAATGGCCCGAATCAGAAAAGGAAGACAACAGGCAGCCCTGTGGTGAGGACAGACATATATTTTAACAGATCTGCCACAAACTTATTTTACATGCCGTGCACAGAACTGAACAGCCATAAGGATGTGTTATAGTAAAAATAATAAAAGTGGACTATAGAGAATATCTGTGAACAGAGCACCTGTCCATTGAATAATCTGGAACAGGATGCTAAATGTACTAGAGTTTTATTAAACCCTGACATTTTAATATCAATTAATGATCTTGATCTTAGTAGTTACCTGGCACGCTGTCGTGTTCTCTCAAAAAGTCTACCCTTCCTTCCATTCAGCAGATGCAAAGACCATTGCTCCAGGTACCTGGCTGTTTAATAGCTCTGCTGCCTCACAGGGTTTGATAGAGCCACCTTTTCAAGTGTGTTCTCGACACTATGATGTTGCCTGTGCTGAGATGCACAGGCATTTAGGGAGGACTATATGGGCATGCATACGCAGTGGGGCATGAGACCCACGGCCGGTGCTACCACTAGACAAACTAGGCAGCCGCCTAGGGTGCACTGCTGCCTAGGGCCACCTGGCCACTGGTGTTCCTACTCTCATCAGCAGGGAGCATGACGCTCCTTTCGTACCTAGTGTCAGAGTGGCGGCGGAGGACTGTATCTGTGTCCTAACTCCCGAATGAATGGAAGCAAGCAAACATTCATTGATGGGCACTAGTAGGCTGCATTGATGGGCACTGATGATGCTGTATTGATGAGCGCTGGTGAGGCTGCATTGGTGGGCGCTGGTAGGCTTCATTTGATGGGCGCTGGTGAGGCTGCAGTTGATGGGCACTTTATTTAAACGGTGGGGTATACATGGGCAGGACAAAGGGGGTGGAGTCAGGAGTGTGTGGCAAAATGAGATTTCGCCTAGGGTGTCAAAAATCCTTGCACCAGTCCTGATGAGACTCCCAAGGAAGGGGATCAACAGGACAGTGAAAAGTGCGTGTTCCTGAATGGAAGGCCAGGGATGTGGCGCGCAGGAACCCAGAGGTTTCAAGATGAAGACAACAAATTTAAAGTGGCCTTTATGATTAAGCTTCGAAAAAGGTGAAAAGCATCTGAAAAGTTCTCTACAGGTGGAGAACAGGAGGCAAATCAATTTTTACTCATCTCATTCACATTTATGCACCAGGGAGATGATGTTTGTGTGCAGATGGCCACTATTTTGTTGAACAAATTCAAAGTGTTCCTGAACTTTGTCTGAAGCCAAGTACACATGATGAGATATTTGGATGAATAATTGTCCATTTTTTGTTTTTTTGCATACTAGTCTCAATATCAATAGGTTACTAAAGTATGAAAATTCTCACACATCATAATAAAAATTCAGAGGAGATGTGACTTAGGCATTAGCCAAAGAAGTATTTCTAATCTCTGAGGGGCGCTTTTGTTTGACCTAAAAGAGATTTGTGATCAAATATCTCTTAATATTTATTTTTTGAAAGAACTGAATATCGATAAAAGTCCTAAACTTGTTTAATAGATGTGAAGGAACAAATTTGAGACCATGATTTAAATACATACCTCTGCTCATTAGAAATAACAGCAGTGCTCAAATTAAAAGACCAAAGTCTTTCAGACCCGTCTTCTTTTTTTATTGTCCTCTGCTCAATCTGTGCGTACAAATGTAATTACACCAAAAAAAGGCGAGGCTTTAGTACTTCTTTAAATCAAATCTTAACACATACATAATGCCAAATTAGGGAACACAATTTTACAGGAGGGTTATTAAAAAGTCCTCCTTTTAATCATCTGAGACTTGCCAATTGTCATATTCTTTATAGAGCTGTGCATCAAACTTTCTATAGATAATAGGTGTTGTGGTAATAATTAATAATGACAAATATAGTGACCGCAAATAGAACCTCCCAAAAATATATATTTAAAAAAAACATATAGGCCCAGATTCACAGAGTGTGGTCGCACATTACGCCGCCGTAGCGCAAACGCCGTACGCCACGCCAACGTAGTGCGGAGAGGCAAGCATTGCATTCAGCAAGCTATTGCTCCCAACGCTGCGTCAGCGTGGAGTAGGTTTCGAGGGCGCAGGCCGGCGTAGGTGGAAGTGGACGTGACCCCATGCAAATGATGGTCCGAGCATGGTGCAGTGTTTACGTGCGGCGTATCACGAACTGCGCATGCGCCGTGACGTCGATGTGACGTGGACGCATGCACAGCACCCTTATGCGCCTGCTCACAACCACGCCGGCACAACTGCCTAAGCTACGTCGGATCCCCACATACGCCGTGAACTTAAAGCGGAGGTTCACCCAAAAATTCATTTTTTCACATTAGCTCCAGCATACTGCTAACATTTGCAGTATGCTGTTTGTTTTTTTTTTGCTACTTATCGTTGCACGAGGCCTTGTTATCCGGCTCCGTGCAGGCAGTAGGCGTTTCTAAATGAAGAGGAGCTGATTGACGGCTGCTAAGGCACGTCACGGCTTCCGAAAATACCCGAAGAGACACTCGGGCGTTTACGGCGCCTGCGCTTGCCATGTAGAGCTGACTGCGCAGGCGCTGTAAACACCCGAGTGTCACTTCGGGTATTTCTGGAAGGCGTGACGCGCTTTAGCAGCCCGTCAATCAACGCCTCTTCATTTAGGAACGCCTACACAAGGAAGTAAGCCCCCGCTCGGAGCCGGATAAACAATAGCTCGTATAACGATAAGTACAAGATGTTAGCAGTATGCTGGAGGGATGTAGCTAATGTAAAAAAGTTTATTTTTGGGTAGATTTAACGTACGCCCAGCCAGACACACGTCCAACGAACAATACGCCAGCTTGTGTTCCCTGGTGCAGACCTTTGCATGTCTGTTGCCGGGTTGCATCTCATCTACGGGGAATAACTTTATGCCGGACGTACATGTGTCAGGCGCACGCACGTTCGTGAATCGCCGTATTTCCCTCATGCATGTTTGAATGCCTAATCAATGGGAGCAGCAACAAAATGCCTCCAGCCCATATTTGCGCCCACGCTACGCCGGCGTATCCAAGCTACGTCGGCGTAGGGTGGCCAGTTTTTAGACGCATATTTATTTGTGGGTCTGGCGCACACATACGCCGGCGCACATTTGCACTTACGCCGGTGTAACGTGATTTACGTTGGCGTAAGTGCTTTGTGAATCTGGGCCTTCGTGTTTAATGAAAAAATAAATATATCAAATGAGTGGACCTCTTCTTCTCCAAATAGCCAAATACGACTAGTGTCACCGTCACCAGAAATTATAGATAAGATGCCAGGTTACCAGATAAAAATGACCCCTTATTCAGAGTGGTCCATAAGCCTGTAGCTGCCTAATCTCAGTAGCATCTCTCCAAACAGGTCCCAGCGCTGTCCGTCTATGTTGTTCATTAGATAGGTAGTTGATATGTCCAAGCAATCAAAATTATGCAAAAATAAACAGATCTAGGCTCCTCATAGTGTAGACATTCCCAAAAACCTTTTATTTAGCACAAGCTGCACTTACAAACATAAGAGAAGATTGTGTATAGCATTATAATCAACCAGCCGGCAAAACAGCATATACTTCTGGTTTACTTCCTGTACGCGATGACGTCACAGGGGAAGCTCCACTAATTAAACTTTTTACAAAGATTACTAAGACCAGTATCCACAAACTTGGCAAATAACTGTCCAGTTTTTCATCTGGTTAACAAGTTCTTGATCTATTTAACATTAATATTAATTGATCAACCACAACTTAACTGTGGTAGAAAGTCTTAGTCATGAATTTAACTGTAAAAGAGTTTTAAAATCAAGCTAAAATGTATGTTTACTGGCCCTTTAAACATTGCACATTAACATTCTTTATTGAATTTTTTTTACTACCAATCAAATATGCTTAGAAAATAAGGATGAAAATAACGAATTCATAGGCAATGTTTGGGGCTATTTCATGCCTTGTTAATTTCCCATGTGAACTGTCTATTTTTTCAAATCAACAGAATGTGACAAAGTATAAAAGGACATTACAGTATGTGTACAATTCAGTGTGACAGCTAAATTATACGCACTTGTGATATATTTTGCAGGCATTGTGCTCTACAGGCAGACTTCTTGCATTTCTTTAGAGACAGCTTTTTTATCCTTGGATATCTATGATAAGTACGGGACCAGCTGGCAGCATGTGGAGACTTAAGAAAGATCAATTCAGCCCACATTTAAATTTAGTTAGGCTTCTAGGAGGAATGAAATGACTTCAGAAATAAGCCATGGCATTCAGGCATGAGACATTAAAATATATAAAAATGATCAATGGGTGGTTCCAACTTACAGAAAGAGATAAAAAAATTAAACTGTGTCTGGAATAATAGCTTCTTGGTACATGTTTACGTGCAGTTGAGGACTGCGCCTGTCTGTCTTTCTTGAGATATTTGTTGCTCTTTTTCCTCAGAGCAGCTGGTATCGCACCCTTTGTCCATTGTGTGTTTTGCTCCGTTGCCTTTGACTTGCTGTCCTCCACCCACCTCTCAGAACCCATTTTGTGTTATTTCAAAAACAGCTCTAAGTGTTTAATAAATTCTGCTGATGGAACACACATCTGAAGTGGCAAAGAGCCATATGCAAAACAACCTGTCCAAAGCGTTGTGCCATGATTTAGTCACTTGAGACAAGATACTGCCTAAAAAAATAAAAGTCTGGTTTCTATTTCTCTTGAACATATTAAAGTGACCATGTCAGGCTCAATAAAACTAAAGGGACTTCTACATAAAACAGTAAAAATACTCACCTAGAGTCAAAGGATGGAACCAAGGCACGTGACGTGGTAGGAGACAAAAGTGTCCAACACTCCTGAAAGGTTCAAATGCCAAAGAGTATGGTGGATGTTGCAGCACTGCAAACAATAGCGTATATAGGAGGAGACACCAAAGAGGTCTGAAAATATATTAGCGGCACTCCAAACTTATGCCCCGTACACATGATCCGAATATCGTACGACAGATCGTGTGACTTTTTTCGCTTAATAGTCGCAAGTAGAAATTAAAAAGGTTATTAATGTCACGAAAATTCTCGTACGACAGAAAAAAAATTATCGGAAGTGATGTCATGTGTTGTAATGTATTGGTATTGTATTGTATTTTTGGACGACAACTATACCGACTAAACAAAAATCGTACGGTCTGGTAGCATATGAGAAAAATTTTCGTGCATGTCCGATAAAATATCCGATGAACTGTCATGATCAGCTCTCGAAAGCTCTGTACTAATGATCCGATTATCGTATGATTCTTCTTCGGACTACATTTTTCATACAATATTCGGATCGTATGTATATTAGGTCCTCTTTCTGTACTCATCAATTGTCAACAAAGTAACTGCATTCAAAAGTGTGTCCCCCCCCCCCTCCCCCCCAAAAAAAAAAAAAACTCCTGACACATTTCACTACTCCAGGCCTTCTCAGTCCAGCTAAAAAGGTGAATATAAGAGCTCTTCTAATGAAGGAAGAGCCATTCAGATTTTTTAGAGCTCGACAAGGCCACTTTAACTTGCCTTCACACATTAGTTGGTGGCAATCTGTGCACATATGATCTAGGCACCAAATTACTTTAATTACGAAGAGTTGCTGAATGGGCATGCAATTTTAACATTTTGTGCATATATTCGTGGAAAGAAAAGCACTGCATGTCACATGGAAAACCAATAACAATTCACTGAAAAAATCCACCCAGGAATGATTTTTCCCAAGCAGCCATAAAGGAGTACCATTGTTCCTTGATCTTACTGTAAACAGATAAATTGGGAGATCACTCTCCAATATCTGTAGGCTAGGCCATCACGGAGTCACCTGAATTGCAGGCCACTTAAATCAAATGTGATTTTGTAGGGAGCTGCGGTGGCTCAACGTGATTGGCACTGCGTTGACAAGCCATTCACCTCTGCAGCTAAGGGTTTGGATCCCGGTCTCGGCTGCATGTGAATTGAGTTTGGTGGTCTCAGCCTGGCTCCCGGTGGGTGTGCTATGCGAGATAAGCCTGCGCTTAGTATGCCCACCGACCTCCCACAAAACCACCACACTTACACGCACTCGAAATTGGGTTAACATGCACGCACTTTGGCCATGCGGTCTCTAAAAAGAGAGGCGAAGGGCTGGCTCAGCGGGCTAGATCCTCTCACTCCCTCATAGGGGAGTCCCTCTGCCCCGTTGGGCTTCAAAGCGGAGCAGGTAGCACGGGCTGTGTGGGAGGACCCCCTCACACCCGCCATTGCCACCCGGGGCATGGAGAAAGATGGCAGATTGCCTCTGGGGAGGTCTGCCTACTCCCAACTCCTGCAGTCCGGCTCCTCTCTCGAGTACACGCACAAAAATACACTTTAAAAAAAAAAAGAAGGTTCGGGCTTGACAAGGTGAACCCAAACCATTTGCATTTCCCATTCCTGGCAAATTATTGCAGCAATTTGCCCACCCTCCGATAACTGTAATAATAACGCACATGATGCACTTTGAACTTTGTTTAGCTGCCTTAGAATGGCCAATAATGGGGTCTTTGTTATGAGTCAATAAAAAAAAGAAAGGGGCATGGAGAAAAGTCAGTGTATTGGAAGCTGCTTTAGGAAAAGAATAGGGGAAGCTATCAAACTGCATAGGGCGAGCTTCAGGGTCAGCTGGAAGACTCTACATTTATTCTGATCACAGTCAACACCTGTGCTGCCCTTTTTCTTATTATTGGGGCCTTTTTTGGATTACTTTTATGCTTGAGTTGAGGTCAGTGGTCACTTTTAGAATGCTGTCCCATCAATAACAAACTTATTTTTTGCTGCAGTGCTCCTCTTTAAAAAAAAAACTTTTTATTTCAGGGGTGGTATTTTCTATTGTTTTGTATTTATTGTGGGTGTATATTTCTTTTTCTTTCTTTATTTTTATTGTTAGGGTTTATTTAGTTTAAACTACTTTCTCTACAGCAAGGCTTTCCTTAAAAAAAAAAAGGCTTTTGTTTCATTGAGTATTATTTCCAGGTTCAGCTTTTTGTTTCAGGTATGGTATTTTGGATTTTTTTTATTATTGTGGGTGTATATTGTTTTTTCGTTCTTTATTTTTATTGTTAGGGTTTATTTAGTTTAAACTACTTTTTCTAAAAAAAAAAAAAAGGCTTTAGTTTCATTGGGTATTATTTTCAGGTTTTTATTTATCTGAGGATATACTGATTTTTATTTTATGTTAATAGGGCCCTTTGTGTTTTTTTTTCAGGTTAGGCAGGGTTTTTTTTTCTGCATTGCAAGGTTTTTATTTATTTTGAGGGATTTTTTTTTTTATGTTTTTACATTTTGGTTTGTTCAAAGTGCTGCATTCACTTGTTCCTCGCCATCCTTTTCTTTCCTTTTGTTTGCAACATGCCGATTAATTGTAAACAAATGTTGAAACTAAGTGGGAAAACTCCCTCTACAGTGAGGGCAAAAGTATTTGATCCCCTGCTGACTTTGTATATTTGCTCACTGACAAAGAAATGATCAGACTATAATTTTAATGGTAGTTTTTTTTTTTAACAGTGAGAGACAGAATAACAACAAAAAAATCCAGAAAAACGCATTTAAAAAAAAATATTAATTGATTTGCATTTTAATGAGTCAAATATGTATTTAATTCTCTATCAATCAGCAAGATTTCTGGCTCCCAGGTGTCTTCTATGCAGGTAACAAGCTGAGATTAGGAGGACTCCCTTAAAGGGAGTGCTCTCAATCTCAGCTTGTTGTTTGTATAAAAGACACCTGTCCACAGAAGCAATCAATCAATCAGATTCCAATCTCTCCACCGTGGCCAAAATAGAAGAGCTGTCCAAGGATGTCAGGGACAAGATTGTAGACCTACACAAGGATGGAATGGGCTACAATACCATTGCCAAGCAGCTTGGTAAGAGGGTGAAAACAGTTGTTATTCGCAAATGGAAAAAACACAAAACAACTGTCAATCTCCCTCGATCTGGGGCTCAATGCAAGATCTCCATGCAAGATCTTTCCTTGTGAAGTTTCAATGATGAGAACAGTGAGGAATCAGTCCATAACTACATGGGAGAATCTTGTCAATGATCTCAAGGTAGCTGGAACCATAGTCACCAAGAAAACAATTGGTAACACATTGTGCCGTGAAGGACTGAAATCCTGCAGCGCCCACAAGGCCCCCCTGCTCAAAAAAAGCACATATACAGGCCCATCTTAAGTTTTCTAATGAACATCTGAATGACTCATAGGAGAACTGGGTGAAGTATTGTTGTCAGATGTGTTATGACAATGTTGATGAGACCAAAATTGAGCTCTTTGGCATCAACACAACCTGCCATGTTTGGAGGAGGAGAAATGCTGCCTATGACCCTAAGAACACCATCCCCACCATCAAACATGGAGGTGGAAACATTATGCTTTGGGGGTGTTTTTCTGCTAAGGGCATTTAAAATGGGTCGTGAATGGGTATTCCAGTATGACAATGACCCAAAACACACATCCATGTAGATTGCTGGCTCTTTGTTTACTTTAGATGAGAAGGAGCTGTTATTCAGCCCGCTGCTAAAGTAAACAATAGTGAGGAGGGAAGAAGTCGCCCGGTGATGTAATCTCTACTTTAGCCGTGGGGCTGAATGACAGCTCCTTTTCTGATGCTATAAAGAAAACAAAGAGCCAGAAAATACATTCAGAGCCGGTGTCTTGTCGAGCTGGTTCCTCCATTGGATAGGTTCCTGACTCGACTGCGCAGGCGCGGCCAGGCGCGGCCAGGCGCGGCCAGGCGCGGCGCATGCGCAGTAGGATTGTCAGCTGATTGTCAGCTTTCAGATGAGCTCGCTCCCAATGCCTGATTATACACGGCGCTCTATAGTACACGCCGCTCTATACAGCAAGGGTCAGCAAGGGCAGATGCGATATTGAGCAGTATTTTTTTGATTGGTTATACACGCCGCTCTATTCTATACAGCAAGGGGCAGATGTGAGACGTGTATTTTATTGAGAAAACCATCCCCCAAAAAAGGTCTGCTCAATATCACAGCCGCCCCTTGCTGGCCCTTGCTGTAAAGAGAGGCATGTATAACCAATCAAAAAAACACTACAGTACTCAATATCACATCCACCCCTTGCTGCCCCTTGCTGTATAGAGCGCCGTGTATTACCAAGCATCGGCGGCGTCTATAATCAGGCATCAGGAGCGAACGCATCTACAGGTGACAAACATCTGTTCCCGCTCGGAGATTTCCATCGGCTCGGGTTGCGCCTACGCCATCTACAGGGAACTATATCGATAGGAGAAACCAGCTTGGCAGAACACCGGCAATGACAGTCAAACCGGGAAAGCAACATTGCCTGTATATGTACACACTACCCCCTCACTATAATCTCTGGTCCACATTGCACACACTACCCACCCCCCTCCCTTGTCTGTTGCACACACTGACCCCCACATCAGTCAGTATGTGCTGTCAGTGGGAATCCCCACTGACAGCAGAGATGAGTCACTGGTTGATAAGGCTGGCGGGTGCCGGCTCCTAACAACCAATACAAAAATGGACTGTTTGCTTTCATATTAGCTTTAAATATTGCAAAAAAAGAGAGACAAGTACCAAACAACATTTCCCACAGACAAACTGAGTTTTATAGATTTCAAGTTGGTTTTGCAGATCCTACTGTGTACCATACATGGGCCCATTCGCTCGCTAATACTGATCGGTGGAGAAAACAGAGTAACAGAGAGAAGAGCTAGGAAAAGGACAAGACAGTTTTATTCTAGAACTGCAGTTGAGAAACCTTATGACCGCTGCCCTAACAGACAAGGCTGTGCTATGTGGCAGAGCTGTAAAAGTTTAACAACTTGATGGACAGAAATGCAAATCCTTTGATAAAGCAAAACATGTACAGTAAAACCTTGGATTAAGAGCGTCTTGCAAGACGAGCAGAATTATTTTATACATTTTGACTTGATATACAAGTAACATCATGTCACAACTGATCATAAAATAGAATTTCCCGATAAGAAATAATGGAAACTCAGATGATTCGTTCCACAACCATTTATTCATAAGTCCTTCAGTTTATAGTCCACATTAAACGTTTATAGCAATGTGACCGGGTTGTATAACCATAAAATGTCCATCAACAAATGGCAGCCTCCACAAGGGGATTAGAAGCAAAATCCAGCAAGAGCTACAGAGTATAAAAGAGAAGAGAGGCACCTCTAAGTGTAGCAATATGGTTACATTTATTGAAGGTACAACATTTGTCAACTCGTATGGTTGATAATTAAAACAGGCACATCCACGTATGCAGGCATCTTGGGTAAAGCTGTCCACGTAGACCATCCTCCCCACTGCCATTGACATTGTCCCTTCCATGCTGAACTCCACAAGCGGTTCAATTGATCTACTACAGGGTAGTCTTTCCGCTCATGAGTGCAGACTGACTGTGGTGAGAGTCGGCGGTGTAGGGGATGGTCTATGTCAGGCATATGCAATTAGTGGACCTCCAGTTGTTGCAAAACTACAAGTCCCATCATGCCTCAGCCTCTGGGTGTCATGCTTGTGGCTATCAGTGTCTTGCTATGCTTCATGGGACTTGTAGTTCTGCAACAGCTGGAGGTCCGCTAATTGCAAATCCCTGGTCTATGTGGACAGCTTTACCTGCATGCTTAGATGTGGCTCTTTTAATCATCAACCATGTGAGTTGCTAAATGTTGTACCTTCATTAAGTGTAACCATATTGCTACAATTAGAGGCGCCTTTCTTCTCTTTAAGGCCCCTTTCACACGTCCGCCTCCGCTCATTCATTTTTGACAAGTCTGTAAATGGACTAGTAATAGTTCCCTATGGGATCGCGTCCGTTAGCGGATGATGCATCTGCTAACGTCCGCAAAGATCCGCGTCCGTCTGGATCCGGTTTTTCGGACGGAAGAAAACCCTATTTTTCTTCCGTCCGGCTGAACGGATCGGATGAATACGGACAAACGGTCCGTTTTCATCCGATTCTCCATAGGGGAGAGCGGAGGAGAGACAGGGCGGTCCCTGCACAGTGTGCGGGGACCGTCCTGTCCGCCGACAGCTGAGCGGGGATCCCCGCTGAGCCGACGGACACTTATACTCTGTAGCTCCTGCTGGATTTTGCTTCTAATCCCCTTGTGGAGGCTTCCATTTGTGGATGGGCATTTTATGGTTACACAACCTGCCACATTGCTATAATCTTTTTATATGGACTATAAACCAAAGGATTTAGGAATAAATTATTGTGGAACGAATCATTTGATTATCCATTATTTCTTATTTATTAAAATTCTTAAAAGTACAAAATAGTACAAACGCAGTCAGTTACCCGTAGGCCTCGATGCGCCAAGAACAACAATACAGCAACAACCAAAAAGACACACAGGCAGCGGAACAAATCAATTTTTAAAATGGTTAGCAGATCAAAAGAAAAAAACTATAAACCTATGTGATTCCATAGGCTCGACTAAAAAGCTCAGTTTTTAGAAGCTTCCTGAACTTAAAAAGATCATTCTCAAGCCTTAATTTTAGAGGCAGGGAGTTCCAAAACAGTGCTCCCTGAACCGCACTCGTCCTCCCTCCGCATTTTTTCTTTCGAAATTTAGGGATCATCAAAGTTTCTGATTTAGCCGACCTTAAGGTACGGTTAGGCACATATTTGGTGAATTTATCCTGCAGGTACACTGGCCCCTTGCCATGGGTATCCCTGTGCACCATGCAACCAGTCTTAAACAGAACCCGTTCCTTCACGGGTAGCCAATGCAGGGCTCTCAGCGATGGCGTGATGTGGTCACGACGACCAACACCCGTGAGTAGCCTTGCAGCGGCGTTCTGGATAAGCTGCAATTTGTGCATGATGTTATTAGGTAGACCCAGGTACAAAGCGTTATGTGGAAATTTGCTTTGATATGCAAGTGCTTTGGATTACAAGTATGTTTCTGGAACTAATTATGCTCACAATCCAAGGTTTTACTGTATTTTACCTTTGTATTTTAGTCTCTTGTCTATAGTAGGCCTTAGAACACAGGTGCCCAACCAGTGGCCCACGGGCCCTCTGATGTGGCCCGCAAATTCCTGCTCTAGGATGGAATACATTAGAATAGAATACTGTTATTAAAAGTATGTTTATTACTAAAATCACAGTGTATATAAGGGCATATCTGTTCTGCAGTGTCTACTGGGCTGATTTCAAACTGATCCACAGGTGCAGAGAAGTGCACCTATGGGTTACCTGCAATGAGCCATAGTCTTCTATTACCTGCGAGTTTGGTGTGCTAAGAGTAGAGTGGGCTCTATAGAGCTGAGTGGGCTGCCATCCACCCGCTCCTCTCATTGTGGCCCGCGATTGGTTACCAAGTCATTTAAGTGGCCCTTGCTCTTCAAAAGGTTGGGCACCCCTGCCTTAGAACATTAACTATACCGTATATATAATCATCTTAATCTTAAACACTCCTCAATGATATCATTCTGTGTTATGCTTAATAAAAAATAATCAGGTCATAAACAGAAGTAAGGGAGTGTTCTAATCTAGAGAACATTATGTACATGCAGTGGGAACATGCTATCTCTGTAATCATGTATAAAGCAAATTACTTGCTTATTTGTACCATATAAACAAACTAGGCATCACTTAAAAAAGTATTGACCATGCGATAAAGTTCTATAATTCTAGTAGAAAATTTGATTTATGTTTAAGATAGTTGAATCAGTGAAAGATTCATTGAGCGTCGCTGCTCTGGGTTACTGAACTTTGCATATTGACCTTTGGCTTAAATACGCCCAGAAGAAATGTACAGACCAGAATGTGCCAGCTGCGTCTGAGAGCATAGAGACAGATATGTTATCTATATTGTACACAAAAAAAAAGACCAAAAATATATGTTTATTTTTGAAGTTTATTTCTCCGCAATAAGATCTCCATGTGTACGTACATAAAATGGCAATAAAACAGGAGAAGCAACTGGACAGGCCTAAAATAGGAATTTCCGTGGATTTGAAAGGTTGGCTCTACCCAGTATATTTCATCTGAGAAAGGAATAAGTGTTCTGTTGATACCAGCTTATCGGCAGCTTGTCCAATACCTTGTTCTCCCTGAACTGAGATTGGCCATTTTCTTCTGCAAATTTACTATTCTCGCTACAGAAATTAAAGTTGTCATTAATTAAGAGTGATTCCTATGTCAAATACTGAATAGGCATACTAGTTTAATACATGTACAAAAGTGTGCTCTTCTAGGAGACCTTCCCATCTGCAGCTGTCACTCTGCCTTTTCTCTATGATGTATCACAATTATTCTGAGCAACAAATCAGTCAATCATACTTTTTAATACAAAAAAAGATTGTATAAAAAACTCTAATAGCATAAAATGGGGAGCAACTGCTCACAGCAAGGGAAAGAATTGCAGTTGACAGTTTGCCAAGCTGGGTTTTAAGATGAAAACATATAGCTTGATTTGTTGTTATAGGTCACAGCACTATTTTCACATGCTCCAGGTTTTGCGTTTAACAAAACAAAACAAGCATACTTCAAACCGAATTTTGTATTCCCACGTAAATCCTAGCTAACATTTGGAGCTTAGAAATGGTAGCAGAATATACAGCAGCAATAATATAAAAGATAAGATTGGTAATTTAACCCTTCTACATCAGCAACTGCCATTTTAGGCTTTACTTAATGGGGTTGATTTACTAAAATTGAAGCGTGCAAAATCTGGTGCAGCTGTGCACCAATCAGCTTCTAACTTCAACTTGTTCAATTAACCTCCCTGGCGGTATGATTCTTTCAGATTTTAGGTGCTGAAAGCGGTACCATTATTTGCAAGGAAATTTGGCGTTTTATACTGTAGGCTTGTAATTCTTAGGAATAACTCACTTAAATCTGACCAAACAAGAGTCTAATAGGCATCCCGGGTATGACATTTAAAAAAAAAAAATTATAAATTATAATATAATAAATAATTATAACAAATAATAATATAATTATAGTAAAAATTATTCAATAATGTAATCAAATCAAAATCACTGAAATTTGCTCAGTTGCAGAATTGTCGCTGTCATTATTTTATTTTTTTATGACGAATTTCCCCACAAATCGCTATCGCTAAATTCTGCAAGTGATTATAATTTATTATCGCTGTTTTTTAGCTGATCTAAAACCATTTTTGACATAAAGGGACACTTTTGGTTGCTATGGGCAATCTACAGTTTGCAGGCAGAAAGAACCGTTTTTATTATATAAAAGCGCATGTAGGACACAGGGCAGACCACTAGGGACAAGGGGTGTGTGTATTTTTCACATACAGTACTGTAATCTATAAGATTACAGTATACTGTATGTAATGTGTTTGTTTACTTTTTTGAATATGGCGCCGTTCTCCACCCCCGTGCGTCATAACGTTGCAGGGAACGGAGCTCGGCGGCACACAGGGACACTGTGTGAATGGAGCGAGCACCCGCTCGTTCACACAGAGTGGATGCATCGCTGGATCCAAGAACAAGGTAAGTAAACCAAGCCTGTGGATTCAGCGAGGCGAGCCCAAGTCAGACTCGGGGTTACCGATCGCAGCATGAAAATCTAACCCCGAGTCAGACTCGGGAATACCACCAGGGGGGTTAATAGGGGTTGTAAAGGTAAAAAAAAAAATCCTAAACAGCTTCCTTTACCTTAGTGCAGTCCACCTTCACTTACCTCATCCTTCCATTTTGCTTTTAAATATCCTTATTTCTTCTAAAATATCCTCATATCCTGTTCTTCTGTCTGTAACGCCACACAGTAATGCAAGGCTTTCTCCCTGGTGTAGAGTGTGATGCTTTTCCCCTCCCTTAGACTACAGGAGAGTCAGGACGCCCACTAACACACAGTTCTTTTCTCTATCTGCAACATAGAGAGCATTCTGACTCTCCTGTAGTCCAAGGGAGGGGGCGAGCATGACACTCCACACCAGGGAGAAAGCCTTGCATTACTGTGTGGAGTTACAGACAGAAGAACAGGAAGTGAGGATCTCTCAGAAGAAAAAAGGACATTTAAAAGCAAAATCGAAGGATGAGGTAAGTGAAGAAGGACTGCACTAAGGTAAAGGAAGCTATTTAGAAAAAAAATTGTACCTTTACAACCTCTTTAAAGTGTTACTAAACCCAGGACCCTGCATTCACTATATCTGATCTCCCACCGTGCACATAACATGGATATGCAATCATTTTAGTAAATATAAACTGCTAAATACCCTTTCTCATCGGCAGTTATAGCAGTCTTGTGACTTCTATCAGTGCCTGGTTAAAGCTTGTAGGAGGAGTGTTCATACTGCACTGGCTGTCCTATCAGGATCCAGGATCCCTGACCCTCTGTCTGGACAGTGCTGATTGGCCCTCTGCTAATCACATGCACTGTCCTAAGAAAAAACTCTCTAGTAATACACATCAAACTCAGCATGTGCAGCCTGACTCCAGTAACTCTAACTTATCCAGAGCTCTTTTGGAGTCAGTGGTAGCAGAGGAAGATTTGTGCATACAGGATCAAACAGTCATTTTACACAATGCAGAGGATTAACCCCTTACATTCTACAGTGAGTATAACAAGCATGCTTTACTGCATATACAGACAGATTTTACTGTTGTGGGTTTAGAAACACTTTAAGCTTTAACAAAAAAACTGGAAGCTGATTGGTTTCTATACAGAGCTGCACCAGATTTTGCACTATCCATTTTTAGTTAATCAACCCCAATATGTCAATGTAAAAAGGCTGTGATGTGAAATAGTCCTTTGCACTAATCAACTATGTGAAAGGACTAAGGGAAGCTGGAGGCAATATAAATAATCTCACATTACTGGAATAATTAAAAGAAAGATCCAAAGTTATTCTGGAATTAGACCCTATTATATGTCAATCAGGCATACAGTAATGGTAATAGGGGTGGGACAAATGCTTTACCACAGCTGATTGTTGGTTCCGAAGTGAATGTGCTCTCTCCTGCTTTTCCTAGACAAAAAGATCAGTTCCATTAACTCCCATATTTAGTACCTTAAAATCTTAAATACCCAAAACTAAATTAATCATAGTGCATTCATCCAGTTTGTTGAAGTCTCAAATGGTCTTATGCCGAGTACAGACGATCGGGCATTCCGACAACAAAACCGTGGATTTTTTTCCAACAGATGTTGGCTCAAACTTGTCTTGCAAACACACGGTCGCACAAATGTTATCGGAAATTCCGATCATCAAGAATGCAGTCACGTACAACACATACGACGGCACTATTAAAGGGAAGTTCAATACCAGTCGTGTTAGTAGAAATTTGGTGAGAGACGATTCGCGCTTTTCAGCCCTTGTGCTTTTCAGTCTGTTACAGGGTGACAAATGTGCTATCTCCATTACGAGCGCTAGTCTTACCAGACTGAGCGCTTCCATCTCATAATTGATTCAGAGCATGTGTGGAATTGTGTGCGTCGGAATTGTCTACGTGTGTATGTGGGAGTGATACTAAAAACACAGGCCCAGATTCACAGAGCGATTACGCCAGCGCAACAGGAGATGCGCGTGCGTAAGTCGAAATGTGCGTGTGCGTTTCGATGCACGGCATCCCCAGAACGAGATACGCAAAAAATCTACTTTTTTTTGTCCCGCGTAATTTCGTTAGACTGGCGCATCCGTCCGCGCAAAAGTGCGCTAGACAGACCATTGATTTGCTAGTCAAATATGCTAATGAGGGACTTACGGGGATCCACAAAAGAACGTTGGGGCAGCGCAGGCGACGCAGTGTGCGCAACAGCAAAATGTCCTGTCTAAAATTAGAGCATATAAAAGCTGGTCTAAAAAGAGAAAAAAAGTCTACTTGTTAGATAAAGCAACACTGTTAGTGAGGAGCTCAGCAGTCACACGTGTTGCACAACAATCTGTATGCCAACATGCCAGGGGCATCGTCGCACATAGCTATACTACTGACTTTAGATGAACAAAGAAGGATGAGGGCACGGAGGATGGCACGTGAGAGGATATACCGCACCCGCATAGACCTGTTTGGCATGAGTGATTCTGAGGTGTATCGCATCTTCAGATTCACCCCTCACGTCATCCTGGAATTAACCACAACCTTGCAGGAGGACATCACCAGCCCAACACACCGCTCACATGCAGTGCAGCCACTGGTCAAGGTCATGGCAACACTCCATTTCCTTGCCAGTGGCTCTTTTCAAAGAACAAGTGGAGTGGTGGCTGGGATGTCACAATCCTCCGTGAGCAGATGTGTGCACCAGGTTGTCCCTGCAATCCTCAGACGCATGGCCAACCAAATCATCAAACCCACCACTGAGGACCTGCGGCTGAAGGCAATGACAGATTTCTACAGAATTGCCAGATTCCCACGCACTGTGGGGGCCATTGATTGCACACATGTGGCACTCCAGCCCCCCCAGACAGAGCACATGTACCGCAATCGGAAGCATTGGCATTCCATCAACGGACAGGTGATAGTCGATGCCCAAGGCCTCATATGGCACGTCCGTGCCAAACACCCAGGGTCCAGCCATGACAGCTACATATACAATCAATGCCACATCCGAATGGAATTCGATCAGAACGTGTATGGGGACACCTGGCTGGTTGGTGAGTGACATGGGTGGCAGGCATGACTATCCCCTCCCATGATGCACACATCACAAGGGGCACATGCATGACTAACATCCTCCTGTCTTTTCCCTTACAGGTGACTCTGCATATCCACTGGGACCCCATCTCATGACTCCTATCCGGAACCCCCAAACCCCAGGAGAGGAAAGATACAATCAAGCACATGCCCAAACACGAGCAGTGGTGGAGCGCACCTTTGGCCTCCTAAAGTCACGTTTCCGATGCCTGGATAAGTCTGGGGGTACCCTCTTGTATTCCCCAAACTTTGTGTGCCAGATCATCGGTGCATGTTGCATGCTGCACAACTTCGCAGAAAGAAAGGGCCTGCAGATTGACCTATGTGATGACCTGACCCCTGAACCAGACAATCCCCCCCTAACCGAGGGTCCCCCATCTTCTGAGGGAAGAGCAGCCAGGAGACAGCTCACATTGGGCATCTTTGCACGTTAAAAACACACATTAATCATGGCACAATGAGAATGCATGCATGCACACCACTGTGGTCCCTAGCACACACACCCCACATCCACATCAAATTGGATTGGCACCAGTCCACCATGCTGGACTTGTGAGCAGCAACGCCACGCCAAGGCTCCAATTATGTCACTGTACATTCATACACCATTCACACGAACCTGGGGATCACTTCTCCCTGGTCCTGGGGAACCCTTCTCCACCAAAATTGAGGGTGACACCCCTTTTCCGTCAGGAATGTCACCCCCACATTCAAACAGCATTCACAACCCAAAAAAAAAAAAAATTCCCAGCAAAATCAAAAATTTTCCAGCAAAAAAAAAAAGAGGGGAAAAAAAAATGATTGCCCTTGACGTGAGCCACGCCTGGGGCGCCCCCGGCCACAGCCCCGGCTCCTCAGGGGAGACTCATGGGGGAGGGGGAAAACCGGGGAAGGAGGAGCAGCCCCTGATCTTTGCCCACCTGGCGGCCTGCCCTCCAAGGCCACGGCTATTCTGTCCAGGGCAGCACCAAGTGTTGCCGTGTTGGCCTGGATAGCCTGGGTAAGGGCCCTCACATCCTGCCCAACGCCTGCTGATGTAGTCTGCAGGTCGTTTAGGCAGGTTCTGAAAGCCCGAGAGTGGGAGTCCAGGTTCCCCAGCGTATCCTTGATGGAGGACAGGCTCTCCTCCATCCGCACCAATGTATGGCTGACCTGTCCCAGATGGCGGGTCTGGAGGAACTGGTCCCTTCTCAGAGTGGCGGGCAGGAGATCGGCCAACCCCCTGGTGTTCTGGGATGAAATCCTGCCTCCAGCTGATGCTTGTGGCCGGGGAGAAGGGGAGGCCCTTGGGAGGGGAGCCATGTTGGGGGAGGAGGGGGGGCTCCCCCTTAGGGAGGGCTGCCTGCTGCCAGCCAGAGGGGAAGAGTCCTCAAAAACCAAATGCCTGACATGGACTCCTCCTCCTCATGATTCTCCTCCTCCTCTTGAACCTCCTCCTCCTCTTGAACCTCCTCCGCGGACTCCGGCCTTGTTGGGGGGGCCTCATTAGGCTGCTGTCCTGGGGTTGGTGCGGTCAGGCCAGATGGCCCTGCACCCACCTGCACATCTGTGGATGACACAAAACATTCACAGGTTGGAGGATCCACACACTTGCCACATATTCCCTTTCACCCCCTCCCCCACACATGCTACACACCTGATATTAAAAAAAAAAACTTACCTGGCACCACGGGCTCCGGACTTGAGTCAAAGCCGGGCAGGCCCTCAACTTCATGCCGATGAAAGGTCAGGGCCACCGCACGCTCCTCCGCTGTCAGCCTAATACGGCATGGTGGGCCCCCTCCTGTGCCCCTGGCATGGGCATGCATTCTGGCCAGCTTCTGTTTGACCAGACGCCGGAGGTCATTGATTTTTTTGTCAATCCCAGACCGGGTCCGTGTCTCCCCCTCCCCCGCTGAATTTACCTGCTCAGTGATCATATCCAAAATCTCCCTCCTCCTGGCCGGGTTGGTGTTGGCACTGTCTGGGCCGTGGAGGAAACGCCCATAATCGCTAATGGCCCGGGCAAGAATTCTTTTTTCCCCCACAGTAAAATTGAGCTTTCGCTTTCTCTCTGTCATACTTCCAAAAAAACTCACTCCCAGTCAACAAAAATCACTCACAAAAACAAGCACAACCAATCAAGCAAGAACACGCACAAATCTAACACCCAAAAAATCACACTAGCACTCAGCAAGAAACAGTCACAAAAACAAACAGCAAAAAAACAGCAAGAAAACAAACGAACAGAAATATATCAAACAAACAGTCACTCAAACACTTATCAAAAAACACTTTCAAAGATCTACTAACGAACACTTGATCACACAGAACACTAATCTGACAACTACAAAACACAACGCAACGAACAACAGGACAAAAGCACTTGGTTAAATGGGAAGGGACAAAGGGATGTACTTTTGCAATGCAAGTGCGTTTGTGTCTGTCTATTTATGCTGTTTGCGTAGTTCACAACGTTGCCCTAGTCCATTTCCAATTTCACTGATTGCGCCGCTCCCGAGTTGTGAGCATGCGCACAGCGGAGCTGACCATGGTCTCCTTCAAGCGCGCATGCGCGAGCCGGCCGGCCCTTCATTTGCATGGGGTCACGGCTCATTTCAATGTAACACGCCCACGTCCTTCCCAATTTGTATAACTCCGCCTTACGCCTCTGAAAAAACGTTACGCATGCGCAATTTTCTGCGCAAAAGCTACGAGAATAGGGTGATTACGCAGCAAAATTGCGCAAGTCTAACGTAAAGGCGGTGCGCTACGCCGGTCCAATAATGCGCAGATGTACGTGAATCTGGGCCACACTCTTCAATTTACATTGTCCATTCTGGATGATTGTCCCACTGATATTAATGATGGCACTTTAATTATTTGAATAAAAAATAAAAAACATTTAAGTGTCTTTTTCCTATTTGATATTAAGCTGTCACATAACCCAGCTCTTTCCCAGCCTGTCAGCAGGGAAATGTAAGCAAGAGGAGCTTCTAGTCCTCTGCTGCTGGTCACAGGTTTAAAATAAAAAAACTGTCTTTGGAATACAGAGTAAAAATAAAAAAAATATATTAATAAACTGTTTTAAATTGTCATACACACATATATATTTAAAATCAAATCTTTATTATTATTTTTTTGCAACAACATGATGTGGGCAGATTTCTGCCAGTCCCAGGCTGTGTCACTTCCTTCCAGCCTGTGTATTAGAATAAGAGGGAAGTGAAGCGTCCACCAACATGTAATATCCCACCCCATTGTGTTTAGCTGGTTAGTGGGCATGGAGGAGGAGGGAGGGAGTGGGCTGTCATTTACCACTGTGTACTTGCCCACATATGTGACTCTATAGTCACATGGGCTGCTCAGATGTGATAGGGAGGAAATGCTCAGCATGGAAACTCACTGAAAACTAAACATGTGCACAGCTGACACCATAGCTGCAAAATCTGTAGTTGAATTGGGGACATGAACAGAAGAGGGAGATAGAAAGCAGCTGGTTCAACCAGGTTTTTTGCAGAATACAGAAAGTGAATCTCATAGTGACTGAGTGAGTATGAACAGCATGTAATACGCCATTTACTGTTTTTTTTTCTTATGATGTGGATTTAGTGACACTTTTAGTTTTGAGTGTAAGGCCGCGTACACATGGCCGAGAACCTCGACGGGCGGAACACATCGTTCCGCCCGTCGTGGTTCTCGGCCAGCCGTCAGATTCGGCGACCAGCCCGTCGGGAAAGGCGACCAGCCATTCATCCCGATGGGTCGTCGAGCAAATAGAGAATCTGCTCTCTATTTGCTCGACGGGTTTCCCGACGGGCTGGGCTCGGCGAATCCGTACACACGGCCGAGGTTCTCGGCAGAATGAGGATCCCAGTGAGGTTCTCGCTGGTTTCTGCCTAGAACCTCGGCCGTGTGTACGGGGCTTGAAGCTGGTCATACACTAAGCAAATTTCCATTGATTACTAATAAACTGGCTGAAATTTGATCAGTTGGTGGCTCTGTTGGCACCCTCCTTCTCAACATCCTTCTATAGACAAGTCAAAGAAGCGGTACGGAAAATTATCGACCGAACAGCTCCTGCATTCAATCAGATGCAAGCACTACTGAGGTATTCTGTCAGTTGGCACTTCTGGCTGTCAAAATACTTTAGCTGCAGTGGAATATTATCCATCCCTGCTGTTTAGCATGGATGGAGGAATCTGTAAGGCCTCGTACACACGATCGGACATATCCGATGAAAACGGTCCGCGGACCATTTCCATCGGATATGTCCGATCGGGAGTTTGATCCGATGGCGTGTACACACCATCGGATCAAATTCCCCGCCGCCGGACGGCGCGGTGACGCGGCGGTGACGTTGACGCCGCCGCGTCATCGCCACGTCACCGCACCAGGAAGTAAAACACTTCCGCGCATGCGCCGAATCCATTCGGCGGCGGCGCGGCGGCGGTGGGGCACGACATGTCTGCTGGTAAGTGTACTAACCAGCAGACATGTCGGGCGGACAGATTCCACCGGATGGATTTCAAAGCATGCTTTGAAATCTGTCGGGTGGAGAAATCTGTCCGCTAGCCCATACACACGAGCGGAGATGTCTGCTGAAACGGTCCATCGGACCGTTTTCAGCGGACATATCCCCTCGTGTGTACGAGGCCTTAGATTTCCTTCATATTAGTATCTGAAATAAGAACCGGCTGCACTGCTTATAGCGAAGAGTCATATTTTTTCCTGTCACCTCCTGAGTTACACACACAGCATGAAAAGCAACTCTTGGGACATTGGGTTTTGTGTGCATAAAGTTTCATTCAGTGTATGAGCAATCACAGATATCTCTGTGCATCTACTTGAGTGTTTTGGCATTAAGGAGCACCAGCTGTGTTCCTTTGCTTTCCATTATATAACAGTCTTCATCATTGACTTAAAAACTGCAAAGGAAGAAGGCAGCTATTTGCTAAGCAACTAAGGGAAAGGGGGGGACGTGGGACTTTATATGAAGTACGTGGCTGCAAAACAATAAGTCGGTAAAAAAAATATCTTTATTGGCACATATAATATATAATATATACAATCCTTACATAGGTCTAGATCAAGGTACAATTGTACATAATAGTAATAGCATTAAATAAAATAGAATTCATACACATATTACAAAATAAAAAGTGACCTGTATTCTCTCTAATTCCTGTCATTGTTGGATAAAGATCATAAAATTATAAATTGCATGATTAGATGGAATCCATGTAAAAATCCTGCAACACATGATACGTGTAGAAAAGTTCCATAAAACACCTGTAAAAAGTATGATAATATTGAACATGACATCTGATAGCTCAACGCGTTTCGTGGCTTATAGCCACTCTTCAGGAGAAAGCATGTGGTAAGTATCTGCAATAAATCACATGGGTTCCTAAATGATCTAGCATGGAAAAAGGATATAAAATATGACATGAAAACAAAAAGGGCCCCCCTATATTACTTACAAAATGTATCGGTATGTTGGTGGTAAGGTGCTAAGAGTTGTATGCCCCCTGAAGGTATAATTTTCGAGAACTGAGGTAGTGTGTTCTGGGACAGAGAGCCAGCACAAACAATGATTACCACCAGCTTTGAAGGACTTCTGTGGAGAATATAGTGATATATTGTTATCAATAGTGTGTAACATAACCCAGTATAGATTGGATTAGAATAAATAGAAGTAATATCCAGGAAGAGGCCCAACACCAGGGAATTGAAAAGTGAAGGAAGTGTGAAGAAATAAAAAGATAAAATGGAGCCTGAGTGAACCAGGGAGGAAACAAAAGGGAAGACGGACCTAGAGTAACAACAGTGATTCAAAGTGATACCTGACACAAACGAGAACGATGTGAAGATGAGATCCAGGGTTGTGTATGGTGTCCAATATAAAAGATGAAGTGAGCAAAGTGACTAAACCACCTAGGACCAGTGCCTATATAGGCGCCGGCACAGACCACCCACCAACGTCACGCAAGCATTCAAAGGGTTGAAGGAGGTACCAAAACCAGCTCCCATAGTGCCAGATGTTATGACACCAGCGTAACGGCACCACACAAGGTGATGCTCCACATATGGTGTAATGGCGTGACGTTGTGGAGCCCCACAGTGCGCATCGCAGCTTCGGGATCAGACAAAGACCAGGGGGTTCAACAGTAACACCTGACCCACCAAAACACAGCCTGGATGGATAGTTGATGAGTATACATTACATATACATTGGCTATATATATATATATATAGAAAAAGGGAGCAATAAGAGTGAAGCAACATAAACTAATGAACAGGAAAATATACTAATGAGAGCTAAACTTAGCTGAGCAAAACCACATACATCCCTGATTAGTTATATAAAAAAACTAAGCGACTAAGGTGAAAATATTTGTGTTTGACAAATAGGTGTATGCCTGTATCAAAGACCATGACTACAACATATGGCGAAGATAAACTATGTCAATTTCCTTTCCAATCTTCGAAAGATAGATATCATTTTTTGCTATAATTTCTAGAAAATCTCCCAGCCGTGGAGCAGGATAAGACTGTTTTTCTTTTCCTTCATCAAGACATTGTCATCCTGGGTTAATATCTAGATACAAATGTGTTGATAACCTTTGTTGTCATCTCAAGGACACAATGTAAAATAATCATTCCAGGCACGGATTCATTTCTCTTGGTGAATTTTCCATATTGTTACACTACTTCAAGGGTTTAAAAAGGTTTTCACTGATCACAAAGCTTCATGGAACCTAAAGCAAATCCTCTCGAAGAATAAAAGAAAATAATAATGGTGGCTTTAAAATAAGACATGCTAACAATGGTCTTCAAGTTCACCTTTAATGAGGAAAAAAAAATCATATTAAACATATGGGTATTTTTCAGGCAAGACAGCTGCATAGCTAGCAGCTGTAAACAGATCACTAATTAAGCTTTTGGCTATGAGATGTTTGTGTATTTCACAATACACGAGCAAGCTAGATACTTCTGGATGCAGCCTGGGCCAAAATACATATTCGAGACTGAGCAAGCAAACAAAACCACCATACAAAGGGTGTAGTGACAAAATGAGAAAGAAAAGCAAATAAAAACCAGCTTGTATATATATATATACAGGCTGATTATACAGTATATATTATATTTATGGTCGTGGCCCTCTGACCGAGATGTGGATCACATAAACACGCGACAACATAAACAGACCTGAAGTGTGCCTTGGTGGTTTAGGTCGGTATGCCAAGAAAAGGGGGCATACCCAAGGTAAGTAATGGGTAGTTAATGAAGCAGGATAAGCAGAGAAGTGCCCTAAAAAAGGGAAGGACGTGAGGGTATCGAATGCGATCGAATGCGCAGACTCACGAACATGAGGTGAGCTGGGAAGTGTCGGCCCAGTGACGATTAGTATCGCGCACTGAACTGACAAAGAGCATGTGTGAGTGGGCTGCTTAAATACCCTCCGGGCTCCTCCCATAAACTCAGGCCAGCATACTGGTCTTCTTATTTATGGTCGTGGCCCTCTGACCGATAGAGATGTGGATCACATAAACATGCAACAAGACTTACAACATAAATAGACCTGAAGTGTGCCTTGGTGGTCTGGTCGGTATGTCAAGAAAAGGGGGCAAAAGGCTCACATAGGGGAATAACTCTTAATTGATTATTGTGTTTATTTAGCCAGCTTGGTGAAGGCTTGTGCCATTTCTTCCTGAGGATTTGGAATGTATGTGGCAAAACAAGCGGAATTCCATCGGCCTAGTTTCTTGATTACGTGGTCTGGTACTCGCTGTTGGGAGGCAGCTGAGGCAGCTCTAATTTGGAAGGAATGTCCAGGGAACTGGTTGGGTTTAAAGCCCATATTACTTAGGAGGATCCTGACATGCTTGACAAGCTGGCTGCCACTCAGGGGGCTGGTTAGAAAGGGTAGCAACAAGTTACCATTAGATTGGCTGGGTAGATGGGGCAGTAGACAGTCGAGAACCATCACTGGGCATCAGGCGTTGATAGTCTGAATTAGGTTGATGTCAACCCCGGGGCCGGTTTGTTGCATTTGCAGACTGTGAGAGTGTAGTGGTTCGAAAGCGAGTCAGGTGGCTTTGGAGCAGTGTCTGACTGCTGGAGCCACTGACGGTAAGTTCACTAGGTCGTAGGGAGGTTGGGGAGTCCATGTCAATAGTGTGGAAAGATCCAGTAGCCTGTGTTATGAATATTAATATTCCTCTGCCCAACCCCTTTAGGTTTATTAAAAGTGGTGCATGCATGGGATGGTTGTTGTTTTTATTGACCTTGAGTTGGACACATGTGAGAAAGGTAGGCTAGAGGCTGAGATGTGAATCTTGCACAGGAGGACCCTAGGTGTAGCCTGGGAGGAATAAAGCAAGAAGTCTGGTGGCTTGTACAGTGAGTTGAGTGTACTGTTTGAGCTATGTTCTTCGTGTTTTTAATAGTAGGTAAATACAGTATAAAGAGCAATATATGCTTATATTTAACACTTACTGCCAAATGTTACAGAATTTTATGTAAAAACTATGCTCTCACATGGCCCTTTTATACAACTATTGTGCTAAGAATAGACAATGATTAAATGAGTCAAAAGAGCATTTCCACCCCTCTATTTCAGTAGAGAGTCTTCATTAGTCAGTCTGATAATGCTAATAAAAAGCATGCAGTTAGTGCTAAAGTTTCCTTTTTTTTTTACAAGAGGTAATGTTTTATTTGTCAAAGTAAAGGGGTTACACACAAAATATGCAGAAAGTTACAGATCATATAGGGGAAACAAGTACAATACTAACATCAATGCAGACAGTGAAGGCAGGGTACATAGTGTAAATATCAGTACAACATCAAAGAGTCTAGGAACCAAAAGGCCAGCCGTTCCCACATCCAGAAGGTACACTTCGAACCGAGGGGGAGCACACTAGGACCGATCAGGCAGGGCATCACACGTATTTGCAGTTCCCACCCAACCACCCCACACCTTATCGAATTTAGCTGGACAGCCCCTGTGGGCATAAATTTCCTTCTTGTAAGGTAATACAGCATTAACTGCAGCTATCCACTCCGGAAGGGTCGGGGGGAGGGCTCGAAGTCATTTTTTCGCTATCAGCAGTCTGGCTGTGAACAGCGATTCTTGAAGAAAAGTTTTGTGGTGCTTGTCAGAGTCCGGGTCTGGGAATATTCCCAATAAACACTGTTTAGGGCAGAGGGTAAGGGGAGACCCCATCTCATCATGGATGAACTTTACCAAGTGTGACCAGTAGTCTTGTATCACAGGGCAGGACCAGAGGAGGTGGAAAAAGTTGCTGGAGGGGCTACCACACCTGGGGCACAACGGGCTCTGGTCAGGTTTGTATTTAGCCAAACAAAGGGGGGTAAGATAGGACCTATGCAAAATGTACAGGTGCGTGAGGCGGTCTGGTGCTAAAGTTTCTTATTAGAAAAGACCCATGGATCCTCTATACAATACAGTAAAACCTTGGATTGCAGGCATATTTTGTTCCAGAAACATGCTTGTAATCCAAAGCACTTGTATATCAAAGAGAATTTCCCCATAAGAAATAATGGAAACTCAGATAATTCTTCCACAACCATTTATTCATAAGTCCTTCAGTTTATAGTCCACATAAAAAGATTATAGCAATGTGATAGGTTGTGTAACCATAAAATGTCCATCCACCAATGGAAGCCTCCACAAGGGGATTAGAAGCAAAATCCAGCAGGAGCTACAGAGTATAAAAGAGAATAGAGTCGCCTCTAAGTGTAGCAACATTTAGCCCTGGTTCACACTGGGCTGCGGGAGTGAAGCAGTGCGAGTTCAGCTGAACTCGCACGATTTCACTCCCGCCCGGCAGTCCCGATTTCAGCCGCGATTTCAGAGACATCTGTGCAGGTTTCTGCACAGATGTCAATGTAAATCGCAGGCTGAAATCGCAAAAAGTAGTACAGAGACTACTTTTTGAAATCGGTGCAATGCCGCAGATGCAGCGTCGCACCGATTAGGACAGTGCCATTGCCGGCAATTTGCGGCAAAATCCGCCGTTTTGACATGCGATTTGACATGCCAAATCGCATGTCAAAACGCACCAGTGTGAACCAGGGCTTAATGAAGGTACAACATTTACCAACTCATATGGTTGATGATTATAAGAGGCACATCTAAGTATGCAAGCATCTGGTGTAAAGCTGTCCACATAGACCGCCCTCCGCACCGCCGGCTCTCACCGCTGTCAGTCTGCCATCGTGATCAGGAAGACTACCCTGCAGTAGAGCCATTTGAAAGCGAGGCTTGAAGCGCTTGTGGAGCACAGCGTGGAAGGGATGACATTGATGGTGGTGAGGAGGATGGTCTATGTGGACAGCTTTACCCTGGATGCCTGCCTACTTAGATGTGCCAGTTTCAATTATCAACCATGTGAATTGCTAAATGTTGTACCTTCAATAAATGTAACCATATTGCTACACTTAGGCTTCGTACACACGATCGGACATATCCGATATAAACGGTCCGCGGACCATTTCCATCGGATATGTCCGATCGGGAGTTTGATCCGATGGCGTGTACACACCATCGGATCAAATTCCCCGCCGCCGGACGGCGCGGTGACGCGGCGGTGATGTTGACGCCGCCACGTCACCGCCACGTCACCGCACCAGGAAGTTAAACACTTCCGCGCATGCGCCGAATCCATTCTGCGGCGGCGCGGCGGCGGTGGGGGACGACATGTCTGCTGGTAAGTGTACTAACCAGCAGACATGTCGGGCGGACAGATTCCACCGGATGGATTTCAAAGCATGCTTTGAAATCTGTCGGGTGGAGAAATCTGTCCGCTAGCCCATACACACGAGCGGAGATGTCTGCTGAAACGGTCCATCGGACCGTTTTCAGCGGACATATCCCCTCGTGTGTACGAGGCCTTAGAGGTGCCTCTCTGCTTTTTTATACTCAGTTGTGACATGACGCTACTCGTATATCAAGACATCGCTTGTATATCAATTCAAAATGTATTTTGCCTGTCTTGTAAAAGCCTCTCAAACCAAGTTACTCTCAAACCAAGGTTTTACTGTAAGGCCACCTTAAAATGAAGCCCTCCAGTAGTGCGTTGTTACTGCTGCAGAGGCTTCCATCTTTACCCGTTCTACCAGGTTCACAGGCTGCGGCCGATTGATGGCCAAGCCACGATGACGTCACTCCCACATATGTGAATGGAAGTCACAGCCACGGCACAGAGCACTGAAGAAACGGCACAAGTAAGTCACTGGCTGTCAAACAAGCAAATATCTCCTAAACGGTACATGTTTAGAAGATATTAACCTCCCTGGCGGTCTTCCCGTGTGTGGCACGGGGTGAGATTTTAAAGCTACGATCGGTAACCCCGTGCCACACACGGACTTGCCTCGCTGGATGCAGAAAAAAGTTTACTTACCTTTTCTCTGCGATCCAGCGATGAATCCCCGCAGTACACGGCGGGCGGATGTCCGCCTGATGCTGTGTGTTCCGCCGATTCCCTTCCCTGCGAGCGTCGCGACGTAGGGGGGGGGGGGGCGGCGCCAAATTTAAAAAAGTAAACAAACACTATACATACAGTACACTGTAATCTTATAGATTACAGTACTGTATGTAAAAAATACACACCCCCCATGTCCCTAGTGGTCTGCCCTGTACACTACATGTCCTTTTATTTAATAAAAACTGTTCTTTCTCCCTGCAAACTGTAGATTGCCCATAGCAACCAAAAGTGTCCCTTTATGGCAAAAATTGTTTTAGAGCAGCTAAAAAACAGCGATAATAAATCAGAATCACTTGCAGAATTTAGCGATAGCGATTTGTGGGGAAATTCGTCATAAAAAAAAAAAAATAATGACAGCAAAAATTCTGCAACTGAGCAAATTTCAGTGATTTTGATTTGATTACATTATTGAATAATTTTTACTATAATTATATTATTATTTGTTATAATTTTTTATAATTATTTATTATATTATAATTTTTAATAAGAAAAAAAAAAAAAAATCATACCCAGGATGCCTATTAGACTCTTGTTTGGATAGATTTCAGTGAGTTATTCCTAAGAATTACAAGCCTACAGTATAAAACGCCAAATTCCCTTGCAAATAATGGTACCGCTTTTAGCACCTAAAATCTGAAATAATCATACCGCCAGGGAGGTTAATCTAACCTAAAGATAAGGTTTATTATATGCTTACTTGTAGGTATAAATCAAAATACATAGTTTACTACCACTTTAAGGCAGCCAATTCACACATTAGCCCATTGGCAAGCTGCATTGGGGTACTATTGGCATCACATTGCACCAACAAACGTTACACACACAAAAACACATTTACTGTAGCATGTGCTATACTTATTATATGGTATAAAATCACAACAATATGTTTTATTCTAGAAAATGAGTCCTGAATCTCTACATGAACAAATTAGCTGAAGCAGAGAAGCAGAAACATAATGTATCTGGATAGCTTTTCCCAGAAGAGCATCCTCTAAATATTGACGCACAATTACCTCACACTAATACTGTTTTTCCCTTCAGAAGACATACCTTCTAGCACATCTAATGAGAACACTAAGCATACGAGGAACTATTGATCAATTAACCCGTTTTGTTCTTCAGTCCCTACTGCATTTCTTTCTTCAAATTAAATGCGAAGAATCTTTTTTCCCCAAGGCAGTAAACTATGTAGTGTGCAGCTGAACTTTAAAAGACGCAGACACACAATTAGATTAAGTATAAATTAAAGTAAACTTGTCATGACAGAAATATTGGGACTGCCATTGCTGATTTAATTCTGACAATAGTTGCCTGATTGTTATAAAAAAATAAGCAGATAAGGAAAGTGTAATGCCCCGTACACACGGCAGAGAACCTCGACGAGCGGAACACATCGTTCCGCCCGTCGAGGTTCTCTGCCGGCCGTCAGATTCGGCGACCCGCCCGTCGGGAAAGGCAACCAGCCATTCATCCCGACGGGCCGTCGAGCAAATAGAGAACCTGTTCTCTATTTGCTCGACGGGTTTCCCGATGGGCGGGGCTCGCTGAGAGCGTACACACGGCCGAGGTTCTCGGCAGAATGCGGCTCCTAGCGAGGTTCTCGCTGGTTTCTGCCGAGAACCTCGGCCGTGTGTACGGGGCTTTAGTGAAATCAGAACTCCTTACAGTTACATAGTAGGTAAGGTTAAATAAAGACAATAATTCATCCAGTTCAACCTGTGAGTGTATGTGTGTCAGTATCGATAATCATTTCCCATATCCCTGTATATTGTGTTCTTTATGTAGCACTAGCCCAGGAGGGGCTTCTGGTTTGTTTTGGGTGGCACATTTACATTGTGGCTCTCCGAATTCCTAGGGGTGAATGGTGCATATAGCAGAAGTAAAGGAATTTCCGCAACAGGTGTCTTTTGCTGTGCTCTTTATTACCCAGACGGGTAAAAACAATAAACTGGTGGTGAAAGCAGTTGAAGGAAGAAGGGGAATAGCAGATTCAGGCGTAGTATTTGGAAACAGTCCACCTCCTATATGTAACATTCTCTGCACCACTCCTGCCTGAGTGGGCTTAGCGTACCTGGACAGGCCTCTCTCACTGACCTGGCAGACAGAGTATCACTAAAACCTTTTCCTGGGAAAAGTCTCTGCCACAGACCCTCCTGGAATGGACTTGAACTTGAGGAAAAGTCTCTGCCACAGACCCTCCTGGAATGGACTCAGGGAGAAACCTCTGCCACAGGCCCTCACTGATTACAATTACGAAGACAATCTCCCTTGAAGAATTGCGCCGGGATCTCCTTCTTATAGGCGCCCAGGTACCGACTGACAGGTGAGCAATCCTTCAGTGTCCGGCTACCTTGATCCCTGGTGGTTTGTCGTAATCCTTTTTGATCGCCAGCCTCTCATTGGCTCTCCGCAGATGGACTCCCCACCGAACAGCTATACCGCTTGGGATCTTCAAGAATGGGAACCCAGTCGATCACTGGGTCCCCGCCACTGCTCAAATGTTCCGGACCAACATGGTCCCGGAACCAGGAACACCGCGTGGCACGCACGTCTCGGCCAGGTAGGCCATAACGCCAGGGGGCCATGATGTGGCCACCCTAAAGGTGGGCGCCACACTGGAAGAAGATGACCGAGACTCAATGGCGTCTGTCCCATAAATACCCTCTCCCAGCATGCCCAGCGAGGAAACTACCTCCTGATTGGTTGCTGGGAAAAAGAACCCAAGTCACGACCCCACTGCTGCCACCTATCGTCCTGGGGTGGGACATCACCCCAGCAACAACAGAATAAGCCCAAAGCACAGCCAAGCTGAGGCAGAGACCCTGTTTTGAACATAAAATTCGGATCAGAGTCTACTAATACTCTGATTGCCCTCTAAATTTCAATAGCACCGGTACTTGGAAGTAACCAGGAGCTACATTTAAGATTCACATGCAAGGGTCTTTTAAAAATATCAATAGTCCCCGCTGATACCACCAATTGTGGAAGAGAGTTTCACATCCTTATCGCCCTGACAGCAAAAAAATCCCAGCGTAGCTTAAGGTTAAACCATTTCTCGAATCTCATTGTCCTCTTACACTCCCTAAGACTGAATAATTTTTTCCTACGCTTGGATCACCATTGAGGTATTTGTATATTGCTATAATATTTCCTCTCAAGCGTCTCTTCTTTAGCGAGAATAAATTTAGTGCTTGTAGTTGTTCCTCATAATTGAGATCCTCCAATCTCCTTATTAATTTGGTTGCCCTTCTTTGTACTCTCTCCAGCTCCAGCACATCCCTTCTGAGGACTGGTGACCAGAACTGGACAGAATACTCCAAATGTGGCTGAACTAGAGTTTTATAAAATAACAGGATTATAGTTTTATCTCAGGAATATATCCCCTTTTTTATGCATGCTAAAATTCTACCTGCTTTTGTTAGCTGCAGCTGGACATTGCATGTTATTCCTCAGTCTTCTACTAGGACCCCCGATCTCACCCTTACCTACATATTTTTTTCAAGTCTGGTATACAATGACTGCCAGGAGTTGCTGGTTAGGTGGGTCCTCTGCTCCAGTTTAATGAGAGAATGGAGTGAAAGTGAAATCCTACAGTATATAAGAACAGGGAACAAAATGTAAACATTCATGTAACCTTCTGGGTAATGGAGGGAGACAAGTGTGTGGAGAAGCAGCCATTTTGGGAGAAGAGGCGGTGGTGACCAGTGACGGAGGTTCTGTTGGAGGGATGGATTGGTGGCTGCATGATCTGTTCATCTAGGCAGTTAGGACCCATTGCCAGAGATCGCTGCGTAGCAGAACCCTCCTATGGACTGGAACTAGAGTGTTAAAGGCCTCACAAAGTATACAGCAGCTTCCCTCCATGGCTTTGGGCTGAAGAGTAATGCCGTGTACACACGGTCGTTTTTTGCGATGAAAAAAAACGACGTTTTTTAAAACGTCATTTAAATTGATCGTGTGTGGGCAAAACGTTGTTTTTTGTCTTAAAAAAAAAGACCAAAAAAAAATTCCAACATGCTTGAATTTTTTGTGTCGTTTTTCAAAACGTTGTTTTTTGTTTCACAAAAAGTCACCGTAAGTAAGCAAAAACGTCGTTCAAAACGACGTTTTTCAACCCGCGCATGCCCAGAAGCTAGTTATGAAGCGAGCTTCAATGGAAAAGAGTGGTGAACGTAACCTTGCTTTTTGTGAAAAAACGATGGTGTGTATGCAAAATTGTCTTTGAAAAGTGACGTTTCAAAAACGTCGTTTTTTACTTCACAGAAAACGTCGTTTTTTTTTCATCGCAAAAAACGACCGTGTGTACGCGGCATAAGTGTAATATGTGTAGACTGGTGGAAGAAAATTAGTGTTTCACACTTTTTCCCTCAAAATTAATTTGTAGTCAGTATCGGGACAGGTGTCACTGGCAGGTGAAAGGCGTAATCCTTCCAGTATTGGACCCGGTGCAGTAGTTTGGCCTCCGGCTACAAGGGGCATTTTTTCACACAGGATAACAATCCCATCAGCCTAGCACTTGATGAAAATAATTATTGAAGGTTGGTGGCATGCGATTCCCCCATGCAACACCACCCAACAAGCAGGATTTTGAAACAGTAGAGTAGATTGTATTCTGTTGGTTGGATCATTTAGTGCATAGTAGATATTATTTTGTCCCAGCACAACTCAGTACTTTAAAAACTGTAGTGCACTAAATTCTGGAACACTTATCTTCTTTGTTTAAGCATGTAGGTAGGTAGAGTTTTATGCTGCCCCAGACGAGATGGTTATTGCTAATTATACTTCCTGTTTCTTGTTTGGCAGACTTTATTGGGTCATACCCACTGGTCCTGTGCTGTATAAAAATGGGACAGATTGAAAGTGTGCAGTTGCTGCTGTTACCGTTGCCAGACTGTTCTGTTGGCCTGCTAAATATGCAGAATTTGGAGTGACAATTATTGCACATCTGCCCTAAGGATCCTTCTACAGCCTGGAGAAAAATAGTTACAGTACAGCCCCCTTTGTCAGTCTGTGAATGTTGAGGAAAATAGACTCGTAAGCTTATCTTTTTGGCATTGCTATATTAATAAAGAACTGAAGTCTGTCATGTACCTAGTAGATGAGCCTGATATGCAGAGGAAGACCTCCCTTAAGGCTCTGGCTCGAGGCCCCTGATAGAGCAGAAATGGGAGTGTAGAGTAGCAAGGGTGTCTGGCAGGATTACCAGAAGGGAAGCTGGTCCAGACTTCCAGATGACCCTGTGGAGGCTTGTCAGCGAGATGAGAAGCTTGGAACAATTGAAGATGGGGGCAGGCTAGTATCCATGTGCCAAACACAGGATTGCAGAGAACAGCAGCCAGAGAGGATGTTCCCAGAGGACTGGGACACAGGAGAGTGCAGGCAAGCTGGGTTATACACGAACAGGTAATACTGGAACAGATGCAGAGGCAGGAGCAGGGTCAAGGTACAAGCCAGGTTGGTAACAGGCAGGAAACGGATCAACCAGAGAAGCAGGCAGATGCAAAGTCTGAGACAAGCCAGGGTCAGTTGCAGGCGGAAGGCAGAAATAGTCAGAGGCAGGCAGGATCAATCACAGAAACGAATGCAGAGTTGCAGGAATATCACAAGGAACTGTGTAGATCAGACAGCATTGTTTCTGTGTACAATCTTGGTTTCAATAGCCCATTTGGTGTCACAATCGTGCACCAGCCCGCACAGCTCTTCTCACAGGGATTCTGTCACGGATTTCCTGACATTGCCCCCCTCCAAGGGGCAGCCTCCGTATACCCTATCGGGCCAACTTCTCAGGATGGGACCTCTTCAATGACTGTTTTATGCCTTTTGGTGTGGATATTGCCTTCAGGTTCCCACAAGTTCTCCTCTTGTTCATATCCCTTCCATTTAATCAAGTATTTAGCTTGATTGTTCCTCTTCCTGCAAGATTGATTCAACCTCAAATTCTTTTCCCCCATCAATTATTATAAGTTCTATTAGACCAGTACTCTGTTCAGGAAAGAAATTGGGAACAGAGGATTTTAACAGGGACACATGGAAAACAGGATGAATCCTGAACGAATCCATCAATTCCAGCTAATATGCCACCTCGTTGATTTTTCCTCCTCACTGAAAAGGGTCCTAACTTTTTTGAAGGGCATGCCAACCTTAGATTTGCTGTAGATAGCCACACCTGATTACCGGGTTAAGTCTCCTTGTCTCTTCTTGTCAAAGGTTTGCTTGTTATGTTCCTGTATCTTAGCCATTGTTTCTTGTAATAGTTTATTATTTGTACTGAAAAAGTTAATTGTCTCGGAAACAGCTGGTACTGAGCATTCTCAAATGGAGTTAGGCAGAAATTATGGAAGCCGTAATTGGCAAAGAAAGGAGTTTGTTTTGTAGCAGAGTGAGAAGAGTTATTGTAGGCAAACTTGGCCAAAGGTAGCATGGAGATCCAGTCACCCTGGGAAAATGAGCAGAAGCAGCGCAGGTATTGTTCGAGAGTCTGGTTGTCTCTGTCTGCCCATTTGTTTGTGGGTGGTAGGCAGAGGAGAAAGATAGTTATTATTATCATTATTATAATACAGGATTTATATAGCGCCAACAGTTTATGTAGCGCTTTACAATATAATATAGTCCAATTCCAAGAGACTCACATAATACTTTCCAGAACCTGGAGGTAATCTTCTCTCCTCGATCAGACACAATGTTAGCCGGTACTCTGTGAAGCTTTATGATTATCCTGATGAAGACTTGTGCTGTCTCAGGAGCTGAGGGTGTCGCTTTCATTGCAATTAAATGTGCCATTTTGGACAACCAATGTACAACCAAAAAAATGGTGGTACGACCCTCTGCTGGAGGAAGTTACACAATAAAGTCTATCAAGACCATTTTCCAAGGCCTCTCTGGGACGGGTAATGGTTTCAGCCTTGACCTTACTTTCCTTGGTTCGAATGCAGATGGTACAGGATTCCACATATCTTTTGCAATCTTTTGCTACTTGAGGCCACCAGAACGTGTGTTGAACCAGCTCAGAAGTCTTGGATATACCAAATTCTCCGGCTAACACATGATCGTGGCACAGCTCCAGTATGGCAACCCGTAGACCCTCTGGTATGAAGATTTTATCTTTGTACAAAAACAGACCATCTTTTGCCTGTAAATCTGTCTCTGGGGGGAGAAGTAATCCCTGCAGAAGCTTGTTTAATCAGAGAAAGCACTAGAAGAAAATTTGCTGAGTACAAGATGGTATCCAGGGAGTGTAGTTCCTTTAGAATTACTGAACATATGCGAAAATGCGTCAGCTTTTGTGTTTACAAATTTACTAAAATGTCAAGATATGATTTTATACAAAAGTCAGGGGGCAGTCCAAAGAGTAGCCAATGGGTTTCAGGGTTCCATAAATGCTCCCTTCTTTAGGGCTTGAAAAAACATAAGGATGTCTCCATATCACAACAATATCTTCTCTCAGGGTCATAGTTAAAACCAAATACCCAATAGTCCACAGTATTGGATGCCAAAAAATTTATGTCAGGTAGCACTGAATAGATGACTAAACTAGTATGCAGGAATCTTAAGCCTCGTACACACGATAGGTTAACCAGAGGACAACGGTCTGAAGGACCGTTGTCTTAGGATAACCGATGAAGCTGACTGATGGTCTGATGTGCCTACACACCATCAGTTAAAAAAACGATCGTATCAGAATGCGGTGACGTAAAACACAACGACGTGCTGAAAAAAAATGAAGTTCAATGCTTCCAAGCATGCGTCGACTTGATTCTGAGCATGCACGGGTTTTTAACCAATGGTCGTGCCTACTAACAATCGGTTGGGACCCATCGGTTACGAATCCATAGGTTAATTTTAAAGCAAGTTGGCTTTTTTTAACCTAAGATTAAATAACCTATGGGGCCTAGACACGATCGGTTTTGACTGATGAAAACGGTCCATCAGACCGTTGTACTCTGGCTAACCTATCGGGTGTACGAGGCCTTAGACATATGTGAGAATATGAATAAAAAAACATATCATTTACGTTCATCAATCAGGTTAAAAAAACTGTAATAATAAAATGTATAAAAAGAATAACTCTATTGGACCTAATAAGAAAAAAATATAAGCATATGTGTATCTTGTGTTGGGATAACCTAATATGCACGTTTGTTATAGGTTAATGACTAATTAGTGTATCAAGGATAAGAATAGCATCTCCAGAATACAGATCTTTGGAAAACCAACTAAAGGCTGGAGATCTGGGGAGCACTATGATACATTTTCTGTTTTTCCCTGATACACTCATAACAGATCTATGAATTGCATGGAGACAAACCCATTAACCACCCAGTTGTATACATTCCCTCCCTTTCACTGGATGGGAAAGGGAATAAACAATTTCCCACTCTCTTGAGTCCGCTACTTTAGCTGTATTTATAGCACCGGAAGAGACTTATGCCGTGTACACACGACCGGAAAAACTCAGTCGGAATTTCCGACAGAAAAATAGAGAACCTGCTCTCTATCTAAGTGCGTCGGAAATTCCGTCAAAAAAGACAAATGGGGCATATACACGGGCATACACATGGTCGAAATATCTGATGAAAAGCTCCCATCTGACTTTTTGTTCCGCGTGTACGCGGCACTATACAACATTAGATTCCAGCTTCACTGCTAGTTGAGCTTTCTCATCTGTGTTCTCAGGTGTTTTCCACCCACAGTTCAATCAGCCTTATCTACACATATTCTGATTATGGATAGCCAAGCATTTATTTAATCATAAATGCACCATAGCTCTATGGAAACTATGGACACAAGGAAAGTACCAGGTGTGCTTTTGTAAACTGTCATATAAATTGCAATAACTCAAGGTCCTGAAATGCACTGTATATTAGACATTTTTATTGAAAATAAACAGAGAGTAAAGTAAGACTGCAGTCAAGATTGGAAATTTATACTGTTTAAAAATATGACAAAAATCTTGTCAAGGAACACTTTGTCATAAAATGTTAAGTGTACCTGCACTTGCAGCTTTGTCTCCCTACGAAGTCCCATACATGACTGTTGAGGCTGTCAGTGAAGCCCATCTACTCCAGCCTCAAGTAATGGTGTGGCAACAATGAGACTCTGCTCCTGAATTCAAAACAGAGTTACCACTCTTGTGTAGGCTTTTCTTTTCTTACACTACAGCAGGATGAATAAAAAAGGTTGCTATTAACCCCTACACTTCTGATCACAAGCATGTATCTTGCAAATCATCACCTGTCCATCCCTAGTTCAGCCCACTGCTTTCTGAATTGACAGAACTGCATCTGTTCTGTTCCCGAAAACCCTCACACTGGTGAGCTGCAGTGTCTGGGATGGGGAGTGTGTGAGACACAAATAAGGGAGGAGTTGGCTCAGTCAGGGGAGGTAAAGAAAGTTTTTTGTTTACTTTATGGAGCTTGTGCATCACATAGTAACTGAACTTTAACCACCTTCTGCCTGCCCTATTGCGGATTGACATCTGCAATGTGGCTCAGTTGTCCAGACTGGGCGTCACAGCAGGATATGCCTCTTGTGTGCACCCCCCGGGGGGCACGCAGAGCGGCGATTGGTTGTGCGGTGTGTAACTCTGACATCACAGTAGAGCCTATGGTGTAGGTACATGGTGGTATTCTGAGGGGCACATAACATTAATGTCTGTTTGTGACTCTTATGCCCTTTTTACAAGGGTGAGCCAATCAGGTCTGCCTGTCAGTTTTTCAGGAGGACCTGGTCTGACCCTCCAGTTTCTCTAGCTGAACTTGCCGCCATTCGAACCAATCCTGTATGCCAGAAACAGACAGATGATGGATCGGATGGCATTGGATGGAAGTAGACAGGCAGTCTGTTACCATTCCATTGCCCCATAGGCAGGTGAGGGCTGTGTCCATATCCGCTCTGCATAGCGGACACAAACCTGTCATCTGCCTGCTCAGCGGGGGTCAGTAGAGAGATCCCACGATGAGAAAGCGGATCCCACTTCACTGAGGAGGCCATGTGAAAGTGACCTTATACAACCGATTCTATTGATCACCACATAATTAGCAGATTGCCTGTCAAGGTAGATTGCCAAATCTAATGCAAGATCAAGTCACTCACAGCAATGAGAAATCTTCTTGTGCATGGGCAGCTGCATTGTACTGTACTAAATAGTCTTTACCGCCATGAGAAATAAAATACAATACTTGTGTTTGGTAGCGTCCTAGGTCATTATCAGTTCTAGAAAGCCACTAATGTGCCTGTGTGACGGAGAATGATAAAATGATTGTACTATCTGCAGCTGAATATATAGTTTACCCTAACCATGCACACCACACTGTCTTAAAAGCATAAGACCAATATGTATGAAAATATTTTTACCTTGGTACAATGTCATTCAACTGACAAACAGCTGGATTACGTGATAATATGCAGGGCCAGGGCTAAAAATGTACCCGCAGTACTTGACAACTTTGTGCAAAGCAAATATACTCTTTAGATAGGCCACATTGACCAACGTTGTGCAAAGCTGCTGTATGTGGAAATACTTAACCAATATCACAGAGACCTGATAACAATTTGTTTTTCCAGTCAGGAGGCAAAGTACCTGTATGGACGAATGACAGAACTGGGACAATTAATTTTAAGTGTAGGAAAACAGACACCACGGGCCTGTTGCACCGGACATTATTTCATGATGAAGTACAAAAACAAAATGTAAAACTGTCTGTATGCTGATAGATACATTTTATTTGTACTGTTAAACCTAATTCACAACAATTTTCACAGTGCAAAAAATACAGAAGTTATATGTTTACCAAGCAGAACCTGAGAAACTAATATTTCTAAGGTCCAGCTTTGCTCCCGTTGTGTTAAAGGAGTTGTAAAGGAAAAAAAAATGTCTGCAAGGTAGACAGACAGAATAGTGTAATGATTCTGTTAAAAAACGAGTAAATGCCTATTAAATTCCTTCATCTATATCACCTCCAGCATTCTAGTTTATGTTCTCTCATTCACTTCCTGGTTTGCGTGCTCGTTCATGTGAGAACTACATTTCCCAGTATGCATTGCGGCACGCCCAGTAATTCACACCTCCTTGAAGTCGCTAACAAGAGAGCGCCCTGCCGCACAGATGTAGTTCCCAGGAGGGGGTGTGCACGTCACTGACCACTGCAATAAAGCCTCCCTTCACGGTGGTGAGTAACAATCAGACAAGCAGGAAGTGAACAGAACAGAGAAGAAATAGAGCAACTTCTGAGCAAAAATGAACAATGAGGAAGTGAAAAGAGGAATGTCTGCAGGTAAAGGTGCCTAATATGAAAAAAAATCCTTTACAACCCCTTTAAGCTGGCCATACACGGTTAGTTATTCTTTTATTAAGCCAGGAGACCAATGAACAGATTAGAACATGGTCTGTCTGCGTTCTGTCTGCGTTCTTGCTGCCACCTGCCTGTCTTTTTATTCAAACAAGCTGCCTACACACAGCTGTCCTGAACACTTGTGCACCTTGTGTGGGTGAAGATAGCCCTTTACATGGATGTACAGATCTGTACGCACATGTTAATAAGCCTACAAAAAATCAAAGCCAAAAATGCATAAATTTGCATATCCCTTGATGATCACAAGCCTAGCATCTCAACCATATTAGCTGGTCTTCCCATAGCCAGGTCATTTATTTAATTATTACAGATATTTATAGTGCTGACAATTTATGCAGTGCTGTACATACTCTACATCAGTGATAGTCAACTTTCTTGGCAGGGGGGTCAACAATTATAGCCTCTGACTTCAACAAAGGGCCACACATAAAATGCAGTCAATATTCATTATCAGAGACAATAGATACACCAGGATATAGTCAAAGACTATGGACATGATGCAATAGATCAGGGGTCTCCAAACTATGGCCCTTAAAGTGGTTGTAAACCCTTACAGACCACTTTAACCTACAGGTAAGCCTAGATTAAGGCTTACCTGTAGGTGCAAGAAATATCTCCTAAACCTACACTGTTTGGGAGATATTTGCAAAAGAAAGGCACCGATTTCTATAGTGCGCAGGCGGCCCCCACGTGCGGGAGTGAAGTCATCGTGCCTCTCTGGCCAGTCACAGTGCCAGAGCCGCTATATGCAAAAGTAACTTGTGTAGAGATGGCACCGACGGAGGAGGTGACCGAGCACCGCTGCGGGGTAAGTACTTTGTAAGTACTTCATAATGAGCTAGTATGCTGTGCTTTGCCTTGCAGGGTGTTTTTTTTTTTTTTAAAGAGGGTTTACTTTCTCTTTAAGTTGTCCAGGAACTGCAATTCCCATCATGCCCTAGTCATGTCTGTAAATGTCAGAGTTTTACAATGGGAAATTCAGCAGCAGCTGGAGCACCGACGTTCGGAGATCCCTGCTAGATGGTCAGAGACTATGGACACAATACAGGAGATGGTCCGAGATTAGAGGCATGATACAAGAGATGGTCTGAGACTGTGGACATACTGCAAGAGATTATCAGAGACTCTGAACATGCTATAGTTGTTGGAGTTGTTGGAGACTGGGTACATCCTTTAGGAAACAGTCATAGACTGGGGACATATAACATCCAGCTGCTAAAAATCACTACTATAACAGGGCTATGTCTGCATAACAGATTAATGTCTGCATGAGCCCTGAGGGCCACAAAAAAGGTTCCACAGGTTTGCATGTGGTCCCCAGACCCTCGTCTTCTCTGGTCCCTTGCAGGCACTCCTGGCCCCTCCCTCCCACTGAGTGCCCCCACAGCAAGTAGCTTGCCATTCAGACAAGGAGCCACGGTTCAGTGCTGCCCCTTTCTCTCTCCTCATTGGCTCACTGATTAACAACAGTGGGAGCCAATGGTGCCTTACTGCTGTCTCAGGCAATGAGGCAGCTGAGACACTCATACAACATCGCTGGATCGAGATGGGACTCAGGTAAGTATTAGAGGGGGCTGGGTGGTGCTGCTGCACACAGAAGGTTTGTTATCTTAATGCATAAAATGCATTAAGATAAAAAAAAACTTCTGACTTTAAAACCACTTCAACATAATATGGATCTGTAGAAAACGTTGAAGTTTTACTCAACATTGAGCAAATTCCTCAACTAGGTGTTGTAACAGTTAAGTACCCATTGTATTGTTTGAAATGTTATTTAAAAGCTTGCTAACCAAATTTTTAGCAAACACAGGGAACTTGTGAGGCCACATTGAATGAATTGTATAACAAATATTATTTAAAGCAATAGTTATTTTAACAGAAATTCTAAAGTGTAAGTATAACCCAAACTTTTTTGGTTAGAGTGGGGAAGGGCTAAACCCCTGTCAGGTTATTTGTTCCTGATTGTGCCCTGTGGAGAAGATTTTCCATCACTTCCTGTCTTGGAAGAGCAATAAGAAGTGGGAAGAAATCTCCGTACCTGAGACAGAGATCAACGGTGCACACTAACAGCCTCACTTTCGGGTCGGTCAGCGGGCGGTGTTTCGCGTTCAGAGCATGCGTGCTCTTTTCTCAGGCTTCAAAGCCTGAGGAAGGAGCTTGCATGCTCTGAACGCGAAGCACCGCCTGCTGATCCGACCTGGAAGTGACGCCGTTAGTGTTCACACTTTGTAAGTGTATCTATAATTTTCATTTTCTAATAAAAATGTTTACATACTGCACTTAGAGGGCTCTGTTGTCTGTTCCTTTCCAGTATGCATAAAAAACAGGGGTTTGGTCCGCACGCATTTGCAAATGCGTACCTAAGCCACAGAGCCTCGTCACGGCACCCTGGTATCTGTGGTAGTTAACACTAACTTATGAGTGTCCCCACAGTGGAGGCACATGCATTCTGATGGATAGGTGAGGGCAGGTGGACTAAAGGGGGGCCCACCCCTTCTTTAAGGTACAGGAGCAAACTGAGCACCCAGTAAGTAGCTCAATGGCTGCAAAGGTGTCAGTGTGCTGCCTGACCAATACACACGACAGTAATACAAAAAATACGCCACTGCCCCTATCTATAGCTGGCCATCACAGTAAGCAGCATTGGAAGGCTACATGAGATAGAAATAGGGTCATGGATAAATCCATGGGGAAAAAAACAAGCTTACTTACCGACCAGCTCGCAGACAACCAATTAAACCTGTCTAACAGTATGCCTTAAAAACAGGGGTTTAGTCCGCATGCATTTGCAAATGCATGCGTAAGCCACAGAGCCTCGCTATGGAACCCTGGTATTTGTGGTACCTAACACTAACTTATGAGTGTCCCCACAATGGAGGCACATGCATTCTGATAGATAGGTGAGGGCAGGTGGACTGAAGGGGAGCCCACCCCTTCATAAATTTACAGGAGCAAACTGAGCATTCATCCATGGCCCTGTTTATATCTTATGTAGCCTTCCAATGCTGCTTACTGCGATGGCCAGCTATAGATGGGGGCAGTGGTGTATTTTTTGTGGTTCTTTTCCATGAGCAGTGAGACTCATTGGTTCGTCCCGACATTGATAGTACACACGACAACACAGTCTATAAGAAAGATAAAGGTTACTTGCCACCTTCCCACGGAGCCTGGCGAAAGTCCTGTTAGAGTTGAAGCCGGTTGTTATGGGCGACTGCAGCAAGGACAACACCTTAGCCACATATTGTAGCAGAATCTCTTACCTCTTCCAGGTTAATGAGAACCTTTAAGGCCAAAGATAACCGACATCCTCTCAATGTGTGGTGGGTTGTGAGGCATAGTGGGTGCAAAGGTGGTAAAAGTCATTGGGCACCAGACACTTTATGGATGTAAAAGAGGTTTTATTTATTTGACAGTCCTTTTTATATTTTCCAAGGGAAAGAGGGTTAGGGCCAGGACACCCTTAAGTAGTTGCAATTTTGAATTGGCAGACTCTAATGCCCCGTACACGATCGGTTTTCCAGTCGGGAAAAAGTTGGATGGTTTTTCCGACAGAATTCCTCTCAAGCCTGCTTTGCATACACATGGTCACACAAAAGTTTGATGAACTTTTGACTGCCAAGAACGCGGTGGTGTAAAAGACTACGACGAGCCAAGAAAATTAAGTTCAATGCTTCTGAGCATGCGTTGAATTGTTTCCGAGCATGCGTAGGAATTTTGCGCATTGGGATTTGTACACATTCGGAAATTCCAATCAGTTTTTTTCCTGACAGGAAAAAAGAGATCCTGCTCTCTATCTTTTTCCAGCAGTTTTCCTGTTGTAAAAAGTCTGATGGAGCATACACACGGTCGGGATTCCCGACCAAAAGCTCTCATCAGACTTTTTCCAATAGGAAAACCGATCATGTGTACGTGGCATGAGATTTAAACAGGACAGCCGTACAGGGAAAGGCTCCAGCAAGGTGCCACTTCTGCACGTGCAGGAGTGCTGTCTCCTATGGTAACAGTACTTAAACAGTTCCTAACTCAAAGTAACAGTTCTACAACTTCTCCTGGTAGTTTTCAGCCCCCTTGAGCTCCTGGTCTGTCACTGGACCCTCTGATTCACTACTTTGAATCCCGTGAGCTCCTCAAGGCTTTTGCGTCAGTATGTCCCTCAAGTGTCACCCACGCTTCCCTGCCGGGTCCCTGGCTTTGCACTTTGGATACCTTCAAGCTTCATCCCTGCTGACCAGCTTGGTCCTTAGCTTGGCACGCAAGGCTTCTCTGCAAGCGTCACCTATGCTGGTTGGGTCCTTGACTTGATCACCGCCTGAAGTTTCCTGATTCTCCACCCTGCTCGTTCGATGAGAATACTGCTCCAGTTACTCAAATACGTCCCTGGTAAGGGCGATTGGTCCTTTTGTGGTGACATCCACTTCTACCTCCGACCACTGACAGGTTCTTTGGCCGGCAGAACTGTCACTCCTGGTTGGACTGCAAGCTGCAGTCCCAACCCTGCGCTGCCCTCCTACTTCAGGATAGGCCCTCACACAGCCTGACAGCCTGATGACCCTGGGATAGGCCCAATCTCCAGCCTAGCAGCCTGGGGCAAACGACACACGGCCACCCAGGCGGTGGTCAGGATCACCTGACCTCCTCTGAATATATAGGCTCTCCCAGCAGACCAAGGGATTCAACAAATTCCCTGCCCATTGGCTGAGATACCACATATACTGTACCAATAACCTGACCTTGAGTTGTCTATTGGTAAAAGAGGTAGCTACTCCTAAAATGACTTAGCAAGGAGCTCCCTGACTAAACCCCAGGGCACTACAACAGTATAACATGTTTGTTATTTTAAAACAAAAATTACCTTTACAATCACTATAAATGGCATCTAACATAGTAGGTTGCACAAAGATATACAAATCAGAATATCTTCCTATTTTGTGGAAATATGGTTATTATGGCATGTACATGTTTATTTTTTAATATTTTCAATGGTTCTTTTACATAGTTATTAGTAGGTTTACTGAACATATTGTTGAACATATTTGATGTTCCCAGAAATAATGCCTTTCTACAATGACAGTTATGCTGTAGATTACAGTAAACAGTGGGGAGTCGCTTTGTATGCTTTTCACAAGAAAGAACAAAATGTAGCTCTTCAGAAGCTAACACGACAATATTTTCTAAATATTCTGATATAGCCCAAGGCTAACTTCGCATTTAACCACTGAGGTGCAGTGCGCTAAATTGCATTGCCACGCGTTGAAGGTACATTGAAGTGCCATTCAAAATGAATTGCACCACATTGCACCAGTGCAAGTAGGGTGCAGTGCCATGTGTTGTGGTTAGGCACATATAAACATGCACATTTCTACAATGCAATAGGGGCTTACGGCTCAACCACAGCCCTTAGATACTACAGGCACTGATAGGTGGCACTAATGGGCACTGATGAGGAGGTGCTGACAGGCATTACTGATGGGCATTTGAAGGGCACTGACAGGCATTACTGATGGGGCATTCGTTGGCACTTTGATGGGCACTGACTGGCAGTTTGGTGGTCACTGATTAACGATTTGGGTTGGCACTGACTGGCAGCCTCCTTTAGAGGCTCCTTACTATGATCGGAGATGCGGTGTGTCAGAGTGACACACCACACTACCGATTTCCATGCATTTAAACTGGCAAATGTCTCCCTACATTCAGCCCGTGTGTACCAGGCTTCAGTCTGTCAGCTATTATAGACAATAGAAGATGCCTATTGAGCCCTATGAATAAACCTGCTCCAAAGAAACAACTAGAAAAGTAAGAAATATTTTTCAGACATTATTCTTAGGTCTGTTGTGGAGAAAAGAACACATGACAAAAATAAGGAGGGAGATTAAGTCACAATAAAAGATAAAAGCTAAACATTTCCAATGAGCACACATTTTGAGTTAGTAATGGATTGTTTACCCTAAATAATTTTTTTATATGACAATAAAAATGATTTCATGCTTTCTCCTCCATATTTTTGATATTGCACTAAATATAGAGATATGTAGACAAACCACTAGAGGGAGCTCTTTATGGGTGAGTGCAATGACTCTTCTTTTAGAAAAACTGTTGAGATAAGATAGAAGCCATGTAAGGAGTTTAGGTTTTTAATGAGTCAGCCAAGGCTAATTATTAGACTTGCATTGCGAGAGGGAGTAGTAAAGCACAACCCCTTCAGGTGTAGCACTGCAGAGCAGAAAACAAGAGTACATTTGTAATGAACAAATGTGGCTGCCCCCGATGTGCATAAATAATTTGATACATAGAAGCAAGTTTAAAATACACACATTAATAAAAAATAAAAAAATTATATCAAACTGACCTATTTTAGGTTTTTCAGAAAATAATCAAATATACTACATTTCCTTTAAATCAGAAACAAAGGATTTTCTTTATTTAATTTGGTTTATCATAATCTAAAGAATGGACTTTATTTAACCATAAATACCAATATAGGCCTAAAATGGCTGCTGGCAGGAAACAATAGGCTGCAAAATCTGCACAGCCAAAGAAAACACACAATAGCCCTTGTATGCATGTTTATGAATACTGTACTGTATGTTCACATAGTAAACACGCTTAATTTGCATCTTATCTTTTCTGACCTTTTACTGACTCATGCAACCTAATCTTCCATACAGTACCAGACACTCCAGTAGAGAATGATATATCACTTAGCACAACAGGCATTTGCAGCTGCTCTTTGGCCTCGGCCATTTTTGTCATTACTCCATAACAGTGTGTGGGTGCAAGGAGACGGCCATGTAATTGCCTGCTGCTATCAGTGGCTAGTTCTTCCTGTTACTAAGCCATGCTTACTGATGACACAGTTAGTGTAATCTAGTTATCAGTCAGGAGCGGGCAGGATATGTCTCTGATGATGGAAAACTCATCATGTTCTCCTCTTAGGCAAGAAGAGAGTCAGGGTAATTCGATCAAGCAACTGTGACACATTTTTAGAGGTATGTTCTCTTTAGGCCCGGTTCACACTTGGCCTGTTTTCTGTGATTGCTGTGACTGTACATGTTTTTGGATTTACAATAAAGACAACTTTTTTCGTTTGAAAATCCTTGGAGTGCGGCCGTCCTTCCCTCTTTTTCTTCATCATCACACTTGTGTGAGTTGATAATGAATGCGATGCGTTTAAAAAAACTAGATTTGCATGTCATCCAAAAAGTCATTGGGCCAGATTCTCGTAGATTGCCCGCCGGCGTAGCGTAAGCCATTTACACTACGTCGCCGCAACTTAACAGAGCAAGTGCCGTATTCTCCAAGCACTTGCTCCGTAAGTTGCGGCTGCGTAGTGTAAATGGCCCGGCGTAAGGCCGCGTAATTCAAAGGGGGCGGCTTGTATTTAAATTAAGTGCGCCCCCGCGTCGATCGAACTGCGCATGCACCGGCCGCAAAAATAGCCCAGTGCGCATGCTCAAGCTCACGTCGGAAAACGTGAATGAAACCAACGTGAGCGTCGTTTACGTAAATCCCTATTCGCGAACGACTTAGTAAAACGAAGGAAACGACGGAAAAAGACGACGCTGACCCGACGCCATACTTAACATGGCATACGATGGAACTTCGTAAGGTTACCCCTCATATAGCAGAGGTAACCTTACGCTTACGGAAACAACGTAAACGACGACAGGGCGGCGTAAAAACGCTCGGGAATCGGCGTATTAGGCTCATTTGCATAGGCAAATGAGAAATCAACGTAAAGGACACCTAGCGGCCAGCGAAGTCATTACATCTATGATCCGACGGTGTAATTGTTTTACACCTGTCGGATCTTCACTGTATGTATTCATAAGTGATTCTATGAATCAGACGCATAGATACCCAGGGAAAAAAAACAGAGATACAACGGTGTTTCCTGCGATACACCGTTGTATCTCTTTTGAGAATCTGGCCCTCTGTTTTCAATGATGGTTGTTCACATCTATGCATTGCGATTGCTCTACGAATGCGATGCGATAATAAAAAGAGTCTTGTGTGAGTTTACAGCATTGCGTTGCAAATTTAGTCTCCATAGACATCAATGTAAATCATTCTGGAATCGCATTGTTGGTTCAGATATGTGTGAATTCCAGCACACTACTCTCCACAAAAACCTAGAAGTACACAGGAAGTTAACACCTTTTTTTTTTTTTTTTTTACATTAGACATTAACATGATTCCATTAGCGAGAACATCAATTGGAGCTGTGTCCAACTCCTGAAATTTGCAGCAAAATCGTGTTAAATTCACGCAAAACGCAAGGCAAATTCGCACCTCACATAGGACAAAAAAAAAAAAAGAACACATTTGCAACATATCACAGCGCAGCAGTGTGAACCCAGCCTAAGATGTCCTGCCACCTAATTCATGAAAACGTGCAACTTATTCAGCTAGCTCTTGTTTTTACCACTCTAAGGGCATCATCACATGCCTGATGACAGGGTCCTGAATGGCTCTGAAATGTTGCAATTGGTCTTTTCTGATGTGATCTTTCTTCAATAAAAGCCTTGGACGATTTTTGATGATCTGTGGTGTGCTGGCGAATATGTGCATTCACGCTAAGGGCACGTTTACTTGAGCTTTGGTCTCTGAAGGGCGATCTATGTTCAGATCACACTTCAGAGAGCATTTGATAGTGAAGAGGCATTGGGGTTGATTTACTAAAGGCAAATAGACTGTGCACTTTGCTCCAGAGCTTAGTAAATGAGCAGTTCTATTGACTTCCATCATCAAATCATCTGCATAAAACAAAAATGATTTTGTTTTGTTTTTTTTCCTTGCATGTGATTTGGTATTCTTTGCAAAGTGAAGATTTACCTCATTTATTAAGCTCTGGAGCAACTGCAAAGTGCACAGTCTATTTGCCTTTAGTAAATCAACCCCACTACATCGCCTCCTCATGCCTGCTTTAAAAAGGTTGTAAAACTCCTTGAAAAAATAAAACCCTGCAAGACAAAGACATAATGAGCTAGTTTGCATTGCATATTAGCACATTATACAATAATTACCTCAGAACGATGCCCTGAATCGGCGTCAGCACTCCGAGTACACGGCAGACATCTTCCACCAGAGTTACTTCCGGGTTTGCGGCTCCCGGCGCTGTGATCGGTCGGAGCTGTGATGACATCACTGTGCACGGGAGCCACCGATCACGCCACAAGTCCTAAAGAAACGGCACCAGCGGCCGTTTCTTCAAAGCGCATGGGCTGATGGCGTCGGCAGGTCTTTGGGACCTTGGTGCCAAAGGTGCTTCGACAAAGTACTGAGCAAAATCTGTCGATACTTAGGTTTACTTTCACACGGTCCGTGTTTGTGCGCAGGCTCCGCTTTGCTCAGCGGGTATCGCTTCCTTCGATCCCCGCTGAGCAGGCAGATAACAGGTCTGTATCTGCACACTGTGCAGGAACCGACCTGTCAGAGCGCCGCTCTCCCCTATGGGGATCAGATGACGATGGACCATAGAGTCCATTGTAATCCGATCTGCAGACGGATGGAAAAATAGGGTTTTCTTCCGTCGCACTTTGGCGGATCGGAGCGGGTCGGATGTCAGCCTGTAGCCTATAGGCCTTTTGTACATTTTTTGTTTTTTATTTTTAATATATTTGCAAAGATTTCAAACAAACTTCTTTCATGTTGTCATTATGAGGTATTGTTTGTTAAATTTTGAGGAAAATAATGAAGTTAATCCATTTTGGAATAAGGCTGTAACTAGGGTTGCACCGATACCGTATCAGTATCGGTGCTGATACCGAGCATTTGCATGAGTATTGGTACTTGTGCAAATGCTCCAATGCTTGATTCGATACCTGTTGTATCGGACCAGCCATCCTCGACTCAGCAGGGGGCCGAGCAGCCCTACAGGTGATCGGTGTGGGCAGTTACAAGCACAGATTTCCCTGTATAGCTTTTAATAAAGCATCTGACAGCCGCTTCTCCTCTTCTCCCTCCCATGGCTGTCAGGTGCTTTATTGAAAGCTATACAGGAAGATCAGTGCTTGTAACTGCCCACACCGATCACCCTTGACTGTCCCCTGTGTCCTCCTCCGGCTCCCACGGAATCTTTCTGGCGATATCCTCCCTCTCTCCGGGTCCCCGACTCCCTGGGTTCTCCTTCCTCTCAACGGTGTCCTCCTCCCTCTCTCCAGGTCCCTGACTCCCTGTGTCCTCCTCCGGTCCCCCTCTCCTTTCCCCAGGTTTGTCAGGATGGAGAGCTGTGTTTACGTAAACTATGTTTACGATGCTTCAGTTTATGAATAGGGAGGAGCCTCTGTCTCCTGTCCATTCATTTTCAGTGCAGCTGAGGCTGCTAAGAAAGGGACTGTGTCCTCAATCCCTTTCCCTATCTCAAAGGGGAGATGTCAGGGGTCTGTGTATACCCCTGATATCTCACCAAAGCCTACCCCCACAAAACGGCTGATAAAAATAAAATAATACGAAGGAATTGTAATAAATAAATATTTAAAGGTTAAATTGTAAAAATAATAAAAAATGTAATATAAAAAACACTGACCACCACCAAGTATTGTGTGTGTGTATATATATATATATATATATATATATATATATTAAAAAATAAATATAATAAAAAATAAATCTGTGCTGCATATTAGTGTCACTGTCATGCGACACTTGTGCAAAAAAGTATCGGTACTTGTGTCTTAAAAAAGTTTTCGGATGTACTGTAAAAAACATTGTAATTTATTAAAACACATAATCCACACTTACATTGAGGTAAAGAAGGTATAGCGTGAACGTGAAGGAGGAACAGGACATGTATCAGGATAAAAAAAAAAGCCGCCGCCTGGTTTCTTTGGTGGGTCTGTGTTTTGTATGCCTGACAGCTCAACAAGATGACAGCTGCATCCTTCCAACAGCTTTTTTTTCCATCCTGATTGTCTGTTCCTTTTTCAGGCCCCACTTACAACCAGCGATTTGGGATAACGAGTGGAATCGTCGAAATTCTGCAATGCTGGCAAAACACAGAACAAGTGCTCGGGTGCCATTCATTTTCAATGGCATCTAAATGTGGCTTTGCCATGATTGTGGTGCCATAAATTGCCCTGCAAACCGCATTGTGCGAAGCTGGACGCCCAAAAAGGAGCTTCTTATGGTCAACAAGCTTTGTGCAATGCGGTTTGCTGTGAGTGCACCCCCTGATGTATTGTGCATCAATCACAGCAAAACTGCAACGCGTTTAGCTGCCATAGAAAATAATTGCCATCGGACATGCATGCTACCGTTTTGCCAGCATTGCAGAGCGATCTGGAATTGTGGCGATTCTGCTTGAATCTCTAGATGTGAACAAGGCCTAATGCCGCGTACACACGGTCGTTTTTTGCGATGAAAAAAAACGTCGTTTTTTTAAAACGTCATTTCAATTGATCGTGTGTGGGCAAAACGTTGTTTTTTGTCTTCAAAAAAACGACCAAAAAAAAATTCCAACATGCTTGAATTTTTTGTGTCGTTTTTCAAAACGTCGTTTTTTGTTTCACAAAAAGTCACCGTGTGTAGCAAAAACGTTGTTTAAAACGACGTTTTTCAACCCACGCATGCCCAGAAGCTAGTTATGAAGCGAGCTTCAATGGAAAAGAGTGGTGAACGTAACCTCGCTTTTTGTGAAAAAAACGATGGTGTGTATGCAACATCGTCTTTGAAAAGTGACGTTTCAAAAACGTCGTTTTTTACTTCACAGAAAACGTCGTTTTTTTTCATCACAAAAAATGATCGTGTGTACGCGGCATTACATTCTAGCTGTACTTTCTTTACTTCAATGTAAGTGTGGATTATTTATTTTAATACATGTTACAATGTTTTTATTTACTCCTGTGCTTTGGCTACTTCATGCTTCTACATGTTGCTGAGGATCCCGCCCTAATCTGATGTGCCTAAACTGCGAACGTTTATCTTTTGGCCGTGTTTTTCCATCTATCCATCCTCCGGTCCACTTTCCTATGGTTTGGTTCCACTACACACCATGGTACCTGACTACTAGTGATAGGACGTATTCCTTCCGTGCAAACTCTCCCCATTGAGTGACTCTCCTTGGAACACCACCTTCTGCACAAAGTACTCTGCATTTATCCAATCAGAGCTTTTTTTCTCAGAAAATAGGTGCAGGAACTCAACCACGACCCTGTTCAGATTTCACAAACAGTAGAAGGGTCTTAAAGGGGCATTAAATACCAGGATTGCAATACATACAGAGTGCAGAGTTCAAGGGGGTTACACACAGAGTGCAGAGCTGTCACTTGTAAACGCAGAAACCAGACTTCTGTGTTTACAAGTGATTGTAGTGAGCAGGGAGCAAAGGGTCTGAGCCAGAGGTGGTGGAACAGAGTTCCCCCAAGTTCCCCCTGAAAAAAAGCCCTGTATCCAATACATTAAAATACCCTCATCCTTCCCATACGGATCTACAGAGTCCTTTTAGTTACCATCTTCCTATTTCTTTTTGTCACCACTTCTTCCAAAGAAATATATTTAGACTGTGACTGTGTACAATTTTTTCCCCATTATGTCTTTTATGCAGATCTATGCAGTCCTCTCAGTCACTACTTCTCCATTCAATTTTTAGAGACCTGGGCTGTGAGTGCAGGGAATATATATCGCCCAGAGGCGATTTACTTCGCATGTGCTGCGCTATATAAGTTCCTCATTCATTCATTCATTCATATATATATATATATATATATATTGGTGTCACTGCTTACAGAGTAGCCCCATTCACTTGAATGGGTCCAACTTGGCGGGTACACCAAGCAATAGAGGGTGTAATGCCTGCTGCCTCTGCACCTAAAGGGGATAGTGGTTGGGGAGGCAGTAAAAGCAATGAGCATGTCTCAAATTCAGGGTTTTACCACCCCCCCCCCCCCCCCCCCAAAACGCTAGTTTGAATTCCAGGAAGTAAGTGCTTGTGGGCTTCACAATGCCTGTGATTTTCACGTAAAACCATCTCTAGTGGCAGTGGTGTGGACGAAAATGCCTTGTTGTCAGAGGAGAATGGGTGACTACTTCAAGATAACACAAAAGCAAGAGTAACTCTAATAACCACTCGTTACAACCAAGTTATGCAGAATACCATCTCTGAACGGACAACAACTTGAACCTTGAAGCAGATGGTATACAGTGGCAGAAGACCACACTAGGTGCCACCCCTGTCAACTAAGAACAGGAAACTGAGGCTACAATTGGGACAGGCTCACCAAAATTGGACAATAGAAGATTTAAAAAAACATTGCCGGGTCTGATAAGTCTCAGTTTCAGCTGTGAAATTCAGATGGTAGGTTCAGATTTTGGCAAGAAAAACATAAAAGCATGGATCCATCCTACCTTCTATCAACGGTTCAGGCTGCTGGTGGTGTAATGGTGTGGGGGATATTTTCTTGGCACACTTTGGGCCCCTTAGTACCAATTGAGCATCATTTAAACACCACGGCCTTCCTAAATTTTTCTGCTGACGATGTCTATCTCTTTATGACTACAGTGTACGCATCTTCTGATGGCTCCTTCCAGCAGGATAATGCACCATGTCACAAAGCTTAAATCATCTCAAACTGGTTTCTTGAACATGACAATGAGATCACTGTAGTCCAATGGCCTCCACAGTCACCAGATCTTAATCCAATAGAGCACCTTTGGAATGTGGTGGGATGGGAGATTCACATTATGAATGTGCAGCTGACAAATCTGCAGCAACTGCGTGATGCTATCATGTCACTATGGACCAAAAACTCTGAGGAATGTTTCTAACGCCTTGTTGAAGTTATTATACAAAGAATAAAGGAAGTTCTGAAAGCAAAAGAGGGTCCAACCCGGTACTAGCAAGGTGCGCCTAATAAAGTGTCCGGCGAGTGCATATGTATTGCTTGAGAGGACCGAGTGCAGATCTAATAGAGGAGAGGAGAATCAGAGAGTGTGGACATGATACATTACTGGCTGGGGGTATACTGGAGAAGACAATATGAAAGAATATGAAGAATATGAAAAAATGAAAGAATATGAATATGAAATTGGGAATATGTTACATGAGGCTAAAAGAGATCAATGGTATCACCCTAATCATGTTGTTCCAACTACAGACTGTCCAAGTGTCACACCATATACCAAAGGGCCGCAGTTTGGGCACCAGAGGTCCAAAGCAGTGGTTCTCAACCAAGCCATTGACTCTGATTTAAAGCACCTGTGCTTTAAATAAAGGAAAACCTGCAAACATGGCCTGTTGGGGGTACTGGAGGACTAAGGCTGAGAAGCACTGGTCTACTCTAGAGCAGGGGTCTCCAAACATTTTAAACGAAGGGCCGGTTTATTGTGCCTAAGACTTTAGAAGGGCCGGATTGTGGCCAGCAGGTGTAGAATAATTGTCCTAGCATCAGTGGGAGTAAACATCACCACATTTGGTATTGGGGGGGGGGGGAATAGTGCCCCATTGTTGGTATCCTAGGGAAGAATAGAACCCTCATTATTTGTGTCGTGGGAGAAATGGTGCTCCATTTTTGGTGTCGGTTGCCAGAATATTGTCTTGCATCAGTGGGAGGAATAGTGCCCCAAGGGCCGGGTAAAGGCAAGCAAAGGGTCACATCCGAGCCTCGGGCCGCAGTTTGTAGACCACTGCTCTAGAGCATGGAAAAGCATAGCTTCACTACAGAGCACCTGTCTGAATGTAAACTTCCAAGCACATTCTGCACTAAGTAACATAATATGCACCTCATAGCAAAGTGACCTCCAACTCTGGACTGAGCCATAGAAGTACTGTACCCCAACTGGACTCAAGCCTTGAAGCATTTCATACTATGTGGCTGATATTCACTCCATGTCAGATAATCTGTAGGTACCTGACACCTTATAGATTCTAACTGAAAAGTATCCCTTCTTGGAGCACAGTAGGCTTAATCTTAAAGGGGTTGTAAAGGTTTGGTTTTTATTTTCTAAATAGGTTCCTTTAAGCTAGCGCATTGTTGGTTCACTTACCTTTTCCTTCGATTTCCCTTCTAAATGTTTTTTTCTTTGTCTGAATTTCTCATTTCCTGTTCCTCCTCAGTAAGCTGTTCTGGCTGACTAACCCCCAGCCAGAACGGCTCAGATGATGGGGGCAAGCGTACTGAGGAGAAACGGGAAGTGAGAAATTCAGACAAAGAAAAAAACATTTAGAAGGGAAATCGAAGGAAAAGGTAAGTGAACCAACAATGCGCTAGCTTAAAGGAACATATTTAGGGAATAAAAAACAAACCTTTATAACCCCTTTAAGGTCTCTTATATACTAGCTAGGGGGCACAGTACAACCACTCAGTTGAGCCATGGTTTATTCCCACCCCCAACCCCTCCCCCATACATATGTTATCATGGCAAAAATTATTCCTGCTGTCACATTCAGTACTGCTCTCTGAACAAAACCTATTCAACTGAATGTAGTGTCCTACAACTCATACTGTTGTGATGCATTAATGCAGGGTTTCAGGGGTTCAAGCAGCGCCTCCTCACTGCCTGTCAAATGCTTTCTGATGAACGATCTGAACGTGAATTGCTCTTCAAAGAGCAACGCTAGTAAAAAATAAAAGCTTAAAAGTGTATGTAAACCCTAACAATGAACTCTTTTTTGCTCCCTTTTGATCTGTTGAACATATTATTCAAAGAGCGTTGTTATGTAGGTTCGACAACTGCAAAAAAAAAAAAACACTGGTTAATTCTACCAAAAATCTAGTCAGTGGATACCTTTCTGTTCTCACTGCTTCAACTGCACTTTTATCAGTTAGCATTATTCCAAGTTTTATCTATGGATTAGAGAACACCCTCTTTGTTGCAGAAATGAGGATTGGAGGAGGGGTTTTACTGTATAGTCCTAACCAACTTCCTGTCAAAGGGTGGTGGTTGCATTGCTTTTCTTTTTTTTTTTCTTTTTATTCACCCGGTGATCTTAAAAGCAACACATTTCCTGGCTCAGGGTGACGGCACTCGCTGTATTGTATCTATGAAGGCGCAGTCTTGTTACCCTAGGACAGGAAATTTGTTACTGGCAGGTACACCAAGTGTGGGAAAAAAAATGAATTCAATGCAAAGCTCTGTAATTAATTTGTATACATTAAAAGGAGTTGTAAAGGTTCGTCTTTTATTTTCTAAATAGGTTCCTTTAAGCTAGTGCAGGGATAATCAATTAGCGGACCTCCAGATGTTGCAAAACTACAAGTCCCATCATGCCTCAGCCTTTGGGTTCATGCTTTTGGCTGTCAGAGTCTTGCTATGCCTCATGGGAATTGTAGTTTTGCAACAGCTGGAGGTCCGCTAATTGCATATCCCTGAGCTAGTGCATTGTTGGTTCACTTACCTTTTCCGTCGATTTTCCTTCTAAATGTTTTTTTTCTTTGTCTGAATTTCTCACTTCCTGTTTCTCCTCAGTAAGCTTTCCACCATCATCCGAGTGGTGGAAAGTCATTTAGAACAGCTTACTGAGGAGAAACAGGAAGTGAGAAATTCAGACAAAGAAAAAAAACATTTAGAAGGGAAATCGAAAGAAAAGGTAAGTGAACCAACAATGCACTAGCGTAAAGTAACCTATTTCGAGAATAAAAACAAACCTTTACAACCCCTTTAAATACACAAATATGTTTAAGTAGCTAGAATGCATGCAAATACCACCAGGCATCAATGGAGTGCACTGGCTGTCGCTAGTATTATGGCAATTGCATATATATGTATTTGTGTTTATGCTCATATTTTTACTTCTAGGCAGACAGCCAAGTTTTCCAACATCACCCATCATCAATTACACATATTTATGTTTCCTCTATTTTTTATATAGGTAGATGGAAATCCTAGCATATCTAACCCTAAAAACAAAAAAGTAATATAGTGCAGTTTACTAGTGCTTAGATGTGGTGTCTGCAGTAGTTTTATTTTATTAGGTAATTCTGTGAATAACACACTTCCTGTCCCTTTGTGGCTACACTTATGTCTCCATTGTATCTATGTGGACATCCATATTGGTCACACAGGCTGGACTTTATACATACACTATATTGTCAAAAGTATTGAGAGGCCTGCCTTTACATGAACATGAACTTTAAAGGCATCCTACTCTTAGTCCAGTGATGGCGAACCTTGGCACCCCAGATGTTTTGCAACTATATTTCCCACAATACTCTTGCACTCTGCAGTGTAGTTGAGCATCATGGGAAATGTTTTTTCAAAACATCTGAAGTGCCAAGGTTCACCATCACTGTCTTAGTCCATAGGGTTCAATATTGAGTTAGCCAACCCTTTACAGCAGTGGTCATCAACCCTGTCCTCAGGGTCCACTTACATGCCAGGTTTGCAAGATAACTGAAATACAGCACAGGTGAGATCATTTGTTCTCAGTGATTGCAGTATTCTAGTCTGCATCTCCCCAAGGTAATACATAAAATGTGGTCTGTGAGCGGGCCCTGAGGACAGGGTTGATGACCACTGCTTTACAGCTTCAACTCTTCAGGAAAGGCCGTCCACAAGGTTTAGGAGTGTCTATGGGAATGTTTGACCATTCTTCCAGAAGCGCATTTGTGAGGTCAGGCAGAGCTGTTGGACAAGAAGGCCTGGCTCACAGTCTCCACTCTAATTTATCCCAAAGATGTTATATCAGGTTGCGTTGCAGGCCAGACAAGTTCCTCCACCTCAAACTTGCTCATCCGTGTCTTTATGAATCTTACTTTGTGCACTGGTCCAAATCATTTGGTGGAGGAGGGATTATGGTGTTGGGTTGTTTTTCAGGGGTTGAGCTTGGCTCCTTAAGTTCCAGTGAAGGGAACTCTTAAGGCAGGGATCCTCAAACTACGGCCCTCCAGCTGTTGTGGAACTACAAATCCCATGAGGCATTGTAAAACTCTGACGTTCACAGACATGATTAGGCATGATGGGAATTGTAGTTCCTGAACACCTGGAGGGCCGTAGTTTGAAGACCCATGTCTTAAGGCATCACCATGAGCATACCAAGACATTTTGGACAATTTCAGTGGGATGGCCCCTTCCTGTTCCAACATGACTGCTCACCAGTGCACAAAGCAAGATTCATAAAGACATGGATGAGCAAGATTGGGGTGAAGGAACTTGATTGGCCTGCACAAAGTCCTGACCTCAACCGATAGAACACCTTTGGAATGAATTAGAGCGGGGACTGTGAGCCAGGCCTTGTTGTCCACATCAGTAACTGACCTCAAAAATAAGCTTCTGGAAGAATGGTCAAACATTCCCATAGACACACTCCTAAACCTTGTGGACAGCATTCTCAGAAGAGTTGAAGCTGTTATAGCTGCAAAGGGTGGGCCAACTCAATATTGAACCCTGTGGACTAAGACTGGGATCCCATTAAAATTTAGGTGCGTGTAAAGGCAGGCGTCACAATACTCATGACATTATAGTGTATCTGCCTTTGTTCACCTCCTCCATTGCATGGTGGATTGATGTGACTAGTAGTTTACACAGAAAAGATCAGATTGTTGGGCTGTCTGTTCAGCTCACAGGAAGTGGCAAGCACCCAATATTTCTGTTAGGATCAACGGGTAATTTTTGGACTTGCTAAAATTATTGTTAGCCTAAGAAGAGAAAATCAATATATCCTCCACACTTAACCACTTCAGCCCGGACCATTTTGCTGGTCAATGACCGGGCCACTTTTTGCGATGTCGCTTTAACTAACAATTGTGCAACGTGGCTCCCAAACAAAATTGGCGTTCTTTTTTTCCCCCACAAATAGAGCTTTCTTTTGGTGGTATTTGATCACCTCTGCGATTTTATTTGTTTGCACTATAAACAAAAATAGAGCGACAATTGAAAAAAATAAAGCGAATTTTTTTTTTACTTTTTGCTGTAATAAATATATATATATGTATAAATTTAAATTTTCCTCAGTTTAGGCCGTTACATATTCTTCTACATATTTTTTCATTAAAAAAAAAAAAATCGCAACAAGCGTTTATTGATTGGTTTGCGCAAAAATTATAGCAAAAATTATAGCGTCTACAAAATAGGGGATAGTTTTATGGCATTTTTATTAATATTTTATTTTTTTACTCATAATGGCGGCGATCAGCGATTTTTATCGGTACTGCGACCTTATGGCAGGTACTTCAGACACCTTTGACACATTTTTGGGATCAGTGCTATAAAAATGCATTGATTACTGTAAAAATGCCACTGGCAGGGAATGGGTTAACACCAGGGGGCGAGTAAGGGGGTTAATTATGTTCCCTGGGTGTGTTCTAACTGAAGGGGGGGAGGGACTGACTAGGAGAAATAACAGATCACTGTTCATACATTGTATGAACATGTGATCAGTCATTTCTCCCCTTGACAGGACCGGGTGCCCAGCGGTGATCGCGCCCCTAATAGCTAGAATGCGAAATTACATATAGCTTTGTGATTTCGCGCAGCCGAGCCGCCATGCCACAGTATAACTGTCAGCTGGTCGGCTAGTGGTTAAAGAGAATCTTCACTGCATCTGAGCACCACAAATCAAAAAATACACAAATTATTTTTTATTATTTAAAACTCCAGCATTCATATCTCTATGCTTTATTTTGTAGAGAAATCACTTTGAAAAACAACCCCCTGCCCGTGGCCATCTTGAGTAAGGGCAAACGATTCATGTAGCATTTACTTCCTGGAATACATCTGCCCTTAGCTCAGACATGCATGCAGGAGGGTGCGCTTGGCTGTGAAAATCTCTCCTCCTCTCCTCTTGAAGACTCCTGGGATGTATGACATCATTTGCCTAGGCAAGAAACCAGGAAGTAACTAAAGAAATGTAAAAATGAAAAGTTTAAAACAAGTAAAATATGATATACTTTCCTATCTACCTGTATTTACTAATGCTAGAGACACGAGGATTAAAAGTAATCAATGTTGATTGGGAGAGTGAAGTTCCACTTTAAGAACTGGCAAACTGCAATATATAACATTTTTGTTCTTCGGTATTTTCAATATGTTTTAGTAGGACATGCCTTCATTCTATTCTGGTTTTAAAAAAAAAATGAACAAATTATTTAGCAATAAATACACGTTTAGGCCAATAATGCACACAAAATTAGCACTCTATAGTTAAAGCGGTATTTCACCCTAAATATAAGATCTCCCATGCGCTTCAGCATACTGGCGTCAGCGCCAGTATGCTGGGTTTTTTTTTTTTTTATAGCACACTTACTGTTTTATCGTAGAAATCCTTTTCTGTCCCCCGTGGTGGACGGCGCCAGTACAGCGCGTCACATCTTCCTAAGATACCCGATATGGACTCGGGTATTTCCGGCGCTATGCGGCGCCTGCGCACAGACCTAGGAGCTGACTGCGCAGGCGCCGTATTTCTCCGAAATAGGACTCGGAGAAATACGGCGCCTGCGCAGTCAGCTCCTAGGTCTGTGCGCAGGCGCCGCATAGCGCCGGAAATACCCGAGTCCATATCGGGTATCTTAGGAAGATGTGACGCGCTGTACTGGCGCCGTCCAACGCGGGGGACAGAAAAGGATTTCTACGATAAAACAGTAAGTGTGCTATAAAAAAAAAAAAAACCCAGCATACTGGCGCTGACGCCAGTATGCTGAAGCGCATGGGAGATCTTATATTTAGGGTGAAACTCCGCTTTAACAATTGGGCTTCCTGGGTGATTTGCTGAACATGTTAACAATTTTTAGATTGTCAGCTCTCTCACGGCCTTCCTATCCCTATTGTATTCAAGTATTGTATAACTATTCTGTAAAACGCAAACTGGTGGCACTTTATAAATCCTGTGTAATAATAATAATTTGTTTTTATGACCACTGCCTGAGAAAAGGCTAAAAAATGTAACATAAGTAATCTTTTATTGTGGTTTGGCAGTCAAACATGTTTTTTTCTGACACATGTAATTGCTATAGAGTTAATGTGTTAGCTACATTAATAAAGTCAATTTAAATAAAGTTAAATTGAGGAGTGGAGCCTACGTATGTAGATTATGATCCATCATCAAGAGAGAATTTCTTGTTTTGACAGTACAGATGTCACATGAGTAACTATTTACGATGCAGTATTACGAAACAGCAGTCACGTAGGCACGTCTCTGGAAGAGTTGGCCTTGTTTGGATATGTGGCTTGCTATGATAAAGGGTACATTTGAATATAGAGCACATCATTTGAATGTAATATTTAAAAATAAGATATGGGCAAAAAAAAAAAAAAAAAACATTTTGCCTACAACCTACTACTAACATAATGAATGGAAAGTGCGTAAACACAATTTTTTCCCCTAAAAAGGCAATATACTATTATTTGGAAGAAACAATTTTACACTGTAGTCATCTTTGTTGTATAGAAAGGTGTGTTGGTAAAACCCATTCACACTTGAGCGATCTTGGAGCGTTTTTAGGCATGCAAATTTGTTGCTAGGAGGTATGGCAACAAAATTTTGCCGAAAACATACCGTTTTCAGGTTCTACTACTGAAGTCTACAGAGGTCTGAAACGCTTGACCCTGTCCCAAAAAATGCTCATGTACTTTTTTAATCTTGTTGCTACAAGCTTTGTATAGAGATAAACCTTATCTCAATATGAATCAACCTTCAGACCGAGAGAATTTCAAATTATAGTTTATTCGTAATTACGGAGAGCATACACACAGAGGCCGTCAGTGCAAGCTCCGAGTTCAACACAGCTTAATAGGGAGTCTTATCAGAAAGTCACATTATTATTGTTATACAGCTTCAAGCGAAAAGAAGCTCAGGTGTGAACGGACACCATTAAATATAATAGGAATGTAGATGCTGAGCGCTTCCGGAAATTCACTTGAAATCGCTTAGGTTGAGTTCACACTGAAGCATGGAGTGGCTCACAGCAGGGATCTGGTGCGTCGCCATTTACCGTTTCAGGTCCGATTTAGGTGGCCGAATTCGGACCTGAAACGGAACAGAAGACGAACAGGACTCCAGTGCAATTTGCACTGGAGATGTGTGAACCGGCTCTATAGAGAGCGCCGGTCACAATCTCCTGGCATGCAAATTGGATGCGGAGAAACACATCAAATTCGCAATAGTGTGAACCCAGCCATTTGAGGTCATATGGCAGAAAAGATGTTGGCATGGCATTGAAACCTCCACTAACTGGATCTGTGGACAGGAATCGGCTAGTTCTCCCCAGATTCACGCCTATATCATAATATACTATATATCAAACCTCTCCAGTTCTCTGAAGCCTCTGAATGTTTATCAGAACCTGGGTTAACTCTTATGCCCCGTACACAAGATCAGAATTTCCGATGGAAAAAGTCAGATGGACTTTTTCCATCGGATTTTCCGATCATGTGTAGCCCAGAGATTTTTCATCGGAAATTCTGATGAATTCCATCAGAGTTTAGATATAGAACATGTTCTATTTTGTTCCGAAAGGAATTACGATGCGATTTGGCTGGACAAAAGCCTGATCGTATGTATGCAGCATTAGTTGAGGTTCAATAATCCTTTAGGCTGGGTTCACACTGTTCTGTGTGTATACAAGGTAAACTATATACACCAGTGTGAATAGGCCAAAATAGTATCCCCTAACATTTCAGACTATACTGCAGTGCATAGATGTGAACCAGCCCCATAGGAAAGAATATGGTTTCTACAAGTGTGAATAGGTCATTACGCCCAATTCATTTTCACATTTCCAGTGCACTTTAAGAGAAGCTAAACGCTGGATTTATAAAAAATACATATATTCAAGTACATACTCTTAACTCAGAAAAGTACCTTCTATTGTTTTCAGCCTCCTCCAAAGCTCCCAGTTCCTTTTTGTTCTGCTGCTGTGATCTCACTTCCTGTTAGAGGGTGGCTACGCTTGTTCTCCATGGTCCCACTATATGTGGAAACGTAGCCACCATCTCTTGCTTGCTTCCGAGATAGAAAAGGGACTATGGGACTTGTGGATAAATGGAAGCAAGAGGAAAAGAGGTTGAGGTTACAAGGAGGTAGAAAAATACAGTAAGAATCCATTTCGCCTAGATTGTAACCTCTGATTCCTCCTGTATTGAATTGTATTGTAACTGTACTGTCTGCCCTAATGTTGTAAAGTGCTGCACAAACTGTTGGCGCTATATAAATCCTGTATAATAATAATTTAATAAAAAATAGATTACAGGGCCATTAAGTAGTGGATGTATATGGAATATTTTTGGAGAACAAGAATATTGTTTAGTGTCACTTTTAGGCCTCATGCACACTGGACGTTAAAATAACGTTCTAAAAACGCCAGTAGCTTTGCAGTGAGTTTTTCGTTTTTGAAATCGCGTTTTTTTTGTTGAAGAAAATATTTTTATTTTTTTCAATGGATCAAAAACACTGGTGACGTTTTTGAGAGTTTATCGACGTTTATCAGCGTAAGAGCGTTTTTACGGCTGAAAAACGTCTCTCAGAACCCACAAGTTTTTTTTTTACTGATCAAAAACACCACTGCCCAATAACAGTCTATGTGTGCATGGACACATAGGATAACATGGAGAGTTTAATGACTGTAGAAAAAACGTCTACTGCCAAAAACAGCTGCTGTAAAAACGTCCAGTGTGCATGAGGCCTTAATGTTTTGGGAACTGGCCAAAAAGGTATTAGAAGCACAGGAAGTTATACATCTATTAGATTGTAGGCTCTTCTGAGTGGGACCCTCATAATCTTCTTGTATTTGATTGTATCATAACTGTATTGTCTCCTTTTTTTATTGTAAAGTGCTGTGTAAACTGTTGGCGCTATATAAATCCTGCATAATAATAATACACGTACAGGCAGTCCTCGGGTTACAAACAAGATGGTTCTGTAGGCGTGTTCTTAAATTGAATTTGAATGTGGGTTGGAACAGGTAAATTTTTTAAGTGTAACTCCAGCTAAACAAATATTTTTTATGTTTTTTGGATAGCATAGGAAAGAGTTAACACCCTCGTAATGTTTGTTTTGCTGTCTGTGCCCCTGTTCAGAAGGTTTAACCTCATTTTCTGTCCCTGACATAAATGGATTTTTGAAAATGTTGGGTTGTCGTGGAAACAAGGACTGGTGATAATGCTTCAGTGGAGACATCGCTACCCCCCCATAACTCTTACAGGAGTGAATTTCCCTTCCATGAGGTAGATTTCTTCTCACTTCCTGTTGTCTCCGTCCATTTGTAAGAGTTGTTTGTAAGTCGGATGCTGAAACTCTGAGACTGTCTGTAATAAAGTGTAGCCAAAACATTTTTGTTGGCTTCCTTTTGGGAAAGAATTAGAACCTCACAGAATATTTACTGCACCATTGGAAAAATGTCTTCTCAGTTATGGGACGATGACAATGTATTCGCCAGACAGGAAGTGAAGAATAATCTGCAAGAGACAGAAATAAAAAGCAGACTGGGGTTCTAATCTCCCCCTTCTCTACTTAAAAATATATATCTACATTTCTGTCAGTTGTGCTGGTGGGGATTTTCTCTCGCTTCTTGTATGTGAAAACCTTTTTTTTTGGGCTGAACATACACTTTAAACTGTGAACAGGGCCCTAAAATGAAAGTAGAGCGAAGCGATTAGGACCTTATTTCATTTGAATCACCTCCTCTGGCTGAACCAATTTAGGTCACATACTAGACGCAATGTTTTCAATACACCTAGTTCATGCGAAAAAAGAGAAAAGCTAAGGAGAATGAACCAAAATAGGTGGTAACATGGCAGAGAAAAAACAAAGCACATACCTTTGAACTGGAGAAGACCCATCATCCCGGCAAGTTTTATCCAGCAGAACATGTAAAATCTATTAAAATACAAGCAGCCTATCTTCATGGTGTTGTGTTATCCAACTGTGCAAACCACCCTGCATTGCTCATTGGCAACCAAAATTTTTTTGCAAAGTTGCCACTTTGCTATACATAAGTTTCCATCAATAAATGCATTGTGGCATTTGCACAGTAGTCAGGGCAGAAAATATTCCAGGGATTTGTTATGTTGATGGGGCACAAATTTTAAATCCTCACTCCTTAATTTATTTCCTTAAGCATGGTCGTGATTTCTCCTGAGATTACACTCCAGTGTATTTTCTGGCCTTTTTTTTTTTTACCGAAGATATTTATGCAAAACGTGTATGTATTTAACACTAGCCTAATCCAAAGCTTTATTCCAAATTGGCAGGTGTCTCCAATTAAACTCCAGGTTTACACAATAGATCCAGTACCAGCAGGAAGCCATGTGAATCCCCCATGATTCTTTTTTTTAGCCCTGAAATGAATGAATTTTAAAAATCCCTACATAAACAGACACGACTGTTTGTTTAAAATGCCAAGGATAAGAAACAATTTATTATAGAGAAGAAAAATCTCTCATTTAAAATAGAAATCTGTACATCTTTGTCACAATCAATATACATGAACTGTACAAATTTACAGCAGTTCATAATTTATCAAATAAAAGGACTAACAAAGTTCACAAAATAGATGGTGGCTTGTGGAAAAGGACTTTTTACCCAATTAAGTACAAGAAATTACAAAGCAGAACTCCACTTTTCTAAAAATAAGAAGTTTACTCCGTCTTAGAAAACTACGAGCTAGGAAATGTACAGATAAGCTGGCTGGTGAGAACGCCATAGTTCAGACAGTGTCTTTAGAAGGTGTTTTTTAAAGCCTGTAGCCGAGGCAGGAAACAAAAAAATAAGAAATCTATATTTACCGTTCAAGTTCATTTCACAATATGAAGATACTCAAGTATTCTTTTTGGCAGACTTATTAATATTATCTCATGTGTGTATGTATATATCTATATAGATATATATATGCACACATCTATATCTATTTTCAGTGCAAGTCATGTCTGCCATGTACAGTTCCCAATAAGTGTCATATTCCCACCTCTTCACCTTGCTACTGAGCTGCCAGAAATAGTAACATTGAAGACATTAGTGCAAGTTAAGCTCTGCAAAAAAACTGCAGAGAAGTAAATAAAAATCTTACAAAGACATTGAGCTTTGGGTTTTCGTAGGTTACGGATATGTACGTACTCCATGTTTTGTACGCATTTGTCAGCTGGCAATGTTAGCTTGAGCTTACTCCACGGGTAATAACGCGCATAGACATGAGATGATCATTGGCCTATGACTCCAATCAGGGTAAAGATCATAGTCTATGTAAATAAGTGCTCTCTGCAGAAACTCCCTGGCTGACCAGTCTAAGGGGAAGATTCAGTTATCCGACATGGACTTTCCCTGCTGATTATGGTTCCCTCAAGATAAGGCTACAGCCAAAGAGGTCTGTTCAGTGCATTAACATGCACCTTTGGACAAGATGATCGTAGAGATCATTGAACTCCACGATACTTGTCCCCTTTAACGCCCTGACTTTAAGTGGGAAAAACCTAACCGAACACTGCTTGGTAACAAACACGTGCCCTGCTCATTATGGTTCCCTCAAGATAAGGCTAAAGCCAAGAAGTCTGTTCAATGCACTATTGAACAAGAGGATCATAGAGATCACTGAACTCCAAGATGCTTTTCCCATTTAAAGCCTTGACTATAAGTGGAAAAGCACAACTGAACACTGCCTGGTGACAAACGTGCCCGATATAAAGTACGCACATAACCTAATACAGATATCATCACTGACTAAATGTCTAGTGCCAAACACATTTCCTTCAACATACAGGCTGTTAAACTACAATAAAAAAGGTACTGTCCAAACCATGGCACATTCACATCAGTAAGATCTACTTCTATTTTGTGCCCAATCTTCACAGCTGTGACATTTTATACTTCACACTCCATCCCCATAGGAGCCCTCCCAAATTAAAAACAATATTATTCCATCTGTTACAAGATGATCCAGCCATCGACCGTATCTTAACCAGATACCGTCATCATGTTGTACGTTTTGGAAGGGCTTGTTCGGCCAAGGAGAAGTTCATCTTTGCAGCTGATTCTGCTTTCGACCACCAGAGACGAGCTGCCATTTTGGCTACTGCTGCTTGTCGGGATAGATTCATAGAGCACACATATGGAACCATCCTCTCCGATGCGATAAGACACTTCGTATGGATCAATCCACAATGTGAGTTCACTTGGCAGAAGTTTAAACATTTCTTGGCTGCTCAGTCCGATACGGTCTGCTGCTTGCCCAATCAAGGGATCCATTTTGTGGTTAATCCGAATGCAGCGGTAAGCTGAACCTTTGGTTGGTTTCTCAGGAAACCAGTGATGTCTGTAATGGTCTACAAATGGAAATAAAAATAAAAAATAAAGCACATTTATTTACACACACACTGCAAACCAATGGTGAGCACACAAAAATCATCTAAACACAGGGGTCTCTAAACCATGGCCCTCTAGTTGTTCAGGAACTACAATTCCCAGCATACCTGTGAGTGTAACTTTTACAATGCCTCATGGGACTTGTAGTTCTGCAACAGCTGGAGGGACGTAGTTTTGAGATCCCAACAACAAACATTTTTTTTTAGACAAGTAGATTAAGTTTGTGCAATTATTTTACTAAAAAAAAAAAAAAAAAATGTGACGTGATTAAAAAAATTGTATTTACATACAAAGTGAACTAAGAAAATATTTATTGTTATTGCCTTCCTAGAGTATTTTTATGCCACAAAATTGGATCTTTGAAACACTCATTCTAGTGTTATTTTTCATTAAATAACATCTGGTTGAAAACAAAAACAAAAACAAAAAACTAGTCCATCCAGTTCAACCAACAAAAAAACAAACAAAAACAAAACCAAAACACACACAAATAGAAAACCTCCATATGCACTATCCTATACCCACAATTGACCCAGAGGAAGGCAAAAACACCCCAAAAAAGCATGATCCAATTTAAACTAGGTTGGGGGAAAAAAATCCTTCCTGAAGCCCCCCCCCCCTCCCCATTAGATATTCCCTGGATCAACGTTACCTATGAATATTAATATCCAGTTATAAATCTATAAAGCAGCTGACCCCCTCCCTTTAGAATGTAAGCTCCACGAGCAGGGCCCTCCTGTACCTTTTGTATTGAACTGTACTGTAATTGTGTTGTCCCCCCTATACATTGTAAAGTGCTGTGTAAACTGTTGGCGCTATATAAATCGCAAATAATAATTAAAAAAAAGTAATCGATCCATATGGAAGATGTTTTTTTTTTTCCAGAACAATCCCTAAGCTTGAATTAATAAGAGTGCATAATTATAGCAGGGGAGGGAGGGCTTGGGCCACGTAACCATCCCCTTGTTTTATCAACACAAAAGAGCTGCTGTTTTGTGTAACGAGAGCCCAGCTCCAGCACAGATCCCTTTAAAAGAACGCACAAAGGCCGAAGAGAATAGAGACTAGCCTGATAAACATCTGTGTGCTGCCTGGGCAAGTTTCACAGCAGTCTTGTGATTTCTGTAAATGTATTTATTGTTAACGGCCTTCACTAGAACGCCTGCCACAAAGCTAAAGGGGATTGTGGACGACGATTTACATAATGGACAGAACTGCAGCAAAAAAAAAAGTCAAATGTGTACAAATCTAAAAATGTAAGATCTAGCTAAGGCAAAGTGTAAACGTAATGACCGCCTGCTGCTGAATAAGCACTGTCGTCCTAACTGGCCTTGTCTCGACATGTCCGTAATTAGAGCAGAGGAGGAAACTCGTCACTGGTGGGTATACAGCTATAGTCTAGGCAGGAAGGACATACAAGTCTGTACTTTCCAACCAAGGTGGTTGGGGGGAGGGGGAGGGAGGAGGAGGACGAGGAGGAGGGGGAGGGCGATACCCTATTTTACAACAAAGACTTGGAAAAACAAACAGCACCAGAAGCTGCCGTCTGGCCAGTTCCCAGCCAGTCCAGACTAGTCTAAAAGTGTTAAGTATTAATAACTTGTCCGGGCATATTTCTTCTATATAAAAAAAAAAAAAAAAAAAAAACAATAAAAAAAAAAATATCTGTATTTAGATGAAACATCTACATGTATCCAGAACTGAAGAAGTGACTTGGAGAAGCTACACAACTACACAACATATTCAACATTAAAGAACAAGTCCAAATGTATGCAATTGACTACAACTACTAGAGCAGGCTTTCTCAACACAAAGGAACCCTTGAAATAACTCTTTAGTCTCAAGGAAACCCTTACTATATGTACAACTCATGATACATTAGTGTGAAGGTTACTGGGCAGAATGCTCCCTACACTTGTAGACGTCGAGCGAAATCACCCCCTTATATCAGTGGTGTTGGTAAACACTTATCTGAGAGGCAGAAATTGCTTGAGGAACCCTTAGCAACCTCTGGAGGAACCCTGTACTAGAAAAACACACAAATATGAGATCTATACAACTTCTGCATAGAATCCAATGAGCTTGTTCAATGAAGCCCCATACACACTATCAGTTTTCCTGCAGGTTTTTGTCTTCGGGTTTACCAAAACCATCTAATATGAGGTCAAACCTTAAGAGTTTCAATTCGTATGCAATCAGGCAGGCCCTTGTACTACATGGTTTTGGTAAACCCAAAGAGAAAAACCTGCAGGAAAACTGATAGTGTGTATGGGGCTTAAGCCTTGGTAAGAAAACCTGGAAGCTCATTGGTTTCTTAGGAGAAGCCTGATTTTGCGCTCTCCGTCGATAGTAAATAAACCCTATTGTGTACTTAAAAGTGGGGTATGCCTGTACTCTAAATGAGATGTGGCCCCCGGGGGTTTCAAAGAACTGTCCTAAAAGACTAATTTTCCCTATTTTTTTTTTTTTAACTGGTCTCCCTTAGCCCCTTACAGCTTTTTCTCAAAACAACACCTCCCCCCATCCGATAGTGCTCTTTTGCTTGCGCGACGTGACCACTTGTCGCCACCAGGGGTGCGTACGACAACACAGGAGCAAAATAAGGAGAGCGTTGTCACAGGAAGTGCCCAAACAAAGACCTTCAGCTGGGATTATTTTAATAACAGCTACAGATTTGATAACAACTTATGTTATTAACTTGTTGAAAGCCTAAAATGAGATCTTGGTGATCGAGTTTAGTTCTAAAGTCCTGATTGTTCTCTTATTAGATGGATGACCCCCCTATTATATGCGTTTGACAATCTCAGCAATAAAGTCATATAATACAAAACAAAAGCATTGCAAGTAAACACAAATTCTGATCATCCACCCAGCCTGGAGGTCTCACTGATAGATCCCTCTTCTACTGATCCCTCTTTTACTATTGAGGAGCTCCGACCTTCATGTAGAAGAGAGGAGATATGGTTGCTAGTCCCCCTCCCGTATTACAGAGCACACAACACCGGGACAATCAGCTCATACATACAGATCGGGGGAGGCTCGTTCTTACCTGCTAGTAGTTCTTGCAGGGACATATTGAAGGTTTGCAGCTCCCGATCGTCCATCAGCCCCTTAGTACGCAGGAACTTGGAGAGGAAGCCCACCGCTGCGATGATCTCGGGCTTCATGTTGATTCGGGAGTAGTGAGTATGCATTGAGGCTGCGGGTACACCACACTGAGGGGTGATCCGACTATTTCCTTCGATTTTTGTTGGCTGTTTTTTTTTTTTCTTTTAACTTTTGCGATTTTTTTGTTTTTTTTCACTTATTCTTTAAACGAGTCTTTTTTTTTCCTTTTTTTTTTATTTTAAGAGAGAAGACGCTTGTGACATGGCCAGAGGAACTGTGTGTCTGAGGTGCTGCTCCCTAGTTCTCATCACTGGGGTTACTTTAGGACTTGCCACGGTCCTTCAGCCACACATTCCTTATGTCACCACTGTCCGGAGTAAAAAGCCAGCGTTTCCGTCTGGGCTTTTATATAGCCAGAGGGCGGAACTGGCGTCAGTAGGGCAGGGCTCGGCGGGACAGCCAATGTGGGGCTCGCAGTGCGGTGACGGCAGCGTGTTGCGGGGAGGATAGGCTTCAGCTGACGTAATCCTTCTGCAAACAAACGAGAACGCAGAGGGAGAAAATTTCCTGTAAACAAGCCAGGCCGGGGGCGGCGACCTGCTGCGTCATCTCTCTGTTATGTGCGCTGTGCTCGGTGTAGGGACAATATAGGAGAGGCTGCTGAAGGACTACAAGTGGCAGCAAGTCCTGACCGAGAGCTACGGCTCCTCTCCTAAGAATAATATACAAGATACATAGGGAGAAGATACAGCGAGCAATACCATGACCCGGAAGACTAAAGGAAACAATGGGAACCTTGCCCAACAGAGCTAACAATCTAATTACATTAGTGACACTATTCTTCTAGAATAATCCATACATATCTAATACTTAATCACTTGAAGACCATGCCTGTCCTGGCACGTCTCTCCTACGTGTAACAATCACTATTTCATGCTAGAAATGTACTCAGAACCCTTAAAGGTTATATACACTCACTGTCCACTTTATTAGGTACACCTTGCTAGTACTGGGTTGGACCCCCTTTTGCCGCAGGGATCTCCAAACTACGGCCCTCCAGTTGTTCAGGAACTACAATTCCCATCATGCTTAGTCATGTCTGTGAATGTCAGAATTTTACAATGCCTCATGGGAAATGTAGTTCCGAAACAGCTGGAGGGCCGTAGTTTGGAGATCCTTGCTCTAGACCAGGGGTCTTCAAACTACGGCCCTCCAGTTCAGGAACTACGATTCCCATCATGCCCTAGTCATGTCTGTGAATGTCAGTGTGTTACAATGCCTCATGGGATGTGTAGTTCTACAACAGCCGGAGAGTCGTAGTTTGAGGATCCCTGCTCTAGACCTCTGGTGCCCAGTGCGGCCCTCTGGTATATGATGTGCGGTGCATTGCCATGAATTGAGATTTGCCATAGAATGAGATGGTCCGCCTCCATCCCATTCTATTGGCTCACTCATGTCACGTGACATATTTAAACGTCAAGTATTGACGCAAACATCAGTCACAGCTAGGCTATCATAGGGAGAGGATCTCCTCTCCCTGTGATAGCGCTGTCAGCAGCGTGCCTCCCGCCAGCGCTAAGTACACCCCGCGCCCGCAGCTCTACTCCCCGCAGCTCTTCCCCCCGCACCCCGCGCCCGCAGCTCTTCCCCGTCCTCCGCGCCCGCAGCTCTACTCCCCCGTTAAGAATCAGGGAACGGGGAGAGTCTACGCTATTAGCGTAGACCTAGCGTTGGCTACGTTAGTAGCGTAAACCTGCGCATGCGCAGTATTTACAACACCAGCCCACATAACCTGGAGCAGCTGCAGCTGCAGCCCGTTCCCTGATTCTTAACGGGGGAGTAGAGCTGCGGGCGCGTAGGACGGGGAAGAGCTGCGGGCGCGGGGTGCGGGGAGTAGAGCTGCGGGCGCGGGGTGTACTTAGCGCTGGCGGGAGGCACGCTGCTGACAGCGCTATCGGGCTATCACAGGGAGAGGAGATCCTCTCCCTATGATAGCCTAGCTGTGACTGATGTTTGCGTCAATACTTGACGTTTAAATATGTCACGTGACATGAGTGAGCCAATAGAATGGGATGGAGGCGGACCATCTCATTCTATGGCAAATCTCAATTCATGGCAATGCAGCGGCCCTCTGGTATATGATGTGCGGCCCTCTGGTATATGATGTGTGGCCCTCTGGTATATGATGTGTGGCCCTCTGGTATATGATGTGCGGCCCTCTGGTATATGATGTGGCAGCAAATCCTGACCGAGAGTTATGGCATTTGGTATATGATGTGCGGCCCTCTGGTATATGATGTGTGGCCCTCTGGTATATGATGTGTGGCCCTCTGGTATATGATGTGCGGCCCTCTGGTATATGATGTGGCAGCAAATCCTGACCGAGAGTTATGGCATTTGGTATATGATGTGCGGCCCTCTGGTATATGATGTGCGAACCCTCTGGTATATAAAGTGTGGCCCTCTGGTATATGATGTGGCAGCAAGTCCTGACCGAGAGCTAGGGCATTTGGTATATGATGTGTGGCCCTTTGGTATATGATGTGTGGCCCTCTGGTATATGATGTGCGGCCCTCTGGTATATGATGTGCGGCCCTCTGGTATATGATGTGGCAGCAAGTCCTGACCGAGAGTTATGGCATTTGGTATATGATGTGCGGCCCTCTGGTATATGATGTGCGGCCCTCTGGTATATGATGTGTGGCCCTCTGGTATATGATGTGCGGCCCTCTGGTATATGATGTGGCAGCAAGTCCTGACCGAGAGTTATGGCATTTGGTATATGATGTGCGACCCTCTGATATATGATGTGCGGCCCTCTGGTATTTGATGTGTGGCCCTTTGGTATATGATGTGCAGCCCTTTGGTATATGATGTGCAGCCCTCTGGTATATGATGTGGCAGCAAGTCCTGACCGAGAGCTATGGCATTTGGTATATGATGTGTGGCCCTTTGGTATATGATGTGCGGCCCTCTGGTATATGATGTGCGGCCCTCTGGTATATGATGTGGCAGCAAGTCCTGACCGAGAGTTATGGCATTTGGTATATGATGTGCGGCCCTCTGGTATATGATGTGCGGCCCTCTGGTATATGATGTGCGGCCCTCTGGTATATGATGTGGCAGCAAGTCCTGACCGAGAGTTATGGCATTTGGTATATGATGTGTGGCCCTCTGGTATATGATGTGTGGCCCTCTGGTATATGATGTGTGGCCCTCTGGTATATGATGTGCGGCCCTTTGGTATATGATGTGGCAGCAAATCCTGACCGAGAGTTATGGCATTTGGTATATGATGTGCGGCCCTCTGGTATATTATGTGCGAACCCTCTGGTATAAAGTGTGGCCCTCTGGTATATGATGTGGCAGCAAGTCCTGACCGAGAGCTATGGCATTTGGTATATGATGTGTGACCCTCTGGTATATGATGTGCGGCCCTCTGGTATTTGATGTGCGGCCCTTTGGTATATGATGTGCAGCCCTCTGGTATATGATGTGGCAGCAAGTCCTGACCGAGAGCTATGGCATTTGGTATATGATGTGTGGCCCTTTGGTATATGATGTGCGGCCCTCTGGTATATGATGTGCGGCCCTCTGGTATATGATGTGGCAGCAAGTCCTGACCGAGAGTTATGGCATTTGGTATATGATGTGCGGCCCTCTGGTATATGATGTGCGGCCCTCTGGTATATGATGTGCGGCCCTCTGGTATATGATGTGGCAGCAAGTCCTGACCGAGAGTTATGGCATTTGGTATATGATGTGCGGCCCTTTGGTATATGATGCGCGGCCCTCTGGTATTTGATGTGCGGCCCTTTGGTATATGATGTGCAGCCCTCTGGTATATGATGTGGCAGCAAGTCCTGACCGAGAGCTATGGCATTTGGTATATGATGTGTGGCCCTTTGGTATATGATGTGCGGCCCTCTGGTATATGATGTGCGGCCCTCTGGTATATGATGTGGCAGCAAGTCCTGACCGAGAGTTATGGCATTTGGTATATGATGTGCGGCCCTCTGGTATATGATGTGCGGCCCTCTGGTATATGATGTGCGGCCCTCTGGTATATGATGTGGCAGCAAGTCCTGACCGAGAGTTATGGCATTTGGTATATGATGTGTGGCCCTCTGGTATATGATGTGTGGCCCTCTGGTATATGATGTGTGGCCCTCTGGTATATGATGTGCGGCCCTTTGGTATATGATGTGGCAGCAAATCCTGACCGAGAGTTATGGCATTTGGTATATGATGTGCAGCCTTTTGGTATATGATGCGCGGCCCTCTGGTATATGATGTGCGAACCCTCTGGTATATAAAGTGCGGCCCTCTGGTATATGATGTGCGAACCCTCTGGTATATAAAGTGCAGCCCTCTGGTATATGATGTGGCAGCAAGTCCTGACCGAGAGCTATGGCATTTGGTATATGATGTGTGGCCCTCTGGTATATGATGTGTGACCCTCTGGTATATGATGTGCGGCCCTTTGGTATATGATGCGTGGCCCTCTGGTATATGATGTGCGGCCCTTTGGTATATGATGCGCGGCCCTCTGGTATATGATGCGCGGCCCTCTGGTATATGATGTGCAGTCCTTTGGTATATGATGTGCAGCCCTCTGGTATATGATGTGGCAGCAAGTCCTGACCGAGAGCTATGGCATTTGGTATATGATGTGCGGCCCTCTGGTATATGATGTGCGGCCCTCTGGTATATGATGTGCGGCCCTTTGGTATATGATGTGCGGCCCTCTGGTATATGATGTGTGGCCCTCTGGTATATGATGTGTGGCCCTCTGGTATATGATGTGCGGCCCTTTGGTATATGATGTGGCAGCAAATCCTGACCGAGAGTTATGGCATTTGGTATATGATGTGCAGCCTTTTGGTATATGATGCGCGGCCCTCTGGTATATGATGTGCGAACCCTCTGGTATATAAAGTGCGGCCCTCTGGTATATGATGTGCGAACCCTCTGGTATATAAAGTGCGGCCCTCTGGTATATGATGTGGCAGCAAGTCCTGACCGAGAGCTATGGCATTTGGTATATGATGTGTGGCCCTCTGGTATATGATGTGTGACCCTCTGGTATATGATGTGCGGCCCTTTGGTATATGATGCGTGGCCCTCTGGTATATGATGTGCGGCCCTTTGGTATATGATGCGCGGCCCTCTGGTATATGATGCGTGGCCCTCTGGTATATGATGTGCAGTCCTTTGGTATATGATGTGCAGCCCTCTGGTATATGATGTGGCAGCAAGTCCTGACCGAGAGCTATGGCATTTGGTATATGATGTGCGGCCCTCTGGTATATGATGTGCGGCCCTCTGGTATATGATGTGCGGCCCTTTGGTATATGATGTGCGGCCCTTTGGTATATGATGTGCGGCCCTTTGGTATATGATGTGCGGCCCTCTGGTATATGATGTGGCAGCAAGTCCTGACCGAGAGCTATGGCACTTGGTATATGATGTGCGGCCTTTTAGTATATGATGTGTGGCCCTTTGGTGTATGATGTGTGGCCCTTTGGTATATGATGTGCGGCCCTCTGGTATATGATGTGGCAGCAAGTCCTGACTGAGAGCTATGGCACTTGGTATATGATGTGCGGCCTTTTAGTATGTGATGTGCAGCCTTTTGGTATATGATGTGTGGCCCTTTGGTATATGATGTGCGGCCCTCTGGTATATAATGTGCGGCCTTCTGGTATGTGATGTGGCAGCAAGTCCTGACCGAGAGCTATGGCATTTGGTATATGATGTGCGGCCCTTTGGTATGTGATGTGCGGCCCTCTGGTATGTGATGTGCGGCCCTCTGGTATATGATGTGCGGCCCTCTGGTATATGATGTGCGGCCCTCTGGTATATGATGTGCGGCCCTCTGGTGTATGATGTGCGGCCCTATGGTATATGATGTGGCAGCAAGTCCTGACCAAGAACTATGGCATTTGGTATATGATGTGTGGCCCTCTGGTATATGATGTGCGGCCTTTTAGTATGTGATGTGCGGCCCTTTGGTATGTGATGTTCGGCCCTTTGGTATAGTCCAAAAAATTGGGGTGGGAAAATATTTAGGACTTTGAATGAGGCTGCAGACATGGTGCTGGTAATAAAAGGAAGTACAAAATTGCAAAACATGTATCGACATCCAGAGAGCATGTAAATGACAAACATACATGTCAAATAAATGGCATTACCACATATTGAAGCACATAGTGTGTGCGTATACGGTGGGGGCAGCAGAGATACATCAATGCTTGGCCAGATGCCACATGGTTATCCGCATGGATTAATTAATGCATAGAGTGAATATACATATGTACAGATGTCAAGATAACAGCATTAGCGAGTATATAGAAGTGGAACAGACTGGTAAAAACATATATAAAATATAATCAGATTAATCACGTTTTGTCGTCAAGTATATGTAGCATCCATATTGGCCCGACGCGTTTCGTGTATTTGACACTCTTCAGGGGCGGACGCTTGACTTATCTAAAAAATATATATAATTTAAGATTATATATCTGGTATATGATGTGCGGCCCTCTGGTATATGATGTGGCAGCAAGTCCTGACAGAGAGCTATAGCCCACTTGAAGACCAGGCCTATTCTGACATGTCTCTCCCACATTTAAACATTACCGTATTTTTCGGACCATATGGCGCAATATCATTGAGCGACTGCTAACAGGTTTATTTTCATACATAAGGCGCACCGGGTTATAAGGCGCCGTCGTATTACAGTGACGTGCCTCACTTTCAACAGTGTCACTGTACCAGCTAGTTCCACTGCTATACGGACGGTTCGACATAGAGGGGCATAGGAGCATTTTACAGCTTACATCTGGTGCGGAAGGACATTACATTAGGGACTATTTCCATGATCTATATGCCGGATCTCTACTATTTACATGTAAGTTGATTGCTGTAAACCTATCATGTATGTCTGTAATGCTAAATACAACCATACATTAGGCGCACCGCATTATAAGGCGCACTGTCGATTTTTGAGAAAATGAAAGGATTTTAAGTGCGCCTTATGGTCCAAAAAATACGGTACTATTGTTGCTAGAAATATACTTAGAACCCTCAAACATTTTGTATATTTTTTAAGCAGAGGCCCTAGAGAATAAAATGGTAGGCGTTGCAGTTTTTTTATGTCACACGGTGATATATATGGTATTTGGCAAACGGTTTTATAAATGCAAGTTTTGGGGGGAAAAATACACTTTAATGAATTTTAATGCAAAAAAAACCCACAATATGTAACCTAGTTCTAAAAGATGAGTAAAAAGATACCTAACATGTCACGCTTTAAAATTGCGCCCGCCGGTAGAATGACAACAAACTACAATTAAAAATATCTATAGGCGACACTTCAAAAATGTTAACAGGTTTCCCGTTATAAAGGAGGTCTAGTGCTAGAATTATTGCCTTCGCTGTAACGATCGCTGCAATACTTCACACATGTGGTACAACACCATACATATGGGGGTGCGACTTATGTATGTGTTCACTTCTGTGCGCGAGGGAACAAGCGCACTTTAAAAATGTTATTTATATATTTTATTAATACATTTTTATTTTTAAACTGACCCTTTAACTTGTTTTTTTTTTGCTGTCACAAAAAACATTGATCTCATACTTTCCAAAACAAAATGGCTCTGTTTACATTTTCCCTAACCAAAAGTGGCAAAATGCATTTTTCACATATTCGCGGGCCAAAAAATAAATAAAAATCTATTGTTTTTTTAATGAATTTGCAGCAGAATAAAATAGAATTTGACAGGCTGACGGCAGTAGAGCTTCATGGCACACCTATATCCTCCTGCACCTAAAAGCTGTAACCTCATGCACGGGGGCTAAACTTTCAGTGTGCACAGGACCTTACATCTGTGTTACGTCAACACACACACACCTCTATACATTTGGTCTTCATCGGAGCCCCCTTGCATATTTCTGTCCCCCTTAGAGCCCCCTTTCATATTTCTTTCCCCATCACAGTGCCCCCCCCCCCCGAATATGTGTGCCCGAATAAGAACCCCCTGGATATTTGTATTCCCATCAGAGCCCCCTTCCATATTTGTGTCCCTATAAGAACCTCCATACACACTGTGTCCCTATTGGACCCCCGCTGCACATCTGTGTCCTCATCAGAGCTAGGGTGACCACATTTCCAAACTACAATTAAGGGGCACCCCCCTTTCCCAAAAATCAGCCTGTGCTTTAACGAATCACAGCACAGTGATTAGACACAAGCAGGGGGCGGGGACTGTACTCCTCCAGGCATTCCAGGCCAGGACAAGTACTGTCAGTGAGTAAAGCAGTGATGTGGCAGCCTTTTTTGGGAGCATCAGGTTTTCCCGGGGGGTGGCTGTGTCAGTTTCATTCCGGGACACTGTATTGTCCTGGAATGAAGGTGCCCGGGATAGACCTGCAAAATGCAGGACTGTCCCGGGCAATCCGGGACACATGGTCACCCAAATCAGAGCCCCTCACATATTTGTCCAAATCAGAGCTCCCCTTCCACATTTATGCCCCCATCAGAGACCACAGTACAATTGTGTTCCCCTCAGAGCCCCCCTTCCACATTTATGCCCCCATCAGAGACCACAGCACAATTGTATCCCCCTTAGAGCCCCCCTTCCTCATTTATGACCCCATCAGAGACCCCTGCACAATTATGTCCCTCAAATGAGCCCCTGACACACATTTGTGTCCCCATCTTCACCAGCAGTGTCTCTCTTAGGTCTGTGTCCGTCTTCAGTGCTGTTCTCCTGGACCTCCCGGCTCCCGCCTGGCTGTTACACAGACACGTATTAGCCAAAGCACACTGATGCCAACAGAGGGGAGGGACCTGGCAGTATGTCCTAGCAATCAAGAACTAGTGAGGCGCCGAGTTGGACAGGCTCCGTCGGGCTGTGGGACCTGCGCTGCATACTATCAGAGGTGATTATGCAGCGCAGTTCCTGCTACCCCAACATAGCTTGAGCAGGACCTGACCATGCAGTGAGTCAGACGACTCAACCTGCGGCCTGGAAAGAAACATCCCAGCAGGCCGTACTTTGGAAACCCCTGTTCTAGACCATAGAGATGATCGGGGACTTTCCAGGCCCTGGTCACCTCTTTTGCAGTGGGCCACAACTGTCTGATCGGATGGCAGGCTCTCCACTGGGACAGAAGAGACTGGAAAAGCTGTTGATAACCCCTGTAAAAGGGATCCAGCCGATATGATGGCTTTTATGATGTAGAGCAGGGGTCTCCAAACTATGGCCCTCCAGTTGTTCAGAAACTACAATTCCCATCATACCTAGTGGTATGATGGGATGATTGCATGACTAGGTATGATGATCCCATCATACCTAGTCATGTGAATGTCAGAGTTTTACAATACCTCACGGGATGTGCAGTTCTTTAACAGCTGGAAGGCTGTAGTTTGGAGAAGCCTGGTGTAGAGCATTGCCAGTGGAAGAAAACGATATTGAGGCAAATGTCTGACTGCTGCAGGCGTCGCCACAGTATAACCACTTGAATCTTATTTTTTAGAATAAAGATCTGCTTTTGTTGCCTTGTAATTAATTTTCTATGAAATAATTTCTTACTGTGTTTTTCTGCCTCCTTGTGATGCCCCACTTCTCACAGTCCATCCCGAGAGTGAGCAAGAGAGGGTGACTACGTTCCTACATTCAGTGGTGCTATAGAGCATAGCCACCCTCTAAGTTTCAGCGGACAGATTCGACCGTGTGTACGGGCTAGCAGACAGGTTTCCAGCAGACAAAAGTTTTAAAGCATGCTTTAAAACTTGTCTGCTGGAAAGCCGTCTGTCCGACATGTCCGCTGGTTAGTACGCCTAACCAGAGGACCGAAATCTCCCGCATGCGTCGAATGGATTTGACGCATGCGTGGAAGTATTTTACTTCCTGGTTCGGTGACGTGGCGGCTTCAACGTCACCGCCACGTCACCGCGCTGTCTGTCCGCGGGGATTTTGGTTTGATCGTGTGTACACTGATCAAACCAAAATAGCCCAGGAGACATGTCCGATGAAAGCGGTCTGTTAGACCGTTTTCATCGGATTTGTCTCCTCGTGTGTACACGGCCTAACAGGAAGTCTGATCACAGCAGCAAAAAAAAGAAGAAGGTAATTTTGAGAAGGATGATATATTTTTTTTTTTTGTTAAAGCAGAATTAAATTTCATGATATTTTTTTGTGGGCCCCTAGGAGGTTTATGCCATAATGTGAAAAGAAATGCACAGCATGGACTTAAAGAGGAAGTAAACCCTGCAAAGGTAAAGCATAATGGGCTACCATGCATTGCCAACAATCTAATATATACAGTATCATATATGGGCTAGATTCTAATAATGTAATCCATTATGGACCAGAACCTTGTCCCCAAGAGCTAACAATCTAATAAGAAATGAATGGCACGAATGTATTCTGTAGGAACGAGAAAGGGTATAGTAATACAATCCACTAGGAGCCAGAACCCTGCTCGCAAGAGCTAACAATCTAATTCGATTTTAATTGCATGAAAATATAATGCAGGGTCAAGCAAGGCTCCAGCAATGTTATCCAATAAGAACAAGAACCCTGACCACAAGAGCTAACAATCTAAATTAATTGCATTCATATATTATACAGGGTTGAGCAAGGCTCTAGCAATCTAATCCAATAGGCACTACCCTGCACATAAGAGATAACATTCTAAGTAGAATAAATAGCACCAATCTATTCTATAGGAGTGAGCAAGGGTACAATAATACAATAGAATCCAGAACCTGCTTTAGAGATCTAACGATCTAAATAGCACTTATATAATCTATAGGGCGAAGCAAGGGTATAATCATATCATCCAGTAGGAACCAGAAGCGCTAACAATATTAATTAGCACTAATACATACTGTAAGGCTGAGTAAGGTTAGAAAAATGTAATACAAAAAGGGCCAAAACCCTGCCCACAAGAGCTAACAATCCAATTATCTTTAATTAGCTGTAATATATTCCATAGGGCTGAACATAGATATAATAATATTATCCAACTAGAATGAAAATCCCGTCCAACTGATCTTTTGTACTTATTCTTGGCTGTGAGACAAACATATTTTTCAAAGCTGTTCAAAGTGAGAAGTAAAGGTGTCCATGGATGTGAGAAGAACATTCCCCAGCCCGGCCTTTTACCTGAGGGAAAGGTGATTGTGTGTGATGTGAAACCCGTATCAAACTGCTGAAGATCCCTTATGCCGCGTACACACGGTCGTTTTTTGCGATGAAAAAAAACCGACGTTTTTTGTGAAGTAAAAAACGACGTTTTTGAAACGTCACTTTCAAAGACGATGTTGCATACACACCATCGTTTTTTTCACAAAAAACGAGGTTACGTTCACCACACTTTTCCATTGAAGCTCGCTTCTGGGCATGCGCGGGTTGAAAAACGTCGTTTTGAAAGACGTTTTTGCTACACACGGTGACTTTTTGTGAAACAAAAAACGACGTTTTGAAAAACGACACAAAAAATTCAAGCATGTTGGAAATTTTTTTTGGTCGTTTTTTTGAAGACAAAAAACGACGTTTTGCCCACACACGATCAATTTAAATGACGTTTTAAAAAACGTCGTTTTTTTTTCATCGCAAAAAACGACCGTGTGTACGCGGCATTAGGCTATGCCTAGACACAGGATACCAGTATGAAGAAACAGGAGATATTGAGTTAGACTTCCTTCATCTAACAATGATCATGGAAAGATTGCATTATAAAGCCTTTTCTTAACCCCTTCCCACCCAGCCCCAGTGTCCCTTTTAAGTGGGTTTTTACGCCCTGGGGGGTGGGATGGACGTTCCAAACTCGTGTGATTGACTATCACAGTGGTCAGATGATCGGGAGCCCATCTTGCTGGCCCCTGATCACAACTGGCCTCCTTTGACAGATCTGAAACTGTGCTGTGAGCAAGCAGTGAGTGCGCTTTCAGCACAGAAACCTTGGCCATCCATGGATGCGTATGTGCGGCATGTAAGCGTTATGGCCTATCCTCCCTGCCGCCACACATATGCGTTACATGAGCAGCAAGAGGTTGAGATAACCGTATATTGTCTATCTTACGATCTGAATGTAGGTTCTCTTATGCTTTGTTTCCGCTAAACGGGTTGGTTCGGTACGGTACTGTTACGTACCTCGTGGATAGAGCCTCGTATGCAGGAAAGAGCCCCTCTTACCGCCCGGGTTCAGGGACTGCTGGAGTGGGGACAGCAAGTCCGGGAGCACGGTGGGGTAAGAGTGCTTGGGATGACAGCAGACCGGTCGGGATGGAAATCTTGCAGACAGGCAGCGTAGGAGACAGCGTCTCTGGAGGGCCACCGGAACCGGATAGCGGGAACTGGTGGACGAGCCTGGTCAGATGCAAGACAGGAACGGGTATGCAGTCAACAAGGGTCAGATGGGCGGATCACCCGAAAGTCACTCTGTAGCGGAGGTAGCGTTGTCAAAGTTCAAGCATAGGTCTGATAACGATGGGCAGCAGAGTAGAGCGGAGTCGGATCAAGCCAGGGGTCGGTAACGGTATTCAGGTAGTCAGACGGAGCCGGGTCAGGTATCGGGTAGAGCAGGTATCAGGTTTCAACAGGTATCAGGTAAGCAGGTATCAGGTTTCAACAGACATCAGGTTTCAGGGTTTTTAGGACACAAAGCTGTAGATCAGACAGCAAGGTGTCACTGCTGCTACTGATCTTTTAAAGGGGAAGAGAGGCTAGTGCGCATGCGCGCGCTCCCGCCGCGCATGCGCGCGCCCCCGTGACGCAGACGCGCACCGTGCACGCGCGCGCACGATAGGTGCACGCGCGCGCACGCGCGGCGCGCACACACGCGAAATTGGAGCGCGAGCAACAGGGACTCGTCGGAGCCCACAGGTAGGTCCCTGACATTGCCCCCCCCCAAGGGGCAGCCTCCGGATGCCAAATTGGATTCTTTTTTCAGGGTGAGCGGAAAAAAAATTGCGAATCAGTCTCTGTGCATGGATGTTGTTTTCGGGTTCCCAGGAATTGTCTTCTGGGCCATACCCTTTCCATTTTACTAAAAATTGAGTTTGCCCTTGCCGCTTCCTACAGTCGAGGATGGCCTCCACAACGTATTCCTCGCACCCATCAACAAAAACAGGTTCTGGGGGACTGGTCCCTCTATCAGGAAAGGGATCCAGAACTGCAGGTTTCAACAATGACACATGGAATACTGGATGAATTTTCAAAGAATCAGGTAAGGATAGTTCATACGATACCTCATTGATCTTCCTTCGTACTGGAAAAGGTCCTATGAACTTTGGTCCCAACTTCTTTGAAGGACAGGCCAACTTGAGGTTGGTTGTAGATAGCAATACCTGGTCACCTGGCTGAAGATTCAATTCGCCTCTCTTCTTCCGGTCAAAGAACTTTTTACTGGCAGCTTGAGCTTTAGTCACCGCTTCCCGTAATACCTGGTTGTTGTGGCTGAGGAACTCCATCGTACTCTGCACTGCCGGGACTGGGGATTCTGAAAAAAGGTCAGGTAAAAAGGTTAGATCAAAACCATAATTGGCAAAGAAAGGGGATTGCCCGGTAGCTGAGTGGTTGGCGTTATTGTACGCGAACTCCGCTAGAGGTAGCAGGGAAACCCAATCGTCCTGGGAGAAGGACGTAAAGCACCTAATGTACTGTTCAAGAGTCTGGTTGGTCCTCTCTGTTTGCCCGTTGGTTTGGGGATGATAAGCTGAGGAAAAGGAGAGTTTAATCTTCAAGGTTTCACATAGGGATCTCCAGAAGCGGGACGTGAACTGAACCCCCCTGTCAGACACGATGTCGGAGGGAATTCCGTGTAGCCGAACAATCTCCTTGATGAAGATACGAGCAGTCTCTGTGGCCATTGGGGTACTCCTCAAGGGAAGGAAATGAGCCATTTTGGATAGGCGATCCACGACTACAAAAATTGCCGTGCACCCCTCCGAACGAGGAAGTTCTACTATAAAGTCTATAGAAATCATTTCCCAGGGTCTATTGGGTACAGGTAGGGGCTTCAACAGTCCCCAAGCTCGGCTTCTTGTGGTCTTGTTTCGATTACACGTGGGGCATGAGTTAACATACGTTTTGCAGAAATTTTCCAGGTCTGGCCACCAGAAGGTACGACGTACCAGTTCGAGGGTTTTCCGAACCCCAAAGTGTCCCGCCAACGGGTGGTCGTGAAGGAGTTTCAGGACTTCCACACGGCTTGTTTCTGGAACGAAAATTTGGCTGCCTCTCCAAAACAGTCCATCCCTAGATGTTAAAGTGATGCTGGAAGGTTTGGAGGCGTCTGTGGATGCTTCTCTAATTTCGGAGAGTAGACCAGACTGGAGAAGTAGGAAGTTACCTGCTGGTAAAATAGTGTCAGGAACCGGTATATCCTTGGGGTTATCATGCATCCGGGATAGTGCGTCTGGTTTGACGTTCTTTGAACCTGGCCGGTAGGTGATGTGAAAACAGAAACGTGAGAAAAACAGCGCCCAGCGGGCTTGACGGGGCTTCAACCTTTTAGCAGATCTTAGGTACTCAAGATTCTTGTGATCGGTATAAATTAATACTGGATGGGCTGCGCCTTCTAACAGATACCTCCATTCCTCCAATGCGGTCTTGATGGCAAGTAGCTCACGATCTCCAACATCATAATTTCTTTCCGCAGGAGAAAGTTTCCGGGAAAAGAATCCGATGGGATGCATTAGGTCTTTATTCCCCTGGCGTTGGGAGACAACAGCCCCCACTGCGACTTCAGATGCGTCAACCTCGAGGATATAGGGTAGTGCAGGATCAGGGTGACTGAGGATCGGGGCTGACGTGAAAAGCTTTTTGAGACGGTCAAAGGCCTTTTGAGCTTCTGGGTTCCAGTGAAAACGTAGGTTTTGTCTGGTCAATTGCGTGATGGGGGAAATTATTGCAGAAAACCCCCTGATAAATCTTCTATAGAAGTTTGCAAAACCTACGAAGCGTTGTACCCCCTTCTTGTCCAGGGGTACTGGCCAGTCGAGGATAGCAGACACCTTCTGAGGGTCCATCTTAATTCCGGTGGGAGAGATTACCAGGCCCAGAAACTGGATGGTCTGACATTCAAATTCGCATTTCTCTGCCTTGGCGTATAATCTGTGTAGTCGGAGCCGGTGGAGGACTTTACGAACATGCTCTCGGTGTCTGTCTAATGATCTGGAAAAGACTAAGATATCATCAAGATAGACAATTACAAAGATGTCCAGAAAGTCTCTGAGTACGTCATTAATAAAATGCTGAAAGGTGGCGGGCGCATTACACAGTCCGAAGGGCATGACTAGGTATTCGTAATGACCGAATCGGGTACGAAAAGCTGTTTTCCATTCGTGCCCCTCCCGAATACGGACCAGGTTGTAGGCCCCTCTCAGGTCTAACTTGGTGAAGACGGTAGCCGACCTCAGTTTTTGGAAGAGCTCGGGTACCAGGGGTAGCGGGTACCGGTTTTTCACTGTGATATTATTTAGTTCCCGGTAATCCACACACGGACGGAGGGACTGATCCTTCTTGGTAACGAAAAATATTCCAGCACCTGCTGGGGAGGTAGAAGGCCGGATGAACCCCTTGTGTAAGTTTTCATCTATATATATTTTTAGGGCCTCCTGCTCCTTTTCTGATAACGGAAAGATACGCCCAAAAGGAATTTCGGCCCCTGGGAGGAGCTCGATCGGGCAGTCATAGGGGCGATGGGGCGGAAGGGAGTCGGCCCCCCGTTTACTAAAAACGTCCAGGAAGTCATGATAGGGTTCAGGAATGCACTGAAGCAGGCTTGGGTCAGAGTCCATACATAGTAAGGTGGGAGGTGAACTGGTGGGCCACCGGAACCGGATAGCGGGAACTGGTGGACGAGCCTGGTCAGATGCAAGACAGGAACGGGTATGCAGTCAACAAGGGTCAGATGGGCGGATCACCCGAAAGTCACTCTGTAGCGGAGGTAGCGTTGTCAAAGTTCAAGCATAGGTCTGATAACGATGGGCAGCAGAGTAGAGCGGAGTCGGATCAAGCCAGGGGTCGGTAACGGTATTCAGGTAGTCAGACGGAGCCGGGTCAGGTATCGGGTAGAGCAGGTATCAGGTTTCAACAGGTATCAGGTAAGCAGGTATCAGGTTTCAACAGACATCAGGTTTCAGGGTTTTTAGGACACAAAGCTGTAGATCAGACAGCAAGGTGTCACTGCTGCTACTGATCTTTTAAAGGGGAAGAGAGGCTAGTGCGCATGCGCGCGCTCCCGCCGCGCATGCGCGCGCCCCCGTGACGCAGACGCGCGCCGTGCACGCGCGCGCACGATAGGTGCACGCGCGCGCACGCGCGGCGCGCAAACACGCAAAATTGGAGCGTGAGCAACAGGGACTCGTCGGAGCCCACAGGTAGGTCCCTGACAGGTACGCTATTTTGAGTGTTTCCATTATGAAAGTGGCCCATACAACCGAACCATACCGTACCATTCTGGGTCCTGCTTCAGATGTGGGGGCCATAGAAAATGGTACTGTTCCGTTAGGGCAGAGCTACAATACATTCCACTGATTGACGGACACGCTAGGCCTTTTTTCTAAACCCTGAATGGCCCCTGACGGTCCGACTTGCAGTGGAAACACTCACCTGAATAGGCCGGACCACTCTAACCCTTCCAAACTGTACCGATCCAAATCAGTCCGCTCAGTGGAAACGAGGCATTATATCTACCAACTATAAAGACCAAGGGCCTGCTTCTTTGATACAAATATGACTACAAACTGATTGTATCCTTTATGTAAGGCCTCACATTACTGTACAGTCAGATTGTTACACATATGGCAGTTTAGACAAAGTTTATCAGGAAATTATCTAATGAATTTAAAGGGGGGGGGGGTGGTGGATGAATCGCCCATGGCCAACTATTGTATTCTGACCACGGCTGTCAAAATACCGGAACAGTGGCTGCATCTGATTGGCTGCATTCACTGTTTCATCTGACTTTTTTTTGGCCTGGTTCCCTTGATTTCCAAATCGAAGATTGTTGAGTTGGGTGGTGTCAGCAGGGCCAAAATTGCGCATTCACAGGAATCCGAGGTAATGTAAGCCAAGTACGGCCAGCTTTATGGGGTAAGTCATACTAGGAATTCTGTCATTGGTGACAGTGACAGAATCAGTAAGAACCAATGTCCCTTCTTCTATGGTTTCACTCCTTCACTGGCTGAATCAAGGTGTTGCTCAGCACCCACCACTCCGTCTTTAGGAAAGGAGCTTCTGCAGCAAGTTGACTGTGAAGGAGCAGCGTCCATTGGGAAAAGTGAAGTTGTATTTAGGCAATTTTGCTGCTGGCAAGGTGTTACAAGGGATATAATCACTATTGTTACACAGGCCTTACAGGTAAACCCACATAGGAGGTCTCTGCCTACCCTTTTGTCTTTTCCTTTCCATAGACGTACATGTGTATATATTGGGACAAATAGAACATACAGTATATGTTCATAGAGCTGTGTTTAGACAGCTTTGCTTAGGAGGATTAGTGCATACTTGTATATCCTATCCTGTATAGAAACCCGGACACATTATTCAGACCAGGCTGTGACTCCCAAGGTAACCAAGATAGTCGCACACAAATCTGTAGCCATCCTGGAGCTGCGGGCAACTGTCTGGTGGCAGGTTCGGCATTAATGGGGGGCAGGGCGATGATGTCAACAAGAGCAATTTGGCTACACCCACTGTTCGTTGCAGCACATTATGCGCACCACATTACAATTCTCCTTGGGGCACCCAACGGTGTCCCAGGCCACTAAAGTGTTCAGGTTTTTCTTAAAGAGAAGGTGGCAACCCTATCTCTGTTCCCCCCCAAGACCTCTCTAGCTCTTTTATCACCTCCTCCCCCAATCACCTCCAGGACTTCCTCAGAGCCTCTCCCGTCTGCTGGAACTCTCTACCTCAATCTGTCCAACTATCTCATCCTCTGTCCACTTTTAGACGATCCCTGAAAACCCATCTCTTTAGAGAAGCCTATTCTGCCTCCACAACTAAACTTTTATTTTCTCTATGAGCTCAACCCCCATAGGTATTACCTTTTGTATTAATAGGGTAAATGGAATAGCCATTTTATTTATTAAACATTTATGTATGATTATCAAACATTTGCAGATATATTGGATGCATATGTTGTTAGAAGTCATTTTGTATCTATCCCTTGACACTCCCTTTTAGATTGTAAGCTCTAAGAGCAGGGCCCCCTAATTCCTCCTGTATTGAATTATATTGTAACTGTACTTTCTGCCTTCATTTTGTTAAGCCTTGCATTTAAAGTTGGAGATTTATAAATCCTGTATAATAATAATTATGGTCAGGTAATCTGTGCATGCGTGTTGTTGGTGGTAGTCCGATACATCTGACCGCCTTCTAATGTCTATAGCTAATTCTGGAGGTCAATTAATTAATCACTAGACATGTGCAATTTTTTTCGTTACGAATACGTTTTCCGTCATTATTCGTTATTTTCGTTGATTCGTTAACCTACGAATGAACGAATGGTTTAGCGCAAATAATAACGAATAACGATATTTCCAAAAATAACGAATAAGGAAAACTACGAAGATACAAAACTACTAAATGTAAAAGAACAACACAACGAAAGAAAAAAGAAACGAAAACATAGAAATAACGAAAACATCGAACACAAAAAACAAATCATAATTACGAAAAATAAACGAAAATGCAAACTTACTAACATTTGAAGAACGAAAAGAAAACAACCGAAATGCCGAACAATGAATAAAAAACGAAAAGCAAAACTAATGAAAAATAAATTACGAATCTTCGGAAAACGGAAATGAAATAATGTAAATTCAATTTCATTAGTACTGTGACCAATAGCCACTCAGCGCTGTCCCTTCCCCTGAAGAGGTTTGTTCCTTCCCCCAATGAGCTTCTTTCTTATGTGGCTCCTTGACCTTGTGTCTTTACCTGTGTTAGTCAATCGCAGTAAATTACGATGTTTTACAAAATTACGACGAGTAGTGTGTCGAATAAACGTAAAATGTATTTTAACAGAATTACGAATGCAATAAAATCTACAAAAGAGCGTTGTTATAATCAAATGAAATTAGACACGAAAATACGAATGATCATAAAGCAACGAAGATTTATTTCTTACGAAAATACAAACGCGGCATGATGGAAAATATAATGTAAATACGAATATCAAAACAACGAAAAATAAACCACTGTAAAAACGAATGAATGAATAAATTCATTGTAAAAATACGAACGAGGCAGAATACAACATTTAACGAAAATACTAATCTCGAATCAACGAAAAATAAACTAACATAAAAAAACGGAAACGGAAAAAAAAGTGTTACGAAAATACTAAAGAGTACGAATACGATAACTAACGTCTTACGAAATTACGACTCATTACGAATCACGATAAACGAACAGAAACTAAACAGAAATAAACAAAAATTTTTGTTGTGCACATGTCTATTAATCACTAGACATGTGCATTCGTTTTCGTTAGAATGCATTTTGTTTTTTTCGTTATCGGCCGAAAGTGCAAGAAACTAAAACCGAAAGATCTGACAAAAATGCTTTATTTTCGTTTTTGTTGCGGTAAAAATTCGATATAGAGAGATTCGACATTATAGGGAAAAGATTCGACATCATAGAGAAAAGATTCAACATTATAGACAAAAGATTCGACACTATAGAAATAATGGATTTGACATTACAGAAAATAGATTTCGATTTATGAGAAAATAGATTAGACATTATAGAGAATAGATTCGACATTATTACTAGTCATACAACTTTAGAATTCTTGTAGGCGGAAAATTCGAACGGAAATGTATGATTCGTAAAGATTTGACGTTCCGTCGAATATTCTTTTGACCATTCGACAGAAACCAAGTATTATTGGATTTTCGGACGAAAGCTATTCCCCAACGAAAAACAAAGTAAATCAAAACGATTTTCGGGAGTAACTAAATAAATGTATTTTCCAAACGAAAACGAAAAAAACGAAACGAAATATTCCAGTCTGCACATGTCTATTAATCACACATTAACCAGATTGCTATGAGAAATCGTTTTGGAAGAGACCGATATAAAGGGGAGATAATATAGAAGCCAGTCGCTCTAGAGCAGCTAAAAAAAACTTAAAAAAAACCCTTATCTTTACAATGATAGAGAAGTGAATCATAATCGTCGTAAACCTTCCCCTACTGTGTAGGTGTAATAAAATTGTCTAGGTTTTCACTTACATAAAATACAGATTCGGAGCAAGAAAACTGAGTATGAACAATAACTTTTGATGGCAGCTTTTGAGAATACTTAGTTGTCTATGTCAGCTGTGGCTTAGTCCATGTAAAAAATGCTCTGCAGCTGTAAGGGTTTTTTTTTTCACTCACCCTCCCCCACAGGAAGGCAGCTCCAGACCATAACAAGACAAAGTCATGGCACACTAACAAAGACAGCTGAGATTAGTGGGTAGGGGGTCTCTCCAGACAGGGGAGGGGGTTGTGCTCTCCTCCCTCCTCTTAGTATGATGTCCTGCAAGCTGGAGGGAGTGCTTTGAAGTGAGGACTTGTTGAGAATGGCCCTCTATTGTCTGTCCTCTGAGCCTGCTCTCATCATGTACGTGAAAGCCTAATAGAAGTAAACTGGAGTTTCAGGAAGTGTCGCAGAAGAGCTGGATGAACAGTGAATCCACAGACTGCTTTCCACGTGATGTGTGATTCATAGGCTAAAAATACAAGGCACAGAGCAACAGAGCATCTGATACGTGTTTTCACACATGGAGCATCAAAGAAAATTCAGGCTGGAGATTGCTAACATTGTGTGAACACTTATATCACCCTAAGGCGCCGTTTCTTTACCTTATTTTATTACAAACCCTTTTACGACAGTAAATCGGTATCCAGTAGCTACTGGTTTACATCAGTTTGTCTTAGATGTTGTATAAATCATGTATATTTAATGCTAATACTCGTACATACAACTGTTTTCAATGAATGTTATAAATAATTACTTTATTTGTTTTGTATAAGATATATAATGGGGTTATGTATTTATTGAAAGTAAGCTTTAGGCCTGCTTGATTTGCCAACAGGGCCAGTGCTTAGCATTAGGGGGGACACATGACGAGAGCTTTCCGAACCAACTAGCTATGCAGTCGAGTAACCATCTCATGAGTATATCCACATAGCATTGGCTTACTGTCCTGGGGCAGACACAACCAACTGGAAAGATTACAATGTCTTATCAGATCACTATTGTTCAACCCCACCTACAGATAAGCCATAGCTGTCATGTCACGACTCTCCTTCCCCTACCCTTTCCTCTTTCCATAGACTTCAGTTCAACCACACACTCAGCTGAACTAACTGGGAAAGCCTGTACGGCTGGCAGTTCTCTATTTTCTATGAGGGCAGTTAGATAGCTCTTGCTCTCCACCTTTAGGACGTACACACGATCAGACCGGTCTGATGAAACTGGTCTTCAGATCAGTTTCATCGGACCAAATTGATCGTGTGTACGGCCCATCGTACTGTTGTCCGTCGGACCAAAGTTTTAAAACTTGCTTTAAAGCGGAGTTCCACCCAGGAAAAACACATTTGGGCAAAAAAAATTAAATAAAAAAAACGTGAAAAAAAAATTAATACTCACCCGAAATACCTGTTGCTATGCGGAAGTCCGTAATCTGCCTCTTCCACACCGCGGGGTGTCTTTTCTTCTGCTCCTTCTCCTTGTGAATGGGGCGCGCTGCTTTCTGGGAACTGTGTGTGTTCTCAAAGAGCAGCGCGCCCATTCACAAGCCAGCGTGAGACTCACGCAGGCGCAGTAGGAAATGGGCAGTGAAGCCGTAAGGCTTCACTGCCTGTTTCCCCTAGTGTGAATGGCAGCGCGGGACCTGGAGCGATCGTGGGACCGGCATCGGGGGGGCCATCAGCGCGGGCAAGTAGGACAAGGTAAGTGTCCTTATTAAATGTCAGCAGCTACACTGTTAGTAGCTGCTGACTTTTAATAAAAAAAAAAATGCGGCTGGAACACCCCTTTAAAATCTGTCCGACGAACACATGTCCGTCGGACCAAAACGATGGTTAGTACACAAAAGCATCGGACCAAAAACCAGCACATGCTCAAGATTCAAGTCGACTCATGCTTGAAAGCATTGAACTTCGTTTTTTTCAGCACGTCGTTGTGTTCTAAGTTACCGTGTTCTGGCCCGATGGGATTTTGGACTGATGGTGTGTACGCACATCAGACCATCAGACCACTTCAGCGTGGTCCGATGAAAACGGTCCATCGGACCAGTCTCATCGGACCGGTCTGAACGTGTTTACGTGGCCTAACTCTTTAACTCCCTGGTCCTGCCATGACCGGGCAACTTCTTCCTACAACAGCTCACTCTCATCCTCGCTGGATGCACTTGCTCCTCTCACTACACACAGAATCAGGCCCTGAGCATTACAGCCTTGGCAATAAAAATCACAGGAGACATAGCTGTGCTCTTGAATGACTGTGACATAAAACCAAATCCCTGACTTCACTCACAGGATGAGTCGACTTGATTCTAAGCATGCGCTGGTTTTTGGTCCGATGCTTTTGTGTACTAACCATCGTTTTGGTCCGACGGACAGGTGTTCGTCGGACAGATTTTAAAGGGGTGTTCCAGCCGCATTTTTTTTTTTATTAAAAGTCAGCAGCTACTAACAGTGTAGCTGCTGACATTTAATAAGGACACTCCTGCCCTCCTGAAATATAATTCCTGTCTCCCTTCCTGCCAAACAAACCCCCCTCTTATCCAGTCCTCACCGGGTCTTCACTACCTTTAACTCTCTACTTTGTCCCCCATGACCTCCACCTACTAACTCATTCATTGCCAATGAGAATGGCAATTATTATTAAAAACAAAATGGGTGCAATTTGTGGGAACACCTGCACTGTATAGACATCTTTCCCATTTGACATACCCTTTCTAAATCCACGTCCAAAACTTTCCTCTTTTGACCCTTTTACTACAGAAGATCTTATCAACCTCTTTTCAGATGCCCACCTAACCACCTTTCCCCTGTTCCCTCCCAACAGCTATGTTCAACCTCTTGCTCTATTCTTTGCTCTCTCACTAATCTGCAATCTCTCCATCCTACTGGCATCTTCCACTCCTCCCCTCTAAAATATTCACTGGTTTCCACCATTCTTAAAAGCCCTTATTGGACCCCACCAGCCTGAACAACGTAAGGCCTAACTTCTTACAACCGTTTTGAGCTCCTTCCTCAAAAAACTCTATTCCCTTGGTCTCCAAGATTCTTTCCTGGTTCTTCTCCTACCTATCACAGTGATCATTCAGTGTTGCCTACAACTCTTTCTCATGTTTATTTATACCTGCTCTCTTGGACACTTGATAACCTCCCATGGCTTCTTGCACCATATCTCTGCTGATAGCACCCACATCTATCACTCCACTTCTCACCTCACCCCTTCAGTCTTCTTTCGCATTACTAACTGACATATCAGTATGGATGTCACAACACTTCTTATAAATGAATTCTTTCTAAAACTAAGCTCATAATATCCCCCCTGTCCATGCCCATCTCCTCAATCTTTCAGTCACGATTAATAATACAGCTATCAATTCCTTTCCTCATGCCAGGGTTCTGGGCTCTGACTTGTCCTTTATGCCCCAAATCCAATTACTGTACAAATATTTCACACCCCCTGTAATATCTCCAAAATACACCCCTTCTTAACCAGTGAAACCACCAAGTTACTCAGTCACTCCCTTGTTTTCACTTGCCTTGACTGTTGCAACTCCATTCTCAAAGGCCTACATCCACACAGGCTATTCCCCCCTTACCTTACCAACTGCTCAGTATTCACCACTCCTCTCTACCAATCTCTCCATTGGCTTCCAATTGCCAAACAAATACAATTTGAAATACTAACTGCAACAGCTACTTACTAACAGCCATGTACAACTATGTCCTAAGCTACATCGCCAATCTTGTCTCAGTGTATCACCCAAACCATCCTCTCTGCACCTTCCCAGACTTTTTGCTCTTTAGTTCACTTGTTTTTTCCTTTCAAGCTCACCTTCGGGAATTCTCCAGAGCCATCCCCATCTTCTGGAACTCCCCAACCCAATGTGTCTATATATATCCTACTCTGTCCATCTTTAGGCGATCCCTGAAAACCCAAATCTTCAGGGAAGCCTATGCCACCTCTACCTAAAAACTGAACCTAACATTTTTTCATCATCTCATGCATCTCGGTTGTTCTTGTACCACTTGCCCCTTCCTATTATATTGTAAGCGCTCACAAGCTAGGCCCTCCTAACCCTCTTGTATTGAATTGTAATGTACTGTACCTCTACTCTCTCCCTTTTACATTGTAAATTGTTGTGCAAACTGTTGGAACTATATAAATCCTTTATAATAATAATAATAAAGCACAGCAGAGGAAAAGCTGCAAAGCATGAATCGAATCCAGGAAGATGTGGAAATTATATATTGGATTATCAAAAATAACTATTCTTTGTATTGTTATTGTGATACTGATGTTACAACATGAAATTGTATGCTATGACTATAGGTCTACTTTAAGACCCCTTTCACACTGAAGGCATTTTTCAGGCGCTAAAGAGCTAAATTTAGCACCTGAAAAAATCCTCTCCTGCAGCCCTAGTGTGAAAGCCTAAGTGCTTTTACATCAGAGCGTTGCGCTTGCAGGGTGTTGGAAAAAGTCCTGCAGGCAGCATCTTTGGAGCAGTTTAGGAGCGGTGTATATCGCCCCAGCCCATTGAAATGAATGGGCACCGCTGCCAAAGCGCCTCGGCAGTGGCGCTTTAAGGCACTTGCCAACAGTTGAAAAGCACCGCTAAGACTAGCAGCACTTTACTGCCAACGCGGAACGGCGCCAGTGTGAAAGGAGTCTAATGGAATTTCTCTTACTCTGGTTTGGAACATTGCAGAATCTCACTTGCTAGTGAGGAAGCAAAGCCTTGCTGGTCTGGCCAGCAAGCGAGCAACTCCAAAGGACATGGCTTACTCCTTACTGGACCCTTGACCAGTTTAAGAATTGAAATTCACTCTCAAATGGCCACACACTGTTCTTGAATGCTTCCTCATATAATTTTATCTGGGTTTAAATTATGCATGTTCAAATACAGCAGCTTATAAAATATGTTAATAAATAATATAATAAAACCTTTTTAGTTATTATGAAATCAGTACTGTATTATATATACTGTATGTGTGTGTTCATCTCCTAAGTAATGCAGTATTTTATAATAAGTGAAGATCTCAGTACAGCTAATAAGGTCCCTTATGGAATTGTCCATTTCAGGTAAGCACCTTTTTATATTCAAGATGCCTTCCGTAGGGCTTTATGCATCGATTCACAAGAAAACTTTCTTGCATGTCGTTCTAACTGTATACAGTACGAGTATTTTTATTGTGAACCAAATATAAGTTAAGGGTCTGCAATCATGGATATTATTGCTCATCTTGCTTTCCTTCTCCATTGAATTTTGCTTTCATAATCAAAAGGGAAATCTATCCACATATCCATTTGCTGCAGTGACTGTACAAACAACTGTCTCATCCAAGCTATTTAAAATTCAGTCGTAATAAATCAGTTATTGATGGGTCACTGGAGCTGTTTTCATCTTATGCAAGGGAAATTTCGAATCCTAGGCCTTTAAAGTAAACCTGTGCTTTGCAGAACGTTGGTGCAATGAAGCAAAGGGAAGGTGGGTATACAGTCAGGTCCATAAATATTGGGACATCGACACAATTCTAATCTTTTTGACTCTATACACCACCACAATGGATTTGAAATGAAACAAACAGTCACATCATCAATAAATACAAGAGAACCAGTTCCATTGGCAGCCATACATGCCCATGCCATGACACTACCACCACCATGCTTCACTAATGAAGTTGTATGCTGTGGATCATGAGCAGTTAATTTCCTTCTCCATACTCTTCTCTTCCCATCACTCTGGTACAAGTTGATCTTGGTCTCATCTGTCCATAGGATGTTGTTCCAGAACTGTGAAGGCTTTTTTAGATGTTTTTTGGCAAACTCTAATCTGGTCTTCCTGTTTTCGAGGCTCACCAATGGTTTACATTTTGTGGTGAACCCTCTGTATTCACTCTGGTGAAATCTTCTCTTTATTGTTGACTTTGACACACATACACCTACCTCCTGGAGAGTGTTCTTGATCTGGCCAACTGTTGTGAAGGGTGTTTTCTTCACCAGGGCAAGAATTCTTTGGTCATCCACCACAGTTTTTTTCCGTGGTCTTCCGAGTCTTTTGGTGTTGCTAAGCTCACCGGTGCGTTCTTTCTTTTTAAGGATGTTCCAAACAGTTGATTTTTGCTATCTCTCTGATGGATTTGTTTTGTTTTTTCAGCCTAATGATGGCTTGCTTTACTGATAGTGACAGCCCTTTGGATCTCATATTGAGAGTTGACAGCAACAGATTCCAAATGCAAATAGCACACTTGAAATAACTCTGGACCTTTTATTTGCTCCTTGGAAATGGGATAATGAGGGAATAACACACACCTGTCCGTGGAACAGCTGAGCAGCCAATTGTTTCCTTACTTTTGGTCCCTGGGAGACACATATACAAACTGTTGTAATTCCTACACCGTTCACCTGATTTGGATGTAAATACCCTCAAATTAAAGCTGAAAGTCTGCAGTTAAAGCACATCTCTTGTATTTATTGATGATGTGACTGTTTGTTTCATTTCAAATCCATTGTGGTGGTGTATAGAGCCAAAAAGATTATAATTGTGTCGATTGTCCCAATATTTATGGCTGACTGTAAGCTGCTACAGGGGCTGGCAGCATTAACGTGAACTTCTTGCTTTCCCCCTTATGTTTGATACCAGGAACTATTTTTTCCTGACTTCATAGGCATGTTCCACCAATTGCCAGCTCCTTGTCCTCGGAGTGTGCCCTGATTGGCCACTAACAGGGGCGGACTGGGCCAGGTGGAAAAAAGGAGATTGCCCCCCAGGCCGCTCACATTATATTTAAAAAGGCCGCAGCGCTGTTTTTTTTTTTGCTAAAACTCGGCAGCAGCGGCCGTCGATTGGCCGGCTGCTGCCGCGCTGCATTGTGGGAGTTGTAGGAAGGCAGGGCCGGCCTTAGGGGTGTGCCCGCCTGTTGAGTCCTGTGGCCAGTAGCAGATTTCTCCACGATATGCAATGTGCTTTGAGCCAGTGGGTGCTCTGTGATTGGCCGAATGGGCCATGTGCAATGTGCGGGGCGGGGCATGCTGGGAAGCAGACAAGGTCTGTGAATGGCCATGCTGAGCTGGTGCTGGTCATGTGTGGAGGCGGGGGCGGGGCTGCACTGTGGATTTGATGATCGTGCCTGCACTGTGGATTTGATGATCGTGCCTGCTTGCTCCTGGAGTCCTGTCTCCCGATGTGTGTCTGCTGAGGGCTCATCTGCCAGGTCAGCTTACACCCCGCCCCCCCCCCCCCCCTCTGTGTCACCAGAAAGTCAGTGTGTGACGCCTCCATAGTAAAATGCTGGGCCTTTTACTATAGGAGGCATTGGTGGACTACAAGGCCCAGCATTTTACTATGGGAGGCATTGGTGGACTACAAGGCCCAGAATTTTACTATAGGAGGCATTGGTGGGACTAAAATTCTGGTCGTTGTAGTCCACCAATGCCTCCTATAGTAAAATTCTGGCCCTTGTAGTCCACCAGAGCCCCCTATAGTAAAATGGTGGCCCTTGTAGTCCACCAGAGCCCCCTATAGTAAAATGCACCAATGTTTATTGTGTAATGGTCTGTGGGTAGTTTATTGTGTAGCGGTCGGTGTGTATTGGTCTGTGGGTAGTGTATTGTGTAGCGATCTGTGGGTAGTTTGTGTAATGGTCTGTGGGTAGTTTATTGTGTAGCGGTTAGTGTGTATTGTGTAGCGGTCTGTGGGTAGCTTATTGTGTAACGGTCAGTGGGTAGTTTATTGTGTAGCGGTCAGTGGGTAGTGTATTGTGTAGCGGTCAGTGGGTAGTGTATTGTGTAGCGGTCAGTGTGTATTGTGTAGCGGTCAGTGTGTATTGTGTAGCGGTCAGTGTGTATTGTGTAGCGGTCAGTGTGTATTGTGTAGCGGTCAGTGGGTAGTGTATTGTGTAGCGGTCAGTGGGTAGTTTATTGTGTAGCGGTCGGTGTGTATTGGTCTGTGGGTAGTGTATTGTGTAGCGATCTGTGGGTAGTTTGTGTAATGGTCTGTGGGTAGTTTATTGTGTAGTGGTCAGTGGGTAGTTTATTGTGTAGCGGTCAGTGGGTAGTTTATTGTGTAGCGGTCAGTGGGTAGTTTATTGTGTAGCGGTCAGTGGGTAGTGTATTGTGTAGCGGTCAGTGGGTAGTGTATTGTGTAGCGGTCAGTGTGTATTGTGTAGCGGTCAGTGTGTATTGTGTAGCGGTCAGTGTGTATTGTGTAGCGGTCAGTGTGTATTGTGTAGCGGTCAGTGGGTAGTTTATTGTGTAGCGGTTGGTGTGTATTGTGTAGCGGTTGGTGTGTATTGTGTAGCGGTCAGTGTGTATTGTGTAGCGGTCAGTGTGTATTGTGTAGCGGTCAGTGGGTAGTGTATTGTGTAGCGGTCAGTGGGTAGTTTATTGTGTAGCGGTCGGTGTGTATTGGTCTGTGGGTAGTGTATTGTGTAGCGATCTGTGGGTAGTTTGTGTAATGGTCTGTGGGTAGTTTATTGTGTAGCGGTCAGTGGGTAGTTTATTGTGTAGCGGTCAGTGGGTAGTTTATTGTGTAGCGGTCAGTGGGTAGTTTATTGTGTAGCGGTCAGTGGGTAGTGTATTGTGTAGCGGTCAGTGGGTAGTGTATTGTGTAGCGGTCAGTGGGTAGTGTATTGTGTAGCGGTCTGTGGGTAGTTTATTGTGTAGTGGTCAGTGGGTAGTGTATTGTGTAGCGGTCTGTAGGTAGGGTATTGTGTAGTGGTCAGTGTGTATTGTGTAGCGGTCAGTGGGTAGTGTATTGTATAGTGGTCTGTGGGTAGTTTATTGTGTAGCGGTCAGTGTGTATTGGTCTGTTGGTAGTTTATTGTGTAGCATTCTGTTGGTAGTTTATTGTGTAGCGGTCTGTGGGTAGTTTGTGTAGCGGTTAGTGTTTATTGTGTAGCGGTTAGTGTGTATTGTGTAGCGGTCAGTGGGTAGTTTCTTGTGTAGCAGTCTGTGGGTAGTGTATTGTGTAGCGGTCTGTGGGTAGTGTATTGTGTAGCGGTCAGTGGGTAGTGTATTGTGTAGCGGTCAGTGGGTAGTGTATTGTGTAGCGGTCTGTAGGTAGGGTATTGTGTAGTGGTCAGTGTGTATTGTGTAGCGGTCAGTGGGTAGTGTATTGTATAGTGGTCTGTGGGTAGTTTATTGTGTAGCGGTCAGTGTGTATTGGTCTGTTGGTAGTTTATTGTGTAGCATTCTGTTGGTAGTTTATTGTGTAGCGGTCTGTGGGTAGTTTGTGTAGCGGTTAGTGTTTATTGTGTAGCGGTTAGTGTGTATTGTGTAGCGGTCAGTGGGTAGTTTCTTGTGTAGCAGTCTGTGGGTAGTGTATTGTGTAGCGGTCTGTGGGTAGTGTATTGTGTAGCGGTCTGTGGGTAGTGTATTGTGTAGCGGTCAGTGGGTAGTGTATTGTGTAGCGGTCAGTGGGTAGTGTATTGTGTAGCGGTCAGTGGGTAGTGTATTGTGTAGCGGTCAGTGTGTATTGTGTAGCGGTCAGTGTGTATTGTGTAGCGGTCAGTTTGTATTGTGTAGCGGTCAGTGTGTATTGTGTAGCGGTCAGTGGGTAGTGTATTGTGTAGCGGTCTGTGGGTAGGGTATTTTGTAGTGGTCAGTGTGTATTGTGTAGCGGTCTGTGGGTAGTGTATTGTGTAGTGGTCAGTGTGTATTTTGTAGCGGTCAGTGGGTAGTTTAGTGTGTAGCGGTCTGGGGGGGGGGGCTCCACAGGATTAGCTCGCACAGGGTGCCTGAACACCTAAGGCCGGCCCTGTAGGAAGGTCATGTGGCCCCTAAGATCCACCGGCTAGGCTTAGCTGTTCCCGGTCCGTCCCGACCTCCCGCCCACAGGCCACAGTGCATTTCAGGCTGCAGCCCCGGTATGCACGACATCCGACCTCCAGGCTCCTCCTCCCTCCCGAGCAGCCCGACTGCCTGCCTGTGCCCGGACCAGGGAAGGAACCAAGAAGAGCAGAAGAGCGCCGCTGGTTGAAGTCTGCCTCATCGGACCAGAGTGACAGTCCAGATTAAAAGGTTAGCAAAGCAAATGGAACTGGTGATGATCGGGTGACAAATAGCAGCTTCTGATGGGGCACAGTGTTAGTCGCAGCAATTGATGGGCACACTCACACTGGCACTGGCAGCATTTGATCATGGGGCACAGTAGCTGCAATTGATGGGCACACTCACACTGGCAGCATTTGATCATGGGTACAGTAGCAGCAATTGATTGGCACACTGGCATTCTGATAGGGCACAGCGGCAGCATCTGATGGGGCACAGTAGTGACAATTAATGGGACCACTACAGCAATTGATGGGGCACAGTGTCAGCAATTGATGGGTACAGTGGCTGCATTTGATGGCACAGTAGCAGCATCTGATGGGGCACAGTAGTGACAATTTATGGGCACACTGGCAGCATCTGATGGGACAGCAATTGACTGGACCACTTGCAGCAATTGATGGGGCACACTGGTGGCAATTGATGGGCACAGTGTGAGCAATTGATGGGTACAGTGGCTGCGTTTGATGGCACAGTGGCACTATCTGATGGGGCACAATAGCGACAATTGATCGTCACACTGCAATTGACGGGCACACTGGCAGCATCTGATGGGGCACAGTAGTGGTAATTGATTGGAACACTGGCAGCATTTGGCACAGTAGCGGCAATTGATGGTCACACTGGCAGCATCTGATAGGACACAGTAGCGAAAATTAAAGGGCACACTGGCAGCATTTGATGGGGCACACTGGCAGCAATTGATGGGCACAGTGTCAGCAATTGATGGGTACGGTGGCTGCGTTTGATGGCACAGTGGTGGCAATTTTGAGCACCAGCCGCCACTGCTGTCCCCCACTTGTCAGCCTAATTTATTACTGTCCCCCACTTATCAGATTAATGTATTACTGTCACAGTAATACACAACGCCAACAAGTGGGGGTCGGCAGTAATACATGAAGCTGACAAGTGAGAAATTTGAAGGTGATACAGGGGAACAACAACTGGGGGGGACAGTAATGAAGAAGAAGGTGAAGGTGTTTGCACTGCATTAATGGACAATGATCAGGCTGCACTGATGGGCACTGATCAGGATTTATTAACAGGCACTATCTGCACTTTTTTAATTACTACATTGTATCATATATGTTTTGCTTCATAACATCAATCATCCGTTATAACACCATGTGGACATGGATGGCGAGCTGATTTGTGGTTCAGTGGGCCACTTGACTGGACTTGCCCCCCAGGCCTAAGGCTGCCAGTCCTCCCCTGGCCACTAAGATAGTCTTCATGGACAGTGGAATGGTAGTTTGCAGGCTTAGCTATGAAGTCAAGGAATTAAAACAACCATTTTAAAGTAACAAAGTGAAACTAAGTTGGAAGGGGGCATAGGCCAAATAAAGGTATTAGCAGGCACTTGGTAGTATCTGGTTATAGGCAGAAAATATATTTGTAAATTGGATATGACGCATTGCTATCTCCATGTATGGATTGAAGGTAAAAACATTGCTTGATTCCTCCATCAACACAGCCAATGTTGATGGGGGAATCCCTCCCACTGCGCTATTGTATTCTAATAGCGGGAGGTTTCCCAGCCATCAGAATACAATGATCCCTGCTGGTGGTCATAGCTACAGGCAATGATCGTATGAAAAAACTAAAGTTGATAGTTGAATTGACTTCTGTACAACCAGCCTGCATATAAATGGATTTGAGATTTCATAAGACACTAGTTCCCCATCAGGTCTGCCTTCTCCTTGTGATTAACAGCAGGCAGCGGGCAGATTCTATAGCCAATAGCAGGATCAGCCCTAATGGAGAACTTGTGACTGTAAATCCCCATCAAGCTCCGCCCACCCAGCTTTAAAAACATACTGTCTGTATTACAATGGGAAGGAGCTTGGCTGAATTGAGGACAGAGTGTCTGCATGGACACACTGATCCCAGCGCTCCTCCACACATTGGGCGCACCTCAGATTCATGTACTTGTTTACAACAGGTAGGGGCACGTTGGAATTCTAAAGAGTGTCTTAGACATTCTTTATATATTTCCCTGATTGGAATTGATGGCCGAAGGGACCAGTCTTGTGCTGGAAGGATCAGAGGTTTTGGTGAGTATATCTCTGCTTTAGAGAACCCCTAGACAAGAACCCATGCAGTACATATGGGATAAGGCTGCATTCACACCTAGGCGACACGATACGCCGCGTACGCGGCTTATCTTGCCGCCTGTAGATTAAACTTTTTTTTTTTTCTTTAACATTGCGGTCTATGAGCGAACGCCAATGTCGCCTGAAAAAAAGGGTCCGGGACTTTTTTTCAGGCGACAGGCGTGGAGATGTGAACAGTCTCCATAGACCGCAATGCTATTTCACATCTCGAGCGACAAGCGCGACGGGCGTCCGGCGTTTTGTCGCTCAGATGTGAATGGAGCCTAAATGTTGCCTGGATTCTATTGAACTAGTCAATGCTGCCCAATATTCAGCCTGTGTTTACAGCCCTTAAGTTGGTAGCTGATTAATGCTGCCTCCAAAAAAGTTGTTCTTGCACTTTTGCTCAAAAATTGTAACAGTGGATGCAAACCTTTAAGGTTGTGATGATGATTACCTGATGATTTAGGGTTGTTGGTCAAGGGAAGAAGTCCATAACCAATAAACACATTGTTAAGACATCAAGCTGACTCTTTTTCATTGAAAATATTGCAAAAGTCAGTTGGTGAGAGTTTAGTCAGACAATGCTACAACGGTACTGTATATACAGTGCCTTGCGAAAGTATTCGGCCCCCTTGAACAAACAAATGGCACCGCCTCGGCTGGGAAGCCAAGATCATTTTTTTATTTTTTTATTTCAGGCTTCTCAGCTTAGAGATGAGATGTGGGGTCTTATTAACCCCATATCTCACTGTAAAGAGGTCCAATCATGCCATATTCCTATTACAAGGGATGTTTACAAGTGATAATTTTTTTTCTTTATCGTACATCACGGGACACAGAGCGCATAGCCATTACATATGGGTTATATGGGTACCTTCAGGTGTGGACACTGGTGTAATCAACTTCACAGGAAGTTCCTCCCTATATAACCCCCTCCCACTGAGAGTGCTTTAGTTTTTTCGCCAGTGTCTTAGGTGTTGGTCACGTCTAGCTGTCCCTCGGAGGTCTCGGGACCCAGGATAGCTAGCCGGATCCGTCCGAAGTGCTTCAAAGCCAAGGTGTACGGTACCCGGGCCCTGCTGGAGTGGGGTTTTGCCTATAATGCCTCTCCTTGGAGGGCTGGATTCTGGGCTCCAGTGCCTTAGTCTCTTCCAAGAACTAAACGCTACTGATGCCAGGATGCTATATAGGTCCAGGGGTGTGGGTTCCTTAACACAGGACCCCGGTCCCTGAAGGTCCAAGACAATACCCACGGAGATGGGGGAAGATTGGGCCTCTTGCATTTTGCAATACCCTGCGGCGTGGAGCAGGTAAGAGGGAACCTGCGGGACTTGGTTCGACAGTAGGTATCCCCCCGGGGGTTCTGGGTTGGCTAACAGTATGCTTGTGCATCAGCCACTATCTCCACTATGTCTGTGTAGGCAGGATGGGATACTAATGTTTACCCAGATAACATGTAGATAGATATATGTATACTTGTGTAAGTTATATATTTGCTACTCACCCCAGGTCTGCCTGTTAACACTGATACTGCAACCCCACATGTTTTAAAGAGGAAATTGCTGGTAAAAACTCCTGTTTCTTAGGAAGCCCATGGGGACAGCTTCCTCGCTATGTGTGCACTACAATAAGATTAGTGCTTACCTGGTGTCTGTTGGTGCTGCCTAAACGCTGGTCCATGTTGTTTCCTCTGCTCTGCTTCCTCCATGTGGTTTCAGCGTGGTGCGCGCGATCGTGCGCGCGTGGGCACGCCGCCTTTTATAGCGTCGGCGTGCGTCGGGGGGGCGGGCCAGCAGCGTCAGGGTCTGTTTAAAGGGAAAACTTTTTCTCTGGCTGGTCTTTCCCTCCTGGAGGCAGAGGAAGAAAGGATACAGAGCGTGCAGCTGGGTCTTTTGGCCACACAGGGACACCTAGTGGCGGTTTTGTGGATCTTCAGGTCTAGGACTTAGGTCCACTATTGACCAGAAAAAAAAAAAAAAAAAAGGAAGTTTTTTGCTTAAAGGGACTCAGCCTTAGATCCAGCAGTATCTGAGTCTACCTTGGACTCCGGCTAACGGGCATTGGTGTGTCAATACTCACAGGTTTCCTCAGTATTGCCACCTCCCAGGCGGGTAAAAAAAAAAAAAAAAAATTTGAAAAAAAAAAAAAAAAAAGGAAAAAGAGAGAAATTAGTTCTTTTTCATTTTCCTCATACCTGCCCTCATATTGGTTACTCCTAGCTGCAACAGTCAGGTGTTGGCTATAGGGGTGACCCAAGGTTGTACAATGGCTCCAAAGGGATCTGGACCAGCCAAGGCTGCTAAAGGTGCCAAAAAGCAAAAGGGGTCTCCATCGGGGTCAGAGGATTTGGACCAGGCTTCTACGGCCCCACCCTCGCCAGTTAGGACACCGAGTGGCATAGTACAAGAGCCATTGGGGGTGCTGGGGGCAGAGGCGGCCCCCGATCCACCCATTCCCGTTTACGTGACGGAAGAAATGCTAGCAGCCACCATGAGTGGGCTAGAGAAAAGGTTAACTGCGTTGTTTTCCCGTCCTTGCCCAAGTAGCAAGCGGGCTAGATCCCCCTCACCCAGTGTGGGGTTTTCAGATGCGGAGGTCTCCTCTTCAGAGGAACGGGACCCACAAGGGGATCAGGCAGACCCAAGTCCCGACGGTTCAGACAGGGAAAATTCCACTATAGATGAATATTTTTCGGCCTCTCAAGCGGAGAGCCTGTGGATCCAGTCTTTGACAGATATGGTTCGCACTGCCTTTAAACTTCCAGTGCCAGAACTAGTAGCCCCGGAGGTATCCTCATTGGGTTCTTTAAAGGCTCCATTAACTTGTGCGTCTTTTCCAATGCACCCCCTTCTGCGGAACGTGATTTACCAGGATTGGGCTCGACCTGATAGAATCTTTGTCCCTCCTAAAAGATTCTCTATTCTCTACCCTATGGAAGAGGAATATGTAAAGAAATGGGCACTCCCTACAGTGGACGCGGCCATTTCCTGCGTAAATAAATCCCTGACTTGTCCGGTTGAAAATGTCCATATGTTCAAGGATCTGGTCGACAAAAAATTCGAGACCCTACTGAAAGCAGCTTTCACCTCAGTAGGTGCCATGGTTCAGCCAGCAGTAGCAGCCATTGGTGTTTGTCAGGCCCTGAAGGATCAGGCAAAACATATATTAAAGGACATGCCGGCTCAGCATACTCATGAATTAGCAGAATTCCCTAGGGCTCTCTGCTTTGCAATAGATGCTATTAAGGACTCCATCCAACAGGCATCCCGTTCATCTCTACTGATGGTTCACATGCGTCGCCTTTTGTGGCTAAAGAACTGGTCAGCAGAGGCACCCTGCAAAAAGCTTTTAGCAGGGTTTCCCTTTCATGGGGGAAGACTATTCGGGGAAGACCTAGATAAATATATCCACACCATATCAAGTGGAAAAAGTACTTCCTTACCGGTCAAGAAAAGACCGCGTGGGCCCACGTTTAAACGACAGGCCATTGCAGGCTCGGCCCCTTCGACTTCCCGTCAGTATCGACGGCCTCCCGGGCGTTCAGCAGTTAATAGCCGCCCACAGGGACAAGCCGCGGCAAACAAGAGGCCCTGGTCTCGCAAGCCGGCTAAACCAGTCATCAAGTCAGATTCATGAAGGGGCGCCCCCACTCTCTTGGGTGGGGGGAAGACTTCAGTTTTTCTCCGAAGTCTGGAAGGCCAGAATTCCCGACTCTTGGGTTCGGTCTGTAGTAGCCTCAGGCTACAAACTAGAGTTTTGAGAAATCCCCCCTCCTCATTTTCAGGGGTCAAGTCTTCCAAGCGACCCGTTAAAGAGGGCCTCTCTCGTAAAGGCGTTGGATCGCCTCTTGCTCCAAGGAGTAATTGTAGAAGTACCAACCCAAGAAAGGGGTCTGGGATTCTACTCCAACCTTTTTGTTATACCAAAACCCAATGGCGACGTCAGGCCTATGTTAGACCTCAAACGCCTAAATCGCTTTCTAAGGATTCAGACCTTTCGTATGGACTCCATACGTTCAGTGACAGCCAGCCTGCATCAGGGCGACTTTCTAGCATCTATAGACATAAAGGATGCATATCTGCATGTGCCGATTTACCCAGCACATCACAAGTTTCTTCGTTTTACGATAAATCAAAGTCATTACCAGTTCGTAGCCCTCCCTTTCGGGTTGGCAACAGCTCCACGGGTATTCACAAAGGTGTTAGCCCCGGTGCTAGCCGTCCTAAGGACAGAAGGCATCTTGGTCCTGGCATACCTGGACGATCTCCTGGTTATCGACAGATCAGCTTCCAACCTCAATCATGCAGTAGTCCGCACAGTGCGGCATCTAGAAGAGTTCGGGTGGATTGTGAACCAAGAAAAATCAAGGTTACAACCCACAAGACAGTTGGAATATCTAGGCTTTCGGTTAGATACAGAATGCCAGAGGGTATTTTTACCTCAAGAGAAGATCAGGTCGTTGATTCAAACGATTCAAATAGTCTTAGGCAAAAAGAAGCCGACTATTCGCCTATGCATGCGACTGCTGGGAAAGATGGTGGCCGCCTTCGAAGCAGCGCCCTATGCCCAGATCCATACCAGAATTCTGCAGGCAGCTATTCTCTCTGCTTGGAACAAGTCCATACAGGCATTAGACCGTCCATTAGTTCTTTCCCCAGGAGTCAGGCGCAGCCTGTACTGGTGGCTGATCCCTCAAAAATTATCAAAAGGGAAAACCTTTTGCCCCATCTCGTGGAAAATAGTAACCACAGATGCCAGCCTAACAGGTTGGGGGGCAATCTTAGGAAAACGGACCCAGCAGGGACAGTGGTCAGAGGCAGAAAGTCTGCTTCCCATCAATGTCCTAGAGATCAGAGCTGCTCGGTTGGCCCTGGTCGCCTGGACTCTCCCCCTGCAGGGTCTGCCAGTAAGGATACAGTCCGACAATGCCACGGCGGTGGCATACATAAACCACCAGGGGGGCACAAGGAGCCTAGCGGCTCAAAGGGAAGTAAACCTGATTTTTTCATGGGCCGAAGCCCATGTACCCTGCATCTCAGCAGTGTTCATCCCAGGGATAGACAATTCTCAAGCAGATTTTTTGAGTCGTCAACAGTTACTCCCGGGAGAGTGGTCTCTTCACCCCCAGGTATTCCAAGAGATTTGCCAAAGATTCGGAGTTCCCGATGTGGACATCATGGCAACAAGATTCAACAAGAAGTTGGACAAATTCGTATCCCGAGCCAGGGACCCCTCGGCCTACGGGACCGATGCGTTGGTTTGCCCCTGGCACCAGTTTTCTCTCCTGTATGCGTTCCCTCCACTACAGATGATTCCCCGCCTTCTACGAAGGATCAGGGTGGAGCGCAGGCCGGTGATCCTGGTGGCCCCAGCCTGGCCCAGAAGGGCTTGGTACGCACTCATCGTGAGGATGTCAGTAGGGGCACCGTGGCCACTCCCCCTGCGCCCAGATCTGCTGTCTCAAGGCCCGATCTACCACCCTGCTTCACAGCAGCTAAATTTGATGGCTTGGCGGCTGAATCCCTAATTCTTAAGGGCAGAGTCCTCTCAGCCCAAGTCATATCTACGTTAATTCAAGCTAGAAAGCCAGTCTCTAGAAATATCTATTACAGAGTCTGGAGAACCTATGTGGAGTGGTGCGAGTCTCAAGGAGGGCATCCTCGCAAGTTTTTTATTGACAGGATCTTGCGATTCCTCCAGGTTGGCGTTGACAAGGGGTTGGCTCTTAGTACTCTAAAGGGGCAGGTGTCTGCCTTATCGATATGGTTTCAAAGGCCTTTGGCCACACATTCGCTTGTGAAAACCTTTTTGCAGGGGGTCTTGCATGTAAATCCCCCTATTAGAGCTCCCCTCTAACCCTGGAATTTAAATCTGGTCTTGTCAGCTTTACAAAAGCAGCCGTTTGAACCTCTGACAGAAATCCCTCTTGTGCTGCTAACCCGAAAGTTGGTTTTCTTGGTGGCTATGGCTTCGGCCAGAAGGGTCTCCGAGCTGGCAGCCTTGTCTTGCAGGGAACCGTACCTGATTCTGCATAAGGACAGAGTGGTTCTGCGGCCTCAGCCTTCTTTCCTTCCTAAGGTCATATCCAGTTTTCACTTGAATCAGGACCTAGTCCTACCATCCTTCTTTCCTACTCCCCAGTCCAGAGAGGAAAGACTGCTTCATACTTTGGACGTGGTCCGAGCCATGAGGGTTTATCTCAAGGCTACAGAAAAGATTCGGAAAACAGATGTGCTTTTCGTTCTCCCGGATGGCCCCAAGAAGGGTCAGCCGGCTGCCAAGTCTTCCTTGGCTAGGTGGATTAAGCAGCTGATTTTTCAGGCCTATGGTCTGAAGCGCGTTCCACCTCCCTTATCAGTTAAAGCCCATTCTACGAGGGCCATGAGTGCCTCCTGGGCGGCACACCATCAGATCTCTATGGCACAGGTTTGCAAAGCGGCAACCTGGTCTTCCGTACATACGTTTACTAAATTTTATAAGTTGGACGTCGCAAAGGCTACGGACGCAGCATTTGGGCAGGCGGTCCTACGGGCAGCAGTATAGAATCCTCTGGCCCGGTTCACGCCCCCTTTTTTTCTGTTGGTGGAGCTATTTTTTCTCCTGATATATTTTCTGTTTGGCTATTTTTTGGCCTTACGGTCTCCCTCCCTTCATAGAGCATTGCTTTGGGACATCCCATATGTAATGGCTATGCGCTCTGTGTCCCGTGATGTACGATAAAGAAAAAAGGATTTTTAATAACAGCTTACCTGTAAAATCCTTTTCTTGAAGTACATCACGGGACACAGAGCTCCCACCCCTCTTTTGGGGAACATTGTGTAACCTCAGAGAAATTGCTTGCTACAAAACTAAAGCACTCTCAGTGGGAGGGGGTTATATAGGGAGGAACTTCCTGTGAAGTTGATTACACCAGTGTCCACACCTGAAGGTACCCATATAACCCATATGTAATGGCTATGCGCTCTGTGTCCCGTGATGTACTTCAAGAAAAGGATTTTACAGGTAAGCTGTTATTAAAAATCCTTTTTTTAAGTGACAAACTAAAAATTTAAAAGTAGAATTAAGGGCTCATTTCCACTGGCGTTTTTACAGCCACTTTTCTGAGCGTTTTTTGCAGCTTAAAAACGCCTGTCCATGTTAGTCTATGGCCTCATGCCTACCATGACGTTTTTGAGCTGTAGATGGCTGAGACGTTTTTAAGCTGCAAAAAAAACGCGGGACCAGTGCGTTCTGAAGCTCCAGCAATAGAGCTGTAAAAACGCCAGACATTAAAAAACGCTCAAAAGCGGCGTTTTTAAAGCTCCAACTCCAAAAAAAAAATATATATATATATATTTTTTCTAAAATAAACATGGACAGGCGTTTTTAAGCTGTAAAAAACGCTCAGAAAAGTGGCTGTAAAAACGCCAGTGGAAATGAAGCCTAACAGTCCCATGAATAAGTTGGGATGTGGCTGTACGGTAACCAGCTGTGACGTTTGACGTCTAATGAGCGAGTGAGGGTGGGATACAGATTGTACACCGTGGGTCTGCCGTGACCACAATACACCACCACTGGCTGTTAACAGGAGAATTGTCCTTTATGCTGACTTTATTTGGATTTATGTAAGATTTAGGGCCCTTTCACACCAGCGGACGAACGGTCCGCTTTTTCTAAGTCCGTTTACGGACTTAGAATGGTGCCCTATGGGATCATGGCTTTTATCGGATGAGTATCCGCTAATGTCTGTAATCACCCGCCTCTGTCTGGATCCGGTTTTTCAGATGGAAGAAAACCCTATTTTTCTTCCGTCTGGCGGAATGGATCGGATGAATACGGACACACGGTCCGTATTCATCCGATTCCCTATAGGGGAGAGCGGAGAAGAGACAGGGCGGTCCCTGCACAGTGTGCGGGGACCGCCCTGTCAGCCGCCAGCTCTGCTGGGATTTTACGGAGGATCCCCGCTGAGCAAACGGGCTAACTGAGCGGGTCCATTACGGATACGCTCCATGTGAAAGAGCCCTAATAGTTGAATATTTTTTTTATTAAATTGATTTTACGTTATCACACTATTGGAGCACTTATTTTATTTTCATGTGAGAGATCCTTTTCATGATCCGTTTGCACGGTTGGATATCACTGTTTGTATTTAACCCTTTGAGGGTAAAAGCGTTTATGCAGAGCATGAGAGTGCAAGGCACCTAAAGTTGGTGATTGCATTTCTTAAATGGGAGCGGAATCACTGTCAGATACGATGTGGTGAAAGATTTGCTATAGTACTGCGGCTATAGAAAGATTTAAAGAGTCAAATAACTGGATTATTTTTATGGACTTTAATTATTGTCACTAATTACTTTTCACTTGTCACATGGTGTTTATTTATTTGTTTTTCATTATAGTATTGATTGTAATATTTGTTTCATAGACAACTCCTCCTGAAGAACCGGTTCCATTCTGCGAAACTAGTTGAGGATAGACCTGTCTATCTCCACTACAACAGTGGTTATTTTATTAAATATTTGTTTGTTTTCGTATGTTATCTTTTTATGTGCATTAAACTAATTTTTATACTTTAAACTTTTGTGTTGTATCAGTCCTGAGATAGTCCATTACAATTATCCGGGGTGGGTAATTGGTCAGCTTCAGCAATTGCCCTCACATTCCCATCCCACTCTTGCTTCTCTATATCAATTTGGATGGTAGTACTATATTACGGCTTACTATATAATTTTATGTGAGGCTATACTCAAACCTTTGCATAGTATTGATTGTGATACTGTGAAATCAGCGCCACAATTTTCCTTTTACAATTTAAGTGACGGTTTTATATTGTGACTTTCAATTTGTAATTTTACAAGAATAAGCCAAAGTATTTTTCACTGTGGGAGACTATCTCTCCACTTATTTCTCATTTGCCATATAACTGTGTGGGAGAACCCCTCCTGGCCGCAGTCACTGATTGAGTAGCCAAAAAATACTTATAACAATTAGGAAATGCCATACCACCCTGCATTCTCCGTATGGGTTTAGTTTTCATTTTAATGAGGTTGACACGTCCCAATAGGGACAATGGCAAATTCTCCCATGCTTTCAGTTGCCCTAATCTCAAGTATTACTGGAGCTAGATTTAATGAAAGAAAATCTAAGGCCTGGGAGAAAATTAGAACTCCCAAATATTTAAATGTATCTACCCACTGTAAGGGGGGGGGGGGTCTGAGGGGTTGTCTTGAGGGGTTGTCTTGTCTTAGCTGCCTATTTAATGGGAAACAATAAAGATTTGGACCAGTTGACCTTAAGTCCCATGACAGAAGCAAAACCTTTAGGGCTCCCTGCAGTGACGGGCCCACATTATTGGCAAAGAGCAACATTTCGTCATTCTACAGGGTAACCCTTACCTCCAGCAGACCAATGCGAAGACCCTTGATGTGTGGGGAAGTACGTAAAGCCTCAGCCACTGGTTAAATGGCCAAAGCAAACAATGCCGGAGAAAGAGGGCAGCCCTGCCTAGTTCCCCTGTAAAGTCTAAAGAGGCAAGACATACCACCACTCAGGTGTACAGAGGAAGTGGGGCAGCTATATGACCTGAATCCATTTAATAAAGACCATAGGGAACCCCATTCTGCATATTGTTTTCCATAAAAAGGGCTACTCAACAGTGTCAAAGACCTTTTCTATATCCAGGGAGACCACCCTTCACAAACCTGTTTTGAGATGCTGAGCATGAGTTGGTATATAATCTGAGAAGATTGACATCAGTAGCTCTACGGTGGAATGCAACCTATTTACTCTGAATCTATCACCGTAGGTAACATTGGATAGAGTCGAATGGCAAGAAGTTTTTTTTAAATTTTGAAATCATTGTTCAACAGAGAAATGGGTCTGTATGAAGCACAGGAAGTATGATCCTTAGGGGATTTATATATTAGGGTTAGGTAAGCATGATACATGGAATCTGGTAGCTTCCCATCCGATAGACATTGTGTGTGTATACAAAGGCCAAAAGTGGTGCCAAGAGATCGCCTTATAAAAGTCAATTGGCAGGCCATCTGGGCCTGGAGCTTTCCCTAAGGGGAAGGACCTCCAAGGCCATAAAACGCTGTACCAGCACCTTTGGCTCCCTGTCCGAAAGCCAACTGAGTGCTAAGGGATTTAAGAGATCCTGTAGAGCATCAGGCTGAAAATCGGACGGTAGAACAGAGGTATATAATGTCCAGTAAAACCTTTTTAGGTGTTTCAAGATGTCTGAGGGGGTAGTCACTGAAGTCACTGTTCGCCATTAGAAGTAGTGAGTATGGAGATAGGCGTTAGTCGTTGGTCATGTTGGGCCATCATGGCCAAAAGGCGGCCATTCCTATCAACCTGTTCGAAGATCCGTTCAGGGGCGGACTGACAACTCATGGGGCCCCCGGACAATAGGAGATTATGGGACCCCCATGCAATATGAGATTATGGGACCCTCTGGGCAATAGGTGACTATGGGGCCCCCAGGCAATAGATTATTGGGCCACACAGTACACATATACAGTATACACACACTGTATACAGACACACAATATACAAACACAGTACACACACACACACACATACACACAGAATACACATACAGACACACAGTATACATACACACAGTACACACATACACACACTGAAAAGGTACTGGAGAGGCGGGGCAGCTGAAATCTTGGCATTTAAAATACATACTGTCCCTGGTTTTACTGAGGCTGGCAACCCTGATTGGGCCCCCTAGTGGCATGGGGCCCTCGGGCAGTGCCCAAGTGCCCGAATGGTCAGTCCACCCCTGGATCCGTTGTTTATTTTTATAGGTCTCTGATCTAGTGACTTCCGTCAGGTGTAGTTGTAAATCTCTCTGAGCAGTCATCAAGAGATCAAAATGGTCTGTGGTGGGGTCTTAGTTATATGACATGGTATGGTCTGTTACCAACTGTTGCAGAGACAGAGTTGTTGTTTTTTTTTTAATAACAGCAATGGAGGCAATATATTGCGCCCCTGTGTAAGCCTTGAATGCATCCCAGGTATTTTCTAGAGAGGAGGACCCTATATTATGTTCACAGAATTTGGTTAGTAGAGGCAGAATTTTCTTTGCAAGGTCTGGATGGGAGACCCAGTGAGAGCCTAAACGCCACAGTGCTGCATTTCGAGAGGCAGGAGAGCGAAACACTATGGCTAGGGGGCTGTGATCCGGTAAGTCACTTGGCAGGTAAAACACCTCCATTACATCTGCAGGCAGTGAGGGATTGGAAAGGCCAGGCCAATGCGAGACGCAGTTTATAGGAGGCTGATTAACAAGTATGACCTGGTATCAGGGTGTTTCCACCTCCAGATCTCTAGCAGACCTGCCGCCGGAGCCCAAGCAGGGAGATCTGCCCAATAGTTCCTGGAGGAAGTGGGCCTATCAAAGTTAGACGACATAGTCGCATTGAAGTCTCCCATAAGCAGTAGAGACAAACACACACATTAATCATGGCACAATGAGAATACATGCATGCACACCACTGTGGTCCCCTAGCACAGACACATCACATCCGCATCAAATTGGATTAGCACAAGCCCACCATGCAGGACTTGTGAGCAGCAACGCCACGGCTCCAATTATGTCACTGTACATTCATACACCATTCACACGGACCTGGGGATCACTTCTCCCTGGTCCTGGGGATCACTTTTCCACCACAAATGAGGGTTACACCCCTTTTCCGGCAGGAATGTCACCCCCACATTCCAAAATCATTCACAAACAGAACCAAAAAAATTATAATTTAAAAAAATGACCAGCAAAAAATAAAAATGCCCAGCAAAAATATAATTAAAAAAAAAAACACAACAAAGAAAACACAGAAAAGACAAAATCACTCTGCAAAACACTATCCAAAACAGTCAACAAATATCACAAAGACAAGCCACAAAGCAACAAACGCGAACAAACAACAGAACAAAAACACCTTGCTGTATAGGAAGGGATACAAAGGGATGTACTTTTGCAAAGGAAGGGCGTTTGTGTCTGTCTATTTAAGCTCTCTGCGTAGCTCACTAAGTTGCCCGGGTCCACTTCCAATTTCACTGATTGCGCCGTTCCCGAGTTGTAAGCATGCGCACAGAGGTGCTGACCATGGTCTGCTTCATGCGCACATGCGCGATCCGGCCGGCCCTTCATTTGCATGGGGTCACGGCTCATTTCAATGTAACACGCCCACGTCCTTCCCAATTTGAATTACTCTGCCTTACGCCTCGGGAATTACGTTGCACCGGCGCAAATTTCTGCGTAAATACTACGAGGATACGGTGATTGCGCCTCTACATTGCGCCGGTCTAACGTAAAGGAGGTGCGCTACTCCGGTCAAAATATGCGCCAATGTACCTGAATCTGGCCCAAAGTCTTTAGTTTACTAAAAAGTAGAAACAGTTGTTTAATATTGATTCTGCTGTTCCCCACAATAAGGCTGTGGGAGAAAGGGAGAGACCTTTTTATTCAAACTGGACAACGCATGTATACAACATTATATTATACAAATAATTAGTCTTTCTATATATTCACTTTATGGTATCTATTTATTCCACTGCTGCTGACTCATTAAAGTGCTCCACACACCTCTACAGGCAGTATTATATAATAATGAGTACAGCGCTGCTAAATAAGTAATATCATCAAACTCTATCATGTGCTGATTAATAGTTAATTAATACATTTCCAATAAACAAAAAAATCATCCTCCATTAAAAAAGTCTATTGTGTGTTATGTACTGTGCCACACTTCAGTGAATATAGTCATTCCAATCTGTGACATTATCATCTATTAGTAGTGCTGCTCACGAATATTCGCATTGCGAATATTCGCTACGAATATTGCATATTCGAGTATTCGCGAATTTCTCGAATATCGCGGCGAATATTCGCTATTTCGAATATTCGATATTTTTCAAATTTCGCAAAAAAATTCGCAATTTTTTTTTTTCAAATATCACGAATATTCGATATTAACGAATATTCGCAACCGCATATGTGAAATTTCGCTTTTTATTTATATAAAATATACCGAATATTCGTAAATATCGAATATTCGTGATATTTTATAAAAAAAAAAAAAAAATCGCGAAATTTCACATTTTTTTTTTTTATAAAATATCACGAATATTCGATATTAACGAATATTCGCGAATATTCTTCGAAATATTCGCGAAATATCGCGAAATCTAATATGGCGTATTCCGCTCATCACTATCTATTAGTGCCTCCACCTTACACACCAGCTGCTCACCTCCTCTTTTGACCTATAAATTATAATAAGTCAAACATGCATCTTCCCTTTTAAGGATGGGGTAATATGTATTGCCACCTCTCACCTTCTTCCAGTCCTCCTTTACTATAGATTGTTTTCCTCTAATCTAGAATAAATGGATAAATATCACCACATTTTTATGAATTTATATATTCTCAAAGAAAAAATATATTTTTCCATAGTGATTCTCTGTTTAAAGTAATCAGTTTTATTAAAACAAAAAATATTCTTCACTCACATTTATAAGTGCGCTAAGAACGGTGCACTGCATATAAATGTTTTACAGGTATAGGTATGGTGGCCCCCTCAGGTATATCCATACTTTCATGCTACAGACCAAACACTGGCTTACTTCTTGGTAGAACATGTGACTCCACCGTCTCCATCCCTTACGCGTTACGCCAATTGAGTGGCTTCATCAGATGATTTTTTAAATCAGTGGACCAGAGAATGGGGGTGGGACAGAGGTAAGAGTATTAGCGGTGCATGTAGCATGCTGCACTGAAATGTATTTAATGGCAGGCATCAGTGTAAGGAAAAATATCCCAGCATCTGTGTTAGTAGGAGGACAAAATGCTACCGCAATGGTGTTAAGGGGAGGAACAAAAATTGTGATAGTATGTGCTCTGTACTGACAGTGATCCCAGCTATTCACAGGGCCACCAATCAGTGGGTACCACTGGTTTCCCTGTATGGAGCCTGGGCCGCTTATTGAAATGATGACAAGCAGAAGGAAGGGGAACCTGGACAAGAGGACCGGCGGAGGAAGCAATTACTGGATCTGATTCCCTATAGTTTCTCATCGGCTTCTCCTCTCCCTCTCACCAGCTTTCAGCTGCTGGAGGTGGGAACTACAAGGGATCAGATCCAGTAAATGTCATCCTTCTCTTGTCCAGGTTCTCCTTCCTTCTGCAGCCCAGGACCCTCTGTGTGCTCCCCTAGTCCCCCTCCCCTCCCCCTTCCCACAGCACTGACATGGAAACAGGCAAACAGCATTGAGGCACAAATCACTAGGTTAAAGGCAATGTTTCAAAGCACACTAAAACCTTTGTCATTGAAAGCAAGTAGAGTATCTTCTATCCTTTTTGTCATCTTTCTCTTCTCTCTTGCAGCTCAGCTTTCTATGAGAGTGAAATAGAGTGGAGCAACATGCATGGGTAGGGAACAAAGCCAAGTGCTCGCTTGTGGTTTTCCGGGCCCGCGCATCCAATGCTCAGTACGTCCTGCCATCTGCAGGATGAAGAGGAGAGGGCAACGAATCGATCATCTGCAAAATGAAAGTCTGTAGTAAAGTCCACTGTGTATTTTTGCCTACAGATAAGCCTATAACAAGGCTTACCTGTAGGTGAAATAAATATCTCCTAAACGTGCAGTGTTTAGGAGATATTCACACTGGATGCAGCTGGTGACATCACCAGCGCATGGGCTCTGAAGGTCTGCATACATGGGAGCGACATCATTGCGAGGCATACTAGCACATTATGCAATTGCCTTATATGGGACATTTTTTTTTTTACTGCTGTGGTTTACAACCGCTTTAAGCATTCTTTAAGGCCCCTTTCACACTGGGGCGGGAGGTGCAGTGGCAGTAAAGCGCTGTTACTTTTAGCATCACTTTACCGTCGGAATTGCGGCGGTATTCGGCCGCTAGTGGTGCGGTTTTACCCCCCGCTAGCAGGCTTTCACACTGGAGAAACAGCAGCCGCAGTTTCAGGTTGGTTTTTAGCCCAATAGCGCCTGCAAACTGCCACAGTGTGAAAGGGGTCTTACAAAATGGAGCACAGCATATTATTGTACTGAGGACAAGGAAATGCTTGTCAGTAATGGTGAACTATCCCTTTTAAATAGAACCAAAATCCGATCCCTAATTTCATAAAGCTTTAACATGTTACTCAAATTTCAAAAATCTTTTTTAGACTATTAAATGTACAGGTTTCATGTTACGGGGGACGCCTGTCTCTCTGCAGAAGAATACAAGTGACTGTGTGTGTACACATTGTACAACTGGCTCTAGAGTGTGTGTACATTGATGGAAAATTAATGAAAATGGCTGAAAAATTGAGAATACCAGAAATGCTGAGATACAAAATAGGGTGAAAAAAGTTAAAACCATATTTTAAGACAGTGGTTTATGGTACACAGAAAGCTAAATGTTGTCCTGTACGGGCTGGGAAATCTAGGTATCTATATTTTATACATAGTCACATTGGTCCAGCGGTCCAACTGTGACTATGTGCAGTACACTATATGCCATACCAGGTCAATGCCCCAGGAAGGTGGAAATCACTGAAATAGACACCGCTGGTCTCCATTTGCTTCCAGGTCCTGTGCTGAGTGGCTGCACCGCTGCATGCTGACTATTGGCTCATACCTTGTAAAACAATCCATTCAGTTTTTAATAAATATGAAAGGCAAAACATTTGTGATATAAAAAACATTATAAAAATCCCCCCCCCCCCCCCAGTTTTCATAAGCGATCACATAAGTGGCTTAGATATGCAATGGTGGAAAAAAACACAGTTCACTGAGCTTCTCAGTGAATGGCTGTACGTGGGGGTGGTGGGGAGAGATGTCATGTCAGCACAAGTCTGATCAATTGAAGGACAGGCAGGCTGTTCTTCCACCACAGCCAGAGAACAGACCACAATTAGGTGTGTGCACAGGGTGTGCCGGGTATGCTTTGGCATAACCTAATCACCCCACATGCTCATTAGCGCTCTTTGTGCTGGCAGGATGATAGGAAAGATCTCCGGCTTACCAGTTCTGCCTTAAGAGAAGTGTTTATGCACTTATTTTTTACTTGCCGGTGATCTGACGATATGGTGCCTCCTATCAATATGGGTCCCCTCTTGACTGCGCAGGCGTCACTGAACCTGAGCAGCTGTAGCAAGGGGTCCAGGGCGACGTGAAATTTGCTGTAAGTGACCAGTCGGCCTCACGTCCTCGCTTCACTCAGACGGCTCACTCGGCCTACTGGCTCTTTTTTTTAACATTCTCTAATCCACGTGGATGTTAACAAATGAGCTGGATGCCGCCCGAGGTTCGGAGATTTCCGCGGGCTTCGTCTGCGCCTGCGCAGTCAAGCAGGGAACCATATCGATACATATCTTGACGATCTAGAGAAATTAGATCGACAAGACACCGGCAAGGAGATCAATGTGCCAGGGTCATATATATATATAAACACACACACGTGTTTGAGCTTCAGGGTGCACACCCTAATACAATAGGGTAGTATCTCTCAACTATCTCAGTTAGTGACGAAAGGACAACTCATACATCTGAACTTGGAAAATTGGTGTAGTTTCTGTGCAGTTTTAGGTTGAACTTGTACGAGTGTTGCAGCACATGTTATAGCTTGTCTTACTTGTGTTTTTCCTTTCCCTTGTTGAAAAAAAATGAAAAGTTTGCTAATTTCTTTAAAGCTTTAACAAATGTGTTAAAAAATGTTGATGCGTGCATTTTTGTGTATGACCATTCATTCCTATGGGTCTAAACCAAAGCATTAGCGAAATGAGTCTACGTCATAGACTGTTTTTTTCTTTTTTAAACATACTGCAATGCAGCCCTTGAGTGTGATCTCCTGTGACTTTCCTTCATGTTATTCGTGTTTGTTTTTTTATCCATGGATCACTAACTATCCAGGCTCAGTGCTGGGATTTTTTTTTTTTTTTTTTTAGCACAGAGCCATGAGGATTTGGCACAGATAAAGTGTTGAGGATGGGTCAAATATTAAAGGCTGACTTTAGGGGTTAGGATAAGTTTTAGAATTAGTGTGAGGAACAAATGTGCTTAACTATGAGCTTTAACTTGGATTAAATTGGAACTGCAGCCAAAAATGATAAACGGTCCCTTGCTCTGTTCTCATTACATATACAGTACATATTGACACATAGCTCTAAAGTGATTCTAAGGGCTCTTTCACACGTCCGTTCAGTTCGTCCGTTTTTTGGACGTCCGTTAACGGACCTCAATGCTTCCCTATGGGTTAGCGTCCGTTAGCTGATGAGCATCCGCTAACGTCCGTTAACATCCGTCTGCGGTAAGCTCCGTTTTTGTGGACGGAAGAAAACCCTATTTTTCTTCCGTCAAAAAAACGGAACGGACGAAAAACGGACGTTAGCGGATGATCCGTTTACCATCCGATCCGCTAACGTCAGTTTTTCATCAAAATATGTAAAAAAAAAAAACGGATGAAAAAACTAATGAAAAAAACTGATGAAAAACGGACGGAAAACGGAACGGAAACTGATGTAAACGGACGGAAAACGGACGAAAAACGGATGAAAAAACGGATCAACTGAAGGGGGAAAAAACTGATCTAAAAAACTGAACGGACGTGTGAAAGAGCCCTTAAGCTTCATTTTATTTTTAAACAACAAACGTCATACACACCTGCTTTGTGCAATGGTTGTGCACAGAGCAGCCCCTATCCTCCTCCTCTGGGGTCCCACACCAGCACTTCTGTCTCCTTCTCTTCAGTGAGTGCCCCCAGTGCCGGGACAAGGTCATCTAGAGCCCGGGGCAAACTTGCCAAACTGCGCCCCCCCCCCCACTCCCCAAGATGTATGAGCATTATGTGTCAGCAAAAATCCCCTCCAAGAAACACTTAGCACTTATCCACATGCTTACCCCCTAAGCATAAACTGGCCCTCCTCCCAGTACAAATCCCCCCACCCTCTGAAATCCCTCTCCCACCACAAATCTTTGCCCCTCCCCATCCCCCAGTTCAAATGCCCCCTCCAACCTAAAATGTTCCCTTCTCAAACACACCCCCCCACTTCAAATCCCCCATCCCCCTTCTCAACACAAATCCCAAAAATCAACACTCTTAGCACCCCCCCCCCAAATTTTTTTTTTCCCAAATAATACTTGCCCCTGCTGCCCTCCAAATTCCCCCTTCCTACACAAATACCCTCCCCCCATCTCCTTGTGGTGCCCAATCCCCACCTCACATTATACCACAGTGCCCAGGACAACTTCCCCTCCTGCTCACCCCTTGTCCCGGCCCTAAGTGCCCCCCATAAAAAGTGTAGCGGGGGTCATACTGTTAAAGACTTTTGGTAATCTTGCATACCTAAGCCAAGGTGACCAGTATTGCTTTAAGGATCGCTCCGCAAGCACCTGTGTTGATTGTACCTGTAGACTTAGTTTTACTACCCCTTTTAGATTACAAACAAATTAAAGTGCACCAACATATTTACAGTAGATCTCACCCTCGAGGAACATTTTGGAGGCCTGGTCAAGGTTATTTGCAAGTGCACTTGAAGGAATTGCCCACTAGGGGAAGCTTGCGAGCATAGACAATCCATAGTTACTTAAAGACTCTATAATATTAGTATTTTAGTTGGTTTTAACTGACTTTCGCAAGGGCCCTTGCAGAGTCAGCTGATATGTACCTGCATTTATTAATCTGTTGTTAATCTGTTATTTCTTCATCTATATGCCAAGTAAAGTTACGCTTGGTTTACTATATTAATTGTGTGAGGTGTGTTTTCTCCTGAGGACTGCAATCAAAAGAAAGGTAACAACAATATTGCATGTCACTATATATATTTTATGTGTGTGTTATTGTGGTCCTAGCCAACGTGGGATTCACAATATATTTGCATTTGCTTGGTGTGCCAAGGGAGGGTTTGAGCCACTTAAAGGGGTGAATAGATTAGAGACTAGACCCACAACTAATCAGCAGCTCCATCGGTAGTACCGCTACACAAGCAACTTCCTATGGGGGCACTCATGCAGGCTCGAACTCGAGTCACGCTGCCTGTGTCCATAGACACAGACAATACAGCCCGGACCCGCCCCCTCATCACAAGATTTGTTGGACAGCAGCAGGTACCAATGGCTGGAGAGAGTGGAGAGATAGATACAGCTTTTGGGCACAATGCTTGATCGAGATTGGGCTCAGGTAAGCAATTGGGGGGATTCTAATAACAGAAGGCTTTTTACCTTAATGCAAAGAATAACTTTCAATTATTATAATGAATTTACTTGTGATCCTGTTGTTCCCCTCTGTCTGTTTTCCCCCACCTACCTTATGTGTCCATCCAGGTCCTTTTCTGTTTTTTAGATTCTAAACATGGCGGATCGAAGGTAGCCTGATGTAATATAAACAGACATAAGTCAAATGATCGACTGCTGTAAAGCGGGGGGCGGGGGGGGGGGGGGCGGACACACACTGATCAAAATTCGTCTGGTCCCCGGCCAAATTTTGATCAGTGTATGGCCAGCTTTAGTGTATTGATAATTTTGTTTCAAATTTCAGAAAGCAATGAGAACAGCCATGTTGTTATCCGACATCAAAGTACACAATAAATAATAATGTCTATAAAGTTGGCATACATATTCATGTTTGAAAAAACGCCTTGAAGGTGCACAGCTTGCATAAATGGAATATACGGGCACATGTTTGAGTGCTATAGAGCTGTATACTGGCTCCTGGATTTCTGAAGCACAAAGCAGCTCCAAAACAGCACCAAACGTACAAGGATAAATAGTGAAAACGTGACTGTACGATATGTGTAGGAGGATAATGCCTGGCTCTTAGGCACTGTTCCTGGCAACAGCTCTTCAAAGAAGCAAGTTAGTGCTAAACAGATTTCATAGCAGGAGCTAATAAGCAAGAGACCAAAACAAGCTCTTATTAGCACAAAGACGCGTGACTGAAGCAATAACTATGGTCTACTATTGTTTGTTAAACTCTTTTATTGTATGTTTTTTACTTTACTTGAGCCAGAATATTGTACTTTGCAGAATACATCTATTCTAACCCCTTTACCAGTTGTAAATTTAAGTTTAAACCATTTCTAGACCCTTTTTATACATCATTTTAATATACACCATATTACCAAAAGTATTGGGACACTTGTCTTTAAACACACTGGAACTGTAACCACTTCATTACTGGGCACTTAAACCCCCTTCGTGCCCAGACCAATTTTCAGCTTTCAGCGCTGATGCATTCTGAATGACAATTTGCGCGGTCATACAACACTGTACCCAAATTATATTTTTATAATTTTTTCCCCACAAATAGAGCTTTCTTTTGGTGGTATTTGATCATCTCTGCAATTTTCATTTTTTGCGCTATAAACAGAAAAAGACAGAAAATTTTGAAAAAAAAACACAATATTTTTTTCTTTTTGTTATAATAATATCCTAATTTTTTTAAAAAAATAATATTTTTCCCTCAGTTTAAGCTGATACGTATTCTTCTACATATTTTTGTTTAAAAAAATCGCAATAAGCGTTTATTGATTGGTTTACGCAAAAGTTATAGTGCCTACAAAATAGGTATAGATTTATGATTTATTTTTTATTTTTTACTAGTAATGGGGGAGATCTGCGTTTTTTTTTGTCAGGCCTGCGATATTGCGGCGGACATATTGGACACTTTTGATACAATTTTGGGACCATTCACATTTATACAGCGATCAGTGCTATAAAAATGCACTAATTACTGTATAAATGTGACTGGCAGGGAAGGGGTTAACACTAGGGGGTGAGGAAGGGGTTAAATGTATTCCCTGGGTGTGTTCTACCTGTGTGGGGGGTGACTGGGGGAGGTGACCGACGCTGTGACCCTATGTACAAGGGACACAGATCGGTCTCCTCTCTCCCTGACAGCACGTGGATCTCTGTGTTTACACACAGAGCTCCACGTCCCTGCTGTCACCTGCTGGGACTGCCGATCGCGTGCACCGCGGACATCGCGGCTGCCAGGCACACGCATCGGCTTCCCAGCGATGCGACGGCACAGTGTTTACCCGTTGCGCGCCCCCCGGCGGCGCGCACGGGTAATGTAAACAAAAGCCGTCCAAAGACGTCCACCTGGCACTTCAGGTCGGCGCTGCAGACGTCTTTTGACGATAGCGCCGACCTGAAGTGGTTAATGGCATCCTAGTCTTAGACCCTTTTCACGCTGAACGCGCTGTCCGTTTTAGTAGCGTTATTTAAGCAGCGCTTTTGCAATGCTTTTTAGCTGCTAGCGGGGTGCTTTTAACCTCCAAAAAGGGGTGAAAACTCAATCTTTTCAGGAACTTTGAAAGCACTGCCCATTCATTCCAATGGGCAGGGTGGTTTGGGAGCGCTAAATACAGCGCTCCCAACCCACCCCATAGATGCTGATTGCAAGACTTTTCATAACGTCCCACAAGAGCACTGCCCGAGTGTGAAAAGTCACACTGGAATGAATGGGAAGTGGTTTTTAGGTGCTTAGCAGAGGCTATTTCCAGCACTAAAGCACCTGAAAACCTCCACAGGGGGAAAGGGGTCTAAGTCTGTGAGTTCAATATTGAGTTGGCCCAAAACTTTGCAGCTATAACAGCTTCAACTCTTCTGGGAAGGCTGTACACAAGGTTTAGGAGTGTGTCTATGGGAATGTTTGACCATTCTTCCAGAAGCGCATTTGTGAGGTCAGGCACTGATGTTGGACGAGAAGGCCAGGCTCAAAGTCTCCAGTCAATATCATCCCAAAGGTGTTGTATTGGGTTGAGGTCAGGACACTGTGCAAGCCAGTCAAGTTCCTCCACTCCAAACTCACTCATCCATGTCTTTATGGACCTTGCTTTGTGTACTGGTCCAAATCATTTGGTAGAGGGGGGATTATGATATGGGGTTGTTTTTCAGGGGTTGGGTTTAGCCCCTTATTTCCAGTGAAGGGAACTCTTAAGGCATCAGCCTAGCAAGACATTTTGGACAATTTCATGCTCCCAACTTTGTGGGAACAGTTTGGGGATGGCCCCTTCCTGTTCCAACATGACTGCGCACCAGTGCATAAAGCAAGGTCCATAAAGACATGGATGAGCAATTTTGGGATGGAAGACCTGGATCACAGTCTCCGCTCTAATTCATCACAAAGGTGTTCTAATGGGTTGAGGTCGGAACTCTGTGCAGTCCAGTCAAGTTCCTCCACCACAAACTCACTGATTCATGTCTTTATGACCTTGTTTTGTAGTGGATCTAATGTCAGAAAGTTGATTTTTGGGTGAACCTCCGCTTTAAGCCCTGTACACACGGCCGGGAATCCAGTCAGGAAAAAAAACGTTGGTTTTCCTCACGGGATTCTTGGCAAGCTTGGCTTGCCAAGCCGTGCATATAGACGGCCAATCAAAAGAACCGCCGTTCTTTTGAATGGCAAGAACGCGGTGACGTGATTGAATACACCCTTCACTATGCCTTGTATGCTACCGCGCATGTGTTGAAGGCTTATCGAGCATGCACGGGTTTACTTTCGGACAGGTAAGCAAAGTTTGCTGAGCAAACAGATGACTGGTTTTCTCAGCCGGGAATCCCAACGGGAAAATAGAGAGCCAGGTTCTCTATTTTCCCATCGGGATTCCCAGCTGTTTTCCTGACGGGAAAATGCTAGTGAGCATACACACAACAGGATTCCTGGCCAAATGCTCGTGTGTACGAGGCTTCACCCTGGTTAGATCATTTAAATCAAATCCCTGTTGTTCCCCACAGATAACAGTGGCAATGGATCTGCAGTTTGGATAAATGTTCGAACGTTAACAACTATAGTTAGCAAGTCATTGATGTTATTGCTATGGCCTTTAACGTCTGGTTTATACATCTCTCGCTTTATAACACATTTGCTTGCTGGTGAAATAGTTCATTATTATAACACATAAAAGTCACACCAACTTATTATTCTGCGCAAAGAAGACCATATTGTGCCACATACTCCCGCACGCTCCCGATGCTCGTGCAACTCTGCAAGGGGTGGGTGTATTTAGACCGCCGGAATGGTCTCCCAGCCAGGGGAAGAGAGAGGAGAGGAAGAGGTGAGCTGTCCGTATCAGTAGAGAGCGGAATTGCCCACTGTAATAGCTTTCATTAGAATTTCCAGTGTTCCCGCGGCTCACTTCACATAGCTCCACCCCTTGGCCTGGCCCCTTTGATAGACAGAGCGCTGGTCCAATGCGGGACATGTGACGTCATCAAAGGCGTCGGGCCAAGAGGTGGGGCTATGTGACGATGAGCCCCGGGAAGATGGGAAATTCAAATGAAAGCTATTACAGTGGGCAATCCCGCTCTCTGCTGATCCGGCCGGCTTGCCTCTTCCTCTGCACATGTAAGGCTGTATTGGGCACAGGCAACGCTGTATTGGGCACAGGTCACGCTGTATGGGGCACAGACGGGGAGGGGCCTCCAGCAGATTGACAGCCTGAGCTCTGTTTCTGTGTTTTGTGTGTTTTTCCCTCCAATCAGCTCTTAGAGCTCTCTTTACTAAGCTCTGCAGAGTGTAACTTCAGCTCTCTGCCCCCTGCTTTCTGACAGCTCAGACAAAAATGGATGTAGAGAAGAGAAGACCGCAGATAAACAGGTACAACTTATGTAGCAGGATGTGTTTAAACTCTGTGTATCACTTGAGTCCAGTTAATTCACTGGATATATGTAAGGGTTTGCAACCACTTTAATTAACCCCTTTCTGCTGCTTGCCTACCTTGCTCTGTTCTGGCAGCAAGTGTGCTGAATTCCTGAGTTCTTGTAACAAAAATGACAGCGCTGAAATTCTGGTGGTGAAATAAGCTGATTTGTACACTAATTTATATACACTCACCAGTCACTTTATAAGGTACACCTTGCTAGTACCGGGTTGGACCCCCTTTAGCCTTCAGAACTCCCTTAATTATTCATGGCATAGAATCAACAAGGTGTTGGAAACATTCCTCAGAGATTTTAGTCCATATTGACATGACATAACATCGCACAGTTTCTGCAGATTTGTCAGCTGCACATCCATGATGCAAATCTCCTGTTCCACCATATCTCAAATATGCTCTATTGGATTGAGATCTGGTGACTGTGGAGGCCATTGGAGTGCAGAGATCTCATTGTGATGTTCAAGAAACCTGTGGTGAGATGATTTGACCTTTGTGACATGGTGCATTGTCCTGCTGCAAGTAGCCATCAGAAGATGGGTACACTGTAGTCATAAAGGGATGGACATGGGCAGAAACAATACTCAGGAAGGCCGTGGCATTTAAACTATGCTCAATTGGTACTAAGGGGCCCAAAGTGTGCCAAGAAAAAATCTCCCACACCATTACACCACCAGCCTGACCCATTGATCCATGCTTTCATGTTTGTACCTAACTCTGACGCTACCATCTGAATGTTGCAACTGAAATTGAGACCCATCAGACCAGGCAACATTTTGCCAATATTCTATTGTTCAATTTTTGTGAGCCTGTGCAAATTGTAGCCTCAGTTTCCTGTTCTTAGCTGACAGGAGTGGCACCCGGTGTGATCTTGAATGAATGAATGAAAACTTATATAGCGCAGCACATGCGAAGTAAATCGCCTCTGCTGCTGTAGCTCATCTGCTTCAAAATTTGATGTGTTGTGGGTTCAGAGATGGTACTCTGCATACTTTGTTTGTAACAAGTAGTTATTTGAGTTACTGTTGCCTTTCTATCATCTCAAACCACTCTGCTCATTCTCCTCTGACCTCTGACATTAACAAGGCATTTATCTCCACACATCTGCCGCTCACTGGACATTTTTCTTTTTTTGGACCAGTCTCTGTAAACCCTAGAGATGGCTGTGCGTGAAAATCCCAGCAGATCAGCAGTTTTTGAAATACTTAGACCAGCCCGTCTGGCAAAAACAACCATGCCATGTTCAAAGTCACTTAAATCCCCTTTCTTTTCCATTCTGATGCTCAGTTTCAATTTCATCAAATCGTCTTCACCATGTCTAGATGCCTAAATGCATTGAGTTGCTGCCATTTGATTGGCTGATTAGCATAGGCGTGCGCAGCCTAGCCTATTGCATTAGGGTGTGCCCCCTCCAATTTTTAAACACACATGCACAGTGGAGCAATGGATAGTGTTAGGGATGAGATTGGTGTCAGTAGTTTTTTGTTTTTAATATTTTATTTTTTTATAAAAATTTTTTTTTCAAATATAACGTTTATTTCTTTTTCACTACTTACAAACATAAAAGAAAAGAAGAAACATACATATATACAGGACTACAATACTGTCCAAAAAAGGGGAAATCAAAGAAACACGTGCATTCTTATCCCGGACAGGGCCAAACATTTGCAGATGTACAAAGCACAACATGAGAAAACATCGGCTCTACTTTATAATTTTTTTAAGTTCATTTTGTTTATAATATATATATATATTTTTAAAATAACAAAATAAAATAATAAAATAAATAAATATACCGTACTTTTCGGACCATAAGGCGCACCGGGTTATAAGGCGCACTATCATTAAGCGCCTGTTAACAGGTTTTTTTTCCATACATAAGGCGCACGGGTTATAAGGCGCACGCGGGTAGAGAAAATTAATGAATGAATGCACACACCTCTGTCACACGCAAGCGCCAACTCCGAAATGCCGTCGCATTCCAGTGACGTCACCGTGGCTCACGCTGCGCCCCATGCCTCGCTTTCAACAGTGTCACCGTACCAGCTAGATCCACTGCTATACGAACGGTTCGACATAGAGGGGCATAGGAGCATTTTACAGCTTACATCTGGTGCGGAAGGACGTTACATTAGGGACTATTTCCATGATCTACATGCCGGATCTCTACTATTTACATGTAAGTGGATGCTGTAAACCTATCATGTATGTCTGTAATGTTCAATACAACCAAACATTAGGCGCACCGCATTATAAGGCGCACTTTTGAGAAAATGAAAGGATTTTAAGTGCGCCTTATGGTCCGAAAAATACGGTATATATTTTTTTTACAATGTTAGGAGCCCCATTGAGGGGCATTGGTATAGAAAGAGAAAGAGGTCGAGGACAGAGATTTTCCAGTCCATTTCTCTGTAGCCTCAGCTGCCATGGGGATTAAGCAGGGGGAATCTGCATTGCACAGGAGGATTAGGGTGTGCCCAGGCACAACTGGCACACCCTGTGCGCACGCCTATGCCGGTGAGTGTTGAATTCGGTGGGTTTCTATACACCTCAGTGCTCAACATTCCTAATATGCTTTAGTCCTGTTGTGTTTATTTGCTTCAAAGCGTTTAAACTGTAATAACCTTTATGTTTATTGTTCATGGTAAATGTTCTTGAACTTCTTTGACTTCAATGTATAGTTTCTGATGCAAAGCATATACACACATTCTTTCCTACAATGCATGACTTGTTAAGCTGTAGGCAGTTCCCTTGTTTGGAAACTCTTAAGAACATACACATTCAAACTATTTTTTTAACATAGTGTACATTGCTTAAAGGTGTGTGTGTGTGTGTGTGTACTTTGCACCCAACTATACAAGTACAAATCAGGTTTGTTTCCTGCATGGACGTTAATATACTGTACACCCTTTAATAAATGATCATATAGATAAAAACATGAATAGTTAACATTAGTGTTTATTCACGGTAAATCAATAATTTTCTGTCTTTGATCAAGCAAAGATGTCATCATTGCTTAGATTTGAACAAGTAGACCCAGATGTCAGCAGAAGGTTATGTCTGTGTATAATTTTATGTGAAGAGAAATGATGGTACATACTGGTACCATGTACGTAGCTAAAGTATTCAACACATTCCAGACTTCAAATCTCATAGCAGTCTTGTACTGTGGTTGAAAGTATAAAATAGTCAGGGAACTAGCATAGCATATATATATATATATATATATATATATATATATATATATATATATATATATATATATATACACACACACTGTGGGCCAGATTCAGGTAGATGGGCGAATCTTTAATTTGGAGTAACGTTTCTCATTTACGTTACTCCGCCAAAACTTTAGGAGCAAGTACTGTTATTCACAAAGCACTTGCTCCTAAAGTTGCGGCGGCGTAGCGAAAATGAGCCGGCGGAATTCAAATTGGGCGGGTAGGGGGCGTGTATTATTATAACTAGGCGCGATCCCGCGGCGAACGTACTGCGCATGCGTCGACTGTCAGTGCGCATGCTCCAAATTCTGTCAGTGAACGTCAATCCCCATTCACGGACGTTTTACGCAAACGACTCAAATTTTTTTTTTTTTCGACGCGATGACGACGGCCATACTTAACATAGGATACTCCACTAGGGGGCTGCTTTATCTTTACGCCGCGTATCTCTTACGGAAACGCCGGAAAGTCACTGCATCGGGCCCGAATACGATCGTGAATTGCCGATTCTTGCTGATTAACATATTCTCGGCGTTAATCAGCGGGAACGCCCCCGGCGCCATTTTTAATATTGCAGTTCCGATACGACGGCGAAATACAATTACGCCGCTCGTATAGTAACTCCAACCCGGCGTTTCTTGTTTTCTGCTTACTGAAAACAGAAACGCCGGCTCAAAGTGAGAGTTAGGCTGGAGTATCACTGATACTCCAGAGTAACTCTAGCTGAATCTGGCCCTATGGGTCAGATTCACGTAGAGCGGCGCATCTTTCTGCCGGCGTAACACAGAGAGCCAAGAAGAGTATTCACAAAGCACTCACTCCCTACGTTGCGCCGGCGTTATGTAAAATCGTCTGCGTAAGCCGGCCTAATTCTAAGTAGGCGTGATACATGTAAATGAACCGTGACCCCATGCAAATAGATGGCCGAACGAACTTCGCATGCGCCATCCCGTGGACGCTTACCAGTGCGCATGCTCAGAATCACGTCGGAACGACCGCCTAAGATACGTCGAATCACTGAACGTAACCTACGCCCAGCCCTATTCACGTAGTACTACGTAAACGACGTAAAATTCGACGGCTGTTCCGACGTCCATACCTTAGCATGACTTACCCCTGCTTTATGAGGGGTAACTTTACGCCGGACGTACGCCTTACGTAAACGGCGTATATGGCGCAAGGACATTCGTGAATAGGCGTATCTCGGTCATTTACATATTCGGCGCGTAAATCAATGGAAGCGCTCCTTGCGGCCAGCGTAAATTTGCGCCCAAGATACGACGGCGTAGTTCACTTAAGACGGTCGTATGAAGCCAAATTTCAGGCGTATCTTGTATTAAGAATCAGGCGCATAGATACAACGGCGCATCTGTGCACTTACGCTGCGTATCTCAAGATATGCCAGCATAAGTGTTTCCTGAATCCGGGCCTAAATGATCAAAAGTATTGTGACACCTACCTTTACACCAGTGTTTCTCAATTCCAGTCCTCACGCCCCCCCAACAGGTCAGGTTTTCAGGATTTCCATTATTTTGCACAGGTGATTTGATCAGTTTCACTGCCTTAGTAATTCCCACAGCCTTTTCATCTGAGGGAAATCCTGAAAACATGACCTGTTGGCGGGGCGTGAGGACTGGAATTGAGAAACACTGCCTTACACGCACATCCCAGTCTTAGTCCATAGCGTTTAATATTGAGATGGCCCACCCTTTGTGGCTATAACAGCTTCAACTCTTTTAGGAAGGCTGTTCACAAGGTTTAGGAGAGTGTCTATGGGAATGTTTGACCGTTCTTCCAGAAGCGCAGAATTCTGGCCCGGCTCACAGTCTCCGTTTAAGGATAGGATTCTGTCAAGTTTCTCCACCCCAAACTCGCTCATCCATGTCTTTATGGCACTTGCTTTGTGCAGTGGTCCAAATCATTTGGCGGAATGGGGTATATGGTGCGGGGTCGTTTCTCAGGGGTTGGGCTTGGCCCCTTATTTCCAGTGAAGGGAATTCTTAAGGCGTGAGCATACCAAGACATTTTGGACAATTTCATGCTCCCAACTTTGTGGGAACAGTTTGGGGATGGCCCCTTCATGTTCCAACATGACTGCGCACCAGTGCACAAAGCAAGATTCATAAAGACATGGATGAGCAAGATTGGGGTGAAGGAACTTGATTGGCCTGCACAAAGTCCTGACCTCAACCGATAGAACACCTTTGGAATGAATTAGAGCGGGGACTGTGAGCCAGGCCTTGTTGTCCACATCTGTAACTGACCTCAAAAACTAGCTTCTGGAAGAATGGTCAAACATTCCCATAGTCACACTCCTAAACCTTGTGGACATCCTTCCCAGAAGAGTTGAAGCTGTTATAGCTGCAAAGGGTGGGCCAACTCAAGTTTGAACCACACAGACTAATGTCGCTAACAGACGATCGAACATTTCCCGACGGATGTTGGCTCAAACTTGTCTTGCATACACACGGTCACACTCCCTCCCCAGATGATGCCTTATTAGGAGAAACGTGTTAGGCGGGCTTCGCTGATGCCACTGCGTTACTTTGATCTTATTCGCTTTATGTGTCTTCTCAAACGTGAGCGACCATTTTATATATTTTAATAAATGTTCTTATTTTGAAACAGAATTACACTATGTTGCCAAAACTTTTTTCCTTTACCACATGACATATTGGGAGGATTTTGTATGAAGTATTGTTGCTCCATCCATCGCGTATATTCATTGATGCCAACTCTGCGATATATCTCTGCCCGGTTCCATTGGAAGCTGTACTTGTTCACGTCTTCCTTGGTGTGATACACCAACGAGCCCTTTAGACTCATCAGGCATAAGCCTCGCTGGGTCCAACTCATTTGATAAGCCTTCAATCTTCACGGTAGTAGATTACCTACAGACAACTGAATATACAGTCACTTTCATTTTGGTGGAATATTTGGACTTTATACTCACTTGTTTACCAATACACTTGGTTTATTGTCACTTTGCTGTTTAATATAGATTCACATTTATCATTTGTCCATCTATACACTTAGTTTATCAATATTTTTGATTTTTGTTTATGTTTTATGCACCAATATTTTGGTTTTCATGTATTTATTGTGTTCATATTGCACTTAGCACATAGGTGCAATCTAATGGATCAGTTCATATAGACAGCACCATCTTATTCATTTATGCCCCCCAAAAAAACATTAAAACATAATTTTCAGCGCCGCACTTTACCATTTTCTTTTTTTGCCTTTATACAGTATATCTGTCAGGCAGGTAGCTATCATATATTTACACCACTTGATAGCGCGTTTTTTCCTTTTCTTTTTACCTATACACACTGTCACACAAATGTTGTCGGAAACACGTACAACGGCACTATTAAAGGGAAGTTCAATACCAGTTGTGTATTCACGCTTTTCAGCCTCATGCCTTTAAGTCTGTTACAGCGTGACGAATGTGCTATCTCCATTACGAGCGCTAGTTATACCAAACCGAGGACTTCCGTCTCGTACTTGATTCAGAGCATGCGTGGAATTTTGGGCGTCAGAATTGTGTACACACGATCGAAATTTACGAGATCGGATTTTGTTGTCAGAAAATTTGAGAACCAGCTCTCAAATTTTTGTTGTCGGAAATTCCGACAGAAAATGTCCGACGCAGCCTACACACGGTCGGAATTTCCGACAACAAGCTCCCATCGAACATTTGTTGTCTGAAATTCTGAGCGTGTGTACGCGGCCTAATGCCGCGTACACACGATCATTTTTTGTGATGAAAAAAAAACGACGTTTTCTGTGAAGTAAAAAACGACGTTTTTGAAACGTCACTTTTCAAAGACGATGTTGCATACACACCATCGTTTTTTTCACAAAAAGCGAGGTTACGTTCACCACTCTTTTCCATTGAAGCTCGCTTCATAACTAGCTTCTGGGCATGCGCGGGTTGAAAAACGTTGTTTTAAACTATGTTTTTGCTACACACGTTGACTTTTTCTGAAACAAAAAACTACATTTTGAAAAACGACACAAAAAATTCAAGCATGTTGGAATTTTTTTTTGGTCATTTTTTGGAAGACAAAAAACTACGTTTTGCCCACACACGATCAATTTAAATGACGTTTTAAAAAACTACGTTTTTTTTTCATCGCAAAAAACGACCGTGTGTACGCGGCATAAGACTGGGATGCCATTAAAGTTTAAGGGTGTAAAGGCAGGTGTCCCAATACTTTTGGTAATAGTGTATATCCACTTGACCACTGGGCACTTAAACCCCCTTCCTAACCAGACCAATTTTCAGCTTTCGGTGCTCTCACAATTTGAATGACAATTACTCAGTCATACAACATTGTACCCATTTGAAATTTTTGTCCTTTTTTTCACACAAATAGAGCTTTCTTTTGGTGGTATTTGATCACCTCTGGGTTTTTTATTTTTTGCGCTATAAAAGAAAAACGACTGAAAATTCTGTAAAAAAAAATAAATGCAATACCACAAAAATACCACAAATTACACCCCAAAACACATTCTGCTATTCCTCCCGAGTATGGCGATACCCCATGTGTGAGACTTTTACACAGCGTGGCCACATACAGAGGCCCAACATGCAGGGAGCGCCATCAGGCGTTCTGGAGCACCCAGACCAATTCTGACATTTCTCTCCTACATGTAAAAATCATCATTTATTTGCTAGAAAATTACATAGAACCCCAAAACATTATACATGCTTTTTTAGCAAAGACCCTAGAGCAGGGGTGTCAAACAGGCGGCCCTCCAGCTGTTGCAAAACTACAAGTCCCATGAGGCATTGCAAGGCTAATGCCGCGTACACACGGTCGTTTTTTGCGATGTCACTTTTCAAAGACAATTTTGCATACACACCATCGTTTTTTCACAAAAAGCAAGGTTACGTTCACCACTCTTTTCCATTGAAGCTTGCTTCATAACTAGCTTCTGGGCATGCGCGGGTTGAAAAACGTCGTTTTGAACAACGTTTTTGCTACACACGGTGACTTTTTGTGAAACAAAAAAACGACGTTTTGAAAAACGACACAAAAAATTCAAGCATGTTGGAATTTTTTTTTTGTCGTTTTTTTGAAGACAAAAAACAACATTTTGCCCACACACGATCAATTTAACCACTTGACTACTGGGCACTTAAACCCACTTAATAACCAGACCAATTTTCAGCTTTCGGTGCTCTCACATTTTGAATGACAATAACTCAGTCATACAACACTATAACCGAATGAAATTTTTGTCCTTTTTTTCCCACAAATAGAGCTTTCTTTTGGTGGTATTTTATCACCTCTGCGGTTTTTATTTTTTTCACTATAAATGAAAAAAGAACGAAAATTTTGTAAAAAAATGAATTTTTCTTCATTTCTATTATAACATTTTGCAAAAAAGTAATTTTTCTTCATAAACTTGGCCTAAAATGTATACTGCTACATATCTTTGGTAACAAAACAAAAAAATTTTAGATATTATTTAGTCTGGGTGAAAGTTATAGGGTCTAAAAGCTATGGTACCAATTACTGAAAATTGATCAATTTGATCACATCTGATGTACTAACAGCCTCTCTCATTTCTTGAGACCCTAACATGCCAGAAAAGTACAAATACCCCCCAAATGACCCCTTTTTGGAAAGAAGACATTCCAAGGTATTTAGAAAGAGGCATTGTGAGTTTTTTGAAGTTGTAATTTTTCCCACAATTCTTTGCAAAATCAAGATTTTTTTCATTTTTATTTTCTTTCCACAAAATTTTCATATTAGCAGGTTATTTCTCACACACAGGATATGCATACCACAAATTACACCCCAAAACACATTCTGCTATTCCTCCCGAGTATGGCGATACCCCATGTGTGGGACTTTTACACAGCGTGGCCACATGGAATGGCGCCAAACTTTGCGACTTAACCACTTTATAACCGCGCTATAGCAGAAATACTGCTACAGCGCAAACCTGTTATGTCGGGACGACGTGCCTGGGACGTCGTCCCGATTTGCGGTGATTGCGCGCCCCCTTCGACGTGCACGCGAACGTTTTTGTGTTCGCCGGGTCGGCGGGACCCGACGCAACACCGAATCACGGTGAAGAGCCAATGACAGCGGCTCTTCACCACCTGATCGCTCCCTCCAATGAGGGAGCAGACACATGTAAACAAAAAAAGGGTCAATCTGAGGTTATCTCTTCTCTCCTCACACCGATACAGCGTGTGAGGAGAGAAGTGCTTTTTATCAGTGAGTGATCTATATATTTTGCCCAGCAGTGCCTAGCAGTGCCACACATTGCCACACAGTGCCACTACACTAGCCATCAGTGCCCCTACAGTCCCCATCTGTGCCACCAGTGCCACTAAAGTCCCTACCAGTGCCACTAAAGTCCCTACCATTGCCACTAAAGTCCCTACCAGTGCCACTAAAGTCCCCATCAGTGCCACTACAGTCCCCACCAGTGCCACCTCTGCCACTTCAGTGCCCATTGGTGCTGCTAGTGTCTGTCAGTGCTGCATCAGTGCCACTACAGTGCTCATCAGTGCCGCCAGTGCTCCATCAGTGCCACTACTCTGCCCAGTGCCACTACAGTGCTCATCGGTTCTGCCAGTGTCCATCAGTGCTTATCAGTGCCACTACAGTGCCCATCAGTGCCCATCAGTGCCACCAGTGCCACTACAGTGCTCATCAGTGCCGCCAGTGTCCGTCAGTGCCACTACCGTGCCCAGTGACAATACAGTGCTCATCGGTGCTGCCAGTGTCCATCAGTGCTCATCAGTGCCACTACAGTGCTCATCGGTGCCCATCAGTGCACCACCAGTGACAATACAGTGCTCATCAGTGCCGCCAGTGTCTGTCAGTGCTCCATCAGTGCTACACCAGTGCCTATCGGTGTCCATCAGTGCCGCCAGTGTCCATCAGTGCCACACCAGTGCCCATTTGTGCCGCCAGTGTCCATCAGTGCTCCATTGGTGCCACTACAGTGCTCATCAGTGCCACCAGTGCCCATCGGTGCCGTCAGTGCCCAGTACCCATCAGTGCACCCTCATTAGACCAGCCTCATCAGCACCCATCAGTGCAGCCATATCTGTTCCAGTTTCCCTACCATAGTTTGTCACCACAGCCCACAGTCACCAGTATGGCAAAAAGGTTTTTTACCACTGAGGAGGCATACCAGCATATGTGCTTGACCGACGAGAGCAGCGGGGAGCTCTCTAAATCTGATTCAGAATATGAACCGACTGAAAGCAGTGGGTCTTCTACAGATTCAGAGGAAGAGCAAAGTGTGCCCATGAAACAAAGGCGTATTGACATGGAGCAGCAGGCTACCACAAGTAGCGCTGTGGCGTCAACCAGCAGATCAGTGCGATCCACCAGAGATGCAGTGGCATCAACCAGCAGCTCAGTGCGATCCACCAGAGATCCAGTGGCATCAACCAGCAGCTCAGTACGATCCACCAGAAATGCAGTGGCATCAACCAGCAGCTCGGTGCGATCCAGAAGAGATGAAGTACCACTGCAGCAAAGGCCAAGAACCAGCAGTGTGTCAGAATCTCAGCCCCAAAGGGTTAGGACCCATGCCAGCCTTCCCTATGCCCTTGAAAACCCTATGTGGCTTCCCTCCAATTCAGGATCAGCAAACGTCCCACCTTTCACCGCCCAGCCAGGTGTTCAGGTGAACACAGAGAACTTTGCCCCTATTGATTTTTTTCATTTAGTTTTTACCCAAGACCTATTATCCTCCATCGTGGCCCAGTGCAACCTCTATGCACAACAATTTATAACAGACCACCCTGATTCAAGTTACGCCCGTCCCTATGAATGGAGAGCATTGACAGTGGACGAATTTAAAATATTTTTAGGCCTAACATTTAACATGGGGATCACAAAAAAAAATGAATCATACTCATATTGGTCCAAAAGACCAATCCATCACATGCCAATCTTTTCATCCACTATGTCAAGAACCAGATACCACATGATAATGCGTTTCCTCCATTACAACGACAACACCCAGTGCCCTCCCCGAAATGACCCATCACATGACAAATTATTTAGAATTCGGCCACTTCTAAATTTTTTCTCTGAGAAATTTCCCCAGTTATTTGTCCCCGACCAAAATATTTCCGTGGATGAGTCATTGGTCCACTTCACAGGCAGGCTTGGCATCAAGCAGTATATACCAAACAAAAGAGCCCGATATGGAGTTAAGCTCTACAAGCTATGTGACCGGGTCACAGGGTACGTCTACGCCTTCCGGGTGTACGAAGGGAAGGACACCCAACTGAATCCCCCTGAATGTCCAGAATATATTGGAGTCAGCGGAAAGATTGTTTGGGATCTTGTATATCCACTCCTTGGAAAGGGTTACCACCTTTATGTGGATAATTTCTATACAAGCTTGCCCCTCTTCCGCAACCTTCACCGGATGGGCACTCCAGCGTGTGGTACAGTGCGACCCAATAGGAAGGGTTTCCCGCAAAGGCTCATTATGGAAAGACTGCAAAAAGGGGAGACGGCGTCTCTGCGGAATGAGGAAGTATTGGCTATCCGGTGGAGGGACAAACGAAATGTCCACATGCTCTCAACCATACATGATGACACCCACGTGGAAATCCTCAGAAGAAACGGCCCTATCCAAAAACCACAATGTGTTCAAGACTATAATTTGTTCATGGGGGGAGTCGATTTCAATGATCAAATGCTCGAACCCTACCTTCCCACAAGAAAAAGCCGCTTTTGGTATAAAAAGGTCTCCATATATCTTTTCAGTTTGGCCATTTACAACACGTATGTCATTTACCGTAAATCCACAAAGACCCCCTTATCTTATCTCCGTTACCAAGAAGAAATTATCTCCTGCCTTGTAGACTCACCAAATGACATTCGCTCTGATTGCGTGAGCAGACTGCATGAACGCCACTTTATTGAAAAAATCCCCCCCAGTGAATCAGGCCGAAAACGTCAAAAGAGATGCCGGGTGTGCACCAAAGAAGGAACTAGAAGAGACACTACATATCATTGCCCTGATTGTCCTTCCCAACCAGGCCTTTGTGTGAGTCGATGTTTCCGCCGTTACCATTCTGTTCTAGATTATTAGGAAAGTATGGTAAACGTAATTGTCATTTACGGCCACACCTCTTATGCCACTGTACATACCGCTGCCTGCTCCTGAACTGACCCTGGCCTGTTGTACGACTACGCTTCTGCCCAACCCTTAACTGTACCTACCATGCCTGCTCTGGAACTGACCCTGGCCTGTTATACGACTATGCTTCTGCCTAATGCTAAACTGTACCTACCTCTGCCTGCTCTGGAACTGACCCTGGCCTGTTATATGACTACGCTTCTGCCCAACGCTAAACTGTACCTACTTCTGCCTGTTCTGGAATTGACCCTGGACTGTTTGACCATGTTTTTTGCCTGCCCCTTGGATTGATCTTTTACCCTGCTATGCTAGTGGGAACACAGGGGTCTCACATATGTGAGGGGCTCCAGAATTGTTTTTCTGGATGAAAAAACTAAATTTTTAGTTTTCTCATTCCCAGATTAGGGTCTGGTTGCCCAGAGGCTTCAAAGAGATTTGGGTGGGAGAAGCCTCTACCCCTGTCCCCATTCTTTCCTGGCCTGCTACTTGGACCATGTTCCTGCTTACTACCAGGACCAATATTTTGGCACTGCTGGCAATATTTCTACTTGCACTGGCCCTGGACTATATATGGACAGTATCCCTGCCTGCACTGACTATGGACAATATTCCTGCCTGCTGCCTGGACAATTCCATTCACTGTTGCTGACCACGTCGATGCCTGCTGCCTGGATCAGGGCTCTCCTCCTGTGGACAATTGTACTACTAAAACCACAGGTAATCTTTTTTTTTTTTTACCCATTACTCAGCAGAATGTATTTTAGGGTGTAATTCTTGATATGTGCATGCTGTGTTAGAAATATGAAGGGCCTTCAAAAATGTGATAGATTGTAAGGAAATTGGATGTGTAATTTGTGTACCTACAACACCTGATGGTGCTTCTTGGATGTTGGGTCTCTATGTGGCCACGCTATGTAAAAGGCTCACACATGTGGTATCGCCATACTCAGGAGGAGCAGCAGAATATATTTTGGGGTGTAATTTTTGCTATGTACATGCTATGTGTTGGAAATATCCTATAAATGGACAACTTTGTGTAAAAAAAATGCATTTTCATTTTTTTTCCACATTTTCCAAAAACATCGGCAAAAAAATAAACTGTTCAAAAGACTCATTATGCCTCATAGATTATACGTTGGGGTGTTAGCTTTCCAAAATGGGGTCACTTTGTGGGCATTTCCATTGTCCTGGTGCTCCTGGGTCTTCAAAAGTGTAATAGGTGGTTGAGAGATTAGATGTGTAATTTATGCTCCTGGAATGCTTGAAGTTGCTACATCGGTGTTGGGCCTCTGTATGTGGCCACGCTGTGTAAAAGTTTCACACATGTGGTATCGCCATACTCAGGAGGAGCAGCAGAATATATTTTGTGGGGTCATTGGTGGAATATATATGCCATGTGAGAGAAATAACCTGTTATAATGACAATATGGTATGAAAAAAATAAAAAATATCCCAATTTTGCAAAGAATTGTGGGAACAAATGACAACTTCAAAAAACTAATTATGCCTCTTACTAACTACATTGGAATGTCTACTTTCCAAAAAGGGGTCATTTGGGGGGTATTTGTGATGCTGTCAGTACTTCAGGTGTGATCAAATTGTTCAATTTTCAGAAATTGGTACCATAGCTTGTAGACCCTATAACTTTCACCCAGACTAAATAATCTCCCAATTTTTTTTTTTTTACCAAAAATATGTAGCAGTATACATTTTAGGCCAAATTTATGAGGAAAAAATATTTTTTTGCAAAATGTTATGATATAAATGAAGAAAAATTAATTTTTTTACAAAATTTTCGTTCTTTTTTCATTAATAGCGAAAAAACGAAAAACCGCAGAGGTGATCAAATACCACCAAAAGAAAGCTCTATTTGTGGGAAAAAAAGGACAAAAATTTCATTTGGTTATAGTGTTGTATGACTGAGTTATTGTCATTCAAAATGTGAGAGCACCGAAAGCTGAAAAATGGTCTGGTTAGGAAGGGTGTTTAAGTGCCCAGTGGTCAAGTGGTTAAAAATCCCCATAGGTGACGCTTTAAATATTTTTACTGGTTACATCATTTTATTTGGAGAAGAGGTCTAGGGCCAAAATTATTGCTCTCGCTCTAACGTTCGCAGCGATACCTCACATGTGTGGTTTGAACACCGTTTTCATATGTGGGCGGGACTTGCGTATGCGTTCGTTTCTGCATGCAAGCTCACGGGGACAGGGGCGCTGTATGCCCAGAGTATTGCGGAGTATGCCCAGAGTATTGCAGAGTATGCCCAGAGTATTGCGGAGTATGCCCAGAGTATGCCCAGAGTATTGCAGAGTATGCCCAGAGTATTGCGGAGTATGCCCAGAGTATGCCCAGAGTATTGCAGAGTATGCCCAGAGTATTGCAGAGTATGCCCAGAGTATTGCGGAGTATGCCCAGAGTATGCCCAGAGTATTGCAGAGTATGCCCAGAGTATTGCGGAGTATGCCCAGAGTATTGCAGAGTATGCCCAGAGTATTGCAGAGTATGCCCAGAGTATTGCGGAGTATGCCCAGAGTATTGCGGAGTATGCCCAGAGTATTGCGGAGTATGCCCAGAGTATTGCGGAGTATGCCCAGATTATTGCGGAGTATGCCCAGAGTATGCCCAGAGTATTGCAGAGTATGCCCAGAGTATTGCAGAGTATGCCCAGAGTATTGCGGAGTATTGCCCCCCAGAGTATTGCAGAGTATGCCCAGAGTATTGCAGAGTATGCCCAGAGTATTGCAGAGTATGCCCAGAGTATGCCCAGAGTATTGCAGAGTATGCCCAGAGTATTGCGGAGTATGCCCAGAGTATGCCCAGAGTATTGCAGAGTATTGCCCCCCAGAGTGTTGCCCCCCCAGAGTGTTGCCCCCCCAGAGTATTGCCCAGCATTGCAGAGTATGTGCAGCAGGGATGGCTGAGCAGGGAGGGATGGATGGATGGATCTGTGACTACATTTGTCACAGATCCAGCCCGCAGCACTGGCGCTGCCATCCGCTCCCTCCCCTCTCCTCTCACACTGTACCGATCGGTACAGAGAGAGGAGGGAGGAACCGGCGTCATCAAATGACGCCGGTCTGTTTACATCTAATCGCGCCATCATTGGACGGCGCGATCACGTGGTAAACCGCCGCTATCAGCGGCGATTTACCGTAATCCGTCACCCGCCGGGTCCAGAGGACCCGGTGGTCACGGACATTCCCGTGTGCATTCCCGGACATTCCCGTGTGCGCGCCCCAGGGGGCGCGCGGGAGCGCGACTCTGGAATCACGTTATATAACGTGATCCCAGAGTTAAGCAACCACCTTGCCGCCGTTATTTTTCGGCAGGTGGTTGCAAGTGGTTAAATGACGTTTTAAAAAACTTCGTTTTTTTTTCATCGCAAAAAACGACCGTGTGTACGCGGCATTATGCCGCGTACACACGGTCGTTTTTTGCGATGAAAAAAAACGTTGTTTTTTAAAACGTCATTTAAATTGATCGTGTGTGGGCAAAATGTCGTTTTTTGTCTTCAAAAAAACGACAAAAAAAAAATTCCAACATGCTTGAATTTTTTGTGTCGTTTTTCAAAACGTTGTGTTTTTGTTTCACAAAAAGTCACCGTGTGTAGCAAAAACGTCGTTCAAAACGACGTTTTTCAACCCGCGCATGCCCAGAAGCTAGTTATGAAGCAAGCTTCAATGGAAAAGAGTGGTGAACGCAACCTCGCTTTTTGTGAAAAAAACGATGGTGTGTATGCAACATCGTCTTTGAAAAGTGACGTTTCAAAAACGTTGTTTTTTACTTCACAGAAAACGTCGTTTTTTTTCATCACAAAAAATGATCGTGTGTACGCGGCATAACAGTTACAAGCATGACTCCCACAGGCAGAGGCATGATGGGACTTGTAGTTTCGGAACAGCTGGAGGGCCGCCAGTTTGACACCCCTGCCCTAGAGAATACAATGGCGGCGGTTACAACTTTTTATCTCGCATGGTATTTTCGTAGACATTTTTTAAACGCATGTTTTTAAAAAAAAAAAAACTGTTTTGTGCTAAAAAAAAACAACAAAACAGTAAAGTTAGCCCAATTTTTTTACATAATATGAAAGATGAAGTTACGCCGAGTAAATAGATACCCAACATGTTACCCTTGAAAATTGCGCACAATAATGGAATGGCGCCAAACTTTGCTACTTAAAAATCCCCATAGGCGACGCTTTAATTACTTTTATTGGTTACATGTTTTTAGTTACAGAGGAGGTCTAGGGCCAAAATGATTGCTCTCGCTCTAACGTTTGCAGAGATACCTCACATGTGTAGCTTGAACACCATTTTCATATGTGGGCGGGACTTACGTATGCGTTCGCTTCTGCATGCGAGCACACGGGGACAGGGGTGCTTTAAAAAAATTAGTATTGCAGAGTATTTGGGTATTGCAGAGTATTTGGGTATTGCAGAGTATCGTGCAGGGTATTGGGGTATTGCAGAGTATCGTGCAGGGTATTGGGGTACTGCAGGGTATTGGGGTACTGCAGGGTATTGGGGTACTGCAGAGTATTGGGTTATTGCAGAGTATTGCGCAGGGTATTGCAAAGTATCGCGCAGTGTATTGGGGTACTGCAGGGTATTGGGGTACTGCAGGGTATCGCGCAGGGTATTGGGGTATTGCAGAGTATTGCGCAGGGTATTGCACAGTATTGGGGTACTGCAGGGTACTGGGGTACTGCAGAGTATTGGGGTACTGCAGGGTACTGAGGTACTGCAGAGTATTGGGGTATTGCAGGGTACTGGGGTACTGCAGAGTATTGGGGTATTGCAGGGTACTGGGGTACTGCAGAGTATTGGGGGTACTGCAGGGTATTGGGGTACTGCAGGGTACTGCAGAGTATTGGGGTACTGCAGGGTACTGGGGTATTGCAGGGTACTGCAAGGTACTGAGGTACTGCAGGGTACTGGGGTATTGCAGGGTACTGGTGTATTGCAGAGTACTGGGGGATTGCAGAGCTGGGATGGATTGAGGGATGGCTGGATCTGTGACTGCATTTGTCACAGATCCAGCCACAGCTCAGCTGCTGACACCCCGCTCCCCCCCTCTCCTCTCACACTGTACTGAACGGTACAGAGAGGAGACGCAGGAGAGGGAGGAACCGGCGTCATCAAATGACGCCGGTTTGTTTACAAGTGATCGCGCCGTCATTTGATGGCGCGATCACGTGGTAAACGGCCGCTATCAGCGGCAATTTACCGTGATCCGTGATGCGCCGGGTCTTCTAGACCCGGCGAGCACGTACACTTCCGCGGGCGCGTCCCAGGGGACGCGCAATCGTGGAAGGGAAGGACGACGTCCCAGGGACGTCGTGTCAAGATAACCCCGCCGCGCTGTAGCAGTATTTTTGCTATAGCGCGGTGGGAAAGTGGATATACAGTATACCTAACATTACCCATAGCCTTAACTTGATCATTCCCAATCCTTCATGATTAATTTACAATCAAACTTTGGCAGACATCCTTAGTAAATGGAACTTTCAAACAAATCCAAACCTTCATTGGAGGACATTTTATTCATAGTGCATCATAAACAAATGCCATTAGTTTGTATTCATCTATTTTACATAATTTCACAGAAGAATCACCAGGTTTCATTTAACCATTTGACAAAGTACAGCTACAGGATGGTTGCTTAACTCTGGGAGGCCGTTAATTAACGGCCTTCCAGAATCGCGTTCCTCGCGCTCCCCCGCGATTACTTGTAAACAAACCGTCATCATGTGATGATGCCGGTTTCTCCCTCCCCTCTCTGTACCGAACGGTACAGTGTGAGAGGGGAGGGGGAGAGAGCAGAAGCAGCAGCAGTGCTGTGGGCTGGATCTGTGACAAATGCAGTCACAGATCCAGCCATCCATCCCTGCTCAGCCATCCCTGCCCAATACTCTGCCCCATACTGTGCAATCCCTGCAATACTCTGCAATTCCCCGCAATACTCTGCAATACCCCGCAATACTCTGCAATACCCCGCAATACTCTGCAATACCCCGCAATACTCTGCAATACCCCGCAATACTCTACCATACCCCGCAAAAATCTGCCATACCCCACAATACCCCACAATACTCTGCAATACTCTGCAATACCCTGCAATACTCTGCAATACTCTGCAATACTCTGCAATACTCTGCAATACCCTGCAATACCCTGCAATGCCCCGCAATACCCCACAATACTCTGCAATACCCTGCAATACTCTACAATACACCACAATACTCTGCAATACCCTGCAATACCCTGCAATACTCTGCAATACCCCGCAATACGCCCCCCCTCCTGCATCTACCGACCCAGGCTATCGAAGCCAGGATTGTTTTTTTTTCAGGCTTCCCAGCCTAGAGGTGAGATGTGGGGTCTTATTGAACCCATATCTCACTGTAAAGAGGACCTGTCATGCCATATTCCAATTACAAGGGATGTTTACATTCTTTGTAATAGGAATAAAAGTGATCAAAATTGTTTATTTTTTGCGGAAAAAAGTGTCAAACTAACATAAAATAAAGTAAAGTGAACAATAAAATATATATATTTTTTAAAGCGCCCCTGTCCCCGTGTGCTCGCATGCAGAAACGAACGCACACGTAAGTCTTGCCCACATATGAAAACGGTGTTTAAGCCACACATGTGAGGTATCGCTGTGAACGTTAGAGCGAGAGCAATCATTTTGGCCCCAGACCTCCTCTGTAACTAAAAACATATAACCAGTAAAAATATTTAAAGTGTCGTCTATGGGGATTTTTAAGCAGCAAACTTTGGCGCCATTCCACGAGCGTGTGCAATTTTGAAGGGTGACATGTTGGGTATCTATTTACTCGGCGTAACTTCATCTTTCACATTATGCAAAAACATTGGGCTAAGTTTACTGATTTGTTTTTTTTTTAAGCACAAAAGTTACAATAACCGCCATTTTATTCTCTAAGGTCTTTGCTAAAAAAACATATACAATGTTTTGGGGTTCTATGTAATTTTCGAGCAAATAAATGATGATTTTTGCATGTAGGAGAGAAATGTCAAATTTGTCCTGGGTGCTCCAGAACGCCTGAAGGTGCTCCCTGCATGTTGGGCCTCTGTATGTGACCACGCTGTGTAAAAGTCTCATACATGGGGTATCGCCATACTCGGAAGGAATAGCAGAATGTGTTTTGGGGGTGTAATTTGTGGTATGCATATGCTGTGTGTGAGAAAAAAAACTGCTACTATGAAAATTTTGTGAAAAAAAAAAAAACGTGATTTTGCAAAGAATTGTGGGAAAAAATTACAACTTCAAAAAACTCACAATGCCTTTTTCTAAATACCTTGGAATGTCTTATTTCCAAAAAGGGGTCATTTGGGGGGGTATTTGTACTTTTCTGGCATGTTAGGGTCTCAAGAAATGAGATAGGTCGTCAGTACTTCAGGTGTGATACATTTTCAGATATTGGCACCATAGCTTGTGGACTTTAAAACTTTCACAAAGACCAAATAATATACACCAATTTGTACTTATTTTTACCAAATATATGTAGCAGTATACATTTTGGCCAAAATTTATGAAGAAAAAATACTAATTTGCTAAAGTTTATAACAGAAACAAAGAAAAATTCATTTTTTTCCCCATAATTTTTTCTCTTATAGCACAAAAAATAAAAAAACCCAACAGTGATTAAATACCACCAAAAGAAAGCTCTATTTGTGTGAAAAAAGGACAAAAATGTCATTTGGGTACAATGTTGTATGACTGAGTAATTGTCATTCAAATTGTGAGAGCACCGAAAGCTGAAAATTGGTCTGGTTATTAAGGGGGTTTAAGTGCCCAGTGGTCAAATGGTTAATGGAAGTCTGCAATTTTAACCACTTCCATACTGCGCCTATTCTGGCACTTCTCTTCATGTAAAAATCATAATTTTTTTTGCTAGAAAATTACTCAGAACCCCCAAACATTGTATATATTTTTTCGCAGACACCCTTGGCAATAAAGTGGTGGTCATTGCAACTTTTTATCTTGCACGGTATTTGCGCAATCATTTTTCAAACGCCTTTTGAAAAAAAAAAAAAAAGTTTCATAAATTAAAAAATAACAAAACAGTAAAGTTAGTCCAATTTTTTTGTACAATGTGAAAGATAATGTTACGTTGAAAGACGTAAAGCCTTGAAAGACAGTTCAACAGCGCCAGCAGAACAGGACGGTTGCTTCAGTCCAAAAGTATCTGACCGATATTGAAGCTAGGCTTACGCGTTTCGGGGGCGTACCCCTTTCCTCAGAGCCTGCACTGCTCCCTCACTGTACAGCTTGTCAGATTATATACACACACAAAGGTAGAAAGAGCATGTGCTGGAAGGTGGAAGGCGGGGTGACCTGTATCGGTCAGATACTTTTGGACTGAAGCAACCGTCCTGTTCTGCTGGCGCTGTTGAACTGTCTTTCAAGGCTTGTTTTTAACTCATTTTGTGAGTATTATCATTCATTTTAGTATTTTAATAAAAATCGTGTTACAGTATCACACTAGGTCGGTGCGCCCTCCATTCTCTTTTCTTTTATGATGTTATATCACCTCATGTTATGATAAACAAAACATAACATATGATAAACATGTCCTAGCTATATTTGTAAATAACCTCTCACTCAAAGCAAGAAGAGAGATTCCGGACTTTTTGCTTTAGGCAGGGTTTTATCTGGAAGGCTGTTCGTTTTCACTGAACATAAAAGAGGATTACTCAGCGCTGGATTAACTCTGTGTGGCAAGACTGGGCACAAATGATGGGAAATCTTATACTCTACATTGTGACATCAAAAAAAAAAAAAAAAATTTTGGGGGGGGGTTTACATCCACTTTAAGGACTGGAGTTGAAAAACATTGAGATCGGGAAAACAAATTCACTGATCTCATGCTTTCAGCTGCAATTGCGACTTTGTTTACTTCCGGGTACCCAGACGTGACGTTATAATGTCGCGCACAGGCCTCCGACGGTCATAGAGATGACCGGTGACCACCCGATGATGTATTCTGCATAAACACAGGACAGCGTTTGTCCCATTGGACAAAAAGGATAGGCTTTTGCTGTTGTTGAAAATATATATTTAAGTTTAAGGAGCTGCATTTAAAATGTAATTAATATTTAATAAATATATTGATTGACTCCCAAGTACACAAGAACATTTTAAGGCTGTGAATGGGCCAAGGGCAAAGGTCTCTAATGGACTCTTGTCTTCTTAGTAAAACAGATGTAATGTTTACAATACAAACAAATCTCACCTTGTGATTGCATCTAATGCTGACCATAGACACCAGAGATAAGGAAATACTAAGGCAGGTCAAAGGGTGGAAGAAAAGAAAATTGCTCAATGTTGAAGAAGAAATCCCTCCCACAGCGCTATTGTGTTCTGCCGGCAAGGAGCTTTCAATGTCGGAAAAAGCCAATGATTTGTGTTACCATCTACAGTGGGCAGCACTATTCGTTAAGGAAAAAGTCGACAGGCTGGTTATACACAAGTCAATCTATAGACTGATTTGTGTACAACCAGGGTGACCATACATGGATCGAAATTTGGTTGGTCCATGCTGAGCTGGCTGTGTTGGATTTATGGGCTGCCAGATATAAATGACTTCTGTCCGTTTTACATCTGGCTACTTCCAATCAATCATGTTTCAGCCAATGCGTCTATGCACAATGTGGTATTTAGACTGGTATTTAAGGGCAATATTCAAGGGCATAACATCTTACCCTAAATTTGAGTTTGGGAGGAGCTAACAGACATAATTTTATGCACATGCTTAAACACATATACATATGCTTGTATATGTATTATAATGGTTGGAATAAATGAATATCCTAGCCAATAGCCTTGAGTACACATGCATACACTTCTAAACAACATTTTCCCGTAAAAACATATAATGGCACATAATTACATGCCAAAACAAGGTCCTGTTTCCATTGATACCCGCTGATCACAAAGGCAGTATGTTTTGAACACGTTGTGGGAAATAGGGTTGCCATCTTTTCTTCAAGCCAAACCCGAATTCTTTAGAAGCCTGAGACACCTTTGGGTGCCCCAAGGAGAGCAGTAATGTGGTGCGCGTAGCGTGCAGCAGCGAACAGTGGGCTTAGTCAAATTGCTCTTGCTGACATCATCGCACTAGACCCCCCCAACCCCCTGTGATGCCGAACCTGCCAGCCGCCTTCAGCTCCCGAATGGCAGCAGATTTTTGTGTGACTATCTTGGTTACTTGGGGAGCCACAGCCTGGTCTGCATAATGTGTCCAGGTTTCAGTCTGCCTGAAACCCAGACACATGATTTAAAACCCAGACTGTCCAGGTGAATCGTGGACAAGTGGCAACCCTAGTGGGAAACGTGCATGGAACACCATACCGCCCAGCTTTTTGGGACATGAACATGGGACACCTATTAACAAAAGAATTTGGCATAGGACACACCCCCTTAAAGGAGAAATATACAAAAAAAAAGAATTAGTTAAACCCACAAGTTTATTTTATTTTTTTACCACTACTATTCCTTAATATTTCCTGTTGATATTTACAAATGCAGCAATATAGAAATTTGGATGAAAGGTTTAGCTCTGGGAAACACTTTTTAAAGATAAAAAGTGCATTTTATATATATCTATTTAGATCAGATCAAAATTAGGGACAAGTGAGAAGAAAAGAGGGACAGAGGGACATTGCTCTAAATCAGGGACAGTTCCTCGATATCAGAGACAGTTGGGAACATTCTGGTGAGATCAGGCCCTCATACAAGAATGTATGTGTCATATCTTTCAGTTAGCAGGATATGTATAACAGCTAATAGTGCTTGTTTACCGTACCTTCCCAGGCAGTGTGTCTCACATATACACACCCACATAGACAATGGAAAAGCTTTACATAGACCAACTGTCCCAACTGTCCCTGATTTCAAAGGGACTGTCCCTGATTTGGAGAAATGTCACTCCTTCCCTCTTTTCTATTCATTTGTCCCGCATTTTGCTCTGATCTATAACGTTGTATATAAAATGCACGTTTTATCTTTCAAAAAATGTTTCCCTGTGCTAAACCTTTCTTCCAATTTCTAAATTGTTGCATTTGTAAATTAAGGTGAAAAAACTTCTGACTCTATCGGCCCCCCGTTATACTTACCTGACCCCTCAAAAGTCTGGCGCTCGGCCCCGACATCCTCTTCACCGCTCAGCCTGGCCGTTGATTGGCTAGAGCGGATGGATTGAAAGCTGGCGCTGCTGTCAATCACATCCAATGACGCGGCGTGCCGAGGGGCGGGGCCGAGTGATACAATGAGCGGCTATGGCCGCTTGCTGTATCACGGGAGCGCGCCTGCAAGGACTCTACACTTGCAGGGAGGACCAGAGACAGGAGCTAAGGGACCCCAGAAGACGTGGATCGGGTTCACTCTGTGCAAAAATTTGTTTACAACCCTTATTACATATTTTTTTTTGTACGATTTCATTTATTATATTCCATAGCGCAAGGTTCTTCTTTACGGTCAAATATATCACATAGTTTGTAGATGCTATAACTTTTGCGCAAAACCCATTAATATACGCTTATTGGGATTTTTTTTAACAAAAATATGTAGCAGAATACATATTGGCCTAAACTGATAAAGAGATTTTTATTTTACATTTTTTTATTAGCTTTGTTTTAGAGCAGAATGTAAAAAATATATATATATTTTTTTCAAAATTGTGAGTCGTTCTTTGTTTATAGCACAAAAAATAAAAAATGCAAAGGTGATCAAATACCACCAAAATAAAGCTCTATTTAGTGGGGAAAAAAGGACATGAATTTTATTTGGGTACAGCGTTGCGCAATTGTCAGTTAAAGTAACGCAGTGCCGTATTGCAAAAACAGCCTGATCAGGAAAGGGGGTTAAATCTTCTGGGGGTAAAGTGGTTAAGGGGGCGTGACAGGGGGTGTGTCCTATGTCTATATATTTTGCTAATAGGTGTCCCTTGCACCCAAACTTTAAAAAGTTGGGAGGTATGCCATGGGTATCTTTCTAACCGGCCGCACATGGGTGTGATGAGAAGTCATGATTGATGATCTTACAATTTTGGCATGGCCAGCATAGAAAAAGTTAATTTGCAGTTTTTGAAAATATATGTTTGGACAGGGGCACTTCTTCCTGTATTTGCTCTGATGATTATACAACCTAAGCTCCTTTTTTTATCTGTACTTGCCTGCCCTGAGCTTTTGTTTATGACCTGTGCTCTTGCCTTTCAACTTGGTACTTGCTTTAATTATTTGCGTGCATGTCAGCTGTCCCCATTTGTTGTGTGTAAAATAAGGCTCTGCAGACATCTGTCATCGCTGACAATTGTAAATGCCCCTTAGCATTGGACAGCATGCGGGCTTGCTTGCATATTATCCCCAAACTTCTCCAAAACAAGCTTTTTAACTGAATTTGTGATTAAAACAAGAGATAAAAAAAAAAACAAGTTTGCACATGAGCTTGGTTAATTTGCCAGTTTTCTCGAATTTGCTCTATTTTTTTTAAACCCCACTGTCCCTTGCCTCCATTTTCTTTAAAGTGTATCTAAAGACAAGAACAAAAATGTACACCATTGCAGCTTATTGGTCCTTAGATGTGGTGGCTGCTTTAATTTTAAATTAGAAATCCCGATGTAGCGCCCTGCTCCCAATGACTGTGGCCCTATTCTAAATTTAGAGGGCGTCTGAGCCAATAGTGGGCTCAGACTTTGTTGAATTCCATTGAAATTAGCCTCTGTTCTGGCTAATGGTTATGCTTGGTAGGATTTTGCCCCGTTGTCTGTAGGTGGCGTTACCACCTCAGGCCCATGTTGGAACACAAGCGAACCATGGTGTGTTAAGTGACCCTTCTTGGCAGCAGCCCAGTGGGAGTGGTGCCCTGCTGTGCATGCTAAGAGGGGGTACTTAAGGGGCAGACGCTTCGTCTCGTGGCCCTCCTGGCGCGAGGCACGTGTGTGTGATTTCGACTTCGGGACCACGTTGGCCCGAGGTCGCATTTCCATGGAGTAAGCCAAGTTATGCTGGCTGGGGCCTACGATTACAAGGGGATCCCAAGCTGTCCATCCAAGTGGGGGAAGCTGCTTAATGAAGGAAACCGGGGGAGGACCTGCCCTGGAGGTGACTAAGCAAGGCAAGCTGATGTCTCAGGATAGGCCTGGTGACTTTGTTATACAGGGATCCACAGGTCTACTTGTCTTACAGTTTGCCAGATTGGTTTAAAGGCTCTTTACTGTAAGATTGGAAGTTCAGGACTCAAATCCCATGGCAGAGGATTCCTGGCTATCCATGATCATTTTCAGATGGTCTGTGGCAGAGACTGTTCTCATACTGGTTTGTGCAACATCCCGGCTGCTAGGCCATGTGAGAGGGGTCTATCCAGGTGAGCAATACCCACTCAAGAGGGAGTGGTGACTGACTGATTGGAATTTTAGATATTTTTGTGCATTCTTTACCGCATACTTGAACCTCCCCCTTCTCTCTATACTCTCCACTTTCTTCACAAGTTTTATGCAGAAAAAATAAATAAATAAATAATAATAATAATAATATATAATAATTGAAGGTTTTACATCTTATGTGGACATTGCAATCTTAACCAGCAGCTCCTACGGGGGTAGTGCTACACGACATTTGGTTAGCACTTCCACCTAGCAGCACAAGGGTCACCAGTTTAAATCCCAACCATGACACTACCTGCCTGGAGTTTGCATGTTGCCCCTGTGCCTGCGTGGGTTTCCTCCTGGTACTCCGATTTCCTCCCACACTCCAAAGACAAGCTAGTAGGTTAGTTGGCTTCTGTCTAAATTGGCCATAGTATGTGTATGTATAAATGTGAGTTAGGGTCATCATATTGTAAGCTCCTTGAGGGCAGGGACTGATGTGAATGTACAATATACATGTAAAGCACTGCATAAAGTGATAGTGCTATATGTACCTGTGATAAATAAATAACACACCTCCTATCTGAGGGTGACAATTATACCGAGCAGTGTTCCTAGGAAAGAAAGTGTGTTAGGACTACATAACACTGTGTTAGGACTACATAACACCTCCCTTTCTTCTCAATAACAGGTAAAGGTGTTTTGTAGTTTACATAGATAGCTGGGAACAATTATAGCTGATGACAGTCCAGAGGCAGAGAATATAGGAATTTATTAAGTCAGAAGATTTCTGGCTGGATGAACAGCTTTTTTTTTACTCAATAGAACAATAGAAACTATTACTATACTGCTTGCTGTTCGTGACCAAATATCAGGGATGCCAAACTCAATTTTATTCTGGGCCGCATCTGTCCATTGCATCTGTAAGACTATATAAATGTATCCAGGACTTTTTTTTCCTAGAGAATAAGTGCAGGAACTCAACCTTGTTCGCCCCCACTCCCCGCCGAACTGCACCAAATGGTGGGTGTGGCCAAATTTCACTAACAGTAGGAGGATCTTAAAGGGGCAATAAATACCAGAAGTGTGGACTGTGTTACATGTGGAGTTTGGATGATGCGCTATGTAGCAAGTGCAGGGCTTCAGGGGTGCGCTATGCACAAAGTTCAGAGGTGCGTTGTGTACAGAGTGCAGGGTTGAGCAGTGTGCTACATACAGAGTGGAGAGTTTAGAAAGTGTGCTATGCACAGTGTGCAGGGGTTTGTTGTGCAATGTGTACAAAGTGCAGGGTTGAGTAGTGTGTTACATACAGAGTTCAGGGTTTAGGGGCATGCTATGCACAGTGTGTAGGGTTGAGGTCTCTTTCACGGGCTGTCCATATCTCTGCTCCACTCTCCCCTATCCCCACCTCTGCACACATTCCCCTTCCCCCAAATGATTCCTTGCATCTCACCTACCTGGCTCACAGCTCCCCTTCTCTCTTTTACTTGCAGGAAAATCATTGGTAGGCATCTGTACAGCTGGGCACAAATAAGGATCATTGTGCAATTTACCACGTGATGCCTCATCCCTCACTGCACCTACATCTCCCTTGTCCTCGCCATGAATAAAGAGCAGGCAAGGATCTGTAAGGGCTGCCGAGAGGATAGCCTTCTGTGTTTACCAGTGACAGTGAGGAGTGGAGGGCGAGAGCCGCAGGTAGTGGAACAGATTTCCGCCAAGTTTCGGCTGCATACGAGGGCAACATGAAATGGCCTGATTTATCCTGCGGGCCTTGTGTTTGACACGTGTACAAATATGGTCATGACCACATTTGGTCAATGAAGTCAGACAGCTCCCATCCCCTTTCTTTACATTCAGCCAGAAGCTGTAATTTTTGTCAATTTTCTTGTCTTGTATATATTTTTTTTACAACAATGTTGGTTTCCCCCAAAAATCCATACCAGATAGTGGTCTGGTAAGAATTTTAGGGGGGTACCTTACAAAAAAAGTCATGCCCCAGATCCACTGTTCTACTGACATGTCATCTGCTCTACTGACACATCTACTGCTCCACTGACAGATCCACTGTTCTACTGACATGTCTACTGACACTGTCCACTGCTCTACTGACTGACACTGTTCACGTTTAAGGTAGGTAGGTTTTCCTTAAGGCCCCTTTCACACTGGGGCGGGAGGCGAATTGGCGCTAAAGCGCCGCCAAAAATAGCGGCGCTATACCATCGGATTTGCTGCGGGATTCGGCCGCTAGCGGTGCGGTATTAACCCCTGCTAGCGGCCAATAAACGGTTAATATTGCCCGCAATGGGCCTCTGCAGAGGCCCATTGCGGGCGGTATTGCCGCCGTTTCCCATTGTTTTAAATGTGAAGGAGCGGTGAAGGAGCGTTATACACGCCGCTCCTCCCACTGCTCCAAAGAGGCTTTCACATTGAGTATGCAGTGCAGGAGTTTTTCAGGCGGTATAGCAGCGCTGATTTTAGCGCTGTACCGCCTGAAAAACTCCTCAGTGTGAAAGGGGTCTTATATTTAATTAGGACTTGCTAGTTAAAGGGGTGTTTCAGCCTGTTTTTATGTTTATTAAAAGTCAGCAGCTACAAAAAGTGTAGCTGCTGGCTTTTAATAAACATACACTTACCTGCTCCACGGTTCCAGCGACGCGCCGGCCAGGGCTCCGCTCCTCTCCCCCCCTTCCTGGCCGGCGTCTTCATGCCAAGTGTGGGCACCCGGCCATGACAGTTTCGGCTTAACGGGCCAGGCACCCACTGCGCATGCGCGAACGGCACTGCGCATGCGCGAGCAGCGATGCGCCGTCGGATTGGACAGGCAATCGCCTGGGACCTGTGATGTGTCCCAGGCGATCGTCTACAGGGAGGGGCTGCAGTAAGGCGATTAAGCTAATCGCCTTACCAGCCCCTCGGCAGAAGGAGGAAGTGGGACAGGAAGCCCCACTCCTCCTGAAGCCCCCACTCCCCCCCCCCAAAGAATTACATGCCAAATGTGGCATTTAAGGGGGAGAGGAGTGGGTTAAGCATAAGTTCAATTTTTGGGTGGAACTCCGCTTTAAAAAATATATATATATATATATATATATATATATAACCCAACCCCGGTAATCTTTGATCTCTTTCATGTTGTTGAGGTAGATGTCCACCTTTCAAAGGTTGCCTACCCCTGGTCTAACCTATTAAAAAGAACAAAGTGCGCAGAAGAACCAAATTCTAGCTATATGGCGCACACTAAAATTCATATTACCCATTTCTTATTTTTGAATATAATCCATTATTGATGTCAATTTTATTTTGATTTTGGATTTTGATGTCAATTCTAATTCGATCATCAGCAAGTTTTCATTCATGATATACAATATATTTATATTCTTTCATATATAGAGTTTTTTTTTTTCCCATCACATTTGCCCCGGATGTCTACATCTTCCCTATTTTTACAGCGCAGCGCTACCTATATTTTCATTACTTACATATGTTGTATTAATGCGTCTAAATTTATAGTGCCAAAGCCAAATTTGCCATTTAGTTATTAAAAGGGACATGAAGTCATTGGGAGTTTGCTCAGACCTCATCTCATTTAATGAAGTTACTGCATGTCACCATCCATCAGGTAAAATGAAAGATTTTGATATCATGTTCCTGGTAATGAAGCCTTGCCTGGCCAAGTGCTCAGCCTTTTCAAAAGATAGTAAACATTATCCTCAGTTGGCAGCAGGGAGAGAGTGACATGGTATGACACCAGTCATTGTGTACTATGCTGGAAATGTTACTGATCACAGAAAACCATTGAAATATACAGTACAGTACATGCTTTTAGGAACTGTTTTGTGATTTTTGTGAGGTAACATTTTACATTTATTTTTTCATCATAAAACACTGCTGGTCGTACAAGTAAAATGAGGGCAATGGTGAATGGAAAACTGTATGGCTTCCTTATACTAAGAGCTGTGAAAATGTGGAATAGGCTCTCTCATGAACTATTTCTGGCCAGCTCTGTAGAATATATAAAAAAAGAAGATGCATTGCTAAATGCACAAAATATAACTGGACATTAACATTTATAAGCATCAACACCCAAAACACCCAGGGAATCGCTGATTGCCTTCAGGGGAAAAGGAAGGCATTTTTTCCCCTGCTGGAACAAATTGGACCATACTTTTTTTGCCTTCTTTTGGATCAACTGTGGGTATAGGTTTCTGTACATGGAGGGTTTCAATTTATTTGTTTATTTCTATTGGTTAAACTATTCTTTTGTCTTTTTCTAACTTGACTAACTAAAGCCTAGTACACACAGAGATTATAGGACAAATGGTTGTCCTTATTTTTTTTTTTGCATGCTAGTCTCCATATTGAAAATTAAGAGGTTACCTAAAGTGGATGTAACCCCTTGCATATACCCAGTAAAGTGAACAGCCTCAGATAATACACAGGGATGAAACAAATCTCCCTACATAAGTTTTACATGTATATCTGCTGTCTTTATCTTTATATACTGTTTAGAAAGTGCACACCGTGTTAGGAGATTTTCTCTTCCTGGTTAGCGCTGCAGTAAAGCCTGGGTATACAGCCAAGACAGCTGATTGGAGGAAATGCACACACCCCCATTACTCATAGGGTGCAGAGCCTGCATTCCATCTTGTTATGTCTTAGGACCCTTATAACATCTAGCCCTCATGTCATGTTGTTGTGTAACCATATTAGCCACTTTTTCCTTAACAATAATTTGTTTGTCATTTATTCTTTGAACTTCTTATAGTATAATACATTTCTATTTTTATATATAAAACATATACTGTTTGTTGGTGCTATATCACCACTAGGGCCTTTAAAATCCCACAAGGGGGAACTCTGTTCTTTGTATACCCCTCATAGGTAGAGACTTTCAGCTCGGTCTGTTGAATGGTTAAGGGCTCTGCTAATCTATTTATAGCATCCTCCCCAACGCATAACTCTGGCTCCTTTATCATGTGTGATGGAGAACTTGTCAGACGTTCTCAGGCTGATAACAGAAGAACGGGACAGGGAGACCGCTACATGACATAGTGTTTTGTAAAGAGATAAAAAACACTGCAGATATATGTGCCCAGCTTAAATTTCATGAATCGGGCTTACATCCACTTTACGTTCAAAAATTCTTGTGCGACAATAACAATTTGAAAGGGATGTAATGTGTTGTACTGTATTTGTATAGTATTTTCAGACAAAAACTGTACGGATTAAATGAAAATCGTACGATCTGGCATCGTATGATTTTTTTTTTCCGTGTTTGTCCCTTTGGATAAAAGCTGTCTACTAACTAAGCGCCTTAAAGTGTTGCTAAACCTAAGACCCTGCATTCACCATTCAAATCTGGTCTCCCACAGTACACAGAACATGGAAATGCAATTATTATAGTAAATGTGCCAAATACCTTTTCTCATCAGAAGTATATAGCAGTCTTGTGATTTCTATTAGTGTCTGGTTAAAGCTTGTAGGAGGAGTTTTCATTCTACTCTGACTGTCCTATGAGGCTACAGTACCCCTGACACCAGTGGCGGCTGGTGCTCAAAATGTTTTGGGGGGCGCAAACAAATGAAAAAACAATTGCAGCCTCACTGTGACTATCAAAAGCAGCTACTGTGCTCATCAATTGAAACTACTGTGCCCATCAAATGCAGCCACTGTGCCATCAATTGTCACCACTGTGCCATCAATTGTTGCCACTGTGCCATCAATTGTTGCCACTGTGCCATCAATTGTCACCACTGTGCCATCAATTGTCACCACTGTGTCATGCTATCAAATGCAGCCACTGTGCCATGCCATCAAAAGCAGCCACTGTGCCATTATTTATCACTACTGTGCCCATCAATTGTCACCACTGTGCCATGCCATCAAATGCAGCCACTGTGCCATCAATTGTCGCCACTGTGCCCATTGTCACTACTGTGCCCATCAATTGTCACTACTGTGCCCATCAATTGTCACTACTGTGCCCATCAATTGTCACCACTGTGCCATGCCAAACGCAGCCACTGTGCCATCAAACGCAGCCACTGTGCCATCAAACGCAGCCACTGTGCCATCAAACGCAGCCACTGTGCCATCAAACGCAGCCACTGTGCCATCAATTGTTACCACTGTGCCATCAATTGTTACCACTGTGCCATCAAATGTTACCACTGTGCCATCAATTGTCACCACTGTGCCCAGCAATTGTCACCACTATGCCATGCCATCAAATGCAGCCACTGTGCCATCAATTGTCACCACTGTGCCATCAATTGTCGCCACTGTGCCCATCAATTGTCACCACTGTGCCATGCCAAATGCAACTTTATAGCTTGTTAAACATGTTCAGAGATGTCAAACATGACGGGCAGATCGCTCACCACCCAATGTTGATGGTAATAGACATAGCACCCCCAATAGGCAGTCGTAAATGGTAAATAAAATAATGGTGCACCTATGTATTGAGTCATCGTTTACCGTGTCTACATTTAACAAAGAATATTTTGTATAAATAAGGCAGTTGGTTAATCTTAGTAAGTTTTATTCTTCTTAGTTGTTACTAGATTAGACTTGTAATGGCTTATTTGTCTGAACACAAAGTATGGATAGCACAGATGCTCAAACCACAGGAGGTCATTCTGTCTGCAGGTGCTGTCAGTCAGTACAGATCCAGTTAAATCTTGTTATAGCAAAAAGTACACAACATCGTATGTCCATATGCTACTAAATGACTACAGATTGTGATCAGTAGGCTATAAGAACAGAATTTGTTTTCATCTTTTACCCAGCGCACTTCCAGTAGATCATAAGTAGTACCTTTGATTAGACTAAGCCAATAATTCAATAATCTGCAAAGAAGATAAAACACAATGCATGATTACATCTTATAAAGCTGGTTGATACATGTACAATATAATTGCACCATGTAATTTTGCTTGAATAGATTATCGCGCAAATATACACATAATGATTCAAATCGGGTTTAAGAGGGCTGAAAAAAACAGTGCCTATATGCCTTGTGATTGGATTTGAATATTATAATACATTTAACACATAAATACATTTTTAGAGTATGTTCTTTAATTGCCTATATTATATTTCTACATAATCACCAAATATACATACTTTTTTTTTAGAACGATAAGTAATTTTTGTGAATTTGTCACAGTGGAAGGCCATGCTTTGTTTTTGTTACCACATGCTGGCAGCAATCTCAGCTTCTTCATCAGATGTATAGCGATACCCACAAAGGGCTTCTTTCAATTTTGCGCTTCAGTGCTTCAAGTGTGGATGCGGTAAGGTGGTGAGATGCAGCTTCCCAGTGTTGTGGAAATTTTATGAAGATGTATTTAATATGTATTGTCATAGTGTCTCCCAGTGTTAGTACTCCAGCAGCCCGCTCTAAAGAGCTGACTGGGGCAGACTGACGCTGGTTGAGTCCAGTCTGGTAGTGAAAAGCTTCTTGGGGATGGAAAAAGGTGTTTGCGGAGTGAGGATATACCCGCCAACGGAGGGGCCCCTGTGGACTGCACAGAATGATCGTCTGGGGGAGATGTGTTTACTCTCATTATCGGTTATAGGCGGATGTACGCTTGTGTGTCTCTGTGTACCTGATCAACACGTGGCAGGACGTGTAGCGTACACCTGAAGATAATCTCCCACTCACAGGAACGATAGTATAATCCGGGTATGCGCTGTTCTCTGAACAACCCGGAATAAGGATTCATACCAGCGGTAAAATGGTAGCTTTTGAATTGTTATGCCGCGTACACACGGTCGTTTTTTGTGATGAAATAAAACAACGTTTTAAAAAACGTCATTTAAAATGATGGTGTGTGGGCAAAACGTCGTTTTATGTCTTCAAAAAAATTTTTTCCGAACATGCTTGAATTTTTTATGTCGTTTTTCAGAATATCGTCTTTTGTTTCACAAAAAATTATCGTGTGTGGGCAAAACGATGTTTAAAACGACGTTTTTAAACCCGCGCATGCTCAGAAGCAAGTTATGAGATGGGAGCTTCAATGGAACAGAGTGCCGTCGAAAGTGTCTTACGTAACCGCGCTTTTGCAAGAGCATTTTCAGAAAACGATGGTGTGTATGCAATGTCGTTTTTTAAAATGATGTTTGAAAAACGTTGTTTTGTTTCGTGAGAAAAAACGACGTTTTTTACATCACAAAAAGTGATCGTGTGTACACGGCATTATGGTCAGAGAGAACCTTCATGTTTGAAAGCCATGCAGCTTCCTTTGTCTAGCATCCAGGTAGAGGGGACAGGAAAAACATACACGTTGTCCCTTCCCAGACACGCCCATAAGACTCCCCTAGATATTATTCATTGGTTGTTTGTGGGGTCATTTCCTGTGTGGAGGTCATTTCCTGTGATGTGATTTCCCATTAAGGAAGCAATTGGCTGCTGGGGCCATGGCTTTCTGTATGTCATTGCTTTTGTGGTCTATGAATAAAAAGCCAAGTGCAGTGCTGGGTAGAGGCCAGAAGAGCATGGTACGGAAGATGTAAGCGCGTAAGCTGTGGTCATGTCTGTTTACTTGGGGATATGTGGGAAATGGGGTGATAGATAAGATGCGTTATACCATTAGACTGAATGTGTGCTTATTAGCACAGGAGATATGATTTACGCACAGCGTACAGCCAAATTTCCTTGTCACCAGTTGCTTCCATAGTGGCGCCCAATGGTGTGGCATAGCACTGTGGTGTTGCAGGATAGTATTATCTTTGTCCCTTTAAATTCTCCTAAATCTCTGGTTGAGAACCTTGAGAAAAACAATGTAACGTTCTCAGATGATTGCTATCTCAGGATTGAGGAAATCAACATAGATGACACAATCTACATTACATAAAATTGTTATCCAGCTGAAGCTTTGATTTTTGTTACTTGACTAAAGTGTTTGTAACCCTAAAAAATATAAAATAAATTATCCTGATCTTTTAAAGCATGTTATACAGCACAGTGCTAGACTCTGTAATTTATCCCTCTCTATGTTCTAAAAAACCTGGCTGATCCTGACAGTTCCTGTGTCCCCCTCTGTGAAATGAGCATGGTAATCATGGTTGCTGAGCCCTGACCACTGTGGTCAGTTTACGTGCCTCTTTCAGCCGCTGGTCTCCTTGGTCCCCTCTCTCCCCCTACCTGCCTCTCAGCTCGAGAGTGTATAACATTACTATTAAAGGATCACTAAAGGATTTTTTTTTTAGCTAAATAGCTTCCTTTACCTTACTGCAGTACTGGTTTCATGTCATCATTGTTCGTTTTTGCTTTGAAGTAGCTGTAATTCTGCTCTGATCTCCACACTTCCTGCTTGTCTGTTTCCTTATAACCACAGTGCTGGGAGCTTTCTCACTGTGGTCTAAGCTGTCTATACTGTGTGTCTAAAACTTCCCAGAACCAATCAGATTAATTTTAAAAACAAAACACTGCCCTGGATTTGTTTGTTTTTGTTCTGTGTCTCTATCTTCTTCACAGAAACATGAAGCCAGTTTAAAAGTAAAACTAACCTGCAGGCACATTATATGATTGATTTTTATCAATTTTTAATCCTTTTTTAAAAGGAATCAGTTAAATTTTATGTCTCTATACCCTGTAAACAGTCATTTCAGCAAAAAAATTGTTTTCCTTTAGTGACCCTTTAAGAAATCATGTTATCTGCTTTGCTACATAACAATATAACATATAGTATGGGTCTTTGTGTAAAATGATTGTGATAAATACCTTACTTACAGCACTAATGGGCGCGCACGTGACCACCTTTCTTCTGGCTGATGTCAGCAGGGAATCTAAGCCCCTCCCTCTGCAGGGGCTGAGAGCTTCAGCGAGTTACGTGAGCGCCCAGCGGTGCTGTAAATCAAAGCGCGCGTTACATGATTTGACTAAATGACTTTAGAACCACTTTAAAGCCTCGTACACACGATTGGATATCTGATGAAATCTAATCCGATGTTTTTTTTCATCGGATATCCGATGAAGCTGACTTTCATCAGTCTTGCCTACACACCATCACTCAAAAATCCGACCGTGCCAAAACACGGTGACGTAAAACACTACGATGTGCTAAGAAAATTAAGTCCAATGCTTCTGAGCATGCGTCGACTTGATTCTGAGAATGCGTGGATTTTTGACTGATAGACTTCCACACAGCTGATCGTTTTTTTCTATAGTTTTTTTATCCATAGGAAATATTTAAAACATGTTCTATTTTTTTTACCGATGGAAAACAAACCGATGGGGCCCACACACGATCAGTTTGTCCGATGAAAACAGTCCATTGGTCTGTTTTCATCGGACAAATTGATCGTGTGTGTATAGGGCTTAAGGCTCCGCCCACACCTGGGTGTAGCAGAAACGGGGGCAGAAAGAAAACGTTTCTGGCCGTGTTTTTGAAAACGCACAAAAAATGCACTAAAACGCACTCTGCGCTTTCAATGACATTATTGCTTAATGGCACCCCAAATACGGGCAGCAGCTGCGTGTTTTGCTGCATGTATTCCACAAGACAAATTGTGCAAAAAATGGGTAATGCAAAACACAATTGGTTTTGTGCCAAAATTTGGTACATGAGCTTTTTCAGTGTTTGTGGAGCAGAGGGAGGCCCATACAAATGAATGGTGCTGCTCAAAAAATGCATTAAAAAAGAACCAAAAACACAACGGGGTAGTGTCACTCAAATGTGAACGGGGCCTACGGTGTTGTTAAACTCAGTACTAATCATTTCTATTATACAGAAATCATTTACTGTAACCCTCAGTCTGTAAATGACATTGAAATATAATGTCAATATACCTTATTTCCTTTGCCTTATAGTTTATAGCACGGTCACATGACATTCTGGTATTTGCTTTGCACTTTGAGAGCCGGGGGATGGGGCTGAGCAAGCAAGAAATATCTGATATAGCCTTCAGACATCACTGCAGGAGGTCTACGTTGTTTGTATGAACAAAAATAATAAAAAAGCTTTCTAGTTTAAAAGTAAATGTAAATGTATTAATAAGCCATATCAATTCTGTTTTTGTTTTTAAATAGTGTGTCACAGGAGGGGTTGGCTCTATCAGGGGAGAAGAAAGGCTCTATTCACACCTTGGCGACAAAACGCCCGACGCCCGACGCTCGTGCCGCTGGAGGGGCGAATTTCCATTGCTGTCTATGAGATAGTTCACACCTCACGCCGAACGCCGAAACGCTGTATGCCTGCCGCCTGAAAAAAAGTCCCGGACCCTTTTTTTCAGGCGGCATTGGCGTTCGGCCATAGACAGCAATGGAAAAAATTTGTTAAAAAAAAAAAAAAAAGTTAATCGAATCGCGGCAAAGTAAGCCGCGTACGCGGCGTTACTTGTCGCCTAGGTGTGAATGCAGCCTTAATCATCTTTGCTAGAGCTGCCCCACAATCTGACGCCAATTGTTAGGTAGGGCAGAAAGACGTGAGGAGTAGCTGTGTAAATCATTCTGGAGCTGTCCTGCAGATCTAGGAAAGATCTAGAATGTGGGGCTGCATCCATAGAAAGGAGAAAGCAAAAAAGGGATTTTTAATAACAGCTTACCTGTAAAATCCTTTTCTTGGAGTACATCACGGGACACAGAGCGCATAGTCATTACATATGGGTTATATGGGTACCTTCAGGTGTGGACACTGGTGTAATCAACTTCACAGGAAGTTCCTCCCTATATAACCCCCTCCCACTGAGAGTGCTCTAGTTTTGTAGCAAGCAATTTCTCTGAGGTTACACAATGTTCCCCAAAAAGAGGGGTGGGAGCTCTGTGTCCCGTGATGTACTCCAAGAAAAGGATTTTACAGGTAAGCTGTTATTAAAAATCCCTTTTTCTTGATCGTACATCACGGGACACAGAGCGCATAGTCATTACATATGGGATGTCCCACAGCAATGCTCCATGAAGGGAGGGAGACCGTAAGGCCAAAAATAGCCAAACAGAACATATATCAGGAGGTAAAATAGCTCCACCAACAGAAAAAAAGGGGCGTGAACCGGGCCAGAGGATTCTATACTGCTGCCCGTAGGACCGCCTGCCCAAATGCTGCGGCCGCAGCCTTTGTGACGTCCAACTTATAAAATTTAGTAAACGTATGTACGGAAGACCAGGTTGCCGCCTTGCAAACCTGTGCCATAGAGATCTGATGGTGTGCCGCCCAGGAGGCACTCATGGCCCTCGTAGAATGGGCTTTAACTGATAAGGGAGGTGGAACGCGCTTCAGACCATAGGCCTGAAAAATCAGCTGCTTAACCCACCTAGCCAAGGAAGACTTGGCAGCCGGCTGACCCTTCTTGGGGCCATCCGGGAGAACGAAAAGCACATCTGTTTTCCGAATCTTTTCTGTAGCCTTGAGATAAACCCTCATGGCTCGAACCACGTCCAAAGTATGAAGCAGTCTTTCCTCTCTGGACTGGGGAGTAGGAAAGAAGGATGGTAGGACTAGGTCCTGATTCAAGTGAAAACTGGATATGACCTTAGGAAGGAAAGAAGGCTGAGGCCGCAGAACCACTCTGTCCTTATGCAGAATCAGGTACGGTTCCCTGCAAGACAAGGCTGCCAGCTCGGAGACCCTTCTGGCCGAAGCCATAGCCACCAAGAAAACCAACTTTCGGGTTAGCAGCACAAGAGGGATTTCTGTCAGAGGTTCAAACGGCTGCTTTTGTAAAGCTGACAAGACCAGATTTAAATTCCAGGGGCAGAGGGGAGCTCTAATAGGGGGATTTACATGCAAGACCCCCTGCAAAAAGGTTTTCACAAGCGAATGTGTGGCCAAAGGCCTTTGAAACCATATCGATAAGGCAGACACCTGCCCCTTTAGAGTACTAAGAGCTAACCCCTTGTCAACGCCAACCTGGAGGAATCGCAAGATCCTGTCAATAAAAAACTTGCGAGGATGCCCTCCTTGAGACTCGCACCACTCCACATAGGTTCTCCAGACTCTGTAATAGATATTTCTAGAGACTGGCTTTCTAGCTTGAATTAACGTAGATATGACTTGGGCTGAGAGGCCTCTGCCCTTAAGAATTAGAGATTCAGCCGCCAAGCCATCAAATTTAGCTGCTGTGAAGCAGGGTGGTAGATCGGGCCCTGAGACAGCAGATCTGGGCGCAGGGGGAGTGGCCACGGTGCCCTTACTGACATCCTCACGATGAGTGCGTACCAAGCCCTTCTGGGCCAGGCTGGGGCCACCAGGATCACCGGCCTGCGCTCCACCCTGATCCTTCGTAGAAGGCGGGGAATCATCTGTAGTGGAGGGAACGCATACAGGAGAGAAAACTGGTGCCAGGGGCAAACCAACGCATCGGTCCCGTAGGCCGAGGGGTCCCTGGCTCGGGATACGAATTTGTCCAATTTCTTGTTGAATCTTGTTGCCATGATGTCCACATCAGGAACTCCGAATCTTTGGCAAATCTCTTGGAATACCTGGGGGTGAAGAGACCACTCTCCCGGGAGTAACTGTTGACGACTCAAAAAATCTGCTTGAGAATTGTCTATCCCTGGGATGAACACTGCTGAGATGCAGGGTACATGGGCTTCGGCCCATGAAAAAATCAGGTTTACTTCCTTTTGAGCCGCCAGGCTCCTTGTGCCCCCCTGGTGGTTTATGTATGCCACCGCCGTGGCATTGTCGGACTGTATCCTTACTGGCAGACCCTGCAGGGGAAGAGTCCAGGCGACCAGGGCCAACCGAGCAGCTCTGATCTCTAGGACATTGATGGGAAGCAGACTTTCTGCCTCTGACCACTGTCCCTGCTGGGTCCGTTTTCCTAAGATTGCCCCCCAACCTGTTAGGCTGGCATCTGTGGTTACTATTTTCCACGAGATGGGGCAAAAGGTTTTCCCTTTTGATAATTTTTGAGGAATCAGCCACCAGTACAGGCTGTGCCTGACTCCTGGAGAAAGAACTAATGGACGGTCTAATGCCTGTATGGACTTGTTCCAAGCAGAGAGAATAGCTGCTTGCAGAATTCTGGTATGGATCTGGGCATAGGGCGCTGCTTCGAAGGCGGCCACCATCTTTCCCAGCAGTCGCATGCATAGGCGAATAGTCGGCTTCTTTTTGCCTAAGACTATTTGAATCGTTTGAATCAACGACCTGATCTTCCTTTGAGGTAAAAATACCCTCTGGCATTCTGTATCTAACCGAAAGCCTAGATATTCCAACTGTCTTGTGGGTTGTAACCTTGATTTTTCTTGGTTCACAATCCACCCGAACTCTTCTAGATGCCGCACTGTGCGGACTACTGCATTATTGAGGTTGGAAGCTGAACTGTCGATAACCAGGAGATCGTCCAGGTATGCTAGGACCAAGATGCCTTCTGTCCTTAGGACGGCTAGCACCGGGGCTAACACCTTTGTGAATACCCGTGGAGCTGTTGCCAACCCGAAAGGGAGGGCTACGAACTGGTAATGACTTTGGTTTATCGTAAAACGAAGAAACTTGTGATGTGCTGGGTAAATCGGCACATGCAGATATGCATCCTTTATGTCTTTAGATGCTAGGAAGTCGCCCTGATGCAGGCTGGCTGTCACTGAACGTATGGAGTCCATACGAAAGGTCTGAATCCTTAGAAAGCGATTTAGGCGTTTGAGGTCTAATATAGGCCTGACGTCGCCATTGGGTTTTGGTATAACAAAAAGGTTGGAGTAGAATCCCAGACCCTTTTCTTGGGTTGGTACTTCTACAATTACTCCTTGGAGCAAGAGGCGATCCAACGCCTTTACGAGAGAGGCCCTCTTTAACGGGTCGATTGGAAGACTTGACCCCTGAAAATGATGAGGGGGGATTTCTCGAAACTCTAGTTTGTAGCCTGAGGCTACTACGGACCGAACCCAAGCGTCGGGAATTCTGGCCTTCCAGACTTCGGAGAAAAACTGAAGCCTCCCCCCCACCCAAGAGAGTGGGGGCGCCCCTTCATGAATCTGACTTGATGACTGGTTTAGCCGGCTTGCGAGACCAGGGCCTCTTGTTTGCCGCGGCTTGTCCCTGTGGGCGACTATTAACTGCTGAACGCCCGGGAGGCCGTCGATACTGACGAGAAGTCGAAGGGGCCGAGCCTACAATGGCCTGTCGTTTAAACGTGGGCCCACGCGGTCTTTTCTTGACCGGTAAGGAAGTACTTTTTCCACTTGATATGGTGTGGATATATTTATCTAGGTCTTCCCCGAATAGTCTTCCCCCATGAAAGGGAAACCCTGCTAAAAGCTTTTTGCAGGGTGCCTCTGCTGACCAGTTCTTTAGCCATAAAAGACGACGCATGTGAACCATCAGTAGAGATGAACGAGATGCCTGTTGGATGGAGTCCTTAATAGCATCTATTGCAAAGCAGAGAGCCCTAGGGAATTCTGCTAATTCATGAGTATGCTGAGCCGGCATGTCCTTTAATATATGTTTTGCCTGATCCTTCAAGGCCTGACAAACACCAATGGCTGCTACTGCTGGCTGAACCATGGCACCTACTGAGGTGAAAGCTGCTTTCAGTAGGGTCTCGAATTTCTTGTCGACCGGATCCTTGAACATATGGACATTTTCAACCGGACAAGTCAGGGATTTATTCACGCAGGAAATGGCTGCGTCCACTGTAGGGAGCGCCCATTTCTTCACATATTCCTCTTCCATAGGGTAGAGAATAGAGAATCTTTTAGGAGGGACAAAGATTCTATCAGGTCGAGCCCAATCCTGGTAAATCACGTTCCGCAGAAGGGGGTGCATTGGAAAAGATGCACAAGTTAATGGAGCCTTTAAAGAACCCAATGAGGATACCTCCGGTGCTACTAGTTCTGGCACTGGAAGTTTAAAGGCAGTGCGAACCATATCTGTCAAAGACTGGATCCACAGGCCCTCCGCTTGAGAGGCCGAAAAATATTCATCTATAGTGGAATTTTCCCTGTCTGAACCGTCGGGACTTGGGTCTGCCTGATCCCCTTGTGGGTCCCGTTCCTCTGAAGAGGAGACCTCCGCATCTGAAAACCCCACACTGGGTGAGGGGGATCTAGCCCGCTTGCTACTTGGGCAAGGACGGGAAAACAACGCAGTTAACCTTTTCTCTAGCCCACACATGGTGGCTGCTAGCATTTCTTCCGTCACGTAAACGGGAATGGGTGGATCGGGGGCCGCCTCTGCCCCCAGCACCCCCAATGGCTCTTGTACTATGCCACTCGGTGTCCTGACTGGCGAGGGTGGGGCCGTAGAAGCCTGGCCCAAATCCTCTGACCCCGATGGAGACCCCTTTTGCTTTTTGGCACCTTTAGCAGCCTTGGCTGGTCCAGATCCCTTTGGAGCCATTGTACAACCTTGGGTCACCCCTATAGCCAACATCTGACTGTTGCAGCTAGGAGTAACCAATATGAGGGCAGGTATGAGGAAAAATGAAAAAGAACTAATTTCTCTCTTTTTCTTTTTTTTCAAAAAAATCTTTTTTTTTTTTTTTTTTTTTACCCGCCTGGGAGGTGGCAATACTGAGGAAACCTGTGAGTATTGACACACCAATGCCCGTTAGCCGGAGTCCAAGGTAGACTCAGATACTGCTGGATCTAAGGCTGAGTCCCTTTAAGCAAAAAAACTTTTTTTTTTTTTTTTTTTCTGGTCAATAGTGGACCTAAGTCCTAGACCTGAAGATCCACAAAACCGCCACTAGGTGTCCCTGTGTGGCCAAAAGACCCAGCTGCACGCTCTGTATCCTTTCTTCCTCTGCCTCCAGGAGGAAAGACCAGCCCGAGAGAAGTTCTCCCTTTATACAGACCCTGACGCTGCTGGCCCGCCCCCCCCGACGCACGCCGACGCTATAAAAGGCGGCGTGCACACACGCGCGCACAATCGCGCGCACCACGCGTGCACGATCGCGCGCACCACGCTGAAACCACATGGAGGAAGCAGAGCAGAGGAACAACATGGACCAGCGTTATGCAGCACCAACAGACACCAGGTAAGCACTAATCTTATTGTAGTGCACACACAGCGAGGAAGCTGTCCCCTTGGGCTTCCTAAGAAACAGGAGTTTTTTACCAGCAATTTCCTCTTTAAAACATGTGGGGTTGCAGTATCAGTGTTAACAGGCAGACCTGGGGTGAGTAGCAAATATATATCTTACACAAGTATACATATATCTACATATTATCTGGGTAAACATTAGAATCCCATCCTGCCTCAACAGACATAGTGGAGATAGTGGCTGATGCACCAGCATACTGTTAGCCAACCCAGAACCCCCAGGGGGATACCTACTGTCGAACCAAGTCCCGCAGGTTCCCTCTTACCTGCTCCACGCCGCAGGGTATTGCAAAATGCAAAATGCAAGAGGCCCAACCTTCCCCCATCTCCGTGGGTATTGTCTTGGACCTTCAGGGACCGGGGTCCTGTGTTAAGGAACCCACACCCCTGGACCTATATAGCATCCTGGCATCAGTAGCGTTTAGTTCTTGGAAGAGACTAAGGCACTGGAGCCCAGAATCCAGCCCTCCAAGGAGAGGCATTATAGGCAAAACCCCACTCCAGCAGGGCCCGGGTACCGTACATCTTGGCTCTGAAGCACTTCCGGCTAGCTATCCGGCTAGCTATCCTGGGTCCCGAGACCTCCGAGGGACAGCTAGACGTGACCAACACCTAAGACACTGGCGAAAAAACTAGAGCACTCTCAGTGGGAGGGGGTTATATAGGGAGGAACTTCCTGTGAAGTTGATTACACCAGTGTCCACACCTGAAGGTACCCATATAACCCATATGTAATGACTATGCGCTCTGTGTCCCGTGATGTACGATCAAGAAAAGGATCCGCCAGAGCATGTGCACTGAGAGTGACAATGCAGGGTACAGAGGATGGACTGCTAGTCTGTTGTCACTCAGTACAGGAAAGTTAGGTGAACCAGCAGGATCAACCAGGTATTTACAAACGTTTCAAACATGTATGCTGTGGCTGTTAGAATACACCAACAGTGACTGCAGCTGATTGTCTGCAGTCAGGGCTGGACTGGGACAGAAATTTGGCCCTGGACTTCATTCAGACTGGCCCACTTTGACAGGTCTTTCCCATGGCGGCCAGACAACTCCCGCACCCCCCCCCCCCCGGCCACCCAAAACCCCTCTCCCCCTTCACTAGCCACTAGCCATTCTACTTTATTCGAACGGCTGGTACTGGTACTCTTATAGGCAGTACCAGTGGGGAAGCTAGACATTATTACACTCGGGGCAAAGAATCAGTTTGTGCCCCCCCCCCCTTATGGGACAAGATTAGGCAGAAGTGAGAAACTCCCAGGCCATAGCTGTTGAGTCAGCTGTTTGTCCCCTCTCCCATGCTCCTCCGTCGTCGTCCCTGCTCCTCTGGACCTCCCCCTGTTTCTTTGTTCCCCCAGGTGAGCGCTGCAGGGAGGGAGAGGAGATGAGCACTACGGGAAGGGAGAGACAGAAGAATGGAGGGGGGCGGCGGTCCGCTGTCACTAAAGCCAGCCCACTGAGCCATCGGCCCACCGGGAAACTCCCTGTAGTCCCAATGGCCAGTCCATCGCTGTCTGCAGTCAATGTTCTGCTGGCGTTTTTCTACAAAGGTGGTGTCGGCAAGGACACCCACAACTTGAATTTCCAGCAATTCCTGTGTATCTATAGGACCCCCCTCTCAGTCTTATAATCAGGGAAGGGAGTAACCGCTCCAGCTGGGTGTGTTGAACAATCAGCAATGGTTCAGGGAATCAAGGGTGCCGGCAATGCACGAAGCAATTGATAGAAGAAAAAAGGGATGGACAGCCGCAATCCAAAAAACCATAAGGTTGTATTTAATATAAAAAATTGAAAAAATGCACTACAAAACAAGCAGAGAACGGGAATAACACCCTACACGTTTCACACTCCAAATCAGTGCTTAATCATGGCATGATTAAGCACTGATTTGGAGTGTGAAACACGTAGGCTGTTTTTGCCGTTCTCTGCTTGTTTTGTAGTGCATTTTTTCAATTTTTTGGAGTCCGGCTGTCCATCCCTTTTTTCTTCTACCAGTCTTATACTCACCTGTCCATGATCTGCCAGTCACTTGTCATGATCCAGCTGGCCAAGCAGCTTGCCTACATCAATAGAGTATGAGCTCTCTGTTTCAAGATTTCATATGTGTCTGGCCAGTAGCCATTAGCTGTGTGGTGCTTGTAGGCAGAGCTGTATCCTGGCCTAGGCCAACAAGGCCCAGGCCTAGGGCAGCACTTTGCAGGGGGGCAGCACGAAAAGAGTCCCCGCCGGCTTGCGCTACACTGTTAGAAATATTAGTCTAGTGCCCCAATAAAGTGGTCGTGCTGCTTCTATTATGCGGGCAGCCGGCATTCCGCAACTGTGGGGGGGGGGGGGGGGCGCTTCCAATTTTGACTGTTTTGTCATCCTGGACCACAAACCTTCCTCACTGTGCTATATGTTTCTGCTGCACCATCTACTTAAAGTAGAACTATAGGCAACACTTTTACCATCCCTGTCCCATTGCGAACATTTCCCTTCACTTCCTGCTCTATGGGCAACCAGGAAGTAAGAGGAAATTAAGTAAATTAAGGGAATCCATTGCCCCCCCCAGGCCCTCAGAACTAGTGTCCTCACTCGAAAATTTCAGGGCGGGTCTTAAACAACATAGGGTGTGGCTGTGACAGGAAGGGGTGGGTCATATTTAAATTAGGGGGTGCACGAGTTTAGTCAGGCCTAGGGCAGCACAAAACCTAAATACACCTCTGCTTATAGGCAGAGTAGGATTAAAGATGTACCTTTTCTCTATGTTTTACCAGGATACTGTATGAATTGTGTGTTTTTACTTTTTTGAATTTGGCGCCGATCTCCACCCCCATGTGTCACAACGTCGCAGGGAAGGGAGCTCGGTGGCAATTCAGGCACTGTGTGAATCGAGCGACGAGACAGCTTGCTCACACAACGGCCAGACATCGCAGGATCCAGGGGACAGGGTAAGTTAATTTGCCTGGATACTGCAAGACAATTCCGAGTTCGGCTCGGGGATACCGCTAATAGTACTGAAATCTTACCCCGAGCCAGAATCGGGAATACCACCAGGGAGGTTAAGCCTCGTATGCACAATCGAGTTTTCAGCGGACAAAGCGTAGGACTTTTGTCAGAAGGGGGTTTGCTGTGAACTTGTATTGCATACAAATTGCCGGCCAACAAACACGAAACAATGTGATTTTTCAGCTCTTTAGCACCACCCTTTGGGCAACTTCTGCTAATGTTGCTTTATGGTGAGCATTGCTTCTGAGCATGCATGTTTGTACTTTGGGGTTTTGTCCGATAGACTTGTGTATACATGATCGGATAACTTGCCAACACAAATTTGTTAGCGGACGATTTTAAAGCATGCTATGCCACATTTGTCTGCGGAAAATCTGACAACAATTGTCCTATGGAGCATACAAATGGTCGGATTTTTTTTGTCGTCACACAATTCCCGTCGGATAATCCGATTGTGTGTACGGGGGACTTTAGTTATAGGAAAATATTGATCAAGAAGTAAAAAAAAAAAAAAAAAAGCATTTTACCCATCTCTCCATTTTTTTTAAATATAATTCTTTATGCAAAGACTTTTTTTCTTATCAGGTATAGAAAAAAAAACGTATAAACAATATAAACGATATGAAGAGAAGGAATAAATCTAGATTACAGTGAGAAAAGAAATCTAGCCTTCCGACCTCTCTTCATTTAAAGTACTTTTATAGCTTTTTCTTCCCATTTTTCTCCATTGTATTAGAATACAAAATCCTGCAGGCGAAGTCGCATGCAAAACGCCTTTGTATATGAGTACTTTTGCAATACCCTCAAATGTGAGGAAGTTTGTTGTTTGTTTATTGAGCAAAATAATCACATTCACAGTTTTTGAGGGTTTGAGTTTTTATATTGTGATCTATAGCAATTGATTCATCTTTACTGATTAGAATATTGAATTGACTTTAATTTGCTTACCACATTGCTGGCAGCAGCAGTTCCTGATAAACATTCTTTTAGCCCTTACTGATTATTCAGTGAGGAGGGAATGACACTAATGGTGAAAACATCTGCATTGCAGCACTGTGGACAGACAAAGCCGTGTGTAGTTACCTCCCATGGACAATGGGGGTTTGCAGTAAATAGAGTTCCTGTGTTAATGTAGGTATTTAATAAACGTAAAAGCAGAGAATACAGTGACACGGCGATGCCATGTTACTTTTGGGCTGGTAATAGATTGTATTTTTTACTACATTCTCCTTCCTGTGGGTGGTTACAGGTTTTCCAATTAGTGGACTGATAACAGGTAACAGAGACTGACCATAGTCACAAACAGTTGTGATCTTTATGAACTGTTGTGGTTCTCTCCTACGTCTGTACTTAAAGGATAACTACACCTCAAGAACAAAACTGCATTATATTGCCATCCTTAAATGTGGAGGCTGCATTCGTTTTCTTTTTTTTTTTAAAGCTAAGAACATTTTCAGTAAACGCAGAAAATACCTGCCAGAAACGCAGTTTTGATCCCCTGTTGCGTTGGTTGGGCAGTACCTCAGCTTATTGTGACCCATACAAGTGAAGTCAACTGCCCTACTATCATGTTCAATGCATGCACTTATAGCGCAGGATTTTCCTTTTTTTTTTTTTTTACACAGCATTTGACGTAAGGGGTGAGAATCCCAGTAAATTAGCAGACCTTGCTTTTTCGGTGCTTTATTCGTAGTTTGCAAAAAAAGCAAAAAATACATTGTAAACAAAGTCAGAGAGACATTTTATTTAATCAATTTACAGCAGTAGTAAACCACATTTTTTTTAACCCTGTAATGTGCTAGTCAGATTTGGCATTGTCTAATTTATACGTGAGCTGCACGTGCCCGGCTCACTGTATGAGGGCACATAGGCAGGTAAGTAAATGCCTCATGCACACTGGACGTTATATTAACGTTATAAAAATGGCAGTAGCTTTGCAGCAAGTTTTTCAATGTTTTTGCAATAGCGTTTTTCAGCGTAAGTGTTTTTTTTTTTCAATGGATCAAAAAGGAGAAAAGAAATAAAGATTCTCCTTTTTTTTTTTATTTTTTTTTTTATTGGGGTAGAATAATTGATAAGTTTTTGATAAGACAATTCAATTTTTTTCCTGCAATGTTCACTTGTGTAAATGATGGAACATAAGAATGTACAATGTTGTATGGAATATTGTTAAAGTGGATGTTTTTTTTTTTGTCACAATGTAGAGTATAAGATTTCCTATCATCCAGGGCCGGAGTGGGACTCATTTTCAGCCCTGGAGTTTCATGCCTTAGACCAGCCCACTTTAGTTCACGACTATTAAAATAATTAGGGTTGTCCCGATACCAGTATCGGTATCGGGACCGATTCCAAGTATTTGCGGGAGTACTTGTACTCCCGCAAATACCCCCGATACCAAAATAGAATATTTTCCACCCCCCCGCTGCCGCTAATCCCCGTGCACCTTGTAAACATGTAAACTGTAATACCAGCGGCGCCGTGTATAGACACGCGATTGGACGGATCCGTCCAATCGCGAGCAAGGGGGGAGTGTCTATACACGGATACGTCCATAGACACTCCCCCCTTGCTCGCGATTGGACGGATCCGTCCAATCGCGTGTCTATACATGGCGCCGCGGGTATGTGTTACACAGGGATTAACCCTGCAGCAGCGGCGGAGGTATGGGGGACATGACATGGCTGCATATGTGGGGGGAAATGGCTGCAATATGTGGGGGGACATGACATGGCTGCAATATGTGGGGGGACATGACATGGCTGCAATATGTGGGGGGACATGACATGGCTGCAATATGTGGGGGGGGACATGACATGGCTGCAATATGTGGGGGGGGACATGACATGGCTGCAATATGTGGGGGGGGGGACATGACATGGATGCAATATGTGGGGGGGGGACATGACATGGCTGCAATATGTGGGGGGGGGGACATGACATGGCTGCAATATGTGGGGGGGGGGACATGACATGGCTGCAATATGTGGGGGGGGGGACATGACATGGATGCAATATGTGGGGGGGGACATGACATGGCTGCAATATGTGGGGGGGGACATGACATGGATGCAATATGTGGGGGGACATGACATGGATGCAATATGTGGGGGGACATGACATGGATGCAATATGTGGGGGGACATGACATGGCTGCAATATGTGGGGGGACATGGCTGCAATATGTGGGGGGACATGGCTGCAATATGTGGGGGGACATGGCTGCAATATGTGGGGGGACATGGCTGCATTTGGGGCCACGTTTAAAAAAAGTATCAGTATTCGGTATCGGCGACTACTTGAAAAAAAGTGGTATCGGGACAACCCTAAAAATAATGTAATTAAAACTCAAAATATAAGTTAACGCCTATTAAATGCAACCTCACCAACGCCGATCAAATGCAACCTTACCACAACCGATTAAATATATGCCGCTTCACCAGCACCCATCAAATTCCACTTCACCAGCACCCATCAATGCCGCCTCGGGGGGCATTTGGCAGATCAGTCAATATACATACAGACACACATTTTAAAATTCTATGTCATTGTCATCACATATACAGTCTCATTAACTCAGAGAGTAAGCCACAGTTTTTACTTACCACACCAGTGTCACCAGGTAACGGTCTTGGATTTAGCAAACTTCCGACAACAAGAACGGGGACCCTGTGATTGCTGCCTGCTCCTTGCTCATACCAACTCTGCTGCTGTACCTGCCTGCTGCTTCTGTGTCCGGTGCCTCTTCCAGGCTCCACCTGTCCCCCAAGCCCGGAGAGCCACCGACAGGCGCCATGCTATATATGTTGCATACATGTGCTCAGCTCCAGTGACACGGCCAGAAGAGCAGGGGGGGGGCTGTGCTGCTGCACATGGCCACTATAGAGCAGAGGGAGAGCAGAGAGCGGACTCGGTGCTGGACTGTCAGGCGGACACCGGAGAGTGGAGGCAGGGCCGGCCTTAGGTGTTCAGGCGCCCTGTGCGAGCTAATCCTGTGGCGCCCCCCCCCCCCCCACCTTCACCCCTCGCCCCCTGGTCACCTAAACATAAACAAAGAGGGTACACTTAGGGTTGCCACCTTTTCTTTAAGCCAAAACCGAAAATTTTAGTGGTACACGGCACTGCGCTGGCTTATCCCAACCCATGCACCTGAATGGGGCTGTGCTGCAACCGTGTGCAATGCACATGGCTACAGCACAGTGGCATGGGTTTTTAGGGGTTAAAAACAGGTGGTAAAGAAGCAACATAACGCTTCTTCACCACCTGTCAAATACCTTCAAAACATGATCCACTATGGATCACTTTTCAGAGTGCCCTGCAACTCCATTTACACTTGTGGTTGGGGGGACAGTAGAAATTAGAGGTTGAGCTACCCAACCATTTCCCTCGAACTGAAAAGGGGCAGAGTGACAGGAGGGGCAGAGTGACAGAAGGGGTTACAGTGACAAGAGGGGGGCAGGCAGAGTGACAGGAGGGGGGGCAGGCAGAGTGACAGGAGGGGGGGCAGGCAGAGTGACAGGAGGGGCAGAGTGACAGAAGGGGGTACAGTGACAAGAGGGGGGCAGGCAGAGTGACAGGAGGGGGGGCAGGCAGGGTGACAGGAGGGGGGCAGGCAGAGTGACAGGAGGGGGGGCAGGCAGAGTGACAGGAGGGGGGGCAGGCAGAGTGACAGGAGGGGCAGAGTGACAGAAGGGGGTACAGTGACAAGAGGGGGGCAGGCAGAGTGACAGGAGGGGGGGCAGGCAGAGTGACAAGAGGGGGGCAGGCAAAGTGACAGGAGGGGGGCAGGCAGAGTGACAGGAAGGGGGCAGGCAGAGTGACAGGAAGGGGGGCAGGCAGAGTGACAGGAAGGGGGGCAGGCAGAGTGACAGGAAGGGGGGCAGGCAGAGTGACAGGAAGGGGGGCCAGGCAGAGTGACAAGAGGGGGGCCAGGCAGAGTGACAAGAGGGGGGCCAGGCAGAGTGACAAGAGGGGGGCCAGGCAGAGTGACAGTAAGGGCAGGATAACAGGACGGCTGAGATAAGGGGGCAGGCAGAGTGACAGGAGGGGGGGGCAGGCAGAGTGACAGTAAGGGCAGGATAACAGGACGGTTGAGATAAGGGGGCAGGCAGAGTGACAGGAGGGGGGACAGGCAGAGTGACAGAAGGGGAAGGATGACAGGAGGGCTGAGAGGAGGGGGTCAGGCAGAGTGACAGGAGGGGGGCAGGCAGAGTGACAGGAAGGGGGCAGGCAGAGTGACAGGAAGGGGGGCAGGCAGAGTGACAGGAAGGGGGGCAGGCAGAGTGACAGGAAGGGGGGCAGGCAGAGTGACAGGAAGGGGGGCAGGCAGAGTGACAGGAAGGGGGGCAGGCAGAGTGACAGGAAGGGGGGCCAGGCAGAGTGACAAGAGGGGGGCCAGGCAGAGTGACAAGAGGGGGGCCAGGCAGAGTGACAGTAAGGGCAGGATAACAGGACGGCTGAGATAAGGGGGCAGGCAGAGTGACAAGAGGGGGGCCAGGCAGAGTGACAGTAAGGGCAGGATAACAGGACGGCTGAGATAAGGGGGCAGGCAGAGTGACAGGAGGGGAAGGATGACAGGAGGGCTGAGAGGAGGGGGTCAGGCAGAGTGACAGTAAAGGACAGGAGGACCTGTGGAGAGGACACACTATTCTTTGCAGGACACTGTATTATGCTGGCACGAGCACACACAGGGTCCCATACATCTGTACTTTCCCCCCCTCTCTCCATCCGATGACGGCCCTGATGTCTCAGCTTCACTGACCGTGACCGATGGATGTAACTCTGCTGCTGCCTGCTAGATAAGGGGGGGAGGCGACCTTACTGTTTATTATCATCATCACGGTGCCCTATGCTCCTGGCGCCGTTAGGACTTCACAACGCACACGTGAGACAAGGAGAGGAGGAGGAGGGAGAGAGGGGAACAGTGTCTGACACTTGGGCACGACAGCTCCCCCCTCTGCAGCGCCGGGGTGCTGCTGACCAGTGACCTGTCCGCCCCAGCATGTGATGACTGCAAGTCTGCGACTCACATAAGAAAGCCGCGGGCGGGGGGGAGTGCCGCTGCTTGACATCTGATGGGGCCCCAGGAGTGCCCGCTCAGTAAGACAGCCCTGCGGCCCGCAAACCCGACCAGCACACCGGGAATTCTCCCGGTTCTCCCGATTGGCCACTCCGGGCCTGCTATCATCTGTGCCCAGTCTTGCCACACAGAGTTAATCCAGATCTGAGAAATCCTCTTTTAATGTTCAGTGAAAATTAACAGAATTACAGATAAAAACCTGCCTAAATAAAAAGTCAGTTTCTCTCTCCTTGCTTTGAGTGACAGGTTATTTACATATCTAGCTTGGACATGTTTATCATATGTTATGTTATGTTTATCATAACATGAGGTGATTCACAGTATAAAAAGTGAGAAATCCACCCCTCCCCCACATAACACATCCTGGTAATATACAATGAACTTTGGATCACCTCGTGTTATGATAAACATAACATATGATAAACATGTCCAAGCTAGAAATGTAAATAACCTCTCACTGAAAGCAAGAACAGAGAAACAGACTTTATAATTTGGCAAGTTTTTATCTGGAATTCTGTTAATTTTCACTGAAAAATTAAAAGAGGATTGATCAGCGCTGGATTAACTCTGTGTGGCAAGACTGGGCACAGACGATAGGAAATCTTATACTCTACTTTGTGACATAACATTTTTTTTTGGGGGGGGGGGGGGGGGTTTGCATCCACTTTAATAATAATAAGAAAAATTGATTATAAAAAAAATGGATCAAAAAAGTTTTTTTTAGCATTTATCTGTGTTTGTCGGTTTTTGCAGATGTTAGAGCATTTTTTACAGCTTATCAGAACCCTCTAGTTTTTTTTTTTTACAGCCAAAAAAACACCCCAGTCAAAAACTGTTGATAACAACCCCTATGTGTGCAAGGACACATAGGACAACATGCTGGAGAGTTTATTGACTGAAGAAAAAAAAAAGGTCTGAAGCCAAAAACAGCAGTTGTAAAAACGTCCAAAAACTTCTAGAGTGTATAAGGCCTAATGAAGAAGAGACAAAGCATATCTCCTCTACATTATATAGCCTAAGTTCCACTTTAAGGCTGGGTTCACACCTAATACAGACACGGCTCATAGCAGGGGTCCAGTTTGTCCCTGTTCTTTGTTTCCCGGACGATTCAGGCCCGAATTATTGCCTAAATTTGGACCTGAAACAGAGCCAAAGACACGTCCTATTTTTTCTATTGTCTATTGATGAAAATTAAAGCAATAGTAGACTGCTGGGTGTTTTTTTTTTTTTTTTAAACCTAAAAGGTAATGTCATAATGTGCTAGTATGAATCGCATACTAGCACATTATGAAATACTTACCTTAGAACGAAGCTCTCCAGTGGCGCGCGTCCTCTGGCCGTCGCGGTGATGTCACTTCTGCAAATGCGCATGGGAGTCACAGACCATGGCACAGAGCTCTGAAAGGGACGGCACGGGTATGCCGTCCATTCAGAGAGCATGCGCCGGTGATGTCACCAGCTGTGTGAATATCTCCTGAACCTGCACGGTTTAGGAGATATTTACTGTATCTACAGGTAAGCCTTTTTATAGGTTTTCCTGTAGGTACAAGATCAAAAAAGGAGTTTAATTCCACTTTAATCACTTCCCGCCCGCCCAGTGTCATATGACGTTGTCAACTTTGAGTGGTTATATCTGAATGAGCGGTTGGTCAGCCACTTGATGGTTCTTACAGGTGGCCAGAGGGGACATCCCCCCCTCCCGCCGCCCTCCGTTGCTTCTACTGATTCACCCGTGAAATCGGTGAGCCTAAGAAGTAACTGACTGGCGCCAGATGTTGATGATAGAGATTTTGGGTGGGTCAGATGGTCCCCGAACTCTCTATAATCGTTTGGAGGCCAGGGGCGATGTTATGACTTCACTGACGGCCTCTCCATTAGAGCGAGAGCAATAATTCTAGCACAAGATCTCCTCTGTAACTCTAAACAGCTAACCTGTAAAAAATCTTAAAGCGTCGTCTATGGGGATTTTGAAGTACCAAAGTTTGGTCCCATTCCACAAGTGTCCGTAAATTTAAAGCTTGACATGTTAGGTATCTATTTACACAGCGTAACATCATCTTTCACATTATGTAAAAAAAATGGGTTAAAGGGGATGTAAAGGTTAGTGTTTTATTTTCTAAATAGGTTCCTTAAAGCTAGTGTATTGTTGGTCACTTACCTTTTCCTTCGATTTCCCTTCTAAATGTTTTTTTCTTTGTCTGAATTTCTCACTTCCTGTTTCTTCTCAGTAAACTTGCCACCATCATCCATGGGGGGTAGTCAGCCAGAACAGCGTACTGAACACCTTTCTGAGGAGAAACAGGAAGTGAGAAATTCAGACAAGTAAAGTAAACAAAGAAAAAAAACATTGAAGGGAAATTGAAGGAAAGGGTAAGTGAACCAATAATGCACCAGCTTAAAGGAACCTATTTAGAAAATAAAAAACAAACTTTTACAACCTTTTACAACTTTTACAACCTCTTTAACTTTTTTTTTTTTTTAATGCATGAAACTGTTTTTTTAATTGCGTTTGAAAAATTGCTGCAAATATACTGTGCAAGATAAAAAGTTGCAAAGACAACCATTTTATTCCCTGCTAATCTATAATGTATTATGATTTTTTTCATGTAGTAAACAAGTGTCAGAATTGTCCTGGTATGTAAGTAGTTAAAGCGGATGGCCCATTAAATTTTTTTTTTTTAAAGCCAGCAGCTTCAAATACTGCAGCTGCTGACTTTTAATATTAGGACACTTACCTGTCCTGGAGTCCAGCGGCATCCGCAGCAGAGGACGAGCGTTCGCTGCTGCTCCCCCCTCCATCCACAGTGAGGGAACCAGGAAGTGAAGCGCTGCGGCTTCACTGCCCGGTTCCCTATGGCGCATGCACGAGTTGCGCTGCGCCCGCCGATTGGCTCCCGCTGTGTGCTGGGAGCCGAGAGTTCCCAGGACACAACGGGAAAAACTCGTCTTTTGCCCGAGACTGCGGGCCGGAAGTGGCTGCACCCCCCTCCCCCCTGAAAGGTGTCAAATGTGACACCGGAGGGGGGAGGGTTCCGATCAGCGGATCTTCACTTTAGGGTGGAGATCCGCCCAAAAGTGGTACTTCTGCTTTAAGCACTCCTCGCCCCCTTACATGCCAAAAGTGGAACTTCTGCTTTAAGCACTCCTCGCCCCCTTACATGCCAAAAGTGGAACTTCTGCTTTAAGCACTCCTCGCCCCCTTACATGCCAAAAGTGGAACTTCTGCTTTAAGCACTCCTCGCCCCCTTACATGCCAAAAGTGGAACTTCTGCTTTAAGCACTCCTCGCCCCCTTACATGCCGCATTTGGCATGTAATTTGTTTGGGGGAGGGGGGAGTAGGGGCTTCGGTAGCAGTGGTACTTCCTGTCTCACTTCCTACTTCCGCCCAGGGATGGCCTCGGCGACTTCTCTTCTCGCCTTAGGCAGCCCCCTCCTTGAGGCGATCTCCAGGGACATGTGACAGGTCCCAGGAGATTGCCTGTCCACTCATAGCGTGCAGTGCAACTCGCACATGAGCAGTGAGTGCCCGGCCGTGAAGCCGAAAGCTGTCAGGGCCAGGTGCCCACACTATGAATGGAGGCGCCGGCCGGAGAGGGGAGGAGCGGAGCTCCAGGTGGCCACATCGCTGGACCGTGGAGCAGGAAAGTGTCTGTTTAATAAAAGTCAGCAGGTACACTTTTTGTAACTGCTGACTTTTAATAAACACTAAAAGGCTGGAACTCCCCTTTAAAGACACCAACCAAGATACAAAGACAAATTTAGGAGCTAAATTACCCATACCATTTTTTTTTGTTGCAAAATAGTCTATGACGTTTGCTTTATTCTAGTGATGACTAAATTCCATATACAGAAAAGCGTGAGTTTCTTCTGGCTTGAACAAGTTTCTTGCCTAGCAGACAGGAATGAGACAATAGCTGAGGATAACAGAAGATTAGGATACTCACAACTTTAGGGATGTGTCTCTCGGGATATTTAAGTGTAAAAGATGAATTAGAGCTAATGGGCAGGCCGTCTCACCTGGGTGAGTTTAAATGCAAAATCTTCCTTTTTGACTAGGGTGTACTTTTGGTGCATACTAACGAAATGAATTTGTTTGTACTAGAGGCTTCGTGGAATTGTTGGCTCGCTCTTTTATCAGCCACAATAAAGAAAGAAAAAACAAAACAAATTAAGTCGAATAACTGCAGGGGTCTGCATTAGGTCTGCTGTGGGCCAAACGTACGTCTGCATTTTGGTAATTAACATGGTAATACTAATTGTGACGTGCAGAATTGTTTCTCTAAAAAAGGGAGCCAGAAAGGATTTCCTTACAGTGTATGTAAAGCTAGAACGAAAATGTATTCTATTGTAGCTAAGAAGTTTACTCCTTTAAAAATTAAATGTCAGCAGCTACACTTATGCCTCATACACACGACCGAGGAACTCGTCATAAATGAAACATCGTTTTCCTCGACGAGTTCCTTGTTAGGCTTGTCGAGAAACTTGACAAGCTGTCTTTGCGTACACACTGTCAAGAACAAATCTCATCGTTCTCAAACTTGGTGACTTCAACACATACGACGGCAGGGGAAGTTCGATTTCACTGGCACAACCCTTGGGGCTGCTTTTGCTAATCTCATGTTACTGCGTGTTAGGTAAAAGTTTGGTAAGAGACATTTGCACTTTTCAGACTGTTACAGCGTGACAAATGTGCTATCTCCATTACAAACCCTACTTTTACCAAAGGTGCGCTCCCGTCTCATACTTTATTCTGAGTATGCGCAGGTTTCTAAGCATACACACAAACGTGTTTCTCGTCGAAAACCAGCCCAACGAGGAACGCAACATGGAAATTGAGACTCCCGACGAGGAAAAAGAGAACTTGTTCTCTTTTTTTCTCGTAGAGTTCCACGTCAGTTTTCTCGATGAAAAACATACACACAACCGTTTTCCTTGGCAAAAAAGCTCTGCCACCAAGTTTCTTGGATTCCGTAGAGGAAAACGGACGGGTGTACGAGGCCTCACTGTAGCTGCTGACTTTTAATATAAGGACACTTACCTGTCCTGGAATCCAGCAGGCACAGCAGGTGATGTTTCTATCAGCAAGTCGGGTGCTGCTGTCGCCTTTGCGGGTAAGGGAACCCGGCAGTGTAGCCTCACAGCTTCATGGGTCCCTACTGCGCGTGTGTGAACCGCGCTGCGCTCTCTTACTGGCCTAGCAGAAGTGGAGGGAGGAGGAGGGGGACCGAGCTGCTGACGTAATTCGCTGCTGCCCTGTCTCCCAAAAGTGATTTGCATGCGTTCTTGAGCTTTGGCATTTTTTTTATTAGCCAATAGAGAAAACTACCATCTATTGCATCATTTGTTGCTAGGTATTTCAGCTTTTTCCTTAGATTTAATTTCATTTAATTATTTTAATTATTATTATTATTATTTTTCTTGTTAGGGTAAGGGGTTAGAGTTAAGGTTAGGTCAGGGTTAGGGTGTCACGTACCTTGGTTGAGGGATAAATTGACAAGGGGGCTTCCTTTGCGGCTCTGGTCTGAGCTCCATGGGCCGGGACAAGGGGTGGGCAGGAGGGACGGCTGCCCCTGGCGCAACGGCTTATTTGAGAGATGGGGGGCACCCTGACCCTAACCTTAAGGGAAAGGGGGGCGCATCTTTGCGATGGATAACCTTGTCCCGGCACTGCTGAGTGAGCACCCCCAAATTTGGTGACAGAGGTACAAGGCTCAAAGAAGCACAGGTGCCATTGCTTGATAGCAGGTGACTGCCACAGTAAGGAACGTAGTCAAGGTAAGCAGGGGTCATACTCGGTAAGACAACAGGGTGGTCAGGAGGCGCCTATGTGTCAGTACATGTGCCCAAGCATTAGCTGTATGGGAATGAGCAGTAGCTGCAGAAGAATTTGCATTAGCTCTATTTGAATTAGTATTAGTTGAACTAGCTTCCAGACATAGGGTAATTTATTTATTGTTAGGATGTTAATACTACTACTACTACTACTATAATAATAATAAATTAATAAAAAAAAGTTAAATAAATACACAAATAAAAATAATCATAATTAAATTCAATAAATGAATACTAAGTAATAATACATAGTTAATTAACCCCTAACCTTAACCCCAAACCCTTAAAAAATATATATAATAATAACGTTTAATCCACCACTGGATCCATGGCGGAATGCAGCAACTTACTCACTTTCTCAGTTCCCTTCTTCGTAAGGAGTGGTCAGATCGTCTGAATACGCCCGTAGAAAATGTATGCTTGGTAAAAGCTCCTTCAGCACATGGGATATCTGAGATGTATAAACTGTTAGTACAATCGTCAGAGGGTTATGCCCAGGGATTTCTTTAGAAATGGGAGAGAGACTTAGGCCTCATACACACAACCGAGGAACTCGTCGTAAAAGACACATCGTTTTCCTCGATATATAAATTTTTTCAGGTTTGGGTGTTATGATTATTATTATAATTATTTATAATAATATATTTAATATTTTTAATATTTTTAGGGTTAGGGGCTAATTATCATTAATTTATGTATTACCCCCTTCATAGGTGTGCGCAGCCTATTGCATTAGGGTGTGCACCCCAAAGCTCAAACACTGCCTACGGATCGCTCACTATTTTCATTTAGAAAGGGGCCAATAAATAACATATTTACTGGCCCCTTTCCCCGTTCATACTAAAACATCCCTGCAACAACAGCCAGCGGGAGAGGAGGGAATCCGGAATCGGTGTGAGGGGTAGAGGGAGGAGCTAGGGCAGTAGAGAGAATCTATGCTGCACAGGGTGATTAGGGTGTGCCTGGGCACACCTGGCATACCCTGTGTGCACACCTATGACCCCCTTCCCATCTGTGCTATAGCCGAATGACGTCTACAGCGCAGACCTACATTGCCGAGTGGCTGTCAATAGACGTCCTCCCATCTGCACACTCACTGTGTGCCCTCTCTGCGGCACACGCGGTGCGCTCTATGATCACTAGTCAAAGAAACTATGGTGATCACAGATCGGAGTAAGGGGCCAATCCCGGCCCGGAATTTCATGATCAGCTATCAACCAATGACAGCTGATCACGTGATGTAAACAGCTTCTGTGAAAGGGACATTGGTCCCGAAAAAGGAAGAAGTACAGCCACCTCACCTGTGCCCACCAGTACTGCCTTCCAGTGCCACCTGCTAGTGCATATCAGTGCCACCAATCAGTGCCCCTATCAATGCCCACCAGTGCTGCCTCATCAGTGCCACCTATTAGTGCCCATTTGTGCAGCATATTAGTGCCCATCAGTGCAGTCTTATCAGCGTACATAAATGAAGGAGAAAAATTACCTGTTTGCAAAATGTTATAACAAAATATAAAACAGTTTTTTTGTTTTTTGTTTTTCAAAATTTCCATCTTAATTTTTTTTTCATTTTTTTTTTTTTACAAAAAATAAAAATTGCAGTAGTGATCAAATGCCACCAAAAGAAAGCTCTATTTGTGGGAAAAAAATAAATATTTCATTTGGGTGCAGTGTTGCATGACTGCGCAATTGTCATTCAAAGAGTGACAGCGTTAAAAGCTGAAAATTGGTCTGGGCAGGAAGGGGGTTTAAGTGGCCAGTAAGCAAGTGGTTAATACATGTTTTTTTTTTTTTTTGATGATGATGATGATGATTTTTAGTTATTTGTGAATTTAGTTTACATTTATTTATTCATATATTATTGTTATTTTATGTTTTAAATTTTTTAATTAATGAGAATAAAAAATGCCAGAACTTTTTTGAGCTTCAGGCGTTTGGTTTCAGGCGACTTGGAGAATAGAAAATTAATAGATTTTTTCTCATCCAACGTTTTGAAGCCTGAAATGAAAGCTCCAAAACGCTGGGGTGGGAATGGGGCCTATTACACTTCCTGACCTAGGGTAAAAACGCTTGCTCTGTATATTGTATTGTATCTATAGAGAGCTGCCTTTTTACCTTAGGGCATGATTTCAGAACATATAATTTGATCTACATACCAATGAAATAGTAAATACAATGAAACAATACATTGATTCATTTTATTTACTCAATGACACTTGCGGACCACTGCATGTGTCACTTTACACAGGTGTGGCCTGCATTTTGAAAGGTGCTCCTGCTGTGCTATACAAAGCTATCATTTTGATAGATGGTGATTGCTGATAATATCGTGAGGGATCAACGCAGGAGATAGGAGGAGCTGGACTTAAAGAGGAACTAAAGTATAATGTACATTAAGCCGTGCATGCTCGACTCAGTTTACATTCTGGGACACTGCTTGTGGGCTGGTGTTCTATCGAGAAATGCCTCCCTTCGAAAAATGCCCCTGATGGGTCTGCAATCACAGTACCAAACATTAGACATGTGCAGACTGGAATATTTTGTTTCGTTTTTTCGTTTTCGTTTGGAAAATACATTTATTTAGTTACTCCCGAAAATTGTTTTGATTTATTTAGTTTTTCGTTGGGGAATAGCTTTCGTCCGAAAATCCAATAATACTTGGTTTGTGTCGAATGGGCAAAAAAAAAACAAAAAACATTCGACTGAGCGTCAAATCTTTTTGGTTGCTGGTGAATGATCAAAGAATATTCGACGCAACGTCGAATCTTTACGTCTCATAAATCGAAATCTATTCTCTGAAATGTCTAATCTATTATTTCTATAGTGTCGAATTTTTCTCTATGATGTCAAATCTTTTCCCTATAATGTCTAATCTCTCTATATCTAATTTTTACCGCAAAGAAAACGAAAATAAAGCATTTTTTATGTCGGATCTTTCGGTTTTCGTTTCTTGCACTTTCGTTATCGTTTGTTAATACGATAACGAAAAAACCTGATTTTCGGACGAAAATGCATTCTAACGAAAACGAATGCACATGTCTACCAAACATAACTGATATAATGATCAGCTGGCGTGACGTGAGCAGCACATGCGCAAATCATCGGAGGCGTTATCCGACGCTATGTAAACAGAGGAGGAACGTAGTTGTCAGATTGAGCCTCGCTATTTCGGGGTGTGTTGTGGGTGAGTTGAGGGGCAGGTTTTGTGTGCGTTGCAACCCATCCTTACACACAGACAAAACCCACCGTTCAACACAGAAAACCCGTCCTGCAACACGGACAAAACCCAGCATATGGAAAGCTTGCCGCGCAACATTGAGGGACAATCTGACAAGTCGGTCTCACTCCGCTGTTTGCATAGCTTTAAATAGTGTCTGTCGAATACGGTCAGGGGCGGACTGACAACTTCGGTTGATAGGAGATTATGGGGCCCCTGGGTAATAGGTTATGGGACCACACAGTATACACACACATATACAGTATACATACACAGTATACGCACACAGTATACATACACACATAATACACATACACACACTGAAAAGGTACTGGAGAGGCGGGGCAGCTAAAATCTTGGGATTTTTTTTAAAAACACCAATTTTTACATAGTGTCCCTGGTTTTACTGAGGCTGGCAACCCTGATAGGGCTCCCTAGTGGCATGGGGCCCTCGGGCAGTGCCCGAGAGCCCAATTGGTCAGTCCACCCCTGAATACGGACTCCCATTGTAAAATGCTGCAGACGATCTGTGCATGGTCAACATATCAGCTGGAGAGACGTTTGGTACTGCGCATGCGCAAACTCACCGTGGGCATTTTTCTACGGGAGGCATTTCCCAATGGAACACCAGTATGACTTAAGTCCTGCACATGTGCAAGAATGACGTAATCTAATGCCAGCTAATCAAGACAGCCGAAAACTGGCACCCGGAAGAATCCAGGGAGAAGATGCTGGTGAGACCTCATTGCATTGGACCATTGGAACTAAGGTAAGTATTTTTTCCTTTACTTCTGCTTTAGGGTATTTGTCCTAAAAACTTTAACAATTTTAAGGACATACCCCTTACGCTCAGAATCTTTAAGTGGTTAAATACTCTTCATATTTATTTACAGGTACTTATATAGCGCCATCAATTTACACAAAATTTTCTTTATTTTTTATACACAAGAGGTTTTTAAATACTACTTCAGTTCAGTAATAAAGATGAGTGCAAATGAGACTTACTAAGTACCCATGTATTCAACTATCAATGGTAAACCCAAATAGTTAGCTTTTTGAGGCAACTGCATGAACATATTATGTGTGTTGGCTGGCTTTAAGGGAATGTGGAAATAGAAGCAGAGGGACATACTGCATAGGGTCTCCTGGCACTATAGTATTTGGCAGTACTGGATTTTATTACTTTACCCTCAAGACCAATTTTACAGCGACTTTTCTAGAGCTATAAATCATGTTGATCAAGGTCTGCTTGCAAGACTTTATTTAACAAAAAGAATAAAATAAAGGCTATAAATAAGACAACTGTATTTGCTTTATGTTTGTAAGTTTACAAAAGAAGTAAGCCAACAGTCACTGGGGTTGGTCATCCATATGAATAAATAATTGAATTGTGGATAAAATTAGTGATTCACCCTGTAAAAGATATACCAGCTATGATTTTTAAATCGAAAAAACAGTGAATGTTACTGCAACTTAAGTTTCTTTTTGAGAAAAATGATCCCTGAGTTTCAACAATCCAGATGTATACAAAAGATGTCTCAAGGGAAGCAAAAACCATGGGAAAAAAAAAACCACACACACACACACACACACACACACACACACGAGAAGCAAAACCCTGACTCCAAACCAATAATAACTTCCAGATGCACAACAAGAGCTTTGGGTGCCTCCCCTAAGTCAAAACTAAAAAAAACACAAAAAAATAAATTAAAAAAATAAATATATATACACACATGTAAAAATTGCAAATTTTACGTAAATGTATCACAAAAAAACGTTAGTAAGACAACTAAACCAAAGCAAGCTACACTTTGACCTCCCCAAAGTAATTGAAAAACTGTTAAAAACATACAAAACATTATCCATGTAAACCAAACCCAGGCAATAAGGCAACCTTGAAGACTTGCTAATTTTTCTGGCTGCCAGATAGTAACATCGAAAATGCTGTCCTCCCGTGGGATTGCTGGTACAGCAGACTAAATAGCAACAAAGTTCCAACTGGTGAATACCATATGCTGCTCGGTAGAGAAATGTTAATGCACCTGGCTACTCTTGATCCCCCAGCGAGAGGTGAAGGGTGGCTTTCTCAGTTTTGAACTGTCACTAAGCTGTCACTTGGTCATGGGAAAGCAAAAGTATTGCACCTTGCTGCGCCCCTCTATCCAAGCTTGGGGTGTGATGAATAGAAGTTGTCATAGTGGTTGTAAACCATCGTTTACAACGTAATGTAACTATTTTAAGACTTACCTATAGCTAACAAGGATATATCCTAAACCTGCACGGTTTAGGAGATATCCCTGTATTTGCATGTGCCGACGTCATGCGGCACATGCGCATTTAAGCTAACTAAAGCAAAGGCACGTAGTGCCGTTGCTTCAGTTGTACTGTGCCATTATCGCGTGCATGCGTGGGTGTGACGTCATCGCGGCTCTGGCACTGTGACTGGACAACAACATGTCTGCTGGCCAAGGGGGAGATGTGGACCTCTCCGGGGGCGGAGGTTAGTAAAACAGTATCAGCTAGTTTGCATTGCATACTAGCTGATTATGCCTTTGTCTTGCAGTATTTGTATTTTTTAAATTTTAGAATGGAGGCTTTACTTCCTCTTTAACTCTTTACTTCTTTGGTGAATACTGAAGTCCAAGTGACTGCTGCAGAGGCTTAAATGCTATAAATGCCTAGATCTTGACTTTCAGGGTAGCTTCAGCTAAGCCTAGCTGAGGCTGGAAAGGGTGTGAGGCTTCAGCTGAACCTTGGATCTATCTCTCTGGATCTCTCCTGTCCTGTCTTCTGCCCAGCCCCCCAACATAGAGGTCCCCTCCAGACAACTGGATCTTAGAACATTTATGGCCTATCTCCCCGTCTTCTGGGCCTTGCCAATCCAGGAATCGGTGGAGACTCCATAAATATTCAGGCTTTAGTATCTGTTCCTCCACCTTCTAAGTTCCAGAACTATCCAGCACATTCTGGGGAGGTAACAGAGGCCCAGCCCTTATAGCTCTGCACACTGACACAAAACAAATTACCCCCAGCCTATCTGTCTACAGAGGAGCCAACTAAATGTACCTACTCTTTTTTTTTTTTTTTAACGTTGAGGAAGTTTTATTATGTACAGAACAAGTCAGACACACCCAGTACATTTAGCCCAGTTTTGTGGCCAGTTCCCTGGCCTTCGCCTTCTCCAGCTTGGCAATTCTGACCACAGACTTGGGCCCCAGGATTCCTCCTCCCCAGTGACAACGGATCTCATCATGTCTGTCATTGTAGTTGGTCTTTACTGCTTCCACCAGTTTGGCAAGAGATCCTTTGTCTTCAGGATTGACTTGTGTGAAAGCAACGCTGGTGCACATCTTTCTGTGTACCAAGCGGCCCAACCTGGCTTTGCCCTTGATGATGCAGTAGGGAACTCCCATCTTCCGACACAAGGCAGGGAGGAAGACCACAAGCTCAATGGGATCCACATCATGGGCGATCACCACCACTTGGGCTTTCTTGTTCTCCACCAGAGTGGTCACTGTGTTGACACCTGCTCTGACAACCGGGGGCCTCTTGGTAGGAACATCTGGTTTACCAGCAGCTTTCTGCTCTGCACGGGCCAGCAAACGTTTCTTCTTCTCTTGCTTGGTCTCTGTTCTGTACTTGTGTGCCAGTTTAAAGAGCTGAGTGGCTGTCTGTCGGTCCAAAGCCTGGGTGAACTGGTTGATTGCTGGTGGGACCTTCAGGCGTTTGTACAGGATAGATCGATGACGCTGAAGCCTGATGTAGCGAGGCCATTTCACAAAGCGGGTGAGATCTCTTTTGGGTTGGATGTCTTGGCCAATGCCGAAGTTCTTGGGCCTCTTCTCGAACAGAGGGTTCACCACCTTCTTGGCTTCAGTCTTCTTGACCACAGAAGGGGCCGGACCACAAAAGGTACCTACTCTGTACACTGAGGGTGCTACTGGAGCAAGCCCAAGTATCAAACTTATATCAGTGGATTCATAAATAATTATATATCATATAAATAAGATCCATCCAAACGGCCTAAAGATGCTGATAAATACAGCATAACACTGTAGAAAACATATCTTTTAGACTCTGGAGAGCAACATGGAAACAGTTGACTACAGTAAACAGCAATGTGCTTCTAAGTGCTGGTCAAACCAAATATATTTATTTTATTCATAGTGAACTCAATGGAGATATTAAGGCATAGATCTTCACAATGTTTGTGTTTTTACTAGGCCTAGTTTTCTTTTAAAGCGGAGTTCCACCCAAAAGTGGCAAATGGTGGAGAGGGGGGGGGGGGGGGGGGGGGGAGCGAAGCTCTGGGCGGCCGCGTCGCTGGACCGTGGAGCAGGTAAGTGTCTGTTTATTAAAAACCAGCAGCTACACTTTTTGTAGCTGCTGACTTTTAATAAACAGTAAAAGGCTCGAACTCCGCCTTAAGGATTAATGGCACTAGGCCACCTACAGGTCAGAAGACTAACTGCACCTGCCTACAAGTAGAATAATAGCAAAACAGTAAACTTGCTATGGTGTAATTCAACATAGGGGAACATGACAACACACCATAGTGTGAGTCACAAAGTATATGAGATTCCTTAGATTGTACCTTATATCCATTTACTAATCTGTTCCACTATACGGCAAAGCAGCCACACCTGAGTAGAATTTATGCCAGGTTATATGCTATACCATAAATAGACATTTGAGCACCATGAGTAAGGTCTTTGGACACCGTGAGGTGTAACATAAGTGGACATCTGATAAAAAAGACATACTGTACACTCGTTTGCTCAGAAGAAGTATGATCATTAGCTGCAACTGGGCTGCCTTGTGGAGCTATCCAATGCATCCATTATAGGGTCCCCCATTGATTATATGTACAGTGAGTCATGAAAAAAAAAACTTGAAAAAGACGCTTTAGGCTTTGGAAAATAGTGGATCAAAGCACAGACGGTAAATCACAGAATAATTTGGCGTGATTTATACTTCAGTAGGTCCATGCGTCCATTCCATAGCAGTTGTAGGGCATTTCCCTGTAAATAAAATCCATATTAAACATCCAAGATAGACAAATATGCTACACAGCTATAGATGAAGACAATGCCAGTATCACACAATGCGTTTCTTCGCTCTATGCGGCGACTTTCTCAAGCAAGCTGGTTTTTGTCTTTGTGTTTGGAGCTGTCAAAACTGGTCCTAATATCATAAAAAGGGCGCCAGTGCCAAAGCTTAAATAACACATGTGACATCCTGACATATGTTCCTGTGTAAACCCAGGTTGCTTAACAAAGATTTTTCTTACATATATATATATATATATATATTTTTTTTTTCAAGTTCTGGCTTAGATTGGGGAAGCCCCCGAAGCTCTTGTCGTGCATCTGGTACTTATGTACAGAAAAGAGTAGACAGACACAGTCGTTAATAACACAAAAGTATCTAATCACATTTTATATTTATCCAGGTAACCAAATATAGATGAACCTCGGATTACGAGCATAATCCGTTCCAGGAGTATGCTCGTAATCCAAAGTACTCGCATATCAAAGCAAGTTTTTTCATTGAAGTCAATGGAAACGAAAATAATTTGTTCGGCATTGACTTCAATGGCATGCAATACCGAATGCGGCCACCTCTGGCCACATTCGGTATTGCATCCTATTGAAGTCAATGCGGAACAAATTATTTTTGTTTCCATTGACTTCAATGGGAAAACTCGCTTTGATATGCGAGTACTTTGGAGTACAGTGAGATTTGAAAAAAAGCTGAATAAAGCCTGTTCCTGTCAGCGGTTGTTCCGGCTACCGCTCAGCTTCCAGACAGACTAGTAGGAATTGGGTTGTCTTATACGGCGAGTATATCCCAAAACCAAAATCTTAGCTGGAAAATTAGGGGGTCATCTTATACGCCCAGTCGTCTTATACGCCGGCAAATACGGTATAGGTAAGCTTTATTATAGGCTTACGTATAGGTAAAATTCATGCATGGGAGTTTACTCCCACTTTAAGGAATGTAGGGATGGCCAAAAGAAGTTCAAAAGACGAGAAAAGCACACATTGACCTTTTAGGACTTGTTGATAAAAAGCCCAAGAAGTACTTACTGCTCTAGTGGGGTGGGCTTTACGAGAATCTCAGTGTGTCTGTGTGTGTATAAATCTGGCAGGCATGTTCTTTTCACAAAAGGAAAGCTGTGACTGTGAGGCTAAACCAATTATAAAATCAAAACTGTCTAAATTTGTCCAAAATATTTGAAAATTGCAATGTGCAGTGACCTGATTGCACCCATAATGGTCCTAGGCCCAGATTCAGGTACATCTGCGCATTATTGGACCGGCGTAGCGCACCGCCTTTACGTTAGACTTGCGCAATTTTGCCGCGTAATCACCCTATTCTCGTAGCTTTTGCGCAGGAAATTGCGCATGCGTAACGTTTTTTCAGAGGCGTAAGGAGGAGTAATACAAATTGGGAAGGACGTGGGCGTGTTACATTGAAATGAGCCGTGACCCCATGCAAATGAAGGGCCGGCCGGCTCGCGCATGCGCGCTTGAAGGAGACCATGGTCAGCTCCGCTGTGCGCATGCTCACAACTCGGGAGCGGCGCAATCAGTGAAATTGGAAATGGACTAGGGCAACGTTGTGAACTACGCAAACAGCATAAATAGACACACACAAACGCACTTGCATTGCAAAAGTACATCCCTTTGTCCCTTCCCATTTAACCAAGTGCTTTTGTCCTGTTGTTCGTTGCGGTGTGTTTTGTAGTTGTCAGATTAGTGTTCTGTGTGATCAAGTGTTTGTTAGTAGATCTTTGAAAAAGTGTTTTTTGATAAGTGTTTGAGAGACTGTTTGTTTGATTGATATATTTCTGTTAGTTTGTTTTCCTGCTGTTTTTTTGTTTTGTTTTTTTGTGACTGTTTATTGCTGAGTAGTTTTCTCTCTGTGTGTGTTTTTGCTTGATTGGTTGTGCTTGTTTTTGTGAGTGAATTTTGTTGACTGGGAGTGAGTTTTTTTGGAAGGATGACAGAGAGAAAACGAAAGCTCAATTTTACAGTTGGGGAAAAACAAATTCTTGCCCGGGCCATTAGCGAGTATGGGCGTTACCTCCACGGCCCAGAGAGTGCCAACACCACCCCGGCCAGGAGGAGGGAGATTTTGGATAGGATCACTGAGCAGGTCAATTCAGCGGGGCAGGGGGAGACACGGACCCGGTCTGGGATTGACAAAAAAATCAATGACCTCCGGCGTCTGGTCAAACAGAAGCTGGCCAGAATGCATGCCCATGCCAGGGGCACAGGAGGGGGCCCACCATGCCGTATTAGGCTGACAGCGGAGGAGCGTGCGGTGGCCCTGACCTTTCATCGGCATGAAGTTGAGGGCCTGCCCGGCTTTGACTCAAGTCCGGAGCCCGTGGTGCCAGGTAAGTATTTTTTTTAATATCAGGTGTGTAGCATGTGTGGGGGAGGGGGTGAAAGGGAATATGTGGCAAGTGTGTGGATCCTCCAACCTGTGAATGTTTTGTGTCATCCACAGATGTGCAGGAGGGTGCAGGGCCATCTGGCCTGACCGCACCAACCCCAGGACAGCAGCCTAATGAGGCCCCCCCAACAAGGCCGGAGTCCGCGGAGGAGGTTCAAGAGGAGCAGGAGAATCATGAGGAGGAGGAGAATCATGAGGAGGAGGAGTCCATGTCAGGCACTGGACGTTTGGTTTTTGAGGACTCTTCCCCTCTGGCTGGCAGCAGGCAGGCCTCCCTAAGGGGGAGCCCCCCCCCCTCCTCCCCCAACATGGCTCCCCTCACAAGGGCCTCCCCTTCTCCCCGGCCACAAGCATCAGCTGTAGGCAGGATTTCATCCCAGAACACCAGGGGGTAGGCCGATCTCCTGCCCGCCACTCTGAGAAGGGACCAGTTCCTCCAGACCCGCCATCTGGGACAGGTCAGCCAGACATTGGTGCGGATGGAGGAGAGCCTGTCCTCCATCAAGGATACGCTGGGGAACCTGGACTCCCACTCCCGGGCTTTCACAACCTGCCTAAACGAACTGCAGACGACATCAGCAGGCGTTGGGCAGGATGTGAGGGCCCTTACCCTGGCTATCCAGGCCAACACGGCAACACTTGGTGCTGCCCTGGACAGAATAGCCGTGGCCTTGGAGGGCAGGCCGCCAGGTGGGCAGAGATCAGGGGCTGCTCCTCCTTCCCCGGTTTTACCCCTCCCCCATGAGTCTCCCCTGAGAAGCCGGGGCCGTGGCCGGGGGCGCCCCAGGCGTGGCTCACGCAAAGGGCATTAATTTTTTTTTCCCCCTTTTTTTTTATTTTTTTTTGTGCTGGAAAATTTTTGCTTTTGCAGGTAATTTTTTATTTTTTTTTTGGGTTGTGAATGCTGTTTGAATGTGGGGGTGACATTCCTGCCGGTAAAGGGGTGTCACCCTCAATTTTGGTGGAGTAGGGTTCCCCAGGACCAGGGAGAAGTGATCCCCAGGTCCGTGTGAATGGTGTATGAATGTACAGTGACATAATTGGAGCCTTGGCGTGGCGTTGCTGCTCACAAGTCCTGCATGGTGGACTGGTGCCAATCCAATTTGATGTGGATGTGGGGTGTGTGTGCTAGGGACCATAGTGGTGTGCATGCATGCATTCTCATTGTGCCATGATTAATGTGTATGTTTAACGTGCAAAGATGCCCAATGTGAGCTGTCTCCTGGCTGCTCTACCCTCAGAAGACAGGGTAGCCTCGGTTAGGGGGGGATTGTCTGGTTCAGGGGTCAGGTCATCACGTAGGCCAATCTGCAGGCCCTTTCTTTCTGCGAAGTTGTGCAGCATGCAACATGCACCGATGATCTGGCACACAAAGTTTGGGGAATACAAGAGGGTACCCCCAGACTTATGCAGGCATCGGAAACGTGACTTTAGGAGGCCAAAGGTGCGCTCCACCACTGCTCGTGTTTGGCCATGTGCTTGATTGTATCTTTCCTCTCCTGGGGTTTGGGGGTTCCGGATAGGAGTCATGAGATGGGGTCCCAGTGGATATGCAGAGTCACCTGTAAGGGAAAAGACAGGAGGATGTTAGTCATGCATGTGCCCCTTGTGATGTGTGCATCATGGGAGGGGATAGTCATGCCTGACTCCCATGTCACTCACCAACCAGCCAGGTGTCCCCATACATGTTCTGATCGAATTCCATTTGGATGTGGCATTGATTGTATATGTAGCTGTCATGGCTGGACCCTGGGTGTTTGGCACAGACGTGCCATATGAGGCCTTGGGCATCGACTATCACCTGTACATTGAGGGAATGCCAATGCTTCCGATTGCGGTACATGTGCTCTGTCTCCTGGGGGGGCTGGAGTGCCACATGTGTGCAATCAATGGCCCCCACAGTGCGTGGGAATCTGGCAATTCTGTAGAAATCTGTTATTGCCTTCAGCCGCAGCTCCTCAGTGGTGGGTTTGATGATTTGGTTGGCCATGCGTCTGAGGATTGCAGGGACAACCTGGTGCACACATCTGCTCATGGAGGATTGTGACATCCCAGCCACCACTCCACTTGTACGCTGAAAAGAGCCACTGGCAAGGACATGGAGTGTTGCCATGACCTTGACCAGTGGCTGCACTGCATGTGAGCGGTGTGTTGGGTTGGTGATGTCCTCCTGCAGGGTTGTGGTTAATTCCAGGATGACATGAGGGGTGAATCTGAAGATGCGAAACACCTCAGAATCACTCATGCCAAACAGGTCTATGCGGGTGCGGTATATCCTCTCCCGTGCCCTCCTCCGTGCCCTCATCCTTCTTTGTTCATCTAAAGTCAGTAGTATAGCTATGTGCGACGATGCCCCTGGCATGTTGGCATACAGATTGTTGTGCAACACGTGTGACTGCTGAGCTCCTCACTAACAGTGTTGCTTTATCTAACAAGTAGACTTTTTTTCTCTTTTTAGACCAGCTTTTATATGGTCTAATTTTAGACAGGTCATTTTGCTGTTGCGCACACTGCGTCGCCTGCGCTGCCCCAACGTTGTTTTGTGGATCCCCGTAAGTCCCTCATTAGCATATTTGACTAGCAAATCAATGGTCTGTCTAGCGCACTTTTGCGCGGACGGATGCGCCAGTCTAACGAAATTACGCGGGACAAAAAAAAGTAGATTTTTTGCGTATCTCGTTCTGGGGATGCCGTGCATCGAAACGCAAGCGCACATTTCGACTTACGCACGCGCATCTCCTGTTGCGCAGGCGTAATCGCTCTGTGAATCTGGGCCCTAGTGTCCAAAGCCATGGCCTGTGTAGCTTATTGAGCATTTTATCAGTTTTGGTTTTAGAGCAGCATTAAAACTATGATATTAAAATTAAAATCACCAAAACATTTATTTTCACCTGGCAAAGAAAATATGTGTAGTGCAAAATGTAATAAACATTTGTACACTGTCTTTACCTTCTGTGTCTTTTTTTTTTCATCAGGTGAACAGATGGTAGATGGATATACAAAAAAAGGTCATCGATTTCCATGGAGAGACACAGGCACAGTGCGCATGGACAACTTGCCAAAAAGATGATAGAACAGGTATAGTAGAGGAGGGAAACGGAACATACTCTTCTTTCACGGATCCCGTTTCATTGTGAATTGCCAATAAAGCTATGTACACCGCCAATGAGTGCCAAGTGAGTGTTGAATGCCAATGATCACGACAAGGAAAATTACTAAACATGATGACAATAAAGAAAGACTATTACCAGATATACAACTGGGTTTACCATAGGGTTGTCACCTCATCCCTTTAAACCCAAACATATATGAATTACACAGGTTCTGGGGCTAATTTAATGCAGGTAAGGCACCAAGTGAGTTTAACCACTTCAATACCGGGCCTATTCTGGCACTTCTCTCCTTCATGTACAAATCATTATTCTTTTGCTAGAAAATTACGCAGAACCCCCAAACATTATATATGTTTTTTTAGCAGACACCTTAGGGAATAAAACAACGATCATTGCAATTTTTCATCTTGCACGGTATTTGCGCAATAATTTTTTGGAAAAAAAATGGTTTCATGAATTAAAAAATAACAAAACAGTAAAGTTAGCCCAATTTTTTTGTAAAATATGAAAGATTATGTTACACCGAGTAAATAGATACCTAACATGTGACGCTTTAAAATTGCACACACTCATGGAATGGCGCCAAACTTCGGTACTTAAAAATCTCTATAGACGACGCTTTGAAATCGTTTACAGGTTACTATTTTAGATTTACAGAGGAGATCTAGTGCGAGAATTGTTGCTGGCACTCTAACGCACGCGGCGATACCTCACATGTGTGGTTTAAACAGCGTTTACATATGTGGGCGGGACTTATGTGAGCGTTTGCTTTTAACTTTTTTTTTTATTATTATTATTATTTTTATTTTACTTCTTTATTTATTTTTTTACACTTTTTAAAAAAAGCATTTTTTTTAACTCTTTTATTCCCATTACAAGGAATGTAAACATCCCTTGTAATAGGAATAGTGTGTGACAGGTCCTCTTTATGGAGAGATGTGGGGTCAATAAGACCTCCCCTCCCCCCACATCTCTCCTCCAGGCTGGAAAGCATGAGATCGTGAAAAAATTTCACCAATCTCATGATTAGTATTGCTTACTAGCCGAAATCGCGGCTTTGTTTACTTCTGGGTACCCAGGCGTGACGTCATCACATCGCGCCTGGGCCTCCGACCGTCATAGAGATGACTGGTGACCATGTGGTCACCAGTCATCTCTATGCTTACTAGCCTGCACCGGACGATTCTTTCTCCGGGCCCCCAATGGCATGGGAGAGCCCGGAGAAGCACCGGATGGCGGTGGGAGGAGGGGGGTGTTCCCTCTCGCCTATAAGAACTATCCAGTGGTGGAACCGCCACTATGATCGCTCTTATGATGCACAGAATTGCCGGCCCCCATCATTCAGATATCACCACATCGTCGATGCCACATCGTCGATGCCCCCATCATTCAGATATCACCACACAAAGCCCAGGACGTCATTTCACTATGGCTGGGTATTGGTATTGAAGTGCTTAATTACCGCCTTAATCAGCCAGAGAACCTGTGTAATTATTATGTGTTTAGTTTTAAAGGGATGAGGTGGCAACCCTAGTTTACCACCAGTTGATATACCTCCAATACCCCAAAATACACTGTTAAGCCTCATACACACGATCGGACTTCCAACAGACTTTTCCGTGGATTTTGCTCCGAAGCGTGACGTCCGTGAACTTGGTATGCGTGGTACTTGGTATGCCAACAAACACGAACATAGTGACGCAATCGACATACTACGTGGTTTTTCTGCCCCTTACCACCACCCTTTGGGCAACTTCTGCTTTTGTTGTCTGATCTTTAGCATTGGTTCTGAGCATGTGTGTTTGTACTTTGGACTTTAGTCTTGTGTAAGACTTGTGTACACACGATCGGATTTGCTCCATCGGACATTTGTTGCCAGAAAGTTTGTCTGTTCCCACAGCGAACATTTGTTCCGATGGAGTATACACACGGTCGGATTGCCTGCAAAAACAGGTCTGTCTGAGCTTTGTTGTCGAAAAGTCCGATCGTTTGTACCAATCTGAAGACTAATTGGCATCTGATAGTTAGCGTTAAGCGTCGTACACACGATCTGATTTTCCGACAACAAATGTGTGATGGCAGAGTTTTGTTGAATAATCCGACCTTTTGTATGCACTATTGGACAATTGTCGAAATTTCTGACAACAAATGAGGGATAGCATGCTTTCAAATTTTCCAGTGTGCTGTCGGATTATCCAATCTTTTGTACACAATCCATCAGAAAAAAAACAAAGTAGAAACACGCATGCTCAGAACCAATGCTAACCATAAGACAACATTAGCAGATGTTGCCCAAATGGTGGTGCTAAAGAGCTGAAAAACCACATAGTTTTGTGCATATTGGCTGACAAAGCCGTCTGTATGCAGAACAAGTTCACGACGGCCAACGCCTTGCGCACAAAGTTCCATAAATTTTTCCGATGGAAATCCGATCGGATCGCGTGTACGAGGCTTAAGAGTGAGATAAAGGTGAGAAAGATGGAAGGAAAGGGAGCGAGATCTAGGGAAAGAGAGAGAGGGAGATGTGAAGGGGAGACAGGAAAGAAGGTGGGGTGGGGGAAAGAGACTATAAAAGTGTGAGACATTTGATCGTAAACTCCTTTGTAAGCTGGAGCGAATATGAATGGTTCTATGTACTCTTTACAAACCTGCATAATATGTCACAGGCTGCTATATAAATACAGGAAGTAAATTAAAAAGAAATGTATGGTCTGATTACTACGCCGTGTACAATGCACAGTGTATTAATATATTACACTCTCAACCCTCTCACCTGTCAGGAAACAACTCCAAACATATATGGGCCTGTCTGGATACTCCAGCAAAGATGCCTGGGAGTATATTGAGTAACTGTGTGTGTGAGGGAGGAAACGGCTCACCAGGCCCGTGAGAGCAGGAAATGACCTAATCATCTGTTAGAAGCTGAGACTTGATACTTTGTTTTGCTTTGTGTGGGTTTGGCAGGGCCATATTTTAAACACAGTTGTCCTATGTTAGGTAGCTTTTTTATCAGCCAGAAAGATAAATTGAGTGGATGGAATAGTTCAGCTAAAATAGGAAGATGTTGATTTAACAGGGGGGAAGGTTTATCTGTGGAATGTCATTTATATGGGTGGGAGTCACACTGTGCATAACAGTATCCAGTGCCGTAAGTCCTGCCTCCCAAGGCCAGCTGTTTTGTACCATCCTTCTTTCCATCCCATGAGACTGGCTAGACTTAGAATCTCTATAACAATAGTGAGGTCTGACGAATCCCAAAATACACGGTATTATCAAAAGTATTGGGACGCCTGCCTTTAAATGCACATGAACTTTAATGGCATCCCAGTCTTAGCCCACTCTGTGCAGCTATAACAGCTTCAACTCTTCTGGGAAGGATGTCCACAAGGTTTAGAAGGGGGTCTATGGGAATGTTTGACCATTCTCCCAAAAACACATTTATGAGATGAGGCACTGATTTTGGACGAGAAGTCCTGGCTTGCAATCTCCACTCTAATTTATCCCAAAGGTGTTCTGTCGGGTTGAGGTCAGGACTCTGTGCAGGCCAATCAAGTTCCTCCATCCCAAAATTGCTCATCCATGTCTTTATGGACCTTGCTTTATGCACTGGTGCGCAGTCATGTTGGAACAGGAAGGGGCCATCCCCAAACTGTTCCCACAAAGTTGGGAGCATGAAATTGTCCAAAATGTCTTGCTAGGCTGATGCCTTAAGAGTTCCCTTCACTGGAAATAAGGGGCTAAACCCAACCCCTGAAAAACAACCCCATATCATAATCCCCCCTCTACCAAATGATTTGGACCAGTACACAAAGCAAGGTCCATAAAGACATGGATGAGTGAGTTTGGAGTGGAGGAACTTGACTGGCTTGCACAGTGTCCTGACCTCAACCCAATACAACACCTTTGGGATGATATTGACTGGAGACTTTGAGCCTGGCCTTCTCGTCCAACATCAGTGCCTGACCTCACAAATGCGCTTCTGGAAGAATGGTCAAACATTCCCATAGACACACTCCTAAACCTTGTAAACAGCCCTCCCAGAAGGTCAGGCACTGATATGGACGAAAAGGCCTGGCTTGCAGTCTCCCCTCTAATTCATCCTAAAGATGTTCGATTTGACTCCCCAAACTCGAAGAGTGGTCAAACATTCTCATAAACACACTCCTACGCCTTGTAGACAGACTTCCCAGAAGAGTTGAAGCTGTTATAGCTGCAAAGGGTGGGCCAATTCAATATTGAACCATACAGACTAGGACCGGGATGTCATTAAAGTTGCTGTGCATGTACTGTAAAGGCAGGTGTCCCAATACTTTTGGTAATATATGTTTGGGTTCATTGTTTTCGTTTTGCTTTAACCACTTGAGACCCACGCTATAGACGTCCAAAGCGCGGCTCTCAAGTGCAGAGTGGATGTCCTTTTATGTGCATTACCCGCGCACACCGCTGGGGGGCGCGCAGCGGGTAAACAATGTGCCTACGCATCGTTGAGGAGCCGATGTGTGTACCTGGCGGCCGCAATGTCCGCCGGGTACACACGATTGGCGGTGACAGCAGGGATGTGGAGCTCTGTGTGTAAACACAGAGCTCCATGTCCTGTCAGGGAGAGAGGAGACCGATCTGTGTCCCTTGTACATAGGGAAACAATCAGTCACCTGCCCCAGTCAGTCCCCTCCCCCCACACAGTAAGAACACACCGAGGGAATACATTTAACCCCTTCCTCACCCCCTAGTGTTAACCCCTTCCCTGCCAGTCACATTTATACAGTAATTAGTGCATTTTTATAGCACTGATTGCTGTATAAATGTGAATGGTCCCAAAATTGTGTCAAAAGTGTCCGATATGTCCGCCGCAGTATAGCAGATAAATCTATCCCCTATTTTGTAGACGCTATAACTTTTGTGCAAACCAATCAATATACGCTTATTGTGATTTTTTTTAACAAAAATATGTAAAAGAATCAGCCTAAACCGAGGAATTTATTTTTATTTTTAATTGGGATATTATTATAACAAACAGTAAAAAATATTGTGTTTTGTTTTTTAACATTTTCTGTCTTTTTTTGTTTATAGCGCAACAAATAAAAATCGAAGAGATGATCAAATACCACCAAAATAAAGCTCTGTTTGTGGGAAAAAAATTATAAAAATATAATTCGGGTACAGTGTTGTATGACCGCGCAATTGTCATTCAAAATGCGTCAGCGCTGAAAGCTGAAAATTGGTCTGGGCACGAAGGGGGTTTAAGTGCCCAGTAATGAAGTGGTTAATTATTGCAAATAAAATAAAAACTTCAACAAAAGTGGATTTCAGTTTGAGTTTGGTAGAAGAGTTTATTTGCTGAATTCTGTGAATTTTGACAGATGTTGTGACAGACCGACTTTGGCTATTTAACCAAGCAGCATTGACACAGAACTAAGTGACTTTTCCATGTACTCCTATGGGCACTCAGTCCAGAAGAGATGACCATTTATGACCTGACATTTGTTAAAGGGTCACTAAAGGAAAACATTTTTTTTGCTGAAATGACTGTTTACAGGGTATAGAGACATAAAAGTTAACTGATTCCTTTTCAAAATGATTAAAAATAGATAAAAATCAATCATATAATGTGCCTGCAGGTTAGTTTCACTTTTGAACTGGCTTCATGTTTCTGTGAAGTAGAAATAGACACACAGAACAAAAACAAACAAATCCAGGGCAGTGTTTTGTTTTCAAAATAAATCTGAGAAATTTTAGGCTGCATTCACATCTAGGCGGCAAGTAACGCCGCGTACACGGCATTACTTGCCGCGATTCGATTCATTTTTTTTTTACAAATCATCCCCATTGATGTCTATGGACGAACGCCAATGTCGCCTGAAAAAAAGGGTCCAGGACTTTTTTTCAGGCAACAGGCGTTCGGCGTTTCAGAGATGTGAACCATCTCTATAGACATGAATGGGGATTCGCCCCTCCAGCGGCATGAGCGTCGGGCGACAGGCGATTTGTCGCTCAGATGTGAATGCAGCCTTAGACACACAGTAATGACAGCTTAGACCACCGTGAGAAAGCTCCCAGCACTGTGGTTATAAGGAAACAGACAAGCAGGAAGTGTGGAGAACAGAGCAGGATTACAGCAACTTCAAAGCAAAAAACGAACAATAAGGACATGAAACCAGTACTGCAGTAAGGTAAAGGAAGCTATTTAGCTAAAAAAATAAAAATCCTTTAGTGATCCTTTAAAGGCAATATGTGAGACCACCACATACCTGAATAGCAATTGCAGAGTAAATTCTGACAGGTCTTTGAACATACAGTACATAGAGAATGCAAGTTTTCTGTGTATGTTTTCAAGGTATAGACAACATTAACAATTGGTCCTGAGTAACAAACCCTCCAGCATACCCCTTAATGATTTCTTAGGACAGCCCTTATTTTTGGAACCCAACCAAATGAAGCAATTTTTGAGAATGGGTGTTGTCTGACTAATGTCGCGTACACGCGGTCCGAATTTCCGATGGGAATTTCGGACGGATTAAATAGAGAGCGGGTTCTCTATTTTTCAGACGGAAAAAAATCCTAACAGAAAATCCGTTTATCTGTATAGAATACAGTGTCATTGAGTGTCCTCCATGCCTCTCTGCCAATCCCTCCACTGACTTCCACTCACCCAACAAATAAAATTCAAAGAACTAGCAATATTTTACAAAGCCATCCATAACTCTGCCCCTAGCTACATTACTAACCTAGTCTCAAAATACAAACCAAGCCGCTCTCTTTTGTCCTCCAAGACCTCCTGCTCTCTAGCTTGCTTGTCACCTCCTCCCATACTCGCCTCCAGGATTTCTCCAGAGCTTCTCTTATCCTTTTGAACTCCCTATCCCAATCTGTCCGACTGTCCCCTAATCTATCCATCTTTAGACGATCCCTGAAAACCCTTCTATTTAAAGAAGCCTATGCTGCTTCTAACTAATACATGTTTTTTTCTTTCTTCATCAGCTCATCCCCCACAGCTATTACCTTTTTTATTTATTGATTTATTTTAGATTGTAAGCTCTAATGAGCAGGGCCCTCTGATTCCTAATAGAGCATCTTTCTTTAAGCATGTTTTCCAGTCTGAGAACTGAATTCAAGTACTGGAATATTATGGGGTGCTACATTCATGCTTTATGAACAGATCAGAGCATTTATTTTACAACACATGTTATTTTAATAAACACTGTGATGAAGTGCACGCAGGAATATAAAACACCATTCATTTTTGTAGCCTCGGATGATCCAGATTAAAATAATCATTATTCCAGAGTCCTAGTAAATTTAGAGAATGTGTCACGCAGCCAAGTTTCCACTTACAGCTTATGCTTAAGCATGTTTCCATTGGCACCAACACTTTTATTTTTGGTTGATCTGTATATTTACAAATCTCTACCTATGTATGCTTTTCATTGTCATTCCAGTAGCTAAAGAAGGCGTAACATTAATGATACTGAAAAAGTCAGTGATGGTTAAAGACTTTGGGCCAGATTCTTAAAAGGATTACGTAATTTCAAATCTGCGCCGGCGTTGCTTTTCGCCGATTCTCAAACGCAGATACGTGTAAAAAATAGGCTTCTTCCGCCGACGTAACTTGGCTACGCCACCGTAATTGTGTGCAATTATACGCTGGCCCATAGGGGCGCTTCCGTCGATTTGCCACGTTGAATATGCAAATGAGCTAGATATGCCGATTCCCGAACGTAATTGCGCCCTCAAGTCGTTTTTTTCGTTGTTTGCGTAAGCGTAAAGTTATCCCTATATGAGGGGTAACTTTACGTAGGTGGGGCGTACGCAATGTTAAGTATGGACGTCGGGACAGAGTCGTTTTTTTTTCCGTCGTTTACGACGTTTGCGTCACTCGTTCGCGAATAGGGCTTTGCATAAGTTACGTTCACGTCGAAACCAATGTATTTGTGGCGTAATTTGGAGCATGCGCACTGGGATACGTCCACGGATGGCGCATGCGCAGTTAAGAAAAAACGTCAAAAACCTGGGGTCACGAATGTTTTACATAAAACACGCCCACCTCATCCACATTTGAATTATCCGGGCCATTTACGCTACGCCGCCGCAACTCTGGACACAAGTGCTTTGAGAATACGGCACTTGCGTCCTGAGTTGTGGCGGCATAGCGTAAATAGGATACGCTACGCCCCGCTCGTAGATGCGCCGATCTTCGAGAATCTGGCCCTTAGGTTCTAAGGAAGAACACCCCTATAAAATATCTGACAACTTGAATTCACAAAACATTCTAATGCCCTGTACACACGATCGGTTTATCCGATGAAAACAATCCGATGGATTTTTTCATCAGATATCCGATGAAGCTGACTTTCATCAGTCTTGCCTACACACCATCAATTAAAAAACTGATTGTGTCAGAACGCGGTGACGTAAAACAAAAGGACGTGCTGAGAAAAAAGAAGTTCAATGCTTTTGAGCATGCGTCGACTTGAGTCAGAGCATCCGCGGATTTTTAACTGATGGATGTGCCCACAGACGATCGTTTTTTTCTATCATTTTTTTTTAACCATCAGATAATTTCAAAACAAGTTCCTAGTTTTTTAACCGATGGATAAAAAAACAATGGGGCCCACACACGATTAGTTCGTCTGATGAAAACGGTCCATCAGACCATTTTCATCAGACAAACCGTTTGTGTGTACGCGGCATTAGAGTCTCATAGAGTGCTAACATGCAGTTCAAAAGTACCTTGTATTTGCCAGCATTTTCTTTCTTGTATAGCTTTATATAAATACAAATTTGAAACGTTGCTTTTTAATAAGGATTAAACAATCACACAACACCGCAGTGTGTTAAATTAGCAGTGTTGCAGTCATTCCATAGGAGGGACCTTACTAAGCAGTCTATTGACACCACCACAGTGGGCCAAGCTTCTGTATCAAAGGACTTGTCATTTTAATGCCTATTGCTCTGTCCTGTGACATTTAACACATTTATTTTCATTTTTGACATTTTGCACAAGAAATATAAAGTAACTCCCTAAAGTATCTCCCAAAAGTGAGTACACCCCTCACATTTTTGTAAATATTTTATTATATCTTTTCATGTGACAACACTGAAGAAATTACACTTTTCTACAATGTAAAGTAGTCAGTGTACAGCTTGTATGATAGTGTAAATGTGCTGTCCCCTCAACATACAGCCAATAATGTCTAAACCGCTGGCAACAAAAGTGAGTACACCCCTAAGTGAAAATGTCCAAATTGGACCCAATTAGCCATTTTCCCTCCTCGATGTTATATGACTCGCTAGTGTTACAAGGTCTCAGTTGTGAATGGGGAGCAGGTGTGTTCAATTTGGTGTTATCACTTTTTACTCTCTCATACTGGTCACTGGACATTCAACATGGTATCTCATGGCAAAGAACTCTGAGGCCCTGTACACACGATCAGTCCAAACTGATGAAAACGGACTGAAGTTCAGTTTCATCGGTCCAAACCGACCGTGTACGCCCCATCAGTTTGTTGTCCTTCAGTCCAAAAATTTAGAACTTGCTTTAAAATCAGACCGATGGATGCCTACCGATGGTTAGTACGCAAAAGCATCTGTTCAAAACCCTCGCATGCTAAGAATAAAGTCGACGCATGCTTGGAAGCATTGAACTTAATTTTTTTCTGCACGTCGTTGTGTTTTACGTCATCGCTTTCTGACAAGATCGTTTTTTGAACTGATGGTGTGTACGCACATCAGACCATTAGTCTGTGAACCGATGAAACTGAACTTCAGTCCGTTTTCATCAGTTTGGACTGATTGTGTGTACAAGGCCTGAGGATGTGAAAAAACAAATTGCTGCTCTACATAAAGATGGCCTAAGCTATAAGAAGATTGCCAAGACCCTAAAAACTAAGCTGCAGCATGGTGGCCAAGACCATACAGCAGTTTAACAAGACAGGTTCCACTCAGAACGGGCCTCGCCATCGTCGACCTAAGAAGTTGAGTGCACATGTTCAGCGTCATTTCCAGACGTTGTCTTTGGGAAATAGACATATGAGTGCTGCCAGCATTGCTGCAGAGGTTGAAGGGGTGAGGGGTTAGCCTGTCAGTGCTCAGACCATACACTGCACACTGCATCAAATTGTTCTGCATGACTGTCGTCCCAGAAGGAAGCCTCTTCTAAAGATGCACAAGAAAGTCTGCAGTTTGCTGAAGACAAGCAGACTAAGGACATGGATTACTGGAACCATGTTCTGTGGTCTGATGAGACCAAGATAAATGTATTTGGTTCAGATGGTATCAAGTGTGTGTGGCGGTAACCAGGTGAGGTCTACAAAGACAAGTGTGTCTTGCCTACAGTCAAACATGGTGATGAAAGTGTCATGGTCTGGGGATGCATGAGTGCTGCCGGCACTGGGGAGTTACAGTTCATTGAGGGAATGAATGCCAACATGTACTGTGACATACTGAAGCAGAGCATGATCCCCTCCCTTCGGAGACTAGGCCACAGTGCAGTATTCCAACATGATAATGACCCAAAACACACCTCCAAGATGACCACTGCCTTGCTAAAGAAGTTGAGTGAGGGTAAAGGTGATGGACTGGCCAAGTATGTCTCCAGACCTAAACCCTATTGAGCATCTGTGGGGTATCCTCAAATGGAAGGTGGAGGAGCGCAAGGTCTCTAAAATCCACCAGCTCTGTGATGTCGTCATGGAGAAGTGGAAGAGGACTCTAATGGCAACATGTGAAGCTCTGGTGAACTCCATGCCCAAGAGAGTTAAGGCAGTGCTGGAAAATAATGGTGGCTACACAAAATATTGACACTTAGGGCCCAATTTGGTCATTTTCACTTGTGTACTCACTTTTGTTGACAGCGGTTTAGACATTAAAGCGTAGGTTCACCCAAATTACAACATGTGTTACGCTACATACAGTATATATCGAAATGCCTGCTGATTTTTTTTATGTTCATTTTAATACTTTAAAATAGATGGGTAAAGTTGAAATTCTGGTTTCGGACTCGCGTGGGAGTAGGAGTCTCCAGTTTGTTCCCCGGCACCGCAGTGTTAACTGGGATCTCACTACAAGGTCTCCTGAAAGCACATAGTCATTCTTCCCAGGAGACAATGCGGAACGCCGTTCGGCAAAATCTTGCATACCATCACAAGGGGGAGTGTACTTTAAATGACGCAGCCCATTGTGATGGCAACCAGTAAGATTACGGGAGATCAGCATTTACCGCTTCCAGGAAATGATTGCTTGTGGGCTTCACAATGCCCACAAGCAAAATGGAAACTCTCTGAAATGGAAAATAAAAGTTAATTTTTGCCACAAAAACAGACAGTGAGTACAGTTTGCATTGTAATACCCCATAGAATGTTTAAAAAAAAAAAAAAAAAAAAGAATATTGCCCGCTGAACCCCCGCTTTAATGGCTGTATGTTATTTTGAGGGGACAGCAAATTTACATGGTTATACAAGCTGTACACTCACTACTTTATATTGTAGCAAAGTGTAATTTCTTTAGTGTTGTCGCACAAAAAGATATAATAAAATATTTACAAAAATGTGAGGGGTGTACTCACTTTTGTGAAATACTGTATATTCGATTGTATGTATAAGATGTACACATTTTTGTTTCAACAATATTACACAAGATGCAGTGCCTACATTTATAACAGCAAAGCACATTCAAAATGTCATCTGATTTCCCCTTTGGCGTTGTCTATAGAGATTTTAACTCAGATGCTACTGGAAGACATTTATATGTACATTTTCTGTCATTTCAAGATTTGAACAAAAAGGTCATTCATTTAAATGTCTTTTTTGTTTCCAACTAGTACATAATTCTATATAGAGACCCCTTATTGTCACATTATGTGATTTGCAGTAAATTGTAAACCCACCTATTGGGTATTTTTAAGTCTTTAGAGAAGTGAATCTTTTTTTCTTTAGTTTGCCGGAACTAGAGTGGTACTGTTTAAAATATTAGTACGATATAAAGCATTTCAAGGGAAAGAACAGAACAAACCACTCTGACCTTTAAGTTGGAGAAGTTGCAAATTTCTACTTAAAAAACAAGCAGAGATACTATCGTTTTGCATTTTTTGCAATGTAATCAAAATTGTTCATTGTTTTGTAAAAATGTAATATGAGAAAATGGGTCAGCTCATTCCTCTTTTAGCAAGATTCACATCCCAAACTGCTTTTTATAATAAGTACATAAAAGGGATCTGTCTTATCACACAGCTATCAGATGGCAGGCATACCGTATATATTTAGTTGCCCGAGTGAGTGAGTGAGTGAGTAAATCGCCTCTGGGCGCTCGTTGTTCCTGTCTCCTTTGATATCAAAAGAGAAAAGTTTTGATCTTTCTTCTGAAGGCAAGGTGGTTCTCCTCCAACCGAATGCTGGTTGGTAAGGCGTTCCATAGTCTGGGACCTTGGAGCGCAAATCTTCGCTCTCCTTTGGACTTGTATTTGGCTTTGGGTATCTGGAGCAGATTTTGGTTGGTGGATCGCAGAACACGATTGGAATTGTGAGCTTTTATTTTTTCGCATAGATATTGGGGGGCCTTCCCATGGATGCACTTATGCGTCAGACAGAGTGCTTTAAAAGCAATACTGTCTTTTACTGGCAACCAATGAAGGGTTCTCAGCGAAGGTGAGATTGATTCCCAGGGTTTTTTCCCAGTCACAAGTCTGGCGGTCGTATTTTGAACGACTTGCAGACGAGAGATTTGGTACTTAGGGAGTCCAAGATAGAGGGCATTGGCATAGTCCAGTCTGAAGTTAACAATAGTTCCCACCACAACCGCGGTGGCGGTTTAGGGCATTGGTGATGGCATTGGCGAAGTGATTGTTTTTGGCTTTAAAGATTTTCTTGTGGTCATTTTTTGTTATTACCTTGTAGATGGCATGGTTTTCTTCTAAAGAGCTTCTTTTTCAAGCGACTTCTGCTTTTCTGCGCTCTTGTTTCAGCAACGACAGCTGGTCATTAAACCAGCTGGCGTTGTTTTTCCTGATGCAAGTTTTACGTTTGGGCGCTACTAAGTCGGGTGACTGTAGCAGAGCCATATTTATGGCATCCAGTGTTTCTGTGGCTGTTTGGTGTGATTGGATTTATTTTATTTTTTTACCTAAAGTGGTTTTGAAGAGCTCTGAATAGAGCTTCTTTTGCGATCTGGTCCGGTGTGTTGTCACCAGTTTTGATATTTTTGTTAAGGGGGCATTTATGGTGATAGTGAGTTTTATTGCATGGTGGTCTGTCCATGGCAATGATTCATTTTTTTGAATGTTTATTTCCAGATCTTGTCTGAAAACAAGATCTAGTGTGTGACCGGAAGTATGTGTGGGCCCACATACAAATTGCTGCAGACCTAATCTTTCCAGATGGTCGATGCAGGCATTGGCAACGGGATCCTGTGAGGAGTTGGCCCAGAGATTGAAATCCCCGAGTAACAAAAGGCGGTTGCTGTTTTCTGAGTGGCTAGTTTGATGAGTTGAAATGTCTTTCATCTGTCCAGCATATTCCTTTGGTGTTGAAGCACATCATCAGACAGGGGTTTGACCAAAAATATGTAGACTCTATTTCAGCTGGATTAGGGACCGATCATTGTGTCTATATGTACTGATTGAAACATCAGTCCCATCTTTGGCAGGAAAAAGGCAATGGGCAATGTCCACAATGGCATTGGGTCACTAAATATTTTTCATGTGTATTTACACTTGTACACATCCCAAGCTGATTGCTGGTGTGGAGCTTAGAAATGGACTATTAAGCCTCGTACACACGACTGGTTTTCCCGGCAGGAAAACTGCCAGGAGAGCTTTTGGCTGGAAAAACCGGCGCGTGTATGCTTCCTCGCAGTTTTCCCATCAGGAAAACAGCCTGGAATCCCATCGAAAATAGAGAACCTGCTCTCTATTTTCCCGTCGGGATTCCCAGCGATTCTACTCCTTACCTATGTGAGGCAGTGCCGATGGAGCATACACATGGCCGGGATTCCCGGCCAAAGCTCCATGGCAATTTTCCTGCCAGGCTCTCGGCTTTCCCCTCGGTTTTCTCACGGAGTTTTTACCGCCAAGAAAACAAAGCGTGTGTACAGGGCTCGAGCCAAGTCAAATGTTTCCTCTTTTTTTATTATTTTAAAGGGAAATATATAGTGTTCTGTCCATATTTATTTCTTTTAAGTATAAAAAATGTATTTAAAAAATGAACAGAGCAGTCACAGATGGGTAGAGTGGGCGATTAATCATTAGTCTGTCTCAGTGTGTAAATGTAAGCTTGTGCTATTGAATAAAAAAATATATATGCAATTCTTCAAATTTGCTTGACTATAAAAAGAAAACAAACATTATTTAAATATATAAAACACTAGTTAAAAACATATACATTTTTAAAAACATTAAAATAAAAAATGCTCCATCATGATTTATTTTACAGTAGACCTATATCCTGTTGCAAACATAACTTAATTTTAGCCATTTTTTTGAGAACTGCTAATGTTCCATTTTCTTCCTCTTCAAAGTGCCATAGCAGCAATTTCTCTGACAGACTGGTAATGTGTCCCCCATTCCTCCTCCCCAAAGGCACATGAGCAGCCATTTTTTTTATAATGCTGCTCATTCGCCCTTTTCCTCCTTCTCCTCCTATTCAGCTAACATCGCCATAGTGCCGCCAACTGCCTATAAAGGGGTAGAAGAATTATGCCCAGCGTCTTAATGTCAGCTTTGTTAAACACCCCTTTATGCATCTGTAGCGCTCACCCCCGAAGGAGCCGCTGGATGATCGGGTCTTCTGTTTTACCTCTGTGACACACCACAAATAATGAATCCACAGCACACCAGCACACCTTGTGAGAGTTTAAATAACTATTTACTATATATATATAATAATCTGAATAGCAATATACAACATCAACATTTATCTCTACACAGCATAACACAGAGACTGCATATGAGACACCAGCATAACAGTGATGAACGATAAATGCGGTTATTCTAACTGTGAACTTATATATATATATACTTAGTCCCAATGTACCCGGGTACCTAACCCACTGGCCAGTGGTAGTTTCTTCAGCTAGCCAACGTTGGGGCCCAATATGAACGGTAAAAATCTGTGTGTATGGTTAATGACAACGGGCCGGAGGCCTCTCACCCATCCACGGAGGGAGATGTCCGTCTGTAGCCGGCAGGGATGTCAGCAATTATCTTCTGCGATGAAGAGCTGTATATAGGAGCTGGAGTCTGATGTCATCAGGGGTTCTGGTCATCAAATTTGGCGTCCGTCCGGGCCGAGTCGCCCCCGCAGTGTCCTCTCAGCAGGGTGGCACCTTACTCACAGCCCCAGAGGATCCTCTTCCAGCCAGGAACAAACAGCCGTTTACCCTGTGTAGCAGATGTCACTTCAGGAAGGCACGTGTGACAAGTCAGCACAGTCTCTCCACAAACAGGCGGCACCCCCAAGCGACAGCAGTCTGTTCTCCCTGTCTCCTCACATCCGACTCCCCTCTCACCCGGAACGTCCTGTCTGTACCTGACATCACTTCCTGTCTTTCTCCTGTAGCACTCTGGGAACTGTAGTCTAATTATCCGTTTTCATTTGTAATTCCTCAGTGGCTGTGTCTACAATCCCCACAAAGCTGTGCTCTCCGGCTCCACCTGCAGCTGCAATATCTTTTCTCTTAAAGGAGCTGAAATCAACAACAGGGCTACATTCTCCCCCTACTTAAAGTCTTTGGGTCCCTCCAAAGGGTAAACTGTGTTTGTAGGTTCTACAGACAGCATATACAATATAAAGGCACATATAAAGTTTATACTAAACTACTTGAATACCTTTACTGCGTGCAGATAGATGCAGTTTATGACAGCGTCTAGCAAGTGGGGTGGGTAGAGGGACACTCCACCAAGGTGTGCTGATGGCCTGAGTTGGACACAAGTCCTTTGATACTTCTGTGGTCAAGGTGGACACCTCGGGTGATCTTCGCACAGTAGTTACAGCTTCCTCTGTGCTATTCCCTGGTGAGTCATAAGTGAGTCTCTGAGGGGGTCGCACTGGTCGTTTGGACCTTGATTCTAAAAGCCATGATGGGCCCTCATCTGCGGAGTCCCCTTCTACTTGAAGTGTTGGCTGAGAGAATTCAGTTTCCTCTTCGACTGGCTGAACAAGAGCATCCTCTAGCACTGAGGTTTCTGGCAAGAGACTTTCCACTTGAGAAGGTACAGAATTATCTTCCATGGGCATATCCTCGTTTGTTTGAGGCACAAATTCAGGGGCATCCGGTCTCAAATTGCTCAAGTCCTGCTCAGGAGCCATAATAGTTGGATGGACATCCATAGGTTCAGATGGCCACATCCAACTCGGACACACATCTTCCTCATCGCTGTCGTCCTCACTTTCTCTTGTAGAAGGTGGCTGTTGTGACCGGGTAACAGGTGCTTGACGGGAAGTGGATGGAATGGGTGAAGGAGACTCATCTCTATCTGGTACCCGCACAGCTTCATTCAGAGGTAGGAGATGATTCCGATGCCAATTCTTCAGTGGCCCGGTCTTTCCCTCTGGTCGAATCTGGTACACTGGCAGGCAAGGTAATTGTTTACAGACAATGTAGATCTGAGAACTCCATCTATCAGCTAGCTTGTGTCTTGCAGACGCACCCAAATTTCTCAACAAAACTCGATCATCTGGCTGTAGGTCCTGTACCCGAACCCTCAGGTCATAGTTTTGTTTGTTTCTTCGTTCTCTACCCTCAGAGGTCGAACGGGCCTTCTCAAATGCAGAAGCCAGGTTCTTCCTGAGTCTATCCACATAGCCCTGATGAGACGCAATAGACGTCTGGTCAAGGGAGAGGCCAAAAGCTAAATCTACTGGCAATCGGGCTTCTCTTCCAAACATGAGGCGGTACGGTGAGTATCCGGTAGCATCACTTTCTGTGCTATTGTAAGCATGCACAATGGTAGAGATATGCCGACTCCAGTGCTGTTTCTCCCTGGTCGACAGTGTTCCCAACATGTTGAGTAGAGTACGATTGAATCTCTCCGGTTGTGCATCACCCTGGGGGTGATAGGGGGAGGTCCTCGACTTCTGAATCCCCAATAGATCCAAGAGCTGCCTGATGAGCCGACTTTCAAAGTCTCTGCCTTGATCAGAATGGATCCTCTGAGGTAGACCATAATGAACGAAGAACTTTTCCACTAGGACTTTGGCTACAGTAGGAGCACGTTGATCTTTGGTTGGAAAAGCTTGAGCATAACGGGTAAAGTGATCTGTCACCACCAAGATGTTTCCCTGTCCACTAGTGTCAGGCTCTAGGCACAGGAAGTCAATGCACACCAGGTCCATGGGTCCTTGACTCTGTAGATGGCTCATTGGAGCATTCCTCGAAGGTAAAGTTTTCCTCTGGATACATCTTAGACAGGAATGGCAGTAACTTTCAACTTCAGATCTCATGCAGGGCCAATAGAATCTGTCTCGGACCAGTTTGAAAGTTCTTTCTGATCCTAAGTGACCATGGTCATCATGCAAAGCTCTCAGTACATTTTCTCTATGCTTCTCTGGGAGGAACAACTGCTGCTTTTCTTCCAAATCATCCGAGGGGCCCCTTCGGTAGACCACCCCGTCCAGCAGTTTCAGCCGTTCCCACTCTTTGTGGACCAGACGAGCCTCTTTTGGTGAATCAATTAGTAGGAGCCCTCTTTGACCCGCTTTCATTGCTCTTAGAGTTAACCCAATCAGAGGATCTTCAGCCTGATCTACTCTCAGGTCCTTCTTCGTGAAAGTAGGCAGGCCCTCACTCCTCAGCTGTGTAGGGTTACAATACATTTTAGGGACACCGGCAGCCATGACTCCTATGGCCTCTGCTCCAATCACTCCTTTGGTTCGGTATTCCACCCCTTGGCATAGGGCTTGAACTCCATCTGGAGTCAATTGAGTCCACTCTGTTTCTGGGACCCCTGTGCTATAGGGTCTTCTGGACAAGGCATCCGCGTCTTGGTTATTGACCCCAGGGCGATATTTGAGGCTGAAGCGGAATCCTGACAGGGCAGCCAACCACCTGTGCCCAGTGGCATCCAGTTTTGCCGTAGTGAGAATGTAAGTGAGTGGATTGTTGTCGGTTCTGACCACAAACTTGGCCCCGTACAGGTAGTCTTTTAGTTTGTCCACCACTGTCCACTTCAAGGCCAGGAACTCCAACTTGTGAGTGGGATAATTCTTCTCAGAAGGGGTGAGACCCCGACTCACATATGCCACCGGTCTCAGGAGGCCATCATATTCCTGGTATAGTACTCCTCCTAGCCCTTCTCTGCTAGCATCCACATGTAGTTCATAAGGTTTGGCAGGATCAGCGTAGGCAAGGACAGGAGCCTGTGTTAGACTTCCTTTCAATCGGAGGAAAGCCCTTTCACATTGGTCGGTCCATTCCTCCTGGATTGATTCACGAGGCTTCCTAGGCCCGTGGGCTGATGAACTCGGCTCAAAGGGCATTGATTCATCTTCTGCTCCTTCCATTCTTAGAAGTTTGTTCAGAGGCTGAGCTATCTTGGCAAACCCCTCTACGAACCTTCTATAGTATGAGCAGAATCCCAGGAAGGACCGGAGTTCAGTAATATTACGAGGTCTCGGCCATGAAGCCACAGCTTCCAACTTCTTAGGATCAGTTGATATGCCTTCTGCTGAAACAACATGTCCCAGGTACGTGACTGAAGGCAGACAGAATTGACACTTCTCCAAGGAAAGTTTCAATCCTTCTTCATGCAGCCGCTTCAAGACCTTTTCCAACCGCTGCTCATGTTCTTCCAGTGTTCTTCCGAAGACTATTAGGTCATCCAGATACACTAGTACCTCAATCAGGTTCATGTCTCCCACCGTCTTTTCCATTAGTCGTTGGAAAGTTGCTGGGGCTCCTGCGAGGCCTTGGGGCATTCTATTAAACTCAAAGAATCCCAGTGGACAGATGAAAGCAGTCTTCTCTTTATCTTCAGGATGCATGGGTATCTGGTGATACCCACTTCGCAGGTCAAGTACACTAAACCACTTTGCTCCAGACAGACACTGTAAGGCATCTTCTATTCGAGGAGTAGTGTATTGGTCGGGAATGGTTCTTTGGTTGAGTGTGCGGTAGTCTATGCACAAACGGATGGAACCGTTTTTCTTGCGAACTACCACAATGGGTGAGGCATAAGGACTCCTGGATTCTTGGATTATCCTGGTCCTTTTCAATTCAGCCAGTTGTTCCCTTAGGTCATCTAGATCTCCCAATGGGACTCGCCGTGACCTTTCTCGAAAGGGCTTGTCATCTTGGAGGCGAATGTGGTGTCGAGTGCTCTTGGCACATCCCACATCAAACTCATCCTTGGAGAACAAATCCTGCCGCTTGAGGAGTTGAGATTGAATTCGCTTCTTCCACTCAGGCGAGATTGGAGCGTCTTTAGGATAGAACCGTTCAGCTGGGATCTCTCTGTCTACTCCCTCCACCAATTCAGTGGGTGAGAGGGGTGTGGCAGTGGCCACTTGTCCAATCGGCATCCGTGCCTTCAAGGTCACTGGGTAGTCTGACACATTGCATACACTTACAGAGACTCTCCCACGGGCCCGCTGTAGGGCTCTGGTGGATATTATCTCCGGCACCAATTCCACTCCAGATCTCTTCTCATTTCTGGGATCAGTTTCCAGGACCACATAGGGGCCTGGTTGTGACCAATTCAACTTGACTGAGGCCCGGAAACTAGTCATTTCTCCTGGCTGTAAGACCTTCTCCGCTCTTTCTAATCTCCAAAGCCGTCCCACTTCTGCAGGGGCCCTCTGTTCTTGTATAATCCGCTGGTAGATTGGCCGCAACATCGGGTGCATCTCCTCAGAAGTAGAACTCTCTTCCGTCACTAACGGAGTTATAAGGCGTCTCACCAAGTCAGTATTTGTCCCCACTATTATAGAACTCCGATTAGCTCCTGGTGGGCGGGGACATACAATGGCCAAGGCGTCACAGACCCCTGGTTGCCCAACAGTTGCCGAACTGAACTCCAGCTTCACTTGTAGACACCCATCATATGGAAGCTTCTGAGTCCCAATACCCCAGATTTCGAGATCCTCTAACTCCATCAGGGGTAGATGCTTCAAATGCTTCTGGTAGAAGTCCCGGTAAATCAGTGTTACTTGAGCACCTGAATCGAGGAGAGCCTTCGTGTAAACCCCTTCTACTTGAACTGGGATAATGGGTGAAGGACCTATCAACTTGTCAGGGAACTTCTTCGGAGTAGTAGAAGGCATAGACCCAGTCGACTGCACTCCAGCCTTCTTCCTAGCTCGTGGTGGTTGTTTTCTTCCCCCTAACTGGGGTTTAGGTTGTGGGTGTGCATTGCTTCCCTGTGACACAGGACCAGACACCAAGGGAGGGGATCTTTTTGTCGTAGCAGGGGGGGCTCTGGGTAAAGACTTGGGCCTCTTATTGGTATCCTGGGAATCAGAGCAGTCTTCAGTAGTTGGGCACCCAGTTTGCTCCCTCACTGGGGCCCTCTGTAGTTTCCCGCCGGTAGATAACTTCCTCTTGCATTCGATGGGCTTGGACAGATACTTCGGTAATGACCCACTCCTCCACAGTTATAGCAGCTGTTTGACGGTTTCTTGATAGGCACCACCTGAGTGGTAGAATCAGGAACTGGTTCTGACGTGACTTTTTCAAGGGGCGACTTGACACCTGCAGACAATAGGGTTAGCATTTGCGTCAGCTGGGAAACTTGCGCCTTTAATTTCTCTATTTCTGAATTCCCATTCGACACATTGAGCGTTCGAACCTCAGCAGGAAATGAAAATCCTGAGCCCTTCTTTTTCTCCTCTAGGATAGCCTCTTCCTCCCTTACCATCTTAATGAGATCAGAGTATCGCAAAGAGGTACCTCCTTGTAAAGTTTTCAACTGGATCCAGATAGGGTCAGAACTCAGAGCGCCTCTCAGGATCTGTTTCATTCTTACTTGATCCATATCCCTGGGCTCTATTCCTTTCTTTAGTACAATCTGGTATAGCATTTTGTTTAGTCGTCGAATATACTCGGAAAGCTGCTCATTTTCCCGTTGAAACATGTGTTCAAAGAGGAAGATTAAATCTGTACCTTTCTCTGTGCGCCCAAACTCATCTTGCAACATGCGAAGATAGTCATATGCTGTACAAGACTCCTGACTGAATTTCAAATTTCGGATGGCTTCTGTTGCAACGCCTTTCAGACTTTCAGTAATGCGCTGTTTCTTTTGAGCCTCTGGAACATCCCATTCTTCCAGTGCTTGCATAGCCTGTTCCATCCAGGTTTCATACTCTTCTTCTCCAGGAGGTACAGGCTGCACTCCAGAAAAGATTCTCAACTTCCTGTAGCCATAGTTCACAGAGGGCGAGGAAATTTTTATGACGCTCTCTACCAGTTTTCCTATGTCCATGAAGAAGGAAGCTGGGGGGTAGTTAGTGGTTGGCACAGAAGTGGTAGTTACTTCCACTGTGTCTGACATGGTCTGGCTTGGTCCCTCCAAACAACTTGCTGAGGTGACTAGAGGGAGTAACCGTGCTTTAACTTCTCCGGTTAGCTGGATGCTATCACCCTGGAAGCAGGTTGGGACTCCTTTCTTCCATTCTAGTAGGGCATAGGTATGGGAGATTTCTTGATCTATTTTTGTGTCTATTACAAACACTTTCTGGTCAGGTGCTAGTGTAGTTACTGCTTGACGGATCTGTTCCTCTGTCCATTTGTCAGCAGGAATGTCCATTACTACACTCAGCCCTAATTGGCCATTTTGTTCCTCACACCACTGCTGCTGTGTTTGGATCCATTGCTGGCTCGTTTGTGTGGTTATCACTTTGCGAGAGGTATCAGAAAAGATCCCGGACGAGAACCCCCACGTGTATCGCTCACCCCCGAAGGAGCCGCTGGATGATCGGGTCTTCTGTTTTACCTCTGTGACACACCACAAATAATGAATCCACAGCACACCAGCACACCTTGTGAGAGTTTAAATAACTATTTACTATATATATATAATAATCTGAATAGCAATATACAACATCAACATTTATCTCTACACAGCATAACACAGAGACTGCATATGAGACACCAGCATAACAGTGATGAACGATAAATGCGGTTATTCTAACTGTGAACTTATATATATATATACTTAGTCCCAATGTACCCGGGTACCTAACCCACTGGCCAGTGGTAGTTTCTTCAGCTAGCCAACGTTGGGGCCCAATATGAACGGTAAAAATCTGTGTGTATGGTTAATGACAACGGGCCGGAGGCCTCTCACCCATCCACGGAGGGAGATGTCCGTCTGTAGCCGGCAGGGATGTCAGCAATTATCTTCTGCGATGAAGAGCTGTATATAGGAGCTGGAGTCTGATGTCATCAGGGGTTCTGGTCATCAAATTTGGCGTCCGTCCGGGCCGAGTCGCCCCCGCAGTGTCCTCTCAGCAGGGTGGCACCTTACTCACAGCCCCAGAGGATCCTCTTCCAGCCAGGAACAAACAGCCGTTTACCCTGTGTAGCAGATGTCACTTCAGGAAGGCACGTGTGACAAGTCAGCACAGTCTCTCCACAAACAGGCGGCACCCCCAAGCGACAGCAGTCTGTTCTCCCTGTCTCCTCACATCCGACTCCCCTCTCACCCGGAACGTCCTGTCTGTACCTGACATCACTTCCTGTCTTTCTCCTGTAGCACTCTGGGAACTGTAGTCTAATTATCCGTTTTCATTTGTAATTCCTCAGTGGCTGTGTCTACAATCCCCACAAAGCTGTGCTCTCCGGCTCCACCTGCAGCTGCAATATCTTTTCTCTTAAAGGAGCTGAAATCAACAACAGGGCTACACATCTTTATGGCCTGTTCATCACAGTGTCAGGTACCCACCTGCCATTATTTTGTACAGAAGGCCATCTCCGCCTTCCAACAGGATGTGGAACTGCAGGAGACTGCAGGAGACAGAAATAACTGACCAAAAATTTTAAAATGATGTTAAAGCTAGAATTGTTCTTAAAGGTGTCTACAATTGAAGAGCTGAAAATCTGTTATTGCTGACAGATATTGGTCCTTAAAAGGAGTTTTGGGTGTATAGCAAATACACATAAACACGCGTGCAATATACATTTTTTTGCTGCAATTTTTTAAGCAGCTTCTTTCATGTCAGGAGAACAGGAGCTAAGCAAACGATCAATGTGCATGAGGCCTAAGGCAGAACCAACCAATCAGTGATTGTCTGAACAGAGATCCTGGCCTTTGATGGAGGGTAATTGACCTAATACTCCAGTGGTTGCCAATCAATCAGTGACTGTCTGAACAGAGATCCTGGCCTTTGACGGAGGGCAATTATTTTAATACTCCAGTGGGTTTTGTAATTACTGCCACTAGAGGGTGCCTGAAACTACTGAAGGCTTATCAGTTTCGGTCATGGAGGGAGGGGTTATTAGGTGTTACTCTTACAATAGGGTTTAGGTTTGCTTTAGCCTATGTTTATGTGAGATTATGCAAGAAAGATCAATGAAAGAACCCAATGCCTCTGAATTCAAGGAAATCACAAAATGTTGTCGCAATTGGGATACTAACAACATCCATTCTTAGGTCTCTAATGAGGGGGAGTAGCTCAAACACTGTCTGTGTGAAAAGAGCATTGCAGAACGTGAGATACGTTTTGTAGCTTTTTCAGGAGTTGCGTAAATGCATGTACATTGCTCAGACATACATTATGTGCCGATCATAATAATACAACCCCAATTCCTAAAAGTTGGGACAGTGTAAAAATCTAGATGAAAACAGAATGCAATGATTTGCAAATCTCATATTTTATTCACAATAGAAAACATATCACATTTTCAAACTTTCAAAATTTGAAATTGATAACAGCAACACATCTCAAAACAGTTGGGACAGGGCCATATTTACCATGGTTTCACGTCCCTCTTAAATGTCTGGGAACTGCTCAACAGTCCTGGGTTTCCTTGTCATTGTTTTTATTTTAAGAAGCACCAAAAAATTTCAATTGGTGAAAGGTCTGGACTGCCGGCAGGCCAGTTTAGCACCCGATCTCTTCTACTACAAAGCCATGCTTTTTTGGAATCAGGGTTATAGTATGCACCTATATCTCGCTGGATAGTTTTACTGTTTTTTTTTTCTTAAATAAACATACACAAGTACAGGATCTAAAGCCATGATATATAGGCCAACAATACACATTATTAGTTGTCAAATAAAGATATGGCATTTTAAAATGTGTTTAGTATATGCGACTGTCAGTATTTATCTTTCCTTCCTGTTTTTCTTGGGAACCTCTACATACCTGGGCTCCAGCAATGACATTTGTCAGGACAGGTTTGTTGATAATAATAACAGTGGACAATGCCAGTGCATTGTGCATCAGTGTGGTGGCTTGTTGTCTCTATCGGAAGCTCATGTGAGAGCAAAAACAATCGAGACAGAGTGTTGGCATCCTATACCAGTAAGTGCCTGAACGTGGACATCATGAAAGGATCACAAGGTATTGTTTGAATTAATGCTACTCATTTAAAAAGATTGAAAATCACTTATGAAAGGACATTACCATGTTAAACGTGTGATTTCAGTGATTGGGTTCACATACATTTTAAAAGTGTATATGAGGGATAAACTTTGCCTTTCATCAACGGAAGAAAAAGTTTGCTAGATGTCATCTAGCCTGTGTGGTTTTTTTTCCACTAAATTTACAGCCGAAAGCAAAAGTTACTTAGTGATCAGCATTTTGCAGGCTGAAAGAATATGGTATGATGGTATGGGATTTCCCCACTATACTTGTTGATATACTGTATTTCTACCGCCTAAACTTCCCTTTCCCCTTCACTATACGACTTACTTCCTCAATTACTCTTTTTTTACATCAGAATGATGGAAGTTCCCTAAAGGTAAACTGCATTCTTGTACCTAAAAGCCTATATCCTATCACCTAAATGTAAAGTATAACTAAAGGCAAAACTTATTTTGTTTTGGACAGGGTGGAGAGGGATTAGAACGCCTGTCATTTTTTGTTGCTGACTGTGCCACTGTTGGGGAAATTCTTCCTTTTAATTTGTCTGGTTTACTGCTATGACCACAACTAAAAGTAAAAGAAAACCCCACATTTTGGGTTGTCACCAGAACAGTAATAGAGTAGAAATCTTCCAACGATAATACTAGTTCCGATGACTTTCACTTCCCGTTTGACAGGAAGTGAAGGAAAATCTCCCTAATGGGATACAGATGGCAAAAAAGACCTGACTGGGATTATAATCCTCCATTACTCAAAAAGACCTCAGATCTCATATTTACATTAAAATGCAATAAAAAAATGTCCCTTTAAGAGCTATGGGCGGAAGTGACGTTTTGACGCCACTTCCGTCCTGCGATGGTATGGAGATGGGTGGGGGCCATCTTCCCCTCACTCATCTCCAAACCAAGCAGGAGAAAGGACCGATCGCCTCCACCACTGCCGACGGCTTGGGATAGCAGCAGGAGGAGGGGACCCTCTCTCGCCGCCGATAAAAGTGATCTTGCGGTGAATCCACTGCAGAGACCACTATTATCGAAAACCGGACCGTACGCTGATGAAGAGGATACTGGGGGTTATGGCAGCTAGGTGCTGCCATAACAAAGATATCCTTCTTCTAAGTGCCGATGTATATCGGCGTGCGGCGGTCCGGAAGTGGTTTTGTTTTTTGAGTTTAGATATATTTAGGTATCAGGAAAAAGTTTGCTATTATCCTTACAGGAGTCTATTTATGTGTTCTTAAAACATTTTTCTAATTTAATCTTAGGTGAAAATTGTGTACATTTTGGGTGAAAGCTGTGTGAATTCTAGGTGAAAACACTGAGAAATAGACCCTGTAGTAGCATATATAGTTGATCTATAGGCAAGTGTTTTCTTAACACCACTGGAATTTCGCCTGAAATATGAGAAAATGAGCAAAGGTTAAGATACACGAGGGCTCGTAGATTCACAGCCAGTTATTATCCACAAACAGTAAATCCGCTGTCACAGACCCCTTCCTGGTGGGGGCATGTAAACAGATACTCTTGCTGAATTTCAATACGTTTGTATTTATCAAAAAAGCATACCCGTACAATGAAGAACTATTTGGTGGTATTGTTTTCACTGAACACACACGACATACGCGAGATAATAAACGTTAACAGGCCTGTGTTTTTTCACGTATCCTGTACTTTTAGCTAGGCTAATTATCTATGGAAATCTGTGAGTTTGTTTTTACAAGCATATCTCCCAGCTCTTTTGTCTATGGTTAAAAAAAGAAGGTCATTATTTCCAGTAATTTACTACCTGGTATTTTAGCTGTTAGGCTGGGTTCACACTACGATTTTCCCATTCGTCAGCTGCATACGATTTATATGAAAAAACTTATGCGGCTGAAACGGATTGAACCGTACGTAAACGTATGCGTTTATAAAACGTATACGGTTTCAAAAAGTGCGTACGGTTCCATCCGGTTTTGATTAAAAAAACGCATACGTTTTTGGAATTAGTGTCATTTAATAAAAAAAGATTTTCTTGTTTTGAAAATGTGCATGCGCAGACGAAAAACGCATACGGTTTATACGTATGGAACCGCACATATGTGCGTTTTCCATTGACTTTAATGTTAAAAAAAACAAAACAAACGCATACGGTTTCAAAAACTGACTCAAAACCGTGGTCGAACACGGTTTTGTGTACTGTTAAAAAACGTTTTGCCAGCAAATAGTACGCACCCGGATGCATCTGAGTGCATACGATTTGCAATGCATTGTCTATGTATGCGTTTTCCCGTACGGGCCCGTACGTTTTCAAAACTGAAATCGTATGCGGCTGACGGACGGGAAAATCATAGTGTGAACCCAGCCTTATGTGTCTGAATGTTTTCCTGTAGTTAAGGATTTGCTTTTTTTGCAGAGTGTCATGAGCAGTACTGTAGAAATTTGCCTGTGGGATTCTTCACATCATAAAGTTAAAGTGCTTTCTACAGACACTTGAAGCGACCAAACAATTTGACTGTCATCTGATCTGCACATTCAGATTGACTGGATATAGTTTAATGGCTGTGGGTCCTGTATGATCTAACAATTTCTGAACAACTTTAGATCTCAGTGAATTTCTGAAATTCATTCAGTGGAAAAATGCTACTTACATTGACACCCTTCCAGACCTATAAAAACACCACTGATGTCATGGTGCTGGCTCTGCCAAGTGGCTTTGGCTCTGGAACTATGCAGGCACCATCAAAAGGGAGGTCAATCAGCCAAAGCTCAAGGAACCCTTACCAACCTCTGGAAAACTACTAGGGTTCTATGTAGCGGTGGCCCACTTATTAGGGGCGCAGGGTGCCGCCCCCATCCACGTGTCCAGCTCCCTAATCTACATTCAGTGCACTGTACCATGGATTCCAATGGGGGGTGTTTTTTTTAAGAGTCACATAAGTAGAGCCTCCAAAAGGCTTAGAAAAAAGGTGGGCTCATGGCACAGAGCACTGCACTCCGAGTCCACCCAATTGTGTGACAATTGCGAATCGATATTTTCTATTGCCACACTGATCCTCTTCCTGGCCAATCAGGAACCAGGTCTTGAGACCCGTCACCCGATTGGCTGCCTAGGAGGAGGGAGGAGATGCATGGCGGAAGCCACCCACCGTGATGCAGAAGAAAACACAGGAGCTGCTGCCTACAAACCTATGGGGTAATTGCCGACTGACCGACCTAGAGCAGGTGATGGTGGATTGATGCTGGCCGCCCCCCTGCCAAAAAAAACACAGGTCGCTGCTGGTTCTATGGAAACTTGGTTAAGAATGACTGATCTAATGTATCCAAGAAATACAACAGTTATAAGAATTGAACTAGCATAGCACTAATAAGCAATAATCGAAAATCCCAATGACTTCTCTATTGTTCAGAATATTTAAACATGTGCTGGAAGCTTCTTGTATACAGCAGAACACCTTTACTATCATGAAGGATATCTTTATCATGGCTTTACATCATATAGACATGAAACAGGAACAAGGAGCATACAAGTACACTGAGCAGAACGTACATTCTGTGACTACATTACCATAGAATACACATTATAACACAAGTGCCACCTGCTGGATAGAAAGGTATAATGCATATATATAGTTCACAATATAAAAAGCTACTTTACATGACAAAGGTTTGATGAATGCATCAGCAGTTATCTCCTCTGATGGGTAGTATTAAATGTCAATAAAACCTTGCTCTTGATTGTGCTTCAGTAGGTGATACTTGACATCGATGTGTTTGGTCCTAGGGTTGATCCTTTCTGATTGCGTAAGCTTTATACATCTCTGGCTGTCTTCAAAAATGAGAATTGGTTTTGACATGTCTATCCCAATGTCCACAAAAAGTTGACGAATCCAGATCGCTTCTTGACAAGCGTGTGCTGCTGCAATGTACTCTGTTTCAGTTGAAGATAGAGTTACGGTTGTTTGCTTTCAACTAGACCAACTTATGATTCTTTCCCCATACTGGAAGATGAGTCAACGTGTGGATTTGCAGTCTGTGCAGTCCTCGACCCAATCAGCATCCACAGTCAAGCCTGGGCTCATAAGAAGGGGGTTGAGTGATGCCAGCCAGCAGACCGAGGACACCTAGCAGCAGAAAAAAAAGTACTCTTGTTATTTCCTGTTGCTGTACAGCTGAATTTCGGGCAGATATTCAAAAACATCAATGAACACAGCTTTCTTATGTGAAAATTATTAAAAGTATTTATAAAGAAACTTGTATAAATGCCTACATTTGACTTGAATATCAGACACTTGTAATCCCCTGTACAGTAATCGTCATACAGGGAGAAAGAAGTACAACAATCTGAGTCGATCAGGTATCCTGCTTTCGCATCTCCCGAACATCCTTAGGGCTCTTTCACACGGTCGGACCGTTCAGATCTGCCTGCCAGTTTTTTAGGCGGACCTAAACGGACGCTCCGTGCTCCTCTATGGTGCCGCGGATGTCAGCGGTGACATGCCCACTGACATCCGACCCGCTCTGATCCGCCAAAGTGTGACGGAGAAAAAAATTACTTTTCCATCCGTCTGGCGGATCAGATCGGGTGAACACAGACATACGGACCGTGTTCATCCGATCCCCCCATAGGGGAGAGCGGAAAAAAGACAGGGTGGTCCCCACACAGTGTGCAGGGACCGCCCTGTCATCCGCCGGCTCAGCCGGGATCAACGGAGGGATCTCCGCTGAGCAAACGGAGGTGCACGGGGCGGATCATTACTGATCCTCCCCATGTGAAAGAGCCCTAACAGGAAAAGAGAGCAGGATGATGACCCTCTCAGTCTGTTGCTTCTCCCTCACTGTCCAATCACAGATTGAGGCAGGGAGAAGACCTAGCTAAGAAAATTTAGGATACTAGGCTGACTGTTCAGTCTGGCACAAGACTGGCTGGACAAGAAAACAAGCAGGCAAGAGAACAACTCCCATACATGCAATGTATTTCATCTGTGTTTAGCTTTTCTTTTGCTTTTCTATTCAGTTTTAGTCATGTTGTTAGCCCTGGAGAAATACAAAAATTTAGATAAGCACATATTCATTTTAAACATTTACACAATAGTATTTTTTTTTTAACACTGAATATCTCTATAAAATCTAGTCATCATTTTTGAGAAATTTACAGTGAAAATGTGTTATTACGGTTACTTGTTTTTATACAGGAAAATTGTACCCTACGTAGATCACGGTTATAATCTGCATATTGTTCATCGACCATGAGCGAGTTATTTGTCTTGCACATAAATCTACATAATAAATGGTAATAAGTGATATTTTGAACAGTGTCATAATTGTTAGCCAGAGTTAGCAATAAACAGTGGCCCAATCCAGGGAACCATCATCATAATGACTTCAGGCAATTGTCACTCAGGCAACACTTCATAATTATGTCTGAAACAAGAAGCTCACGTCGAATCTAGCACACAGACCGCTTTGTTAGTGTACAGCACAATGTTGTGTGAAAACCACAGCTCTCCATCACGTAGAGATCTTAGAATGTCCAGATTTGCTTTTCTATATTTACATATATGCCCTCTCAATTTGAACTACTGGCCTTTAAATATGAAAGTCACACAAAAGTGCACATTTTATTGTTAAGATGGCTGTTATGTAATAGCTAGGTAAAGTTTAATACAGTACAGGCCTTCTCTTTCTATGCTTATGGCCAATGAATACACTGTATAAAATGATTGACTACTACCAAATATAGAGCTAAACAACACATATAGGGCCAGATTCATGAAGAGTTAGGCTGGCGGATCCAGTGATCCGCCAGCCTAACTGTCACTTTAAGCCGGCGTTTCTGTTTTCTATAACCTGAAAACAAGAAACGCCGGGTTGGAGTTCCGATGCGATCAGCGCAATTGAATTTCGCCATCGCATCGTTACTTCAACTTAAAAATGGCGCCGGGGGCGTTCCCGCTGATTAACGCTGAAAAAATATGTTAATCAGCGGGAGTCGGAAATTCACGATCGTTTTCGGGAGCGACGCAGTGACTTTACGACGTTTCTGGAAGCGATACGCGGCGTAAAGATAAAGCAGCCCCCTAGTGGAATATCCTATGTTAGGTATAGCCGTCGTCATCGTGTCGGAAAAAAAACAAATCGCGTTGTTTGCGTAAAACATTCATGAATGGGGACGTGACGTCATTGACGTTCACTGACAGAACTTGGAGCATGCGCACTGGGATGCATTGAATGAATGAATGAATGAAAACTTGTATAGCGCGGCACATGCGAACTGAATCGCCTCTATAATGTGCATCTAAAACCCATTGACACTCGACGCATGCGCAGTACGTTCGCCGCGGGATCGCGCATAGTTTGAATACTACACGCCCCGTACCCGCCCAATTTGAATTCCGCTGGCTCATTTGCGATGCGCTGCCGCAACTTTAGGAGCAAGTGCTTCATGAATAACAGCACTTGCTCCTAAAATTTCTGCAGCGTAACGTAAATGAGATGCGTTACTCCAGAGCAAAGATGCTCTGATCTACCTGAATCTGGCCCATAGGGCCAGATTCAGGTAGATGGGAGCATCTTTGCTCCAGAGTAACGCTTCTCATTTACGTTTTTTTTTTTCATTTGTTTTTCCCGATCTCATGCTTTCCAGCCTGGAGAAGAGATTTGGGGTCTTATTGACCCAGCATCTCTCCAGAAAGAGGACCTGTCACACACTATTCCTATTAGAAGGGATGTTTACATTCCTTGTAATAGGAATAAAAGTGATCATTTTATTTTTTTAAAGTGTAAAAAAAAATTAACTGACAATTGCGCAGGCGTGCGACCTGGCTCCCAAACAAAATAGGCGTCCTTTTTTTCCCACAAATAGAGCTTTTTTGGTGGTATTTGATCACCTCTGCATTTTTTTAGTTTTAGCTCTATAAACAAAAATAGAGCGACAATTTTGAAAAAAATGAATATTTTTTACTTTTTGCTGTAATAAATATCCACCAAAAATATATATATATAAAAAAATAAAAAATTTCCTCAGTTTAGGCCGATACGTATTCTTCTACATATTTTTTGTAAAAAAAAATCGCAATAAGCAGTTAGTGATTGGTTTGCGCAAAAGTTATAGTGTTTACAAAATAGGGGATAGTTTTATGTAATTTTTATTAATATTTTTTTTACTAGTAATGGCGGCGATCAGCGATTTTTATTAGTACTGCGACATTATGGCGGACACTTCGTACACTTTTGACACATTTTTGGGACCATTGGCATTTTTATAGCGATCAGTGCAATAAAATGCATTGATTACTATAAAAATGCCACTGGCAGGGAAGGGGCTAACACTAGGGGGCAAGCAAGGGCTTAAGTATGTTCCTGGGTGTGTTCTAACTGAAGGGGGGGTGGACTGTCTAGGGGAAATGACCGATCGCTGTTCATACATTGTATGAACAGACGGTCAGGCATTTCTCCCCCTGTTTACACACACAGCTCCCAGTTCTCGCGGGTGCCCGGCGCGTCGGCATCAGGTGCAAGCGGGGGGCAGCGTGCATGCCACCGGCGGCGCGCGCGTCCCTATTGGCTGCTCGGCGAGATGATGTAGATCTACGTATTTGATCTCACCTAGCAGAGCCGACCTGCCGCCGTAAAACTGTGGCGGCTCGACCAATCGGTTAAAAAAATAAAAAATTTCTTTAAAAAAAAAGGCGTTCGAAAAATTATTGCGCAAATACCGTGCAAGATAAAAAGTTGCAATGACCGCTACTTTATTCCCTAGGGTGTCTGCTAATTTTCTAGCAAACAAATTATTATTTTTACATGAAGGAGAGAAGTGCCAGAATAGGCGCGGTATGGAAGTGGTTAAAGAAATAAAGGCTAATACTAGGCTGAAAGTTGGAAGAGTCAGTTAAGTTTTATGTGACAAGTTATTTTGGATGCAGAATGAATATTTTTTTTTAATAATTTTTCTCCATATTGACAGGGCCGTCTTTAATATGGTTTGGGCCCTGGGCAAACATTTTTTTTGGGCCCCCCCTTTAGCTTATTTTGGGCCTGGCTGGTTCACATGTATGTGTTTTGGCGGCCCTCATTTGTGCAGGCACAGCATTGATTTGAATGGGCCGCCATGCCTTTGTTTCCTGCAGAAAAAAGGTTCATTCAGCATTTTAAAAATCAGTTGCCTTGAAATCCATTCTGCTTTTGCACCATGCTACTTACCTGCAGTTCTTGCACACACAAACGCACTGTGTTTTTAAAAGCGTGACCTAAACATCTAAAAATGCAGCAAGTTTGACAGTGCGGGAACTGCAGATAAGTCACAGCAGGCAGCAGAATGGACAGACAGTGCTGTATTTCATTGCTTGATGGGCATAGGTGTGCCGTGTGCTCAGCCTATTACATGAGGCATCAAATGAATGGGCTGCTGTGCCTGCACAAATGTGGGCCGCCAAAACACATACATGTGAACCAGTCAGGCCCAAAATAAGCCCATCAAGCAGTTAAATAAAGACAGTAATGCCATGTGCTCTGAGGCCTCACTCAGCCTGGACTGCAGGGCTGCTCTGTGACTTAAAGAGTTCCTGTATTTTACACATGGCATGGCATGGGGTCCCATGGTGCTAAAGCAGAATGGACAGACGGTGCTGTGACCCCATGCCATGCCATGTGTAAAATACAGGAACTTTTTAAAACACTGACCAGACCTGCAAAGAATCATCAAATATTATAAAGACTTTGGGCACACTCTACAGAAAACTTCTATTTACAATATAAATTAGCAAACAGTGACATACATTGAAGAGCAGGACATGAAGAAGTCAGCCTCGGGAAGAGTAAACTGGGGATGTTATAAAATCACATTCTAATTCACTTTTATATACAAGCAGCACCCAGTGGCAGGAAGGGAGAAGTGCACGTCTAAAGGGAAGCCAGGGGTTCTGTACATTTTAAAACACTGGGAAGGGAAGCAGTACTGTCACCTGGCTGCGTGCCGCTGATGATTTTCAGCCTGATTTGTGGGCAGCACAGGGGCTTAACGGGCGGAATTATGGGGCCCCTTACACAGCTTCAGGCATGGGCCCCCTGGAGCAGAGAATGGGGGGGGGGGGTGCTGCCCCCTTAAATTGAGACGCAAAAATATATATAAAAAAAGGGGTGTAGCCATCCGGGGCCCTGGGGACCTCTGGGCCCTTTAATAAAAAGAAAAAAAGAAATAAAAAATATATATAAAAAATATATTTTTTTTAAAAAAAAGGGGGTTGCCATCTGGGGACCTCTGGGCCCTTTAATAAAAAAATATATAAACAAAAATAAAAAAATAAACATTTATTAAAAAAGGGTGTTTGCCACATGGGGCCCTGGGGACCTCTGAGCCCTTTATATATATATATAAAGAAAAAGAAAAAAAATATAAAATTTTTTTTTTAAAAAAGGGGGGTTGCCATCCAGGGCCCTGGGGACCTCTGGGTCCTTTAATAATAATAACATTTATATTATATAATATGTGTATATATGTATATATATATATATATATATATATATATATATATATATATATATATTTATATATTTATATTTATATAAAAGAAATTTATAAAAAAAAAAATTTTATAAAAAAGGGGGGTCATCATCCGGGGCCCTGGGGAACTACGGGCCTCTGGGGATCTCCAGATCTCTAAAAAAAAATTGGCCCTTTAATAAAAAATAAAATAAAAATATATAAAATAAATATATATTTTTATTTAAAAATAAATAAAAAAAGGTGGTTGTCACCTGGGGCTCTGGGGGCCTCCGGGTCCCTGGGGACCCCTAAAAAAATGTGCCTTTAATAAAAAATAAAAATATATTTAAATAATTGGCCCTTTAATAAAAAATAAAATAAAAATATATAAAATAAATATATTTTTTTATTTAAAAAAAAAATAAAAAAAAGGGGGGGTTGCCATCTTGGGCCCTGGGGGCCTCCGGGCCCCTGGGGACCTCTGGACCACCGGACCCCTAAAAAAAAAAAAAAAAAAAAAAAAAAATTTTTTTTTTTTCAAAGGGGGTTGCTTTGGGCCCCCAACAGTGACAGGGCCCTGGGCAGCTGCCCCTGTTTGCCCTATGGTAGAGACGGCCCTGCATATTGATGAAACCATATGTAATATAATTTTCCTAATTTATCTGCCCTGTTTATTTAACCCAAAACAGATTTGCCTAATATTACTTTGCCGTATGTGCACAGCTACTGGCAAGGCAGCCTCAATATAGTATATGTGTCAACAGCTGCACTGATGAGACAGATGCACCATATGGCTGTGCATGAACAGACTTGTTCAACAACAGCTGAAATGCTCAGTATAACCTTTACAGGCCTTCTACACAAAATACGCTCAAGTGAAAAAAATATCAGTATGAAACACACAAATATAAACCAAGACATAAGGTCATGATGAACACACACACACACTTGATTGGATGCAGTTGCTTCTTCCAGCACTCAGACAATGATCCCAATGCTGGATACACCCAGATAATGCATGTGGACCATTGTGGTAACCGCAGATGCAGCTGATTACAGTGCCAATATGATAGATGCAAGGATGAGAAGTAAGCTTCTGCTTAAAGTGGTAGTAAACCTAAAAAAAAAAAAACTTTCCCCTGCAAGTTAATCACATACTAGCATACTTGCATATTATGAAAAACCTACCTTAAAACGAAGCCCTCAAGAGGCACGCTATCACCACTGAAAGGGCTTCCAATTTCACCCGGTCTTCCTTCTGGGCATTAAGGCTCCAGCCATTTGAATGGCAGAGCTGTGATGACATCACTCTCGTTTATGAGCGTGGAAGTCACATCCATGACGCAGATCACTCCATGGACGGCATGCCCTTCATTGAGAGAGTAGTACGAATGCAGCAGTGACAGCATCAGCTGCTACTAAACAACGCACATTTAGGAGATATTTATGTACCTATAGGTAAGTCTAAAGCCACGTACACACGACCATTTTTTTTGTCTGTAACTACACACCGTGATGCAAGGCTTTCTCCCTGGTGTTGAGTGTCGTGCTCGCACCCTTCCTTTGACTGCAGGAGAGTCAGGACGCCCACTAAGGCCACGTACACACGATCGAATTTATCTGCTGAAACCGGTCCGACGCACCGTTTCAGCAGACAAATTCGATCGTGTGTACGGGCGAGCAGACAGGTTTTTCCAGCAGACAAATTTTAAAGCATGCTTAAAAATCTGTCTGCTGGAAACCAGTCTGTCCGACATGTCCGCTGGTTAGTACACTGACCAGCAGACATATCTGTCCGCACATGCGTCGAATGGATTCAATGCATGCGTGGAAGTATTTTACTTCCTGGTTCGGTGATGTGGCGGCGTCACCGCCACGTCACCGCGCTGTCTGCCAGCAGGGATTTTGGTTTGATCGTGTGTACACAATCAAACCAACATATCCCAGAAGACAAATCCGATCAAAACGGTCTGTCAGACCGATTTGATCGGATGTGTTTAGTCGTGTGTACGTGGCCTTACACACAGCTCCTTTCTCTATCTGCAATGTAGAGAGTGTCCTGACTCTCCTGTTGTCTAAGGGTGGGGGCGAGCACGACACTCCACACCGGGGAGAAAGCCTTGCATTAGGTCTGTAGTTACAGACAGAAGAACAGGAAGTGAGGATTTCTCAGAAGAAATGAGGACATTAAAAAGCAAAATGGAAGGATGAGGTAAGTGGAGGACTACACTACGGTAAAGGAAGCTATTTAGGGGGAAAAAAAATTGTACATTTACAACCCCTTTAATTCTATTGACCTCAACAGCGCCTCCTATAGTTTGGTTTTGGTGCCTTTTATTGTGAGCAGGAGAAGGAGGGCATATTTTTAAGAGCAGAGTGAATATTTTTTTGCCTATGGCATAGTCACCAATTGGCCCTGTGCTGATTACTACTAAGTCTATGAGAAATACAGGATTTACACCAATTCAAATACTAGGGCAATTATCATGTAAACAAGATAGGGAACATTCCTATATTTGGGTGTGGGAAGGTCACAAGGCTGTACAGGCTAATGATACATTTCCCTCTGAAGAGCCTGTTTTAAACTCCAAAAGCCCACACCACCAAGTACATTGCACATGGCTGTGGGGTGGTTACAGGGATGCCCTATTCAGTTGATTAGGTCACGTCCGGTGGGTGTTACTGCTGTTTAGCGCAACAGGGGGGTTTAATTCTTGCCGCAGTATATGTACGCCCATGGCCGCTGCAGTGTTAATTTTAGCAGCAGATTTTGATTTAGTTGTAGTATTAGGCCGCGTACACACGATCGAACATGTCCGATGCAACTGGTCCGCAGACCAGTTGCATCGGACATGTTCGATCGTGTGTACGGCCTATTGGACCGTTGTCGGTCGGACAAAAGTTTTAAAACATGCTTTAAAACCTGTCCGTTGGAAACCTGTCCGTCAGACAGGTTCGATGGTTAGTACACAAAAGCATCGGACCAAAATCCTGCGCATGCTCAGAATCAAGTCGACGCATGCTTGGAAGCATTAAACTTTGTTTTTTCATCACGTCGTTGTGTTCTACGTCACCGCGTTCTGGTCCGAGGGGATTTTGGTCCGATGGTGTGTACGCACATCAGACCATCAGACAAGTTCAGAGTTGTCTGATGAAAGCGGTCTGTCGGACAAGTCTCATCAGACATGTCTGATCGTGTGTACAGGGCCTTAGGCCTCGTACACACGATCGGACATATCCAATGAAAACGGTCCGCGGACCATTTCCATCGGATATGTCCGATCGGGAGTTTGATCCGATGGCGTGTACACACACGCCGCCGGACAGCGCGGTGACGCGGCGGTGACGTTGACGCCGCCACGTCACCACCACGTCACCGCACCAGGAAGTTAAACACTTCCGCGCATGCGCCGAATCCATTCGGCGGCGGCACGGCGGCGGTGGGGGACGACATGTCTGCTGGTAAGTGTACTAACCAGCAGACATGTCGGGCGGACAGATTCCACCGGATGGATTTCAAAGCATGCTTTGAAATCTGTCGGGTGGAGAAATCTGTCCGCTAGCCCATACACACGAGCGGAGATGTCTGCTGAAACGGTCCATCGGACCGTTTTCAGCGGACATATCCCCTCGTGTGTACGAGGCCTTAGTCTTAGGACTAAAATTGCATTTTAATTTTAGTCCCATTTTAGTCTTCTACAATTGTTTTCGTTTTAGTCGTATTTAGTCGACTAAATCTCCAGTACATTTTAGTTGACCAAAACTCATTTTAGTCATCTAAAATCTAATGGGTGTAGTTAAATAGTAATGCATTATTTAAGCATTTCTCCACAATTTCCAAACTTATTATATACTGCTCTTAATGGGTGGTTTATTTTTCAGATAGTAGATTGGTGTTAGACATATATAATTTGCACTGCGTTTTGGTAAAATGGGACAGATTTTGTGGCATTATTAAGGGCTGAATTAAATATGGGCCCTATATTAAACTGTATATTGCAATACTGGATAAGACGGGCCATCTATTGCATTGGAGTCATTTGTTGCCTTGATTCATCAAAACTTGTGTTCAGCATTAGCTGTAGGGGTGCAACAGATCGTGACCAATCTGCGATCCGAACGGGTCGACCTGTTCGGATCGGCACAGTATGTGATCCGCGGACCGCACCGCCGCCGGGGCCTTAGGAAAGGCCGCGGCTTCGGTCTAGCTCCGGAGCGGTCGGCCATCTTGGTACACCCGGCGCCGGCAGCTTAGGTGCGCGCCAACGTCATCACCCCTCCCTCCCTGGCTGCTCGTGGATCTGAAAACATACAGACGCCTGTGCTCAGTGCCGCCGCCAAGCCAATACAGGTAGCACATACGTTTTTGTAGCCTGTACTAGAAAAAAAATCCAGACACCTGCACTGTTTGGGCTGAATACAAGGTACAACATAACATCCATAAGCGGAGATAAAAATGTCAGACTATTCAATGGCTACTTCAGTGAGGACACAAAGGTACTCATGGCTGCAGGCCTTACTTGGGAGATTGGAAGTTTCATAGAAAAGCTTAGGCAATTCCATAATGTGCGGCTGCTTTCTGGCTGCTGGGACTTGTAACTATATGTATTTGTAACTTGTAGTTCTGCATAGTTTCCAACCACCAAGATTTAAAGCACACTACCAATCAAAATGATACACAGGAAGTCTACAGAGGGATATTAATTATGTTAAAAATGAAGCAAGATTACTACGTGGATATTACAGCAGTGGGGGAGATGGGGGAATCTGATGTATGGGGGGCTCTGATGGGGGAATCTGTGTACATTTAATATATATATATTTTTTTTTTGCTGATCCGAAAAATGATCCGATCCGTGACTCCTGATCCGAGGATCGATCCAATTCGTGAGTTTATCGATCCGTTGCACCCCTAATTAGCTGCATAGCTTATGTCAGTTGTTTTGGGACAAAAATGCCAATACTTTTCTTTCCATCTTCGAATCTGATTATATAAGATCTTCCAATGGATCCTGTGCATTTTAGGACCCAAACTGTTACACCCCTGTGCAGATGTCTGGGAAAAACAAACAATCCTTGTAGGCATAAAGAAAACCGGTAAAACAGCAGCTGTTCATTTGTGCTGAAGTAGTGTAATCAAGGACATGGTGAAAGATAGACTGCTGCACTCCATTATTGCCAATGGAAGGCTCAAACAAGTAAATAGAACTATGAAAGTATATGGAAATGTTTACTCCACGTTTACTCCTCTTCTGAAGGTACAGTGATCAAAGCTGTGTTTTCTGCATTGTAAAAAATGTACATCAAATAATTCTATGATACATGAAATTCTACTGTGTTTAACCAGTTTTAAAAAAAAAATGATCGTAAGAAGGCAAGCCAAATACATAATTTATAGGAGAATAACTGCAAATTATATGATTTAAATTGTTTATTTATTTTAATCACACGTTTATATTTCTGTTCAAATCAAAGTAGGTGGAGCATTTCTTAAAGTGATTCTAAAGGTAAATATAAAAAATAAACATGTTTTGCACAGAGCAGCCCCTAACTTCCTCTTCTCGGGTCCCCCGCTGGCACTCCTGGTTCCCCTTCTTCTCCAAGTGCCCCTAAAGTAAGCCCCTTCCTATAGGGGCACTCATGTATGCTCTCTCTTGAGCCCTGCTCTGTGTGTCCATAAGCTGGCTTGGAAGGCCGGGGCACTTAAAAAAATAAATCTTATTTATTTAACTTTTTATTTTTACACTGTCCCTTAAAAAGAAAAAAAAAAAAATTGGATCACTTTTTTTCCTATTACAAGGAATGTAAACATCCCTTGTAATATAAAAAAAGGATGACAATGCCTCTTTAATGTGAGATCTGTTTTTTTTTTCTTTAATTAAAATAAATAAATTGGCATTTTAAAGTGGATGTAAACCCCAATTATTTTTTTATTTTAATATCACAATGTACAGTATAAGATTTCCTATCATCTGTGCCCAGTCTTGCCACACAGAGTTAATCCAGCTCTGAGCAATCCTCTTTTATTGTTCAGTGAAATAAAACAGACTTACAGAGAAAAACCTTAGTCTGTTCCGCCCCCTTGCTGTGAATGACAGGTTATTTACATATCTTATGCACTAGCCTGGAACCACCCCCACTCCTTTTCTGAAGACATGTTACTTTTTTGGATTTTGACTGAATGTTAGTGATCATAGCAGAATTTAGTGTAAGGCCTCGTACACACGACCGTTTTCCTCGACAGAATCCATCAAGAAACTTGGTGGCAGAGCTTTTTTGCAGAGGAAAACGGTCATGTGTATCCTTTTCATCGAGAACTCGACGACGAAAAAAGAGAACAAGTTCTCTTTTTCCTCGTCGGGAGTCTCAATTTCCTTGTCGTGTTCGTTGTTGGGCTGGTTTTCGACGAGAAACACGTTCATGTGTATGCTTAGAAATCCACGCATGCTCAGAATAAAGTATGAGACGGGAGCGCACCTTCGGTAAAAGTAGTGTTCGTAATGGAGATAGCACATTTGTCACGCTGTAACAGCCTGAAAAGTGCAAATCGTCTCTCACCAAACTTTTACTAACACACAGTAACATCAGATAAGCAAAAGGGTTGTGCCAGTGGAATTGAACTTCGCCTGCCGTCATATGTGTTGTACATCACCGCTTTTGAGAACGAGGAGATTTGGTCTTGACTGTGTGTACGCAAAGAAAGCTTGTCAAGTTTCTCGACAAGCCTAACAAGGAACTTGTCGAGGAAAACGATGTGTCTTTTATGACGAGTTCCTCGGTCGTGTGTACGAGGCCTAAAGAATACACATGAAAAAATGCATGTTGACAAGGGAAGTGTAGAGGTGGGCAGGGAGTCTACTGACATCACGACTCCACCCACAGAGCTCCAGACAACAGATCCACCCACAGAAACTGCAGTTTTTCAGTTCTTATAACAGACAGAGGGGAGACATTTGACAGGTAGGGATACATGCAGGAGGCATGTATATCCTTATAGATCAGCACTATGGCAGTAGTTTAGAAAGGATGAGAGTGGGTTTGCATCCACTTTAAGGCCGTTGGGCGGAAGTGACGTTTGATGTCGCTCACATCATCCAATGTCATAGAATCGAGTAGGGGCTATCATTGCTTCAATCGACTACCTGCCCATCAGTGGAAAGGATCGGATTGTCTACGCCGCTACAGACAGTTCCGGTAAGCGGCGGAGACCCAGCGGGAGGGGGGGTACATCTTCCGTCGCCGGTAAAAGTGATCGAGCGGGGAAATTGATTATTATCTTAAAGCAGACCACCCACCATTGAAAAAAACATGGGGGTTATGGCAGCTATGTTCTGCCATATCAATGGTATTTAGCATCAAAGTAGCAATGTAAATCCACAGTGCGCGGTCCGTAAAAGAGGACTTTGCTGTGTGTATACTGTATAAAGCATTTCTGTACAAACAAATACAAAATGTGTCATTAGAACACTCTATGTTCCTACTGGAAAAATGCTGAAGAATAGTTGGAGAGGGGAAGCATCTCTTCCAGCAAGCATAACATGCACAGGAAGAAATACGTTTACATCACTTTCAATCTGATGACTTCCCTTTGGCGTTCCTGGACAAAATGCAGACGTGTTTGCCCACAAAGAAAACCACTGATTTATTCCAGTGGAAATTCTTGCTTGTTTTTTCATAAGGTTACAGGCTTCAAAAGCGTCTATTCATAGTAGTTCCTGGTTAGCCTGAGAAAGCAGTCTCATACACTAAAAGAAAAGTATGAACCATATGAACCACTACAATATACTGTCTGAACTTTAAAACTAAAGTGGGGCCAACTATTTTTGTATATTTGCACAGTAAAAATAAGTTGCCTCTAACAAAGTGTACCCCATATCTGGCTGCTGCCTCGTTTGCCAACCCCTTGTCTTCCAGTGGTCCTTTAAGTGGGTCCTAATGCTAGGAGGTGGAGGTAGTGTCTAGATCATGTGATCACTGTGTATAGCTCTCGTAGCAGTCACCTAATCGTCAGTCCAACCAGCTGGCTTCAGATTGGAGATGACAGCTCAGTCAATGTGCTGGGAGCGTGCAGTCAGCACACAACCCATGACCCCCATGGGAGACTATGTGCAGCGCTTGGGTGTCCTGCCATCACATATGTATGTGATGGCCCTGGGAAGAGGTTAAAATGTTTATTTTTATTCGGCTAGCAGTCTCCTATGAGCTCAGAACATCTGGTGCAGAGACTTTTCGTTCTGGCTGCAGTACAGATATCACATTAGGATATTACATTAGGACGCACCTCTTGCATTCAGAAAAAGCCTTGTATTCTTTTTAATGAATGTAAGGCATTATGTAACAGGGGGAGAAAGACTGTAACATTTATTTGCACCTCCACCATTCATAAAATGCTTACCATTCATTAAAAACCTGCAAAGCTTTTTCTGAATGTAGGCGATACTGAGCAAACCACCGCCTATGATATCTGTACTGCAGCCAGAACATCAAGTTTCAGTGCCACTTGTTTCTGTGCAAAGTAGAAAAATCTTTTTTGGGCATATGTCAGGGTTGATTTGAAGCCTAAGGCCTAATACACACGGGCATCGGCTAGTTCAATAGAAACTGCCCGACATTTGGCCCGTGTGTACTGCATCCGACCGGCTTTGGTTGAAGGGGCATGCCCAAAAAAGGTCTGCCTATTTGCTTCTGATTGGCGCTCTCAGCCAATGGCTGAGAGTGCTGCCTGGATTGTTCTGACAGGGGGCCCGCCCCCCCCATCAAAAAACAATAGCATAGCATGGGAGTTTGCATAGTTAGTACAGCCGCTCCTCCTAAGCTGTCTTTCTTGTTCTCTATTGCCCTGCTGGGTTGAATGAAAAAAAAAAAGTAGTGCGTACTGGGCTTAAAGCATTTGTTACCCCAACGCTTCAGATTCCTGATATGTGCCTGTTGTACCATGTACTAGTATAAGAAAGTATCCTGTTCTCTTTGTATTGCTTTCTTTGTGTGAAATCCCTGGTCAAAAAGGGTGGACATAGTCGGGCTCTCTTGTATTAACCCCCCAGTGCACCTAAAGATTGAGGGGTTGGGGGGTTCAGGGACATAGGGGGATTTAAATGAAAAGAATAGGAATCAGGATAAGGGACACATCCTAATGATTTTAAGTTATGTCCCTTGTGCTAATTTTTTTTTTGGGCTACACTTAGGCTTTACATTCTCAATACAGGCAGTCCCCGAGTTACGAATACCAGAGTTACAAACGATTCCTAGTTACGAACGGCCTCAATGTCGGCTGCGTTTGCTCCACGCTGGTCCATCTGAATACCTCCAAGCAGCTATCTTGCCACATCCCGCACGGCAAGATATTAAAGTAATGTATACCGGCTGTTCCAATTTTAAAGCGATTCTCAGTTGGGAATATTTCTAGAACTATCATTCAGATTTTCAATCCATAAATTCCAGGTTTTCTCAAATACATGTACTGCATGGCCAGAAGAGCCCCAGAAGCGCCGGAAAATCCCACATCCATGCACAGGTGGAAGTTACTCTTACAAGCAGTGTTCTGACTTAGACACAAATTCCACTTACGAACAAACCTACAGTCCTTATTGTATTCATAACTTAGGGACTGCCTGTAATAGACTGTCAATCTTAAAAGGCCTACCTGTATCTTCGTATAGTTTAAATGGCAAAATAGTTGTTGGTAAAAATTTAACTAGAAATTAAAACACTGTGCTCATAATGGTAGAAAGTGTATTAACTTTTGGGTAGAATCATTAAACCTGGGTGCAGCTCATGTAGTATGTGGATAGATGTGCACAGATGAGGCACTCAAAAGGAGCACAGAGCATAGGCATGCACAGGGGGTGTGCCTGGGCACACCCTAATCACTATGTGCAATGGCGATTTCCCCTACTGCCCCCTTGCTTCCCTCCCCTCTTAAATATGAGATATGTGCGTCAAAAAGGCCTCAGATCTCATATTTAGACTAAAATGCAATACAAATTTATTTTTTTATGTCATTTAAAAAAATAAAAATAAAAAAGTCCCTTTTAAGAGCTATGGGCTGATGTGACGTTTTGACATTGCTTCCGCCCTGCAATGATATGGAGACTGATGGGGGGCATCTTCCCCTCACTTGTCTCCTTACCTAGCCAGGGACGAGACCGGATTTCTATCTCCACTGCCGACGGCTCCGGTAAAATGCGGGGGGCCGCCACAGAGACCACCACAGTGACCACTTTTACCTGAAAGTGGACCGCCCACTCTAGAAGAGGGTACCGGGGTTATGCTAGCTAGCTGCTACCATAACAACAGAATGGAATCTTGTTATATAATCTTGCTGAGAGACGTTTATTGACCATAATTCAGGATAATTTAGCCTTTAGGATATCAAAAGGTATAGTTTTAGTTTTCCAGGATTTGGCTATAGTAATTTAAGCTGCTACAAATATAAAAGATATCAATCTCCTTAAAGGGGTTGTAAAGGTTTGTTTTTTATTTTCTAAATAGGTTCCTTTAAGCTAGTGCATTGTTGGTTCACTTACCATTTCCCTTCTAAATGTTTTTTTTCTTTGTCTGAATTTCTTACTTCCTGTTTCTCCTCAGTAAGCTTGCCACCATCATCCGAGCGGTGATTAGTCAGCCAGAACAGCTTACTGAGGAGGGACAGGAAGTCAGAAATTCAGACAAAGAAAACAAAGACAATTTGACAGCATAATAATGCCTGCTTTGGGGATTTGTATCAATACCTGAGAGGGAACAATTTAGAGCATAAACTTGATTCCAAAAGTGTTGCACTGTTGGGCACAGCCACCAAGTATAAAAAAAACATTGTCCCCTCATGTCCACACAACCCCTGAAACATAATGGAGAATCTCCCATGACAAAAGAAGCTAACCTTTTCGGGCTGCATCTCACCAAAAAGTTTGATTTTTTTGTTCAGCAATAAAATATATAAAACTAAAGAGTGATCCTACAGTGTATTATACATTTTTTTGTGCTTTTAAACATTTACTGTCGTTTTTTCAGCTTTGTCTGGGGCTCATCTTACCAGCCATTTTGTCCCAATGTCTTGCAAAGAGCTGCACCATGGCTATATACATTGGGAAAGGGTGTATGAGCGCCTACTCACTGGAGAAAGAAAACACATGACTATAGGATTTGTCAACTTACGGTCCTTGAACTTATAATAAAAAACACAACACTGCGCGACGTGGGTTTAAACGGCCACATTTTGACTTTTTGAGAACCACCAACAACCAACCAGGTGGGAGCGCCATACCCTAAATGGGCCCCCAATTCTTTAACAATTTGTTTAATCCTTGACCCCACCAAAGACCCCTTGACCCGCCAGCTGCTGCGACAAACGTGCAAAAACATTTTTTGATTGGAAAAACATAAAACACCAGGATTGTCTCTCACCCAGACTACACCATAAACCTAGAAAACAGGGTGGGAGGGAATCTCTTCCCATCAAATGAACTTTCTGGAATGATTACCCATCAGTACTTGCACAGAAAAAACCCTTGCAGCTCCACCCTGACCATCTGACCCCTACTCTACCAATCAGGTAAGCTACGCCACCCTACCACACTAACTACTGATCCTTCTCAGACCTGTTACTCTCTTAGGCCTCGTACACACGACCAAGAAACTCGACAGAATCCATCAAGAAACTTGGTGGCAGAGCTGTTTCGCCGAGGATAACGGTCGTGTGTATGCTTTTCATCGAGAAAACTGTCAAAGAACTCGACGGGGAAAAAAGAGAGCAAGTTCTCTTTTTCCTCGATGGGAGTCTCAATTTCCTTGCCGGGTTCCTACTGCGCATGCATAAGGCACCACTGCGCTCCTACTGGCCCAGCAGCGGGGGAAAAAGGAGGGAGCCGAGATGCTGACATAATTTGCTGTGGCCCAGACTCCCGTAAATGGGGACAGGAGGGGGGGAGACAAATGAGTGGAAGTTCCACTTTTGGGTGGAACTCCTCTTTAATATGCTCTAACTTTATTCAGCATTTATGAGCTATAAGATTTTGTGGGCGTATCGTTTTGCTAAAAAGCGCTAAAAAACAACGCAGCATTCTACAGCTAAAGCTACTGCCATTTTTAGAACGTCCACTGTACAGGATGCCTAAAAAACACTGTAAGAAGCTTAATAAATACAACTACAAGTGGTGATAGAAACATAAAATAAAAGTAAATTATGTGTATTTTGTGACTTAAACATAGTGCATATGTTTATTGGCTAGCATTACCAATTCACAGATTGATTTCATATGCTTGCCTGGATTTGAGCTTTAAATTACCTCCTGAGACCAATCTTAGTGTGCCATGAAAGCTGTTCAACATGCACACAGACTTTTTTTTTTGATTGTATACTTTTCAGACTATACACTGAAAATAGTTTGTTTGTGCTTGGTGTACATAACAGAAATTCTGTGATCCTGTCCACATAGTTATGAGCATATGGTAAAACCACAGTGAAATTCAAGGCACACAATGGTTTCATTCAGTAAGTAGGTTAATGAATTCTAAGCCTGACCTCTTGCCAGTTACATGTTCATGAGACTTACATAAATGGATATTTTGAACATTTTGAGATAGGGAGATATGCAATGCATTAATAAGCTCAATGACTTCTTTGTATAAGTAAAGTCAATTTAATACAGAACAGTAACATAAGTCAAGGAAATTTTAGCTTGAAATCTCAGGCCTGTAGTAAACACCAAGCCTAAAGCACTGGGTTGTAATGGAAGAGCCAAAGGGAACTAAGTACAAGATTGTATTCCTGGATAGTCTAAGACCAAGGCCTACGGCAGCATGGCTGCCAGGGCTAAGCATAGACAAACACATCATAATGCTCATCATATAATAATAAAAGATTCCAGGAAGCCAGAACAATCAAATGGGGTCTTCTACAGTTTGTGAATTTTTGTTGTTGAAAACTCCTAGGCCTCGTACACACGACCGTTTTCCTCTACAGAATCCATCAAGAAACTTGGTGGCAGAGCTTTTTTTGCTGAGAAAAACGGTCGTGTGTATGTTTTTTATTGAGAAAACTGTCGTGGAACTCAATGAGAAAAAAAGAAAACAATTTCTCTTTTTCCTCGTCGGGAGTCTCAATTACCTCGTCTGGCTGGTTTATGATGAGAAACACGTTTGTGTGTATGCTTAGAAACCTGCACATGCTCAGAATAAAGTATGAGATGGGAGCGTGCTTTCGGTAAAAGTAGGGTTTGTAATGGAGATAGCACATTTGTCACTCTGGAACAGACTGAAAAGTGCAAATCGTCTCTCACCAAACTTTTACTTAACGTAATATGAGATTAGCAAAAGCAGCCCCGAGGGTGGTGCCAATGGAATCAAACTTCCCCTTTATAGTGCCGTCGTACGTGTTGTATGTCACCGGGGTATATCTGAAATGAGGGGAAGCTCTGCTGATTTTTATCATCCAATCATGTGATCTACAGCGACTTCAATTCCAAGTGCACGTTCAGTGCAATTTCAAGTGCACTTTACATTTGTAGTTTGCACTTGTAGTGCAAAGTGAATTTGCCTTTAGTAAATAACCCCCAATGTCAATTCTAGGAGTTTACAGGCATATGCTCTTAAGCTGGACACACACTATAGAATTTTCTTTAGATTTTTTCCTTTAGATTTACCAAAACCATATAATATGAGGTCAAACCTTAAGGCCGCGTACACATGATCGGACATGTCCGATGAAACTGGTCTGCAGAACGGTTTCATCGGACCAGTTCGATGGTGTGTACGACCTATCGGACCGGTTTTCCGTCGGACAGGTTCGACATCGGACCAGGAACCCGCGCATGCTCAGAATCAAGTCGACGCATGCTTGGAAGCATTGAACTTTGTTTTTTCATCACGTGTTGTGTTCAACGTCACCGCGTTCTGGTCTGATCGGATTTTGGTCCGATGGTGTGTACGCACATCAGACCATCAGACAAGTTCAGAGTTGTCTGATGAAAACGGTCCGATCATGTGTACAGGGCCTAAGCGTTTCAATCTGTATGCAATCAGGCAGGCCCTTGCACTACATGAAAATCTTCCAACAGGCTTGTTGTACAGAAGATGATCAATAAATCGACTTCTCTACAACCAACCATCCAGCCTGCCCATTGATGAATCGAAATTCAGCCAGTCCCTGCTGAATTGGACAAATTTTGATCTGTCTTTGGCTTAAGACCCGATTCAAACCTGAGCGTTTTTTATGGTTCACATCTCCACTCAAAAACGCCTGAAGCCAGAAGCTCTAAAACGCCTGAAGCTCAACAAGTTCTGGGACTATAAGCCGAGGTACCTAATTTTACCAAAAACTGGGAAAACGTATAGACTCGAGTATAAGCCTAGGGTGAGAATGCAGCAGCTACTGTAAGCGGAAAAGAGGGTCAACAATTTGCACGCCTCACTGTGCCCATTGAAACCTCACTGTGTCCATTGCAACCTCACTGTGCCCAACCTCACTGTGCCCATTGCCACCTCACTGTGCCTAACCTCACTGTGCCCATTTCAACCTCACTGTGCCCACTGCACTGAGCCTTCCTGTGCCGAGTCAATGTACCTGCAATGGGCGTCCATTCATTGTTTAAAAGTCGCGGTCTCCTCCTGGTCCCGTTCCATGATAGGCGTTTCCCAGCAGACACTGTGTTTAGTGTTCCGCCAATCACGGATGACTTTTCATCCTTGGACAAGAGAACGTCCATGATAGGCGGAAAACTGAACACAGTGTCTGCTGGGAAACGCCTATCATGGAAGGGACCAAGGGGAAGCCACCACTTTTAAACAATGGACGCTTGCAGCCCTTCAGTTACACTGACTCGAGTGTAAGCCAAGGGGGGTATTTTCAGCCCTAAAAAAAGGGCTGAAAAACTTGGCTTATACTCGAGTATATATGGCAAGTGTTTTGGGTGCTCAGTTCCTGTTATCCCCAGTTGTTGTCATTAAATAAAGGGTGCTATGGCCATGGATTCCAATCATTCTGCGGAGCCTTTAATTTGAGCCGTATTTGTTGAGTTACTGGGGTTGTTAGGCAAGTTTAATTGTGATAATGTGGAAAATAGCAATATTACTGTAGTCAGATTTGTAATATTGTCCACGGTAAAAGTATTCCTCCTAGCAACACAAATACTAGCATAGATTCCTTCCATTATTAATGAGCGAAACAAACATGATTCCCTTGACCTATGCATCCATGAGAAATCACTAAATGTCTGTTTACTGTTGTGGATTATTAACCAAGCTGCTGCATGTTTTCTCTGCCTCGTATTTAAGGCACCTTTGTCTTGTTCTTAGATGGATTTTTTGGTCATTTGGAACACATTGCCTCCCCTCTGCTGCTATTATGACAATTATAGTTTATTATCTGGCTGGATAGAAAAATAGCAGATGATGGAAGAATTAGATTTGGTCGATTGGCCTTGCTTTCTCAGAAGACTGCAAATATTTGTCAGGAACCATATATATCACACAGGGACGTGACTTGGAAACAACATATGATGCTTTCTTAAGAATTCGGATAATACACAACTATGGCAAATACTAAAAATACTGCAATGTTATTTAGTTATTTTAACCTAAAAATAATACATCGTCATTTATATTTTTAAATGAACATGATATAAGGAATTAGCTTGTCACAAATCTTATATTGTAGATTTATTTATAAAAGCAGAACTAAGCTGGCGGATAGGTAAGCAGTAGTGCTTGCTATGATGAGCAAATGTGCACAGTATACATGCACATTATTGCGGACTTACCTGAGTTTGCTCTCTTTTAGTAAAGACAGGTCAGTGCTCTCCATCAATCTCTATCTCCACATCTTCTCGGATCTTTCATCCACCCACCTTCACTGACCATTAAGCAGCCTGTGATGATGCAACCCCCACATATTGTACAATAGACTATCAACATCCCGGGCTCAACGCTTGATCATTTTACAGATTTAGAGAGTGTACACCGCAATGTACAAGTGCTGCAGGCAATGTAACAAAACAAATTTGATGAAAATTGCTATTAAACACAAAAGATGTTTTTTTTTGTTGTAAAAGAAAAACAAAAAGAGTTTTTTTCAACTTTATTTTTTTAAGGCAAACAAAAGATATTCCAATTGAAAATAAACAATACTTTGGGGGTTATTTACTAAAGGCAAATCCACTCTGCACTACAAGTGCACAGCAAGTGCACTTGGAAGTGTAGTCGCTGTAGATCTGAGGGGAAGATCTGAAATGAGGGGAAGCTCTGCTGATTTTATCAACGATTCAGGTGCAAGCTAAAATGCTGTTTTTTTTATTTTCCTTGCATGTCCCCCTCAGATCTACAGTGACTACACTTTCAAGTACCGTATTTGCTGGCGTATGAGATGACTGGGCGTATAAGACGACCCCCTAATTTTCCAGCTGAAATGTTGGTTTTGAGATATACTCACTGTATAAGACCAACCTCTTCCTACTAGTCATGGCTCACCTCGCCTCACTGTGCCATTACATGCCTTACTGTGCTATTACATGCCTCACTGTGCAATTATATGCCTCACTGTGCCATTACATGCCTCACTGTGCCACCATTACATGCCAGACAGTGCCACCATTACATGCCAGACAGTGCCACCATTACATGTCTCACTGTGCCACCATTACATGCCAGACTGTGCCACCATTACATGCCTCACTGTGCCACCATTACATGCCTCACTGTGCCATTCGATGCCTCACTGTGCCATTCGATGCCTCACTGTGCCACCATTACATGCCTCACTGTGCCACCATTACATGCCTCACTGTGCCACCATTACATGCCTCACTGTGCCACCATTACATGCCTCACTGTGCTACCATTACATGCCTCACTGTGCCACCATTACATGCCTCGACGATCCCTTACCTTATCCCTAACATGCAGAATCTCAGTCAGACCGCGGGCATCCATTTTTCAAAAGCTGCGCCTCCTCCTCGTGCTTCCCAGCAGACACTGTGTTCAGTGTTCCGCCTATTACAGATGCCCTCTCTTCCGAGAGTCCTTAATTGGATAGGTTTGAGCATACCTAGTGAAGTGGTCAGTCACAACTAAGACCCTTCCTATTGCACTCGAGTCGAGCTCCAGGCAGAAGAAATCTATGCACACCAGTTCTAGGGGGCCCTGACTTTGAAAATGGCCCATTGGGGCAGCTTGGCGGGGTAAAGTCTTTCTCTGGATACACCGGATACAGGAATACCGGGCCAGTAGAACCTGACTCTGACTAACTGGAAAGTTCTTTCAGGGCCCAGATGGCCATGCAGCTACAGTAAGATAGTCTTTCTGTGTTTACTGGGCAGGAACATCTGTCATCTCTCCTCTGGACCATCAGAGGGGCCCCTTCGGTGGACCACCCCTTGATGGAGCTGCAGCCTGTCCCACTCTTTGTGCACCAGTTGTGCTTCTCTCGAGGAACTAGTAAGAAGCACACCTGGGTCTTGATCTTCCAGAGCCTGTAGGACCAACTTTCCAAGGGGATCCTCCTCTTGGTCCTTCCTCAGATCCTTTTTGGACAATTTAGGTAGGCCCTCACTTCCCATTTGAGTCACGTTACAGTAATATTTGGGCACTCCCACTGCCGAAACTCCTATCTCTTCGGCTCTAGGTCTTCCCTTCATTTGTAACTCCACTCCTTGACACAGAGCTCGCACCCCCTCAAAGGTTATTGTTCTCAGAGACAATTGACCCATGGGGCCTTCTTGATAGAGCATCTGCATCTCTGTTCCCCACTCCTGGTCGATATTTCAGACTTAAATTGAATCCTGAGAGGGCAGTCAACCATCTATGTCCTGCAGCATCCAATTTGGCTGTGGACAGCAGATAAGTGAGCGAATTGTTGTCAGTTCTCACCATGAACTCGGCTCCGTATAAATAGTCTTTAAGCTTATCCACAACCGCCCATTTCAGCGCCAAAAATTTGAGTTTGTGGGTGGGGTATTTTTTTCAGATGAAGTTAGACTTCTGCTCACATAAGCTACCGGGCGTAGATAACCACTGTGTTCTTGGTATAATACCCCTCCTAGTCCCTCTCTACTGGCATCCATGTGCAGTTCATAGGGCTTGGAGGTATCCATGTAGGCCAATACAGGGGCCATGGTTAGGTTCTTCACGAGCTGAATGAATGCTTCTTCACACTTGGGGTTCCACTGGTCCCGAATGGACTCTTTGAACTTCCAGGGCCCAAGATTGATTTTTACCGGTCTCCCTGATTCAGGAGCATCATCTTCATCTTCAGTCTTCAACAGTTCATTCAAAGACCTTGCGATCTTGGCAAACGCTTCCACAAACCTCCTGTAGTAGGAGCAATATCCCAGGAATGACCGTAATTCCGTCACATTGGTTGGCCTGGGCCAAGAGGTTACTGCTTCTAACTTCTCCGGGTCTGTTTATATCCCTTCTGCAGAAACAATGTGGCCAAGGTAGTGAACCGATGGTTGATAGAACTGACACTTTTCTCTGGAAAGCTTGAGGCCTTCATCATGAAGCCGTTTTAGTACCTTCTCCAATCTCTGTTCATTTTCTTCCAGAGTCCTTCCGAACACAATGATGTCACCCAAATATACCAACACTTCAATCAGATTCATGTCCCCTACTGTCTTCTCCATCGATCTTTGGAAAGTGGCTGGGGCTCCTGACAATCCCTGTGGCATACGTTTGAATTTGAAGAAACCCACTGGGGTAATGAAAGCTGTCTTTTCCCTATCTTCTGGGTGCATGGGGATCTGGTAATAACCACTCTTTAGGTCCATTACACTGAACCATTTGGCTCCCGACAGACTCTGTAAAGCATCCTCAATCCGAGGCGTGGTGTACTGGTCAGGTATGGTTCGCTTGTTGAGAGTTCTGTAGCCAATGCATAACCTCAATGAGCCGTTCTTCTTTCTCACCACCACTATTGGAGAGACGTAGGGGCTCCTGGACTCTCTGATAGTTCCAGTCCTCTTTAATTCTGCTAGCTGCTCTCTGTGGTCTTCCAAATCCGTCAGAGGGACTCTCCGGACTCGCCCACTAAAGGGTTTATCTTCCTTTAGCCAAATCCTGTGAGTGGCGCTCTTTGCACCCCCGACATTAAATTCAGTTTTTGAGAATATCTTCTGCCACCTGTCAAGTTGAGCTTTTGCCCTCTCCTCCCACTCTGGTGGAAGATCTGTGCCATTAGGTTGGTAGCCCTTCTTTAGGTCTTCCACCTTCTTTCTCTCCTCTAGGTCAGAGGGGGCAACTGGGGTGGCCTGGTGTACCCGACCCAGTAGCATTCTGGCTGGCACCTCCACAGGGCTGGTGGTAGCATTCCTAATGCTGACGGACACCCTTCCATGATTTCTCTCCAACACCTTTAACAGAATTACCTCGGGTTTCACTTCCACTCCTTCTGAGTGTCCAGTAGGGTCAGGCTTAAGGACAAGAAACGGGCCTGGCTGAGACCAGGTAAGCTTTACCGAGGCCTTAAAACAGGATACTTCGCCTGGTTGCAGGATCTTTGCTATTTTGTCCAGCCGCCAGATCTTCCCCACTCCTTCTTCCACCATTTCCATCAGTTGGGACACTTGGGTCCTCAGAAGTCAACCTCTGTGCCTACTACACGAACTCGCGCTGGGGTTTTTGGAGGTTGGCGTCTGTTCTTTTAATCCAGTAGGACTTCCTCCTGTCTTATTATCCGATTTAAGTCAGGGTATTTTAACACGTCACCTCCTGGTCGGGTTAGTAACAGGAAGGCAATGGGGTCCATGGGCTGAGCCCCCCCTAGAACTTGTTGAGCTCTGGTCACATCCACTTTTCTTGGATCCATTCCCTTCTTCAACAGGAACTGATGCAGGATCTTATCTAAGCGCCCAACAAATTTCGGACAACTTTTCTCCTTCTTTCTGATAACAGTGCTCTAATTGATAGTGGAGTTCACTGGTGTTTTCAGTCCTCCCAAATACACTCTGCAAAACATCTAGATAATCCTATGCAGTACAGTCCTTTTTGCTGAGTTTAAGGTTACGTATGGCCTCTAATGCAGGTCCCCTTAGACTCTCCATAATCCTTTCCTTTTTTATGCTTCTCGGGAACATCCCACTCTTCCAGAGCCTGAGTGGCATGATCCAGACATTATTCAAATCCATCCTCTGAGGATGGCACTGGTTGTCTCCCTAAGAAGGTTCTGAGCTTCCTGTATCCCGTTATCAGGTAATCTGGGGAATCATTCTTACACTGAGCCACAATTTCTCCTAACACAGCACACAATTCTGGGCCAAGAGCTTTTAGTGGTGTGGGACCGGGCCCTTTTGTTTCTGTTTCTGTCCCTTAATTTCCACCACTAGGCCATTCTTCAAGGTGAAATTTTCTTCTGCACACCACTTGGATGCGGCAGCAGCATCAATGGTTGGTCCCGGCAAGGATGAGGTTCAATCTGAGGGGAGTTTTGATTTTAGAGGAGTAGATCCCGGACGAGCCCCACATGTAGCACTACCCCCGAAGGAGCTGCTGGTTAGTTTTGGGTCTACTCTCTAATCTATTCACCCCTTTAAGCGGCTCAAACCCTCCCTTGACACACCAAGCAGAATACGAATATATTGTGAGTCCCACATTGGCTAGGACCACAATAATACACACATAAGATATATATATATATATATATATTGACATGCAATTTTGTTGTTACCTTTCTTTGATTGCAGTCCTCAGGAGCAAGCACACCTCACACAATTAATGTAGTAAACCAAGAGTAACTTTACTTGGCATATAACAAAAAGAAATAACAGATCAACAACAGATTATAAAATACAGGTACATATACAGCCGACTCTGCAAGGGCCCTTGCAGGAGTCAGTAGGAATCACTAAAAATACTAATATTATAGAATCTAAAAGTAACTATAAATTGTCTATGCTCGTGAGCTCCCCCTAGTTGGCAATTACTTCAAGTACAGTTTCAAGTAATCCTGACCAGGCCTGGCCTAGATAACTCCAGAATGTTCCTCAGGGACGAGATCTACGGTGAAAACATTGGTGCACTTTTATTTGTTTGTAATCCAAGGGATAGTAACACTAAGTCTAAAGGGGCAATCAATATGGGTGCTGGCGGGACGATCTTTAAAGCAACCCTGGTAACCTTGGCTAGCGTGGCTTCCGGACGTTATGTCTCTCAGGTGAATCAATCACAGTCTGATATTCCAATAATGAAGCACTAGAAAGTAAAACGGCTAAAATAGCATTAAAAGCATTTGGGCAACTGCCCTCTCACCCAAGCAGGCCCGGTCCGCCTGCGTTCCTCACGACAAACACGCCGATCGGTGATCACCCTGCGACACACACAGTCTCCGGTTTCTTGCTCGCCACTGGTACAACCGTCAGCTGGTGGAAGTCTCCGGCCTCTTGGAAACACAAGCTGGAACACTTGATCTTGTCAAGTCCGGATGGGTGGCCTTCCGGTGAACACAGGCCCAGGCTTCAGACCTATGGACTCGACTGTGATGCTCTCCCTCGTTCCGCAGACGGAGAAGTGTCGGTCCCAAGAGAGCGAGTCCAGCTCCTCCCAGTCTTTAAGTAAACTCCACCATCAGGCCATGCGGGGGTATCATGTGCTCCAGGAAGACAAGGCATTGTGGGAATTGTAGTCTATTTCTACTAATGTCAATGGAGTCTGTTTCTCCTGGTACCTCTAGTCCCACAATGCATTGCTTTTAGAAGAAGTAAATAAAACACATATATACAGTATAACTGGAACTCCCGGGGAGGGGTTTAGGTATGCAAGATTACCAAAAGTCTTTAACAGTATGACCCCCTCTACACAAGTTTAGAAAAAGGCTTACTTGTAGGTAAACTTGCAGTATTTCAGAGATATTCAGATTGACTTGAGCCGATTACATCACTGTGCATGCATGCTCTGCATCTGCTGTGCAGAGTGTACTGAGAATGCAGAGAGCACCTTGTCTTAATCAGGACTCCTGCTCACATGAGCGGAAGTGACATTATGACGGCCAAGGCATTTGAACGGCCAGACAGTGCAAACCCAGAAGATGGAAGCTTCTGAAGCTGAGACAGCGCAGTGCTGAAGGGCTTGGCTTGAAAGGTAAGTCTGCCATAATGTGCTAGTATGCACTGCATATTAGCACATTATGGCATCACCAGACCATGCAGGTAGCTTATTTTTTTTATTATTTTTTTATAGCAGAGTTTATCATGTGATGCAACTCTAATATATATATATATATACCGTATTTATCGCGGTATAACGCGCTCCCGTCACTGAGATGGGGGATCTCTCTAACATGGAGGTAGCTGGAGGCTGATTGCCAGTCACTGAGATGGGCGACCTCTCTAACATGAAGGTAGCTGGAGACTGATTGCCAGTCACTGAGATAGGCGACCTCTCTAACATGGAGGTAGCTGGAGACTGATTGCCAGTCACTGAGATGGGGGACCTCTCTATGGAGGTAGCTGGAGACTGATTGCCAGTCACTGAGATAGGCGACCTCTCTAACATGGAGGTAGCTGGAGACTGATTGCCAGTCACTGAGATGGGGGACCTCTCTAACATGAAGGTAGCTGGAGACTGATTGCCAGTCACTGAGACAGGCGACCTCTTTAACATGGAGGTAGCTGGAGACTGATTGAAAGTCACTGAGATGGGGGACCTCTCTAACATGGAGGTAGCTGGAGACTGATTGCCAGTCACTGACATGGACGACCTCTCTAACATGGAGGTAGCTGGAGACTGATTGCCAGTCACTGAGATAGGCGACCTCTCTAACATGGAGGTAGCCTGAGATTGATTGACAGTCACTGAGATGGGGGACCTCTCTAACATGGAGGTACTGGTAGCTGGAGACTGATTGCCAGTCACTGAGATAGGCGACCTCTCTAACATGAAGGTAGCTGGAGACTGATTGCCAGTCACTGAGATAGGCGACCTCTCTAACATGGAGGTAGCTGGAGACTGGTTGCCAGTCACTGAGATGCGGGACCTCTCTAACATGGAGGTAGCTGGAGGCTGATTGCCAGTCACTGAGATGGGCGACCTCTCTAACATGAAGGTAGCTGGAGACTGATTGCCAGTCACTGAGATAGGCGACCTCTCTAACATGGAGGTAGCTGGAGACTGATTGCCAGTCACTGAGATGGGGGACCTCTCTATGGAGGTAGCTGGAGACTGATTGCCAGTCACTGAGATAGGCGACCTCTTTAACATGGAGGTAGCTGGAGACTGATTGAAAGTCACTGAGATGGGGGACCTCTCTAACATGGAGGTAGCTGGAGACTGATTGCCAGTCACTGACATGGACGACCTCTCTAACATGGAGGTAGCTGGAGATTGATTGTCAGTCACTGAGATGGGGGACCTCTCTAACATGGAGGTACTGGTAGCTGGAGACTGATTGCCAGTCACTGAGATAGGCGACCTCTCTAATAGTGTTGAGCAGAATATGCCATATTCGATTTCGCGATATATCTCGAATATATAGTCGAATATTCGAGATATATTCGCTAAATACGAATATTCGTGATATATTTTTGAAATGAAATCATTGCGAATTTTCGCTATCGCGAATGCGAATGCAAATATTCGAGAAATGCGTAATGGAGCACTCTGATTGGCTCAGAATATTCGTGATATATTACAATACACAATAATTGCGAATATTCGGCAAATGCGGAAGGAGCACTCTGATTGGCTCAGAATATTCGTGATATATTACAATACACAATAATTGCGAATATTCGAGAAATGCGGAAGGAGCACTCTGATTGGCTCAGAACATTCGTGATATATTACAATACAAAATAATTGCGAATATTCGAGAAATGCGGAAGGAGCACTCTGATTGGCTCAGAATATTCGTGATATATTACAATATAAAATAATTGCGAATATTCGAGAAATGCGGAAGGAGCACTCTGATTGGCTCAGAATATTCGTGATATATTACAATACAAAATAATTGCGAATATTCGAGAAATGCGGAAGGAGCACTCTGATTGGCTCAGAATATTCGTGATATATTACAATATAAAATAATTGCGAATATTCGAGAAATGCGGAAGGAGCACTCTGATTGGCTCAGAATATTCGTGATATATTACAATACAAAATAATCGCGCAATATCGCTATTGCCGAATAATCGCATTGCGATTTTTCGGGAATATAAAATGAGCGCTGCAGCTACTCGGCCCAAGGTCTCTAATCATACCAGCAATGCTTTTAGACGTCGATGGGGATCTCTAGGATGTGATCTGTTCTAAAAAAAAATTGAAAAAATACGAATATTCGAAATAGCGAATATTCGAAATAGCGATATTCGCGTTATTCGCGAATACTCGAATATGCAATATTCGTAGCGAATATTCGCAATGCGAATATTCGTGAGCAACACTACTCTCTAACATGGAGGTAGCTGGAGACTGATTGCCAGTCACTGAAATAGGCGACCTCTCTAACATGGAGGTAGCTGGAGATTGATTGCCAGTCACTGAGATCTGGGACCTCTCTAACATGGAGGTAGCTGGAGACTGATTGCCAGTCACTGAGATAGGCGACCTCTCTAACATGGAGGTAGCTGGAGACTGATTGCCAGTCACTGAGATAGGCGACCTCTCTAACATGGAGGTAGCTGGAGACTGATTGACAGTCACTGAGATAGGCGACCTCTTTAACATGGAGGTAGCTGGAGACTGATTGAAAGTCACTGAGATGGGGGACCTCTCTAACATAGAGGTAGCTGGAGACTGATTGCCAGTCACTGAGATGGGGGACCTCTCTAATCATAGGCGTGCGCACAGGGTGTGCCAGGTGTGCCCAGGCACACCCTAATCACCCTGTGCAGAACAGATCCCCCCTACTGACCTGGCTCCCCCTCCTTCCCCCCACAGCACTGCCAGCTTCCCTCCTCTCCCACTGGTTGTTGCTGTGGATGTTTTGGGATGAGTGGGGGAAGAGGCCAGTAAATATGCGATTTACCGACCCCTTGCCTTTCTGATTGAACATCATGAGTGATCGGTAGAGTGTGTTTGAGCTTTGAGTTTGCCCAGGCACACCCTAATGCCAAAGGCTGTGCACACCTATGTCTCTAATATGGAGGTAGCTGGAGACTGATTGCCAGTCACTGAGATAGGTGACCTCTCTAACAAGGAGGTAGCTGGAGACTGATTGCCAGTCACTGAGATGGGGCACCTCTCTAACATGGAGGTAGCTGGAGACTGATTGCCAGTCAGTGAGATGGGGGACCTCTCTAACATGGAGGTAGTTGGAGATGCCCGCTGTTTAGGGTAAGCAAGACTTTTTCCTCAACTTGGGTGGCCACAGACAGGATATGATCTGAACATTCTTACAGTTATAGACCCTGATACAAAATTATTAATAGTTTATATTTAGATTGACACTAGAAACTAGTGAGACATTTGTGTTTGGGCAAGAATTAATTAATTGGACTTGTTCAAAAACTGAGCATCCAACGTTGCCTCATTAAATCATGAAAATGTCTTATAGAGGTAAATGAGTTCATTAACTGATCTGAATGAACAGCGTCCTTGTTCTAGGGTCACTTGAATGGCTACTAAATTAATTATGACATGTGCCACCATGGCTCTCCTGTATGCGGTGAAAGAGTGTGTGTGTACACGTGCTTTTGCTTGGAGGTAAAGGAATCTCAATATTGCTATAGCTGCCTGCATTGTTCACTTTTGGCACAGAAATTGTGTATATATTAGGCGCATCATTGATAATGCCTGTAAATTAGGTTATCAAGTGAATGTTCAGTAAATCTGTAGAACTGCAGCAAATGGTGGCAAAAGAACAAATCAGTTCTCACCAGTGGCAGCTGGTGCTCAGAATTTTTGAGGATTCAGTTTTAGGAAATTAAATATTCATTCGCTTTTCTAACATAGTTACATAGTTACATAGTTAGCCAGGTTGAAAAAAGACAAAAGTCCATCCAGTTCAACCAAAAATAAATAAATAAATAAACAAACAAAATAAAAACCAGTACAATCCCATACACCCAACTCCATACCCACAGTTGATCCAGAGGAAGGCAAAAAAAAAAAAAACCCAGCGGAGCATGATCCAATTTGCTACAGGAGGGGAAAAAATTCCTTCCTGATCCCCCGAGAGGCAATCGGATTTACCCTGGATCAACTTTACCTACACATCTTAGTACTCAGTTATATTACATGCAGTTAGGAAAGAATCCCGGCCCTTCTTAAAGCAATCTACTGAGCTGGCCAGAATCACCTCTGGAGGGAGTCTGTTCCACATTTTCACAGCTCTTTCGGTGAAGAAACCTTTCCATATTTGGAGGTGAAATCTCTTTTCCTCCAGACGTAAAGAGTGCCCCCTTGTCCTCAGTGTTGACCTTAAAGTGAATAACTCAACACCAAGTTCATTATATGGACCTCTTATATATTTGTACATGTTGATCATATCCCCCCTTATTCTCCTCTTCTCAAGAGTGAATAAATTCAGTTCTTCTAATCTTTCCTCATAGCTGAGCTCCTCCATGCCTCTTATCAGTTTGGTTGCCCTTCTCTGCACTTTCTCCAGTTCACCGATATCCTTTTTGAGAACTGGTGCCCAAAACTGGACTGCATATTCCAGATGAGGTCTTACTAATGATTTGTACAGGGGCAAAATGATATCTCTCTGGAGTCCATACCTCTCTTAATACAAGAAAGGACTTTGCTCGCTTTGGAAACCGCAGCTTGGCATTGCATGCCATTATTGAGCTTATGATCAACTAAAACCCCCAGATCCTTCTCCACTACAGATCCCCCAGTTGTACTCCCCCTAGCATGTATGATGCATGCATATTCTTAGCCCCTAAGTGCATAACTTTACATTTATCAACATTAAACCTCATCTGCCACTTAGTCGTCCACTTAGACAGAGCATTGAGGTCGGCCTGTAAATTGGAGACATCCTGCAAGGACATTATTCCACTGCATAGCTTGGTGTCATCTGCAAAGACAGAAATGTTACTTTTGATCTCAGACCCAATATCATTTATAAATATATTGAAAAGTAAGGGACCCAACACCGAACCTTGGGGTACACCGCTGATAACCTTGGACCATTCAGAGTAAGAGTCATTAACCACGACTCTCTGAATTCTGTCTTTTAGCCAGTTTGCTATCCATTTACAAACTGATATATCCAATCCTGTAGACCTTACCTTACACATGAGCCGTGTGTGGGGAACTGTATCAAACGCTTTTGCAAAATCCAAGTATACCACGTCCACTGCCACGCCTCTGTCCAGGGTTTTACTTACCTCTTCATAAAAGGAAATCAGGTTTGTCTGACAACTTCTGTCTTTCATGAATCCATGCTGTCTGCTGCTTAAATAGTTTGTTTCCACCAAGAACTCATCCATGTGGTCTTTTATTAAACGTTCCAGTATCTTTCCAACTATAGAAGTTAAACTAACAGGTCTATAGTTACTTGGTAAAGACTTTGTTCCCTTTTTAAATATAGGCACCACATTGGCTCTACGCCAATCCAGTGGTACTATTCCTGTCATTAATGAGTCCCTAAAAATTAGATACAGTGGCTTTGAAATTTCAGAGCTCAATTCTTTTAGGATCCGTGGGTGGATGCCATCTGGTCCAGGTGCTTTATCCACCTTTATTCTGTCTAAATATTTCTGGACCATATCACTTTTGAGCAATTGTGGATTTGGGGCTTTGTCATTTCCACCCCCATTATGGACATGAGCTTCCCCATGCTCCATTGTATGCACAGAGCTAAAGAAAGCATTTAATACATTTGCCTTCTCTTTGTCCTCAGTCACCCACTCTAGATTATTTTGTAAAGGGCCTACATGCTCAGACTTGACCTTTTTACTATTAATATATATATATTTTTTTTAATCAGTAAAATTGTTTATTGTGCCAAAAAACAAAACAAAGTACGATACAGAAATACAGATCAGCATATCTACCAATCACAGAACTTCAGCACAAAGAAAATAGTACCTTACATATGCCAGAACAGAGGCACTAGAAGATCACAGAAACCATATACTGTCAATGACAACATTTAAACAGTGCCAGGTAGGCGAGAAACCACCTCGCCTCCCAACTCAATCACAGACTAGGCCAACGGGCCACAACTGAAAGTCTGCATTCCACAGTCTGCCCAAAAAAATAAAAAAATAAAAATAAAATAAAAACCTCCCCATTGCCCATCATTCATGTAAACACTCATGTCCACAGTGTAAATCCCCTTGAAATAAACACTTCAAACATGGTCAAATATTTGGCACCCGGGTGGAGAATGTCGACTACATCTGCAACAGCCGAGTCATTACCAGTCTCGGTGGTGCCAATCCAGGCGTCTCCAACCAGGGCTGCCAAATGAAGTTAAATTTCCTGGAGGCATTCCTATGCTGATAACTATTAATATATTTAAAAACATTTTTTGCGTTTGTCCTACTATCTTTTGCAATCTTTTGTTCATTTTGAATTTTTGCATCCTTGATTTCCTTTGTACATATTCTATTATATTCTTTGTAACATTTAAACGACACTAGTGTTCTTTCATTTTTATATTTTTTAAAAGTATTTTCTTATTGTTTATAGCTTTTTTAACTTTGACTGTGAGCCACATAGGTTTTAACTTTAGCCTTTTAAACTTATTGCCCATTGCAATATACTTTGCAGTGAGGTTCCAACGAGTCTTTTTGAAGAATTCCCATTTCTGTTCTGTATTCATCGGTGCCAATATTCCCTCCCAGTCCAAGTCCTGGAGAGCAGTCCTCATCCTTTGAAAATGTGCTCTCTTTAAATTAAATGTTTTTTATCTTTCCTGTATGTATTTCTTGCTTATAGTTCACATTAAATGAAATCATGTTATGATCACTGCTACACAGGTGTTCCTTTATCTGAACATTAGTAATAAGGTCTGCATGGTTTGAGATTACCAGGTCCAACAGAGCATCATTCCTAGTTGGGGCCTCAATAAACTGAACCATAAAATTGTCCTGCAATAGGTTTTTAAATTTTTGTCCTTTAACTGTCCCAGAAATTCCATTATTCCAGTCAATTTCTGGGTAGTTAAAATCCCCCATTATTCTCACCGTCCCAGCCCTTACAGCCCTTTCCATCTGTGCAAGGAGCCGAGTCTCCACCTCCTTATTAACATTGGGTGGTCTATAACAAACGCCAATGATTAACTTTGAACTACGCACATCTGTATGCAGTTCCACCCATAATGCTTCAACTTCATCACACTCTCCATCAACCAGGTCCTCTTTCACGCTTGCTTTGAGGTCACTTCTCACATAGAGACAGACCCCTCCACCTTTCCTTTTTACCCTGTCTTTCCGAAAGAGAGCATAGCCAGGAATATTAATAGCCCAGTCATGTGAGGATTGAAGACAAGTTTCAGCAATACAGATTACATCATAGCTCTCCTCATGCACCAGAGCTTCCAACTCACCTGTTTTGCTTGGCAGGCTTCTGGCATTGGTGAACAAACACTTAAATGTATTGTTACATTTTTCGCTGGTGTTTTTCATATATTTCATATAATTTTTAGTAGTGCATATGGCACTATAATTTCTTTTTTTTTTCAAAATTCTTTATTTTCACACAACAGGGGACATGTCCATACAGATCACAGTATTGTTGTATATAGAAACATGAGAACAGGTAAACAGATATAACTCAAACAGAAAAACACAATGGTATGTCCAGTACAGCCGTCTGCCTGGGGAGACGGTGGCACTATAATTTCTAATGGCTGTTTGCAACATGGGAACTTTCTTGTCACCTGCCATAACCCCACCTCCATCTATCCCCATTCCACTCTCCATTAATGTCTGACCCCTAACTGACCTGTGTGCCCGATGTAATTCTAGTTCACCCTCCCCCTCAAGTCTAGTTTAAATACTCCTCCAGCATTCCCCTAAACCTCTCCCCCAGCACAGCAGACCCCCTTCCATTCAAGTGCAAACCATATTTAGCATATAGATTGCACCCCAATGAAAAGTCAGCCCAGTGCTCTAGAAACCCAAATCCTTTAGCCATGCATTCAGCTCTCAAATCTCCCCCTGTCTTTCCTGTGTTGCGCATGGCACAGGCAATATTTCAGAGAATATCACCTTGGAGGTCCTTCCCTTCATCTTGCAGCCTAGTTCTTTAAATTGATTCTTAAGGAGCCTCCACCTTCCATGTATACTGTCATTGGTTCCAACTTGGACCAAGACAGCTGGGTCATGCCCAGCCCCTCCCAGTAATTTATCCACCCAGTCCACCACATGCCGAACCCTGGCACCAGGGAGACAGCAAACCATTCGGTTGAGGCGATCCTGGCGACAAATTATTTTATCAGTCCTTCTGATTATAGAATCCCCTATTACCACCAACTGTCTAGGCCTACCTGCACTCCCCTCACCACTTCTACTAGATGGGTTGCTCTCCCGGCTGTTAGGGGTAGCAGTAACATCTAGGGCTGCCACCTCAGTGTTTGCCACATCCACATCTTCACCCAACTTGGCAAATATGTTTTGATGCACAAATACAGGATTGGCCTTCCTTTTCTGCAAGCCCCTTCCACTCCCTCTAACTACATTAACCTATCTTCCTATCTGATAATCCTGACTTGCCCCTTCACCCTCCACATCAACCCTACTGACCACCTGCTCAGCGAGCAGAGGACCCCTTTCAAGGTTGTCCTTTCTGCCCAGTGTTGCAACTTGCTCCTCCAGATCTCTAATGCAAGTTTCCAGAAGGGCAACCTGCTCACATCTGTCACAGCGGTATCCATCCTGGAGCTGTTGCACCAATTTTGCATACATGTGCACACTGTGCACTGAGCAAAATCTTCAACCCTGCCAGCACACATTTCCCAGTTATAATATAATTACTTGTAGGAAGTTTAAGATGTTACTTACAGTTTAGAAGACTCCTGTCTTAACTCCTGTTTTAAACTCCTGTTTTTTAACTCATCCACTTGTGTTCAAAAGAATCCACTTCTGATCAGAAAATCCACATGTGAGCCACCATCAGCAGGGAGCCACCTGGGTGAACTGCGAGCACCAAGCATGACACTCGCAGTTCACCTATTTTGAAGAGAGCCTAGGGGCCGGGCACCTGAATAGGGGGTGGCAGTGCCAGCCATGGGTGGATCTATGCTATGGTGGCTGTAGAGAGGGGGGCACATGTGCGACCTTATAGACGCACCACCACTGGACTGGATTGAACTGGACTGAACTACTGAGTGGCAAATATTAATGGACATATATTTGTGTTGAAAAAAACAATTAAGGCCCAGTCACAGCTCGCTGTCCTAGTGCATTGCTTTAATGCATGCATGTTAACACACTTTTTTTCATGCATTGTGTTAAGGAAGCCCATTCAATGAACGAGCTGACAACACACCAAAAGTTTCCAAAAAATGGGCATGCACATTTTTGGCACTACAGTGCAAATTTTTTGGAAACTTTTGGTGTGTTGTCAGCTCGTTCATTGAATGGGAGGGGATCATGCTCTGCTTCAGTATGTCACAGTCACAGTACATGTTGGCATTAATGGTTCCCTCAATGAACTGTAGCTCCCCATTATTGGCTGTGTGTTGAGTTATGTTGAGGGGGCAGCAAATGTACACTGTTATACAAGCTGTACACTCACTACTTTACATTGTAGCGAACTGTCATTTCTTCAGTGTTGTCACATGAAAAGCTATAATAAAATATTTACAAAAATGTGAGGGGTGTACTCACTTTTGTGAGATACTGTGGGGGTTATTTACTAAAGGCAAATCCACTTTGTACTACAAGTGCAAACTACAAGTGCAAAATGCACTTGAAATTGCACTGAAAGTACACATGGTTGTGCTTCCCCTCATCTCAGATCTACCCCTCAGATTTACAACGAATGCACTTCCAAGTGCACTTTCAGTGCAATTTCAAGTGCACTTTGCATTTGTAGTTTGCATTTATAGTGCAAAGTGGATTTGCCTTTTGTAAATAACCCCCTGTGTGTGTATATATATATATATATATATATATACACACACTGCTCAGCCATACACAGGGGCGGACTGACCATTGAGTCACTCGGGCACTGCCCGAGGGCCCCATGCCACTAGGGGGCCCCATCAGGGTTTCCAGGCTCAGTAAAGCCAGAGACAGTATGTAAAAATCTGTGTTTTTCTTACATCTGTCCCTGATATGTCCGAAACTGACATGATTTTGATGTGAAAATCCAGAGATTTTAGCGTCCCCGCCTCGGCACTGCCTCCTGGCGTGGTGGCCATCTGTAAGCCCGGGGGCCCCATAATCTTCTATTGCCCGGGGGCCCCATGAGTTGTCAGTCCGCCCCTGGCCATACATTTATGGTTCATGAGCCTGCCACTGTTATAAAACCCTCTTGCACTGCTTAAGTACTTGTGTGTCAGCTGGCGTGGGTTTGCCTGGGTCTAGTAGCTGCTGTATTCCCTTGAGCTTTATTCTGCTTGCTGTGACCCTGTGTGAGGCCGAGGCACTTATCAGCTGCTCAGTCAGATGCCTGTATGTCAATACCTCTGGCTCACACAGAACAGAGAACAGGTAGAAGCTAATGGGAAAACAGCAACTGCTAGCCTTCAACATACAAGCTCTTGAAAACATAACATTACATTTTCATTTTCATAGTTTTTTTTAACCCTTTCAGGCTGAGTGTACGCATATATGCGTCCTCGGGTTTCAGGGGTTATACCGGAATGATGGCTGCAGCTGCAGGCATCATCCCAGTACCGTTGTTTAGAGCCGGCGATTGGCTATCCTGAAATAACAACCGATGCGGCTAAAAGCCGCTCGGTTAGTATGCCGGAGGAAAGGGAGGGGACATCTCCCCTTCCCGCGGCCTCTTGCCGCTCTGACTGGGCCTCCCGTCCCACTGGGAGACCCGATCCTCAAAACGGCGCCTCCAGTGTCCAGGCGCAGACTGAATTAAAGCCGTAAATGGCTTTGATTCAGTCTCCGCAATGTAAACACGGAAGCGACGTCATGACGTCACTTCCGGGTTTCTCGGCTGCCAATGGCGCTGGATTTAAAAAAGTACACAGTATTCAAAATTGCTATTTTTGGTGATCTGAATACTTTGAAGTGTAAAGAGTACCTGTGACCACCTATTACTGTCACAAGGGATGTTTACATTCCTTGTGACAGCAATAAAGTGATCAAAAAGTAAAAAAAAAACAAAAAAAAACACAATTTAATATTGTAAAAAAAAAAAAAATAAGATTTTTTTTTAAAGCGCCCCCCTCCCTGCGAGCTTGTGCAACAAAGAAAACGCATATCGAAGTCGCGCCCACATATGAAAACGGTGTTCAAATCACACATGTGAGGTATCACCGCGATCGTCAGAGCGAGAGCAATGATTCTAGCACTAGACCTCCTCTGTAACTCTAACCTGGTAACCATAAAAAAAGTTTAAAGCGTCACCTATGGAGATTTTTAGGTACCATAGTTTGTCGCCATTCCACGAGTAGGTGCAATTATAAAGCATGACATGCTTGGTATCTTTTTACTCGGCGTAACATCATATTTCACATTATGCAAAAAAATTGGGCTAACTTTACTTTTTCATTTTTTTTTAATTCATGAAAGTTATTTTTCCCAAAACGTTTAGATTAAAACACAGCCGCACAAATACCTAGTGACATAAAATATTGCAACAATCACCATTTTATTCTCTAGATTCTCTGCTAAAAAAAAAATATATATAATGTTTGGGGGTTCTAAGTAATTTTCTAGCAAAAAAATATGGATTTTAACTTGTAAACACCAAATGTCATAAATAGGCTTAGGCATGAAAGGGTTTTAAACATCTAACAGATGCAGCATTGTAACCATAGTTTGGCTGTTGTGTATGTTGGTACAATAATGGCAAGCGATAAAGTGACACATTACTTTAAACTAGGGCTGTTACTGATCAAAATTTTTGTGTTCGATTAATCGTTTTTTTTTTTAATCGATTAATCGACTAATTTTGATTAATTATAACGCACATACAGATCCAACTACTTTTAGCTGATCTCCTTGCAGGCTGATTCCCAGTGCAGCTCCCAAACACTGGAAAAATTGATAGCAGGACACAAAACACACAAAGGCAGCGCTCGATGGGAATAGCATTAAAACTTTTATAGTCTTCAAGTAGGTAACCAAATAAATATTGCACTGGAGATAAAATTGATGTAGCTACATAAACTGTAAAAATGGTGCGAGTAATACCAAACGGTACCAAAAGCAGTCATAAAAACATGTAGCGAAGTATGATACTGGTATAAAAATGTGTACAACGATACCACTGCTGAATCCAGATGAGGAGGGGTTAACATCAGTCCGTCGGCATGTAGATGTCCCATGATGGGAACAATCACAACTACCAGTGGATGGTTGTAGAATCCCATGTTGTATAGGGAAGTGATAGAGGGAAGTGTAACAGCCCTTGTGTATGGCAGATATTAAGGTCCCGCCAGCATGCAGATATGAAGGCACAGCAAAGGAGCCCTTCAGATGGACACGGCAAGCTCCGCTGGTGGCCATGACGTTACCGGATATCTGACAGAACTCCCTGAAGGCCCAGAAGCCGGCGGAGAGGTGAGTACCAATTAAAAGCATTTTAATCGATCAAAAAGATTTTGATCGATCAAAAAAATTAAAGATTAATCGATCAATTAAAAGTTAATTTGCACAGCCCTACTTTAATCATATGTTGTTAAGGTACATTCTAAGAAACGTGCATACCAATGACATGAAGCAAGAAATCAGAAAGCTGGATCAGGGGAGACAAAGTTGTTTATGTAGCAGATGGTTGCTACTAGTTACTATCATCCACCATATCACCCTGCTGCCAGACCTCCATATATAACTCTTTGACGCGTACACACGACTGTTTTTCATGACGAGAAAAATGCCATTTTTTTAAAAATGGGCATTAAAAAATTAGAACCTACTCTATTTTTTCTCATCGTTTTTCTCGTCGTGAAAAACAGTCGTGTGCAAATCAGGTACTGGATGGCATCACTAATACGTAACAAAAACCTTCAAACTAGAAAAATGAAGGCTCGGGTTGAAAATCCATTGGGTCACTTTTTGCACGACAATTCTATTGAAGTCTTCTCCTCTTAAATTCAAGTGAATTCTATTGAGGGCTAGAGACATTGGCCCGGATTCACATACATCGGTGCACATTTATGCCGCCGTAGCGTATCTCTTTTACGCTACGCCGATGCAGCGCAGAGAGGCAAGTATGGAATTCACAAAGCAAATGCTCCCAACTCTGCGCCGGCGTAGCGTATATTTCGTAGGTGTAAGCCGGCGTAAGTGGAAGTAGGTGGAAGTGGGCTGGAAGTGGGCGTGATCCATGTTAATGAAGCGTGACCCCATGCAAATGATGGTCAGGGCGCCAGACAAGTACTTAAAACAAACTGCGCATGCGTCGAGACGTGGACATATGCCTGTGCGCATGCGCACAACCATGTCGGAACAACTGCCTAAGATACGCCGGATCACTGTGTACGCCGTGAACGTAACCTATGCCCAGTCAGACCCACGTCGGCCCATATTCAGACGTCCAACGTACAATACGTAGGCTTGTGTTCCCTGGTCCATACCTTTGCATGGGTTGCGCCTCATCTATGGGGAATAACTTCACGCCAAACGTAAAACTTACGCAAACCGCTTAAATGGGCGCAAGTACTTTCGTGAATCGGCGTATCTCCCTCATTTGCATATTTGAATAGAAAATCAATGGGAGCGCCACATGCGTCCAGTGTAAATATGCACCCACTCTACGCCGGCGTAGGCAAGTTACGTTGGTGGGATGAAGTCTGTTTTTAGGCGTATCTTAGTTTGTGAGTCCGGCATACAGATACGACGGCACATATTTGTACTTACGCGGCGTATCTGGAGATACGTCGGCGTAAGTGCTTTGTGAACCTGGGCCATTATACTTTCACACCTACAGTATATCTGGGGTTGAGAGCATAGTGTCTCCCAATCGGTGTATCTAGGCTATCTATCACCAGAGATGTGGTCATGTATTCACTTCACAACATTTTGCTTTTTTCCCCCTCTATTTTTCACCAAATATATGGTTTGAATAAGAAGTTGTTGTCAAAGTTAGAGTACAGTGATTAGAAACAGGTTGTTTTCATAGTATATTCACATTGCTATGTATATCTGTGGAATATGTAAGCCTGCTGCCTTTTATTTTGATTGAAATGTTTTGGCTGACACATTTCAAGCTTCATTTTTCAGTCTCTTTTCTTAAGCTCCATTCAGCACGTCTGTGAAATAATAGTATATAAGATGTGACCTATTTTAATGTTCTGCTCTATATCTGTCAGCCTGTTGTGTATGCATGACTGAACATATGGTACTGAATAGAGCTACAACAGCTGCTTTTAATTCTCTCTGCACATGTTGCAAACTATCTTAAGAGGTGAGAAGCATGCTTAACTTTTAAAGGATTGATTGTTAATGAGGTCGGTACATTTGATTTTAGCTGTTTTTCTTGTGAGGGATTAAAAACAACATACAGTATTGTTATATTCGTTATGTAAGGTCCTATTAGAATATTTTTGTGGGTTTTTTTTGTATCATAAGATAAAGCAACACAAACGCTCTGCTACAGTATTTGTTTGGTTGAACTGACACAGAAAAACAGTTTCAAGATGACAATGTTAAAAACCAAGACACTTCGGCCTCTAAATTTAAGTTTTAAGACACAGGTAACTGCAAGATGGAGCCATATCTGTAGTTTATTTTTGCTTCACCACATTTAAAAAGAGGAAGTTATTTTTTTCCAGGCATTTGAAAAAAATCTTACTCTGGTCAAATATGGAGAGAGTTTCAAGGTGTTGTCGATTTTGCTGTGTGCAGGCTCTGTTTATGCTTATTGCAGCATGGAACTAAAGAAGATTGGAAACATGCTCAAAGGAGTTGAACAATTTTGTCCAGTTCTCTGCTGTGCTCTGTTATTTTCCCAAAACAGATCATCACTCACTATAGAGAACTTGCCTGAAAAGCACAGGCCAAGCAACAGCTTTGTTTCAACATTTGGTCCTCAGTAGTTAAAGGGGTTGTAAAGGTTTGTTTTTTATTTTCCAAATAGGTTCCTTTAAGCTAGTGCATTGTTGGTTCACTTACCTTTTCCTTCGATTTCCCTTCTAAGGCCGGATTGAAGGTGAAGGGCGGGGCATGAAATGTCACCGCCCCCACCACCTATGGGACTGTGTCATACCAGAAAATAAAATTAAAGTTTAATTAATAACAAAAAAAAAATAAAAATACTTACCTATGATTGGTTGAGCTTTTGTTGACAGTTGCCCCAAACAACGGTCCTCTAACCCAATAAAAAGATAGAGGATGCGTCAGCAGTGGGCAGAAGATTGGAGAAGATTTGGAGAAGCACATCTGCACTACTTACCTGTCATGGAGCAGTTGCTTCGCCAGATGAGGGACCGGGCCGCAGCTGAGGATGGTGATGGCTCTCTCTTCCTGACTCTTCTCCCCTGTTTTCTCCTTCTCCCTCTTCTGCTGGTCGTGGACCTGTTTTTTTCCGGTCCTGCGGTGCCATGTCTTTCTTCCTCCCTTTCTCTCCCTGTTATCCCCCCTGATATACTTTCTCCCCCTTGGACCTTTGGTGTCCTATAGTGGACTCTCCTCCGGTGCAGTGAGTGGCGGTTCCTCTGTCTCCTGCCGTCAGATGTTGTCATCTCCGCCTGTGTAATCGGCTTCAGGCCCTTCCTTCATCCGCAATGTCGTTCGGCCTTCTACTTCGGCTGGAATCGCTGGCGCGTGCACAGTACATCAAGGCAGATCAACACAGAGGCAGCTTAAGTGTCCTCTCAGGTTCGAATCTCCGCCTGGTCAGGTCTCTAGGGGAAAGAAGACAAGTTATTTCATTTAAATTTTATTGATAATTGTAATAATGATTTACTTAGGGTTTCTAATTGTTCTGCCTCTTTTTTTAACCCCTTCTAGTGCTGTTACTTCAGCTGGAATGCCTCAGATTAATTTTGTAGGTCCATCACAGCCAGCCAATCCTGTTGTCATGGCGACTGGTAGTAAACAGATTTCTGGGAGGAAGCGTCTTTGTAAATCTATAGGTATTGCAATACCTTCTAATGTTTTGATGCATGGGTTTTCTGATCATCAATTAAATGCTTCCAGTTTTATTGATACAGCTCCTTCTTTGTTGACGGTTCCTGTTACCATGGCGCCTGATTTGACCATGCATCTCCTGATTTTGTCGTTTCTCCAAATCCGCTGCCTGCGAATGCCTCGACTGAGTTGGTTTCAGCTCCTGCTGGTGAGTTTAATAATTCTTCTCCAGTCAGGGAATTACTTTATTTATTTATTTATTTATTTTTATTTTTTTAATTTATGTCCATGTTTTCTAATTCTTTTAATTCTGTTAATCAACCACAGTCAACTCCTGCTTCTGTGTGGCTGGATCCTTTGTCTGAGGCTCATATTAGCCCTGTCTCTACCTCAGTTGCCACTGCAACGGTTATTCCTGCTGCTCATGATGTTTTGATTCCTCCTTTGGTCCCAGAATCTTGCTTAAGGGAAGTTTTGACGTGCGATTTGTGTCCTCTGGGGTTTCATTTATCTAGTGCAGTGAAAGAAATTTTTTGGAAAAGAGACTAAGTTTAAATTCTGACTTTGCTTCCGTCCAACCACGAGCTTAAGGTGGTTAAGAAGGATGGTGATCGTAAAGATGATAAAAAACGAAAATTGCCGCCACGCTCTTTTAACAACTGGCTGTAGGCATTTTGCATTTATGCTAGCGTGCTGGGTGAACAGCGCCCTGATTTGTGTTCTGGCTTATTCCAACATATCAAAATTATTTTGGAAGCATACAACATTTTTTAACGTTTTTCATGGTTTTATTATGACGAAGCATTTCACCAGAAGTTGTCTGTGCACAAATCTTTGAAGTGGGGTTCAAAAGATACAGGTCTGTGGCTCAATCTTTTATTAACTCAGAAGCCGTTGGTTAAAGTTAATGTTTCCAATGCCAGTAATATGTATAGGAGAGGTGTGTGTATTTTAATTTCAATGATGGCATGTGTAAGCGGCCTAACAGCTGTAAATACAAACATGAGTGTAGTCATTGCGCTGGTTCTCACCCTGCTTCTCGTTGTTTTAAGAACGCTTCTGCTCCTTCGAAGAAGCTTTTTATTAAAAGCCACAACGCCGGTGAACATTCTAAACATGCTACCTTGGCTTCACAGGTATCCAGAATGTCAGAGGGCAATCGTCCTGCGTGTTGGTTTCTTGTTTGGTTTTCGATAACCTTCTTTTTCTGGAATCGGTTGTCGTGTCTTTCCTATTTGCATTCTGTTTCTTCTAATTTGGCTGTTGTTTGTGAGAAATTGAATAAAGAATTGCAAGCTGGTAGAATTGAAGGTCATTTTTCTACTCCTCCTTTTGTTAATTTTTGGGTTTCTCCGCTTGGTATTATTCCTAAGAAAGATCCAAACTCTTTTAGATTGATACACCATCTCTTATTCCCGTTTAGATTTTCTTTGAACGATGATATTGACCCCTCGTTGTGTTCTGTTCAATATTCTTCTTTTTATGACACTTTGTTAAAAATTAGGAGTGTTGGTGCCTCTGCTTTACTTGCTAAAGCTGATATTCAATCCTCGTTTCGGTTACTTCCTATTCATCCATCCGCTTTTAACTCTTTGGGTTTCTGTTTTCAAAATTAATATTACTTTGATAGGGGTCTCCTGATGGGATGTTCGCTTTCTTGTTGTTATTTTGAACTCTTTTTAACGTTTATTGAATGGGTTGTTGGTTTTCGTGCTGGTTCTAATAACTCATTGCATTGCATCTGGATGATTTTCTGTTTTTTGGTGAAGCTGGTACATCTGATTGTTTATATTTATTTACTGAATTTCGGATTGTCTGTCGGGAGTTTGGTGTTCCGTTGGCCGATAAAAAATCTGTTTACCCTACGTCTTGTTTTGACTTTCTGTGTGTTCAGATAGATACGGTTTCAATGGAATTCCATGTTCCTGATGAAAAGATTGTTAAAATTAGGATTTTATTGGACTTCGTTCTTTCCAAACATAAGGTTAGGTTGAAAGTGTTGCAATCTCTTCTTGGTTTATTGGCTTTTGTGTCCAGGGTTTTGCCAATGGTTTTGTGTCTTTTCTAAGAGATTGTATCGGGTCAGTTCTGGAATTTCTTCTCCTTTCCATTTTGTGAGAATTACATCTTGAATTAAAGAAGACCTTAAAGTTTGGCGTACATTTTTGGCTACGTTTAATGGTAATTGTTTGTGGTATACTCCTTTTTGTTCGGCCTCTGCTCTTCATCTGCATACAGATGCTGCTGGATCGTGTGGATATGGTGCTTATTGGGATGGTCATTGGTCTGCTGATTCGTGGCCTGAATCTTGAAAGGATGAGGGTTTGACTTCTAATATTGTTTTGTTGGATAGTTTTTCCTGTTTTAGTGGCCTTTGGAATTGTGGGGTGTTAATTTTAGGAATCGTCATATTTTACTTTATTCGGATAATAGGGGTGTAGTTTTTGATCTTAATTGCTTATCGTCTACATGTCTTCCTGTTCTTGCTGTACTTAGATTGTTGGTGTTTAAATGTTTAGACCTTAATATTTGGCTTAAAGCAAAATACATTCCTGGAAAAGATAATCTTATTGCTGATGCATTGCCCCGCTCTCGGATTCAAGAATTTTGACGATTGGTGACGGATGCGGATCCTATTGGCCTATTATGCCCTCCACACTTATGGGACCTTCGGTGAATCCTGTTTTTGCTGCCATTAGGTGTTCTTTGGCACCCTCCACGTGGGCGTTGTATACAGCTTTGTGGAAATTGTGGTGTTCTTTCTTGCTTTATTTGGCATGTGATCAACCCCCGTTTTCGGAAGGTTTGGTTCTGTCCTTTCTAAATTTTCGAATGTCTCGTGGTTATTCACATTCTCATTGTTAAAACTTTTTCCGTGTTTCCTTCTTTATGCATCTGCAGGGTATCAGGTCCTGTATGTCCTTTTTCTCGGTCAAGCATGCCTTGCAGGGTTATAGAAGGAAACATTTGGTCGCTGATGATAGATTACCGATTTCTGTTGACCTTTTTGGTCGTCTTTGTGACGTTTCTAAGGATGTCTGTTTTTCTCCATATGAATCCCTCTTACTTTCTTTGTCATTTTGTTTATGTTTTTTTGGGGCCTTTCGGAATTGTTGCCACGTAAGGTTTCTGATGACTCTGGTCTCTTCTTTCGGGAGGTTTTTGTTAGATCTGATTCTATTCAAATTCTGCTTCATAAGAGTTAGAATGATCGTATGGATCATGGTCGGTGGATTACTTTGCGGGCTAATCCTGGCGCTCGCTATTGCGTTTTCTCTTTACTTTTTTTGGAAGTGAGACCTATCTTTCATAGGCAATTTTTGATTCATGTCACGGGTGCTCCGGTGACTATTTATCAGTTCCAGGCCGTTCTAAGTAGATGCCTCAAAGCATTACAGTTGGGACACCTGCGGTTTTCATCTCACTCTTTTCGTATCGGTGCAGCCACTACGGCAGCTATGTTTGGTCTTAATGAATCTGTGAAATTGGTGGTTGGCGATCGAATTGTTATAGATCGTATGTTAGACCTAATTTTTAATTTTGATTTTAGATGCCTGATATAACGTCTGGATAATAGGACACTCTTATATTTTCTGGGCTCAGAAGAGAGCTGAATGGAGAGTCTATGGCGATAACTTAGGTTTACCTCATCGGAATTTTACTTTTATTGGTATGGGCTATGTTGTATGCTTTGGAGCAATTTACGTTCTGTGCTATCTCATTTACATGTTTGTTGGCCCATACCACAGATCATCATTTTCCACTTATATGGTAATGATCTTGGAATACGCAAGACGTTATAGTTGATTTCTCAAATTAAGCTTGATATGTTATGTTTACATGCTGTTTTGCCTAATACTATTTTGGTCTTTTCTGAAATTGTTCCTCAACTAGATTGGTTGCTCTGCCCTGTGAGCGTAAGTATTTAGAAAGAATTCACAGGAGACTTAATAGGTCATTGGATAAATTCATGCCTTTGGTTCATGGTATGTCTTTTAGACATGTGAACTTAGAAGGTGGTTTGCCTGGTTTTTATAGACCAGACAATGTGCATTTATCTGACATTGCTCTTGACATCTTCAATTTAGATTTACAAACCTGTGTTGAATTGGCTGTCGCCTTGGTGGGGTGCCAGGCTCCTTAAAATTGGGCCTGGCGTGTGGATGGTATATTTCATGATTGTTTTAGCTTGAGCTTAAATGGCTAAGCTAATTTTATTATTATAAGATATATATATGGTTATATGTTAATAAAATTGATTTAATATACTTAAATTGATTATTTAATTTTGATTTAAGAATTGTTTGATATAATCAATTTATTTACACCTATAAATAAAGGCCACGGCCATTTCATACCACAGGTATATTTTGTAGTATTATTTATTTATTTATCTATTAAAATATTATATTAGTTCTTAAAAGGTTATGACTACAGTCCCATGAAGGTGAAGGGCGGGGCATGAAATGTCCTCGCCCCCACCACCTATGGGACTGTGTCATACCAGAAAATAAAATTAAAGTTTAATTAATAACAAAAAAAAATAAAAATACTTACCTATGATTGGTTGAGCTTTTGTTGACAGTTGCCCCAAACAACGGTCCTCTAACCCAATAAAAAGATAGAGGATGCGTCAGCAGTGGGCAGAAGATTGGAGAAGATTTGGAGAAGCACATCCCACCCTCCCTCCCTGTCGTGGCCTTTTTTATGAGGTTTTAATCCCTTCTTGTAAGGGGATGGTATATTTCATGATTGTTTTAGCTTGAGCTTAAATGGCTAAGCTAATTTTATTATTATAAGATATATATATGGTTATATGTTAATAAAATTGATTTAATATACTTAAATTGATTATTTAATTTTGATTTAAGAATTGTTTGATATAATCAATTTATTTACACCTATAAATAAAGGCCACGGCCATTTCATACCACAGGTATATTTTGTAGTATTATTTATTTATTTATCTATTAAAATATTATATTAGTTCTTAAAAGGTTATGACTACAGTCCCATCACACCTATGCAAATTTGTTGCAGGTTAAACCGCATCTACAGTAATACGCAGAACATTTCTAAATACATTGTTTTCAATGAGGCTGGTTCACATATGTGCGATGCATTCGCACTGCGTATTGCAGTAAAAACGTGTGCAGATTTTATGCCTTGCAGTGCGGCTCAGGTGCGAATTCAGGCCCATTATCTTCTATGGGTACGCAGCTGATTCGCAGATGTGTTCAGTTCTCTTCAGGAATTTCTCTCATTCAGCTCAATACACTTCTCCCCCACTCTCCTCTCACCCGGAACTTCTCCCAGGTCTCTAAATTCGCAGCTAAAATGCAATGGATCTGCTGAACACTTCCCTTATCTATCTGCAGAGATTACAGAGCTGAAATTCGCACCCCACAAGTGTGATTATGGCCTCAATGTTTTTTTTCTTCCTTTGTTTTGTTTGTCTGATTTTCTCACTTCCTGTTGCTCCTCAGTAAGCTGTTCTGGCTGACTAACCCCCAGCAAGAACGGCTCGGATGATGGCGGCAAGTATACTGAGGAGAATGCGGAAGTGAGAAATTCAGACAAAAAAAAAACATTTAGAAGGGAAATGGAAGGAGAAGGTAAGTGAACCAACAATGCACTAGCTCAACCACTTAACCCCCGGACCATATTGCTGCCCAATGACCAGAGCACTTTTTGTGATTCGGCACTGCGTTGCTTTAACTGACAATTGCGAAGTGGTGCGACGTGGCTCCCAAACAAAATTGGTGTCCTTTTTTTCCCACAAATAGAGCTTTCTTTTGGTGGTATTTGATCATCTCTGCAGTTTTTATTTTTTGTGCTATAAACAAAAATAGAGCGACTATTTTGAAAAAAATGCAATATTTTTTACATTTTGCTATAATAAATATCCCCAAAAAATATATAAAAAAAACTTTTTTTTTCCTCAGTTTAGGCCAATACGTATTCTTCTACATATTTTTTGGAAAAAAAAAATCGCAATTAGTGTTTATTGAATGGTTTGCACAAAAGTTATAGCGTTTACAAAATAGGGGGTAGTTTTATGGCATTTTTAATAATATTTTTTTTTACTAGTAATGGCGGCGATCAGCGTTTTTTTCAGTACTGCGACATTATGGTGGACACTTCGGACACTTTTGACACATTTTTGGGACTATTGGCATTTTTATAGCTATCAGTGCTATACAAATGCATTGGATTATTATAAAAATGCCATTGACAGTAAAGGGGTTAACACTAGGGGGCAGGGAAGGGGTTAAGTGTGTAACCTGGGTGTGTTCTAACTGTGGGGTGGACTCACTGAGGGAAATCACTGATCTTCTGTTCATACATTGTATGAACAGAAGATCAGCGTTTCCCCCGCTGACAGGACCGGGAGCTGTGTATTTACACACATAGCTCCCGGTCCCCACTCTGTAACGAGCAATCGCGGGTGCCCTACGGCAATCGTACCCACCGGGACTCGGGGCGAGCAGGCGCCCCCTAGTGGCCGCAAAAAACAGCCGACATAGAGCTACGGGCTCTCGCCCAGGAGAGCCGACCTGCCGCAGTAAAATGACGGCGGCTGGTCGGCAAGCAGTTAAAGGAACCTATTTAGATTAAAAAAAAAAAAAAAAAATTAACCTTTACAACCCCTTTAAAATGTACCTTACCTTCCTCCATTGCAGCTCTATTCAGCCGCCAGGTGTAACGAAAATATCTTGCACTTTCATATATGTAGGAGCAGTTCCCCTTCCCCTTATATTTTCAGCTCTGGTGCTTGTTTTTTTGCTCAATGCTGCCATATGAGGGCAGAGAGCTAAGACCCCCCAGCCCCAGAAGTAGGACTGTACAACTGTTTTACACTGGCTTGTGGGTTTAAGTAGCAGATAGTTTACAGTGTTGAATATCTCAAACTGACTTCTCTCTAGAGTAAGGTGACCAGATTTTTAAAATGAAATCCGGGGACATATTTTTTCTTTACCAGTAATGGCAACAATCAGCGACTCTCTGCCCATCGCCGCCCACCTCACAGCCTCTCAAGTCTCACTCTTTGGGCCCCCGGCTACTACTGGATGGGGAGCGGAGGAAAGTCACTCTGCCAGGGAAGGCAAGGAGAAGGCAGGTGGCTGACTGGGACTTCAGCCAAGGCAGAAGAACATGGGAGTGGAGCTGAATGGACATGCGCCTGAAACGGAAGAAATATTCTCTCCGCACCGACCAGCACATGATCATCAGAAAGGGGCACAGATAATGGGGAAAAATACACTCCCCTATGCTAGTAGGCACGGCGGAGCGGGGGGGTGTAATTCTATTTTTTTTATTTTAATTCTCCACTGATTGTCTTTGAAATTGCCCCTGCCCCTAATTAATCCAATCTGGGGACAAAACCAGGGACAGACTTGGTCCGGGGACAGTGTCCTCAATCTGGGGACTGTTCCCTGAAACTGGGGATGTCTGGTCACCCTACTCTAGAGCTACTTATTGTGTAGTTGCCTATTTTGCATGGGCATTGTTTGTGCCAATGTTTAATATTGCATTAGTGCTGTCATCATTGCATTCAAATAAACTAAACTTCCATTGCAGGGCTGTTCTTGGCCCTAATAAAAACCCTTTACATTGCTACTGGACTGTTGGTGAGTGTCAAGTTTTGTTCAGGGTGGGTCACTATTGGAAGCGGTCTTACCCAAGCACTCAGCAGCTGCCTAGGGAGGAAGTACTGCACATGTCTATGAGCTATCTGTCTTACTGAAAACAATGTGTGCTTGACATTTCATCTCAACATTTGTGAAGAAGTATTATAAAGTGATTAATTGCCCCCTCTACAAGCTAACATAAAAACACAATATCAAAAACATGAAGCACTGACTTGTTATTATGAAAGTTATATTAAAAGTTATATAATATTCTTTTAGGTCCCATTCAAACTTGGCGACTTCGAATTGCTGTCAGACTTGCGGCGATTCTAAATTACATGGTAAAATGCTTGAAATGTATTTGGGTGCCATTCATTCTTAATAGCACACCAAAAGCAGTATGATTCCGCTGCGCCTGTATTGTGACAAATTGAGCATAAATAACAGCAAAGACTGCGTGAAGCTTATCACCCAAAAAGGAGCTGGAGCTTCTTGTGGGCAACAAACCCGCAGAGGGCAACCCATTGAAGTGAAGCTTAAAAAATTGCAATTTGATAAGGTGTCTAAAGGTAAACATTGCACTCAAAAAATATAATTTTCCTTTAACAAATGTTTGTAGCAGGCAACAATAGGATACTTTTGATGGTCCTTTCTGAAATAAGGAACACATTTTTAACCTCATTAGGGATCATTTACATAGGCTATCCCCCGTTCAGTCCATCACGACTGCCAGACTCATCCACCTTACCAACTGTTCAGTGTCTGCTACCCCGCTCTGCCAATCCCACTCACCCAATGAATTAAATTCAAAATACTAACAACAACTTACAGAGCCATCCATAACTCAGCCCCAGGCTACATCACTAGCCTTGTCCCAAAATACCAACCAAATCATTCTCTTCATTCCTTTCCATGAACTCCTGCTCTCTAGCTCCCTTGTCCCCTTCTCCCATGCTCACATCCAAGACTTTTCCTGAGCCTCTCCAATCCTATGGAGCTCCCTACCCCAATCTGTCCGACTATCTCCTACTCAGCGAAGCCTATTCCTTCTGCCTTTAGAACCACTTAAATCCAAGACATTATTTGACCTACAGTTAAATATTACTCATCCAATATCCAAGACGACTTATTATTACTTTTTTTTATGTAATTTGAAAGAAAATATTACAACTAATACTTTGTCCTAAAAAAAAGTATGCCATCCAAACCAGTTTTCGTGATAACAAACAGAATCCCCCGCTGCTAAATAATGCCTTCCCACTGTTTCTTCTGTGTTGTGACATTGTGATAAGAAATGGAAAATTTCATGTAACCCTTTTCTGGTTATGTTAGCACAAAGACTGCTGTCAGATGTGCAAGATAATCTCGTATATGGTACAGGATATGACATTCAAACAGCTGATTAGTAAAACCTTGCAGTGATGTGGGCTCAGCAAACACAAATAATGCGGTTAGAAAACAAGTTCAACTGTGCGCTTTACGTGTTCAGGAAATGCTGCTAGTTTACAACACTTCTATTTTCAGGTGTTCGTTTTACACTTTAAATATCAAAATGTGTTGTGTATGTATAGTCTAAGGCTGGTTATACATGTCAGGAAACTGACATGGAAAATCACGGCACAATTGTGTAGCATTACCTGTGTGAAGCGGGCAGGAAATTACTGAAGGATATCGTTGCTATTTAAGAGGGCGCCTCTTTCCTGTGCACAATCACGTATATATATATATATATATATATATATATATATATATATATATATATATTTATGGTCGTGGCCCTCTGACTGAGTGATGTGGATCACATAAACACGCGACAAGACTTACAACATAAATAGACCTGAAGTGTGCCTTGGTGGTCTGGTCAGTATGCCAAGAAAAGGGGGCATACCCAAAGTAAGTAATGGGTAGTTAATTGAAGAAGGATATGCTGAGAAGTGCCCTGAAAAAGGGAAGGGCGGGAGGGTGTCGAATGCGATTGAATGCGCAGACTCACGGACATGAGGTGAGCTGGGAAGAGTCGGCCCAGTGATGTGTAGTACTGCACACTGAACCGACAAAGAGCATGTGTGAGTGGGCTGCTTAAATACCCTCCGGGCTCCTCCCATAAACTCAGGCCACCATACTGGCCTTCTTATTTATGGTCGTGGCCCTCTGACTGAGTGATGTGGATCACATAAACACGCGACAAGACTTACAACATAAATAGACCTGAAGTGTGCCTTGGTGGTCTGGTCAGTATGCCAAGAAAAGGGGGCAAAAGACTCAGATAGGGAAATAGCTTATATTGATTTCTTGTATTTATTGAGCCAGCTTGGTAAAGGCTTGTGCCATTTCTTCCTGAGGATTTGGGATGTATGTGGCAAAACAAGGAGACTTCCCATCAGCCTGGTGTCTTGATTACGTGGTCTGGTACTCCCTGTTGTGAGGCAGTTGAGGCTGCTCTAATTCGGAAAGAATGTCCTGAGAACAGACTGGGATTTGAAGCCCAAGTTGCTTAGGATTCTGACATGCTTGACAAACTGGCTGCCACTCTGGAAGCTGGTTTAGAAAGGGTAGCAACAAGCTACCATCAGATTGGCTGGGTAGATGGAGCAGTAGTTGGTCGAGCACCGTCACTGGGCGTCAGGCATTGTTAGTCTGAAACAGGTTGATGTCAACCCCCGGGGCTGGTTTGTTGCGTTTGCAAACTGAGAGTGTAGGGGTTCGAAAGAGAGTCGGGTGGCGTCGGAGCAGTGTCTGACTGCCGGAGCCACTGATTGTAAATTCACTAGGCCGTAGGGAACCGTAGAAGGCCTGGTAGATGGCTGCTAGGATGACTATGCTGGGCAAGGCCCTAAATGGGGAACGAGTAAGGATTTCAGACATGTGCCTAAAGAGGGCACTCTTGAAAGTTAGGCGCTTGCTACTGACTACAGGTTGGTGCTTCTGTATGCTCTGTAGGAGGGACTTGACTGCATGGGCTCGAGAATACTGACAGTTTACTGGGGTCCTGCAGGGACAGGAAATGCTGGACGCCATCTAGATATGGCGTGATAGTATTGTGAGAAAGGGTCAGCTGCGTGTGGCAATATGATATGAAGGCTAGGACGTGTCTAACGTTGCCTATTGCTGCTCGGAGGCAAGTGGCCAAAAATTAGCAGTTAGTATTCCAAGCAGTGTATTAGGCCTTCAGTGTGTTGCGTACCAAGGAGTTAATAAGCTGGGTTGAGTTGGTGAGATGCTACTTCAGTCCATCGTCAGCAATGACCAGGGTGGGACAGGGATGGTTATTGGGTCAGCTCCAGGCTCTTGCTGGAAAAACAAATAAGGTTAGAATGGGACAGAGCATCAGCTGCGATTTTGCATTTGCCTGGAATATGACTACAGAAGATATTAAACTGGTGAAGGAGTGACAGCTGCGCGAGCCTGCGCAGGAAGGACGTGATGGGGAAAGGCTTGATCTACCTTAATTGATGAAGTCGGCTGTGGCATGATTGTCTGTGGTGAAGAACACTGTCTGTCCAGTTCAAGTGTGGCCCCAAACCTGGGCAGCTGCCACAATGGGGTACAGCACGAGACGTGATGAAGACTGGGTGAAGCAGAAATTTAAGAGAATTTCTGGGGGCCAAGGTTTGGAGAACCAGTGGCGGACGAAAAATGCACGCAAAAGCCTGTGGTGGCTCGGCTGACACTGCCGGGATGAATATTGAAATGCTGTTCTATCAGGTGGGGAAGTTGTCCCACATAGCTAAGTCTGCTACTGATGCTTGGTCTAGTTTAAGAACTTGGACTGGATCTTGCATTGGTGTGAGAAAATCAAGACAATACACAGGTGCTCAACAAGATGATATACGTGCACTCACTGACCAACGTGCACTCGCTGACCAACGTGCACTCGCTGACCAACGTGCACCCGCTGACCAACGTGCACTCGCTGACCAACGTGCACTCGCTGACCAACGTGCACTCGCTGACCAACGTGCACTCGCTGACCAACGTGCACTCGCTGACCAACGTGCACCCGCTGACCAACGTGCACTCGCTGACCAACGTGCACTCGCTGACCAACGTGCACTCGCTGACCAACGTGCACCCGCTGACCAACGTGCACCCGCTGACCAACGTGCACTCGCTGACCAACGTGCACTCGCTGACCAACGTGCACCCGCTGACCAACGTGCACTCGCTGACCAACGTGCACTCGCTGACCAACGTGCACTCGCAGACCAACGTGCACTCGCAGACCAACGTGCACTCGCTGGTGCTGGATGGAAACCTGAACTAACTGCAGGGAAAAAGACAGGGAAAAGATGAGTGGCCCGCGTGCCACTAAAGATGAATGGCCAACTGGGTGCCACTGTGTGTTTGTTTGGCTGATTGTCACTGAGGTGTGTTTGCAAGTTTAGTTTGTATTCGGGTTTGCACGTAGGTGCATGCTGCAAAGTGTTTTATACTGCTGCAGACAATATTGTGTGGTTGCAAGGGTCTCAGTCTGGTTTGCTGAGACGATATTGTGTAGTTGCAAAGGTCTCGATGATTACGAGGTTTGTTTTGAGATGGCCCTGTGTGGTTGCACGGGTCTCAACAAGTGAGGGGTTGCTGAGACGATGTTGCGTTTGCAATGGTCTCAAGTGAGTGTCGGGCTGCTGAGATGACTATGTATGGCTGCAAAGGTCTGAACGGGTGTCAGGTTGCTGAGACGATATTGCGTTTGCAATGGTGTCAAATGAGTGTCAGTTTGCTAAGACGACTTTGTATGGCTGCAAAGGTCTGAACGGGCGTTAGGTTGCTGAGACAAGATTGTGTGGTTGCAAAGGTCTAGACGAGTGTGAGGTAGCTGAGATGATATTACATTTTGCAAGGGTCTCAAATGAGTGTCAAGTTGCTGAGACAATATTCCCCCCTTTTTTTTTTTTTTTTTATAAAAACGACTGTAAATGAAACGCTGGTAAACATGAGTTACCACATGTGGCTGTGTTTACAAGCTGTTACAGGCATCGGCGTTTCGAATGCCGTCTGAACCCAATTTTTTTTTTTTTCGAGAAGGTTTCTGAACTCAACTGCCTAGAAATTACTATAAATGCTCCTGTGTACATGTACTGATAAGATAACATAGAGGAGTGATTGGGGATCTGTGTAGACGTACTGGTAAGATAACATAGAGGAGAGATCAGGGGTGGCTGAAAAACACCCATTTTTCTGGCTGCAAGGGTCTCAATGAATGCCATGTTGCTGGGGCGAGACTGCGTGGTCACAAAGGTCTTTGATGAGTGGGAGGTTGCTCGAGACGGTATTGCGTGGTTGCAAGGCTCTCGATGAGTGTGGGGCTGCTGAGACGGTATTGCGTTTGCAAGGGTCTCAACAATGGTGTGAGGCTGCCGAGACGGTATTGCGTGGTTGCAAGGGCCTTGATGAATGTGGGGCTGCTGAGACGGTATTGCGTTTGCAAGGGTCTCAACAATGGTGTGAGGCTGCCGAGACGGTATTGCGTGGTTTCAAGGGCCTTGATGAATGTGGGGCTGCTGAGATGGTATTGTGTTTGCAAGGATCTCAACAAGGGTGTCAAGCTGCTGAGACGGTTTTGTGTGGTTTCAAGGGTCTCGATGAGTGTGGGTCTGCTGAGACGGTATTGCGTTTGCAAGGGTCTCAACAAGGGTGTCAGGCTGCTGAGACGATTTTGCTTGGTTGCAATGGTCTAAACAGGTGTCAGGTTGCTGGGCCGAGATTGTGTGGTGGCAAAAATGTTTTTTTTTTTTTGCACTTTAATGTTAAATTTTCCTTTTTTTTTTTTTTTTTTTTTTTTGCGTTTTTTATATATATATATATATATATATATATATATATATATATATATATATTTTTTTGCCTTTTGTAAGGGTCATGTGTTGCAAAGGTCTCAAGGGTGTCAGGCTGCTGAGACGATATACGAGTGGTTGCAAGGATGTCAATGAGTGTGAGGGCTGCTGAGACGATATTGCGTTTGCAAGGGTCTCAACAAGGGTGTCAGGCTGCTGAGACGATTTTGCGTGGTTGCAACGGTCTCAACAGGTGTCAGGTTGCCGAGGGGCTGAGATTGCGTGGTGGCAAAGGTTTATTTTTTTTTTTTTGCGTTTTTTTTTTTGCGTTTTTATATTTATTTTTTATTTTATTTTGCGTCTTGTAAAGGTCATGTGGTGCAAGGGTCTAACAAGGGTGTCAGGCTGCTGATTTTGCATGGTTGCAAGGATCTCAATGAGTGTGAGGGCTGCTGAGACGATATTGCGTTTGCAAGGGTCTCAACAAAGGTGTCAGGCTGCTGAGACGATTTTGCGTGGTTGCAAATGGTCTCAACAGGTGTCAGGTTGCCGAGGGGCTGAGATTGCGTGGTGGCAAAGGTTTTTTTTTTTTTTTGCGTTTTTATATTTATTTTATTTTGCGTCTTGTAAAGGTCATGTGTTGCAAGGGTCTAACAAGGGTGTCAGGCTGCTGATTTTGCGTGGTTGCAAGGATCTCAATGAGTGTGAGGGCTGCTGAGACGATATTGCGTTTGCAAGGGTCTCAACAAGGGTGTCAGGCTGCTGAGACGATTTTGCGTGGTTGCAAATGGTCTCAACAGGTGTCAGGTTGCCGAGGGCCTGAGATTGCGAGGTGGCAAAGGTTTTTTTTTTTTTTTTTTGCGTTTTTTTTTTTTTTTTTTTTGCGTTTTTATATATATTTTTTTATTTATTTATTTTTTTTTATTTTTTTTGCGTTTTGTAAGGGTCATGTGTTGCAAGGGTGATTTGCATGGTTGCAAGGTCTCAATCAATAAGAATTGGGTTACTGAGAAAGGATAGAAACACCTGGTTTGTTTGTACCTTAAGCAAGCAGTATAAGGTAGAAGGACAACGCCTGTTTGAATCGTGGTTCCGTAGGGGCCACTAATGAACGATATGGGAGACAACAAATGGTAGCAAATTGATAGGACATAAAGAATGTAATAACAAATCTTACTTGCGACAGTGGGCCATGCAAGTGAGTTTGCGGCGGACTGTGGCTGGAGTGAAACATGTCTGGAAGGTGTAGCGTGACGCCGTGCATGGGGCAAAACAATGAGGTTTGATGTAGAAAATAGAACATGAGAAGTGCGTATCAATGCTTTGTAAGTTCCACTGCGGGAACCAAACATATGGTACGGGTGACACCATGAGTGGCCACAAATTTGACGTGACAAACAAGCTAACGAATCCTACCTGGGACAGTGAACGAGCGACTGGGTTTGCTTTAGACTGGAGTGGATGTGCAACACATCCGAAGAGTGTGGTGTGGCGCCATGCATGACGCACAGGCAATAACTTTGGTAAATAAATGAGAAAGAGGAACCGTGTACAAACAATTCGTAAGTTCCGCTGCGGGAACTAAAAACACACGGCATGGGGGAACAATGAATGACAACGGTAGAAAGCATGCAATGTATCTGATACAAAACGGTTGTAAAAATGCATGAAACAAATTCGATACGAATCGGTAGTAAGGAGTATTGAACTAATCTGATACAATTTGGTTGTAGAGTGTATGCTACCCCTTGCTTTGAAACCGAACACCTATCAACCACCCATCCCCCCAGGCTAATCAAGTGCAGACAAGGCACCATGTGAGTCCAATTACCACCTCAATCTGCCAAAGAACCCATACAAACACATGCTAATCTCCAAATGGATTTACAAATGAATCGTATGTTTGGCATAAGGAAGTTACAAATGTACTACGCCTGAGCCGAATGATGTTGGAACATAAGCAACAGTAACTCAGAGGCAGATTTTTTTTCCAAAAGAGATGCAGGATTTGCAAGATTGCACAAGATACGAAAAGGTTTGAATCCTACCTGCGACAGTAAGCGGGAACCGGCGGCGAAGACCATGAAGGGAGAAGCCACAAAGCGATTGCGATGTTGAATGCGATTGAATGCGCAGACTCACGGACATGAGGTGAGCTGGGAAGAGTCGGCCCAGTGATGTGTAGTACTGCACACTGAACCGACAAAGAGCATGTGTGAGTGGGCTGCTTAAATACCCTCCGGGCTCCTCCCATAAACTCAGGCCACCATACTGGCCTTCTTATATATATATATATATATATATATATATATATATATATATATATATATATATATATATATATATATATATATGTGTGATTCTGTACTTCTGCCTGCACGCACCGCCGGTGGACAGCTTCTTTTGTGATTATTTACACTGGCCGATCGTCAGAAAAAAACACAGAACTGGGATCTGCCTATGTAAACAAGGCAAATCTCCATTCTGACAGGGGGGAAGAGATGGATTCTGTGTTCCTGCAAACCAGGGAACACAATCCATCTCTTCCCTAAGGGCCCATTCACACCTGAGCGTTTTGTAGCTTGAAGCCTGAAGCTATAAAACGCTGGAGGGGAAAAAATCCATTATTCTCAATGGAGATAGTTCACATCTCCACTCCAAAACATCTGAAGCCAAACGCCTGAAGCTCAAACAAGTTCTGGACCCTTTTTTGTCACTCGAATTGGGCTGATTTGGGCGTTTTTGAACACTTGTGTTCCCATAGAAACAAATGGAAAAGCTTGATTCAAGAGTCTAGCGCGACAACAAGCGTTTCTACGGGCGTTTTGACGCTTTAATCTGTTCTGTGAAATAGAATATTCACCCAGGAAGAAGATAAAAATCTACAAACATAGCAATAGATGATGAAAGAGATGATTATTTTTCCTATTGGCTAATATAAAAAACGACAAAGTTCAAAAATGTCGGACAATGCTGTATGCAAACGTGCAAATACGTGCGACAAAACGCTGGAAAAAAAGCTCAAAAACACTACGCTCAGGTGTGAATGGGGCCTTAGTAAAAGCACCTCACACAGTACACAAAAAACTGTGGCTAGGCACACAGTTAACCCTTTGATCGCCCTAGATGTTTAACTCCTTCCCAGCCATTGTCATTAGTACAGTGACAGTGCATATTTTTAGCACTGATAGTGTCACTGGTTCCCAAAAAGTATCAAAATTGTCAGTTAGTGTCCGATTGTCCACCACAATATTGCAGTCCTGCTATAAGTCGCTGATCGCCCCCATCATTAGTATCCATAAATAAATATATACCACAGCTTGTAGACAATATAATAGTTTGTAAACCAAAAATATACACTTATTAGGATTTTTTTTTTTACCAAAAACATGTAGCAGAAAACATTTTTGCTTAAATTTATGAAGAAACTCGATTCAACCATTTTTTTTAATGTATGTGTTTTATAGCGAAAAATAAAAAAATATATTTTTTCAAAATTTACGGTCTTTTTTGGCTTATAGCTCAAAAAATAAGCGCAGTGGTGATCAAATACCACCAAAAGAAAGCTCTATTTGTGGGAAATAAATTATATACATTTTATGTGGGTACAGTGTCGTATGACTGCACAATTGTCAGTTAAAATAATGCAGTGCGTATCGCAAAAAAATGGTCTGTTCATGAAGGGGGGTAAGCCTGCGGTCACACCCGGTACAATTTAAAGCCCAACTTCAACCACTACTTCAGCACTACTTCTGTAAGGCCACGTACACACGATTAGACCAAACCGATGAGACTGGTCGGACAGAGTTTTCATCGGACCACCGCTGAAGTGGTCTGATGGTCAGATGTGCGTACACACCATCAGTCCAAAATCTTATCGGGCCAGAACGCTGTGACGTAGAACACAACGACGTGCTGAAAAAACTAAGTTCAATGTTTCCAAGCATGCGTCGACTTCATTCTGAGCATGCACGGGTTTTTGGTGCGATGCTTTTGTGTACTAACCATCATTTTGATCCGACGGACAGGTGTCAATTGGACAGATTTTAAAGCAAGTTTTAAAACTTTGGTCCGATGGACAACGGTCCGATGGGCCATACACACGATCAATTTGGTCCGATAAAACTGGTCTTGAGGCCAGTTTCATCGGACCGGTCTGATCATGTGTATGCAGCCTCAGATTTGTTTAACATGACTTCAGTGGTACTTCAGTGAGAGGGGCTGTTCATGTCACAGGGAAGAACCCTGATGAACAAAAGTTTAACCAGCAAAGGGTTAATGTATAACTTCTTTAAGGCTCAAGTCGTGCTGATATAGACACAGGTTTGCAGCACTATTTACATTATAGTCTACATTATACATATATATTATATTATAGTCTATGGCAGTGTTTTCTCAACTCCAGTCCTCATGGCGCCCCATCAGGTCATGTTTTCAGAATTTCCCTTATATGAAACAGCTGTGGTAATTATTAAAGCAGTGAAACTGATCAAATTACCTATGCAAAGTAATGTAAAGCCTGAAAACATGACCTGTTGAGGCACCTTGAGGACTGGAGTTGAGAAACACTGGTCTATGGCAGTGAAATTGTGCTGAAGTCCTGAAAAAGTAATACATGAACCACTTCTCTAATCGCACTACTTGAAATCATACCTTTTAAGACATTGCCATAGAAACACATTCAATGCTACTTCGGGTATGATTTGTAAATCGCATGTCGTACATGAAATTGTACCGGTGTGACCGGGGGCTAAATCTTCCGGAGGTCAAGTGATTAGTCATTTAAAAAATGCTTCTCATATCTAGTGTCCCACCTTGATTGGGCCCTTCACAAAATATCAACAAATGATGAGCCTTTCCATCCCAGAAATACCAGAAAGCACCCTCCTTTCTATGCTCCCAGAATCAATTACAAATGCCAAGAAAGGTCCCCCTCACTTTTTTGTAATAGTAGCTAGAATGGTATAACCCCAAAAATCGGAGAATGACTCTCCTACTAGGGATGGGTTATTTAACTCACCCACTCTTTTTTCTTATAGTAGCTAGAATGTTAATACCCAGAAACAGGAGAATGACTCTTCCACTAGGAATTGGTTATTTAACTCACCCACTCTTTATTTCCTATAGTAGCTAGAATGTTAAAGCCCAGACACCGGAGAAAGACTCTCCTACTAGGGATGGGTTATCAAACTTACCCACTTGCAACACATGGAACAGCTAACAGCCTGACTCCAAGACAACTCAGCCCAATGTGTATCTGCCTGAAGAATTTGTATTCATTACATAAGCACTGACTGCTTCAGAAGCCATTTGAGACACCACAGATCATCAACCTATTGAAGAGAAACGAAGGTCACTTCTCTCAGTTGCTACCCAACAACCTCACCTATCCTCTCCTCCCTGCTCTCATCCCATCTGATTACATTTCCCTCTATTACTCTGTACTCACTCTCTCTAACCAGATCCTTACTGGGTCCATAATCCTGGGTCACAGGATATCTCAATGGATATCCCTACTTACTCACACCCAGATCAACCGCATACACAACATGGGATGACAATTATAACATTAACAAGGTTGTTGAAGTCTCTTTACAATGATTTTGTGTACAACTGACTTTCTCTGTACAGTAAAACCTTGGATTGGGAGCATAATTTGTTGCGGAAACATATTTGTAATCCAAAGCACTTATATATTAAAAGAAAATTCCCCATAAGAAATAATGGAAACTCCGATGATTCATTCCACAACCATTTATTCATGTTTATGTCAAGTCCTTCAGTTTATAGTCTATATAAAATTATTATAGCAATGTCATAGGTTGTGTAACCATAAAATGTCCATCCATAAGTGGAAGCCTCCACAAGGGGAGTAGAAGCAAAATCCATCAGTATATATATATATATATATATATATATATATATATATATATATCAGTGGCGGCTGGTGCTCAACATTTTTGGGGGGCGCAAACGGAAAAAAAAATATTGCAGCCTCACTGTGCCCATCACATGCAGCCACTGTGCCATGCTACCAAATGCAGCCACTGTGCTATCAATTGTCACCACTGTGCCATGCCATCAAACACAGAAACTGTGCCATCAATTGTCACCACTGTGCCATGCTATCAAACGCAGCCACTGTGCCATCAATTGTCACCACTGTGCCATGCAACACAGCAACTGTGCCATCAATTGTCACCACTGTGCCATGCCTCCAAATGCAGCCACTGTGCCATCAATTGTCACCACTGTGCCATGCTACCAAATGCAGCCACTGTGCCATCAATTGTCACCACTGTGCCATGCCATCAAACACAGAAACTGTGCCATCAATTGTCACCACTGTGCCATGCTATCAAACGCAGCCACTGTGCCATCAATTGTCACCACTGTGCCATGCAACACAGCAACTGTGCCATCAATTGTCACCACTGTGCCATGCCTCCAAATGCAGCCACTGTGCCATCAATTGTCACCACTGTGCCATGCTACCAAATGCAGCCACTGTGCCATCAATTGTCACCACTGTGCCATGCCATAAAACACAGCAACTGTGCCATCAATTGTCACCACTGTGCCATGCCATCAAATGCAGCCACTGTGCTATCAATTGTCACCACTGTGCCATGCAACACAGCAACTGTGCCATCAATTGTCACCACTGTGCCATGCCACCAAATGCAGCCACTGTGCCATCAATTGTCACCACTGTGCCATGCCATCAAATGCAGCCAATGTGCCATCAATTGTCACCACTGTGCCATGCAACACAGCAACTGTGCCATCAATTGTCACCACTGTGCCATGCCACCAAATGCAGCCACTGTGCCATCAATTTTCACCACTTTGCCATGCCATCAAACGCCACCACTGTGCCATCAATTGTCACCACTGTGCCATGCCATCAAACGCCACCACTGTGCCATCAATTGTCACCACTGTGCCATGCCATCAAACACGGCTACTGTGCCCATCAATTGTCACCACTGTGCCATGCCATCAAATGCAGTCACTGTGCCATCAAGTGTCACCACTGTGCCATGCCATCAAATGCAGTCACTGTGCCATCAATTGTCACCACTGTGTCCTTTAATTGTCACCACTGTGCCCCATGATGCCACTGTGCCCATTGTCACCCCTTTCCCTGTGAAAAGCACTTACCTGAAGCTTCCATGTCCTCCCTCGATGTCTTCTGCCGCCGTGGAGAAGCTTCAGCCAATCAGGTTCCTGATAACCAGAATCCGGGAACCTGATTGGCTGAAACGGCCGTCAGTCTTATGCAAGAAATGCAGGTTGCCTGCGCTCCGAGTATAGACTTCCGAGAGCCGGAGGGCGGTACTGGAAAAGCCTATCAGAGCTGCTGGCTTTGATAGGCAGTTCCCCTCAGCCAACCAGCTGCCGCTATTCGAGTAACCGGCGACCCATGTCCGGTTATAGGAATAGACCAGGCAGCTGGCAAAAATAACACACGTTCAATGCATTGCATTGAATGTGTGTTATTTGCGAGAGGGGGTGGCGCTGCAGCACCCTCTTTAGACGGCCGCCAGAACTTCGGCTAAAATGTCAAAATGACATTTTAGCCGAATAAAAGTTCTTAAAGGGCCCGTTTTTTTGGTGACTGCGGGAGGGGGGGAGGGGCGGCGCCCGTGCGTCCCTATGGATGGGCCGCCACTGATATATATATATATATATATATAGTGTATAAAAGGAGAATAGAAGTGCCTCCAAGTGTAGCAATATGGTTACATTTAATGAAGGTACAACATTTAGCAACTCACATGGTTGATGATTATAAGAGGCACATCTAAGTATGCAGGTATCTGGTGTAAAGCTATCCACATAGACCGTCCTCCGCACCACCGGCTCTCACTGCTGTCAGTCTGCAATCTTGACTGGGAAGACTGCCCTGCAGTAGAGCAATCTGACAGCAAGGCTTGAAGCACTCATGGAGCGCAGTGTGAAAGGGATGACATTGATGGCGGTGTGGAGGACGGTCTACTTGGACAGCTTTACCCCGGTTGCCTGCATATTTAGATGTGCCTGTTTTAATTATTAACCATCTAAGTTGCTAAGTTTGTACCTTCATTAAATGAAACCATATTGTTACACTTAGTGGCGCCTCCCTTCTCTGTTATACTCAGTTGTGACGTGACGTGACACTACTTGTATATCAAGACATCACTCGTTTATCAAGTCAGAATTTATAAAATAAAAAATATTTGCTTGTCTTACAAAACACTTACAAACCAAGGTACTCGTAATCCAAGGTTTTACTGTGCCTTGTTTTGTAATACAATTATTTATTAAACTCTATCATTGCCTTGTGATACAAATTGCTCGGATTTTAAGGCTGTACCAAAATGATGTGAGTTGTTTTTTAGATATTAACATCTAGTATAGTGCCTTTGGAAGTATTACTACATAGGTAACAATTCCCATAAATTGTATTCAGTTTACTTGTCTGGGTTCTAGTTCAGCCATACACAATCTTGACGTGCTGCCACTTTTCAATCTACTTAGCCAAATCCAAATTAAAATGGATTATCCTGGATAGGTGGGCAAGTGTAAACCCAGTGAATACAGAAATACATCTATGCCATACAGCTTGTAATTGTACAGCTCTAAGGTAAACTAAGACTTGCTAAAAATGGGCTCACAGTCGTAAGCAGTACTCTGATTTTGAACTTTGTGATAGAGCCATTTCTGATGTACAAGGGGAAGACAATAATAGCACCTCCATTGGTCTGCAATACTCATCACACCGGAAGATTTTCTAATCTTTGAGAAAATCCACTCAAAAATGGGCCCTATCCTGCCTATATTCCGTGCAGAGAGATAGGGAATTGCCTCTGTTACTATAGGGTGAGAACTGTGGCAGATTCCAGAATTGTAAAGGCACACTTGGATAGATATCTCCTTATCTATGGTACTTAAAAATAAAGCTGTATCTATAGCCAACCTAGGATGCGTAAACACCCAACGCGTTTATAAATAGCGTTTTCTTCTTTAGGGGTAAAAACATGCAGGATAAATACCATCTGCAATAACAGTAGACCATTAGATACATAGGGCTAGATTCAGGATGGAGAGCGTATCTTTGTGCGGGCGTAGCGTATCCGATTTACGCTACGCCTCCGCAACTTTTACAGGCAAGTGCAGGATTCACAAAGCACTTGCTCCGTAAATTGCGGTGGCGTAGCGTAAATGGGCCGGCGTATCCCCGTGTAATTCAAATAGGGCAGGTAGAGGGCGTGTTGTATTTAAATTAACACTGACCCCACGAAAATTACGCGCCGAACATACTGCGCATGCACCGGCTGTGAACGGATCCCAGTGCGCATGCTCCAAATCACTTTGCAAATAGTCAATGAAAACGACGTGAACGTAACTTACGCCCAGCCCCATTCTGAATCGACTTATGCAAACGACATAAAAGACGTACAATACGACGCTGTCCCGAAGTCCATACTTAACATTGGCTGCGCCTCATATAGCAGGGGTAACTTTACACCGGGCGTAAGCCTAACGTAAACGACGCAAATAGATACGCCGGCCGCAACTACGTTTGTGAATCGGCATATCTAGCTCATTTGCATATTCAACATGTAAATCAACGGAAGCGCCACCTAGCGGCCAGTGTAAATATGCAACTTAGATACAATGGCATAAGAGACTTACGCCGCTCGTATCTTAGCTAAATTCCGGCGTATCTTATTTTCTGAATACAGAAAAAAGATACGCTGGCGCATCTTCGAAGTTACGCGGCGTATCTGGAGATACGCCGACGTATCTTCTTACTGAATCTAGCCCAAACAGTCTAAGTAATAATCTATATACACAGGTGTTTTTACATGTTGTATATTACCTCACGTTGCTAAATGTAAGGACACACATACATCCATCACTTTAAATCGTAAAAGTACTTCGCTGCTGACCACTTAAGAAACCAGAAGGCCATCTCAGATTACTAAAAACCAAGCCAGTTATGGGTCACTCAGGCCACCTCCACATACCATGGATGGAAATAAACATATGGGGCCAGATTCAGGTAGATGGGAGCATCTTTGCTCTGGAGTAACGTTTCTCATTTACGTTACTCTGGCGAAATTTTAGGAGCAAGTGCTGTTATTCATGAAGCACTTGCTCCTAAAGTTGCGGCAGCGTATCGTAAATGAGCCGGCGGAATTCAAATTGGGCGGGTACGGGGCGTGTATTATTTAAACTAAGCGCGATCCCGCGGCGAACGTACTGCGCATGCGTCGACTGTCAATGCATCCCAGTGCGCATGCTCCAAATTCTGTCAGTGAACGTCAATGACGTCAAATCCCCATTCATGGACGTTTTACGCAAACGACGCGATGACGACGGCTATACTTAACATAGGATACTCCACTAGGGGGCTGCTTTATCTTTACGCCGCGTATCGCTTACGGAAACGTCGGAAAGTCACTGCGTCGCGCCTGAATACGATCGTGAATTGCCGATTCCCGCTGATTAACATATTTTTTCGGCGTAAATCAGCGGGAACGCCCCCGGTGCCATTTTTAAATTAAAGTTGCGATGCGATGGCGAAATTCAATTGCGCCGATCGCATCGGAACTCCAACCCGGCGTTTCTTGTTTTCTGGTTACAGAAAACAGAAACGCCGGCTTAAAGTGACAGTTAGGCTGGAGTATCACAGATACTCCAGCCTAACTCTACCTGAATCTGGCCCGTACTGTTTATATCCATATATATTTATTCTAAAACTACGTATTGGTCTAGAAAGGGTGGTGAAAAGATGGAACTTACATCATTGTATTGATGGGGACATCAAACCCACAAAGGCGAAAGCCATAGGTTAATGGCCCAAAGCATGACAATATGATTTATCAATCTAAAAAAAAAAAGAAAGAAAAAGGAAGTACCCAATCAGAATATAAAATGCCTTCCCGTTCTGGCCACAGATACAAAATACACCATCTAAGGGTATATAATACAACCATGCCAACAAAAGGTAGGAGGAGAAGCAAAAAACACTTACTGTTAGATATACTTACTGCTATATACTTACTGGTAGCAGGATTGTATTTAGATGTCATGCTATCTTGAGCACATCTTTTCTGCCTGTTTTTTTCATCAGAATAAATCCTAGAATGGGGGTATGAAGGAAGCATGGAGTCTACTTTATATGTATAACTCATTTTTAATTGTATAGACTAACATACAAGGGGAAGGAGTAATGCCTCCTCTTCTGGGGTCCTCCGCTGGTGCTCTGGGCACTTCCTCCCTTCCAAGTGCCCCCATTGCAAGCTGCTTACTATGGGGGAACTTGTGCGAACTCGATCTCGAGCCAGGCTGTGTTCCTCTTTAGACACACACAGCTTGGGTCAGCCCTGTTCCCCTGCTCCCTCCACAAAGGATTTAAATGACAGCAGCAGGAGCCTCTGAGTCGAGTGAGAGTGCAGTGCTGCTGCTCTTGGGCACAGCGCTGGATCAAGATAAGGCTCAGGTAAGTATTTGGTGGGGCTGATGAGAAGCTGATCAAAGAAGGTTTTTTAATTTAATTTAGAGAATGCATTATGATAAAAAAAAATGTTGCGCCTTTACAACCACTTTGAAGTAAACATGTAAATATTCTAAACTGTTTAACCATTAAAATAACTGTGGTGCAAGAAGCTAGCATTGCCTCATATTATTGCAGGGTGTTGGCCCCATCTGGCTTGCGTGTGCCTTCGGGGTATGGAAGTAGAAGGATACAGCTCTAGGAAATCAAATGCTGGATGACAACCCCTCTGTGCGGGACATTTTATTTTTCATGTGTTAGAAGCTCCCCGAGGCTGGGATGTGTTATGATGTTTGTGTAGCGCCCCCTTGCTTTTCGCTTGGGTATTTTTTTCTAAAACTAGTTTGACTGGGAGAGTTACTAGGGTTGTTAGGGTTAATGACCTGTGTCGTTCTGGAAAGGACCACTGGCTCGGACTGCATTCTGAGGATGTGAGTTCATCTTTGGCCGGCAGTGGGAGCTGGAGGGATTTCTGGCGGATGGAATCTTCCCCAGCAGCCAATTGGAGAGGGTTTTCTCTCGCTGGGCATGCTGGGGAGGGATATATCTGGGCTGGAGGTCAGGTGTTCGGGGGCGTTTTGCGCGGGGTCCCGGAGTCAGGGTGCGGCACCCACCTTCAGGGTATAGGCATTCATGGACCCTGCCAGGGTGGTCTACCTGGCCAGGTTATAGGCCTTATCGAGTCTCAATCGGAGATGAAACTGAGGGTACCTCGGTGGTTCGCTGGGTTCCCAAATGCCGTAGAGAAGATCCGGCGTCTGGGCAATGGACAGGTACGCTTTGCTGTCACCCGGAGATCTGTTAAGATAGTTGCTGGGAGGATTCGCTCTGTTCGGACACTCCAAATCATTTACATTTTATTTGCCTGTGGCAGGGGCTTAGTGTTGGGTCGGTGAGAAAGACTTGTTCCTCCCAGCTAGAATTTAAGGTGGCGTCCCGGCTGCTGTCTGAGAGAGAGACCTGTCTGGGAGACACCTCACCCACCCAAGGCATTGAGTGGCGACGTGTAGGCTTTGTGTTTTTTTCAAGAGCTAATCTCTGCTACACCTATATGCAGGCCTGACATCTAGAGTTCTTTCCTTCTCATAATCCTATTCTTCCTTCACCGAGTTGATGTTCGGCAATGTTGGCCTGGAATTAAAGCATTGAGAAAACTTTTATTCACTGTGTGGACACTCAATTACTATCTAGTACTTCTGGTGCACCCCTAGACAAAAAATGAGAGTGACTTAATCTGCCGATCCCATCATTAAACCAGCGGGGTAGCGCTCCATTTACAATTTAGTAAATTATTGGAAAGGCAAGCTCTGACTGGACCTTCGTTATTGGGAAGAGAGATCTGGTAATTGTGGGCCTGAATCCCAAGAGGTTAAACCATATAGCAAGGCCATAGGCCAAAAGCGTCTGAACTAGGACAAGGTGGCGGAGCCTTCCCCAAAGGTATGAGAGTCGGCAAACCACAATCCCATCCTTTTTCACAAGGTTAGGGTAGGATCATATTCCTGATGCAGTATGTGATGTTGCTGACAACCACTAGGAGGCCTGCTTAAAAACATGGCATACTTGTTTAACTAGTATAGCTAAACCTATCGTGGTATTAACCATTGCTGTACATTTTTACATATTTGCATAACTAATATTAATAATGTGATTATAACAGTTCTATTCTTTGTTCAGTACATACAGTAGTAGTACAAATAATGTATACAATATTTCTCCACACAGCTATCCAACACCACCAATAACTTGTCTATAGAGCTAGCTAACACTAAAAAGAATATCACATGCCTCAAACCTACGGTAATTTATATGATAAACAAAAGTAGCTCTTCACTTTGTATAGTGAAATCAAAATGTGATTATGTATGTACCAAGAAATATAAAAAAAATACTGATAAATCTGTCAACATTTACATAAAATCGCTAAAACATTCACAATCTGCTCATGATCCAAAATTAGTGAAAAGAAAACAAACACTTTAAATGGCACACCACCCAAAATGTGTCATAAACGTATGTGCTCCAATAAGACGTTATTATAAGCTCATGATAGGTTCATTAAAGTGCCCATAGAAATTAAAGCGTTCATAAATGTTCATCAAAATTCTCTTTATCCAGTGTCACCATTTGAACACCACCTGTGTGCAGAAAATGCGCTTATATTCAGTACATACTGTATATAAATGTAGCTCCTGGTTACTTCCAAGTACCGGTGCTATTGAAATTTAGAGGGCGATCAGAGTATTAGTAGACTCTGATCCAAATTGTTATGTTCAAAACTGGGTCTCTGCCTCAGCTTGGCCGTGCTGTGGGCTCTTTCTGTTGTTGATGAGGTGATGTTCTACCCCAGGACGATAGGTGGTAGCAGTGGTGTCGAGACTTGGGTGCTTTTTCCCAGGAAGGAGTTTCCTCACTGGGCATGCTGGGATAGGGTATTTATTGGACAGACGCCATTAATTCAGGGTCGTCTTCTTCCAGTGCGGCACCCAGCTTTAGGGTGACCACATCATGGTGCCCCGGCGTTATGGCCTTCCTGGCCGGGGCGTGCGTGCCACGCTGTGTTCCTGGTTCCGGGACGAATCTTGAAGATCCCAAGTTGTTCGGTGGGGAGTCCATCTGCGGAGAGCCAATGAGAGGCTGGCGATCCAAAAGGATTACGACAAACCACCAGGGATCCAGGTAGCCGGACACTGAAGGATTTATCACCTGTCAGTCGGTACCTGGGCGACTATAAGAAGGAGATCCCGGCGCAATTCTTTAGGGGAGATTGTCTCCGTAATTGTAATCAGTGAGTGCCTGTGGCAGAGGTTTCTCCCTGAGTCCATTCCAGGAGGGTCTGTGGCAGAGACTTTTCCCAGAAAAAGGTTTGAGTGATACTCCGGCTGCCAGGTCAGTGAGAGAGGCCTGTCCGGGTACACTAATTCCACTAAAGCAGGAGTGGTGCAGAAAGTGTTACATATGGGAGCAGGACTGTTTCCAAATACTACGCCTGAATCTTCTGTTCTCCTTCAACGCTATCCTTTCACCACCAGTTTATTGTTTTTACCCGGCTGGGTAAAAAAGAGCACAGCAAAAGACACCTGTTGTGGACATTCTATTACTACTGCTATATGCACCATCATTCACCTCTAGGAATTCGGAGAGCCACAAGGTAAATGTGCCACCCAAAACAAACCAGCAGCTCCTCCGGGGGTAGTGCTACATATATATATATATATTAAAAGGGGTTAGCTCGGTAGCGGGGGTGTGTGACACCCTGGATGGGTTCACTACACACAAGTGCAAGCATCCAAACAGCATAAACAAAACAAAACATAAAATAAACCCTTGCCACTTGGGGCGTCTACCTTCACAACCCAGGAACCTACCTATGGAGTCTGGCACAGCCTACTGCTGGGCAGACACTGCTGGTCATGCAGCAGAGAACCAATAGTCTTTTTTGATTTTTATCAAACAGAAAAATCAACAAGCACCTCACCTATTCAGAAGTCTTTCTGACTGCTCTCCTTAATTCAAAAAGCCTTTAGGATGCAGCAATCAGTAGTCACCCTTTGGATAACTTATAGAGCCCTTAATTGCCTCATTCTGAACAGCTGAAGTTTTCCAACGCCCTAAACCTTTCTGGCTATTTCTGCAGCCGACACCTAATAGTAATTGGTGTATTGTCTAAAAAAGGCAGAAATGTATCTCCCGTATGTGACAACACCCACAGATTTACCTGTCTTCCTGTCACAATATATATATATATATACACACAGCAGTGGTGGTGCGTCTATAGAGGGCGCTGGAGTGGTGCCACCCTCTGGCTCTCGCATCACCACTGATTACAATAACAAAGATTCATGCATTGCATGAATCTATGTTATTGTTGCCAGCAGCTGCTGCCGACTATTCAGATGACCGGACGGTGAGCGTCGGCCACCTGAATAACGTCAGCTGGTTGGCTGTGCGGAAGTGCCTATCAGAGCCAGTGGGCACAATTAAAGGGCACAGTGGCAACAAAGAGCACAGTGGCAACAAAGAGCACAGTGGCGATGATTGGCACAGTGACGACAATTGGCACAGTGGCGATGATTGGCACAGTGACGACAATTGGCACAGTGGCGATGATTGGCACAGTGGCTGCATTTGATGGCATGGCACAGTGGCTGCGTTTGATGGCATGGCACAATAGCAGCAATAATTTTTCAAACGCCTTTTTTTTTTAAAACGGTTTCATGAATTAAAAAATTACAAAACAGTAAAGTTAGCCCAATTTATTTGTATAATGTGAAAGATGATGTTAAGGCCGAGTAAATAGATACCTAACTTGTCACCTTACAACAACTTACACCTTTTTTACATTTTTCATAACGTGCTCGGAAGCAATGAACTTCATTTTTCTCAGCACGTCATAGTGTTTTACATCACCGCGTTGGAAACGATCGGATTTTTAACCGATGGTGTGTAGGCAAGACTGATGAAAGTCAGCTTCATCGGATATCCGATGAAAAAATCCATCGGATTAGATTCCATCAGATATCCGATTGTGGGCTTTATTGCACTCGTAACGTACATGCATTGCATTATAGTTGTGAATACATGATTTACATAATATGCAACTGAAACTTCAATAAAAATTTAATAATTTTGATGAATATGTCAAAATAACCTCAATATACAAGATGTACAGCTGTAAGTAGTGTGGGCAGTATAACGTATTAATAGTGTAATAACATTTTTCAAATGATTATAGATTTCATTGTCAAGTTTGTGGCTATGTTTATCGATGGATATGCATTAATGATCTTAGTGACCGTATTAACAATTTACTAATATTTTACATAATAATTTAAAATAATATTACCTAATATTGTGTGTATGTTATCTTTCTGATTAAAAATGGCTAAAAATGTAACTATTCTTTTTCTTTCCTGCAAAACCTATTATGCAGAATATATAATGACAAACAGCGCCATCTGCTGTTAGAATTTAAGTACTGCTATTTCTGTTTACTTGACGTCAGTAATTGCATGAAAAATGCTTACATTTGCAATTTAAAGCACTTACTAATTAAACAGCTGTAAATAGAACATTTGCAATATATGCTTATATTATTAAGTTGAATTATCAGTATCTTTGCATGTGAAACAGAGGAAAAGTAGAACGCTTAGTTGACACCTATCTCTTTACCCCTATGTAATTTTAATGCTTAAAGGAAATAAAAAAAAGAGAAAACTGGGAACTAGCCAGTTGGAAGCTGACATAACCAAGTACACCTCCTAACTCATAAGAGATGTATTCCTGTATTCTGGCTGCTGGAGAGCTTTAGCTGTGTAGCAGGAAGGGAGTTGAATTGTAGAGCTGCTTCTCTGCAGAGGTAATTCCTCTAAACCAGTGGTCTCCAAACTGTGGCCCTGGGGCCAGATGTGGCCCTTTGCTTGCCTCTATCTGGCCCTTGGGGCACTATTCCATCCACAACTGACACTAATGATGGGGCACTAGGATGGTATTCTATTCCACCCACTGCCATCAACAATTGGCCCCTATTCCTTCCACTAAAACCAATCATTGGGCATTTTCTACCCCCACTGGCCACAGTCCAGCCGACCAAAAGTCTGAAGGACTGGACCTTTGTTTAGAAAGTTTGGAGACCTTTGCTCTAGACCCCAGGGAAGCTTGTTAATGTTGTCACAGCTGCAAATGAAAAGGCAGCAGGGGGCCAAGCTCCATCTGAGATGGTGTTAGGCCATCTCAGATGGCTGCATATTCCTAAACTTCATTAGGATGTTATGTCATCATACTTAGTTATGTGCCCTAGGTGCACTCTCCAACGGCACACGATCAGGAAACTTTCACATTCACACATTGAGCCAATTAGAACTCTTCCATGACCCAAATTTGGATTTCATTTTACATGCCAAACCGGAAATGCCATATCAGAGTAAAACATTATCTTTATGACTTTTGGTTAGTGTTAGGTTGAATTTTGGTAACAATTACAAATACCTATACAAAAAGTTCCTCATTGAAATAACAAAAAATGAACATTCGTATCCATCCACTTAATAACTGGTTGGGAAAACTTTTAGGGCTTTATGTAATGAGATGGGGGGGGGGGGGGAACGTATGCTGGTACATGGGGAAGTAAGTGCGCATACCCCTAGGTGCTGCCGGTAGTACATGCCAGGGTATGGCGTGAAGTAGTCACTCTCCGTTATGAGCGACACTTCCCCCGTTGACCCTTAATTACTTGGATTTTATGGCTTAGTTCACTCCTTTCTTCCACTGAACATTGCAGATGACGGTTCCTTTATACACTTCTCCTGTGCAGCATTTCTGAGCCGGTGTTGCCTAGCGTGCAAACAGACTCCACCAAGATCAGCAGCCATCACCTCCTCCCAGTGACACTGATATGCATGTGGGAAAAATATGCATGTTTAAATCTTTACTCCATTTGTGTGTTTGACCGCTATTCTCCACTCCTACTGTTAGATTTGTATCCCAGGTTAGATTTGTATCCCAGGAAGCACCTTACCATTTGCTATCTGTGCTCCTGATCTCTGAGGCCTCATTCTGTCTACTGCAACTCCCAGGCTGGGTCCCTAGGATGCCTGCACTGCAATTGGACCCAAGTTGGGGTTACCGATCGCTGGGGAAGGAACTTAAGCACATAGGCTTCTTCACTACCAGGGACCTTGATCACCTATTCAAAGTAACCTCAGCTATCCTGACTGGCTGGCTGCTATTTTGCACCTAAACACTTGTACTCTAGTCACTGGCAACAACCACCCTTCCCTCCAAGGGTTCACTAAGGTGCTTATAAGACACAAGTACTGTATCTTCTCCTTGCAGTGTCTGGCTCCCTAAGGTGTCCATGTTGTATGTTACGCCAAGCATGCACACTTTTTATGTATACTTGAATCACTTTAAACCAAGCAGTTGTTGTAACAAAACTTGCTTTTACTGTAGAAACTTCATCCATTCCAACTTTACATTACATGTGTAACAAGGTCCCGGACCTCCAATGGCCTAATTGTGACCTCTAGAGGTAGGGATAGCTTTCACCTGTCTTTGTAGAGTGGGTTACACAGCATGGTGGGTGTGATGCAAGATGGAGTGATGGGTGAATACAAAAGAGATTTATTGTCTAGTAACAAAACTGTGGGAGAGCAGGTTAGGGCCAAGAAACCCTAAAGTAGATGCAATGATAATTGGCAGACTCCGAGACTTCTATATGTAGACAGCTATACAGTGGAAGGCCTCCAGCTGGATACCACTTCTGTATAGGTAGGACTGCTGTCTCCTATGGCAACTGATCTTGTAACAGTCACTAACAGTATTGTACTTAACTACTGATAACATAGAACAGCTCTTCTATCACTCCACAGTCTCTCACTGTAGACTTTTACTTACTGAGCTCCCAGTCTCTCACTAAACTCTCTGACCCAATCGCCACTGGATCCCCTGAGCTCTTCCATTAATATGGTATCTTCCTCAAATGTCACCCCTGCTTCCCTGCTGGGTGCCTGGCTTGGCACTCACAGATACTCTTCAAGTGTAACCCCTGTTGACCCGCTAGGTCCCTGGCTTGGCACTCACTGATGCTCCTCAAGCGTCACCTCTGCTGTTCCGCTGGGTCCCTGACTTGGCACTTGCTGAAGTTTTCCCACTTATTTACCGTCCCTGGCTGGTGAGAAGTCAGCTCTGGTACTGGCTCCAGCTTACTCACAGTGGTCTCCGGTAACAAGGTGGATGGTCCCTTAGTGGCGACAGCTTCCCCCTCTACCTTTGACCACAACTGGTTCCCCTTCCGTCTAAACCGATGGTTTCCAATCCTGCAGTCTCAACCCTTCGCTGCTTTTCCTTTTTCTGGATAGGCCCTCAGACAGCTTAACAGCCAGATGTCTCAGAGCTAGGCCTCAGGTTTCCGGCCTAGCAGCTCAGAGCAGCATAACACACGTCCACCCAGACAGCCGTCCAGGGGGCACAGAACCCTGATCACCTGACTCCACTGAAATAAATAGACTGTCCCAGCAGGTCAAGGGGCTTACAGACACCCCATCCCTTCATAACCCGACCTTGCTAAGCCCTTGTCCATCCAATGTCACCAGCATAACGCCATTTAGCAACAGAAGAGAGAAGGTGCAGCAAGTCCAGAACTAGAGAGGAATCAGTGGATCTACTACCAATTAACCATGGCAACTACTGCCTAGAACTCTAAATTTACTAGTAACCCTGCCTAAACCCCAGGGTGCTACACATGGAAGTTCTCGCTGACATTGTTCAACATTAAATAAATTGTTCTAGCTACTGGTGCCTCCCAGTATCCCTTCCCCACAGTAGCTCATACATCAGAATGTATGAAGTTCAAAAAAGCCCATATACTGGGAACTCAAACAGAGTTCCCATCAAGAGGAGATGAAAAGGCAGATTTTAATCACATCGCAACACAACCTTCTCTTTGGTTTCCATACACAAAGCTTGCCCCGAGGCTTCCCTTGTATTTACCAGGCCACCAACAGGGGGCGGCACCATGAACACCCAGGAAACTGGGCAGCACTGTTAACCCTTCCTACCCCTGAGGCACATCTAAATACACTTACATCATACAAATTAACCAAACCAACATTGCAGTTAACATAAGGTATTGTCAGGAGTGGAGCAATATAAACCTGCAAACTGTTTAGGCATCTGCCTACAGAGTGTTCAACTTAATTTTGACATACCACCTGACTGTATAAATGTGCCAAATAGTATAGCTGTATTATGGCGAGATCTGTATGTTACACATAATCACAGATAGCGCTGTATGACACTTCCTATATGTCTGTAGTGCCAGACCCACGCCAAGTCACAGAAGGACCAATTAAATGTCCTATTATAACAATACAAACAAAGTGCACTGGATAATGCAGTCACAATGAATGAATGAAAACTTGTATAGCGCGGCACATGCGAACTGAATCGCCTCTGGGCGCTTGTTGTTCCTGTCTCCTTTGATATCAAAAGAGAAAAGTCTTGACCTTTTTCCTAAATGCTAGGTGGTTCTCCTCCAACCGAATGCTGGTTGGTAAAGCGTTCCATAGTCTGGGACCTTGGATCGCGAATCTTCTTTCTCCTTTGGACTTGAAGTTGGCTTTCGGAACCTGGAGCAGGTTCTGATTCGTGGATCGCAAAACGCGATTGGGATTATGCGTTTTTATTATTTTGCATAAATAAAGGGGGGCATTCCCATGGACACATCTATGCGTAAGACAGAGAGCTTTAAAAGCAATTCTGTCTTTAACTGGCAGCCAATGAAGGGCTCTCAGTGAAGGTGAGATGGATTCCCAGGGTTTTTTCCCAGTCACAAGTCTAGCGGCCGTATTTTGAACGACTTGCAGACGAGCGATTTGGTACTTGGGGAGGCCGAGGTAAAGGGCATTTGCATAATCCAGTCTGGAGTTTACAATTGTTCCCACCACGACCGCTAAATCTTCTTTAGGGATGAACGGAGTGAGTCTGCGTAGTAGGCGCAGTAGATGGTGAGATCCGCTGACTACTGACCCTATTTGTGCGTCCATTGTCATAAAGGAGTCAAAAATGACCCCTAGGCTTTTGACTTTGGCGCTAGGGGTGATGAGCTTGCCCAGAATAGGCGGGGGGGTCCACGCTGTTGAAGGTTGATTCCTACGCTTGGCGTGAAACAGAAGAAGTTCTGTTTTCGCTCCATTGAGTTTAAGATAACTCTTTGTGATCCAATCCTCTATCAAGGAGAGGCAAGTCTCTAGATTGAGGTGGTGATCCTGTCTATTGCAGATGCGGAAATACAATTGTGTGTCGTCTGCGTATGAGTGATAGAGCAGTTTTTTGCTGCTGATAATCTCAAAAAGAGGACGAAGATAGATGTTAAACAGCACTGGTGACAGAGGCGATCCTTGAGGGACTCCGCATGTTACTGTGCGTTTTTCTGACGTAAAAGGTCCTAACTTTACTGTTTGCGATCGGTTTTCCAGAAAAGAGGAGAACCAAGATAAATCGCCTTCTGCGACTCTGGCTACTTCAGCAAGCCGAGTCAGTAACAGTTTGTGGTCTACAGTGTCAAAAGCTGCACTTAGGTCTAACAGAACTAGAAGACAAGATTCTCCTTCGTCTGCGGCCTTGAGAACATCGTCCCATACTTTCAGCAGTGCTGTTTCCGTCCCGTGTCCGGGACGGAAGCCTGATTGCAATGGGTCAAGTAGCTTGTAGGTATCTAGATGCTGTTGCAGCTGTTGTACCACTACTTTCTCCATTATCTTAGAAAGTACGTTGAGGGTTGTTATGGGATGGCGGTGGAGTGGGTCCTTGGGGTCCAGGGAGCGTTTCTTCAGGATGGGTTGGATTATACCCTCTTTCAACTGTGTGGGCACTTTGCCCTCCAGAAAAGACTGGTTGATAAACTGCGCGATGGGAGGAGCCAGGATGTCGGCGCATTCCTTCAGCAGTTTTGTGGGGATAATGTAATTCGGCGCTGTGCTATTTCGCAGAGTACAAATGACATTCTTAGTGGTCTCGATGGAGATGGGTTCCAGGGTAAACTTACCTGATAACGGAGAATTACTATGGGTGCTGTGTGAGAGGCTGCAGGTGGGGCTAAGGGGGGAATTGTTTTGCTGAATGCTTTCACGGATTGCCTCGATTTTATTAATGAAGTAATCCGATAGTTCATTGCAAAATTCTTGTGTATCCGAACTGGGGGCTTTGATGCATTCTGGTTCCATGGTCTGGGTGACCATCTTGAAGAGTTTGCGGGGGCGGTTAATGGCACCGTTGATAGCCTCCGAAAAATAATTTTTCTTGGCTTGGAAAATTCCTTTGTGGTATTTTCTTGTCGCTGCCTATAGATGGATAGGTTTAGCTCTGAGGAACATCTTTTCCAGGCAGATTCTGCCCTTCTGCGTTCTTGCTTCAGTAACGACAGCTGGTTGTTAAACCAGCTGCGGTTGTTTTTCCGGATGCGGGTACTTCGTTTCGGCGCTACCAAGTCAGCTGACTGTAGCATAGCTGAGTTAATGGCTTCCAGTGTTTCAACGGCTGTTTGATGCGGCTGAGTTGTTTCTATTTTTTTCCTTAAAGTCGTTTTGAAGAGTTCCGAGTGGAGCTTCTTCTGGCATCTAGTCCAGTGTGTTGTCACTGGATTTGATGTTTTTGTTGCAGGGGGGATGGTGGAAATCCTGAATATAATTGCATGGTGGTCTGTCCATGGCAACTTTTCATTTTCCCAAATCTTTATTTCCAGAGATTGTCTGAAAATAAGATCAAGTGTGTGACCTGAAGCATGTGTGGGCCCACATACTAATTGCTGCAATCCTAATCCTTCCAGGTGGTCAATACAGGCGTCGGCAATGGGGTCTAGTGAGGAGTTGGCCCAGAGATTGAAATCCCCGAGCAGCAAAAGATGTTTGCTGATGAGGGTATAAGTGGAGAAGAAATCTGTCCATGATGATAGCAGCTGCGATTTTGGGCCTGGCGGCCTATAGCAGAGCAGAAAGTGGATGGTCTCCTTTGTATTTGCTTGCAGTTGCAGAGTAAGGGTTTCCATGAATGGAAGAGGGTTTTGGCGGACTGGTTTGGTGATCGTAAGATGAGTCTTGTGGATCACCGCCAGGCCGCCTCCTCTTTGCCCTATTCTGTTTTCCGTTATAATACGGTAATTTTCTGGCACCAATTCTCCCAGAATGGTGTTACAGTCGGCTGTGAGCCAGCTCTCTGTAATAAAAAGACAGTCTAGATCTTTTTGTTGAATGAAGTCGCGGATTTCAAGTTGGTGTTTTACTGCCGATCTTGTGTTGATCAGAGCACACGATATGTGCTTGAGCTGGGGTGAATGGCTGAAATGTTTGACCGTCGATCTATGATCGATTCTCAATAGTCGCTCAGTTCTTAGGGCCTTTTTGGTGATGGCTGGCAGTATTGCGGCGCATTGCCTCAAACTCCAAATGGTATCGGCCAATACACCGGGGGGGGGGGGGGGGGGGGGTTTGGGGCATTGGGGAGAGGAATTGGCCTCTCTCCTGGCTTGGTCCAGAGAAAGGCAAAAAACCCCATCAGAGCTCGGCCAATATGCTCCGGTGGGGAAAAAAATTCCTTCCTGACCCCTGTAAGAGGCGATCGGTTAACCCCTGGATCAAGCTTCTGTGTGTTGGGACGACGGGGGGGGGGGGGCTAGGGCTGAGAGGGAGAGCTTGTTGCTGGTCTGGTGGCTGCCTGCTCAGGGATGAGGGTTGACAGGGGGTTTCTCTGAGTAATCTGGGGCTGAATGGGTGAAGGGTGAGCAACAGGGCCGGGTAACTGTCCTTCAGGGATAAGGGGGAGGTTTCCTGGGAGCAGGGTGAGGACACTGAAACGTGGGGAGCGGCGCGCCGTTAGGCCGCAAGTGAAGCCGCGGTCTTTCCTAGACCGCGGCCCCGCGATTCAGGACGGCCTGGCGCGGTGCACCCGAATGAGCGCCGGAACGGCGGAAATTTCCGCGAGGTGGTGGCGGGAGGTGGCGGGAGGGGGCCCTTGAGGATGATGGAGGTGAGGGAGTGCAGGGGGCCAAGGAATGGAGCAAAGAAGATCTGTGTAGCTGCGGCTTTGTCCTGAAAAGGACAGCCGTCAGCAGCTTTGGTGGAGGGCTCTTACCTGTGAGAGCCAGGGAGCTGAGCTGGAGGAGCGGAGAGATCAGGGGCGCAGAACTTTCCAGGGCTGGACTGGAAATCGGAAAATTACTTTGCTAAATGAATAATAATAAAATTGCACTTAAAATGTAGTTACTCGATCAGGGAATATCACCAAATAAGCCATGGGAGCATCCGGACATGCCACCAGTTGCTAGACAATCTATCATTATTTAACCAGCAATAGGGGAAGGAAGTTAGGTAGGATGGTAATGCTGACATGGTCACTGGGAGAACCTAAATGGAACAGGGTACAAAAGCATCCCATCTAGTGTGGAAAAAGGGAACCACAGCAGCTTATGTGGGCCATTATACAGTCCCGTGCAGCCAGTTTAAGGCATTTTGTACCTCTCCTCTTCCACTCTGGAGAAGGGGCATGGCTCTGAAACATGTCAGTGCTTAGTGGAGATACAGCACTGGTCCCCCTTTGCACACCAGCATCCTATTCCTTTTTAGTCCTCCCAGTGACACCATCATCAGCATTACCATAATAACTGTGGCATCATTTTTTACTTGTGCATCATCTTTAGAAGAGGCCTCCTTCTAGGATGACAGCCATGCAAACCAATTTTAATGTGGTGTGCGGCGCATGATCTGAGCACTGACAGGCTGACCCCCCACCACTTCAACCTCTGCAGCAATGCTGGCAGCACTCATATGTCTATTTCCCAAAGACAACCTCTGGATATGATGCTGAGCACATGCACCCAACTTCTTTGGTCGACCACGGCAAGGCCTGTTCTGAGTGGAACTTATACTGTTAGACCATTGTATGATCTTGGCCACCATTCTGCAGCTTTTCTTGCCAGCGGTTTAGACAGTAATGGCTGTGTTGAGTTATTTTGAGGGGGACAGCAAATTTACACTGTTATACAAGCTGTACACTCACTACTTTACATTGTAGCAAAGCGTAATTTCTTCAGTGTTGTCACATGAAAAGACCTAAAATATTTACAAAAATGTGAGAGATGTACTTACAAAGAAATGAAGAGTCTATAATTTTTATCATAAGTGTATTATAAATGATAGCGACAGAATATCAGTGAAAAATCCGGAAAAAAACATGAAACAAGTTATAAATGGAGTTGCAGTTCAATGAGTAAAATAAGTATTTGATCCCCAGGCAAAACTTGACTTAGTAATTGGTGGAGAAACCTTTGTTGGCAAGCACAGAGGTAAGACATTTCTTGTAGATGGTTACCAGGTTTTCACACATCTCAGGAGGGATTGTACCTTTAGCAAAGAAAGCCCCAAAGCATAATGTTTCCATAGTCAGCAATTTTCTTCCTCCAAACAAGTCAAGTCCCCCTCCTCAAGAAGGCACTTGTACAGTCATGCCAATGAACATCTAAATGATTCGGAGAAGTATTGGGAGAAAGTGCTATGGTCAGATGAGACCAAAATTTAGCTCTTTGCCATTACCTTGACTCGCCGTGTTTGGAAGAAGAAAAATGTTGACCTAGGCCGCGTACACACGACCGTTTTTCTCGGCGGAATCCGAAACCGGTCGTGTGTACATTTTTCGACGAGACGACGACGACGAGAAAACTGTTGAGAAACTCGTCGAGCCAAAAAGAGAGCATGTATTCGGCCGCATACACACGACCGCGAAACTCGACGAGCGAAACTGTGGTTTTCCTCGTCGAGTTTCTCGTTCGGCTGTCGAGGAACTCGTCGAGCCAAATTTTCCCAAATTTTCCCATTCCCATTTTCCCATTCCCCTGTTTAGCTAAAAAAATGTTTTCCTTTAGTGACCCTTAGCATCATGGGCCCCTGGGCAAAGTAATGCTCTGGGGCCCCTACAATAATGACAGTGCAGGTAAACAGACATTAAGTAGGTAGGAGGCAGACTGCCTCCCCTTTGCATCCATCACTCTCAGTGCCATCATGGGGCCCCCAATTTCAGGGCAGCATAAGCTCAAGGACCAGCTGCTTTGGGGAAAGGTGTGCCCTCTCATTAAGACAGCCCTGATTATGGGCTCATGACTAACAAACCAGCACTGTGAGAAGAGTAGACTTGCACAGCTGGAAATATTGCATTGTTATCCCTCCGAGTGGAGAGATCAGCACTGGGCCTTCAAGTTAAAATGCTTACACACCCACATAATAGGAGCATTGTTTTTAAGTGTTCTTAAGGACAAGAAGGATCTATTCTGGTAGCCTTATAACTTACCTAAGGCACATAAAACTTGGCTTAGGGACAAGAACAGCATGAAGAGCTTATGGTCCACCTCTCACAAACAGGGGACTGTGGAAAATATAAAGAAGGTGGTACACTGGATGTCTCAAGCCCTGTACACACGATCGGTCCATCCGATGAGAACGGTCCGACGGACCGTTTTCATCGGTTCACCGATGAAGCTGACTGATGGACTGATGTGCCTATACACCATCGGTTCATGAACCGATCGTGTCAGAATGCGGTGACGTAAAACAAAACGACGTGATGAAAAAAATGAAGTTGAATGCTTCCACTTGATTCTGAGCATGCGTGGATTTTTAATCGATGCTCGTGCGTACTAACAGGGATAGGTTTTGACCTATCGGTTAGCCGTCCATCGGTTCGATTTTAAAGCAAGTAAATATGCACCCACTCTACGCCGGTGTAGGCAAGTTGCGTCGGTGGGATGAAGTCTGTTTTTAGGCGTATCTAAGTTTGTGGGTTCGGTGCACAGATACGACGGCGCATATTTGTACTATTGTACGTTGGTGTAAGTGCTTTGTGAATCCGGGCCTATATTTATATATTGTTTAGCAGACACCCTAGGAAATAACATGGTGGTTGTTGCAACTTTTTATGTCATACGGTATTTGTGCAGCAATTTTTCAAACGCGTTTTTTTTTGGAAAGAAACTTTCATGACTAAAAAAAAACAGAAACAGTAAAGTTAGCCCGATTTTTTTTTGTATGATGTGAAAGATTATGTTGCGCTAAGTAAATAGATTCCTAACATGTCACATTTTAAAATTGCGCACACTTGTGGAATGGCGCCAAATGTCAGTACTTAAAAATCTCCATAGGCGGCGCTGTAAAAAATGTTTACAAGTTACATGTTTAGCGTTACAGAGGAGGTCTAGTGCTAGAATTATTGCTCTCGCATTAACGATTGCGGCATATGTAATCTGTGTGTATTTGGCTCTGATATTAGCCAGTGCCTCACCAGCCACTGACCTCACTGCACGTCCCTGATTCTGCTACTTCACTTCAGTACGAGGAAGTCCACAGCGTCATACAGGAGCCTGAAATCCAATGACCCCTTTGAAAGTCCAAAAGTGTGTTATTTCCTCATTTGACTTTCTCACTACCCATCACAGTTTCAGATATTCTGAAATGTCAGGATTGCACAACCCCCCACCCTCCAAAATGATCCCTTTTCAGAGAGTAGATACCCAAAGCTATTTGCTGAGAGGCATGTTGAGTCCATGGAAGATTTTATTTTTTGATACAAGTTTTAAAAAAATTAAATATATATATATTTTTTTACACAAAGTTTTCATTCAAATTATATATGTGTGACACTTTTTGAGAGTTTAGCCATGTACAGGTATTTCCTCATTTTACTTCCTCACTACCTATAAGGCACCGTACACACGGCCGAGAACCTCGACGGGCGGAACACATCGTTCCGCCCGTCGAGGTTCTCGGCCGGCCGTCAGATTCGGCGACCAGCCCGTCGGGAAAGGCGACCAGCCATTCATCCCGATGGGCCGTCGAGCAAATAGAGAACCTGCTCTCTATTTGCTCGATGGGTTTCCCGACGGGCTGGGCTCGGCGAATCCGTACACACGGCCGAGGTTCTCGGCAGAATGAGGGTCCCAGCGAGGTTCTCGCTGGTTTCTGCCGAGAACCTCGGCCGTGTGTACGGGGCTTAACAGTTAATTGATAGGAGGCATGGTCAGCATTTTGCAGATCTAATTTTTTGCCACAAGGCTTTGAAAACTAAAAAAAATTAATACCATTTTTTTATTTTTATTCTTTCTTTATTTTCCAAAAAATTGTGGCAACAAATGAGATATACAAAATATTCACGATGCCTCTTAGCAAATACCTTATATCAGGGGTATCAAACTCAATTTCATTGTGGGCCGCATCGGCATTATTAAAGCCCTCAAAAGGGCTGGTTGTATCTGTAAGATTAGATATCCAGTGCATCCCCCCCCCCTTACATTAGTGTTAAGAGCCAACCCACCATCAGAAGTTGAGTCCCCCACCCTTACATTACAGTGCACCCCCCCTTGAAATGGCCTGGAGGGTCGGATTCAGCCTGTGGGACTTGTGTTTTACACCTGTACCTTAGAGTGTCTACTTTCTAAAAAGGGGTCATTTGGGGGTGTTTTGTACTATCCTGGCATTTCAGGGCCTCCGAAACTGTGATAGGTAGTCAGAAAGTGTAATAATGAAATAACGCCCTTTAAAAGCTTGAAGGTGCTTATTGGATTTTGGTGTCCTGTACGTGGCTAGACTGCAAAAAAGTCTGTCACATGGTATCTCTATATATAGGGGTAGCAGCAGAATGTATTTTGGGGTGAAATTCCACATATACCCATGGCATGTGTGAGAAATATATAATTTAGGTGATAACTTAAAAAATAATTATGTTGTCATTTTCAAAAAACTTGTGGCAAAAAAAGAAATCTTCCCAGCACTCCACATACCTCTCAGCAAATACTTTGGAGTGTCTACTTTCCAAAAAAGGAGTGATTCAGGGGATGTTTGAACTGTCCTGGCATTTTATGCCCAAACATTAGAAGCTTATGACACATACCCCCACTCTTCTACCCGTTGTATATATGTTTTAAATATAGGGCAGAGGCCCTATAGAATAAAATGGTGGGATTTATCATATGGGCAGCCTGAGTAGTGTAGGAATGGGCATAGAAGAAGTGTAAGAAACTGGGTTACATTCACGTGTTCTTGCAACAAGCTTTCAGTAAAGTTCAGTTTAATGCCTGTTCTGAAGTTACTGCAAAGGGGTGCATGGTGGAATATGGTGTATGACAAGGAACAGGGCTGTGGCATACACACAGGTTAAAGAGGAGAACGTGTTACTAAACACAGTAATTACAAGGGAATGGGGTGGCAGCATATAGTGAGGGGTAGGTTTTCGCTTCCTTCCCTGGTGGTCAGTGCCCCAATAACCAGGACCGAATCCGCATGGCAGAGATTCTAGGGACCTAGCCAAAGTTACATGAAGAGGTAATAAAGCATACCTCCCAACATTTTAAACTGTATATAGCTGGTTGCTAAAGAGCAGCCAGGAAGCTGGCCGCCACATCCTTAACACCTGATGAGTCATTAGCTGTTGATCAGCTAATGAGCACTGCCCTTATGTTGAGGACATGTGGCCTGGTATGGTTCGGGGGGGTAGCACTCGTTCATCCCCTCTCTTTCCTGACCTGCTGGGCTGCATGCTCAGATGATAACGACCACCATGTTATTCCCTAAGGTCTCTGCTAAAAAAAACATATATAATATTTGTGGGTTCTGAATAACTTATTGGCTAACAAATTATGATTTTTACACGTAGGAGCGTAGTGTCAGAATTGGCCTGGGTAGCAAGTGGTTAAAGGGGAAATAAAAAAAATGCAAAATGCATAAAAATGCAAAACGTGAGTTTCTGGCGCGACTTCAATGAAGTCTATTACATGCAAAACCCAATCTGCGACCCTTTCCAAAAACGCACCGACTGAAAAACACATAGGGCCAGATTCAGGATGGCGAGCGGTTCTTTGCGGCGGCGTAAATTTTCCTATTTACGCTACACCGCCGCAACTTTACGCGCAAGTGCTGTAAGCACTTGCGTGTAAAGTTGCGGCGGCGTAGCGTAAATTGGGCGGCCTAATTCAAATTTGGCGGGTAGGGGGCGTATGCTATTTAAATTAGGCGCGTCCCCGCGCCGAACATACTGCGCATGCGTCGACCATTGAAAAATCCCAGTGCGCATGCTCCGAATTATGACGTGAACGTAATCGACGTAAATCCCCATTCACGGACGCGTTACGCAAACAACGTAAACATTTTCAAATTTCCCGCGGTCACGACGTCCATACTTAACATAGGACGCGCCATCTTTTTGGTGCTTTATCTTTACGCTGGGAAACCCCTTACGGAAACGGCGTAAAGTCACTGCGTCGGGCGGGCGTACGTTCGGGAATTGGCGTATCTCGCTGATTTACATATTCTCGGTGTAAATCAGCGGGAACGCCCCTGGCGGGCATTTTAAAATTGCATTTAAGATCTGACGGCGTAATACAATTATGCCTGTCGGATCTTTCCTGCAAACCGGCGTATCTTGTATTCTGAATACAGAAAACAGATACGCCGCCGCAAAATCAGAGTTATGCCGGCGTATCACTGATATGCCGGCATAACTCTACCTGAATCTGGCCCATAGATGTGAGCGTGTACCATTGGAAATCATGTGCATTGGACTGTAGTGCATTTCTGCCAAACTTAAAACGCACAAAAAAGCGCATTGGTGTGAACGTAGGGTCAGTGTCCGGTTCCGCTTTAATGTTGAGTTCATATGATTGCAGCCTAGGGTTGCCACCTAATCCCTTTAAACCCGAACCAGTGTTGCCAACCTACCAGATAGAAATTTACTGGCACGACACCCAAATTTTACTGGCGCAGCCACGTTTTTACTGGCATTTCACAAAAGTTACTAAATTACATTTTTAGGTGCAAATTTCAGTATTTAGTATTTGTCTCCATCCCCCTCTGCGGTGCCTCCAATCACCCCCTGCCTCCAATCACCCCCTGCCTCCAATCTCCATGCGCAGTTCCAAGCCGAACCGATCTCGGCTTGGCACATGACATTCCTGCAACCACGGACATTTACGAACGGGGGAAAAAAGTGCCCGTTTTTACGGATTGTCCGTAAAAATACGGACGGTTGGCAACACTGACCCGAACACATATGAATTACACAGGTTCTGAGGCTAATTTAATGCACATAAGGCACCAAGTGAGTTTAATTACCCCCCTTAATCAGTCACAGAACCTGTGTAAATCATAGGTGTTTGGGTTTAAAGGGATGAGGTGGCAACCCAAGGCTCGTGGTCAACTTTGCTTGTCTACTGCATCTTCAGAAATGAAAGTCAACAGCTGATTGGTTGCTAGGGCAACACAGATACTTTTCCTTGCTCTGGTATTTCTATGTAAAGTCTATTTTGTGTGAGTAATTGGATGAGACAGACAAAAATGAAAATGTTAAAGTGGCTGCAGCAAAGTCTGCTTTTCCACTGACAACGAGAAAGCAGGCCATTTGGGTTTTTAAATGAACCAAATTAGACATCACGTCAGAGACCAGTCAAGCATCCAGTTTCTTCCCTATCTAGTTGAACATAAAAAAGCTGCTCTCCTCATACAACCTCTGTAAATGGAATGATACACGCATACCGTAAGAAAACATTTAATTATAAAGCAGTGTACTAAGATGCAGTATGATATGAACTAATATGTAATCAAAGCTTTGTGTATTCTGTGTGGAAAGGTCAGCTGTCTAAATGCTTAGCGGGTGAAATGTTTTATATGCCATGTTTTATAACGGTTGTGCAATTCTGAGAAGGTCAGAATGAAGACATTCTAAGTCATCGGCATGGAAAATACACATCTCGCATGTCATAACAAGATGTGCGCACGGTGGAGAGGGCGCTCTGGTTACAGCCAGCTGTAAAGTACACGGCTAATCACATCATTTATTCCTTAATGTTCCTCTACGGAACATTTTGCTGAGGTATATATGAAATCAAACCAGACGCCATGAAAATATTTCACCACAGAACAAAGCCAGTGGCATTATACTGACTGAGCTATAACTTTATGATTATCCGTCATCTCCAGCTCTGCTTATATCACAGGTACATACCAGGGGGTTCTGATTCCAGGAAACACAAAACTATGGTTACAGGAAAAGTTCACAATGACCTAGATTTCTGCATGACTGCCTCCCACAGTGTGATCAGAACTGTATAAAAATATGAACTTATTGAACAAAAATGTATATTGTTATATTTTAATTAACTACTTCAACTCCGAATGGTTTCCCTCCCTCCTCAATGACCGGGCCATTTTTTGCGATACGGCACTGCGTTACTTTAACTGACAATTGCGCGGTCGTGTGACGATGTACTCAAATAAAATTGATGTCCTTTTTTCACCACAAATAGAGATTTCTTTTGGTGGTATTTGATCACCTCTGCGGTTTTCATTTTTTGTGCTATAAAACAAAAAAAAGTCAGACAATTATTATTATTAAAGCGGTGGTTCACCCTAAATCTACTATGTCCCATCCGATCCAGCATACTGGCGTCAGAGCCAGTATGCTGTTTTTTCTTTTTTTTTAATTGCTCTACTTACTGTGTAATGATTAATTTTCATTTCTCTCCCCCGCGGTGAATGGCGCCGCTATAGCGCGTCACGGCTTCTGAAAATAGCCGATTTAGGACTCGGGTATTTCCGGCGCTATACGGTGCCTGCGCACAGACCTAGGAGCTGACTGCGCAGGCGCCGTATATCTCTGAGTCCTATGGCTATGGCGCGTCACACCCTCCGAAAAAAGCCGAAGTAGGACTCGGAGATATACGGCGCCTGCGCAGTCAGCTCCTAGGTCTGTGTGCAGGCGCCGTATAGCGCCGGAAATAGCCGAGGCCTAAATCGTCTATTTTCGGAAGCCGTGACGCGACATAGCGGCGCCATTCACCGCGGGGGAGAGAAATTAAAATTAATCATTACACAGTAAGTAGAGCAATTAAAAAAAAAAACAGCATAATGGCGCTGACGCCAGTATGCTGGATCGGATGGGACATAGTAGATTTAGGGTGAACCACCGCTTTAAGGTACTTATATAGCGCCATCAATTTACGCAGCGCTTTACATATACATTGTACATTCACATCGGTCCCTACCCTCAAGGAGCTTACAATCTAAAGTCCCTAACTCACATTCATATACTAGGGCCAATAAACCTATCAGCATGTCTTTGGAGAATGGGAGGAAACCGAAGTACACGGAGGAAACCCACAAAGGCACAGGGAGATCATGCCAACTCCAGGCAGGTAGTGCCATGGTTGGGATTAAAACCAGCTACCCTTTTTACTGCTAGGCGAGAGTGCTACTCACTACACCACTGTGCCGCACAATTAAAAAAAAAAATAAAAAAATAATAATGTTTTACTTTCTGCTATAAAACACATCCATCAAAAAAATGTAAAAAAAAAATGTCTTCATAATTTAGGCCAATATGTATTTTGCTTCATATTTTTGGTAAAATTCCAGTCAGTGTATATTGATTGGTTTGGGAATCCCATATCTATGGGATATTTTTATGGAATTTATGGAATCTGGAGGAAGGTGACGTGGCAAGTGACACGCTGTAAAGTATAAATATTGTACTTTCATTCTTGAGAGTAGGTGTGTAAATTGGGGCAAACTTGTAGGGGCCCCATAGCATTACTTTGCCCAGGGGCCCATGATGCTATTAAGATGGCCCTGTCTCAGGGACAGTAAAGACTGATCTTAAAAAGAGAGCATTCGTTCAAAACAGTAATCTGAAGTTCTGCAGGAGAATGTCAGGATAGCTGTGTGTCACCTGAAGCTTTATAGAAGCTGCATGATGCAGAAATGCAATTACCTAAAACCCAGGAGTAAATTAGGAACAGAATGGCTTACTAAAATTATATTTTTATCATTTTTTTCCCACAAATAGAGCTTTCTTTTGGTGGTATTTGATCATCTCTGCGATTTTTTATTTTTTTGCGCTATAAACAAAAAAATACAGAAAATTTTGAAAAAAAAACCACAATGGCCCAGATTCAGGTACATCTGCGCATTATTGGACCGGCGTAGTGCACCGCCTTTACTTTAGACTTGCGCAATTTTGCCGCGTAATCACCCTATTCTCGTAGCTTTTGCGCAGGAAATTGCGCATACGTAACGTTTTTTCAGAGGCGTAAGGAGGAGTAATACAAATTGGGAAGGACGTGGGCGTGTTACATTGAAATGAGCCGTGACCCCATGCAAATGAAGGGCCGGCCGGCTCGCGCATGCGCGCTTGAAGGAGACCATGTCAGCTCCGCTGTGCGCATGCTCACAACTCGGGAGCGGCGCAATCAGTGAAATTGGAAATGGACTAGGGCAACGTTGTGAACTACGCAGACAGCATAAATAGACACACACAAACGCACTTGCATTGCAAAAGTACATCCCTTTGTCCCTTCCCATTTAACAAAGTGCTTTTGTCCTGTTGTTCGTTGCGGTGTGTTTTGTAGTTGTCAGATTAGTGTTCTGTGTGATCAGGTGTTTGTTAGTAGATTTTTGAAAGTGGTTTTTGATAAGTGTTTGAGAGACTGTTTGTTTGATTGATATATTTGTGTTTGTTTCTTTTCCTGCTGTATTTTTGTTTTGTTTTTTGGTGACTGTTTCTTGCTCAATAGTTTTCTCTCTGTGTGTGTGTTTTTTTTTGATTGGTTGTGCTTGTTTGTGTGCGTGAATTTTGTTGACTGGGACTGATTTTTTTTGGAAGGATGAGTGAGAGAAAACGCAAGCTGAATTTTACACTTGTGGAAAAACAGATTCTTGCCCGGGCCATTAGCGAGTATGGGCGTTTCCTCCACGGCCCACAGAGTGCCAACACCACCCCGGCCAGGAGGAGGGAGATTTTGGATAGGATCACTGACCAGGTGAATTCAGCGGGGCAGGGGGAGACACGGACCAGGTCTGGAATTGACAAAAAAATCAATGACTTCCGGCGTCTGGTCAAAAAGAAGCTGGCCAGAATGCATGCCAATGCCAGGGGCACAGGAGGGGGCCCATCATGCCGTATTAGCCTGACAGCGGAGGAGCGTGCGGTGGCCCTGACCTTTCATCGACATGAAGTTGCGGGCCTGCCCGGCTTTGACTCAAGTCCGGAGCCCGTGGTGCCAGGTAAGTTTTTTTTTTTTTTAATCTCAGGTGTGTAGCATGTGTGGGGGAGGGGGTGAAAGGGAATATGTGGCAAGTGTGTGGATCCTCCAACTTGTGAATGTTTTGTGTCATCCACAGATGTGCAGGAGGGTGCAGGGCCATCTGGCCTGACCGCACCAACCCCAGGACAGCAGCCTAATGAGGCCCCCCCAACAAGGCCGGAGTCCGCGGAGGAGGTTCAAGAGGAGCAGGAGAATCATGAGGAGGAGGAGAATCATGAGGAGGAGGAGAATCATGAGGAGGAGGAGTCCATGTCAGGCACTGGACGTTTGGGTTTTGAGGACTCTTCCCCTCTGCCTGGCAGCAGGCAGGCCTCCCTAAGGGGGAGCCCCCCCCCTCCTCCCCCAACATGGCTCCCCTCACAAGGGCCTCCCCTTCTCCCCGGCCACAAGCATCAGCTGGAGGCAGGATGTCATCCCAGACCACCAGGGGGTTGGCCGATCTCCTGCCCGCCACCCTGAGAAGGGACCAGTTCCTCCAGACCCGCCATCTGGGACAGGTCAGCCAGACATTGGTGCGGATGGAGGAGAGCCTGTCCTCCATCAAGGATACGCTGGGGAACCTGGACTCCCACTCCCGGGCTTTCACAACCTGCCTAAATGAACTGCAGACGACATCAGCAGGCGTTGGGCAGGATGTGAGGGCCCTTACCCTGGCTATCCAGGCCAACACGGCAACACTTGGTGCTGCCCTGGACAGAATAGCCGTGGCCTTGGAGGGCAGGCCGCCAGGTGGGCAGAGATCAGGGGCTGCTCCTCCTTCCCCGGTTTTACCCCTCCCCCATGAGTCTCCCCTGAGAAGCCGGGGCCGTGGCCGGGGGCGCCCCAGGCGTGGCTCACGCAGAGGGCACTAATTTGTTTTTCCCCATTTTTTTTTAACCCCCCTGCCGGTATCCCTGAGCGCGACTCGGGTTGGATTTTTTATGAAAATATTGATATCCCCGAGTCGCGCTCAGGGTGAATGCAGAGCCTGCAGCGCGCGCTGGCTTACCTTATATCCAGGCGGGGTACTGTACTTACCTTGTCCCTGGATCCAGCGATGCATCCCCGCTGTGTGAGCGAGTGGCGTCCTCCATTCGACTCACACAGTGCCCGCACGCCGCCGATCTCCGTTCCCTGCGACGTAACGGCGGAGACCGGCGGCAAATTCAAAAAAGTAAACAAACACATTACATACAGAATACTGTAATCTTATAGATTACAGTACTGTATGTAAAAAGTACACACCCCCCCTGTCCCTAGTGGTCTGCCCAGTGCCCTGCATGTTCTTTTACATAATAAAAACATTTTTTTTGTGCCTGCAAACTGTAGATTGTCCATAGCAACCAAAAGTGTCCCTTTATGTCAAAAGTGATTTTAGAGCAGCTAGAAAACAGCGATAATAAATTATAATCACTTGCAGAATTGAGTGATAGCGATTTGTGGGGAAATTCGTCATAAAAAAATAAAAGTAATGACAGCGACAATTCTGCAACTGAGCAAATTTCAGTGATTTTGATTTGATTACATTAGTGAATAATTTTTATTATAATAACATTATTATTTGTTATAATTATTTATAGTTATTTATTATATTATAATTTTATGATTTTGTGTTTCAAACTTTATCATACCCGGGATGTCTACTAGATAAAATTGCAGGCCTACAGTATAAAACGCAGAATTTCCATACAAAATAATTGTACCGCTTTTGGTACGTAATTCCAGACAGAATCATACCGCCAGGGAGGTTAAATAGATTTATTTTTTTTTGTCATTTTTTTTTTTTGCTGGAAATTTTTTGCTTTGGCAGGTCATTTTTTTTGGTTATTTTTTTTTTGTGTTGTGAATGCTGTGTGAATGTGGGGGTGACATTCCTGCCGGAAAAGGGGTGTCACCCTCTATTTTGGTGGAGAAGGGTTCCCCAGGACCAGGGAGAAGTGATCCCCAGGTCCGTGTGAATGGTGTATGAATGTACAGTGACATAATTGGAGCCTTGGCGTGGCGTTGCTGCTCACAAGTCCAGCATGGTGGACTGGTGCCAATCCAATTTGATGAGGATGTGATGTGTATGTGCTAGGGACTACAGTGGTGTGCATGCATGCATTCTCATTGTGCCATGATTAATGTGTGTGTTTAACGTGCAAAGATGCATAATGTGAGCTGGCATGAGATGGGGTCATGAGATGGGGTACCAGTGCATATGCAGAGTCACCTTGAAGGGAAAAGACAGGAGGATGTTAGTCATGCATGTGCCACTTGTGAGGTGTGCATCACGGGAGGGGATAGTCATGCCTGACTCCCATGTCACTCACCAACCAGCCAGCTGTCCCCATACATGTTCTTTTCTAAATTTGTGGGGATGGGGCTCTGATTGGATATGTAGCTGTCATGGGTGTCATGGGTGGTGCCATGTGTTGGGCTGCTGATGTCCTCCTGCAAGGTTGTGGTCATTCCAGGATGACATGAGGGGTGAATCTGAAGATGCGAGACACCTCAGAATCACTCATGCCAAAGATGTCTATGCGTGTGTGATATATCAAGTGAAGAGTGAGGGGCTTGTATCAGATAAGAATATTGTATTAGATTAGATTAAATTGTAAATTTTATATAAGCAAATAAAAAATAAAAATAAAACATCTCCCGTGCCCTCCTTAGTGCCCTCCTCAGTGCCCTCCTCAGTGCCCTCCTCCTTCTTTGTTCATCTAAAGTCAGTAGTATAGCTATGCGCGACGATGCCCCTGGCATGTTGGCATACAGATTGTTGTGCAACACGTGTGACTGCTGAACTCCTCACTAACAGTGTTGCTTTATCTGACAAGTAGACTTTTTTTCTCTTTTTAGACCAGCTTTTATATGCTCTAATTTTAGACAGAACATTTTGCTGTTGCGCACACTGCATCGCCTGCGCTGCCCCAACGTTGTTTTGTGGATCCCCGTAAGTCCCTCATTAGCATATTTGACTAGCAAATCAATGGTGTGTCTAGCGCACTTTTGCGCGGAAGGACATTTTGCTGTTGCGCACACTGCGTCGCCTGCGCTGCCCCAACGTTGTTTTGTGGATCCCCGTAAGTCCCTCATTAGCATATTTGACTAGCAAATCAATGGTGTGTCTAGCGCACTTTTGCGCGGAAGGATGCGCCAGTCTAACGAAATTCCGCGGGACAAAAAAATTTTTTTGCGTATCTCGTTCTGGGGATGCCGCGCAACGAAATGCACGCGCACATTTAGACTTACGCACGCGCATCTCCTGTTGCGCAGGCGTAATCGCTCTGTGAATCTGGGCCAATATTTTTTACTTTTTGTTATAATAATATCCCAATTTTTTATTTATTTTTTAAATATTTTTTTCCTCGGTTTTGGCCGATACCTATTCTTCTACATACTTTTGTTTAAAAAAATCGCAATAAGCGTATATTGATTGGTTTGCGCAAAAGTTATAGCGCCTACTAAATAGGGGATAGATTTATGATTTATTTTTTACTAGTAATGGCGGCGATCTGCAATTTTTTTGTCAGGCCTGCGATATTGCGGCGGACATATCGGACACTTTTGACACAATTTTTGGACCATTTATACAGCGATCAGTGCTATGAAAATGAAAAATGTTGTTTGGGTACTGTGTAGCATGACCGCACAATTGTCATTCAAATTGTGACAGCGCTGAAGGCTAAAAATTGTCCTGGGCAGGAAGGGGGGAAAGTGACTGGTATGGAAGTGGTTAAACCATGCGATGAGGAGGCCACATCTTGCCTTTATATCACCTGTCAAACACCTTCTGAAAAGGGATCCATCACTGATCACCTTGTAGTGGTACCCCCGTAGGGACTACTGGTAGTTGTGGTCCGTCTCTTGCCCTGCACAGCCAGGCACACAAATTCCCAGTCATCCGACAGTCAAGAAATGGTTATTGTACTTGTTTTTTTATTTATTTAGGGGATTTGACTTGGATGGGAATAGGGTACTTATGGGGTGCACACTTGATTGCAGATTTGAATTGGGGACTGAAATTATATACATCACCAGTATATACACTCTTCTCTTTTACCTCTAGCTCAAACTTGCTTGTAGAACTACAACTCCCAGGACCAGCTAGCACTGAATTGCAGGCCTGACACTGGCTCAGCCAGGCCCAAAGCAAAAATGCCCTTTGCAGGCAGAGACTGCGGACTCCTATGATGTAGCAAAAAGTCCTCGTGCTAGCTGTCCCATGTGACTACTGATCCCAGTACCACCTCTTCATGCCCTGCCAGTCCTCCTGGCTGTAGCTGCCTCTTTCCACTGCCCATGTCACCACAGTCCACCTTACTGGCTCTGCACCCATTCCAGACAGCTTGCACCCAGTCCTCCTGACTGTGTGTCACTTACCAGCCCTTTTGGCTGCAACTTGTTGTTCCTCCTGGAGACTTGCCTGACAGTGTTCTCCTGCTGTCTTCTCCTGGCTCCCATGTCTCCTGTCCAGGACACCTCCGTTGGTTGTAGGAAGGTCCCATCCACACCCGAGCCCAGACCCAAGGTCACCCCCCACAGACTGGGGAGCTCCCTCAAAGGCCACAACAGTCTAACACTTCATCTCCAGCTTCCACCCAAACTACTCCTCCCCAAATGGGCTGACTCTGAGTATTTGAGGAGGCCTGCCCCCTGCCAATCCAAGTTCAGGATTGGTCAGGGCCCTCAGAATACTCCAGGCAGCTCCACCTCACCTCTCCTCCTATCTTTCCAGAAGGTTACAGCACCTTCTGGAAATAAGTGTGAGGTCCATAAGTGTGCGCAGCCTATTACATTATGGTGTGCACCCCAAAGCTCAAACACACAAGTGTGTATATATATATGGCAGTAGGGCAATGGGCGATGTCAGTAGAACAGTGGATGGTGTCAGTGGGCAGGGACTGTTGTCAGTAGTTTCTTTTTTTTCTTTTTTTATTATTACTTTTTACAATTTTTAATATTTTTTGCAATATTTTTTTATAATAATTTTTTATTATTTTCTGTTACAATTTTTTTATTGGGGGGGGGACTTTGGTGAGATATCAGAGGCCTAAACAGACCCCTGATATCTAACTTTTGAGACAGAGAAAGGGGCAGAGGACAAATATTCCAGAGTCCCTTTCTCTGTGGCAAAGCAGCACAGGGTGATTAGGGTGTGCCTGGGCACACCTGGCACACCCTGTGCGCATGCCTATGGTGAGGTCTAATGCCCCGTACACATAATCGGAAATTCTGACAAACCACGTTTTTTTCCAACGGAATGTTGGCTCAAACTTGTGTTGCATACACACAGTCACACAAATCTTGTCGGAAATTCTGACCGTCAAGTACGCAGTGACGTACAAGACATACGACGAGCCGAGATCAATGAAGTTCAATAGGCAGTTCGGCTCTATTGCTTGATTCTGAGCATGCATGTTTTTTTGCGCGTCGGAATTGCATACAGACGAACGGAATTTCCGATAGCAATTTTTTCCATCGAAAAATAGAGAACCTGCTCTCAATCTTTTGTTGGCGGAAATTCAGGTCAGATGGCGCATACACACGGTCGGAATTTCCGTCCAAAAGCTCACATCAGACTTTTCTTGTCAGAATTTCCGATTGTGTGTACGCGGCATTAGTGATGCTGCCTGTGAGTCATCCAGCTCTCCCTGGATTTCTGCCAACCCAGGTAACAAAACAAGCAGGCTTGGCTACCAGCCAAGCCTGCATAAATTTGCCTACACTGACAAAAAGCCTTTTTTCCACACCTAGCACACTAGGGGTCCATATATCAGTCATGTGGAGATAAACAATCCTTCAGACATGAGAGAAGTAGTAGGTTGGCTCCAAGACAAATCTCCGCTGGTCTTTAATCAGGATGGACATATAATAAACACCACTGTGCTCGAACTTGGCTTTTCAATGTGGCCCACCACCAGAAGTATAAGCAGCTTACCAGAGGAATGGCTGTAATCAACAGTCGGCTGTGACCCAGCCGCGGCCTTTAGAGAACCAGGACGAATCCCAAATCCTAGGGCAGTGTTTACACCGGGGCTCCACTCAGCAACTCCACCAATTAGATCATATGTAAATGATAAATAGAGGCAGACATAGCGTAATCCCGCTGGGACATTTATTTAAAAAAGTAAAAACCAGAATACTCACATGGGAGATGAGTTAGACAGGCATATAAAATACAAAGTTGCCGGCCGGCAAACAGATCAGCAAGGACCCTCCTCCAGAGCGTAATGACGTCACCGCACGTCTACCCAGACGCGTTTCGTCGTAGGACTTTGTCCCATTGACAAAGTCCTACGACGAAACGCGTCTGGGTAGACGTGCGGTGACGTCATTACGCTCTGGAGGAGGGTCCTTGCTGATCTGTTTACCGGCCGGCAACTTTGTATTTTATATGCCTGTCTAACTCATCTCCCATGTGAGTATTCTGGTTTTTACTTTTTTAAATAAATGTCCCAGCGGGATTACGCTATGTCTGCCTCTATTTATCATTTACATATGATCTAATTGGTGGAGTTGCTGAGTGGAGCCCCGGTGTAAACACTGCCCTAGGATTTGGGATTCGTCCTGGTTCTCTAAAGGCCGCGGCTGGGTCACAGCCGACTGTTGATTACAGCCATTCCTCTGGTAAGCTGCTTATACTTCTGGTGGTGGGCCACATTGAAAAGCCAAGTTCGAGCACAGTGGTGTTTATTATATGTCCATCCTGATTAAAGACCAGCGGAGATTTGTCTTGGAGCCAACCTACTACTTCTCTCATGTCTGAAGGATTGTTTATCTCCACATGACTGATATATGGACTCTTTTTTTGATTGTATCGAGTCCGGGTGACAAGGCGCAGCTCTAAATCTTTGTTTTTGTTGTATTTCCCCTTGTGTTTCGGCACAAGAGCTGCCGCCTCCCCCCTGTATTTTTTAATTTTATGTTCTAATGTTAGTAACTGACCACACCGGTACTAATTGATTATTTAACTGTGACAAGCGCAATTTTTCTCTGTATTATAGCACACTAGGGGTGCTTCAACTTTTTAGAGGGCAACAATTGCCCTTAGAGACTACTAACAATACATTCATAGACATTTAGGTGCGTTTAGCTTGCTGACATACATTGCGAGTACTTGGGAAACATGATTTGATGTTATTGGGCCAGATTCTCAGAGGCGTTACGACGGAGTATCTCAGATACCCCGTCGTATCGCCTTTTTTTTTGTCTCGTATCTATGCCAGTGATGCTTAGCATCACTTTTGCATAGATACGCTTCTACATCCGACAAGTGTAATACAGTTACACTTTCGGATCGTAGGTGTAATGACAACTCCGGCCACTAGGTGGCCTTTACGTTGTTTTTTCATTTGCATATGCAAATGAAGTAGTATGCCGATTTTCGATCGCTTTTACGCCGCCCCGTCGTCGCGTACGTCGTTTACGAACTCGTAAGGTTACCCCAGCTTCTATGTGGAGTAACCTTACGAGGTCCCGTCGGATGCCGTCGTGTCCCGTCGGACGCCATGTTAAGTATGGCGTCGGGTCAGCGTCGGCTTTTTCCGTCGCTTACGTCGTTTTAGTAACTCGTTCGCGAATAGGGACTTGCGTAAATGACGCTCACGTAGTTTTGACGTCGGTTTCAACGACGCTTCCCGACGTGAGCTGGAGCATGCGCACTGGGCTTTTTCCCCGGCCGGCGCATGCGCAGTTTGTTCGACGCGGGGGCGCGCTTAATTTAAATACAAGCCGCCCCATTTGAATTGCGCGGGTTTACGCTTGGCGATTTACGAGACGCCAACGCAAACTACGGAGCAAGTGCTTTGAGAATAAAGCACTTGCTCTAGTACGCAGCGGCGGCGTAGTGTAAATGGCTTACGCTACGCCGCCGCAAATATATGAGAATCTGGCCCTTTGTTGGTATGTATCCATTACAGCTGAAAAACATGAACCACTAGTTTACACAGACCAATTATTATAGATGGCTCTGCAATTGTAGACATAATATTCCAGTAATCAATTACAGCTAAGGCGTACAGTTTAAATATGAAGCTTGTGCTATCTGCTTATATTTCACAGCATTCTGTTGTGGAATTCCTTTGCAATTAAATGGACTAAGCATTTCTTTCTTTTTTATTTTATTTTTATTGTGAGCTACATACAGTAGTCCCAATTAATTGTTACAGTTCTGTTCTAAGCAGACAAATGCAATCAGAGCGCAGCATGGATCATACCTCCCAACATTTTGAGAGGGACAGCTACTTAGGACACGCCCCGTCCATGCCCCTTAAAGGGGACATAACCAAAAGTAAAAAGGTAAAATTAATTCACAAGTGCTTTTTTATCTCTAACTTTCCTTTATACTGGCTTTTAAAATTGACAAATGCAGCAATTTAGAATTTAGATGCAAGGTTTAGCATTGGGAAACACTTTTTGAAAGATAAAAAGTACATTTTATATACAACTATATAGATCAGACCAAAATGAGGGACAAATGAGGAGGAAAGAGGGACAAATCAGAGACAGTCCCTCGAAATCAGGGACAGTTGGAAGCTATGCTAGATGTCAAAAATGGCATTGTGTTTAATGGCTAATTTGTATCTAGAAGTAACTAGAAGATTAGCGAGAACTTTGGTCTAAAATTCTCCTTGAGTTTTGTGGCGAATGCAGATTTAGGAGATTTTTGCTAGATTTTTTGGGATTCTTGCTTTGGAGTTTGTATTGGTTCTAATAGTACAGCTGGGCAGAGCTAAAAAAAATGTTGGAACTGTGGAAGCAAAACATCCTGTGACTTTACTCAGGAAGGATTCAACGTAGGAGGAAGCCAGTGCAGTACCAGACACATTGGAGGTGAGTTTAGTCCTTGGCCTCTAACTGTGTCACAGTAAGCTTTGATAACAAGTAATGTCTGGCACTGTGACTGCACCCATACCCGAGACTCAGTTAATCCCCTATTTAGCTCAGTTAAACCACACCAATGAGGTTTTACTCCACTGTGTGTGCTTTCCTGCAGCAAAGAGAGGTAGAAACCTGTCACCTTACTGCAGCATGTACTGTGCTTGCTCAGTGGCCATCCAATTGGCAGGACCTTCAAAGGTCTGAAATTCAACCCAGTTTATTCAATTAGAAGTGTCATGCTGCTGGTGGCTTTCTACTGTTCTTCGAGCTCAAACATTCATTTAAAATGAGTTATACAAATTAATTAGTAAGGTTCTGCAGCCCCCCGCCGACCCCCCCCCCCCCAAATGTCTGTATTTCTGGTAAGTGGCTGTACTACTGAATGTCACAGAGTTATTTATGTACATCACTTTCTGTCCCTGGTGGCTGGGTTGAAAACCCCAGAGGGAAGACGTAAAAAGAGAGAGAGAGAGATTCCCAGAAGCCAGGATTTTTTAAGCAAGTGTTTCTATTTGATATTGTTGGCCATATCTATCTATCTATCTATCTATCTATCTATCTATCTATCTATCTATCTATCTATCTATCTATCTATCTATCTATCTATCTATCTATCTATCTATCTATCTATCTATCTATCTATCTATGACTGGAGACAGAAGTATTACTGTCCCCTTGTTGTTGTTTCACTATTTCTGATAGCTAAGCCTGTGATACGGTGTGTAAGTGCAATGGTCACCTTGCTGTATATTAGCAGGTGAATCAGTTTATTGCAATGGAGTTTATATGCAGCTCCTGTTATTTTTCTTGGTTCGGGATTCTAATGCAAGTTTTAGCTCAGGGCTCAATAACCAGCATAGGCTACAGCCAGATTAGGCAACCGATGGCTACTTTAGCAGTTAGAGGTCCAGTTGCATTTCAGCTTAGAAACTACTAGGGACTGAAACACAGAGTAGATAGGCTGACTGTGAGTTCCAGTGCCACACCACAGTTTTTGCTGGGTTTAGGGCCGGTTGGACAAAGGCTGTAGGTTCTCCTCATCCTCACCGATCTTGTCTCCAACACCAAGAAAGATGCCAGATCGCAATTATCCTCAGGGTCCCCTGCGTCTGAACTTTGCAGCAACATTCATCTGGAGGTATATTTAATAATAACTATATTTATCCGAATATATGTGCACAATTTCACCAGGACATTTGTTGCATTATTTGCTGATATTACCAAACGTAAGGATTGAGGCTATGAGGCTATGGGGGTTATTTACTAATGGCAAATCCACTTTGCACTACAAGTGCACTGCCAGTGCACTTGAAAGTGCACTAATAGTGCACTTGGAAGTGCAGTTGCTGTAGATCTGAGGGGGACATGCAAGGAAAATAAAAAACAGCATTTTAGCTTGCTTTAGCTCTAGTCTCGGGAGGGGCACTGCCAGAAAATATGCTTTTTTGCAGGCAATTTTTCGGGGAAATTACTGTGGTTGTTATGGTGTCAGGATGATTGAAGCTCATTATTACTATTATTACATTGTTATATAAAATGGAAAGGATGATTGAAGCTCATTATTACTATTATTACATTGTTATATAAAATGGAAAGGTTTAATTCACCATAATGCAGAATCGGTGGGAGCCCCGAGTGTGTCCCTTGCCACGTCACCTGTCACACGTTGTGAATTGTCACTTGCCACGTCACCTGTCACAAGCTGCAGATTATCACTTGCCACGTCACCTGCCACACGTTACAGATTGTCATTTGCCACACGTTTTGGACTGAAACTTGCAAAGTCACCCGTTACACGTTGCAGATTGGAACTTGCCACGTCACTTGCCACACGTTGCGGATTGTCACTTGCCACACGTTGCAGATTGAAACTTGTCACATGTTGCAAATTGTCACTTGCCTGCTTCAATTGTTGTCCCTTGCTGTGTCCCAGAGTCAGGGTTGTCAGGCAGCAGAGAGATTATGTAATCTCTCTTCTGCCAGTGGCTGCCTACACAGTGAGGGAAGAAACGGCAGAGATGCAGAGCGGGTGGTGAGAGATGATGTCATCTCTCTGCTTCCCCCCCCCCGCTCACCTGCTCGCTAATTGGCCAGACACTCACCAAGCCTAACAGCTGATTGGCCCACAAGGCTCTCTGACCCAACACCCGTCAGCGGAACCGCCCACTCTTTTAGCTGCCCAACAACGAAGCTCCGCACGCTCTGTCATCTGCCCATCGAGCCGCCCGCTCCCTCACCAGCCCACCCAGCTGCCCGTGCAACCCAACCTGCTCACTCTCACCCACCCTCAGAGCCATCCACGGAGCCGCCCGCCGAACGCTCTTTTCCCCGCCCACGGCACTGAGCACTCACCCGCAAATAGTTTCTCGGGGGTCGCTATTGCCCCATTGCCCCACCCTGGATCCACCCCTGGACATGATTGAATGATAAAATCAGCAGAGCTTTCCCTTATTTCAGATCTACCCCTCAGATTTACAGCGACTGCACTACCAAGTGCACTTTCATTGCACTTTCAAGTGCACTTGCAGTGCACTTGTAGTGCAAAGTGGATTTGTCTTTCGTAAATAACCCCCATAGCCTCAAACCTTACATGTACTAATTGGATGTTGGCATAGTGGGGGTCCTCCCTTTTTATGCTGATATTACCAGTTTCTACCTTGAATGTATATACTATTAATAATCTTTTATTGCATACATTTTGTATTAGAAAACAAGTAAAATCCACGCTATCAATTTTTTTTTTATAAAAGCAGCTACAATACAACATACAAAAAGAAAAGTAGCGCTAACAAATGATAAAACGATCAAATGACTGATGAATGAGTCCCAATATGTGTAACAAAGGGGGACTATTGGATGAAGTGAATATATTCAAAAACAATGGGCCAGATTCACGTACATTGGCGCATATTTTGACCAGCGTAGTGCACCTCCTTTACGTTAGACCGGCGCAATGTAGAGGCGCAATCACCGTACCCTCGTAGTATTTGCGCAGAATTTATCGCCGGTGTAACGTAAATTCTGAGGCGTAAGGCGGAGTAATTCAAATTGTGGAGGACGTGGGCGTGTTTCATTGAAATGAGCCGTGACCCCATGCAAATGAAGGGCCGGCCGGATCGCGCATGCGCACATGAAGCAGACCATGGTCAGCACCTCTGTGCGCATGCTCACAACTCGGGAACGGCGCAATCAGTGAAATTGGAAGTGGACCCGGGTAACTTAGTGAACTACGCAGATAGCATAAATAGACAGACACAAACGCCCTTCCTTTGCAAAAGTACATCCCTTTATATCCCTTCCTATACAGCAAGGTGCTTTTGTTCTGTTGTTTGTTGCGTTGTGACTTGTCTTTGTGATATTTGTTGACTGTTTGGTCCAGTGTTTTGTAGAATATATTTGATAGTGTCTTTTGGTGACTGGTTGTGAGACTTTTTGGTTGATAGATTTTGTTTGTTTGTTTTGTTGCTTGATTTTTCCTGCTTGTTTTTGTGTGTGATTATTGGTGATTGTTTGGGAGAGAGTTGTTGTATGAGTATGACTGAGAGGAAGCGGAAGAGCAATTTTTCTTTGGGGGAGAAACAAATTATTGCCCGGGCCCTTACCCAATATGGGCATTTTCTTCACGGCCCGGAGAGTGCCAACACCACCCCGGCCAGGAAGAAGGAGATTTTGCAGAACATAACCAACCAGGTAAATGCATTGGGGGGGGGGGGAGACCAGGACACGCGAGGGGATCGTAAAGAAAATCAATGATCTCCGGCGTCTGGTCCGAAAGAAGCTGGCCAAAATGGCAGCCCATTCCAGGGGCACTGGAGGGGGCCCACCATGCCCTGTTAGTCTGACAGCGGAGGAGCGTGCGGTGGCCCACACCTTTAATAGACAACAAGTGGAGGGCCTGCCTGGCTATGACTCCAGTCAGGAGGCCGCGATGCCAGGTAAGGTTTTTTTTTTCCTATCTGGTGTGTAGCTTGTGTGGGGGAGGGGGGGAAAGGAATATGTGGCAAGTGTGTGGATTCTCCAACCTGTGAATGTTTTGTGTCATCCACAGATGTGCAGGAGGGTGCTGGGCCATCTGGCCTGGCTGCACCATCCCCGAGACACCAGCCAGACAAGGCCGGAGTCCTTGGAGGAGTTGGAGGAGGAGGAGTTTGAGAAGGATGTCATGACAGGCAGTGGCTTGTTGTTTTTGGAGGAGTCTTCCCCTCTGGCTGGCAGCAGCTCCCCTCCCAAGGGCCTCCCCTTCTCCCAGGCCACAAGCATCAGCTGGAGGCAGGAAGTCATCCCAGAAGACCAGGGGGTTGGCCGAGGTTCTGCCCGCCAATCTGAGAAGGGACCAGGTCTTTCAGACCCACCCACTGGGACAGGTTAGCCAGAATTTGGTGCGGATGGAGGAGAGCCTGTCCTCCATAAAGGATACGCTTGGGGACCTGGACTGCCACTCCCTGGCTCTTACAAACTGCCTAAACGAACTGTAGACTACTACAGCAGACGTTGGGCAGGATGTGAGGGCCCTCACCAGGCTATCCAGGCCAATACGGCAACACTAAGTGCTGGCCTGACCAGAATTGCCGTGGCCTTGGAGGGCAGGCCGCCAGGTGGGCAGAGACCAGGGGCTGCTCCTCCTTCCCCGGATTACCCCCCCATGAGTCTCCCCTGAGGAGCCGGGGCCGTGGCCGTGGGCACCCCAGGCGTGGGTCACGCCAGCGGCAATAATTTGGTTTCCCCCTTTTTTTTTTCAGGACTTTTTTTTTTTATTGGATTTTTTTTTTGTTGCTGGAAATTTTTTGTTTTGTGCTGGACAATTTTTTTTTTTTGTGTTGTGAATGATTTCGGAATGTGGGGTGACATTCCTGCCGGAAAAGGGGTGTCACCCTCATTTGTGGTGGAGAAGGGTTCCCCAGGACCAGGGAGAAGTGATCCCCAGGTCCGTGTGAATGGTGTATGAATGTACAGTGACATAATTGGAGCCGTTGCATGGCGTTGCTGCTCACAAGTCCAGCATGGTGGGCTTGTGCTAATCCAATTTGATGAGGATGTGATGTGTCTGTGCTAGGGACCACAGTGGTGTGCATGCATGCATTCTCATTGTGCCATGATTAATGTGTGTGTTTAATGTGCAAAGATGCCTAATGTGAGCTGTCCCCTGGCTGCTCTTCCCTCAGAAGACCGGGTAGCCTCGGTTAGGGGGGGATTGTCTGGTTCAGGGGTCAGGTCATCACGTATGTCAATCTGCAGGCCCTTTCTCACTGCGATGTTGTGCAGCATGCAACATGCACCGATGATCTGGCACCCAAGTTTGGGGAATACAACAGGGTCCCCCCAGACTTATCCAGGCATCGGAAATGTGACTTCAGGAGGCCAAAGGTGCGCTCCACCACTGCACGTGTTTGGGCGTGGGCTTCATTGTATCTTTCCTCTCCTGGGGTTTGGGGGATCCGGATAGGAGTCATGAGATGGGGTCCCAGTGCATATGCAGAGTCACCTGTAAGGGAAAAGACAGGAGGATGTTAGTCATGCATGTGCCCCTTGTGATGTGTGCATCATGGGGGGGGACAGTCATGCCTGCCACCCATGTCACTCACCAACCAGCCAGGTGTCCCCATACACGTTCTGTTCGAATTCCATTGGGATGGGTAGCTGATTGTATATGTAGCTGTCATGGCTGGATCCGGGGTGTTTGGCACAGACGTGCCATATGAGGCCTTGGGCATCGACTATCACCTGTACGTTGATGGAATGCCAATGCTTCCGATTGCGGTATATGTGCTCTGTCTCATGGGGGGCTGGAGTGCCACATGTGTGCAATCAATGGCCCCCACGGTGCGTGGGAATCTGGCAATTCTGTAGAAATCTGTCATTGCCTTCAGCCGCAGGTCCTCAGTGGTTGGTTTGATGATTTGGTTGGCCATGCGTCTGAGGATTGCAGGGATAACCTGGTGCACACATCTGCTCATGTAGGATTGTGACATCCCAGCCACCACTCCACTTGTTCTTTGAAAAAAGCCACTGGCAAGGAAATGGAGTGTTGCCAGGACCTTGACCAGTGGCTGCACTGCATGTAAGCGGTGTGTTCGGCTGGTGATGTCATCCTGCAGGGTTATGGTTAATTCCATGATGGCAGCAGGGGTGAATCTGAAGATGCGATACACCTCAGAATCACTCATGCCAAAGAGGTCTATGCGTGTGCGGTATATCCTCTCCCGTGCCCTCCTCCGTGCCCTCCTCCTTCTTTGCTCATCTAAAGTCATTAGTATAGCTATGAGCAAGGATGCCCCTGGCATGTTGGCATAAAGTTTGTTGTCCAGCAAGTGTGACTGCTCAGCTCCTCACTAACAGTGTTGCTTTAGCTGACATGTAGACGGATTGTCTAATTTTATTTCACCTTTTATATGGTCTAATTTTAGACAGGACGTGCAGCTGTTGTGCACAGCGCGTAGCCTGCGCTGCACCAACGTTCTTTTGTGGATCCCCGTAACTCCCTCATTTGCATATTTGAATAGCAAATCAATGGTGTGTCTAGCGCAGTTTTGCGCGGACGGATACGCCGGTCTATGGAAATTGCGCCGGTCCAAAAAAGTAGATTTCTTGCATATCTCGTTTTGGGGATGCGGCGCATCGAAACGCATGCGCAAATTTAGACTTACACGGCGCATCTCGTGTAACGCCGGCGTAATGGCTCGGTGAATCTGGCCCCAAATGTCTAATCTGGAAAACCAAAAAAACACAGAGAAAGTCCGGATAAGTGAAGTGAAAAACTTGATTGGTCTATACACAGTAAATAGTTCCAAAAAGGTGGTTATCTCTTGAACGTGATGAACATTAGTGACAAAGACCCACCACCGATGTACTGGAGGCTTACCAGATGTTTAGAACCCAAGTGAGCCTACACCCAGAGGGTCAATCAAGCTGGATATATATGAAGAGCTGTATCAGGATAGGACTGGATCTTCACACGACAACACCGCCAGAAATGGGGGAAAATGTTCAATGGTGAAAGACAATCACTTCCGAAAGGTTAAACCAAAACAGTGATGTGTGGAAAGAGGCAAAAAAAGGCACATAGCGTGATACCGTAGGAACTGGATATTTAATAGAGGTTATAAACACTTACATGAAAGTAGAGATATAACAGCATATTGATCAATGTGTCCTGGGCAGCAGTGGAATTACCCGATGCGTCTCACAATAAACTTGCTTCGTCTGGGGTAAAACAAGCAAGTTTATTGTGAAACGCGTCGGGTTTTTCAGATTAGACATTTTGTTTTTGGATATATTCATCCAATAGTCCCCCTTTATTACACATATTGGGACTCATTCATCAGTCATTTGACCTTTTTATCATTTGTTAGCGCTACTTTTTGTATGTCATAAATCTTGTATTATTTCTGTACTGGCATGCATCTTGTATGCTTATAGTTAGTGTTATGAGCAGGCCGCAGTAGTTTCTCTGCTCCCAATTTCTTCGATTAGATTACAGGTTAATTTCTCAGGAAGGGAACCCTCTCTGTTCACAGGTTCTAATTCTCTTATTTACCTGGAGGTTTAGTACAATATCCTGTTTGGGGAGGAACACTTCTTATACAACACCCTCCCCCCCTACATTTATTAAAAATAAAAGGCAAGCAAATATAAATGTTGTATCTCCAAAAATTATTTTTAATGGAATGTATTATTTTGTCACGTGTAAAGTAGTTAAAGAGAAATCCTGTTACAAAATGCCAGGAACGCAACATACGTACTTTGTCACCTTGTTATATCCTAACAGTACTATACACAGTATTACCAGGCAATGTTTCTTTCGTAGTTAATGTACCAGAAAATGGCTCCAGACTTCCTTACTAGGCTACCCTTCCTTCCCTGCACAACAAAGGGTACCTCCAGCTCATAATTAATGGCCACTGTTCAAGTACAAAGTCACAACACCAACTAAAAGCTCCAAATAGATCATTGTAATGTGAGTTAGACAGCAGCAGTAAAGCTGAAATTCTGTATTTGGCCCTGTATACAGGAACTCTTGAGCAATGTCAAGCACACCCAGATCCATTGTTTCTACTGCTTTTCCTTCCATTCAATTCTGTTAAAATGCGTCCATTTAGTTTCTGTGACAATTCTAGCATCACTGTAAATGAAAGGTTGCTCTTTAATCAAAAGTAATTTCCTGTAGGACATTTGACAATAATTTGTCAGACTATTGTTTATAAGTGTCAGCATTGAAAACCTCTGTGTATATTTGGGTTTGCCTTAAAAAAAAAATATATATATATATATATATAGTATAGTATATATGCCCTGGGAAAGTTAAAGTGGTAGTAAACTTCTGAAAAAAAATCCTTCTGCAAGGTAATATAATAATGTGCTAGTATGAATCGCACTAGCACATTATGAAAGACTTACATTGAAAATAAACCCTCTAGCAGCACGCTGTTACCACTGACAATGGCCCAATCCATTAAAATTCACACAAAACGATAGATATGTGCATTCCCGTTCGTACGAATGTTATTTTCGTACGAAAATGTTCATTTTCGTACCCGCGGGATAATGTGTACATACGAAAACGGTAAAGCACCAAAATACGAAAACGACGGGATAACGGATGAGCCGCATAACAAACGACCGCAAATACGAACGAACGATCCGATGGGAAAAAACGACAAAACGAAAACGGCAAAATAACGAAAATTAAATCTGTATCAAAAGATTTGCATTGTGTATTTTGTTTGAATCCGTTTTGTGTTCGTTTTCAGTTGTATGTTCGTTGTTCAAAGACATCTATAACAAAATAATTTCATTATGTATATTGAATGAATTCCTTTTTCTGTTCGTATTGTGTATTCAAAATACTGAATGCAAATCTTTTGTTATAGGTGTCATATCAACATACGAAAATAAAAGAAAAATTATTCAAATGCAAATCTTTTGTTTATCGTTTTTTTGAATGGTCAGAGAGTTAGGCTGGCCATACATGATACAATTTTCTGTGCAATTTTCTGTACAATTTTCTTTAGATTTACCTTCAACTATGTAGTGCAAGGGCCTGCCTGATTGCATACAATTAAAAGTGTTGTTTAGTTTGACCTCATATTATATGGTTTTTGGTAAATCTAAAAGAAAATTGTACAAGAAAATTGAACATGTATGGCCAGCCTCAGTGACTGAAAGCAGCTTCTCTTTTGTGCTGAGTACACTAGTACAGTAAAGCCAAATAAACTTCTGCGCTTCTCTCAATCCATCCACTCTAGCTAATCAGCGGCCAGGCTGAGCGGTGAAGAGGATCTTGGGACCGAGCGCGGGACTTTCGAGGGGTCAGGTAAGTAAAACGGAGGCTCGGGGGGTGGGGGGGGGCGACATCATCAGTTGTTTTTTCACCTTATAGTGGATGTAAACCCCCCCCCCCCAAAAAAAAATGTCGTCATCTGTGCCCAGTCTTGCCACACAGAGTTAATCCAGAGCTGAGTAATCCTCTTTTAATGTTCAGTGAAAATTAACAGAATTTTTTCTTTTTTGGGGGGGGTTTACATCCACTTTAATGCATAGATTGCATTAAAGGGACACTAAACTCAGGATTTTTTTGCTTTTAAAATAACAAACATGTTATACTTACCTCCACTGTGCAGTTCGTTTTGCGCAGAGTGGTCCGGAAAGCTGTCTTCTGGGGTCCCTCGGCGGCTGTCTGGGCTCCTCCTCCCAAAAGCTTTCCATCTTCATGCAAGGGCGATGGTACGGTGGAAAGCTTTTGCAAGCGAGCTCCCGTGATACAGCGGCGGCCATAGCCGCCGACTGTATCACTCGGCTCCACCCCCCCGGCGGGCCGAGTCATCCGCTGTGATTGACAGCAGTGCCAGCCACTGGCTGCGCTGCTATCAATCCGTTCAGCCTAGCCAATCAACGGCTAAAAACGAGGACTCGGGGGAACTCAGGGGGCGGTGCTGTGAGATGTTTTTTTACCTCAATGCATAGGATGCATTAAGGTAAAAAAACTTACCTTTACAACCCCTTTAAGGTGACATTTTGTTTTCTTTACAACTCCTTTAATACTAGAGGCTTCTGTCATTACCAGATGTAATCCCTCTTATGCATCATGAAAAGGGTGAAGGGCCACAATGATCCAGCACAAATATCACAGTTTCTGCACTTTTTTTAACTCTATTAAATATAAAAAAGTGCCAAAACTTTTGTAGACCCCTTGTATTAGTAGCATTTTGTTTATTTTTTATTTATTACATTTTTTAGGAATATATATTTTTTTTCTAATTTGAAGAAACAGGTTGATTTTTTTCAAATAAACGAATTTCAACAATTTCAACTAATTTAAGAGCAAATGTAGTTTCCGTTGATGTGACTCTATTTATTCCTAAATCAAATTTTAAAAGCAAACAATATTTCAATATACTCTCTAATGACAATTGTCAAGTTATTGAATGTATTGAAACGTTTCATATGAACTTTCATTTAAAAGTGTTCCAGTGTATAGCCTGCTTTAGTTTTAAATCCCAACTAGCACACTGCATGGAGTTTTTTTTTTTTTTTTCTCCACATTCAGCTTTTACTGCACAAGAGAGACCAGCTCATGGTAGGTGTGCTCAGTTTTCGTCTCTGTTTCAGGTTTGCATCATCTGTGGAACTTCCCCCTCCCCCCCCCTGCCTCTCCCTCCCCCCTTGCTTCTCTTAATGATTTCTTCTTTTATCAGATTAAACTATGTCCTGGGTCGTAGGTTTTCTACATAGCTCCATGATCTTTTAAAAGTTCTCCAACTTTCCCATTTTGTATTGTCCCAGTTATCTTCAAAGCTATCCCTGAGATCTTCCATCATATATGTTTCCTCTACGGCATCTATCCATTCCCAAACCGTGGGGCATTCTGTATCCTGCCATTTTCTTGGGATCAGCCTTTTGGCGGCATTTAATAAATGTGGTACCAAAGATTTCCTGTATTTCTTATTCGCTTCCTCCCCTCCGTGGAAAAGGACCGTCCAGGGTTCTATTTTTATTTTTTCCTTTGTAATCTCTGCTATTATTTTCAGAATCTTTTCCCAGTAAATTTTTACCTTTGGACATTCCCACCACAGGTGAGCCATATTTCCAGGTGATTTACAGCCCCTCCAACAGTCCGCTGACTGGTCTGTTTTGAATTTACTAAGTTTTTCTGGTGTGATGTACCATCCTGATAGGCATTTAAAGTTCATTTCTGCAGATCGACTGTCGGGGGCCGATGTGTGGGTCATTTTTAAAATTTTTACCATTGTGCTCCTATCACACCGTGTTCCTAATTCCCTCTCCCATTTTTTTATGAAGGGATGTACCTCTAGTTCCTCCCTCTGTATTAGGATCTTGTATATCTTAGAAATGGTACCTTTCCTGCTTTCCATAGTACATAGTTTTTCAATGTCAGAAAGTTGATCCTCCTTTCTTAATGGTTGGGGGAGTTTCTGTATTAAGTGATTTAACTGTCGGTACCTCCATTCATTAAGTGTCATAAAATTTTCTTTTTGCTCTATTTGTCTGTATGCTAATATGTGTCCTTGATAGGTAATATCTCTTACTTGTGCCTTATTATTTTTGATCCAGTTACCTCCTACCTCTGTTTTCCCCGGGGGGAAATAATCGTTGTCTTTTAAGAAAATGAGGGGGGAGTTGAAATTTTTATCTATTTTTTTTTGTGTACCATCCCAAATTCTAAGTGCATTTTTTGTGATTGTATGTGTTGCTTTACCAAGTGCTCTATGTTGTGGAGGATTCCATATTATTTTTTCTAATTCCACATTTGCTATAAAACTCTCCAAACTAACCCATCTTTTTTCTGTGTTTACTCTGGCCCACTCCACAGCTCTCGACAGGATTATTGCCTCATAGTATTTTTTGAGGTCCGGGATAGCCAGTCCCCCCCTATTTTTAGGCTGTGTAAGGGTCTGAAAGGATATTCTGTGTTTCTTGTTTCCCCATATATAGTTCAAAATTAATTTTTGGAGGGTGCGAATCAGTTGTTTTGGAAGTTTAATCGGTACCATCTGGAATTTATATAGGATCTTAGGTATCAATATCATTTTACAATAATGAATTCGTCCGAACCATGAAATTGGTCTATTTTTTATTCTAGTTATTTCGTTTTTAATTTCTTCTATCAGGGGGACGTAGTTGATTTCGTACATTTTCCTTTCGGTGCTAGCCAGGTAAATGCCGAGATATTTAAGCTTTTTGACCCATGGGAATTTATATTCTGATCTGAGTTTCAGGGTTTCCTTCCTGGGTGTGCTGGCGTTTAGTATTTCCGTTTTATTAATATTTAATTTAAAATTTGAAATTTCCCCATATTGACTGCAGACCTTTAATAATTCTGGGATCGACGTTTTAGGTTTTGTCAAGTAGAAGAGCACATCATCTGCAAATGCCGCCAACTTATGTTCTTCTTTTCCCACCTTGATTCCGTGTATCTCGGGACATTTTCGTATTCTGGCTAGGAGGGGTTCGAGGGACAGCACGAACAGTAATGGCGAGAGGGGGCACCCCTGTCTCGTGCCGTTTTCCATTAAGAAATATTGGGAAAGGTCTCCATTTATTTTAATTCTGGCCGTTGGGGCTTTATACAGGGTTCCTATCCACCTCATCATCCTACTTCCAAATCCCATGGTTTCCATGGTTTGTAGCATGAATCCCCAGTCTACCCTATCGAACGCTTTCTCGGCGTCGATCGACAGGAGTAGACTGGGGACTCCACTTCTCCTCATTTCTTGAATCAGGAGGAGGGTCCTTACCCCGTTGTCTCTTCCCTCTCGGCCCTGGATAAACCCTGTCTGGTCGGGATGTATTAACCCCGCCATCTCACGCTTTATTCTCTCGGCCAGTACCTTTGCAAACAATTTTACATCTGTGTTTAACAGAGATATTGGCCGATAGCTCGAACACATCCTGATGTCTTTACCTTCTTTAGGGATAACTGTTATTGTTGCCTCGGCAGCTTCTCTACTTAGGGTATAGTCCTTTCCAAGACCATTAAAATATTGGGTTAATCGGGGTATGAGGATGTCTTTACATTTTTTATAATAAAATACGGTGAAGCCATCAGGGCCTGGGCTTTTCCCTGAGGCTGTACCTGATAGGGCTATTTGTACTTCATTTTCCGTGATCGGCCTATCCATTATCAATGCGTGGAGTTTTAATGTTCTTCCTGTGCTTTACTTGGGTTTCCTCCCACACCCCGAAGATATGTTGGCAGGTTATTTGTCTCCTGTCTGATTTGTCCTTAATGTGTAATGTATGCATGTGAAATAGGGACCTTAGATTGTAAATTTCTTGAAAGAAGGGAATGATGTGAATGTAGAATATGTAAAGATATGTGTAAATTGTTGGTGCTATGTAAATATCTGTAATAAACAAATAATGACTATGTTGTGTGTATACATACCTACTGTATTTAACTTTGCTTTGTTTTTGTGCTGGCCACCATAAACCATCACAACCCAGTTTCTAAAATGTATAAGCTTACCATAACAAAGGGAACTCTATTGTCAAAGTTAGCTTATTCCAGTGAATTGTAGTGTCAACTAAGTCTGGGTTTGGTTATTTACACTTGTAGCACACCATAGATTAATTTTTTCATAAATGTATGTATATGTGTGTTAGCAAAAATGTGTTCCCCATAACTAAGATTACCAGATACATAACAAAAACAGCAACATTATCACTATCAACAACAGCAACAGAATGTACCTTTACAGGTACAGTAGATTGCAAAACCAGATGAAAGCAGTCCTAAAACTCTCAAAAGAGAACCAAAGGGCAGCCGTTCCTAAAATTATTTTTGATTGCCTGTCATGCTGGCTTATAACAAACGTGCTTATCAGGAAATTCACAGTAGACGTTCAAAGCTCCATGCCTGTTTTAGGCAACGTAAAATGAAAGCTAAAAAAGATACAAAATACTCACCCCTGCTTTCACCAGCTTAACTGATGGATCTCTGCTGTACTGACTAGAAACTGCTGTCCAAAGTAGTCAACACTTATGGAATAAGGGAGATCGATATCACAGATAGAATGGGAGAAAATATTTTCAATAATTCATAAAACATCTTTAGCGAGCAAATACCAAGAAAGAAACTACAAAATAGCAATGAGATGTTATTGGAGCCCAGTAGCGTTAAATAAAATAAATAGTGGACAAGCAGATATTTGTTGGAGATGTAAGGTCGAAAGGGGGACTACCGACCGCATTTGGTATAGTTGTTACTTGGTGAGAAGTTTCTGGGAAAAGGTTCACGAGATATATTGGAAAGTTTCAGGAGTAGAGAGGAATTAAAATATAGATATTTCCTTGCTATATTTAATTCCAGACACTATAAAGAGCATTGAGAAATATATTTTTCATCATATGACAACAGAAGCTAGAACAATAATAGCCCACAACTGGAGAGATAATAAAAGCCCAAATATAGTAGAATGGATATGTGAAATTAACAAAATAGAATATATGAAAAGACAGATTAGAGAAGAAGGATATATAAATAGCCAAATGCCAGCAATATGGCAAAAATGGGATGAATTTTGGCTCTCGGAAGGAATGAAACAATGTATATAAAGGGAAAATAAGGAGAAACACATAGGGGAAAGGTAAAAGAAGTGGAATATGGTAGAGAAATGAGGGGGAAGATGGGTGGGGGGATTTTTTTTATTTATTTTTTATGAATGGATGTGGAGGATGGTGGGAATAGGTGCGGATGAATGTTGAAGGGTAGTTTGTTTTAATGATAAAGTAACTCGTACTCATCAAGATTCAGTATATTGAATAATTTATGGGAACAGTGTATATTGTGAGTGAATCTTGTACAAATGTAAAAGTTTTATATTTGAGGAAAAAAAAGCTTAATAATAATTGAAAACACTTATGGAATACCAAAACACGTGTCCCCTACAATGCTCCATGGTTCCTTCTGCCAACTTCACTATCACTGCAGGCTATAGTAGTGATGGTGGATCTAGTGGATCAAACCAGAGGACACAGTAATGCTTCTGTAAGTGTGGCAGATTCTGGCGGTTCTCGGAGTCGTGGTTCCTGTTCATTACAGCAAAGATCGGCGCTGGCGGCCTGGGTGATAGAAAGGGTAAGTATTTGCTATGAATTTCTTTAATTTTTACTTTAGTGACAGTATTGTTTTATTGTTTTGAAGCTCAAGGTTTAACATTACAAGCAACTACAATTTGCATAATGAGAAGTCAGTAGTAGCTGCCTCGATTTTTGTTAGGAAAGCTATCTCCTAAGATAGCTATGCACATTGGTTCATTAACGGTGAGTGAACCATGATCTCAGATAACATTGGATAATATTTTCATCTGAGAAGGTGGTTGCAAGGTGGAAAGACTTGGTCAGATTGTTTACTCATCTTGGTTTATAGGTCAGAGATAGGTAACACAACACTCTCCTTTACTGCATATGAAACGACAACGGGCAAATCTCCTGGCAGGCAGTAAATCATATGAATGGCTGAAAAAAATCCTTTCCTTGTGGGTCAGAACATTTATTCCTAAACACACTCTATGTATGGTCACCTCAGAATAAGAAAAATGTGGTGTGCTGAGAAATGCGATGACACACACGGTAAAGACTTTCCAGTTAGAATAGGTCAAAATGTAGAAATGTGTTTGTGTAGATGTGGGAAAGTGAACAGTAAACATTTTCCTTGTGCTTTTATAGATTATTGTTCATTGTTTAAGCCTCAGTTATTCAGGTACAATGTGAGCGCCTCGGGTGGTTATATTATCTCATTGAAGCTGGATCAGCTGTTAATAACACAGACAGATCCAAAGTGTAAACAGGTTAGGCAAGTTTTTCCTGCTGTCTGACATGGGTGTGGGTGTTCATGTGTAAATAGTGCATGCTAAGCAGTATATAATAAAACAAACATTGCCATTCTGCTAATTCTTGTAGATAGAACAGGAACAAGAGCATTGAGGGAAATTGCAATATTGCTATCGGAAGAACGGCATCTGTGATAATCTGAACCATGTTCATTTTCGGCTTATAAAGGTTTCATACCTTTAGGCTAGTTCAGGTGACAGAATAGCAGTGGATAGTTTGTTGAGTTTAGAGATGACTAAGTGCTGCCTCTAGATGCAGCAACACTCTGGCGTAGAGTTACTTTAACTGGTGATCGGAGAATCTGGTGCAGCTGTTCATGGTAACCAATCAGTGTCTAACTTCAGATAAGCATTGACAATAAAACCTGGAAGCTGATTGGTTTCTATGCAGAGCAAGATTGTATCCAGCCTGCAGCTAGGGTCAGAGGTATATCCTCAATGTGAACCCCCTGTGCATTGTCGTCATCCTCATCATTGGCTGCTAGGACTGCCAGCGTCTTAGCAACCAATCACATGCTTGTCCCAGATCTTACAGGAGAACAGAACTTCCTCCGTTCAGACCTTCTGCTACAGCCACACTTTCCCAGGAGTAAGAGGGGACTCTGATGGGGACAATGATAAAAATTGTGACTCTGATGGGGACCCTGATGTAAGGGAGGCCTCCAATGTAAGGGGGATTCTGATGGGGTGGGGACTCAGATGTAAAGGGGGACTTTGAGGTGCAGACAGAATTTTATTTTGTTTGGCCTTTATTAAAGGCTAACGTTTATTTGTATTATTTTTGCTTTGTTTTACTAAAGTTATTTTTCCATTCTTCTGAATCATATCATGTGAATTACAAAAAAAGTCTCAAGAAAAACCTATTCATTCATTTAAATTTTATTAATTCAGTTATAAAACTATTTTTTTTTTTTTTGATCTTAGAAATATCTGTAATAAAATATATGACAGGGCCTATGTACTAAATACTTTGGAGGCCCCTGTTCTAAGGAATGGGAACCCAATGTGAATCTGAAGTATCCTAAAACATAAGACCTACTAATACAGGTCTTGTTATTAGCAATTATTGTATACTGACTGTTGGTGTAATATGTAATTTAGTGTCATCAATACTCATAATAAATACATCAGAGTGAAAACCAGGCAAGCTGGTAATTGGTTTATTCTCCTAAATACGTATGCTGTTAGAGATTAGGATCAAATGGCAAAGCAAAGAGGCAGGAGTCTCAGCACAACAGTCCAGGCAGTCTTTGAAAGTGTCAGTTGGCTTTTTTTTACTGACATGTATTCTTCAAATTAGTAACACAAAAGTCTTACCTCACAGGGGTACAGTAAACACAATAGAGCACTTCAGCCTTCTGGCCAACAGCTCCAAACATTTTTACGCAGACACATAACAGAAACTTCCCGCCCAGCAGGACTACTCTCATTTATTAGCCATCTGTCAGCAGAAACATCTAGACTGAAACCTTTACCTGAGGAAACACCCCACCTGGGTGTAACATACACCATAGTTCCCAACTGTCCCTTATTTAGAATCAAATCACTAAATTGCTCATTCCTCCTCAGTTGTGTCTCTTTTTGGTCTGATGTATTGATCTCTGTGAAAAAAAAAAACTATTTTATAACTACTATAAAAACTTTCACCCAACCTAGAAATCATTGCAATTGTGTGTCACTTGTTCTCCAGTTATAATCCTGAAAGATATGGTACACATAGACCTTTACTTGGCTGTGGACTGGAGAAACTCAGGAGACAGCCACATACTTGTATATGGGAATCAACTGTGTATATATGTCATCAGTAACAAAAAGATTCTGGATGTGACAACTATTGCAGGCTGTGGCCATCCAAATAAGTATGCATCTGGGGTGAGCAATGGTAAGTTAAACCTGAACTCCAGGAATTCAGCCACTTTTAAAAATGTGCCTGGATACATTGGTTAAAGTCCAATGAAGTGTATGCCACCTCCTGGACTTATCTCTTTTATGAACAGCTGTCAGTTTTACTGAGTGCCGGGAGTAAGGCAACATTAAGGTGGAACCAGGGCTTAGAGATGAGCCATACAGTGTGTGCAGCTGTGTAGCAAACATACAGATCCATTTTGAGAAATACTCTGTCCCATTTCGCTGCACACCGTATCTTCCAGAATGTAGCATTCAGAGGGTGACATCGCTAAACTTGTGTCCCACTCCACCAGTCCAGCCTCCCTCTGCCATCTCACTCCCAGTGACAGAAAGTTAACCCAATGTGCACTAAGCGGGAACCTCATGCGTGTGTAGTCTGCTGTCTCCACTGCAAGGGGTGCTCAAACACAGCGACAATGCAGAGGGAGAAGAAGTCATGAGGCACAAAGTTGCTCTATGGTTTCCTGAGTCATTGGGGCAGTGATCCGATTGGATGCTGGCCACCGATGTGACTTGGGTGTGGCAGAGTCTGTTTAAGATCCTGGCCCCTATGTTTGGTGTTCATTTTGCGAAGTGGCTAGGGAAAAGGCACCCGCCTGTCACGGAAAGTGATAGTGGCAGGGAAAGGTTCCTGATAAGTACGGACAGGCTAGGGACTCACAGTACTGGCACTGGACTGGATAGGCTGCATTCTTCCCACTGAAGACAGACGCTTTCGGTGCATCTTTATCTTCTGCCTCTCTACCTTGAACTGAACTGTGAGTGTTGCCCTAGCAGCGCTCTCTTGCTGGCGTTGTTTGTAGTTGGCAGTCTCTGCAATACAGTTTCTGAGTTTTGTCTGCAACTGGACTCTGTGTCCTTACTGCCATTGCCCTGATGCACCTACCCACCCGTACACTTTAACTCCTTCAACTCTCCCGCTCCAATGTGGCTCATGGTCTCTGTACTGAAGATTTGGTCACGGTTGCATTGGGGAACCGACTGCTATGGAGGGAGCCAAAGAATTGACCCTCTTGCTACCAGGTGACCATGCCTGGTACCACTCCTCACTGTCTGGCTGCTTTAATTTTCCCATCAGTTCATGGTTACCCATAGCAACTACATTCCTTGCAATAGTACCCCTTTACAATAACTTCAGAACAGGCTTTTAAACGCTTAATAACTTTACTTATAATGCTATAACATTACACTCCATTGTGCACATAGTCCTTCCCTAACTATCTAGTCCGAGGCTGCGCAACATTAGCCTTTTTTTTGTCAAGAGCAGTGGCAATCTTTGAAGCAAGTGTGCATGGAGCCTAAAAGGGGCACTAACCACAGCTTACAGCCACTGGCTGTCAAGGGAATCACATTACCAGAGTGGGCTGAGAATATGTACAGTAAGTCTATACATCTTTTTTACACAGGTTGGTCAGCCTAGGTGTTAGGAGGGGAGGCTGGAATTCTACTTTAAGGAGGAGAGGTTGGGGAGTGGTAAAAATGTTACAAAACGCACAAAGAGAGTGAAGATTCCCCATGCCACCCACCAAAAAGTAAGTATTCATATTCCTTAAAAGGTTATTCTTAAACTTTTGCCAGCTAGTGATAGGGTCACTTTAAATTGCTGCCTGTTCCAGTTAAGGCTGCCCAATCTACTGCAAAAGGGATAACTAGCTATGTTTTCCCCAAAGCCAAAAGTTTCCAATGCACCTTGGTTGACAATGTCTTGGTAAGCTTGCCCATGTGCCAGAAATTGTACAGTATCTCTCAAAAGTAAGTACACCCCTCACATTTTTGAAAATATTTTATTATATCTTTTCATGTGACAACACTGAAGAAATTACACTTTTCTACAATGTAAAGTAGTGAGTGTACAGCTTCTATAAGGCCTCGTACACACGAGCAGACAGATTTGTTCAAATCTGTCTGTCCGACAGATTTGAACAGATCTGTCTGCTGGGATTTTGGTTTGCTCGCGTGTACACACGAGCAAACCAAAATCCCCGCCAGCAGACAGCGCGCTGACGTGGCAGTGACGTTGACGCCACCACGTCACCGCACCAGGAAGTAAAACATTTCCGCGCATGCGTCGAAACCATTCGGCGCGTGTGCGAGAAGACATGTCTGCTGGTTAGCGTACTAACCAGCAGACATGTCGGGCGGACGGGTTTGCAGCCGACAGATTTCAAAGCATGCTTTGAAATCTGTCGGGTAGCCAAATCCGTCTGTTTGCCCGTACACACCATCGAATCTGTCTGCTGAAACGGCCCGTCAGACGGGTTTCAGCAGACAGATTTGATCGTGTGTACGCAGCCTAAGGCCTCGTACACACAAGGCAATTCATTTGTTCAAATCGGTCGGACCGACCGATTTGAACAAATCTGTCTGTTTTGGTTTTGGTTTGCTCGCGTGTACACACGAGCAAACCAAAATCCCCGGCGGCAGACGGCGCACTGACGTGGCGGTGATGTTGACGCCGCCACGTCACCGCACCAGGAAGTAAAACACTTCCGCGCATGCATCGAAATCATTTGGCGCGTGTGCGAGAAGACATGTCTGCTGGTTAGCGTACTAACCAGCAGACGTGTCGGACGGACGGGTTCCCAGCCGACAGATTGGTAAGCATGCTTTCAAATCTGTCGGCTGGCCAAATCCGTCTGCTCGCCCGTACACACAATCGAATCTGTCTGCTGGGACGGTCTAGCAAACCGTTTCCAGCAGACAGATTTGATCGTGTGTACGCAGCCTAAGAGTGTAAATTTGTTGTCCCCTCAAAATAACTCAACACAAAAGTGAGTACACCCCTAAGTGAAAATTTCCAAATAGTGTCCAATTAGCCAATTTCCTGTGACTTGTTGGTGTTACAAGTTCTTGGGTGTGAATGGGGAGCAGGTGTGTTAAATTTTGTGTTAGTGCTCTCACTCTCTCATAAATTGACGTATGAGTGCTGCCAGCATTGCTGCAGAGGTTGAAGGGTTGGGGGGTCAGCCTGTCAGTGCTCAGACCATACGCTGCACACTTCTTTGTCCCAGAAGGAAGCCTCTTCTAAAAAGGATGCACAAGAAAGCCCACAAACTGTTTGCTAAAAACAAGCAGACTAAGGACATGCATTACTGGAACCATGTCCTGTGGTCTGATGAGACCAAGATAAACTTATTTGGTTCAGATGGTGTCAAGCGTGTGTGGCGGCAACCAAGTGAGCAATACAAAGACACGTGTGTTTTGCCTACAGTCAAACATGGTGACGGGAGTATTATGGTTTGGGGCTGCATGAGTGCTGCCGGCACTGGAGGGCTACAGTTCATTAAGGGGACCATGAATGGCAACATGTACTGTGACATACTGAAGCAGAGCATGATCCCCGCCCTTCGGAGACCACTGTCTTGCTAAAGAAGCCGAGGGTAAAGGTGATGGATTGGCCAAGCATGTCTCAAGACCTAAACCCTATTGAGCATCTGTGGGACATCATCAAACAGATGGTGGAGGAGCGCAAGGTCTCTAATATCCACCAGCTTCGTAATGTCATCATGGAGGAGTGGAAGAGGACTCCATTGGCTACCTGTGAAGCTCGGAGGAACTCCATGTCCAAGAGGGTTAAGGCAGTGCTTGAAAATAATGGTGGCCACCCCAAATATTGGGTGCAATTTAGACATTTTCACTTAGGCGTGTACTCACTTTTGTTGCCAGAAGTTTAGCCATTAATGGCTGTGTGTAAAATTTACACTGTTATACAAGCTGTACACTCACTACTTTACATTGTAGCAAAGTGTCATTTCTTGAGTGTTGTCACATGGAAAGATATCAATATAAATGTGAGGGGTGTACACACTTTTGTAAAATAATGTATATGCTGCTCAGTTTCTCTGTATATTGAAAATTATAATCTTCAAGTGTGTATTGTAGAATTGCATACATGTTTTTTTTTTTCTAAAGGGTTTCTCTTTACAAATAGCTGGATGAAGCAGTGATGGAAATGGAAATATAAGGGGATATGAGTCACACTAAACCCTTTAACATCTGTTTAAAAGCTGTTTCATAGGCAAATATTTAAACACAGTGACTCATGTACATTTATGAAGCATAGAATCTGACATTCAGCAAACATTTTCTGTAGGTGAATCTTCCTGGTTTATGTGCTTCAAGTGGCAGTGATTGATTCTCCACCAGAGAACGTTTTGTGAAGGTCAGGTTCACTATTTTAAAGGCTTAGGCCGCGTACACACGAGGGGATATGTCCGCTGAAAACGGTCCGATGGACCGTTTCAGCAGACATCTCCGCTCGTGTGTATGGGCTAGCGGACAGATTTCTCCACCCGACAGATTTCAAAGCAAGCTTTGAAATCTATCCGGTGGGAATCTGTCCGCCCGACATGTCTGCTGGTTAGTACACTTACCAGCAGACATGTCGGCCCCCACCGCCGCCGCGCCGCTGCCGAATGGATTCGGCGCATGCGCGGAAGTGTTTTACTTCCTGGTGCGGTGACGTGGCGGTGACGCGGCGGCGTCAACGTCACCGCCGCGTCACCGCCACGTCACCGCGCCGTCCGGCGGCGGGGAATTTGATCCGATGGTGTGTACACGCCATCGGATCAAACTCCCGATCGGACATATCCGATGGAAATGGTCCGCGGACCGTTTTCATCGGATATGTCCGATCGTGTGTATGGGGCCATACAGTATGTGTGCAGGAAACTGTGAATGTAACGATAAGTTGTCTTTCATTTCACAATTTTGTAGGTAAAAGGCAAATAAGAAAATATACCAGCTGATATTTCTTATTAAGCAAAGGTGCATAGGTTATAGTAGTGTTTTAGCTAGGAAAGGACACATATTAGAAGAGACAAGAAGGCTTCGAACCCCGAGATTTAGACATGTAGGAAAAAGAAGTTTAGCCCATGGGGCTTTGGACAGCCAAAATATAAATATAACAATATAGTCTAGTAAAACATGATTTATTTGCTGATCGTCTATACCATACAGATAAAATATAATGACAATAAAAGAACCCCTTACGGATCAAGTGATACAATGCAGATCATACAATATAAGTACAGTTACATACAACATTGCATAAAAACTGCGTGGTGTGCGTGCCCCGACGCGTTTCGACCTGTGGAAGGTCTCTTCAGGGGGATGATTGATTCTACAAAAATATATATACATAACATAAGTTTGAGATCAAAAAGACATGTTTGAGTATATATCTGGGGGGTTCACCTTTCTTGCTCCCCCTCTCCCGGGGGGGGGGATACATCACGGTCCCATGGAGGGTTCCCGGCAAGGTGGGGGGGTGGTGTAGTGTTCACACCTGTCCTACCTGTCCAGCTGTGACTGAGTATTCCACTTCTCAGCCATTTGCAGGGCTCTACTTTGCCGGCGGCGTTCTGTGTTCATCCCCTTATGGCTGTGACGGGCGGCGCGTGCTTTAGGTGCCAGCGCGCGCTTCCTGCCATGACGTCATGCAGTTTGCAACGGGGATGACGACAGCGGTTGGCTCCCCCCGGCTCTCCTGAACGCCGAGGGAGCCGCACTTAGGTCGCTCATCTGAGCGGCCCCCACGTCACCATCTCTGTTGTCCATGGGGTAGCCTGAGACCTGCATATGTTAGCCCCCTTTTTTCTTTTGTTGCCACACCCATAGGCCTATATAAGAACACCTGAATGTGAATCAGTTGTTGATTCCAGGCAGCCTAGCACGGACGGTAGTTTGTATACTTCTTCCATAACAATTAGTAGTCCGTGTGCCTTTTGCATCTTTTGCAGCCCAGACTTTAATATTTAGCAACAAGCACTACCAACTTATTTCAGCAACCTACCTATATCCTGCCTTCCACCTTTCAGGTAACAGCACTTTTTCACTCACACACTTGTTAGTTGGTTATCCAACTATCACTTTTCCTTTCTTGATTTCTGACACCAGCCATCCCAGCCCTTTTGGTTGATGGTTTTGTTTTATTGTGCTTATTTTTTTTTCACTCCCACCATCACTCTATGTACCCACATAATTTTGATGGTTTACATCATGTCTATAATGCAATTGGCATTACACTCCCACACACCTTTATGCACTATTTATTAGATTAAAATAATATTCACTTATTATTTTTTCTTTTTTTAATTCTCTTCATCCATGGGGAACCTACATGCGAACTTATGTAGTACCCCAATATTTATTTATTTACATATTTTTTAGAATACAACATCTATTCTGACTCCGATTGTTGTGATAGCGATATATCCCTTGCTGAGACCTCTATGCCTGGCCTGTATAAGTAGATGTACTCACTGTGGACAATCCTTGTCAGATAGCTGAACTCGTCAATACCGATTCATTCAAAAGAGGTGTTTATTCTTTAACTTCAGGGGTTACAGCAGATAACAGGAACAGCAGATGAATGGTAATAGTATTGTGCGGTCAAAAGATGATGCCTTTCCCAAGTACCGTGCAGATACATGTGTGTCCTTGTACATGTGGCTTGCTTAGCTGAGAGAATGACACAGGAAGTACTACCCACAGGAAGTAGGGAGGGGCATACATAAACTGGAAAATGTGGTAACTAATGAGGAATTACAGAGAACATGTACATTGCAAGAAAGGCCACTAGATGGCAGCATAGGATAACACATAGATTTAGCTATGAGAAAATAGTTAAGCAAACCACACTAAATGAACTCTAATCTATATAACAATGCTAATATTAACTGAGGCTATGCATCTCATATTCTATGCCCATATTGGGGCAGCACACTCCCCGTCTGGCATGGTAATGCCACTATTTACCTAATACAACGGTAGTTATGCAAATAAACAACAGCGCAATTTGCTTGATGTCTTGAAAACCTGAAAGACATAATGGAGAACATGCATATAATGCAACAACAACTATAATACAAAGCTTCAAGTTGTGACAACTAAAGTCCCAGATACTTCCTTCTCGAAGTCGCAGGTAGGATCCAACAGCATACCCAAGTAAGTTCAGTCTCCAAACGGCAAGAGCAAAATGAGTTCCGTGATAGGTCTGATGAAAGTCTTTACAGTCCCTTGTCTTGAAACTTTCACCTCTTCATGGTAGTGCCGTCTGAGCAAAGTGGTGATGTGATGGCGAGCAGGTATAATGAGAGGATTCTGTTCTTGCTCACTGAACTTAGCCTTGTTTAAGCGTCCACCAACCCTTAACGTGCCATCATTGTCAATGAATGGGTTCAGGTTAGCAATTGGACTGTTTTTTGGAATGTCCCCCTTGTCACGGATACGTCTGATTTCTGAGCCAAAGACATCCTGTTGTACACTGCGTATTACGATCAGTTCAGCTTCAGCAATGTCTTTTGCAGAAAGAAGCTTTTGGCACATGTGCCAACCTTGACAGTGAGCATCTGTGGGCTTCGTGTGAAAGCAGCGTGCAACATGAACTAACCTTGCGGTGGTGCGTACCAGCCTTGTCCACTTGGAGAAACGTTCAAAACGTTGACAGCCCAAGGCACGTCTTTGTTCAGTTCTGGTGACAAGGGTTTTAACTTCAGGACGAACCTCTGGATCTTTGTCGGGTTCTAGAAGACTGAAGACATCAGCCGTGGTTTCTTCTGGATCAGCCAGCAAGAATTCAGGACCTTTTAACCAAGAAGAATTTACAAAGGCACTCGCAGACACTGGCCTGGTGCCATGGTCTGCAGGATTAATTTCAGATGGAACATAATGCCATTGTTCAGGTTTAGATGATTTTCTTATTCTTTCTACACGGTTGCTGACATAGACATAGAAACGTTTAGTCTGGTTGTATATGTAGCCCAGAACAACCTTGCTGTCTGTGTAGAATTTGATGTCATCTATCTGAATGTCTAGCTCATGCAGTATGAAATCTGCAATTTCTACAGCTAGCACAGTCCCACAAAGTTCAAGCCTGGGAATTGTGTGTTCAGGCTTGGGTGCTAACTTAGCTTTCCCAAACAGAAACCCTACATGGGTTAGATTAGCTGAATCTCTCACCTTGAGGTAGGCAACGGCCGCTATGGCCTCAGTAGATGCATCTGAGAAGATGTGAAGCTCTTTCCTCTGACTGGTAGCAAGGGAAGTTGGAGTGTAACAGCGTGGTATACAGATTCCATCTAAGGCATGTAACGATTGTTTCCAGGACTCCCACTTTGAAAGTTTGTCTATCGGTAGTGGAGCATCCCAATCTTTGATAGTCTCTGAGAGCTGCCTAAGTATGGATTTACCTTGTATGGTGATGGGGGCCACAAATCCCACTGGATCGTATAGGCTGTTCACCACTGACAGAACTCCACGCTTGGTAAATGGCTTGTCTGCAGAGCTGGCTTGAAAACCGAAGGTGTCTTTTAATAAGTCCCACCAAAGGCCCAGACTTCTCTGCACAGGTGGCATGTCCATCCCCAGATTTAAGTCTTTAAACCCTGTGGCATGATCGCCAGGTCGAAAGGCTTTCATAACAGCAACACTGTTTGAGGCAATCTTGTGTAGTCTGAGGTTAGCCTCAGAAAGCATACCTTGTGTCCTTTGGAGCAGGTCTATGGCTTCTTCCGCTGTAGGTAAAGATTTAAGTCCGTCGTCCACATAGAAGTCTCTCTCGACGAAATGTCGAGCATCTGCACCATACTCCTGTTCTCCATCAAGAGCAGTCCTTCGTAAACCGTATGTTGCAACGGCAGGTGAGGGGCTATTTCCAAAAACATGAACCTTCATGCGGTATTCAATCATCTCATTGTCCATGTTGTTGTCACGGTGCCACAGAAACCTTAGGAAGTTCCTATGGTCTTCTCGTACAATAAAGCAATGAAACATTTGTTCAATGTCAGCAGTTATGGCAACTGGCTCTCTTCTGAACCTCATGAGTACACCTACAAGGTTGTTGGTTAGGTTAGGGCCAGTGAGAAGAATATCGTTCAGGGATACGCCCTGATGCTTGGCACTGGAGTCGAACACTACCCTGATTTGTTTTGGCTTACGTGGATGGTACACTCCGAAGAAAGGTAGGTACCAGGACTCATCGTGTATTTGAAGAGGTGGAGCTGGCTCAGCGTGCTCATTGTCAAAGATCCTCTTCATAAAGGTAATGAAATGGTCCTTCATTTCAGGCCTGTTCTTTAGTGTTTGTTGAAGTGAGTTGAATCTGGATAAAGCATGTTCACGATTGTTTGGCAGTTTGACCTTTGCAGCACGAAGAGGCAATGGTGCAACCCAGCTGTTGGACTCATCCTTGAAGAATTCTTTGTCCATTATTTTGATGAACTCTCTGTCTTCAACTGACAAGGCTATTTTGTTGTCGTCACTTGTGGTACAAAACACTGTGGTACCTAGGTTGTCGTCACAGAGGATAGGAGTGACATCAGGTACTTGGATGATGTCAAGAGGCTTCTCCTTTACTTCATAATGGTGAGGGCACTCTTTGAAGTGGGATGCACGTCCATTTCCTAACATGTAAGTTTTGAAGGAGTGGATCTCAGATGACGTACACATTCTATCCAAGCATACATCGCCCACTATTACCCAGCCTAGATCAAGTCTTTGTGCATAAGGGGCATCCTCAGGTCCATCACACTGCTCACGTACCTTATGTACTCTGAGAATGTCTCTTCCTAGCAAAACTAAGATTTCAGCATTCATGTCCATTGCGGGAATCTCATCAACAAGGTGCCTTAAGTGAGGATGGTGATATGCAGCCTCTGGAGTAGGAATCTCTTCTCGTTCGTCTGGTATCTGGTCACACTCAACTAATGTTGGTAGGAGTATGCCATCTTTCCCTTCGATATGAGACACCATGAACCCATCGACCCTTCTGCCGAAAGTCTCTACGCGACCAGAACAGGTTCTGAGAGTATACGGTGTGGCATGACCCTCAATGCCAAAGATCTCAAAGAATTTAGGCTTGACCAGGGATCTGTTGCTCTGTTCATCTATTATGGCATACATCCTGGCAGCTTTTTCAGGTTGATCCTCTGGGTATACCTTAACAAGGCATATCTTGGCACAGCACCTGTGATCTAAACCTCCTCCACAGACTTCTGTGCATGAAGAAGAAACATTCTCCTTGGCTAGAGCGTGGCTTTGTTGCTCCCTGCCATGATTTGAGAGAGGGGTGGAGGTAGGTAGCTGCTGTGGGATGTCTGTAAGTGGAGAAGGATGCATAGCTGTCACATGTCTTTCGCTACTGCATTCTGTGCACTTGATGACAACTTTACAGTCCTTGGCAAAATGACTATAAGAAGCACAGCACCTGTAGCATACTCCAAGTTTCTGGAGAATCTCCCTGCGCTCTTGTAAAGTCTTTGCTCTCAGCTCCCGGCATTTCTTAAGAGGGTGAGGCTTCTTGTGAATAGGGCACTGACGATTAGGATCTTTATCTCTACCACCCAAATCACTCTGGTATGCATGAGAGGACACAGGTGGTGAGATGTCTGTCCTTTTAACAGATATTGCTCTATGAAAGTCTCTGCGTTTAGCTGCTGTGTTATCATACCTTGGTGATGGTGATGATGATGATGAGGCAGGTAAGTTGGGTTCACTGAAGCTGAAGCTGGGATCATTTCTCATCCAGGCTTGTTCACTGATGAACCTGCAAAAATATGAGAATGGAGGAAAGGCTACGTCATAGTCTCTTTTGTACCTTGAGCCCTGCTGCGCCCATCTCTCTTGCAGGCCGTATGGCAGTTTAGACACCACTGGATTGACACCATGAGCAGTGTCCAGGAAGCTTAGTCCAGGTAGACGTGGGTCTGACTTTGCCAACTCTAACTCCATGAGGAGGTCACTTAGATCTTGGAGCTTGCGATAGTCTTTGTTCCCTATTTTTGGGAAGTTTTGCAGTCTCTTGAATAGAGCGCTTTCTATGGCTTCTGAGCTACCATAGGCTTGCTCAAGTCTTGCCCATGCAGCAACAAGACCTGCATCTGGGTGGTCAACATGTACTGTCCTCAGTCTTTTAACACGATTTGCAGATTCTGGCCCCAGCGACTTTATGAGATAATCAAGTTCCTGCTTGGCAGTAAGGTTGAAATCAGCAATAGCAGCCTTGAAGGTTGATCTCCAGGCCCTGTAGCTTTCTGGACAGTCATCAAACCTTGAGAGGCTAGTGTTAATGAGCTCACGGTGTGCCATATATCTGGCGAAGTCATTCAAGTCTGATCTCTCACTCTTTGGTGCCAAAGTAACTTGTGGAACCCCTTGGGTGTGAAAGTTCTCTGGTGAAGAAGGGTGAGGTTTACCAGGATAAAATGATGTTGCATGAGCGCTTAACTTTGGTGTAGTCTCTAAGGCTTCTGCTGGCTGTGGCTGCGGCTTGTCGCTGGAAGTCACCTTGTTGTTGGCAGGAGTCGATGTGGTTTGCTGCGTAGATGCACTTGTGTTGTGGACTTGAGGAGGCTCAGGCATTTGGAGCTGAGAGGTCACTGTATTGAGAGTCAGAACAGTGTTGTTAGTAGGAGGTATAGGAGATGACTCTGTAACTTTGTAAGCATTATGCTTTAGCACATATTCACTGGTGCGTTCAATTGGATCTTCTAGTTCTGCTGGGATAAGACAGTCTGAATTAGTACTTTGACCCATTGCTTGTTCAAGGACTTTCAGCCTTGCTAGGGCACCTGCTTCCTCTTTCTCTATTTGCAGAATCTTTATTTGGGATTCCATCTCTGCTTGGCGAGTTTTGCTCTGGGCTTCCATCTCTGCCTGGCGAGTTTTGCTCTGAGCTTCCATCTCTGCTTCTTTCTTAGCAAGGGAGCTTTGCGCTTTTCTGGATTCAGCATCAGCGCGGGCCTCTATTAGCTTGTCGCTTAATGTTGAACTTCTGGAGCGAGAGGATCTAGAAGAACGTGCAGTGTGCTTGGTTGATATTGATCTGTGAGATCTGGTCTCTTGCAGTTGAGCAATGCGGAGTTCTGCCTTACACTGAGCATTTTGCACTAAGAGATCCCTTTGTTGGTTCAGTGCATCAGTATTGGTCAGTTCTGCTGAAAAGTCCTCTATATTACAGTCTTGCAAGAAGGCAGTGTATTTTGCAGACAGCCGCTGGTAATGTTCATACGCAGCAGATAGGCGATCTATAGAGTCTCTTAATTCAGCTGGTTGATCATTAAAGTGTGGCAAAACTGACATGCAGTGTGAAGTTTTGTCCCAGAGGTCTGACAGCTTGCTGGAGAACTCATCTCTAGTGTATTCATAGTTTTCTCTGAGTTTCTGTGTTGGTTTTATTGTACGCTTGGGTCTTACACTCTGTTCAGCAATATCTGCAGAGTCTGCTCCCTGTACGTCTGCGGGTTCAGAGGCATGATGAATCTGCGTTGGTTCAGCCATAAAGGAGTGTTCAGAGCCTTGTCTAGACATTTCTCACGGTTTTGTAAAAAATGGTACTGTCTCTTTAAGAAGACGAACAGCAGCTTAGACAGGTGGGGTAACACAGTTCAATTTAACAGCTTTCAACATTCACATGAAGCACAGTAAGCTTGTGCGACAATGTGCTTTTCACAAGATGGCGGCTGGCACTGAGCTTGATTGTAGATTAGGCACACACATATACACAGCAGGCTGTAAGAATTCTATGCATCTTTTGACTATTCTGACTCCGATTGTTGTGATAGCGATATATCCCTTGCTGAGACCTCTATGCCTGGCCTGTATAAGTAGATGTACTCACTGTGGACAATCCTTGTCAGATAGCTGAACTCGTCAATACCGATTCATTCAAAAGAGGTGTTTATTCTTTAACTTCAGGGGTTACAGCAGATAACAGGAACAGCAGATGAATGGTAATAGTATTGTGCGGTCAAAAGATGATGCCTTTCCCAAGTACCGTGCAGATACATGTGTGTCCTTGTACATGTGGCTTGCTTAGCTGAGAGAATGACACAGGAAGTACTACCCACAGGAAGTAGGGAGGGGCATACATAAACTGGAAAATGTGGTAACTAATGAGGAATTACAGAGAACATGTACATTGCAAGAAAGGCCACTAGATGGCAGCATAGGATAACACATAGATTTAGCTATGAGAAAATAGTTAAGCAAACCACACTAAATGAACTCTAATCTATATAACAATGCTAATATTAACTGAGGCTATGCATCTCATATTCTATGCCCATATTGGGGCAGCACAACATCATTGATCATACTCATTGATCTAATACCCTAATGGGTTTTCAATGTCTAGATCCTATTCATTTTCTTAGACATGTTAGAACTATACTGCCAGTCCGTTTCTTATACACTATTATGCCTTACCTATATATACATTTTAGACCTCAGCACAACTTGCTATGATTTAATACTATGAATCTTTTTGGGAATATATGGCTAACCCATGGGGTGCTTATTGCAGGTATTGGCTCCCCAGGTCGTCAGAGGACGTTCAGCCGTGCGGCTCTTTGTAACCCACCTGTGGGCAATGTTCTTCCTTCTTCTCCCCTCCGGGTTTCTGGAGGGCTCTCGTATGGGGCTCCCTTCGTTTTTCCCAACGGGTCTGTACAATTTTGACAGAACACTTATTTGACAACGGTAACCTCCTGTTCGGGTCTTTTTATGTGATATATACTCAAACATGTCTTTTTGATCTCAAACCTATGTTATGTATATATATTTTTGTAGAATCAATCATCCCCCTGAAGAGACCTTCCACAGGTCGAAATGCGGCGGGGCACGCACACCACGCAGTTTTTATGCAATGTTGTATGTAACTGTACTTATATTGTATGATCTGCATTGTATCACTTGATCCGTAAGGGGTTCTTTTATTGTCATTATATTTTATCTGTATGGTATAGACCAGCCATTCTCAACCAGGGTTCCGTGGAACCCTAGGGTTCCTCCAGAGGTGGCTAGGGGTTCCTTGAGCTGTGGCTGATTTACCTTCTGTTTGATGGTGCCTACATAGTTCTGAGCCAATTCCACTTGAAGGAGCCAGTGGTATTACACCAATGATCTTCATAGTTCTCTGTAAGGGGGGCATTCTTGCCACTACTGTAAAAAAGGGCATTCTTCTTACTGACCACCAAAGTAAGGGGCATTGTTCCCACTGACCCCCAATGAATGTGTTTTATCAGGGGTTCCCCGAGACCTGAAAATTATTTTTAGGGTTCCCCAGCAGTAAAAAGGTTGAGAAAGGCTGGTATAGACGATCAGCAAATAAATCATGTTTTACTAGACTATATTGTTATATTTATTTTTGAGCTGTCCAAAGCCCCATGGGGTAAACTTCTTTTTCCTACAGGTTATAGTAGTGTTGTGCCTAATTCGTGTTCAATAAGCCAAATTAACTCAGTTTGAAATATGCATATTTTACTGTTCTTTTGCTTCATTTGAATAAAAATATATATATATTTTATTTTCAGTGGCAGTTGCAAATCTATAAAAAATGTTTTTTAGTTTTCACTCTATTTTCCCTTTTTGTTTGATTTCGTGATTTTTCTTTTTCTGTATTCCTTTTCCGGATTACAGCTTCATGTTACACTTGAGTCCCTTTTGCAGAAATTCTTTGGTGGAGTAAAGAGACCCAATGATGAAAGCAGTGGTTTGATATTGGCAAGATTTTTTCCCTCCTGAAGAAGACACACTTGGGCGCAACGTGTCAATACCACCTCCTTTTTGGGTTCTGTTGACTGTACGATACATTTTGGCAGCACTGTATACATGTTTTTAGAATGTATTTTATATTTTTCTCTATGGAATAAGAAAATTTACTTTTTTTTATTATCTTTATTTGTGTTGATTATTGTTAGCACCTTTGTCAAAATCCCCCACTCCTATATTTCCCTTATATGGGAAACTCTATATATTACTATTACCCTATATTATATATATACCCTATATATTACAATTTTTTTCCTCACTGCCAAAGTGTACCTTTTTAATGAAAGGTATACATTGATCTGAGTGGTTGCCATTTTTATCTTTGGATTTATGCAGACTGTGGACACTTTGGGCCAGATTCACATAGAATTACATTATTGTAGCGTTTCCCAAATACACTACGCCGCCGTATTTTACCTGGCTCTACGTGGAATCCAGGTAGATTTTGTCCAGTAAACGACGGCGGCGTAGTGTATTTCTCCCGGCGCAATCCATCTACGCGAGTAGGGGGCGTGAAGCATTTAAAATAGGCGCGTTCCCACGGCGATCGAACTGCGCATGCTCCGTTCCCAAATTTCCCGCCGTGCATTGCGCGAAATCACATTGTTACGTCGTAGTAGCGTCGTTTACGTACATTCCTATTCCCGAACGAGTTACGTAAAAAAAAAAAAAAACAATTAAATTAGACGCGGGAACGACGGCCATACTTAACATGGGTTACGCACTGTTAGACCAGCAAAAAGCTGCTCTAACATTACGTAGCCAAAAAATGACGTAGGCGATTGCGAAGGACACTAGTACCTTCGTGGATCGCCGTAAAAACTAATTTGCATACCCCGACGGTGAAAACGCCGCGGACTACACCCAGCGGCCGCAAAAATATCGCAACGTAGATCCGAAGGCTTACGAAGACGTAAGCCTCTCGGATCGAAGCCCGAAGCCGCCGTATCATGGTTTGAGGATTCAAACTAGTGATACGGCGCGCAAAATTTGAAATTACTCCTGTCTAACACCAGTTAGACAGGCGTAATCGCTCTCTGAATCTGGGCCTTTAGGTCTTTAGCTGCCATTGAATTCGTTTTTTTGGGCTAAATTTAGACTTGTGTTTGGATAACTTTTTAGATGTGTGACACATGCTGAGAAAGCAATATCACACCTTCTGACTTCCCATTTTAACCCCATAAATGCCACACCAATGTCCCACAACCAAGCGCATTGCATGCAGTTGTGGTGCATGTCCCTATTCACTTGAATGGGTCACGTTCGGTGCTGATACTACCCTCCGAATGTGACAGGAGCAATCATTTTTGCATTTTTGCATAGCAATTGCAACATGTTAACACACACATCTGCTGACCTTTCAGCTTAAAAGGGGGGGGGGGGTGGTAGTTGGGGGGGAACTAAAAACAAGGCTCAACTGCACATTATTAACACCCTCAACTGCAAACCTAAATGAGGAATGGACTACCTCCAAACAATATTTGTTCTTAATTTGTTTATTGCTTTTATATATATATATATATATATATATATATATATATATATATATAAGAGCTTTGAAAATTTGGAACCACACTTTGCAGAGGTTACTTGGTGTGGCATTGTGGATTTACATATACTGTATTTGCAAATGTAGACAATAAAATCTCTGCATTTATTGTGAGTTGTTGAAATGGTTTAAACTTTTTTTTTGTGCTGACCAGCTGCTAAGTGTGCTGGCTGGGGCACATATTAAGGTAGCCAAAAACCTTAAAATTCTGTCTCACACAGTCTCATGTGCTTCTAATATTAGCTGGCGAAGAAAAGATCGCTAATCTGATATATATATATTTTACCTCCAGTTTATGATTGGCGAGATGATGAAGAATGTTTAGAGAAAATAAAACAAAGGTGTCAACTTCAGCAATATCAGCAGATGGCAGGGTCAGGTAACAGATAACTGATACACCTCAAAAAGAGTTTTTTTTAAATGCATGGGGACAGGTGGTTTTTTTAAAAAAAAAACAGATGGCAGCTTGAGCAACAAATCAGGTTATCTGATCCATAATGTAACTAAGTAGCAGTATTTGGTTTTGGATAGATAATGGATATCGTATTCATAAAAACAAAATGTGGATCATCACACCTACTGAACCACAAAATCTATCAAATATCTGTCACACACTACTGGTCTTTTTTCATTCAACTTAGCGAGGTGAACAAAAAAAACAAACCCTGACAGCTCAGGTGGAGCTGCTATACTAACTATCTGATGTTAGTACAGATATCTTCTCTGCTGTGCCATTATGTTCTGACAGGAGGAACACCCCCCCTCCTACCAGAGCACACTGGTCAGCTCTCTCAGTCATTGGCTGAGAGTGCTGATCGGATGCCGATCTGCAGACCATTTTTGGGTCAAGCCCCTTCGACCCTTTGAGAAGGCAGGCCTTTTTATTGAACCTGCGATGCTGTCCGATATTTGCCCTGTGTGTACTAGGCTTTAGTTCAAAGTTTTAGTTTTTAATTAAATTAACCACTTCAGTACTGACCACTTTCACCCCCTTCCTGTACAGGCAAAGTTTCAGCGTACAGTGCTGTTGCACTTTGAATGACCATTATGCGCTCTGTACCCATATGGACTTTTTATAAAAAAGAATTCACACAAATAGAGCTTTCTTCTGGTGCACTTTGAATGACCATTACACGCTCATTCTACTCTGTACCTATATGTATTTTTTATAAAAAAAAATTCACACAAATAGAGCTTTCTTCTGGTGCACTTTGAATGACCATTACACGCTTATTCAACTCTGTACCCATATGGATTTTTTATATAAAAAAAAAATTCACACAAATAGAGCTTTCTTCTGGTGTTATTACATCACCCCTGGGTTTTTTTTTTTTTTTGCTAAATAAACAAAAAAAGACTGAAAGTTTTGTTTCTGATAAAAAAATTTGCAAATAAATCATCTTTCTTTATTAATTTAGGCCAACAATTATACTGCTACATTTATTTGGGGGAAAATACCAAAAATCAGTGTATATTATTTAGTCTGTAGAAAAGTTAGAGAGTTCCCAAACTATGATATACAGTATACAGTATATCTGAAAACCAGCCCTGTTGAACTGACTCATATCTTGAAACCCAAAAATTCCAGGACAGTACAAATATCCCCTAAATGACCCATTTTTGGAAAGTAGACATTCCAAGGTATGTAGTAAGAGCATGGCAAGTTTTTAGAAGTTGTACTTTTTTTTTTTTACAATTTTTTGGAAATTTAGAAATTTTAAAAGGTTTTTTTTTTTTTTTTACAATTTCCTTTTTTTAACATGTTGCCACTAGGGATGAGCGTATGTTCGACTCGAACATTGTATGTTTGATCGTTCGTCGAAATATGAAAAAAACGAGTCGTTCGCACCAAATTCGAGTGACACGGCCCATAATTCACTGAGGCATTGCGCGCTGATGATTGGCCAAGCATGTACTATGACTCACATGCTTGGCCAATCACAGTGCCGTCAGTACAGAGAGCCGTGGCTCAGGGCTTTAGTACATGCCCCACACTATAAAAGGCCGCCTGCAGCCCCGTGTAGCGTGTTGCGGCGCTGGTTAGATATAAGTCACAGAGAGAGAGAGTGTCTTTTTTTTTTCTAGCTAGATAGAGCAGGCAGGCTAGTCAGTTAAATTTACAGTGTGTAGAGGATATATATGCATCCGAGGTGTTGTACATATATTTATACACGATTGAAGGATTCCCCCAGGGGAGGGGCTTTATAGGCAGCAATAGTAAGCGTATATATAGTAGTACCAAAAACAAGAAATTATTTTATGAAAATCAATAAATATTTAATTATATAGAAAAAAGATCATACAATATGACATAATATAACACTTAACAAGTCATAGAGTTGCAAAAAATTTTGAAACTGATCCACATAAGTAAACTCTACAAGGCCCTACGCGTTTCGGGGTTTTCCCTTCTTCGGGGGCCGGAGTCTGTGTGGAAACAAATTAGGTTGCATCAGGTTTACATAAACATAGCATCAAAAATATATGACTTTAACAATCGCGTCAGATTTTAATACAGCAAGCATAATAAGTAAAAGATAGACAGAAAAACATACCAGTCAAGAGATGGCAACTCAATAAAAACACAGGGTAAAAAAGTCCATGGTGAAAAATTCCTGAAGGGATGGTATACAGGAGTTGGGGGGCAGGCACCGTGCATCCAAGGGAAGCAAACCCCAAGCCAAAAACTGCCAAGCTTAGGAAAGTTGTATAATTCCTAAAATGAAGGACACAATGCAAAAAAGATATATATATCTATGCAAAGTAAAAAATAAAATATAATAAATATAATGGTTCTAGTATATATGTATGTGTCATATCAATTTGTGTCAAGGTCTTAAATAATTGTAAGTTATATACCTGACAACAGGGAGTAACCCATAAGAATGGCCAGCAGGGGTCAGCGGAAGGCACAGCACAATAGATTGTCTCCCTATCCAAAGGAGGTAGTACTTGAAAATGGCCAGAGGGGGTCAGTGAGAAGCACAACACAAGGAGGCTGAAAACGAAGGAAATTTGAAAAAATATAAATAAAACAATTCCTAGGTATGGAGATAAGCAAGGAAGCAAAGGAGTATTGGAGAAGGGAAGGCTGACAGGAACAGACCGTCAGCCAGTGATGTACCTTTTAAATGGATGTGTAGAACCATCGCCGTCAGCCAAGTCAGCCATTCCCATGAGATGGCTGTGTATAAATAGGCAAGGGAGGGGGAGTGGTCACAGGAAGTAGTAAGAGGTATGAAATATCACATGACCAATGATAGTCACATGGGCGGAAGTGTTATGGCAACTGTCAGCAAAGGACGTCCGAGGAATTGGAAAAAAAAAAAAAAAAAAAAAAGAAAGAATCATATGTTAGAGCTGTGCTGCTGGGGATGAAAAAAGGGGTGTGGATTTAAGTTCCCTTACTGGCAAATTTGAGTATCGCTTAAATGAAGGCAGTGGGCAATGAAGGGGTACAGAGAGCAAGCCCGGAGAGGGGAAAAAGTCTAGCAAAGTCCCCTGTCCGAGCAAAATCCCTGTCCAGCGCAAAAATTGACCCAACAATCACAGGGCACATAGTGCCGTGTGACTGGGCCAAAAAAGGGGGCCGCCAACTGAAGGTGGCGGCCTGGGTGCGCCGTGCTTCCCAAGAGGATGAAGGTGCCGGACTCCCCAAGTCAAACCAGGCAAAAAAAAAAAAAAAAAAAAAAAAAAAAAAAAAAAGAACCCTGTGTAATTATAACGAGGAGGCATCTCATATAGAAAAACATGATACCTGAATCTTGTTTGTCCAAGGGAACAAGCAAGAAGGCTTCAAGAGAAGCAAGAGAAAAGCAAGAGAAAAGCACAAACACAACAATGAATACAAGAATGACAACAAAACCAAAGCACGTCTAGAAAGCGGGTTATGAAGATAAATAATATGTACAGCAGACAAATATAATTATCATTGTAAACATATGTAACAAAGATGACTGCAACCACCTCACTCTTTTTCACAACCACCCGAAGAGAACCCTTCTAAGAAGGGTCTAAAACTAATCTGTTCGTTTAGACCAGGAAAACTAGTCGCTTCAAGGTCTATGATCCATCGGGTTTCGCGTTGTAATAGGGTTTTGTTCCAGTCACCCCCTCGAGGATTGGGGTGAATCCTATCTAGGATGAGGAATTTAACCCCTGAAAATTGCCCATTGTGATGGAGCAAAATGTGGCGTCCTAGGGGCATATCAGGATTTGCTGAACGCATATTACTGATATGTCGGGCAGCCCGTTTAAAAAAAGGCAGTTTGGTCTTGCCCACATAGAACCTGTTGCATGAGCAAGTGAGTAGATATACTACCCCAGGGGTCTTGCAATTTGCAAAATGGCGTGATCTAAAGGGTCGCCCATTTGGTAGCAGGGCTTCTGGGTCAATGTTGATATATCGACAAATCGAGCAACCACCACATGTGTATGTGCCCTTTCTTTTACAGGGATCTTTCCTGAAGTCTCCCTTAAATTCACTCGTGACTAGTTGGTCCCTGAGGGAGGAAGCCCGTCGATACGTAATAGCTGGTTCTTTGGTGACAAAAGGTCCCAAATTGGGATCAAAAGAAAGTAGATGCCAATATTTTTTAAGGATACCTCTAGTTTGTTGGTGTTGCATGTGATATTTGGTAATTAGTCGTAGAGTATTTCCATCTCTAGTCGACTGTTTTTTTGGTTGGGAGAGTAAGTCTTGTCTAATATGCGCATTGGCACGTTGGAAAGACTTTTTGAGGCATTTCTTAGAGTACCCTCTCAAAAGCAGTCTTTCTCTTAGTGCTGCCGCCTCCAACAGGAATACTTCCTGATTGGAGCAGTTGCGCTTAAGACGTAAGTACTGGCTATACGGTATGGACCTTATTAGAGGTAAAGGGTGGGCACTAGTAGCATGCAATATTGTATTGCCCGCTGTAGGTTTTCTATGAAGCCCTGTGGAGATACTGCCATCCACGGTTTTTCGTAGGATTACATCCAAAAAGGCAATCTGGGTGTCACTTGATGTCATTGTGAATTTTAAGTTCCAGTCGTTGTTGTTCATAATAGACATAAAACTTTGCAATTCATCAATGGTCCCTTCCCATATCACTAGGACATCATCTATGTATCTAAACCAAGCCGACACTAGATGGATGAACGGTTGTATAGATGTACTGGTCAAGAAAGACTTCTCCCACTCCCCCAGGTACAGGTTGGCATACGATGGGGCACAAGATGTCCCCATCGCAACCCCCTGCACCTGGAGGAAATGGGAGCCGTCAAACGAAAACACATTATGGTGGAGAATAAATTCCAAAGCCATTATCAGAAATTCCCCAAGTTTGGGATCAGCTTTAAAAATGGGTAGAAGGATATTGCGAATAGCAGCCAAGCCTAGGGAGTGAGGGATGGAGCTGTAGAGGGCCTCTACGTCAATGGCTACTAGCAACGTATTGGAAGAAGTATGGAGGTGCTCGACTTTTTGCAGTAGGTGAATAGTGTCTTTTATAAAAGACGAAAGACGTTCCACGAATGGCTTCAAATATGAATCCACATATATACTGAGGTTCTCAGTTATGGCACCGTTGCCCGAAACGATTGGTCGACCGGGTGGATCAGTCATATGCTTATGAATTTTGGGAAGACAATAGAAGGTTGGAATTCTTGGGTACTTAATACGGAGGAATTCCCAAGTGTCACGATTAATGACCCCGTGAGAAAAAGCCCCGTCAACCAAAGCATAAAACTCAACTTCAAATTTGCTGACAGCAGTTTTCGAAATAGGTAAGTACCAATCTTTATTGGAAAGAATTTTCAAGCACATGGATTTATATTGTTGGTTAGTCAAAATGACAATATTACCCCCTTTGTCGGATGGCTTAATAGTTAATGAATGACAGTCTTTCAATTTTTCCAAAGCATTGTTTTTCTGACGGATGGAGTGAATGGTACTTCGTGAATGATGAAGCTTTTTGATTTCAGCAGTGGTAAGTGCTACAAACGCAGCCAGATTGGAGTTGGTTTGTAACGGTGGAAACTTGTCCGATTTATTTTTTAGAAGGTTGGCCGGTGTTTCTGGGGTGCCCTCCGTATCCAATTCAAATGACATTTCTTCCAGATCATTCATTACATTAGGGTCAGAGATGTCAGCTTCGCCACACAGTGACAGAAGCAGATCCATATCTTCCTTATGTTGTTGCATAGTCCTATACGTGGAGTCGTTCTTTGGTTTAGAGTAAAGGCTTTTTAATAGGAGTTTCCTAGCAAATAGGTTGATATCTTTAATCAATTCAAATGTATCCAGATGAGCTTCGGGACAAAAGGTGAGACCCTTGGCTAATAAGGTCTTCTCGTCTGATGACAGTACATAGTCAGAAAGATTTATGATGTCAAGTCCCTGAGTTGTACCTGATTGATCGTCAGGTACACAATCGTCCCTTAAGGTATTGTCGATATGTGTGTGACCTGGGGAAAAAACCCAGTATCAATGGTTTCTTTAAGATTGGGTCTTAAACCTTCATGAGTAGTTTGTGTATTGAGTGAGTGAGGGGTCGCAAAGACAGAAAATAATTCGGTCGGTTGTGTGGATTGTTGGTTGGATCTATCAGAACCACCCAATGTATTGGTGAGACCTGATTGTTGTACTAGACGTTTTTTGGTGGTGCTATCGTCCTCGCCCGATAGGGGTCGTTTTGGCTTGTTATTCCTATTCCTGGTGGGGTTTTGTGTGGGAGCATTGCTTGAAACAGTTGATGAGGTCTTATAACCTTTTTTGGGGGGAATTATATTAGTATTGCCCTTAGCAAAATACTTTTGAGAAGAATTGGCCGATTGCCATTTATAGGCTTTTCCTTCCTGGAATGATCGTTTATCTCTCCAAAATTTATTCTCTTTTTTATAAAGGGTTTCTGCTATCACTATGTCAAGTCGACCTTTAATTTTAGTTTCATGGTCCTTGAAGGCTGGAAGAGCCAGGAAGGGTGAAAGTTTTATATATATATCATCGATTTCTTTATTGACTTGGCTTGTTCTAATTTTGTATTCTTCAATAAGGAGTTTCATCATGTTAGCCGAACATTGTTGCAAGTTCTGCTCCCATTTTTTACGGAAGTCGGTGTTTATGTTATCTAGGAGAGGGAAGATCTGAATGCGGAGCCCATAAGGGTTGATATTTTCTTTTAGGTACTTGTCGAAACTTTCGACATGCCAGAAAAGAGCTGCCTTTTTTTCAACTAATCTTCCAAGTTGATTACATAAAGAGGCAAGCTCAGAGTTTTTGGCCTCCCCATTGTGATGACTGGCTGAGTAGCTCAGCATCAGATCGTCCCAGTCCTTACCTTGAAACATAGTAAACTGATAGGTATGTCAATCTATACAAATATGCTACCACTGTCACCGTCAGATGACAGCAAAAAACCGGACAAATAAGATTGAAAAGCAACAAAGTAAAGGTGGAGAAAATACGTAATAATAAAAACGTGAGAGAAAAAAGTTTTTGAATAATAAGATAGTCATAAAGTCCCCAACACCAATGGGGATATGTAGGAGTCACTGAAGGATGTTACTAGGGGGAAGAAAGAGGGGGATGCCCCAATTTCATAGGTATTTGCTACCTTGGATACAGAAAAGGGAATTATGTAACATCACAGGAGTGTGAGTGCTGCCGACACCCCTAATCGAATAGAAGATTGAAGGATTCCCCCAGGGGAGGGGCTTTATAGGCAGCAATAGTAAGCGTATATATAGTAGTACCAAAAACAAGAAATTATTTTATGAAAATCAATAAATATTTAATTATATAGAAAAAAGATCATACAATATGACATAATATAACACTTAACAAGTCATAGAGTTGCAAAAAATTTTGAAACTGATCCACATAAGTAAACTCTACAAGGCCCTACGCGTTTCGGGGTTTTCCCTTCTTCGGGGGCCGGAGTCTGTGTGGAAACAAATTAGGTTGCATCAGGTTTACATAAACATAGCATCAAAAATATATAACTTTAACAATCGCGTCAGATTTTAATACAGCAAGCATAATAAGTAAAAGATAGACAGAAAAACATACCAGTCAAGAGATGGCAACTCAATAAAAACACAGGGTAAAAAAGTCCATGGTGAAAAATTCCTGAAGGGATGGTATACAGGAGTTGGGGGGCAGGCACCGTGCATCCAAGGGAAGCAAACCCCAAGCCAAAAACTGCCAAGCTTAGGAAAGTTGTATAATTCCTAAAATGAAGGACACAATGCAAAAAAGATATATATATCTATGCAAAGTAAAAAATAAAATATAATAAATATAATGGTTCTAGTATATATGTATGTGTCATATCAATTTGTGTCAAGGTCTTAAATAATTGTAAGTTATATACCTGACAACAGGGAGTAACCCATAAGAATGGCCAGCAGGGGTCAGCGGAAGGCACAGCACAATAGATTGTCTCCCTATCCAAAGGAGGTAGTACTTGAAAATGGCCAGAGGGGGTCAGTGAGAAGCACAACACAAGGAGGCTGAAAACGAAGGAAATTTGAAAAAATATAAATAAAACAATTCCTAGGTATGGAGATAAGCAAGGAAGCAAAGGAGTATTGGAGAAGGGAAGGCTGACAGGAACAGACCGTCAGCCAGTGATGTACCTTTTAAATGGATGTGTAGAACCATCGCCGTCAGCCAAGTCAGCCATTCCCATGAGATGGCTGTGTATAAATAGGCAAGGGAGGGGGAGTGGTCACAGGAAGTAGTAAGAGGTATGAAATATCACATGACCAATGATAGTCACATGGGCGGAAGTGTTATGGCAACTGTCAGCAAAGGACGTCCGAGGAATTGGAAAAAAAAAAAAAAAAAAAAAAAGAAAGAATCATATGTTAGAGCTGTGCTGCTGGGGATGAAAAAAGGGGTGTGGATTTAAGTTCCCTTACTGGCAAATTTGAGTATCGCTTAAATGAAGGCAGTGGGCAATGAAGGGGTACAGAGAGCAAGCCCGGAGAGGGGAAAAAGTCTAGCAAAGTCCCCTGTCCGAGCAAAATCCCTGTCCAGCGCAAAAATTGACCCAACAATCACAGGGCACATAGTGCCGTGTGACTGGGCCAAAAAAGGGGGCCGCCAACTGAAGGTGGCGGCCTGGGTGCGCCGTGCTTCCCAAGAGGATGAAGGTGCCGGACTCCCCAAGTCAAACCAGGCAAAAAAAAAAAAAAAAAAAAAAAAAAAAAAAAAAGAACCCTGTGTAATTATAACGAGGAGGCATCTCATATAGAAAAACATGATACCTGAATCTTGTTTGTCCAAGGGAACAAGCAAGAAGGCTTCAAAGAGAAAAGCACAAACACAACAATGAATACAAGAATGACAACAAAACCAAAGCACGTCTAGAAAGCGGGTTATGAAGATAAATAATATGTACAGCAGACAAATATAATTATCATTGTAAACATATGTAACAAAGATGACTGCAACCACCTCACTCTTTTTCACAACCACCCGAAGAGAACCCTTCTAAGAAGGGTCTAAAACTAATCTGTTCGTTTAGACCAGGAAAACTAGTCGCTTCAAGGTCTATGATCCATCGGGTTTCGCGTTGTAATAGGGTTTTGTTCCAGTCACCCCCTCGAGGATTGGGGTGAATCCTATCTAGGATGAGGAATTTAACCCCTGAAAATTGCCCATTGTGATGGAGCAAAATGTGGCGTCCTAGGGGCATATCAGGATTTGCTGAACGCATATTACTGATATGTCGGGCAGCCCGTTTAAAAAAAGGCAGTTTGGTCTTGCCCACATAGAACCTGTTGCATGAGCAAGTGAGTAGATATACTACCCCAGGGGTCTTGCAATTTGCAAAATGGCGTGATCTAAAGGGTCGCCCATTTGGTAGCAGGGCTTCTGGGTCAATGTTGATATATCGACAAATCGAGCAACCACCACATGTGTATGTGCCCTTTCTTTTACAGGGATCTTTCCTGAAGTCTCCCTTAAATTCACTCGTGACTAGTTGGTCCCTGAGGGAGGAAGCCCGTCGATACGTAATAGCTGGTTCTTTGGTGACAAAAGGTCCCAAATTGGGATCAAAAGAAAGTAGATGCCAATATTTTTTAAGGATACCTCTAGTTTGTTGGTGTTGCATGTGATATTTGGTAATTAGTCGTAGAGTATTTCCATCTCTAGTCGACTGTTTTTTTGGTTGGGAGAGTAAGTCTTGTCTAATATGCGCATTGGCACGTTGGAAAGACTTTTTGAGGCATTTCTTGGAGTACCCTCTCAAAAGCAGTCTTTCTCTTAGTGCTGCCGCCTCCAACAGGAATACTTCCTGATTGGAGCAGTTGCGCTTAAGACGTAAGTACTGGCTATACGGTATGGACCTTATTAGAGGTAAAGGGTGGGCACTAGTAGCATGCAATATTGTATTGCCCGCTGTAGGTTTTCTATGAAGCCCTGTGGAGATACTGCCATCCACGGTTTTTCGTAGGATTACATCCAAAAAGGCAATCTGGGTGTCACTTGATGTCATTGTGAATTTTAAGTTCCAGTCGTTGTTGTTCATAATAGACATAAAACTTTGCAATTCATCAATGGTCCCTTCCCATATCACTAGGACATCATCTATGTATCTAAACCAAGCCGACACTAGATGGATGAACGGTTGTATAGATGTACTGGTCAAGAAAGACTTCTCCCACTCCCCCAGGTACAGGTTGGCATACGATGGGGCACAAGATGTCCCCATCGCAACCCCCTGCACCTGGAGGAAATGGGAGCCGTCAAACGAAAACACATTATGGTGGAGAATAAATTCCAAAGCCATTATCAGAAATTCCCCAAGTTTGGGATCAGCTTTAAAAATGGGTAGAAGGATATTGCGAATAGCAGCCAAGCCTAGGGAGTGAGGGATGGAGCTGTAGAGGGCCTCTACGTCAATGGCTACTAGCAACGTATTGGAAGAAGTATGGAGGTGCTCGACTTTTTGCAGTAGGTGAATAGTGTCTTTTATAAAAGACGAAAGACGTTCCACGAATGGCTTCAAATATGAATCCACATATATACTGAGGTTCTCAGTTATGGCACCGTTGCCCGAAACGATTGGTCGACCGGGTGGATCAGTCATATGCTTATGAATTTTGGGAAGACAATAGAAGGTTGGAATTCTTGGGTACTTAATACGGAGGAATTCCCAAGTGTCACGATTAATGACCCCGTGAGAAAAAGCCCCGTCAACCAAAGCATAAAACTCAACTTCAAATTTGCTGACAGCAGTTTTCGAAATAGGTAAGTACCAATCTTTATTGGAAAGAATTTTCAAGCACATGGATTTATATTGTTGGTTAGTCAAAATGACAATATTACCCCCTTTGTCGGATGGCTTAATAGTTAATGAATGACAGTCTTTCAATTTTTCCAAAGCATTGTTTTTCTGACGGATGGAGTGAATGGTACTTCGTGAATGATGAAGCTTTTTGATTTCAGCAGTGGTAAGTGCTACAAACGCAGCCAGATTGGAGTTGGTTTGTAACGGTGGAAACTTGTCCGATTTATTTTTTAGAAGGTTGGCCGGTGTTTCTGGGGTGCCCTCCGTATCCAATTCAAATGACATTTCTTCCAGATCATTCATTACATTAGGGTCAGAGATGTCAGCTTCGCCACACAGTGACAGAAGCAGATCCATATCTTCCTTATGTTGTTGCATAGTCCTATACGTGGAGTCGTTCTTTGGTTTAGAGTAAAGGCTTTTTAATAGGAGTTTCCTAGCAAATAGGTTGATATCTTTAATCAATTCAAATGTATCCAGATGAGCTTCGGGACAAAAGGTGAGACCCTTGGCTAATAAGGTCTTCTCGTCTGATGACAGTACATAGTCAGAAAGATTTATGATGTCAAGTCCCTGAGTTGTACCTGATTGATCGTCAGGTACACAATCGTCCCTTAAGGTATTGTCGATATGTGTGTGACCTGGGGAAAAAACCCAGTATCAATGGTTTCTTTAAGATTGGGTCTTAAACCTTCATGAGTAGTTTGTGTATTGAGTGAGTGAGGGGTCGCAAAGACAGAAAATAATTCGGTCGGTTGTGTGGATTGTTGGTTGGATCTATCAGAACCACCCAATGTATTGGTGAGACCTGATTGTTGTACTAGACGTTTTTTGGTGGTGCTATCGTCCTCGCCCGATAGGGGTCGTTTTGGCTTGTTATTCCTATTCCTGGTGGGGTTTTGTGTGGGAGCATTGCTTGAAACAGTTGATGAGGTCTTATAACCTTTTTTGGGGGGAATTATATTAGTATTGCCCTTAGCAAAATACTTTTGAGAAGAATTGGCCGATTGCCATTTATAGGCTTTTCCTTCCTGGAATGATCGTTTATCTCTCCAAAATTTATTCTCTTTTTTATAAAGGGTTTCTGCTATCACTATGTCAAGTCGACCTTTAATTTTAGTTTCATGGTCCTTGAAGGCTGGAAGAGCCAGGAAGGGTGAAAGTTTTATATATATATCATCGATTTCTTTATTGACTTGGCTTGTTCTAATTTTGTATTCTTCAATAAGGAGTTTCATCATGTTAGCCGAACATTGTTGCAAGTTCTGCTCCCATTTTTTACGGAAGTCGGTGTTTATGTTATCTAGGAGAGGGAAGATCTGAATGCGGAGCCCATAAGGGTTGATATTTTCTTTTAGGTACTTGTCGAAACTTTTTTTTGCATTGTGTCCTTCATTTTAGGAATTATACAACTTTCCTAAGCTTGGCAGTTTTTGGCTTGGGGTTTGCTTCCCTTGGATGCACGGTGCCTGCCCCCCAACTCCTGTATACCATCCCTTCAGGAATTTTTCACCATGGACTTTTTTACCCTGTGTTTTTATTGAGTTGCCATCTCTTGACTGGTATGTTTTTCTGTCTATCTTTTACTTATTATGCTTGCTGTATTAAAATCTGACGCGATTGTTAAAGTTATATATTTTTGATGCTATGTTTATGTAAACCTGATGCAACCTAATTTGTTTCCACACAGACTCCGGCCCCCGAAGAAGGGAAAACCCCGAAACGCGTAGGGCCTTGTAGAGTTTACTTATGTGGATCAGTTTCAAAATTTTTTGCAACTCTATGACTTGTTAAGTGTTATATTATGTCATATTGTATGATCTTTTTTCTATATAATTAAATATTTATTGATTTTCATAAAATAATTTCTTGTTTTTGGTACTACTATATATACGCTTACTATTGCTGCCTATAAAGCCCCTCCCCTGGGGGAATCCTTCAATCTTCTATTCGATTAGGGGTGTCGGCAGCACTCACACTCCTGTGATGTTACATAATTCCCTTTTATATATTTATACACTGTATAGCTTAGCTAGATCAGTTCTTCCTAAATTACTGGCAGGTAGTTGATTGTGCTAGCTGCAGTATTCTCACGTGGTGTATTGCCTGTGTCCTCTGCAGTGTGCACCATAAAGCTACACAGGCATACTATAGACACCCAGCAGGTACAATATTTAAAGGAATTTTTCATTTTTTATTTAAACATCATGAAAAAAAAAAATAATGAAAAATTCTTTTAAATATTGTACCTGCTGGGTGTCTATAGTATGCCTGTGAAAACGTCTTTGAGAACCCGGGTCTTGCCCCAGGAAACATGTATCAATGGAATTTTTTTTTTTAAATGGTCGTTTTTTCTAGAGCAGTGATTACAATCTCTGCTTCAGAAAAAATGTCAGTTTTTAAAACTTTTTTTAAATTGATACATGTTCCCTGGGGCAAGACCCGGGTTCTCAAAGACGTTTTCCGACAATAACTTGCATATGGGGCTTTAAAATGAGCACTTTTGAATTCGAACGTTCGAGTCCCATTGATGTCAATAGGGTTCTAAATGTTTGCGCGAATATTCGGTCCGTTCGAAGGTTCTGGTGCGAACCGAATGCGGGGGTGTTCGGCTCATCCCTTGTTGTCACCAGTACAGTACAGCATCATCATATAACTGGTGTGGTGGTGATCAGGGACACTGACTTGTTTTTCTTTTTTTTTTTAACACACTGTAACCAGAGCAATACAGCGTTAACATAGTACTACTCTAGAAAAGTGATCAGGATTTTTAACACACTATGATAGGAAAATGTTCATTCAATTGTTTATTTCTGTAGAAAGAAACCTAATCACAGACATGCCTCAAAACTATTTTAATTTACCAGTCCAACCTTCTGGGTTTAAGAAACACATACAAAAAGAAAGAAATAAAACTGTAATCAATTGCAACTGTTTTTGAAGATCAAGCAGATGAAGAAAATATGGAATCACTAAATTCTGAGAAAAATATTATGGAATCATGAAAAAAATTAAAAAACACTACAGAACACCACTAGTACTTTGTTGCACCACCTCTGGCTTTTATAACAGTTTGAATTCTCTGAGGCATGGATTTAACCATTAACAAAGGGTATTCTTGTTCATCCTTATGGCAAGATGCATTATTAGTAATCTGATGCAGATGTTTGTTTTAGAACTGCAAAAACAGTTGCAATTGACTACATTTTTCTTTCTTCTTTTTCTTTTTTTAAGCATTTCATGAAGCCAAAATTGGAATGTTAAATGAATACTTTTGAGGCATGTCTGTGATTATTTAATTTTTTTCTACACAATTAAACAATTGAATGAACATTTTGCAAGAGAGGTAAATCTATACTTTTTGCCAGTTGTACGAGACAATTTTCCTGTTATAAGCAACCATTTTTACTGAATGAAATTGATTATATCAGTGTTTACTGTTGTGGTTTGCTGTGATTGGCCACAGTTAATCACATGGTACAGATGGGCTGTGATTTACCCTGTCTGTACCATGTGATCACTTTGACCAATCACAGAGATCAACATAATAGTACACAATGAATGCCATGAATGGAAACCATCATTGTGTACAATTGGTTACAGTGATTACATGGTACCAGCAGTAGATCAGTGCACAGGCCTGGTACAGCGGGTGACAGATCGTGCTGCAGCATGGCCCATAGGGCAAGTGCGAGGCACATTCTGGGGAGGACGTCATATGAAATTCACCCAGAGTGAGAGAAATTCCACCTGGCAGTTATTTGATTATAGGCCTGGCAGGAAGGTGTTAAAGGACACTGGCTTGACACTCTTAAAGATTTGAAACCAAATATCTTTAAAAATATTTGAGCAATAGTTATAGTTTAAAAGGTTGTCTGAAACTACCACTAAATGAAAATGCACCATCACTCAAAGGTTTAAGTGATGCTTTTCTCCTTCCCATCCCCTTTCATAACACTACATTTTTTGTAATAGGGAGGCACACACATCTCCTCGGACAGCGTGCCCACATTTTCCTGGGAGTTTGCTTACTTCCACCTCTCCTCTGAGCTACTGTGGGATGACCACTCTGCAACTTCTTCATCCAAGGGCCTATTGTCTCCCTGCAGTCTGAGAGACCCCTAGTCTTTGCACCCACCACTGACACTCCCCAATGGCTCACCTCAAGACGAGCTGTCTTCCAAAACAGGCTCCTTCCAGATGGGGCTGACAGGGTGTACTGGCATAGCTGGCTTGTCAGGGACAGCTTCTGGCTCCTGCTGCGCAGTACTTACAGGTACCAGCTCCCTGACCGGTTTACATGCCGAAGCAGGTTTCCTGCTTTCTTTCCCCAATGTCGCTTATCTTCGAAGGGGAGTCCTCAGAGTTGACCCTGCCTTTAGCAGTCATTTTAAGGCCCACTCCGGCCTTCTGGGACTTCTGCAGCTGTTCCTGGCAGTGACCTGATCGCAGATCCATGCTGTAGATGAGCAGCTCCTGCTTGCTCAGCGTCAGCTTGGTGATCGGCTTGTCGCAATGCCTACCCTGAATCTAGGCACTAACTAATGCATTCGGCCCCCTGCAACCAGGACAGATAAAGAACAGCCTCTCAGTCCCCTTGATCAACCCAGGGTAAATCCCCCTCGATGCTCCAACCAAACACTGGTGTCCACCAATGTCACCTCCTGCATATCAGGAAACTAGGTCAGCACTGGGTGCACCATCCGCCATTATGCTCCTCTTTCTACCTCTCTCTGTAAGTAGAGCATGCATCCTCTGTCGCATGGCTCTGCCCCCAGGCTTGCAGACTGGCTGGCGCCCGCAGCTTTGATAAACAGGCCTGTTCCCGCGTGCTCTGCTGTAGCCTTATTTTTGCTGGACTGAAGTTTGTAGGCACAGACAGTATGTTGATGGCTGATACTTGCAAACTGAAACTTGCAGAACCTGTCAGGACATGCCACTCGGTAGCGACTGTGCCCAAGCAAGTGGGAGCAGGTAGTAGCAAGCATTTACTGTGGTTCCCATGAGCAACAGCAAAGTCTGTAACACACATCTCACCATTTTAGCAGGGTCAGGACAGTCCTTAACAACAGCTGTGGCTGGGCAACTGATAGACCTCCTTCTTCAGATACCCGCTGGCTTACCCCGATCACCATGGGCAACAGCAGACATTTTGGTGCACTCTTTACTGTTCTCAGCAGGACTTTGCAGCATAAAGTCACTTTTTCCAGCTTCATGCTGGCTGCTGGACATTTTGTGTACAATCCCAGCCACAGTTTGGGGCAACTGGGTATGCTGTGCAGTACTGGCTCGGCAGCAACTCCTGCAGGTTGCTATGGACAATAGCACTTGGTTTGGGCACACAGTCACAAACAGGCAGAGCACACAAATCTGTCTCCCTGGTTTTAACCTTTACAGTAGTCCTAAAGCAAATCACAGTCCTCTGGCTCAATGAAGTCCTGTTGCTAGGAGCAATGACTGTTCAGGTTGCCTTGGGCTATATCCCGGATGAGCCACCAAATGTAACTCACCCCCTTAGGAGCCACAAGTAACCTGGGATCTCTCACACTGCACAGCCAGGCACACAAAATTTTTACAGGCACTCTGTGAACAGTCTGTGACTTTGTTTTGTTATTTATTGAGGGTAATAACTTAGAGATGGGAAGTTATGGGATGTCTATTTGACTTCAACAACAACTTCAGGGACATCTATTCCTATATACAGTACAGTCTCTATATACAGCTCTTATTCTTTCTCCAGCACACACTTGCTTGCAGAACCTAGCTGGAACAATGTGAATACCTGACAGTCACTCAGTCACATTAAAGCAATGGCCCATTATAGGCAGGAACCTGATGCCTCTTATTTGTGTAGCAGAATTTCAGTGTCCAGCTTGCATCACTCTTGTGGCTACTAATAACAGCACCACCTCTTCAGGCACTGCCTACCCACTTGGCTGTGGCTACCCTTTTTACTGGATCTCCAGGCTAACTTCTCCCCAAAGTCCTTCAACTGACTATAAGGGACTCTCCCCTTATGCAGATGTGCTGACCAGGCCAGAGATCATACCCCCTAGACTAGGGAGCACCTTCAAGGGCTGCCGACAGCCTTCTCAGCACTCCACCTCCATCTATCACATGACTGCCCCTCCTGGCATGACTCATGCCTATTTATGAGGTGGTCTGCCCCCAGCCACCCCTTTACTGGGGATTGGCTGAGGCTCTCATAAATATGCCCAGCAGCCCAGGGCTCAAGTCCTGCGTGAACGCGTGGTAACGGAGTTCCTGCACTTTTTTCACAGCAGGAACGCAGTTCCTTTTGCAGGATTAGAGCAGCCGAGAGCAACAGAGCCGCCCGAGCTAATCCTTCACTAAGCGGAGATGGCCAGCTTGAGTCACTGTCAGGGGCAGGCGAACCTTAGTAATCCTTTATGTTACTGGCCTCTTCCTGTATATGGATTCTTTGGGTAGTGTGTGGGTATTCTGTCACTTCCTCGATGCCGGTGCCGCAATGTCTCCTGGGAGCTTTTGTCATTGTTCCCAGGAAACTTGCTTAAAGTTCTTTCTAAATCCCATGATAACTCGCGGCAAACCTCCGCAATGTCTCCTGAGAACAATGACAAAAGTTCCCTGTAGAAATTGCGGCATCAAGGAAGTGACAGAATACCCGCACACTACCCGATGAATCCATAAACATAAAGCGGCCAGTAACATAAAGGATTACTAAGGTACAGTGGATCAAAAAAAAAAACATGCAGTTTAGTAATTATGCATATGAGCGTATCATTTTTTTTTTTGGTGGGGGAGTGGATCTTGGATGGGAGTTCCCACACTTTTTTTCCCAGGACTTGACCCCTGCAGCAGCCCCTTCTAACCTCCACCCACTATGTCTAGAACGTTCCTCAATGTCCCAGAAAACAGGGGAAGTCGGAGAAGCTGATAGGATGAGTCACCCCACCCTGAGTCACTAAAGCCTGACCCAGATTCATAGCTCAGGCTTAGCTCTGAGCTAGACTAATTTTTACCTACACTAACAACAAACCTATTTACATCTAGCACACTAGAGAGTGCTACACATAACAAACAAGTTATACTTACCTGTTCTGTGCAGTGGTTTTCAACAGAGCAGCCCTGATCCTCCTCTTCCTGGGTATTCTGCAGGTGCTCCAGGCCCCTTCCCCTTTCTGAGTGCCCCCATAGCAGGCTGCTTGCTATAGGTGCACTTGTGCATGTTTACTTCCATAAAACACACAGAGCGCAGCCCCGCCCTATGTTCTCTCCTCACTGGCTGTGATTAACAGCAGCAGGAGCCAATGAAGATGGAGAGAAAAGGGAGTACTGCTATTCCCATGCACCCTGGATTGAGATGGGGCTCACATAAGTATTAGAGGGGGTCTGGGGAAATTCTGTAAACAGAAGGTTTTTTACCTCCGTGCACAGAATGCATGAAACCTTCAGCCTTTACAATCACTTTAAAAAAATTGTCTTTCAGTAACAGTAAAATGTCACTTCAGTTGCCCAAGAAAATGTAATATTTATTTCTAGCCTTAAAGAAAATGTGGTCATCTTTCCTTTATTAATATCTTTACATTAGTCAAAGAACAGGCTGCTTTATCTTCCAAGACATCAAATGGACATAACCAAGACTGCTAAGGAACACTGAGGTGAGATCCATCCTCAGAATTCTCACTAATGGCAAAGCTCAAAGGACCATAAAAGACACTTCAAGGTACTCAAGAGACTACAGAGGAAAGGAATATGACTTCACAGTAAAGAGCAGATCAGCACACAGGACTAAGTGAGCTCATACAGCTTAATTTACATTCTTTCTCTGTAGCATATCGTACAAAACATAAGAGACTCCATAGTGTGGAAATTCACTTGAGAATCAAGTAAAGCTGATTTCACCCCAGGAGACTGCTAAGCAATATATTTTATTGTGATGCTGAACAATAGCTATAACATTACATTAGTGATGAATGTGAGACATTTCTTGAAATATCATAGAAAATATGATAAAATGATAAAATGATAAATACACAATAGTTACAAAAATTACAAAATAGAAAGTGTTTGGTTAAACACTTAAACAGAAACCGGCAGACATCCGTCCCGTATGCATGGCATCTGGTCTGACATATATATAAAATATCGTGCGCTTGGTGACAACATTTTTATTTCAAAACAGTGCAAATGGTTTAAAATATATACAGTATAGAAAGAAAGTACGTGCAAAGTTAGCATCCATGGAATTATATGAATGAATAAATAAATTAAAAAAATCAATGATCCATATGCAACAAATAAATTTGTCTCACATGTTTTCAGAAAAAGGAGGTGAAAAAAAATTTCTTCTATCATATAATGGTGCACTCCAAAGCCACCAACAGCGTGGAAAATACTGAATATTAATTTCCAACACAAACACGCACCATCAACCACACCTAAAGCCTCTTACTGGATCAGTTTGGATCCCCAATTACAGAGATCAGACAGGCAAGGTAAACTGCCCTTCCCAGTGTCCTGTGGTTAACTGAATCTGGTCCAGTAGATCCCAGCCTAATGTATCCACTGGCTCCAAATGCCTTATTCCCAGGATACATATATCTCAAACATTCTTATCAACTCAACTGAATATCTTACACCCTGGCTTCTACTAGCTGTGCCTAGGCAAAGGGATGTCACAAGCCTTCCAGCAAGATTCTAGAGAAGATGAAATCCCAGATAACACCAGCCCCTCTAAACCTCCACTGTTAGATAACACCAGACCCCCAGTATTCCCCACTCCTGGGCAAAACCAGACCCCATAAACCCCCCTATTACTAGGTAACACCAGACCCCTTTGTTCCCACTCCTAGATAACACCAGACTCCTTGCATCCCCCCACTCCTAGATAACACCAGAACCACCATACCCCCCACTAGGCATGAGCTTCATATTCGAGTCGAACTCATCTTCAACTCGAACATCGTATCGTTCGTCGAAATACGGACAAAACGGGTAGTTCACGCCAAATTTGAGTTACGTTTCACAGACCATAATTCACTGCGGCATTGCTGGCTGATGATTGGCCAAGCATGCACTATGACCCGCATGCTTGGGCAATCACAGTGCCCAAAAAAAACGGAGAGCCATAATAGGCCAAAGCCAGGGTTGCTTTGGCAAATTATGGCTCAGGGGGGTTTAGTACACGCCCCACACTATAAAAAGCCGCCTGCAGGTCGGCCTTGTGTAGTGTGTTGCGGCGGTGGTTAGAGAGAACAGAGAGAGACAGAGAGAGTGTCATTTTTTGCAGGTAGATAGAGCAGGCAGGCTAGTCAGTTAATGTTACAGTGTGTAGAGGATATACTGTATATACATCCTAGGTGTTGTACATATATTTATACACTGTATAGTTTAGCTAGATCCAGGGCTTTTTTTCTGGGGGAACTTGGTGGAACTCAGTTCCACCACCTTTGGCTCAGACCCTTTGGTGCCTGCTCACCACAATCACTTGTAAATACAGAAGTCTGGTTTCTGTGCCAGCTCTTCACTCTGTGTGTAACCCCCCTGAACTCTGCACTCTGTATTAGTGCAATTCTGGTATTTAATGCCCCTTTAAGACCCTTCTACCGTTTGTGAAATCTGAACGGGGTCGTGGTTGAGTTCCTGCACCTATTTTCTGAGAAAAAAAGCTCTGGCTAGATCAGTTCTTCCTAATTTACTGGCAGGCAGGTAATTGTGCTTTTTAAAAACATTTTCACAGGCATACTATAGACACCCAGCAGGTACAATATTTAAATTTTTTTTTTTTTATTTAAGCATCATTAAAATCAGCGCTCCTGATTCAGGAGCAGTGATTTTAATGATCCCTAAATAAAAATAAAAATAAATAAAAATTCCTTTAAATATTGTACCTGCTGGTTGTCTATATACTATAGACAACCAGCAGGTACAATATTTAAAGGAATTTTTATTTTTATAAGAACCCGGGTCTTGCCTGGGGGAACATGTATCAATGGTAAAAAAGTTTTAAAAACTGTATTTTTTTCAGGTTCTCAAAGACGTTTTACGACAATAACTTGCATATTAGGCTTTAAAACGAGCACTTTTGAATTCGAACGTTCGAGTCCCATAGACGTCAATGGGGTTCTAAATGTTCGCACGAACGTTCGGTCCGTTCGAAGGTTCTGGTGCGAATCGAATGGGGGGGTGTTCGGCTCATCCCTACCCCCCACTCCTAGATAACACCAGAACCAATATACCCCACACTCCTAGGTAACACCAGAGCCCCTTATACCCCCCACTCCTAGGTAACACCAGACCCCCCTATACCCCTCACTCCTAGATAACACCAAAACCACCATACTCCCACTCCAGGTAACACCAGACCCCCCCTATACCCCCCAATCTTAGGTAACATCATACCCACCTATACCACTAACTCCTAGATAACCCTGTACCCCCTACACCGCCCACTCCTAGATAACACCAAAATCACTATACCCCCAACTCCTAAATAACACCAGACCACCTATACCCCCCACTAATAGATAACTAGGAATGATGCTCTGTTGGACCTGGTAATCTCAAACCATGCAGAGCTTTTTACTAATGTTCAGATAAAGGAACACCTGGGTAGCAGTGATCATAACATGATTTCATTTGATGTTAACTATAAGCAAGAAATACATACAGATTGCAAAAGATGAACGACAGATTGCAAAAGATAGTAGGACAAACCCAAACAAAATCTTTAAAGATATTAATAGTAAAAAGGTCAAGTCTGAGCATGTAGGCCCTTTACAAAATAATCTAGAGTGGGTGACTGAGGACAAAGAGAAGCTCATGTCCATAATGGGGGTGGGAGTGACACAGCCCCAAATCCACAATGGCTCAAAAGTGATATGGTCCAGAAATATTTAGACAGAACAAAGGTGGATAAAGCACCTGGACCAGATGGCATCCACCCACGGATCTTAAAAGAATTGAGCTCTGAAATTTCAAAGCCACTGTATCTAATATTTAGGGACTCATTAATGACAGGAATAGTACCACTGGATTGGCGTAGAGCCAATGTGGTGTCTATATTTAAAAAGGGAACAAAGTCTTTACCAAGTAACTATAGACCTGTTAGTTTAACTTCTATAGTTGGGAAGATACTGGAACGTTTAATAAAAGACCACATGGATGAGTTCTTGCTGGAAACAAACTATTTAAGCTGCAGACAGCATGGATTCATGAAAGACAGAAGTTGTCAGACAAACCTGCTTTCCTTTTATGAAGAGTAGGGATGAGCTTCGAGTTCGAGTAGAACTCATGTTCGACTCAAACATTGCCTGTTCGCCGAACAGCGAACTATTTGGGGTGTTCGCGGCAAGTTCGTGTGAACTTTAGAACCCTGTTAAAGTCTATGGAACTCGAACGTTTGAAGTCTAAAGTGGGGTGGAGTTCCCCTTAAAATCCAGACCAGACCTGAAGGGTCTGGAATGGATATTTGGGGGGAACCCCACATAATTTTTTTTTAATTTGACGCAGGGTTCCCCTTAATATCCATACCAGACCCTAAGGTGAGTGATTTTAAATGACTTTTTTCCTTCAGAAATTACACTTTGTGCAGGGACAGTTCTAAGCACAGGAAACAAGCGCTACTTTACAGGCATACTATACACCCCCTAGGTACGAAATTTAAAGGAATATTTCAATTTTATTGTTTCACTTTAAGCATTATTAAAATCACTGCTCCTAAAAAAAAGTCAGTTTTTTAAAACTTTTTTTGCATTGATACATGTCCCCTGGGGCAGGACCCGGGTCCCCAAACACTTTTTAGGACAATAACTTGCATATTAGCCTTTAAAATTAGTACTTTAGATTTCAAATGTTCGAGTCCCATAGACTTTAACAGGGTTCTAAAGTTCACACAAACTTTTGGTCTGTTCGCAGGTTCTGGTGCGAACCGAACCCAGGGGTGTTCGGCTCATCCCTAATGAAGAGGTAAGTAAAACCCTGGACAGAGGCGTGGCAGTGGACGTGGTATACTTGGATTTTGAAAAAGCGTTTGATACAGTTCCCCACACACGGCTCATGTGTAAGGTAAGGTCTACAGGATTGCATATATCGGTTTGTAAATGGATAGAAAACTGGCTGAAAGACAGGATTCAGAGAGTTGTGGTTAATGATTCTTACTCTGAATGGTCCAAGGTTATCAGCGGTGTACCCCAAGGTTCGGTGCTGGGTCCCTTACTTTACAATTTATATATTTATAAATGATATTGGGTCTGAGATCAAAAGTAACATTTCTGTTTTTGCAGATGACACAAAGCTATTCAGTGGAATAACGTCCTTGCAGGATGTCTCCAATTTACAAGCCGACCTCAATGCTCTGTCTAATTGGGCGACTATGTGGCAGATGAGGTTTAATGTTGATAAATGTAAAGTTATGCACTTAGGGGCTAAGAATATGCATGCATCATACATGCTAGGGGGAGTACAACTGGGGGATCTGTAGTGGAGAAGGATCTGGGGGTTTTAGTTGATCATAAGCTCAATAATGGCATGCAATGCCAAGCTGCGGTTTCCAAAGTGAGCAAAGTCCTTTCTTGTATTAAGAGAGGTATGGACTCCAGAGAGAGAGATATTATTTTGCCCCTGTTTAAATCATTAGTAAGACCTCATCTGGAATATGCAGTCCAGTTTTGGGCACCAGTTCTCAAAAAGGATATCGGAGAACTGGAGAAAGTGCAGAGAAGGGCAACCAAACTGATAAGAGGCATGGAGGAGCTCAGCTATGAGGAAATATTAGAAGAACTGAATGTATTCACTATTGAGAAGAGGAGAATAAGGGGGGATATGATCAACATTTACAAATATATGAGAGGTCCATATAGTGAACTTGGTGTAGAGTTATTCACTTTAAGGTCAACACTGAGGACAAGGGGGCACTCTTTACGTCTGGAGGAAAAAAGATTTCACCTCCAAATACGGAAAGGTTTTTTTCACAGTAAGAGCTGTGAAAATGTGGAACAGACTCCCTCCAGAGGTGGTTCTGGCCAGCTCAGTAGATTGCTTTAAGAGAGGCCTGGATTATTTCCTAAATGCACGTAATATAACTGAGTACTAAGATTTGTAGGTAAAGTTGATCCGGGGTAAATTCGATTGCCTCTCGGGGGATCAGGAAGGAATTTTTTCCCCTCCTGTAGCAAATTGGATCATCGCTCTGCTGTTTTTTTTTTTGCCTTCCTCTGGATCAACTGTGGGTATGGAGTTGGGTGTATGGGATTGTACTGTGTTCTATTTTTTTATTTTTTTTATTTTTTATGGTTGAACTGGATGGACTTGTGTCTTTTTTCAACCTAGCTAACTATGTCACTATGTAACTAACACCAAAATCACTATAACCCCCACTTCTAGATGACACCAAAACCACTATATCCCCCACTCCTAGCTAACACCAAAACCACTATACCCCCCCACTCCTAGGTAACACCAGACCCCCCTATACCCCCCACCCCTAGGTAACACCAGCCCCCCTATACCCCCCACTCCTAGATAACATCAGACCCCCAATACCCTCCACTCCTAGGTAACATCAAAATCACTTTACCCCCCACTCCTACATAACACCAAAACCACTATACCCCCCAAATAATCCCCACTTCTAAGTAACACGAGACCCACTGTACAACCCACGCCTAGATAACCCCAGCCCCCTATGCCCCCTATCAGACCCCCTGTACTCAGCTTCTGATCTTCCCTCTTGTGACTGGGTCAACTCTGATCTCCTCCCCAGAGCTGGCAGGCGGCATTGTGGGTCTCACCGGGGAAGGGCTTGATCAGCAAGGGCCCAAAAATGCTCCACCAGCTGCTGGTTTGGTTGCCCACCTGGTAAAGTCCGGGCTGCCATTAGTAACTGGGCTAGTCGCCTAGCAACTGCTGAATCTAGGTACACACTACAAAGATTTTTTCTGTACACCCCAAAGAATCTCCTCTTGCTATTTCTTTTTACGTTCAGCCCGCTGGGTTCAACAAAAAAAAAAAAAAACGGATACTGTGTGTCAAGATTTAGCATGAAGGATAGGCAGACAGCATGAGCTTGAACATGAGCTTGGTCTTTATTCAGTAGCCTCCATCAGAGGCGGCGTACACACGACCGAGGTTCTCGCTAGAAACCAGCGAGAACCTCGCTGGGAGCTGCATTCCAGCGAGAACCTCGGCCGTGTGTACGCTCCTGGCTCGCCCCGCCCGTCGGGAATCCCGTCGAGCGAATAGAGAGCAGGCTTTCTATTTGCTCGACGGCCCGCCTGGATGAATGGCTGGTTGCCATTCCCGATGGGCGGGTCGCCGATTTCGACGGCCGGCCGAGAACCTCGACGGGCGGAACGATGTGTTCTGCCCGTCGAGGTTCTCGTACGTGTGTACGCCGCCCTAGAACTAACGACAGATCCCCACCGCCAGATCACATGACCAAAACTGTTCACTGTTTCCTAACATGATAAGGAACTGGGTATAACAATTGAACTTGAAGTATAACAAAGCATACACATCATTACACTGTGTACCAGGCTTTACTATCTAAAGGTACAGTATATGGTGACCATAGTTAAATCCAGCCCATGATATTCATTGGTTTGGGTACCATCACATTCTATCAGATACCCCTTGTAGGCCAGTCTAAGTATGGTTTGTTCTATATTTCCTGATTTTTACTGTTGTTCCCTGAGAAATAGAGGCATTGGTGTACCCTTCCTGCATGTCAGGAATGCATGCAAAATCAAACACTTTCTTGACATGCGCTGCCATTTAGCAGATGCTTAGTGGTGCAGTTAAATGTTAATGGCACCCCCACACATCTGCAAATGTGTGCATTTTTGCACACACCAAACCACATACAGTAGTGCCACAGCATCATGTGGTTTGCTGTGGTGCATTTTTGGAAAAGAGTCAGAGACTTAAAAGGAAGGCCCGGAATGAAAGACCCCAAAGAAAATAATGCAGGGCCGACATGACAAGGGGGAGAGTAATGGCAAGGCAGGGGTTAAGCCGTAGAGCGAGGGAGCCGAGGGGAGTAGGAGGAGGAAGGAGCATACAGCCGGTGGGCGGAGCAGTATAAAAGGTGTGGGCGGGAGTGGAGGAGGCATTCGGGGAAGTTTAGCAAAAAGAGAGGAAGCTTTTTGTCGCTTCTCTCTCTGCACGCATGGCCCACGTGGAGAAGCTCCTTTCACGGCTGCGGGCCTCGGCGGTGACAAAGGGGCCTGACTGGCTTGAAATCCAGGTGGGTGCCCTTCTACAGGAGCAGGATGGGGGGGCACAGAGGGTGGTGAGCGGGAGCAGCGGGTTTGGCGGTCTAGGCCGCCGGTGCGGTACTCGTCGGGCCCCTCCAAGCGAGGGCAGTGCACTATTAGGAGCCCTAACTAGGACTCATCGGCACCCCAGGCCAAGCGCACCCCCCGGTAATGCTGAGCGAGAAGCCGGACGGAATCCCCGCCAACTACGCCGCTCGATGAGGGAGGAGCAGAGACACAGCCGCGGGGCCTCTACCTGACGAGGCTGGTGGAGCTGGGGTGGCACCGGTTTGGATGGCGGTCAGGGACGATGGCAGCCTCATAGTGTGGTACAGCAAGGGCCCCTCCAGAAGCAGCGGTCGCGGCGGAGAAGCGGTCGGGGGCACTGGGATGCCAGATGACCACGCAGATGGGGCTTTCAGCCTCCAGGCAGTTTGTGCCTGGGGAGCTTCCTTCGCCTGTGCTGCCTGACCCGGAGCGGATGTCGGACGATGAGCTGTCAGGTTCAGGGGACGACATTCGCGTGGAGTCGGTGTGGCCTGGGATCGCAAAAGCAGTGGCTGTGGGGACCGTGACCAGTCAGCCCGGTAAGTCTACTTCAATTTCAAATGCCGATTTATCTGACGTATTGTGTAGGTTGTTGGGGTCTGGTGCTGGGGAGCTTTCTGGGGGCGCTGCTCCTGTGTCTGGGGGGGTTTTGGCGGACCTCCTGGGAGGGTTGCGTGATTTGCTACAATGCTTTGAGGTTCCGCGTCAGGGGCCAGCTCAGGTGGCGTCTTGGGTAGGGGGGCAAGCGGTAGGGGCTAGTTCCTTTGGGCCCATGGTGGATCCGGTGGTCGGGACTCCGGCTGTTCCTCCGGCGCCGGTGGTGGTAAGTAAGGACGCTGCGGAGAAAGCAGGGGGGGACTAGTACTACGGTCAGGTCAGGCATAGTTTGCATAGCGGATGCAGCAAAATGCGAGGTTTATGTGTGCTTTGAGGGGCCGTTGGGTGCGCATCTGAAACAGGAGGTGAGGGACAAAATCGGAAAGGATGAGTATGTGGAGATTTTTTCCCTACTTCCGTTGGAAAAGTTTAATCTTGATAGGGTTAAGCCGGACGATTCTAAGAAGGATGACGAGGAGAAGCGTCTGTATTGGTTGATACCCTGGACTTTTCCGAATTGGCTGCAGGAGTTTGCCATTTTAGCCAGCGTGATAGGGGAAAAAACGCCAGAACATTGCTTTGTTACTTGGACGCGATTGGGGAGGCGCATAGGGTGTACGGGGGGAGTCCGTGGCTGTTCGTCCATCTCTTAGATGGGATCACAAGGACATCAGTCTTTGGATGCAGCTTATGTCATCGGCTTGGGCCCTGACCCAGTTTTTTCAGGGGGTCGGGGGGACCAATACCTCTGGACCGTCGACTGGAATTGTTCTGGCAATGTTCTGGCAATTCAATGAGGGGTCTTGCAAGTTCGGAGGCCGTTTCAAGCACGAGTGCTCTGGATGCGGGGGGAACCACCCTGTGTCCCGATGCTTCAAATAGGGGAAGCGCGGCGGAGATATGGCTAACAAGAGGGTCAACGCCGCTGAGGGAGGAAAGGATGCGTTTTTTTCTAAATAGGTATCCTGACAGGTCACCACTGGGGAATCCGGGGGTGGTTTCGGAAAAATTGGCAAAGGAGGTGGCTTTGGGGCGCATGGGCAGGCCATTCTTGCGAGAAGCCATTACGGGAGTTGGTAGTGTCGCGGCTAGGGGTGGTGCCTAAGAATGAAACAAACAGGTTTCGCCTTATCCACCACCTATCGTTCCCAAAGTCAGTTAACGATGCTATTGAGGCGTGCACAGCGTTGTATACTTCGTTCGACGCGGCGGTGCAATGGGTACGGCGTTACGGTCAGGGCACGCTCATGGCCAAGTCGGACAATGAGTCAGCCTTCTGTTTACTCCCGGTGCACCCGGACAGTTTTTGCTTGTTGGGGTGTTCCTGGGAAGGGGCGTTCTACGCGGATCAGTGTTTGCCCATGGGCTGCTCCATTTCATGTGCCATGTTTGAAACATTCAGCTCGTTCCTGGAATGGGTCGTTCGGGACGTGTCGGGGGTGGATTCTGTGATCCATTACCTTGACGATTTTTTGTTTGTCGGGCCTCCGGCCTCCAATGTGTGTGCGATTCTTTTGGCTACATTGCAGCACATTGCAGGCAGGTTTGGTGTTCCGCTGGCCTGAGACAAAACGGAGGGTCCGACGGCAGAGCTGAGTTTTTTGGGCATTGTGATTGATTCCAAAGTCATGGAGTGCAGACTTCTGTTAGACAAGGTAGAGGCCTTGCGGACTGAGATTAGGGAGCTAATGGGCCTCCGGAAGGTGCAGCTGCGGGGTCTCCAATCGCTTTTGAGTAAGCTTAACTTTGCGTGTTGGATCATTATGCTTACCAGGGAACATAGGTAAGACCTGCGGGTCTGGCATACTTCCTGGAGAGCTATAATGGGCGGTCGGTGATTTGATTTGGAGCTGGTTACGCATGCGGTGGGGTCGACGGGATATGGGGCTTTTTTTCAGGTACAATGGAGTGCGGAGGCCTGGCCAGGTTCGTGGGAGGAGGCAGGGTTGCTCGGTAACCTGGTCTTGTTGGAGCTGTTCCCAGTGGTCTTAGCGATGGAGCTGTGGGGGTCGGAGTGTAGGAACCTAAAGATCAGGTTGAATTGTGACAACATGGGGGTGGTTCAAGTCATTAATCAGGTCAACGCATCGTCGCAGCCGGTGATTCGTTTACTGCGCCACCTCGTCTTGCATTGCCTACAATTGAACGATTTCCTGTATGCGGTGAATATCCCAGGTGTTGATAACACTTTGGCTGATTCCATGTCTCGGTTTCAGAGGGACAGATTCAGGGAACTGCCCGGGCCCGGGCTGGCTTTGGGAGGTTGCCTTGGAGCCGCGGCAGGCTGGATCAGGAAATCGGTAAGTGGGCAGACATGGGCGGCCTATACCAGGATCTAGCGGGAGTGGACAGAGTTTATACGGCTAGCGGATGCTGAGCTGAGGGGGTCAGAGTTGCGGCTGCTGGTAGTATACTTTGTCTCCAGGCATATGGAGGACGGCGGTTCTGTGTCCGGGATAGAACGGAAGTTGGCTGGTTGGCCTTTTGGTTAAAGCTCCAAGGACTTCCTGATTTTGCGAAGGATTTCTGGGTGCGGCAGGCGCTGAAGGGGTACCGGAAGGCGCATCCTCAAAAAGGCAAAAGGAGGCCTGTTACATTTGCGATTTTGCAGGTAATCGGGCGGCAGTTGGGGGGTGTTTGTTGTTCGGGTTAAGAGTTGCGTTTGTTTCAAGCGGCTTTTTCATTAGCGTTTTTTGGCGCGTTTCGAGTCGGGGAATTATTGAGCCCATCAAAGAGGGTTACGGGGGGTTTGGGGGTGGAGGACATGTGCCTTTTTGATGATCGGCTAGTGTTGCGGTTGCATCGGTCCAAAACGAATCAGAAGGGTAAGAGCGTAGAAATTCAGTTGTTCGCCCTACCGGGGGGCACCTAAGGAGTTTTTGACAGGTGGGGGGGGACATTTGTTGAAGCATAAAGATGGGGCCTTTCTATCCAGGTTTCAATTTGTGGCAGTTTTTCGCAAGTGCCTTGGGTCGGCCGGACTCGAGGGTGCGCAGTTCGCTTTGCACTCCTTCCGCATTGGGGCAGCAAAGAAGCTGCCAGATGTGGGTTCGATTGATGCGGCCATTAAATGGATTGGGAGATGGGAGGTTTCGGTCTTACGTGCGCCCCCAGTTGGTGACGGAGGTAGCTTGAGGGAAAGGGGGGCGTAGACAATACCCCGTTTATGTGTGTGGGATGTGGGTGTTTTCATTAAGTTTGGTGGGGGTCATTTGGTTGTTGGTTCTACTTAGTTTCTGTGTTTCGTTTAGATGGAGGTCAAACACGCCTCGTCTGGATTCTTGGGCATTCGTATGTGTTCTGGGGGGCCAAAAGAGCAGATGCTAGGGTGGACGTCAGGCAACTGGGGATTTCGAGAAAAGAGGCTTGCATTAGGTGGTAGGGAATCCCAGGGATGATTTGGAGCAAGGTGGTGCCTGAGGTCTATCGGTATGCACGGTTGCACAGACCGCCCGACATGCTGGTATTGCATGTGGGAGGAAATGACTTGGGGGTCAGGTCCATTGGATACCTGATTGCGTCTGTAAAGGCCTATTTTCTGACTTTACAGAAAGCTTTCCCGGGAACATTGATAGTATGGTCTGACATTGTTGCTGGCGTATGGGGAGGTTTGGTGGAGAAGATCAACAAGGCCAGGGTTCGACTGAATAAGATGATTGGCCGGTTCGTGGCTAGTAAGAGGGATTTGGTCATACGGCACATGGAGTTGGAGGTCAATGTTGGGATGTACCTGTGGGAGGACGGGGTGCATTTATCTCCTGTGGGAATTGATTTGTGGGTGCTGGATCTGCAGGATGGGATCCAGCGCGCCCTGCGGGTGTGGAAGGGCCCTTAAGGGTAAGGGGTTCCCCTTAGTGGGCTGTGGCGGTGTCTTTGGTCTTTGACGGTGGCTAAAATCAGATGGTATGGTAAATGGTGGGGGCTCATCGGTGGTATGTGCCCCTCAGCTGTATTACAGTGGAATGGTGTCTGCTGGAATACGGTGATGGTTGCACTGCGGGAGGGTGTTGTCTCCGAGCTGGTTACGGCTGGAGGCCTGGTTATGGAAAAATTATGGCCCGCAGTGTAGTGGTGGAAAGAGAGAAGTTTCCGGGGTGCCGTCAGAGACCAATAGCCTGGGAGTTAAGAAATGTGGTTTAAAATGTGTTTTTTTACATGTTAATGGTTTACATGTTAATGGAAAGTTATTTGATTAAAGTTTTAAGGTGGAGTTATTTTTGAATATTGGTTAATAAAAAAGGCTGTTGTGGCCATTTATACTCCAACTCTGGTGTGGTCTATTACTATTATTATTAGGATAAAATGGTGTATGGTTATGGTAAGGGGTATGTAAGGGAGGTAAATGACTGGGTTATAAAGAGGTTATACAAGTTGGGATTATCTCTAGTAATGTGCAGGAACATGCCCATGCTCAGTTGCACCTGTAGATGTGAACCAAGCCTTAAAGGAGTTGTAAACGAAAAAAAACATTTTTTTTTGCTGAAATTACTGTTTTTAGGGTATAGAGACATAATAGTTAACTGATTCCTTTTAAAAATGATTACAAATAGATAAAAATCAATCATATAATGTGCCTGCAGTTTCAGTTTCGTTTTTCATCTAGTTTCATGCTTCTGTGAAGGACAGAGACACAGAGCCAATACAGGGCAGTGTTTGTTTTTAAAATTAAACTGATTGGTTCTGAGGGGTTTTAGACACACAGTAATCACACCTCCTTGGTTAGAGACCACAGAGAGAAGCTCCCAGTACTTTTTTCATAAGGAAACAGACAACCAGGAAGTGTGCAGAACAGAGAAGGATTACAGCAACATCATAGCAAAAACTAACAATGAGGACATGAAACCAGGACTGCATTAGGGTAAAAGAAAGCTATTTAGCTAATTTCCTTTAGTGACCCTTTAAATTGCACAAGGCTGAAAAATGCAGGTCTTAGCTTTAAATAAGGGAATGCTAGAACCTCTGTCAGATTTTCATTGTTGTCTTTTTCTCTTTTGCAGATTTCCCCTCACTTCCTGTCTGGTAAAAGGTTGTCACTAAAATAAAAAGTAAGCTCCCTCTAAAGGAGCCCTGGATAGTAATAAAGATACCAGGAGCTTTCCCCATTATATCCAAAACTAAACTAGACTAAGACTGAGACCGCGGACACATGATCCAATCTATCTGCTGGAAACGGTCTGACAGACCGTTTCAGCAGACAAATTTGATCGTGTGTACGGGCGGACAGACAGATTTTTCCAGCAGACAGATTTTAAAGCATGCTTTAAAATCTGTCTGCTGGGAATCCGTCCGTCCGATATGTCTGCTGGTTAGTACGCTAACCAGCAGACATATCTGCCCGCACATGCGTCGAATGGATTTGACGCATGCGCGGAAGTGTTTTACTTCCTGTACTGTCCCCTATGGCTACAGTACTGTCCCCTATTAATAATACTTAATAGTTCCTAATTCAAACTTAACAGTTCACTCAGCTTTACTACAACTTCTACTTGTAGTTCTTCAGCCCCTTGAGCTCCTGGTCTCTCATTGGACCCTCTGATTCACTATCTCTGAATCCTGTGAGCTCCTCATGGCTTTTGCGTTGGTATCTCTCTTACACTTCCCTTCTGGGTCCCTAGCTTGGCACTTTGGATACCTTCAAGATTCACCCGTGCTGACCAGCTCGGTCCCTAGCTTGGCACACAAGGCTGCTTCGCAAATGTCACCTCCGCTAGTTGGGTCCTTGACTTGATTTTCCCGATTCTTCACCGTGCCAGTTAGGTGAGAATACTGCTCCGGTACTTGCTTCAGTTACTCATTGTGGTTCCTGGTGAAGGTGGTTGGTCTCTTAGTGGGGACAGCTTCCCTTCTACCTACGAACTGTTCTCTGGCTGGCAAAACCATCACTTTTGATTGGACTGCAAGCCACAGTCCCAACTCTGTGCTGCCCTTTTACTTCTGGATAGACCCTCACACAGCTTGGCACCCAGATGCCCCCGGGATAGGCCCAATCTCCGGCCTAGCAACCCTGGGGCAGACGATACATGTCCACCCAGACAGCAGTCCAGGTGGCACAAAACACAGATCACCTGACCTCTTCCGAATATATTGGTTCTCCCAGCAGGCCAAGGGATTCAAGAAAACCCCTGCCCAATGGCTGAGATACCCCATATACCCATATCCTGATCCTGGGTTGTCCTCATGTAGCACTACCCCTGTATGAGCTGCTGGTTTAGATTGGGTTTTGCACGTTACCTCCAAGTTCATTGTCAAGGGAAGAAAGTCTATAGAAATTGCAATGTCCACACAAGATGTAAAACCTTCAACTGTTATATTTTATTTTTTCTGCATAAAACTTGTGAAGAAAGTGGAGAGTATGGAGAAGGGGAAGGTTCAGGTACGTGGTACAGAATGCACAAAAATATCTAAGTTCTAGTATTAACCACTCTCTCGTGAGTGGGTATTGCTCACCCGGATAGACCCCTCTCACATGACCTAGAAGCCAGGAAGATGCAAGAATAGTATGAGAACAGTCTCTGCCACAGACCGTCTGAGAATGAAAGATGGATAGTCAGGGATCCTCTGCCACAGGATTTAAGTACTTCCTGCCTCACAGTAAAAGAGCCTTTAAGCTGATCTGGCGGACTGTAAGAAAATAGAATAGTGGATCCCTTTATAATGAAGTCACCAGGCCTATCTCGAGACATTAGCTTGCCTTGCTTGGTCTCCTCCAAGGCAGGTTCTCCCCCGGTTTCCTTCGTTAAGCAGCTTTCCCCACTTGGATGGACAGCTTGGGATCCCCTTTTAGAATCATAGGCCCTTGCCAGCATAGCTGGGCCCAGTGGCGGAATTTTCATAGTCGCAACAGTCACAGTTGCGACGGGGCCCTAAGTCCGGGGGGGCCCCTGACTGTCACAGACTAGTGTGTTATGTTGCCAGCCAGCGGATGACGATGCGGTGTGTCGCGCACTGCGTGCTGTTCGTTCAACCACGGGGCATGCTTTTGGCGCTGAGAAAGAACAAGCTTGAGGCAGTACTCACTGACTGTGATTGTGGCCCGTCACCTTCCCCGCCCCCGCCTCCGCCTCCGCCTATCCAGAGACACAGATGTGGGGAGGCGGGGCGGACTCTGCAGCAAATGAGAGAAGACGAGGAAAAGTTTTCCCTTCTGCGGCAGCGTGCGTGGAGATTGCAGTACCTACCGGGTGTCTACCCTGAGGCAAGGCTCCTGGGGAGAGAAGGCACACGGTGACTCAGTCAGAGTCAGACCCAGGCCACAGAACACAAGGATAACGAATCGTCGATTGACTGACGGTAAGTGACAGAGCTCAGCTCAGCAATTGATACCATCCTCCACCACCTGTGCCTCTTACTGATCCCCATCCCCCCATCACTGATCTCATCCCTATCCCCCTATTCCTTCTACAGCAGAGGTGATAGGGGGATAGGGATGAGATCAGTGGTGAGGGGATGGGATCAGTAAGAGGCACAGGTGGTGGGAGAGGATGGCACCACCACTGCCACCAGCCTCAAGTACCAGCATGGCCACCCCCTTCAAGTACCACCGCTACCACCCCTCTTTAAGTACCACTGCTGCCACCCCCCCTCAAGTATTACCGCTACTACCACCATCAAGTACCAGCGGTGGTACTTGTGGGAGGTGGCAGTGGTGGTGCTATCCTCTCCCACCACCACCTGTGCCTCCTTACTGATCCCATCCCCCTCACCACTGATCTCATCCCTATCACCTTTGTTGTAGAAGGAATGAGGGGGATAGGGATGAGATCAGTGGTGGGGGGGATGGGATCAGTAAGGAGGCACAGGTGGTGGTGGGAGAGAATGGCACCACCACTGCCACCAGCCTCAAGTACCACCACGGCCACCCCCCCCTCAAGTACCACCGCTACCACCCCCATCAAGTACCAGCGGTGGTACTTGTGGGAGGTGGCAGTGGTGGTGTCATCCTCTCCCACCACCACCTGTGCCTCTTACTGATCACATCCCTCCACCACTGATCTCATCCCTATCCCCCTATTACTTCTACAACAGAGGTGATTGGGGCGATAGGGATGAGATCAGTGGTGGGGGGGTGGGATCAGTAAGAGGCACAGGTGGTGGTGGGAGAGGATGGCAGCAGTGGTATTTGAGGGGGGGTGGTAGCGGTGATACTAGAGCGGAGTGGTAGTGGTGATACATGAGGGGGGTGGTGCTGGTGGTACTTGACGGGGGTGGCAGTGGTGGTGCCATCCTCTCCCACCACCACCCTTGCCTCTTACTGATCCCATCCCCCTACAGCCGTACAGCCGCACCACTGATCTCATCCGTATCCCCCTATTACTTCTACAACAGAGGTGGTGGGGGATAGGGATGAGATCAGTGGTGGGGGGGGGGGGGGGTGAGCTCAGTAAGAGGCACAGGTGGTGGTGGAAGAGGATGGCACTGCCACTGCAGCCACCCCCCCTCAAGTGAAATCAGGATTGTTTTACTTTGTTGTATAGTGTAAAAAAATTAAGTATCAAAATCAGTCTTTTCAGGGGGGGAGGGGGCCCTTCATGATTTCTTGCACCGGGGCCCTAAAGTCTCTAGTTACGCCACTGGCTGGGCCTACTAAATAGAGATGCAGTCTTTGCAATCGCAATAGAGCCAGTGGCAGAGGCTCTCAGGACCACACCCAATATTCAGGAACTCCGGGTAGGGGGGCTGGAGGAGAGGGTAGCCCTGTATGCTGATGACATGTTGCTTTTTTTGAGAAATGCAGGTCCATCAGTGGAAGGGGCTCTAGAATTATTAAATACATATTCGATATATACAGGGCTCAAAGTAAATTGGAGTAAATCAATATTATTTCCGATAGATCAAGGAGCACCAAAAACCGCTGCTCCAAATACGTTATTAAAATGGGTATCGGAATTTAAATACTTAGGCATTAAAATATCTAGACAGATTGAAGATTTTCGAAAATTAAATTTAGACCCGGAGGTACAGGAGCTCGGGAAGAGAATAAAGATCTGGGCAACACTGCCTTTGTCACTACTGGGACGCATAAACCTGGTGAAAATGAAGGTGCTGCCAAAGTTTTTATATGCCTTCAGAAATTCTCCACAGTGGCTCCCAAAAAGTTTTTTTACACAGCTACATGGAATGCTCTCTGCATTCATATGGGCTAATAAACCAGCTAGAATCAAATTAAGTACACTCATGAGACCGGAAGGGCAGGGGGGATTAGCTTTCCCAGACTTCCATAAATACTATACAGCGGCACAGTTAGTGACAGCAGGGAGGTGGTTAAACTCGGATGGGTATGACTCAGCTACAATGTTGGAAGCAACAGTGGTCCAATCGGTGGAAGCACTGCAAGGAATACTGTATAGGGGTAATAAAACCAGGAGAGATTTAACGCCAGCAATGAGAACAACAGTAAAAATATGGAAAGCGGTCATAGGAAGAGATAGGGGGAAAAAAAATAATAATCTGTCTCCAAATACCCCCCTGTGGAGGAACCCGGAATTACCACACTTAAATCTGGTTCAGGATGCGGGAGCCTGGGCTAAATATGGGGTAAAGAAACTCTCACAGTTGTTACGGGAGGGAAAGTTTCTATCATATGTAATCCATTCGGCAGCTGGGGGCCGAGAAGTGACTAACCAGACAATTATGATTTCAAAGAATATTCCATACACACGAGAGATGTCTGCTAAACGAGTTTAGACATATATAGGCAGCTTAGACATGCCTTGGTGGCCCAGTTCCCAGAGGGGACTCCACAATTGATGGAATCAGATATAGAACAAATGATAAAAGGCGGGAAGAGGACAATGTCAAATTTCTATGGATACTTGATAAATACTACACCTTATGATCTGAGCAAATTAAGGGAGAATTGGAAGAGAGATGCCCCGGGTTTAGGGAACTGGGAGGAAGTATGGAAATTTCCACTGAAGATTCTGGTATCCCTCCGAGACAAATTAATACAATATAAAATTGTACATAGAAGTCATTATACACCATACAAGTTGCATAAGATTTCACCAGCTAACTCGCAGAATTGCTGGAGGTGTGTAGTTGCTCCAGGAGACTTCATGCATATATTTTGGCACTGTCCCAAAATAGCAGTATTTTGGAGTGAGATTCTGAGAATGATAGAAAGAGTAACATCTGTAAGGCTGGAACAAGAAGTGGAGATCTGTCTCTTAGGATTAATAGGGGGTAATGCTATCTCAAAAGAAAGAAAAACACAGATAGGCCTGCTGCTGTTCTATGCCAGGAAAGCAATAGTGCTAAACTGGAAAAAAACAGAAGCCCCCTCAATAGCACAGTGGAAGAACTTAGAAAACAGTAATCTGATATTATACAGAGAGACATATTGCAATAGTGGATATGGGGAGAAATATAGGAGAGTATGGGCAAATTGGATAGAGAACTCTACAACAGCGTCAGGATAAAGGGGGAACCGGGGTAATAATTAGTGATGAGCGGAATACGCCATATTCGATTTCGCGATATTTCGTGAATATTTCGAAGAATATTCGCGAATATTCGTTAATATCGAATATTCGTGATATTTTATAAAAAAAAAAAAAATTGCGAATTTTCGCCAATGCGAATTTCCGCTAATGCGAATTTTCGCCAATGCGATTTTTTTTTTTTTATAAAATATCACGAATATTCGATATTTACGAATATTCGCTATATTTTATAATAAAAAAAAATAGCGAAATTTCGCATATGCGAAAGCGAAAATGATTGCGAAATTTCGCTATTTTTTTGGGATAAAATATCACGAATATTCGATATTTACGAATATTCGCTATATTTTATAAAAAAAAAAAAAAAAAAAATTGCGAAATTTCGCTATTGCGAAATTTCGCGAATGCGAAATTGATTGCGAAATTTATTGCGAAAAAATACGATTATTCGAAATAGCGAATATTCGCCGCGATATTCGAGTTATTCGCGAATACTCGAATATGCAATATTCGTAGCGAATATTCGCAATGCGAATATTCGTGAGCAACACTAGTAATAATCACACCATTGGGAGAGTGGGGAAGGGTGAAAGTAGAATGTGTTGTGTTGTACGGGATGGAAGGATGGTATGGATGTTTGGAGATATAAAAAGTTCATGTTAATACTATTGAAGTAAAGGTAATTAAAATATAATGTATATGTATGATTTTATTTTTTGTATGGAAAATGAGAAAATTTAAATAAAGAGATTTATAAAAAAAAAATAGAGACGCAGCCTTGGACCAACGTGGTCCTGGGGCAACCTAGTGGTAGAAGAGAAAAGCACAACAAAACCCAACCTTAGGGAGAAATCAATGTATCTCTAACAATTCAACTATGGTAGCTACCCCGACAAGGAATTTGGTAAGGAGCTCCCTGACTAAACCCCAGCGCGCTACACTTAATAAAATGATTAGCTTACTGTCCTGTTTACACCTTGCTTTTGCTTTGCTTAAAAAATTATAACGCATGTCACTTTAGTTGTGCTTCAAAGCACCTTCAAAGTCCCCATAGAAGTCTATGGCAAAGCTCGCTTGAAGCCCCACTGAAGCCCCACTGAAGCCTCTTCAAAGCCTCACTAAAGCCTCATCGAAGCCCCACCAAAGGCTCATTGAAGCTCCACCAAAGCCTCATTGAAGCCTCACTGAAGTCTCATTGAAGCACCAAGCAAAAGCAAGGTGTAAAAAGTACTGTAAGCTAACTATTTTATTTAGTGACAGGAGCTTTGACTGGCATTTAGAGAGCTTTAACAAAGCCTGCCCAAAGCTATGTTTTGAAGCAAGTATAAACTAGCCCTAAGTATACTCCTGTGACCGGCAAAGAAGTGTGTCCAAAAAAAGCTTTGTCCTTCAGATTCAGAAAAAGCATGTCCTAGCTCTACAACAATGAAGCAAGAGAGACCTCTGCTGGTACTATATCATGGTACAAATGCTGTTACTAAGGGTGATTAATTGTACTGAAGTATTTATTTATACTATAATGGGCTGAAACGAATAAAGTTTGCTGTTTTAAAGATGCAATATGCCAGTACATATCATTCAAAATATATCTCTATGCCATATTTCTTACATAAGTGTATGTGTTATTTTGCTTTCCACCTGGTTTTCTTAATTTAGAATAGAGCTGGTAATGTTAGAACATTTTATTTTACTGAAATTAGTGTTCATGGCTCAAAAACACTGCTAAGAACAACTCTATTGAACAATTAGGTACCTTACATACTATATGAACAAATTGAGGAAAGACACTACATTTTAGCATTACAATTTTAATCACTCCAGCTCCTGGAAGGTTCTACCTACTTCCTGACCAGGCCATTTTTCGCAATACGACACTGCGTTGCTTTTAACTGACAATTGTGAGGTCGTGCGACACTGTACCTAAATAAAATAGATTTTATTTTTTTCCCCACAAATAGAGCTCTCTTTTGGTGGTATTTGATAACCTCGGTTTTTATTTTTTGCGCTATAAACAAAAAAAGACCGACAATTTTGAATAAAAAACAACATTTTTTACTTTCTGCTATTAAGCATTCCAATAATTTTTTTTTTTTTTTTAAATCAAATTTCTTCATCAGTTTAGGCCAATATGTATTCTGCTACATGTTTTTTGGTAAAAAAAATCCCAATACGTGTATATTGATTGTACAGCGTCTACAAAATAGGGGATAGATTTATGGCATTTACTTATTTATTATTTATTACTAGTATTGGTGATCAGCAATTTTTAGCAGGACTGCGACATTGCGGTGGACTAATTGGACACTAAGTGACACTTTTTGGGGACCAGTGACACTATTATGCCGCGTACACACGATCACTTTTTGTGATGAAAAAAAACGACGTTTTCAAAAACGTCATTTAAAATCACCGTGTGTGGGCAAAACGTAGTTTTATGTCTTAAAAACGACCCAAAAAAAATTCGAACATGCTTGAATTTTTTGTGTCGTTTTTCAAAACGTTGTTTTTTGTGTCATAAAAAGTGACGGTGTGTGGGCAAAACGATGTTGAAAACAAAGTTTTTAAAGCCGCGCATGCTCAGAGGCAAGTTATGAGACGGAGCTTCAATGGAACAGAGTGCCGTCAAACGTGGTGTACGTCACCACGCTTTGCTAGAGCATTTTGGAAAAACGTTTTTTTCATCACAAAAAGTGATCGTGTGTACGCGGCATTACAGTGATCAGTGCTTAAAAAAATGTATAAATCACCCTGACAGGGAAGAGGTTAACATCAGGGGCAATCAAAGGGTTAAGTGTGTCCCTGGGAGGTGCTTACTAACTATGTGAGAGACCATATTTGGTCAGTTATTTTATATATTGCCATGGGAGTTTGTCCTGACATATATAGAAAAAAAAAAGATTGAAAAAGTTAAAACGGACAAAACTGAAGTGCTATGTGCTTTTTAAAAACCATCCTCAGATATTTGTACGTTTGTTGTCTTTGTAATATTTTTTTTTTTTTTTTTTAGTAGTGTTGCTCACGAATATTCGCATTGCGAATATTCGTTACGAATATTGCATTTTCGAGTATTTGCGAATAAATCGAATATCGCTGTGAATATTCCCTATTGCGAATATTCATATTTTTTCAAATTTATTTTTAAAACAGATCACATCCTAGTGATCTCCATCGACGTCTAAAAGCATTGCTGGTATGATTAGAGACCCTGGGCCGAGTAGCTGAGGCGATCCTTTTATGTTGCCGAATATTCGCAATGCGAATATTCGTATTACGAATATTCGCGAATACTTTCTCTGCCCTTCTGTGTTTTGTGTATAAAAAAAAAAAAATTAGCTTTAGTTTAGTCATATAAGTTTGTGTAAGTAGAGTTAGTGTTTAGTGCATATTAGTTTAGTAATCCAGGAAATGATCTCCGTTTTCGCGTGTTGACGAGAATTTCGCATTAGCGAAATTTCGCGAATTTTTTTTTTTTTATAAAATATCACGAATATTCGATATTAACGAATATTTTGCGAATATTCTTCTATATATTCGTGAAATATCGCGAAATCGAATATGGCGTATTCCGCTCATCACTAATTTTTAGCAATGTTTTTAGTTTTATTTAGTAAATTCAGCATGTTTGGCCAATTATCATCTAATTAATGGGTAGCTTGAAGCCCCACTTCATCCTCATCAATTCATTAAACGTGCTCTTTGTTATACTATCTCTCCTGCAATGCAGCTGTTGTGTCTCACCAGTGCTGGCAGGCTGTTAAGAGGTCACCATCTATAATCACTTCAGTCCTGGAAAGGCTAACTAGGTCATTTTATGCGTCGCTTTAACTGACAATTGCGCGTTGTGCAATGTTGTACCAAAAAAAAAAAAAAGATGATGTCCCTTTTTCCCCCACAAATAGAGCTTTCTTTTGGTGGTATCTGATCACCTCTGCAGTTTTAAATGTTTGCTCTATAAACAAATAAAGAACGACAATTTTGAAAAAAACACAATATTTTTTACTTTTTGCTATAATAAATATCCCAGTTTAGGCCTATATGTATTTTCTGTATTCATTTGAATGGTATCATCGTGTTAAGATGTGCTTTATTCCCTTTGATTAGGGAAACTCTCAAACTCTTTTGAAATAAATTGTGGACCTTTTGTTTGAAATACATTTTGAGCCTAACGAGTCAGTAATGACAACTTAGGCCGCGTACACACGGAGGGACATAGCCGATGGAAACGGTCCTCGGACCGTTTTCATCGGATATGTCCGCTGGGCTATTTTGGTCCGATGGCGTGTACACACCATCGGATCAAAATCCCTGCCGGCAGACAGCGCGGTGACGTGGCTGTGACGTTGACGCTGCCACGTCACCGAACCAGGAAGTAAACAACTTCCACGCATGCATTGCATCTATACGACGCTTGTGCGGGAGGATATGTCCGCTGGTGAGTGTACTGACCAGCGGACATATCCGACAGACATGTGTCCGGCGGAAAAGTTTCAAAGCATGCTTTGGAAATTTTCCGCTGGAGAAATCCGTCCAAATCCGTCCGCTTGCCCCTACAGACGAGTGGATTTTTTGGCTGAAATGGTCCGTCGGACCTTTTCCAGCGGATAAATTCCATCGTGTGTACGCGGCCTTAAGGTAGCCACCTGTTCCAGTACAAATCATAAGCCACCAAACGGTATCTTTTATGTCTTTGTGCTACTGTAATTTCTTTGCATGGGCCTTTTGGGAAATACCTGACCTGTAATGGAGTAGCTGTTTTCTTTGGATTTTTGTAATTAAGCAAGCACCATTTACAATTGCGAACCAACATTTCTATTTTGTTGTGTATATTGGGCCACCACACTTCTTTTCTGCAAAATAGTCTGTACATACCTAGATGACCTTAAAGTGGTAGTAAACTCTCCATTTGAATATTAACCTACAGGTAAGCTTATAATGAAACTTACCTGTACTGTAGGATAAATTAATATCTTGTGCATCAGTGAACAGCATAACTGTGCCGTTCCTTCACCTTTCGAGCCCTGTGCTGTGGCTGTGACTCCCGTGCACATACTTACCTAAGCCCAGCAATGTGCACAAGAGCAGCTGCTCTCGGGTCTTTTCCTCCTCATTGGCTCAGACAGCAGGCTCCCGCTACTAATAATCACAGCCAGCGAGCGAATGAGGAGACAGCGGGGCTGGGCCAAGCCACGCTCTGTGTGTGAATGGACACAAAGAGCAGCAGCATGGGAGCAAGCCGGTTTGGGTACCCCATAGAAATCTACTTGCTATGGGGGCACTCAGCAGGAGGGAGGTGCCAGGAGCACTGGCAGGGGACCCGAGAAGGGGAGGACCAGGGTTGCTCTGTGCAAAACCACTGCACAAAACAGGTAAGTATGATAGGTTTGTTATTAAAAAATATATAGAAATCTGCCTTTAACCACTTCAGCCCCAGAAGATTTTACCTCCTCCCTGACCAGAGCATTTTTTACAATTTGGCACTGCGCTGCTTTAACTGGTACCCAAACAAAATTTGCGTCCTTTTTTTCCCACAAATAGAGCTTTCTTTTGATGGTATTTGATCACCTCTGCGGTTTTTATTTTTTCAGTATAAATTAAAAAAGACTGACAATTTTGAAAAAAAATAATATTTTCTACTTTTGGGCCACGTTTTAAAAAAAATATAATAAACTCAATTTTATTCATACATTTAGGCCAAAATACATTCAGCCACATGTCTTGCGTAAAAAAAAATTCAAAAAGGGTTTATTATTAGTTTGCGCAAAAGCTGGCTGAAAAGAACGATACCAAGATGATACCTAAACCTGCAGGCATCATTCTGGTATAACTACTCAAAGTCCAACAACATACCCGTTCGTTGCTGGTCCTTGTTGGGCATATATTGTAATGTTCTATTTTTTCATGCAGCCTGTGAGCTGAACAAAAAAAAGAGATTGATTGGTGGGTATGTCCACCATTAGAATACTGCCCTGCATACACCCACTTCCAATAACGGGCATCATTTTTTTAAACTGTGGTGTTGAATTCACCTCCTATAGTGCTGGAGTCGCTGGACAGCAAACGCTGTTGCTGTCAAGATATATAAATCGGTGCTGCAGCTGAATGGCACACTTCAAAAGCAAACAATGGTAACAATAAAAAATTAATTCAATAAAACAAAAACAATCTGTGTAAAAAAAATAGTAAAATTATATATTCCAAAGCATATCGCCCCTCCACCCCTGCCCCCATGCTTCGGGATATATGCTCTTTTTTTTTTAACTGTGGTGTTGAAATCACCTCCTACAGCTCTGGAGTCACTTATTTACATATCGTGAGAGCAAACACTGTTGCTTTCAAGATAAATAAATCAGTACTGCAGCTGAATGGTGTACCTAAACAAGAAAATAATGGTTAACAATAAAACACAGTAAACAGTAAAGTATAAAATAATTACATACCTGAAAAGCAAACATGATAAAACATAGTAACAATAAAACATTGCAGTTAAAAAATACATTTTTTTTACACTTTTATTTGTAACTGTAACGGTTCCAGGTTCGGGTCTCTCAAAAGTGTAGCCTAAGCTGTACCATGCTGTACCATATACTAATTCTCCACTAGTGTGGAGTAGCATTGGAAACATTCACTGATGCAGGGACCAGGTTGGCCTGGACAGGAGGGACAATAATAGAGGGTGTCATGCCTATATCTGTTTTTTCCACAGACACAACATCTTCTTTGGGGTAATCGTTGGGTAGGGGTACCATGGAGGACTCTCATGCAGCTGGCTCACTGCATTTGCTTTGGGAAGTTGGGGCACAGCACCATCTGGAAGCAGAAGGGCTGTGACAATCTCTTTCTGGAATTTAAGGAAGGATCCAATTCATCCTGACACTTTGTATAGCACATAACGTTTAGCAGTGCCAATTGAAATAAGTATACAGACACTTTTTTTTACCAGCGTCTGGCCTTGTGGACAATTAGGTACGGTGCCATCAACTGGTCATTGAGGTCCACCCCTCTCATATTAAGGTTGTATTTGTGGGTTTTTCAACAACACCAGTTGCCGTTGGAATTTGGACTGTCGCATCTGCCTAAAGGGAGGAAAGAGCGAAAACATTCCAATTATCCCTCCACTGCAAAAAATTATTACACCTCAAGCAGGCCTTCTCCCCCTGTCTAAGTTGGGATTCTACAAGCCAATGGGGGAAGCCCCAACGATTAGATTGTACAGTGCCACAATTCCATGATCAAACAAGTGACAAGCTTGTGTAACAATTGTCCATGTACAATTGGTACCCCTTTGCGAATAATGGTGACACCAAGTCCCAAACAATCTTGCCAGCGCTCCCTATGTAGTCGGGGCAGTTCTCTGGCTCCATGTGACTATCTCTTCCCTCGTAAACCAATAAACTATATGTATAGCCTGCTGGCCTGTCACAGAGCTTATACAACTTGACCCCATATCTGGTAAGGTTGCTGGGGAAATACTGTTTGAAAGACAAGCCTCCAGAAAATAAAATCAGGGACTCATCAACACAGACAACTCGATTGGAAATAAACAAAGCGGCAAACTGTTGGTTGAAGTGGTTTACGAGGTGCCGAATTTTGTGGAGCCAAGACCACCCGAGGACGAACGAGTTCATTGTCATTTAAATGCCTGAACCGCAAGATCTGCTTGGAAGCAGAGAACACGGGCTAATGGTGAATTGGTACAGTGGACCAATATGACCGCAACTGACTTTTTTTAGTTATGCCCATGAGAAGGGGTAGGCCCAGAAAGGACTTAAATTCGGAAACCGTAATAGGTTTCCATTCTCTGGCAAGGGTCAACTGGGGAATAGCGGCAATAATTTTACCAGCATACAAATTGCTTTGGTCCACAATAGATCTGTAGATTCCGTGAAAAACAGTGAATAAAGTAGTACGGGTGCTGCAGAAGTGGTGGGCTTCCAATCGGGGTTGGAATATTCTGCAGGAAGAGCACTATGGGCTTGACAGGCCTGTCTTTGTCTTCTTGGTGGCTACGGGACACTACTTGTGCTAACCACTGCACCAGCTTGAACTGCACTTATGAGACTCGCTACATTACCGCGTAATACTGCAGTGCTGGATGTACGAACAGGGTGTACTAGGCTGCTGGCATTTGTCAGTGCACCAGAAGAATGAGCGGCACCAGTACTGGCTCTCTGCTCCAAATGAGAGCCCTGTGGTTCCTGCACCTCAACAACAGAAGAATGGGGTCGGGTACGTCTGACCTTAGCAGAGACCACTACTCCATCCTCTACTACTCCAGCTTCCCCTTCTGTCATGCTCAGCAACGTGTAGTCCTCTTCACTAGCGTACCTCAGTTTGAACATTTTTACCTATAAATATATACGATAGGTACAACTAGTGCGTCTCACAGACAAAAAAAAAAAACCTGATTGTCAGTGACTGCTTCAATCACTACCAAAAAAAACTGTTAGCATTCGCAGGAATCAAAAAGTGAATCTGCGAATTCTGCAGTTATGTGTGTTGTGTTTTTTAAGTAACAGTGATCGAATGGTACTGCACTTGGGTGGACAGGTCTGGGCAGAGGGTTAAACGCAGGTGCTAGGAGGTATCTGAGCTGATCCCGCTATTGCTGCATTTTTGGAAATCCTAAAATACTGGGGATCATAGATACTGATCCGGTTCAGACAATATACTAGTAAGAGAGGTGTATGGTGCGTGCGTGGGTGTTAGCACTACTGGCACTAATCTGACGCTGCCTGGGACTGACGCTGACCCTAACTGATGTCACCAGGGGGGTTAAACTTTTATTAGGTAATATAAGCCCTGATATAAAAAAACAACTAACCAGTGACACTAATACGGTGATCACTGGTGACAGGGGGTAAAAGGGTTAACTAGGGGGCAATAAGGAGTTAAAACCTTTATGAGGTAATATATGGGGGTACCCTGATACTATAAAAACTTGACAGTGAAACTAACCAACTAACTGGCTAACTAGTGTCCCCTGTGACACTTATACGGCGATCAGAAAATAGATCTATTAGTGACACTGGTGACAGGGTGTGAAAGGGTTAAACCTTTATTAGGGGGTGACACAGTGACAGGGAGTGAAGGGGTTAACTGGGGGGCAATCAGGAGTTGATCGGGGGGAGGGGGTGGAATGTGTGCCTACCTGTACTGTGTCAGTGTAGTGTTGGTGCAACTCACGTTTGTATGTCCTCTCATCGCTTCCTCTGCCTGTGTTTACAAGTCACAGGCAGAGGAGGCATTTCATTTGTCAGAACAGATCAGCAGGTCCAGGCCAGAAATCATTGGCCTGGACCCGAAGACTGATCGGTTCTGCAGCAAATCCGATCGCCGCGGGCAAGGTGGGAACCTCTGCCTGCAGGCGTGAGCGACGTACGGGTATTTTGTGCAGGGGTGCCATTCTGCCAATGTATATTGGCGTGAGCCGGTCGGCAAGTGGTTAATACCACTTTAATATCAAAATCAAAATTAAAAAAGGAAAAAGGCATGTACTTAAAGGGGTGTTCCAGCCCAAAAATGTGTTTATTAAAAGTCAGCAGCTACAAAAAGTGTAGCTGCTGGCTTTTAATAAACACTCACTTACCTGCTCCTGCGTTCCAGCGACGCGCCGACCGGGGCTCCGCTCCTCTCCCCCCCTCCCCGGCCGGCGTCTCCATCCTGACTGTGGGCACCCAGCCGTGACAGCCTTTGGCTTCACGGCCGGGCACCCACTGCGCATGCGCGAGCCGCACTGCGCATGCGCGTGCGGCGCGGCTCGCCTCTGATTGAAGAGGCGATCGCATGGGACCTGTCAGTGTCCCATGTGATCGCCTACAGGGAGGGGCTGGTGTAGGCGATTAAGGCTTAATCGCCTAACCAGCCCCTCGGCGGAAGCAGGAAGTGGGACAGGAAGTCCCACTCCTACTGAAGCCCCCACTCCCCCCCCAAAAAAATTACATGCCAAATGTGGCATGTAAGGGGGTAAGGAGTGGGATAAGAGGAAGTTCCAAATTTGGGTGGAACTCCTCTTTAACATAGCCCAGCATGGGCACTTCTCTGTTTTCGCACTTGTAGTCCTGGACAGCAGTGCTGTCAGATGGAGGCTTTAGTTTTGTGAGTGGACAATTTGCATTTGATTTTAACATTAAAGCTTTTACCTCTACTGCACTCTACTTGTTTGTCATTTATTTGTTTGTCACTTGTTTGTTTGTCTTCTTTGTTTGTATGTCATTTGTAGATTTCCCAATTAAGGTACCATTTAAATGACATAGGTGGAGAACAAAATGAGGAGATTGTTGGATTATTCTTCAGAATAGCCATTGCCATTCACTTATAGTAATTAAATATTTGCATGAACATAGAATAAGTTCATCATTTTGTACTACAGTACTGCATAAATGTGGTGTGTCCAAAATGTTCGGTGAATGGTATCAGAAAACAAACAAAACAGAAAATACAAATAAATGACCTTCTTTGGCCTTCAAAATAATTGCCATTCTTCACAACACACTTTTGGCAATGTTCATAAAGCTTCTGGTAACAAAGGCCTCTTTAGGAATCGATCGCAGAACTGCTGTCACACATTCATGAATTGGCACCACGTCCAATAAAAGTGCACCTTTCATGACGCTCCTCAGGTGGGCAAACAGAAAGAAGTCAGCAAGCGACAGATCAGGAGAGTACGGTGGATGATCGAGAACAGGAATGCCACCCTGAGCCAAGAATTGGCGCACAGGTCTCATCTCCTGTGACAATGGTTTGCAGAAAGAATGGAATGGTAATGAAATCTCCAGAGGTTTCCATCCGTTTTGCTTTCTGTTCATCTGTCAGATTTGTGGCACAAATCTTGAACAGATCTTCCACTTTCCCAAATCTTTGCAGACAATGGTGCACATCGTGTCAGCATTTGTCACACACGCTCGTTCATGTCTGGGGTTCTGCTTGTCGATGGGCGAACCGAAAGTGGCTTTTCCTTCCTGTCGTTTAAACGAGTTGAAAAAACATTTTCTACTCACAGCTTCCGTCCCGTACACTTGCACCAACATTTCATGCGTCTCCATCTAAGTTTTCCCCAATTTGTAGCAGAACTTGATGCTCACTCATTGCTCCATTGCACTGTTGCCCTACCTCTCACCCTAACTATGTGTTGGCTGCAAGCAGCGGGTGTACCCTGACGCTAGGTGGTACTTCTCAAAATGTCTTTGGATAACCATATACATGCATGCGCATCTGGCCCATGTTGGGTTGAGGTATCAGACCAAACTTTTTAGACACACCTTGTATATATGCCCGCACAAATTGTTGCTTTTTTATTGTTAAATGATAATGAAATGACTGCTTTTCACCTCACAAGACAGACTTATATTTTTGTCAGTTTTTTCAAGGCTGTTCTAAAGGCACCCAAAGATATAAGAACATATGAACATCTCCTTACAAAATGTTATGTAGAACATAGTTAGTCTTTTTTGTAAAGGTCCCCCCCCCCCGCATTGTTGTATTAAGAACTTAATCCCATAACACCTGACAAGGCAGACCATATCAGCAACAATTATTAAATGGCATAAAATAAATAATAGAATATAAAGTTCCTTTAAAGTTGTATTTTTATTTAAAAAATAAAATAAAAAATTGATATAGGGCCTTATGTAGCAACATCTTCTTACAAAAACTGAAGTTAAATCCCCACAGACACCAAACAGATTAACAGATTTAAGCTTATTGTGACTGGGGGATATGACTCCTGTTCTTAAATCAACACAATACTGTGTCAGACCCAAATGTTTTTAGATGCAGTAACTAGGCTGGAGTTACTTGATTGGTTTTGGTAGCTGCTTGGATTTCAGTTGGAACAATCATAGATGAATTGTCCTCCTCTGGTGCAGATAGGTCAATGTGGCCACATGTCAAGCACAGAACAGCACAATGGCGGAACTGAAAGAAAGTAAAATTAAATAATAAATAAACTTTGTTATCGCTGTGTTGCTTATGACTGCTTATCATGTTGACTGCTTTCAAAACTCTCTCTGATAATGTTTTGAATGACTGCTTTCCATTTTACCTAATTTTTTGTCCCAAATACATATACCATATTTCCCGGCGTATAAGGTGACTAGGAGTATAAGACGACCCCCTAATCTTCCAGCTAAAATGTTGGTTTGGGGATATACTCGCCGTATAAGACGACCCCCTTCCTTCCTCACTGTGCCATTGCCTCACCTCACTGTGCCATTGCCTCACCTCACTGTACCATTGCCTCACCTCACTTTGACGATCTCCATACCTTATCCCTGGCAGAGTGAGTCAGACTGCAGGCGTCCATTTTTTAAAAGCCGCGCCTCCTCCTCGTGCTGTTCCGTGATAGGCGGAACACTCAGTTTCCCAGCAGAGCCTGTATTCAGTGTTCCGCCTATCACGGACCTCGGATGAGAGGACGTCCGTGATAGGCGGAACACTGAACACAGGCTCTGCTGGGAAACTGAGTGTTCCGCCTATCACAGAACAGCACAAGGAGGAGGCACAGCTTTTAAAAAATGGATGCCCGCAGGTCGTCTTATACGCCGGCAAATACGGTAACTATCAACCAACCGTGGTGATTATCATAATCTGACCAATACATAAATATAACCCTAAGGCCGCGTACACACGACCGAGAAACTCGTCTGGCTAAACTCATCGTTCCGCCCATCGAGTTTCCCGTTCAGCTGTTGAAAAGCTCGTCGAGCCAAATTTCCCCATAGAACAACGAGGAAATAGAGAGCATGCTCTCTTTTTGGCTCGACGTTCTTCCCGACGGGTTGCTCGGCTAAAAGTGTACACACAACCGGTTTTCTCTGCAAAATACGTCTCCCATCGAGGTTCTCGCTGGATTCTGCCAAGAAACTCGGTCGTGTGTATGCCGCCTAATGCCTATGGGCAGCATGGCAGCTAAATACCTAGCATTCTTGCCAAGTATTCGTTTATTTTTGATCAGAGAAACAATCTGTATGTTTCTTTGCATTTGTTTCCTGCTATAACATAAAAAAATATAAAGGTAGAGTAGAGGAAGCAGTTGGTGCTATATATGTAACAAGGTCTCTGGCCTCCTTCAGTCTAATGAGGACCTCCAGGACCAGAGATAGCTGACATCCTTCTGTATATGGCGGGTTGTGAGGCATAGTGGGTACAAGGTGGAAGTTATTGGGTGCCAGACACTTCTTGAATGCAAAACAGATGTTTTTTTCTCTTAGGGGGAAAGAAGGTTAGGGCCAAGACACCCTTAAGCAGTTGCAAGTTTAATTAGCAGACTCCGAGACTTCAATAGGAAGACAGCCATGCAGGGAAAGGCCTTCAGCAAGAAGACACATCTGCACGTGCAGGAATGCTGTCTTCTATGGCAACAGTCTTTATCAGTTCCTAACACAAAGCATTTCACTACACTTTACTACAATTTCTGCTTGTAGTTCTTCAGGTTACTGAGCTCCGGTCTCTCACTGGGACCCTCTGAATCACTGCCAATGAATCCCCTGAGCTCCTCCAATCTTAAGCGTCACCCCGCTTCTCTGCTGGGTACCTAGCTTGGCACTCCTGATACTTCTCAAGCTTCACCCTACTGGCCTGCTCGGTCCCTGGCTAGGCACACAAGGCTGCTGTACAAGCTTCACCTACTCTGGCTGGGTCCCTGACTTGATCACTGCCTAAAGTTTCCCGATTCTCCACTGTGCCCGTTCGGTAAGAATACTGCCCCGGTACTTGCTTCAGTTACTCATTGTGGTCCCTGGTAATAAAGTGGTTGGTCCCTTAGTGGCTACAGATTCCCCTCTACCTCAGACCACTGCCAGGTTCTCCGACCGGCAGAACAGTCACTTCTGATTGGACTGCAAGCCGCAGTCTCAAACTTGCGCTGCTCTCTTGCTTCTGGATAGGCCCTTAGACAGCCTAGCAGCAAATGCCACCGGGATAGGCCCATTCTCTGGCCTAGCAGCTCGGGGCAACCCGAAAATAGATCTCCTCACTCCACCCAAATATATAGGCTCTCCGCACAGGTCAAGGGATCTAAGAAAACCCCTACCCATTGGCTGAAATACCCCATATACCCATAACCTTTATCTTGAGTTGCACTTCTCATATCTAATACCACCAAGTACCCGGCCACCTAATAGTAGAAGAGAAAAGTGCAATGAGGCCAAACGTAGAGAGAAATCCACATATCTCTAACAATCAACCAGGATAACTACTCCTGGCATGTAAATTTGTGAGGAGCAACTCCAGTGTGCTACATAAACATAAATATTTTTTAAACAATTAATTAAAGTGAATGTCTTGCTATTTATGTACATTTATTTGTTTATTTATTATGGTCAAGATGAAAAAATATTCTTTAATAATTTTTTGTGTGGTACATACTGTATGAAATATAGTATGAAAATGTGTTGCTTTATTTTTCTAAGCCAGCAGGAGAAACATTAAGTTCAGCTTCCCATTTTCCAGACCTTCAATTTTTCTGTAAAGCCTTTTCTTTTACAGAACTCAATAGCTCAAGCTGAAATTTACATAGAAAAGGAAAGGGCTCAGTTTGAAGTTTTAGACAGACTGAGATGACAAAACATGTTGAGCGTAATGGCGCGTACACACGGTCGTTTTTTGTGATGAAATAAAACAACGTTTTTCATCATGAAAAAAAACCAACGTTTTGAAAAACGACATAAAAAATTAAAGCTTGTTCGAAATTTTTTTGGTTGTTTTTTAGAAGACAAAAAACGATGTGAAGCCCACACACGATCATTTTAAATGACGTTTTTAAAAACGTTGTTTTATTTCATCACAAAAAACGACCATGTATACGCGGCATAAGGATTGAAATCGTTATTTACTCCAGAGAGGAAGATTTGTAACAAAGAAATTCTTAATTGTTATACCTGATTATATTTCTAAGTAGTTTATTCTACAGAATTATATAATCTATAAACTCAACAAAATATCATTGATACACTTACTGTTTCTGCATGAGATTCAAAGAAACCATATGAGTAATTGCTGTGGGAAACTTAAAAGCTTTTAATGTTGTAAATATGCAGGTAAATATGCAGCGCTACATATAGTAAAGTGAAATGTGGAAAAAACACTAAACAGTATACACCCAACTGGGTGTGATAGTGAAACAAATTATAATCAGTCCACATGACATCTCTACTGTGTTATGTACATCCACTTATGATGGACACTTTTATTACATTGGATTTTTTGAGTGAATTGCTTATCATTTCACATGACTTGATTATAATTTGTTTCACTATCACACCCAGTCAAGGGCGGACTGACCATTGAGTCACTCTGGCACTGCCCGAGGGCCTCATGCCACTAGGGGGCACCTGGTTGCCAGGCTCAGTAAAACCAGGGACAGTATGTAAAAATCTGTGTTTTTTTTACATCTGTCCCTGATATGTCCGAAACTGACATGCTTTTGATGTGAAAATCCAGAGATTTTAGCTGCCCCACCTCTGCGCTGCCTCCTGGCGTGGTGGCCATCTGTAAGCCCGGGGGCCCCATTATCTTCTATTGCCCGGGGCCCCATGAGTTGTCAGTCCGCCCCTGCACCCAGTTGGGTGTATACTGTTTAGTGTTTTTTTCCACATTTCACCTTACTATATGTAGCGCTGCATTTTTACCTGCACTCTTTTTGTATTGTTGTCACATTCTTATGCAGCTGCTCCCCTTTTTTCTCTTTTTGGTTTGCTTGTGTTTAAATGAAAAACACTGTTCACAAAAAATCTTACAGTCGGAGTCGGTTCACACTGGGGCGACCTGGGATCCGACTTGAAGTCTCCCCAAGTCGTCCCAAGTCACGTGGTTGAGAAAATCAATTGAAGTGAATGAGAGCCATCTTAATACGTCTTAATACACACTACTGAGGTTGCTCCGACTTCAGAAAAGGTTTCTTTACTACTTCAATCAGACTTGTAGGCAACTTGTAGGCAACTTGTACCCATTGATTTCAATGGAAGTCGCCTCAGAAGTCTGATCACTGTCTTAACTTAAGCAACTTTCCAGGAAGATAACATACATTTTTCAGGCAAACCCTCCCTCCCAGAGCTGATTGTTGTTTGATTGGCCACTGGAAAGTCTCCTGTCCTGGAGGCGACTTGAAGTTGCCTTGTAAGTTGCCTGATGATTAATACTCAAGTCGTGTCCAAGTTGCCTCCCAAAGTCGTACTAGAAGTCGTGTTGCCCCAGTGTGAACCGACTCTCAGACAACTATTTGTAAAAGTAGCAAATGTTATCTTATAAAATTGCTTATCAGTTACATTATTTGCAGAATAGGCATTTGTTCTATTTCTTATGTATCTGCATTGTTGTATTAGATTGCACTCAACTGTTATTTTATTAAAGCTGAACACCAGGGAAAAAATCTCTTTCAGTGTGACTCCCTCTGCACTGCAAGAGTTAAATACTTGTTTATGTATTGAGTACAAGTAAATAGGACTTATACTTACCTTGTCCCCAAGTTCCTTAGCAGCCATTGCTCTGGAGTGTGTATGGCCCCTCGGCTTTGTTGTGGCTTTTAGTCCTGCATTGTACTTGATGAATCAGAGGACCTGTGTATGCAGCATGTCAGCTAATAACAGAAATGTAAGGCTACAAGGGGCAATGTGAGGCTACAAGGGGCAAAGGATCCACAAAACTGCACATATGAAATTTGTGAAAACCATAATCAGGTTTGATGAGTTGTAATCTCTATGATGTTTGTGATATGGTCAGGGTTTGGTGTGAATGATTCCATAGATATATGTCTTATAAAGACGTGAGGAAAAAAAGCCTACCTACCCTAGATTTAAATACCCAGTAAAGAGGCCACAGGATGCTTATTATGAAACAGACAGTACTACTCCACCATCTGCTTATGCTAATATATCTCAACATTATCATAATTGAGGAAAAAAGAAAATATTATTCCACTTCTATGTGCTGAGATCTATGTAAGCACAGTATCAAATCCTTACCTGTTTATTTAAAAATAAGTAGATAATTGGGTTGTAGACAGGACTGGTCTTGGCAAAGTATGTAGGCAGAGTTGCAGCAAGAGGAGGAATGTAGAGTGTTGGATTAATGACGACAATAAGAGCAAAAATGGTGTATGGAAGCCAGCAGACCAGAAAAGCAATAACCATAAACAACACCATGACTACAACCCGGAACTCTTCTTCTTTGTTAGTCTTTCCTCCCTGCTCCTCAATTTTCCTGTTTAGCTTAAGAAATACAAATGCAATAAACAATACATCAGACTTTCACTGAAACAGACAAAATGCTTGATTAAAAACATCATACGTGCCTTACAGGATTTTCCTATTGGGCTCAGTCATTTATAGTTATGCCAATTTGGAATACAGTAGATTGGTGGCTTTTTTAACTGCATACAAATATAATGCAATGCTCATCAGTCCAGATGAAATCTGTCATTGTCATAAATGCTTAACTTCATCCAAAATGATATATCCTCTATGTAGAATAACAGGTTGTTGACATTACCCCATTAAAAAATACTAATCTCACTTCTTGCTAGGTCAGGAAAATGTCTTCAATAGTCATGCAGGCAAAAATCAAAACATATTTCAGTTAAAGTGTTACTAAATCCACATGATACACAACTATCAAGAAATTGTATATTACATGTGGTCCATACTCACTATGAGTTTAGTTTTCTGTATTCTGCAAACAAAAAACTGATTGATCCTGCTGTTCTATATATCTATCTTCTGTTCATATCCCCAATACAACTAGAGATTTTGTAGCTGTAGTGGCAACCCTGCACATGCTCAGTTTTCAGCTAGTTTCTATGCTGAGCATTTCCTCCCTATCACATCTGAGCAGCCCATGTGACTACAGAGTCACACATGTGGGCGTATACACAGTGGTAAATGACAGCATACTCCCTCTTTTCTTCTCCATGCCCACTAACCAGCTAAACACAATGGGGGGGGGGGGGCAGGATATTACATCTTGATTCACCTTTCTCTTGTTCTAAGACACACATTGAAAGGGCGTGACACGGTTTGTGACTGTCAGAAATTCACCCACACCATGTTATTTCCACAAAATAATAAAGATTTAATTTTAAAAATACTGTAAAATGTTGTCAGCACTACTCAGTTTTTCTCTGTTAAACTACAGAACATTTTCTCCTTATTTTGATAATACAAGACTATAAAGAAGTGTGGGTGGGTGGATTCTGAAGCCCAGGGCTAATAGGTTAGGATCTCACTGGATTTCTGGCCAGGAGAATATATATTTTTATGTATTTGCATAGATAGAACATCAGGAAGCTTTAGATGAGCATCAGCAAAGTTAATAGCTCATGAGGGGGGGGGGGGGGGTTGATTTTCTAATGGCAAATAGACTGTTCACTTTGCAAGGGAGCTGCATTTTAGATATTTTCAATTTAAAAAAATAAAAATAAATGAAGGGCAGGAAGGGGCTCTAAGAAGGGTGAAAGCACCATATACCCTTTTTGATAGATGTACCGTAATGGGTGTGCTGGCTTTATTTAAAAGCAAAATGGTTATTAACTGCTTAGGGACCGCCACATGTACATTTACATCGGCAGAATGGCACGAACAGGCACATTGGCGTACCTGTACGTCCCTGCCTAGACGCGGGTCGGGGATTCGATCGGACCCCCCGGTACTTGCGGCGGTACCCGTGGCTGCAAGAGCGATCCGGGATGAGGGGGCGGCTCTTCGTTTTTGTCCGCCCCCTCTGGATCGCTCCCAGCCAATCCGCGTCCTCCCTGCAGTGCACTTCCTCTGCCTGTGTAATGTAAACACAGGCAAAGGAAGTGATGTCAGCTCTCCTCTCGGCGGTATTTTCAATCCGCCGAGAGGAGAGAAGACATCACATAGTAAGTCGCACCAACACTACGCTGACACCACACACATAGGCACAATAACCCCTTCCGATCACACCCCCAGCCCCCTGTTACACTGTCACTGATTGCAGTGATCATATATTTACTGTATATGTGTATTGTGACACCGGCGCAACTAAATGTGTAATATAAACCTATATATCAATCTGCTGCAGTTATTATAAACACCTGTGACAAGTATGTCCTGATGACGCATGCGTGCATGCGAAACATGTAGAGGCATATGGGCAGTATCCTTTTACATAACGAAATCTATCACTAGCCTCCTCCATTGCTAATACTGTAGCTTCCGCCCGTTGAACCGCATCCAGAACGAGGCTTGGAACGCACGCCGCACGTTGCTCAAACAGTAACGCTGGACTAGCTAATGCCGGCTGGGCATTGGAACATGTGAGTGAGATTTTTTAAGCTTTCTTAATAAACTGGTCTTTAACTATATTACACCATAAGAGGCTTTTTTTCTTCTTGGGGGAGCCACAAGAGGTGGAGAGCCACTTGGGTCTGATACACAAGATCAAGGATCGTGTGAAACCGCTGCTTAAAGGATATTACATGCTGTTTCCCTTATGTAATCTGGTGAGCGCAATCTTTGACTAGAGGTGGTGGTGACACTAAATGGGTGCCAAGTCACGGAGAATATATTTTTCCACAGCATAGAGCACGTTTTCTACACTTGGGGATAAGAAATTAAAGGACTAAGGACTGTTATATAGGTGCAACAGCACGCACCAATAGGATTTTTATAATTTATTATTTTATATTATTATTTATTAATATGTTTTTAGTTAGCACTGGTGTTCATGGATATTTGTTTATATATATTTTCATGGAATTTGAATATTTGATCATTTGGATTTAGTCAATCAGCACGGTAGTATATGTCACATATACACAATTTATACTATCATATATTTACTGATCACTGCATTTAGTGTCAGTGTGACAGTTACTGTGACAGGCAGTTAGTGTTAGTGTCCAGGGTAGCCTTGTACGCCCCTAATAAAGTTTTAACCCCTTGATCACTGCCCTAGTTAACCCTTTCACCCCCTAGATTTTTTTTTTACTAAAGACATGTGGCTGAATACATTTTGGCCTAAATGTTTGACTAAAATTTCGTTTATTTGATTTTTCTTATAACAAAAAGTAAAAAGTATTGATTTTTTTTCAAGAATGTCGCTATATTTTTGTTTATAACGCAAAAAAAAAAAACGCAGAGGCAAACAAATACCATCAAAAGAAAGCTCTAATTGTGGGAATAAAAGGACGCAAATTTCGTTTGGGAGCCACGTCGCAGGACCGCGCAATTGTCTGTTAAAGCGACTCAGTGCCAAATTGTAAAAACGCCTCTGGGCATTTAGCAGCATATTGGTCCGGGGCTTAAGTGGTTAATAGAACATGGTGATGAAATATACCTTATGCAGCGAACAGAGAATATTTCCATAGGAGAATCCAATAATGGCAACAGGAATAACGAAGCATGTCAGAAAGTATGTAATCAGGTAGCTATAATTACTCCAGGATCTCTCTTCCCAACCAATGGAGCAAGAGGTTTGAACACCTTCAGGACCATAGGAACTCCAACCAAATAGAGGTGCTATTGCCCAGATCAGACAGAACAGCCAAATAAACGTTAGTCCTTGGTAACCTCTTTGTGTGCTCAGCTTCAGAGCTCCAACTGGCTGACACACTACATTGTATCTCTCAAAGGCTAAGATAGTCAGAGACCAAAGTGATACAATTCCTGCAGAAGAAGAGAAATATATCAAATAAATAACTCATCTAGTTTGATGCACGCCTGTTGGATAAATAGTAGAAAATCAGTTACTGGCATGGGTAAATAATACATTACTTTTATGTGGTTTAATTACATTTATAGAAAGCAAAAAACATGTTTAGCATTTTTGTTAAAGAACATTTATCTATTGTAATTTGCAAATTTACCACAAGAGGGAGCAGACTCAAAACTGTGGCTAATAAATGAATGCACAGGTCTGCTTTGTCAGGGACAATGAAATTATAGTGTTTGGGACAACCATTCGACTATAGACACGATTCAAGCTTATAGAAAATAATTTAAACAAATGTGTTGAGTTTTTGCATTTTACTTTAGTTTGAACCCACTTTGTTGAACAATAAAATGATCATTGCACATCCAAATGCCATACCTAGTGAAAAAATCCTACATACTTCATTTATGTTTAATCATTGTCTTTTATTTGTATTGGTGTATTTCTTTTCTTACTGTAAATGTGTCATAAATGATTATTTGTTGTAAAAAAAAAATGATATTGTAATATGGGATATTGATATGGGTTCATTGAAATGCATAAAAGATAAAATATTTTATACTGCTGAAATGTTTCCTGCGTGAAAGGGAAGCTTCGACCTCCACATTGCTTAGAACCAAAAGTACATCAATGACAACTAGTAACAATGAACTAAATGTAGATTAAACCATAATAAAATATATCTAACGCCAACATAATCGTTTGTATTTTGGATAGAGTAGAGAATCGTTAAATCTGTGACTTTTTGTTCCATTGCAGGGATTTTTTTTTTACTTTTTTCCTGTAAACAAAACATGATGCAGGAGGAAATCTCTCAAGTGCAGGAAAGTAGACATGTGCATTAGTTTCCGTTAGAATGCATTTTCGTCCGAAAATCGGGCATTTTCGTTATCATTTTAACGAACGAAAACGAAAGCGCAAGAAACGAAAACCGAAAGATCCAACATAAAAAATGCTTTATTTTAGTTTTTGTTCAGATCCGACGATTTTCGATGCTTTGTCGAATTTTCGTCGGGCAATTCCTTCCTTTTCACTGTATTCAGAACGACAATTTTCGATGCTTTGTCGAATTGAACGATGAAAATTCGACAAAGCATCGAAAATTGTCGAATTTTCGTGGTTCAATTTCTACCTATTCACTGTATTCAGAACAACGATTTTCGATGCTTTGTCGAATTGAACAACGAAAATTCGACAAAACTTTGAAAATCTTTGTTTTCGGACGAAAACTTTCCAGACGAAAACAAAATAAATCAAAACGATTTTTGGGAGTAACTAAATAAATTCATTTTCCGGACGAAAACGAAAAAACGAAACAAAATATTCCAGTCTGCACATGTCTACAGGAAAGTACTCATGCCCTGTACACACGATCGGAGTTTCCGTCGGAATAAACTCCAATGGGTTTTTCCGACTGAATTCCGTTCAAGCTGTCTAGCATACACACGGACACACCAAATTCTGACCGTCAAAAACGCGGTGATGTACAACACTACGACGAGCCTAGAAAAATTAAGTTCAATGCTTCCGAGCATGCGTTAAATTGTTTCCGCGCATGCGTGGTGTTTTTTCTCTATTGGAAGTTCATACAGATGAATGGAATTTCCGATAGAATTTTTTTTCCGTCGGAAAAAAAGAGAACATGTTCTCTTTCTAACTCCATTTCCATCGGAAAAAGTCTGATGGGGCATACACACGGTCGGAATATCCGATGAAAAAATTCCGTCTGACTTTTTCCATCGGAAATTCCGATTGTGTGTATGAGGCATTAGAAAATTGGAGGACTTTTCATGTTTAACAGTTCTGGTGACAACTCAAAATGTTAGATTTGGTCTTACTTTTAGTCCTATCAGGACAAATAGGTAAGGTGGATCTTTTCAATGGGACACAGATAGCAATACAATATTATAGGTTTACTAAACCTTAAAGGAGTTGTAAAGGAAATTTATTTTTTTGCTGAAATTACTTTTTACAGGGTATAGAGACATAATAGTTAACTGATTCCTTTTAAAAATGATTAAAAATAGATAAAAATCAATCATATAATGTGCCTGCAGTTTCAGTTTCGTTTTTCATCTAGTTTCATGCTTCTGCGAAGGACAGAGACACAGAGCCAATACAATGCAGTGTTTGTTTTTAAAATTAAACTGATTGGTTCTGAGGGGTTTTAGACACACAGAAATCACACCTTCTTGATTAGAGACCACAGAGAGAAGCTCCAAGTAAACAGACAACCAGGAAGTGTGCAGAACAAAGAAGGATTACAGCAAAAACGAACAATGAGGACATGAAACCAGGACTGCATTAGGGTAAAGGAAGCTATTTAGCTAAAAAAAACTTTTTTCCTTTAGTGACCCTTTAAAGCCCCATTTTAATAATAAAAAAAAACGCTTTGGATACATTTTAAGTTGTGCATAAATGTAGTTATGTATTATACAGAATATCAAACAATAACACATAATAATAATAACACATAATAATAAGAATAATACATTTTACCTAATGTTATAGTAAGAAAGAAATCTTACCAAAATAGTTGACAGCAAAGCCCTGGAAGATACAGAATTTTTCGCCCAGGTAAAAATAGCCATGGTAATTGGTACTAATCACTATGGTTGTCCCAAACAATGTCATTAACAAATCAGAAAATGAGAGGTTAAGGATAAAAATATTGATAGGATTGCGGAGTTGAGGATATTTCATAGTCACCAAAATGACCAACAAATTATTGAAAATTGAAAAGGCAGCATTTAGAAACATAAGAAACGCCAAGATGCTATAGCCAGATCTGGGGAATATAGTGGGCTTGGTAGTAAAATTGTCGCTGATCTCAGTTGTAGGTATAGCAGTTTCCATACTGATACAGTAAAAGCTTGCTCTCTTTCGGATGGCTGCTGGCTCACTATCCTCTGTATTATAGCAACAAATATTCTTGTCTCTTGGCTGTCATGTTTCAATCTGTAAACCTGCTTTTACATGTATTATTTTGTGAAGGATAAGGGATAAATACATCTTTTAATTAAAGTAGCATCTGTTCCTATAAGCTTGCCGTTATATATATACAATTTAATAGAATGGAGACTCTTAATCTGATTATTTTCATCTGAGCAGGTGACTAATAACCACAGTGATATTTTACTTTTGATTTTAACATCCATAAATGTATTCCCTAGCAAATATTTTATAATGCTGTTCTGAAAAATGTGCTTGCCTTTTGTATAAAGATGGTATAACATATTTTAGGTTAACCTTAGGCTGTCAATACCTTTCTATGATCCTATTTTATCTACACTATATGGCCAAAAGGCAGGTGGACAGCTAGACATCTCTCTAAATCAGGGGTCTCCAAACTTTTCAAACAAAGGGCCAGTTTTCTGTCCTTCAGACTTTAAGGGGGCCGGATTGTGGCCATTGGGGGTAGAAAATGTCCTCGGCCCAACATCAGTAAGGGTAAATGTGGCCTTGATGTTAGTGATCAAAAGGAGGAGGAGTAGTGCCCCATCACTAGTACCAGTGAAAGAAATAGTGCCCTATTGTTGGTGTCAGTTGGAGTAATAATGCCCCATTGTTGGTGTCAGTGGGAAGAATAGTACCTCATATCATATGGCAGAGTAGTGCCCCAAGAGCCGTATAAAGGCCCTTTCATTCATAGAAGCTGTTGTTCCCTCCACTCCCCTCCTCCTGCGGATTACAGAACCTATACCGAGCCCTCCTGATCCCAGTGTTGTGCGCTCCTGACCCCTACTGTACTGTGCCCTTCTGCATCCCCCCTGTACTGTGCCCTTTATGTTGACTAGTCTTTGATTGACTAGTCTGCGGGCCGCAGTTTGGAGACCTCTGCTCTAAATGATTGCTCTTAGGTGTTCAACATTAGGACCATAAAAATATGATTTGACAGGTGGTCTGCACAGAGTCTTGACCCCAACCCTATTCAACACCTTTGGGGTGAGTTGAAACTTGGGGGGTTGGCATAAATTCAGGATTGAGGGGTGTTAAGGGGTATTTGAGAATTATCCAACCATGCTGCTCACACTTTTATGATATTTTGTCATTGTACAAGGACTTCAGTCCATGCTTTTATTGTGTATGTTCAGTAAAAATAACATTTTAAGACTATAATCTCACTGTAGTTCTGCCTTCATAGTCCTTGAGGGGTATTTGTTGCACCACATGCACATACATTTTTTCTTAAACATTAAGAGATGGTTTTCAGTACCCAGAAACCTTGGGAGTAGTACGTGGCTGGAAGGAGGCAGTTCCAGAAAGTGTAATCCTCAGTGACCCAGAGGACTCTCCTTCTCATGCCTCTGCAAACCTATTCTTCAAAGCCTACAAAAGGACCCAATAACTTGTGGAATCAAGGAGATGGATAATTATTGGTTGGCAGCCCTCCTTGAGCACCAATACAAGGGAAAAGTCTCAGAACTCATTCTGCCCTCGCAGTGGGAGCAAAGGATGAAATATCTTGAGGACACCTTAAAGAGGAGTTTATGCAACACCTTTCTAGGTAGGTTACAGTCTCATGGATATGGTAGTTTTGAGGTTTATGATGATGCATTTAATTTTCTTTAGTCCTTTGCACCCTGGGCTGTCACATTCCACATCCCACCAGCAGCTTCTGTATCATATGGCGGAAGATTATCTAGGGGTGAAAACAGACATGGAGAGATTTCCTGTAGACCATCCACTGGGTTACTGGGTAATGAGAATAGACCACTGACCAGAACTTGCCCAGTATGCAATTGAGCTGGTAGGCTGCCCTGAATCCAGTGTGCTTCATCTGGATCAATTGTGGGTATAGAATTGGGTATATGGAATTGTATGATATATATATATATATTACCCATCATTGGGTCTTAGAACCAGTTGATCAATTTCTTTGGCGCTGGATATGTATATATATATATATATATATATATATATATATATATATACACAGTATATATATATATATATATATATATATATATTATGATTGAATTGGATAGACTTGTGTATTTTCTCAACCTGACTAACTATGTAACTATGGTGGATATTTACTAAAGGCAAATCCACTTTGCATTATAAGTGCAAACTACAGGTGCAAAGTGCAGTCGCTGTAGATCCGAAGGGGACATGCAAGGAAAATAAAAAAACAGCATTTTAGCTTACACATGATTGCACTTCCAGTGAAATTTCACTTGTAGTTTGCACTTGTAGTGCAAAGTGGATTTACCTTCTGTTACGATTTACCTTTCGTAAATAACCCCCATGTGCTTTATGAATGGGCATTCAGTGCTGCCGAAAGCGGATAAAAGAGCATGTCTGTCCACAGGCTGGCTGTCAGGAAAGGTTCCATCTGCTGGTGATATTTATCATTTGGCCTGCAGTACTGGGGCCCACCAGCAGGTGTCTCCTGGCAGTTTGAAACTGTCAGGGGAACTTCCCCCTGCTGGAGTTATGTCATATTTGGGCTGCAGTACTGGTGTTCACAATGGATGGATCCTGGCAGTATGGGGCAGGCAGCACATCCCGTGCTCAGGTGTTACGTGAGCACAATTGCTGCAGTCTTATAAATACCCGGAAAGCCCTCTCATGCTTGCCTTGGTATCTCTCTCCCTGACCTTGAGCCTGCAATCCTGATCTTGAGCCTGCATCTGACCTGATCCCTTTTCCGAGCTCATCCTAATTTTTCCACACCTGTTTGACAGATGCATATACTTTTTTTACAGAATGGCCAATGGCTTTTATCTAATGTTCCTCTATAGCAGTGATGGCGAACGTGTGGCACTCGTGCCGCTCCTGGCACGGCAAGCTGTTTCGGTGGGCACGCCACACGCCATGAAAAATTGAAAAGCACACACTAAAATCCATTGGTCCCCACCGCACCGCAAACTACAACTCCCACCGTTCTCTAGGGCTATTGATGACGTGTCCGAGTAGGAGTGACAAAGAAGAAACTCCTGGAGGTGACGTGTGTGCGTGCACACGCTGATCCAATCAAAGAAGCTGTCTCATCCACACCGCATTCAACATTAAACAAATCAGCGGTGACGTGACTGGGAGCACACGCTGGAATCAGAGGAGCCTTTCGGCGGGAATGAGCTGCTGGAGCAAGTTCAGACACTGGGAGACAGGTGTTAATGTGGAGTGTACAGTACAGTTATCTTGTTAGTCCTAAGCCTCCCCCACTCTCAGATATCAGGTGCTAGCTCTGCAACCAATCAATTGTGCAAAAAGAACAGCCTCATTAGTGTCATTGGGAAACAGTGTGCCCCACCATTGGTGTTATTCAGCCTCATTATTGGTGTCATTGTGCCTCATTATTGGTGTCATTGGAAAACATTGTGCCTCATTATTGGTGTCATTGCATGTTTCAGGAAGGTGAGTGCAATAGTCAGGTAGGTGAGTGCAATGGTCAGGTAGGTGAGTGCAATGGTCAGGTAGGTGAGTGCAATAGTCAGGTAGGTGAGTGCAATAGTCAGGTAAGTGAGTGTAATGGTCAGGTAGGTAAGTATAATGGTTAGGTAAGTGAGTATAATGGTCAGGTAGGTGAGTGCAATGGTCAGGTATCTGAGTGCAATGGTCAGGTAAGTGAGTGTAATGGTCAGGTAGGTGAGTGCAATGGTCAGGTAGGTGAGTGCAATAGTCAGGTATGTGAGTGCAATGGTCAGGTAAGTGAGTGTAATGGTCAGGTAGGTAAGTATAATGGTTAGGTAAGTGAGTATAATGGTCAGGTAGGTGAGTGCAATGGTCAGGTATCTGAGTGCAATGGTTAGGTAAGTGAGTGTAATGGTCAGGTAGGTGAGTGTAATGGTCAGTGTATGTTGCACAATGCATTCCTGATCCCTGCAGTCTGAGCGAACCTGGCAGAATCTTACATTTCTAGTCCCTTAGGGCTCATTTAGAGAGGGATGATCAGTCCCATCCTCTGTACAGAGCCTCTGGTAGGTTTAATTCTGTGTTGGCACTTTGCAAGAAATAAATTGCTCTTGTGTCGCGGTTTGGGCACTCGGGCTCAAAAAGTTTTGCCATCACTGCTCTATAGGGTTATGGTGTGAAGGCACCGCCAACACTCAAAGCCCAATTTTTCCACACCTGTTTGACAGATGCATATACTTAATTCTTTTACAGAAAGGCCAATTCTTGCTTTCATCAAGAGTACCTCTTGATGAAAGCAAGAAGTGTGTATATTCCCTAAAGTAGTTCCAAAGGGATTTTTTTTTTACCTTAACCACTTGCCGACCGCCCACCGTCGTTCTACGTCGGCACTTTAAAGATGGATATCTCGGTAACGGCAACAACTGCTGCCACAACCGAGATATCCATCTTTTCAGTGGGCGGTCAGTCAAACGATAATGGCGGTCTCCGCAGCGGATTCGCCGCAAGATCGCCGTTATCGGTGGCGGACGAGGGCCCCTCCCGCTGCCGTCCCGCGCCCTTCGCCGCTTACCGGAGCCGTCGGTAGCGGCGGAGGCGATCGGGTCCTCTCCCGTGCTCAGTGGGGATGCGAGTGAGGGAAAAATTTCCCTCATCCGTCCCCGTAGCTTTGCTGGGCGGAAGTGACGTCAAAACGTCAGTCCTGCCCAGCGTCTTAAAGAGACATTTTTTTTATGTCATTTAAAAAATGACATTTTACATTTATTTATTTTTGCATTTAAGCCTAAATATGAGATCTGAGGTCTTTTTGACTCCAGATCTCATATTTAAGAGGACCTGTCATGCTTTTTTCTATTACAAGGGATGTTTACATTCCTTGTAATAGGAATAAAAGTGATCATTTTTTTTATTTTTTTTATTTTAGTGTTAAAAATTGGTAAAATAAAAAAAAAAAAAAAATCGCCCCGTCCTGACGAGCTTGCGCGCAGAAGCGAACGCATACGCGAGTAGCGCCCGCATATGAAAACGGTGTTCAAACCACACAAGTGAGGCATCGCCACGATCGTTAGAGCGAGAGCAATAATTCTAGCCCCAGACCTCCTCTGTATCTCAAAAATGCAACCCGGGCGCAATTTTTAAGCGTAACATGTTGGGTATCATTTTACTCGGCGTAACATTATCTTTCACAATATGTAAAAAAATTGGGCCAAATTTATTGTTGTCTTATTTTTTAATTTAAAAAAGTGATTTTTTTCCAAAAAAAGTGCGCTTGTAAGACCGCTGCGCAAATACGGTGTGACAAAAAGTATTGCAATGACTGCCATTTTATTCTCTAGGGAGTTAGAAAAAAATATATATAATGTTTGGGGGTTTTAAGTAATTTTATAGCAAAAAAAAATGTTTTAGTCTCGTAAACACCGAATCTGAAAAACAGGCTCGGGGCTTAAGTGGTTAATGCACTCCCTGCTTTAATTTAAAAAAGGTCTCAGTATTTGTATTGCCCACTCACATCCTTAAGGCAGTGTACACACGATCAGTCCATCCGATGAGAATGGCCCGAAGGACCGTTTTCATCGGTTAACCGACGAAGCCGACTGACGGTCTCATGTGCCTACACACCATCGGTTAAAAAAACAATCGTGTCAGAACGCGGTGACGTAAAACACACAACGTGCTGGAAAAAACGAAGTTCAATGCTTCCAAGCATGCGTCGACTTGCGGCCTTTTGACCGATGCCGTCCATCGGTTCAATTTTAAAGCAAGTTCTCTTTTTTTTGGACCGAAGGACAACTGACCGATGGGGCCCACACACGATCGGTTTGGACCGATGAAACTGAACTTCAGTCCGTTTTCATCGGGTTTGACTGATCGTGTGTACGTGGCCTCATACTTACCTGAGTCCTTACTTAATATAGCGCTGTGCCTATCTGCAGCAACTCTCTCCTCTTTTACAGTACAGAGAGGCAGCAGATAGAGCCATCAGCTCCTGCTGCTGTCAATTAAAGGGGTTGTAAAGGTTTGTTTTTTATTTTCTAAATAGGTTCCTTTAAGCTAGTGCATTGTTGGTTCACTTACCTTTTCCTTCAATTTCCAATCTTCCAGCTTCCTGTCTATACTGGGGTACTGACTTTGAGTTGAACAGCTGGAGGAAGTGTCAATGGACTACAAGTGCAGTAATCATCAAACCTATGTTTTATTGAGAACTAAAAGTATGTCTGCTGCATTGACAGACAGAACTTGCACTCTTTCAAAGATATCTGCCTGCACTGCCATGCCAATTCCAAAGTCAATGTGGTTTTCACAGGAGACGCTTCCGCTGGAGAATGGAGGCATTTTAAAGGTGGGAGAAGCCCCTTTGCACCATGTTACATGTTATACCCTACATATGGGTGTAACATGGTGCAAAAGATGGAGTTAGGCCAGCCATAGATAGAACAATGTTTTTCCTGCAACCAGCTATAGGGGTATCCCTCCCGTGAGGCCATTGTGTTCTCCTGCCTGGGAGAGGGGGGGAGCCATCCCCACCAGGAGAACACAGTGATTAAGCCATATAACAGCCGCTAGCAATAATCACATGTAAAATCTGACAGGCTGGAGTTGATCGATCAACTTGGGTGCCTTCAGCCTGCCCATACATGGTTTGAATCTTGGCCGGTTCTATTCATCTATGGCCTGCTTTAGCCTTTAAAACGAAACTGATTTGGATACTTACATCAAGCCAAGCTCGCCCAGTATAAGCTTGCATAAAATATCATTCCTGGAGTTCCGCTATATGGGCCCTTTCACACTTACGGATCCGGATTGGTTCCTTTAATATCTGCTTGCTCAGCGGGAATCGCCTGTTGATCCCCGCTGAGCTGGCAGATGACACACTGTGCAGGGACCGCCCTGTCAGATCTCCACTCTCCTCTTTGGGGGGATCGGATGAACAGAGACCGTCTGTCCATGTTCACCCAATGCACAGACGGATGGAAAAATAGGATTTTCCTCTGTCTGCAGAAACGGACCATAGCGGGGACCGATGAGATTGGGTGTCAGCAGATGTTCATTCGCTGACACCCGCTATCCCATAGGGATACATGTATGTCCGTATTTCATCCGAAAAAGGATGGATGAAATACGGACGTACGGTCCGCACATGTGAAAGGGGCCTATAGCTCAATTGAAGCTTCCTATATAATTACTGCAATAGAGTCAGGTTTTTTTTAAAGATTTTTTCACAGTACTGTTAGCGGCAGCACCAGTATGCTAGAGAGTCGGACCACTGCTCAACACAGTATATGGGTCTCCAGCAGTTCGACATGTCCCCTGTCCACTACACCAATCGGCAACCCTGCTCATGCAGTGTGAGCACTGATGATGGGAACACTGGGCAGGGGGCATTTCCGACCACCAGAGAGAGATCCTCTGTGTTGAGCAGGGGTCCAGCTCTCTAGAATGCTGCTATAACAGGCTATTTTAGCCCTACCTGCAACAAAAAATACTGCTAAAAAAGGTAGAAACTGAGCGTTCGTTGTTACTATTTATGCAGCCTGAATAAATTACTGTAATAATAAAGGAAGCTTGATTAAACTATAAATAACACACTGCCAGTTTTTACATATACACATAAATTATTGTAGTGCCTATATTTACTAGAAATCAAGCTGGAGCTAAACTAAGCTGAAGACAATTTTGCTTGCTAAACTGCACATTCATTTTCCACCATTGCTTGACTATAAATGTAATACTACTAAAAGACTGCAGAGGTCACTATTAAATAAGAAACAAGTATTGAGGATAAACTTGTGCAGGATTTTTGGATGGACTTGTGCGATAAGAACTCATGTAGCATTTTATTTAAGAAATTTATCGATGAATGAATACAATTATATTCCCACTGATGAAGATGGAATAGGTATCATACGCACACAGAACTTTTCATGCATAGGCATTTGCTAGAATTGGAATTTATGTTTTGAGACAACGAGGGGCGGTTCACACCAGAATCCCAGAGGAATAAGGTCCACATTCCCGTGCGATTCCTGCATGTCCCCCTGCAGTGAAATTTTGTAGCCCATTCACTTGAACCTTGAATGTGCAAATAGTAGTGCATGTACTGCGGGACCATTCAATCTGGTGCCCGCAAACGCACTGAGTTTGAGATCTGTATTTGGGGTGCCAACAACAATGTATTGGCACCCATAGTTGATCGCAAAGGCAGCGCTACTGTGTTCTAGTGTGAACCAACCCCAATAGTACAGCCCCAACATTTTCTCAAAACAGTTTCCTTCAAGGCATGTTGTGAATGATAACTATCACAGTTGCTTGTGCTCTCAACAAGCCACCGAATGACTGGTATCATAAGTGATCACTAGTGTAGCACTGTGGTAACTGCAGATCAAACAGAGGCTAAGATGGCAGCTTCCTTGGCTGTAAATCTGATTTAAGTTTCATGGATAGGTGTGTTTTGGGTTATTAATTGATAGATGACTGACACATTTTTAAAGTTATTGATGGAGGGTAAAACTACTGCCATTTAACAAATTCCGTTGTTTTCTTTCAAGTTATTCTACCATTGCCTTTTTATATGATGGTTTTTAGAGTTTTGGCAGGAGATAGCATGACCTTAATTAGCCATTCCTGCTGAATCAGCTAAAATTTATTCTGTGGTTGGCCCACCCGGCTTAACAAAAGTAAACGTTTGCTGAAGGAGCTTGGTCTAAAATTCTGGGCCAAAACAGATGCAGGCACTGTTCGGTATTCTGACAGCCAGGGGTGCTTGAACAATAGCCGGCACTGTTGATTCATTTATCCACACTGTTAAACATGGATGGGGGAAATCAAATGATTTCTCTTGTTCAGCCCCCAGGCTGACAGAAAGACATTTTGATGTGTAGGACCCCCTTTGTAGTCTTAAACTCAACTTGCCATTCTGTTTTTCCAGAGGAGTAAATGATGCAAATTTAAGACACTCTGAGGGATAAGGATACAATAACATAACAATTCAGGAGTGTGGTTTCATATAATTTTGTTTGTGACTGGTTCTCTTTAAAGCGGAGGTCCGCCTAAAAAAATATATTAAAAGCCAGCAGCTACAAATACTGCAGCTGCTGACCTTTAATATTAGGACACTTACCTGTCCAGGGTGCCCATGATGTCGGCAGCCAAAGCCGATAAATCGCTCGTCTCTCAGCTGCCCCCCACCAACATCCTCGGTGACCATGTGTCCCGGATTGCCCGGGACAGTCTTGCATTTTGCAGGTCTATCCCTGGCACATTCATTCCAGGACAATACAGTGTCCCGGAATGAAACTACACAGCCACCCCCCCTGCGTCAATCTGAGGTCCCCAAAAAAGGCTGCCACATCACTGCTTTACTCACTGACAGTACTTGTCCTTGCTGGGAATGCCTGGAGGAGCACAATCCCCGCCCCCCTGCTTGTGATTGGAGAAATCATAAATCCCGCTTCTTGTGTTCAATCACTGTGCTGTGATTTGTTACAGCACAAGCTGATTTTTGGAAATGGAGGGTGTCCCTGAATGGTAGTTTGGAAATGTGGTTACCCTACGCCATCCTCGGTGAGGGAATCAGGAAGTGAAGCACTGCGGCTTTACTTCCAGTTTCCCTACTGCGCATTTTACCCGAAGCCGATCTGTCCCTTGGCTCTGGGTGCTGACGCTGCCATCTTCGGTAAGAGAATCAGGAAAAGAAAGGCTTGCTGCTTCACTTCCTGGCGCAAGTCGCTCTGCGTGATCATCTCTTGTGCCATGTCTGCAGTCTCTGAGCATCTCTTGTGCCATGTATGCAGTCTCTGCCCATCCATTGTGCCATGTATGCAGTCTCTGACCATCCCATGTGGCATGTCAGCAGTCTGTACCCATCTCTTGTGCCATGTACGCAGTCTTTGTGGACTGTAATGTAAGGAGGAGCTCTATGGATTCTTGTGTAAGGAGGGGGCTGTGGGTAACCAGAGACTCTCTTACATCAGAGTTTCCCTTTATATTAGAATCTGCAGCATCGCCTCTTACATCAGAGTCCTTATAGTTCTTCTTTACAACAAGGTCCAGGATGTTCCCTTTTACGTCAGGGTCCACAGAGTTTCCACTTACACTGTAAAGGAAAACCGTGTGGCTGGGTTATATTAACGTGACCTTCATATAAATGAAGCAGGAGCAAAATATGTCTGATGCTATGACTAAGCACTAGTTTCAGTGCGAAACGAGTCAGCAGTCGGGTTTTATTTTATTTTGCTGTGACTTGTAGTGCTGTCCTTCTTTTAATAAAGGCTAAAATTTGTTCATAGTGCGGCTGTCCAGAGACAATTTTTGTTCCTGCTTTGCATTGCCTGCACCTGAGTTGTCTGCAGAGGAGGATATTCATCTGGGTTCTCACCTGGAGTGGCTACTCCCTTTTCCCTTCATATAAATGAAGAAATATGTTTTTTGCCTTATGTTATACCTTAATCACATTGCTAATCACACTAGTTATATGTTACAATTAGCACAAAATATAGCTTAAATTTTGATATTTGCACTAAAATTGGCCATTTTATGTACTTTTTTTGAATGTGGCTCTGTCAGTAAATAATTGGTGTTGTTTGTAAACTTTGTACGTTTCACTTCCGGGGGGTTAGCAAAACTGCACCCCAGTAAAGTTCCCCCTTCCCCCCGCGCTATGTATTCCGAGCGCCGCTTGCCCATCTCTAGTGTCCGGGACTGGCATATCGGGTGCCGCTGTAGAGGGGAGGGAAAAGAGCAGACACATGTCCGTTCTCCTCCTTTTCATGTTTCTGAATCAGGAGCAATATTGAAAGTTTCCCAGCCATCAAGGCCAGGAAAGAATGTAATACGATGCGATCTACACTGCATAACATTCATGTCTGAATGCATGGTAACATGGATGATGTAACATCAGCAGGCAAATAAAGTGTATACCATATGGGGGGGGTGGGTGTTTGCACTGTGGAGGGGAGGGGGTGGCACAAGGAAGTTGGGGGGTGGGCACCAAAATGCACCTTCACCTAAGTGGACAAAAATCCTTGCGCCGGCCCTGCTGGGAATCTGTTTAATGTTGTTTCACTCCTCTGCTGGCAAACCTGAGATTAGAATCCTCCTTCTCCTACACTTATAACTATACACCCAAATCATAAAGAGAGACAGCTGGACATAGTGCTTTATCTTTTTTTAAAAACTGTTTATCAAAGTATAAAAACACTCACATTTTCCTGGTGCTTAGAGTGCACCAAACTGTAAAAAGAATTCATGTCCTAACAGTGCGGGTATAAGCCAATCAGACAGTATCTCCACAGTATGCACACAATGCACTCCTCAGCGTGACTACAGATTGGCCCCTCCCCTACGCATTACTTCACATGGTCCCATGGCTTCCTCAAGCCTGGTTTTTATGGATGATTGAGCATATGCAAGCAAATTCATACCAAAGGACACTTTATGGACTGATACATTGTTTTGTTTTGTTTATGTTATATATTGTTTGATTTTAATATGCCGAGTTTGAAAATTGCTATGCAAACAGATGAGAGCGGCACCACTTTTGAATACAGTTTTGCACATTGATACACGTTTAGAGAGTGTGTATTGGTGTGAATGATCTGCTTAGTAATGTTTTGGAGCCTTATAGCATTCAATAGCACAACATAGCAGTGCAAGTACACCCATTTTTAACCACTTCAATGCTGCACATTTTCACCCCCTGCCAGCCCAGACCAATTTTCAGCTTTCAGCACTGTCACGCTTTGAATGACAATTGCATGGTCCTGCAATTTGGCTCCCAAACAAATGTTCTTTTCCCACAAATAGAGCTTTCTTTTGGTGGTATTTGATCATCTCTGTGATTTTTATTTTTTGCGCTTTAAACAAAAAAAGACTGACAAGAAAACACAATCATTTTAACTTTTTTGCTATAATAAATATCCAATTTTTTTCTAAAGGAAAAATATTTTTTTTTCTCAGTTTAGGCCGATATGTATTCTTCTACATATTTTTGGTAAAAAAAAATCACAATAAGCGTATAGTGATTGGTTTGCCTACAAAATAGGGGATAGATTTATGAACATTTTTTTATTATTTTTTTTTACTAGTAATGGCGGTTATCTGCAATTTTTGTCAGGCAGAGCTGCGATTATGCGGCTGACAGATCGGACACTTTTGACACTTTTTGGGACCATTTACATTTATACAGCGAATAGTGCTATAAATATGAACTTATTACTGTATAAATGTGACTGACAGGGAAAGGGTCAACACTAGCGGATGATCAAGGGGCTAAATGTGTGCTCTAGGGAGTGATTCTAACTGTAGGGGGAGGGGACTGACTGGAGCAGGTGACCGATTGGTGTCCCTATGTACAAGGGTCACAGCATTGGTCTCCTCTCCCTGACAGGATGTGGATCTCTGTGTTTACACACAGAGATCCATGTCCCTGGCTCTGTTACTGCCAATCGCTGATCGGCACCCGAGTTACGCGGCGGGCATGCGCTCGCCGCCGCCGGCGCATGCACGCCCACTAGCGGCCAGGAGGCCCGAGGACATCATATCACGTCCACCCAGCATTGCAGAGCCACCTTGTGGACGTTATATGGGAAGTCATTAAATATAAAGATTACATACACACAGGTATATATGAGCACTTTAGCTTGCCAAATGTTTTATATTTAAGTTCATCCTGAGATTCACACAGCTCAGCCACACAGCACATCCATGTCTAGTGGAGGGAAGGACATCGGGCATCATATTTTTTTATCTGCTGCAGTTTAAGTTACAGGTCCCTTCTCAATTCCACTCTGTGAAACGTTTAGTGAGAGTATAATCAGTGTACTGATGGACTCATCTGTCTGCCATTCTGCTCTCATGTCCTATCAGTAGATTTTTGCTTTGTTGAACACCTGACTCATTGTGCTTCTTTTCCAGCCCCTTTCTAAGCTCTGCTGTACAATAGACTGTGAGAAGCTGATTCCAAGTCAAATCAAGGAACTTTCACTGCTTGCATTAAAGGGGTGGTTCCGCCGAATTTGCTATTTAAAAAAAAAGTCCTTTCTTCCCTTATGCTAGTATAGCATAATCTACTCACATATTCCATCAACCTAGGTGCCAGTATCGATATTTGCGGGAAAAGAAATCTTTATATTTCAGGGAGATGGACATTTCCATCTTAGCTGCGGGCACTTTGAAGCCCAGCGTCACTATCTTCTGGGATGCGGTGAATGCTGGAGTCCCAGCATTCACCGCTCTATCCCGCGCATGCCCAGTGTTGACAGCGAGCCGCGCCGTCAACACTGGACAGTTACCATGACAACGACGCTGCGTCCTGTGAAGGACTCGCCCCTTCACAGCGAGTGATCTTTTATATCAGCTGCTCAGAAGGCACCGAGCAGCTGATAGAAAAGGTAAGTCTATGCCACCCCAGCACTTCAAGGTATGGCGTTTCCAAGAGATTACCAGGACTTGAAATGGCGCTGTCGAATCCTCCCTCGTCACATGACTCGCTGCAGGAGTCATATGACTTGCGGAAATAATGCGAGATTAGCAGACACGCTGTTTAGATTTATTTCCCTGAAATCATGAGGCTGCAATCCCAGCAACCTTAGCGGGCAGGAAAGAAAAAATCAACATGCCCATCCCCGCACAGCCAGACCAGGAAGTGCCTGCAAATCAAAGGTACAGAAACGTCTTTAAAATTTTTAAATGGCGAAAGTTTTTTAGGCGCAATGTGCCCTTGTGTGTAGGGTAAAGTTGCTAGATAGGGAGAACTACCCCTTTAAGAAATACATTTAATGATGTCATAGTGATTATAGAGCTGCATTAATTTATGCCTTATAATATCTGCATAGAGTTCAGCTATAAAGACAAGCATTTTGCCTTGACAATAATACCGTCAGTGTATATAAGTATATGAAATAGGGACATAGGAAGGAGACTCTGAAGCCCAAGACATCCAGTCTCCTATAGGATTTTCATTATCCACCTTTTAATGCCAATGCACTGAATTATTAAAATAGAAAATTACATTTAGAAGGGCTTATAAGAATTTCAATGATTTATTATTAACGTTGGTGGACTATATTTAAAGTTGTATAGTGTTAAAAAGAGAATGAATTATTAAAAACTGAGTTGCTGAATATATTTCAGTTTTTAACCAGGCGCTGCCATAGGTCATAAATTCTACTCCCTTTGCCAGCCTAAACAAGGCACTCGCATCTGATGCTGGAACTCCTATTTATTGTACTGCGATTAATATTGTTGACCTCATCAGGTTCTGGTTTTATCTGGGAGTTTGACTATGACTGGTTATGCAGAAAGTAAAGAGGATGCTACACTGAACTGTTATCAGGAAATATTCTGTACCCCCCTGCCAATCTACTGACACTGTAAGATGGTCTGTGAAAACTGTGGTGGATAACAAAAAAATTCAGATTAATATAAATTGAGAGACCTTTTTCACGATGGACCAGCTGCAATGTTCTGGAATGCATTTGTAACTCACAGATTGTTTTCATATGTTGCCAGAAAATGCTCTTTAAACTGATTTTAACACAATTAAATTAGTCACATAGAACATATTTAGACATCTTTTCACATTTTCAAACTTTTGTTGCTAAGTAATTAGGGTATTCAGCTGCAAAGTTTTCGGCGATAAACCTGTTACAAGGTACAATTCCATCGCATTTTGAGAATACTCCTTGAAGCCCGTGTTATATGTGTGTATCCAGGTGCTGAGCTACAGCAATATAGAGAAGGAGACCTTGCCCTTTATCCCCCTCCCCTACTGAAATACTGATGTTATGCCGCACCATTCTCCTCTGATCAGTAGGGAGAGTCCTAAAGCCAAGTAACGCCATAGACTTCAATACAGAGCACTAAGAATGATGGGAGTTGTAGTTTGAGAAGTGTTCTTCCTCTCAGGCCTCGTACACACGACCGTTTTTCCTCGACAAAATCCATCAAGAAACTTTGTGGCAGAGCTTTTTTACAGAGGAAAACGGTCGTGTGTATGCTTTTCGTCGAGAAAACTGTTGTGGATCTTGACGAAAAAAAAAAAATGTTCTCTTTTTTTCTCGTCAGGAGTCTTAATTTCCTCGTCGTGTTTCTCGTCGGGCTGGTTTACGACGAGAAACTCGTTCGTGAGTATGCTTAGAAACCCGCGCATGCTCAGAATAAAGTATGAGATGGGAGCGCACCTTTGGTAAAAGTAGGGTTTGTAATGGAGATAGCACATTTGTCACGCTGTAACAGACTGAAAAGTTCTGGCTTAGAGTTGCTATTGACCAGTGAGGTGATTTCCTCCACAGTGAGCCATGTGCAGACACATCTGACATATGTTAAAAAAGAGGCACTTCATGCCGTTGCTTCAGTTGGACTGTGCCGTTCCCAGCGTCTCCTGCACACATGACATCACGTGGCTCCGGTGAATCACAGAGCCGGAGTCTGCAGCCCCGGAAGGAAGAGGGGGCGAGAAGGTGGTTGCAGCCTGCACAGGGTACAGCGCTGGATTCATTTGCAAGTAAGTGTCACATAATGGGCTAGTATGTGATGCATACTAGCCCATTATGCTTTTAATTGCCAGACTTTGCAGGCAGGTTTACTTCCTCTTTAATAGTGTTGAGCAGAATATGCCATATTCGATTTCGCGATATATCTCGAATATATAGTCGAATATTCGAGAAATATTCGCTAAATACGAATATTCGTGATATTTTTTGGAAATTAAATTATTGCGAATTTTCGCTATTGCGATTTTTCGCTATTGCGATTTTTCGCTATTGCGAATATTCGAGAAATGCGGAATGGAGCACTCTGATTGGCTCAGAATATTCGTGATATATTACAATACACAATAATTGCGAATATTCGGCAAATGCGGAAGGAGCACTCTGATTGGCTCAGAATATTCGTGATATATTACAATACACAATAATTGCGAATATTCGGCAAATGCGGAATGGAGCACTCTGATTGGCTCAGAATATTCGTGATATATTACAATATAAAATAATTGCGAATATTCGAGAAATGCGGAATGGAGCACTCTGATTGGCTCAGAATATTCGTGATATATTACAATACAAAATAATTGCGAAATTTCGAGAAATGCGGAATGGAGCACTCTGATTGGCTCAGAATATTCGTGATATATTACAATATAAAATAATCGCGCGATATCGCTATTGCCGAATAATCGCATTGCGATTTTTCGGCAATATAAAATGAGCGCTGCAGCTACTCGGCCCAAGGTCTCTAATCATACCAGCAATGCATGCTTTTAGACGTCGATGGGGATCTCTAGGATGTGATCTGTTCTAAAAAAAAAATTGAAAAAATTCGAATATTCGAAATAGCGAATATTCGCCGCGATATTCGTGTTATTCGCGAATACTCGAATATGCAATATTCGTAGCGAATATTCGCAATGCGAATATTCGTGAGCAACACTACTCTTTAAGTGATTTCAACAAGCAATTTCATTTTTAAAGTTACATTTTATACCTAAACAAAGGACACAGAGACATTATAATAATCATTAGGATGTTTTTTTATTATTTTGGTTTAGTAAATAAATACATTTTAATAAACAATAAATACTTAAGCTTTAATAAATAAATAGAAAAAATGCAAAAATAAGAAGGCACATTTAAAGAATTACAGTAATTGACTAGCTACCCGTTGGGCATATGGATGTTTTCAAACATATCATATAGTATAGACTGTGACAAGATGTGGCTGTCATGAGAACATTATGGAAAGCAAAACCTGATGTTCATTATTTTCTGGCAGGAGTCATACTCCAGCTGGATGTTCAGCAAATGGAAATTCTTGCAGTTGTAGTACTGTGTGGAGTGATAATCCAGGTCTCATTTCAATTAATCACTCCTTGGTCAATACTCACAATGTTTTATAACCCTGTATTCAACATCTGATACTCTAGCCTGCTGCATGGGATATAGATGGAGTCATTAAGGTGGTGCAGAAGAACTAGGATGACCTACTGCAGAAGACACCTTTGACCGGGCCTACTGATGCCAGTAACTATTAAGCGTCATACACACAAGCGGTTTTCTGTCGGGAAAACTGCCATGAGAGCTTTTGGTTGGGAAAATCGGCCGTGTGTATGTTTCATCACAGTTTTCCCGTCAGGAAAACTGCTAGAAAAAAAAGAGAACCAGCCCTATTTTTTCCTGCCGGGATTCCTGGCAGTTTTCCTATAGGAAATACTGCGATGGAGCATACACACGACCAGGATTCCTGACCAAAGCTCTCATGGCAGTTTTCCAATCGTGTGTAGTGGTAAAAAGTTACCAAGCAGGTTCTCGGTTTTCCCCTCGGGTTTCCTGGCTGAAGTTTTACCGCCGGGAATCCTGTACGTGTGTACGAGGCTTTACTGGCTGGAAGGTGCTGTTGCCAAAGAAAGCTGAGTAGCTAGTAATCACACCATACCTGGGAGAGCATGGTGCACATAAGTGGACCATCTCCTTAATGACTTCAATATACATGTTGTTCCAAGAGTCTACTGGTCCCAAAATACCTTGATACCAAGTGATTGACACATTTGTTGCTGTGTTCATACAGCACAGATAATCCAGATGCACAAAACAACAGCTAAATTAGCAGGACATCTTGAACACTGAAAATTTGGTAGCAAAGGTAATTAGAATGCATGCTAGAGATGAAAAAAATAGAAATGACAAGGCCTGAACCTGAAGGAGGATAAGAATTTTAAAGAAATGTATTGACTTTTCGACTATTAATAGGTGTTCTGTACATGCATGTTAAATAGATCAGTGTGATGTAAATAATCTTTATCAATATGTGTTCAACTTTTTAATGTATTCAGTACAGTGAAAAAGTTTTAGGCATTTGTGAAAAAAATACTGTAAGTTAAAAATGCTTTCAGTAATAGAGGAGTTAATAGTTTATTTTTTATCAATTAACCAAATGAAAAGTAAATGAACAGAAGAGAAATCCAAATCAAATCAATATTTTACGTGATCACCCTATTGCCGCGTACACACGGTCGTTTTTTGCGATGAAAAAAAAACGAAGTTTTCTGTGAAGTAAAAAACGACGTTTTTGAAACGTCACTTTTCAAAGACAATTTTGCATACACACCATCGTTTTTCACAAAAAGCGAGGTTACGTTCACCACTCTTTTCCATTGAAGCTCGCTTCATAACTAGCTTCTGGGCATGCGCAAGTTGAAAAACGTCGTTTTGAACAACGTTTTTGCTACACACGGTGACTTTTTGTGAAACAAAAAACGACGTTTTGAAAAACGACACAAAAAATTCAAACATGTTGGAACTTTTTTTTGGTCGTTTTTTTGAAGACAAAAAACGACGTTTTGCCCACACACGATCAATTTAAATGACGTTTTAAAAAACGTCGTTTTTTTTGCATCGCAAAAAACGACCGTGTGTACGCGGCATTAGTCTTAAAAACATCATACGTTTTTCAACTCTTCTAGGAACACTTATGCCGCGTACACACGATCATTTTTCGGCATGAAAAAAACTTTGTTTTAAAAAAAGTAATTTAAAATCATTGTGTGTGGGCCCTCACATCATTTTTCAGGTTCTGAAAAATGACACAATTTTTTTTTCGAACATTCTGCATTTTTTAACGTCATTTTAAACAATGTTGTTTTTCGGGTTGTAAAAAATGGTCGTGTGTGGGCTAAAATTACATAAAAAACCTGTGCATGTTCAAAAGCAAGTTATGAGACGGGATCGCTCATTCTGGTAAAACTACCGTAAATAATGGAGTAAGCACATTAATCACGCTGTAACAGACAGAAAAGCGCAAATCGTCTTTTTCTAACACGGAATCAGCTAAAGCAGCCCCAAGGCGAATGGAACTTCCCCTTTATAGTGCCGTTGTACGTGTTGTACGTCACCGCGCTTTGCTAGATCATTTTTTTAAAACGATGGTTTGTGGGCAATCTCGTTTTTTTTTTTTTTTTTCTTTTTCCAAAATGTATTTATTAAACATTATTCTTCAAGTACACAACAAACAAATACACAATATACATACAAAAAACTATACTACAAATAAATACACATTATACATCAACACATATATACATTGTCTCAAAGAATGTGCTCATTTTTATACCATCCTACCACTTTCTATGCTGCCTGTCAATTGTATTACAATCCCCTCTATCTAGATGTTTACTTCTCTTGGTTTTTATCTTCCCTTTCCACTCCCAACTTCCATTGTTATTAATCGGGGTAGGCAGAATTATTTGAAATAATGGGGCGGCTTTCCATGAGGTGATCCTGAGAAACTGAGTGGGAGTCAGGCTACAAGGAGAGGGGCGGAGTGAGAGGGGGAGAAGAGAGAGAAAAAAGAGAAAAAGAGAAAAAAAAAAAAAGTGTTCAGTGATTTTGTTAAGGGGAAGTTGGTAAGTACCCTAAGATTAGGGCATCAATACCAGTGGTGGTATAAACTAAGAATATAATAGTGTTAAATTCAATGTGCGAAGGGGGGAACTTATCCCCTATAAATTAGGCCTGGAAAGCCTTAGTGAGAAAGGAGAGAAAAGAAGAAAAGAAAAAAAAAAGAGAGCAAATTTACTAATATTGTGATTGTGATAAACTTAGAGCACAAACACTAGATAATACAATAACCAAAAAAAGATAATAATGTTGTGTTCAATATACAAAGGGGCAATCTCGTTTTTAATGATGAAGTTGGAAAAACTTTGTTTTTTCTACGAGCTGAAAAACAACGTTTTTTTTTCATGCTGAAAAATGATCGTGTGTACGCGGCATTCCACACACACAGTTTTTGAAGGAACTCTGTACATTGTTTCAAACATCTTGGAAAACTAACCACAGGTCTTTTGTGGATATAGGCTGCCTCAAATCCTTCTGTCTCTTCATGTAATCTCAGACAGACTCAATGATGTTGAGATCAGGGCTCTGTGGGGACTGAACCATCACTTCCAGGACTCCTTGTTCTTCTTTATGTCGAGGATAGTTCCTAATGACATTGGCTGCATGTTTGGTCTGCTGCAGAATATATTTTGGGCCAATCACACGTCTCCCTCATGGTATCACATGATGAAAAGGTATCTGCCTGTATTTCTCAGCATTGAGCACACCATTGATCCTGACCAAATCTCCAACTCTATTTGTAGAAAAGCAGCCCCAAACTTGCAAGAAACCTCCACCATGCTTCTCTGTGGCCTACTCATTATTGTACCACTTTCCAGCTCTTGACAAACAAACTACTTCCTGCTTCAGCCAAATATTTCAAATTTTGACTTATCAGTCCAGAACACCTGCAACCATTTTTCTGCACCCCAGTTCCTATTTTTTCCTGCATAGGATGTGGAACAAGGCTAAGTGACTTAACTATAAGGGTCTGATATAATGTGGGACCCCTCTTAAACTTTTTGTATGGGGGAACCCCGCCCAAAAAACAAGGGGGTTGTCTTAAAAAATCCATAACAGACTTTACTAAAAATGCAGTGTGGCAGGCCAGGAAATGGGAGGGGTGGAAGTGCCCCTTTTTTCTGAATCATACCAGGCCATGTCCTCAACATGAGGGGGTAACTTGCTGCTGACTGACAGACATGCCTGATTGCATTTCTCCTGAGGGCCCCACCTCTAAAAGTAGGCCAAATGACAGGGTCTCCCAGAGGGATATCACTGATTTAATATGGCCATATTTGATCTATGATGTCTTGCTACCCCCACACATTTGTTTACATGGCTGGGGATTTCTGGCCAGTAAATAAATGGAACTAAATGACTTTAGTGGATTCTAAGGATGTGGCAGGTATCAGAATCTGCTGCTTCCTTAGCAATCATTGACAGATAGGAAGCTGTCTTATATAGTAGCGGTAGAAGTGCTTCTACTATACTTGATGTTTAAACAGGCTAAAGTTATGGCATTCAGATGAACAGCCAAAGTTTAATCCAAGCTTGTGTTCGGAGTGAACCTGGAGCTTATTCCTTTTTAAGATGGTCACCTCAGTTTGCCTCATTGGTGGCACTCCCCTGGTCACCAGTAGGGATGAGCCGAACACCCCCCCTTTCGGTTCGCACCAGAACCTGCGAACAGACCAAACTTTAGAACCCCATTAAATTCTATGGGACTCGAACGTTTATAATTTAATGTGCTAATTTTAAAGGCTAATATGCAAGTTATTGTCCTAAAAAGTGTTTGGGGACCCGGGTCCTGCCCCTGGGGACATGTATCAATGCAAAAAAGTTTTAAAAACGTCAGTTTTTTCAGGAGCAGTGTTTTTAAATGACTTTTTATCCTTCAGAAATTACACTTTGTGCAGGGACAGTTCTAAGCATGGAAAACAAGCGTTGCTTTACAGGCATACTATACACCCCCCCAGGTACGAAATTTAAAGGAATATTTCACTTTTATTGTTTCACATGAATTCAACTCGAACTCGAAGCTCATCCCTAGTTACCAGGGACAGTAGATGAATCTCTTCAGTAAGTACACAAACAGCACAAGAAATCCTGTCAGGCCGCGTACACACGAGCAGACAGATTTGTTCAAATCGGTCGGGCCGACCGATTTGAACAAATCTGTCTGCTGGGGACATATTGGTTTGATCGTGCACACACGATCAAACCAAAATCCCCGCCGCCAGACGGCGCGATGACATGGCGGTGACGTTGACGCCGCCACGTCACCGCACCAGGAAGTAAAACACTTCCGCGCATGCGTCGAAACCATTCGGCGCGTGTGCGAGAAGACATGTCTGCTGGTTAGCGTACTAACCAGCAGACATGTCGGGCGGACAGGTTCCCAGCCGACTCGCCCGTACACACGGTCAAATCTGTCTGCTGGGACGGTCGGCCCGACCGTTTCCAGCAGATAGATTTGATAGTGTGTACGCGGCCTCAGAGGTTCAACCCTTCATAATCTATCTAAAACTAAAGAGTTTTGGTTTTAAGTAGAATTTATGTTATGGCTTGCATTTGACTAATTGCAAAACCATTTTAGTTCAATTTCTGACAATATGCTAATCCTGTTAATAATAAAATTGTACATACTGTATTTTCATCAGGACTGTTTAGGAATGTATTCAAAAACATATTCTTTCAAAGCAATCCTGAAAACATGTTTTCATTGCTTTGATGTTGAAACCCTGGAGCGTGGCAGTAAATAGTCCATTGAAAACGAAAAAAAATTGTCAGTAATTACTGAGAACTAGCTGAGACTTGCTGAGGTTAGTGCCACAAAAGACCTTTAAATGATACCCTGATCACTCAAGTCTATAGGATTTAAAACACATGCCAGTCTGGGTTATCAAGGCTTACCACTGTAAGATTATGAAATCATTTTGCGCTTATTACATTTTCATTGACTAAGCATTTTAAGGCACGCTGTCAGGTACTTCTGTTCAGTCACATCTGCTGCAAACATAACTCTCAGATAAAACAGGCCCTTAATGAATGGCTTATTCACAATTCTGTATATTTGTGCAATAAATTGCATAAAAGCACAACATAAAAGAAAAAAAAAACACATTCACATCTATATTGCTAGTTTATTTCTAGATTTATTGGGTGCGGTGTCACATAATTTCAGCTACATAGGAGTGAATAGTAATGTGAAAAACACCTAATATAGCACATATAATTCCTCTATTTTAGTGTCATTATTTGTTTTTTTAAGCTCTACCTTTCTTAACTAACTGAACTAAAACGCAGACCAAAAATAATATATCCCTTTTCAGTTTCCCTTATAGCTTAGCCAATTGGCTGTGAACCTGTTTCCAAGTTTCTTTGGCCTGTGACAGTGAATTTCCCATAGCTTCCTCACGCCCAAGATTGTGGAAGAATGTCTAGACAGGGTACATTTCACTTTCCATTGTTTTATATTCCACTTTCCAGGCTGTGACAGAATTTCCTCTGCCATTCTGGTTTACACCTTTACACACAGCATTGGTTTAGACTCAGATGCGGTTTGAAAATTTCTACTGTGACTCTGTATATGTATTACATTCCTTTATATATATGCTTTAATTTCCTGGATATGTACCACCACTTACCTTTCACAATAAAAGTTTGTAAACAAAAAAAAAAAAAGAAAATTTCTACTGTATGACTGCACACTACAATTAATTACTTTAGTTGCATGTTTACCGGTGCAGGGCTCTACCTTGAATTGGGAACATTTATAAAGTGAACATAATGATGCAGTCTGTATCTCCTAAAGTTTAAAGCAAACAGCATTAAGTACTATTATTTTGAAAGTCAAAAGTAAATTTTTTGTCTTATTTGGATAAGGAAGGGAAGGGTTAGAGCAAGGAGCGTGCCAAGGTAAATTTCCACTAAGGCTACCATTTTTGCCATTTAAAAGCTGGTACATTATGCTCTGTTATACTGCATCCCATTAACACTCCAGCTGCCACTCTATCCCCCCTCCCCTTTGGTTGCTAGGACTCTGGCACAGTGCAACCAATGAGGCTGTGACCTACTGTCAGTGTCCTAGCAATCAATGACACTGTACAGCTGTGGGTCATTAATTTCTAGGACCCTGGTGGCTGGGCTGCACATTTATTGCTAGGATGCAAGTGACTAATTCATACAGCATCGTTAGTTGTTATAGTGCCCCATTGCACCATAACAATCAATGATGCAATTCTGACCAGCCACCAGTGTCCTAACAACCAGCTCAGTAATGTTGTCCTATGTACACAAGGTTGCATTACTAAGCTGCAGTGAAGATGCAGTGGAATGTCCCGTATGGGCATTCTGGCCCCAGTGACACTCCCTACACACTCCTGGTCAGAGCATCTGCAAGGTTTTTTTTTTCTGTCTGTGTCCCACTAAAGACATTTTTGTAGAGACACAACAGGAAAAGGTAAAGTTTGGGTATACCGTATTAAACTTAAAATTACAATATTAGTACCCACAGCCAGGATATAAATATATTACAGGGACAAAGACGCTACAGATGTTTACATTTATCAGCCAAATTTGCTGAATAACTGCAGATTTAAAATCCTTACCAAGACTCTTACTCTTCATCTTTTTGGATCAATATATTCATAGAGATTAGTCTGGCTTTATTAGAGGCCTGCAGACTTTGGACCAAATTCTGAGAATCCTGGCACTAATTTACGAGAGAGGTTATGTTACTATCTTTGGATTTGCAAAAAAGCATTTGATAGCCTCTCTTGGGACTACAGTATTTGTTTTGTGTTTTAGAAATGTTGGGCTTTGGTTCTCTTATTTTGACAATTGTATGAGTTTCTTAGAATACTCTACTACGTCAGAACTCTGGCCATAGCAATTCCTAGACAATAGTTACTGGTATTTTCCACTTCATCTAGGATGGTAAATGTCCCAGAGTGAATAGACTGACATTATACACTCTAGAGGTGGATTGGGAGTTCCAAATCTTTTCATGTACCAACAAGCAGCACAAATTACTCAGATTTCCTATACATTATTGCATCTCTGTTGCCCAATTGGGTCATAATGTGGATTCCTAGCAGGTTGCGTCCCCCGGTCTTGTGTCCAACCTTATCATACTCGCTTGCTGTTTGGGATAGGCAGAGAGCTAGGAGACCACTTTCCTCTCCTCACCCCCCCTTGAAACCAGTGTTTGACAACCCGGAGTGTGAGCTGCGGTGGCAATCACAACAATTCCTATGGTGGATAAATAAAGAGATGTCCTGCGGATTGAGAGATTGGTCCAAAACGACATATTTCTACAGTCTATACCCTGGTAAAAGATCTTCATTGTAAGCTTACTCTACAGTAAACTATGGGAATGAGATCTATCAATATATCTATAACCAGAAAACTCTTTTTTGTTGGTACTTGGTGCCGACTAGAATAGCAAGGATGCATCCATCCGCCCACATCCTCAAATTGTTTTGAGGACAACCGGAAACCATGTACCATGTGTGGTGGTTATGCCCCAGGGTGTCTAGATTTTGGACACAACTGTTTAATCACATGCTCTCAGTAACAGACAAAAATATCTTTGGATCTTTGAGGTGGCCCTTTTCCAGAAATTAGATCCTGCTATTCGTAATATATACTTTTAGCAGTACAAATTGTGATAGCATAATGCTAGAAAATGGAGGTGGTACATTTGGATTATGTTAAACTCAAATTGAATTGCATTATGGTTAGTGATAAGCTCACCTTCACCCTCCACAATAATATTGCTAAATGTAACAAGACCTCGGACCCCTGGATCAATTATATGTCTCATGCGGATTTAGATTGGATTAGACCCTTTTTCCCAGCTGTAGCGATTTGCTCTTTTCTCCTTACTAAACCCAGGAGCCTGCACTCACTATGGGCCAGATTCACGTATTCCAGAGCATCTTTGCTCTGGAGTAACGCTTCTGATTTGCGTTGCGCTGCCGAAATTTTAGGAGCAAGTGCTGTCATTCACGAAGCACTTGCTCCTAAAGTTGCGGCAGCGCATCACAAATGAGCCGGCGGAATTCAAATGTCGCGGGTACGGGGCGTGTAGTATGCTAACTACGCGCGATCCCGCCGCCAACGTACTGCGCATGCGTCGAGTGTCAAAACATCCCCGTGCGCATGCTCCAAAATCTGTGAATGAACGTCAATGACGTCACATTCCCATTCATGACCGTTTTACGCAAGCGACGTTTTTTTTTTTTTTTTCCGACGCGATGACGACGCCTATACCTAACATAGGATACTCCAACCCCATGTAGGTATATCTATGCGCCGCGTATCCCGTCCGGAAACGTCGTATCGTCATTGCGTCGCGCCGGATTTCGATCGTGAATTGCCGATTTCCGCTCATTAACATATTTTTTGAGCGGAAATCGGCGGGAACGCCCCCGGCGCCATTTTTAAGTTGAAGTAACGATGCGATGGCGAAACTCAGTTACGCTGCTCGCATCGGAACTTCAACCCGGCGTTTCTTGTTTTCTGGTTACAGAAAACAGAAACGCCGGCTCAAAGCCACAGTTAGGCTGGCGGATCACTCGATCCGCCAGCGTAACCTTTCCTGAATCTGGCCCTATATATTTCTCCCACAATACACATTAACCTGCTAAATACCCTTTCTCATCAGCAGTATATACCAGTCTTGTGACATCTATCAGTGTGCAGCCAAGAACTGGTTAAAGCTTGTAGGAGGAGTTCTCATTCTACTCTGACTGTCCTATGAGGCTGCAGGACCCCTGATCCCCTGTCTGGACAGTGCTGATTGGCCCTGTGCCAAGAGCCCACAAGAGACGATTCCCATTTAAGGAAGACCCCTCTGCAGTATGGTATAAGGTCCCCAAGTTGGATGCGGCCTTCTCCCAGGTCTCTAGTTCCACTGACCTGGCCTTAGAAGACATAAGGGTCCTAAAGGACCCAATGGATAAGCGTATGGATCTTTTGAAAAGATTTTCAAAAGATCTTCTCAGTCCGTCATGAGCAATTTAAAGGGGTTGTAAAGGTTTGTTTTTTTATTTTCTAAATAGGTTCCTTTAAGCTAGTGCATGCATTGTTGGTTCATTTACCTTTTCCTTCGATTTCCCGTCTAAATGTTTTTTTTCTTTGTCTGAATTTCTCACTTTCTGTTCCTCCTCAGTAAGCTGTTCATTAAGCTGTTCTGGCTGATTAACCACCGCTTGGATGATGGTGGCAAGTTTACTGAGGAGAAACAGGAAGTGAGAAATTCAGACAAAGAAAAAAAACATTTAGAAGGGGAATCGAATGAAAAGGTAAGTGAACCAACAATGCACTAGCTTAAAGGAACCTATTACAACCTTTACAACCCCTTTAAAGCCAGCCATGGCATGTTATGCATAGCCAGGAACCTGGAATATTGGGTTAACTAGCTAAAGTCTCATATAGTAGAGGATTCACCCAAACAGGAAATTTGTAATTATTTTTCTACCCTGTCATCTGCAGGTTGCTTATATAGCAAATGCTTAAGCCAAACTAATTAGAATGTCGGCTAGATCAGCAGTCCTAACAATTCAGCAATAAGAGCATTATGACTTGGCCAGGGGATGCAGTAGGCTCGAGTAGGCTCTGCGGGATTCCTTTTTTGGGTGACCTTCTCTTAGACCCTGAGTTAGATGCTGTTCTAGACAGGACTGCCGATAGGATGAAATCCTTCCCAGCAGTGGCGGCTGGTGCTCAACATTTTTTGGGGGGTCATCACTGTGCCCATCAATTGTCGCCACTGTGCCATCAAACGCAGCCACTGTGCCCATCAATTGTCGCCACTGTGCCCATCAATTGTCGCCACTGTGCCCATCAATTGTCGCCACTGTGCCCATCAATTGTCGCCACTGTGCCAGCAATTGTTGCCACTGTGCCATACCATCAATTGTCGCCACTGTGCCATCAATTGTCTCCACTGTGCCCTCAAACGCAGCCACAGTGCCATGCCATCAAACACAGCCACTGTGCCATCAATTGTCACCACTGTGCTCATGAATTGTTGCCACTGTACCCATCATTTGTCGCCAGTTTGCCCCCTCAGAAACCGCCAGATTGCTTCCCCCTTGTCCCCCGGAACTTACCTTTCTCGGGTCAGCCATCCTCCCTCCGCGCTCCCTCGATGTCTTCTCTCGAGTCCCACCCTCAATGTCGCTTCAGCTAATCAGGTTACTGGTAACCAGACCTGGTGAACCTGATTGGCGTGTTAACCACGGAAAGCAAACCCCCTGCATCCCCTGGTTAACCATTTGGAAGCCGATTAGAGCCAACAGCCGCTGGCTCTGATAGGCACTTCCAAAAACCAACAAACTAATGTTATTCAGATGGCCAGCGCTTACCAGGGGGCTGGCCATCTGAATAGTGAGCGACAGCGGCGCCAACGACAATACATAGAGATTTATGCAAAGCATGAATCTTTATGTATTGTAGACTTGAGTGACAGCTCAGGGGAGAGAAGGGGCAGCGCTCCTGCGCCCACTATGGACGCACCGCCGCTGCTTCCTAGTAAAGAGGAAGAAGCTGCATACACTTCTCCCAGAACCTCCAGATGAATAGCACTCATGACAGAGAACACTTGGCCTAAAAAGCCATTTGCAACCAGCTCTTAGCCTCCACCAACCATAAAGAGAAAAGAAAACTACACCCAGTATGCTGGCATGCTGGTGGAGTATTAGGCTTCAATGCCCCGTCTACACTAGGATTCTCCCAGCAGGAGAGCTCTAGCTAAGGGACCTAACACCTAACTATTTCCTGTTACAACACACTATTTTGGGACACAGCCACCTAGTGGCAGACTAGCTAACAGCACCTGATTACAAACTGCTTACATCCTAAAAATATTTACCAAGTCCAGGATATTATAATATAGTATAATATATTTCCTGTTAACTTGAAAATAATGCCATCTCTACTATATTCTGCTACTAATGATCAAAAACATGTGGCCAAAATAACATCCTGTTCCACAAATCTTCTCAACTTAACTACATATTTTTTGAAAATTTGTCTCTTTTATTATATTTATATTCAAGTTCAAGTATTTGATCCAGTAAATGATATACAGTGTATTAAATGACCCATCCTATTTTTATGCTATCATGAATTGTAAACAAAACTGTAATTGCCCTATGCCAGTGTTCACCGCCAGAAAAGGTTGTGTAAAATGCATTATGCATTACGGCATATTTACCTTCTCTGTATGCTTCTATATTTACTTAAACTTCCATAAAAAGCACTGAATGTTGAAGAATTTAACATTCTTGTGCAAGAGGATTCCCTTATAGGCAAACATCCTCCTGAGAGTTTCTTTATGTGAAGCATTTGTGCTTGATCAGTGGCAGGGATTCACAAGGTACTGTGACCATGGAATGTGTGCATTTTATATGACAAGGTATGCGTTTATGTCTTGCATTAACAATATAATCCTGGCCAAAGCCCAAATCTTGCTAAAAATTTTGTTTTTTCAATATGCAAAGGGTTTAATTTTCCTTTTTTTTTTATTCCCTTTAATTTTATAACCCTGTGACACTAGACAAAAATTATTGGAACTGCGGTCAGTAGGTTTAAACCCTTCCTCACAGTACCTAACATTGTAAAACCAAAAACAAAGAGAATAAAGTTGGCCAATCTATATTACTTATTATCCACTTAAGCCCCGGACCAATATGCTGCTAAATGCCCAAAGTCGTTTTTACAATTCGGCACTGCGTCGCTTATACCGACAATTGCGCGGTCGTGCAACGTGGCTCCCAAACAAAAATAGAGCGACAATTTTGAAAAAAATTCAATATTTTTTACTTTTTGCTATAATAAATATCCCCCAAAAACATATGTAAAAATTTTTTTTTCCTCAGTTTAGGCCGATACGTATTCTTCTACCTATTTTCGGTAAAAAAATCGCAATAAGCGTTTATCGATTGGTTTGCGCTAAATTTATAGCGTTTACAAAATAGGGGATAGTTTTATTGCATTTTTATTATTATTATTTTTTTTACTACTAATGGCACCGATCAGCGATTTGTTTTTCGTGACTGCAACATTATGGCGGACAATTCGGACAATTTTGACACATTTTTGTGACCATTGTCATTTTCACAGCAAAAAATGCATTTAAATTGCATTGTTTATTGTGAAAATGACAGTTGCAGTTTGGGAGTTAACAACAGGGGGCGCTGTAGGATTTGTGTGTGTTTACAACTGTAGGGGGGTGTGGCTGTAGGTCTGACGTCATCAATCGAGTCTCCCTATAAAAGGGAGCCGCCACAGTGAAGCACGGGGAAGCCGTATTTACATACGGCTCTCCCCGTTCTTCAGCTCCGGGGAGCGATCACGAGCGGGAGGCTAGAAACGAATAGCCGCCCCCTCGTCCCGGATAGCTCCCCGCGGGTTTCCGACGGCCGCATGTAGCGGGGGGGGTCCCGATCGGACCCCCGACCCGTGCAAAGGCAGGGACGTAAATATACGCCCATCTGCCTGTACGTGCCCTTTTGTGGACGTATATGTACATGCGGCGGTCGGGAAGTGGTTAAGCAGCTTTCTTAGCATAAAGTTAATAATTTAACTTACTGTTCTCCTCTTTCTGTGCTACAGTTGATTTAACATTTTGATGAAAATCTGTGAAAACTTGCAAAATTTGAAACAAGTGGACAATTAAGGTGTGTTATAAGGGTGAAATGGTCTTTAACAGCTTCTGGGAGTTATGGAACCTCCTTTCAACTATCTTGGACCTGTTCTTGTCTTTTTTTGTATTTATGTGCGGTGCACAAGAATAAAACGCCAAAAGTGAACTAAAAAGTGTATGTGACCACACACAAAAAAGTGCACATAGAATGTGTCATATGGTTCCCTCTGACGGGGACAAGCACAGCCAAAAGGCTCGGTGGACCCGGCTCCTCATGATCAGCTTAAGCCCACCAGCAAGAACTGGGTGAGGGTCTCTCTCAAAGAAAGACCCCCCCAAGGCAGGGGAGGGAGGAACCTAGGGCCACACATCCTCCCCCTAGACCATAGAGTAGGCCCAAAGATTCCACATCCTGCAATTCTTGAGTAAAAAAGTAAAACAAAAATAAGTGCAGTAACAAACACAGACAAAAAAATTATTAAAAGTGCCAAAGTGAGAGGCCAGTAACAAAACCTATAGTGATACTAGGAGCACCCCTGGGTCACTACTCAACACTCCAGACTCTTTACCTCCCTGACCTCTGGCCAGTCAAGGTAGCATCACTGAAAACAGAAGGTACTGGGCCCTTTGGAATAATCCACACTAGGGACGTACTAGCTACTCCCACTTCACCCAGTGGGCATCTTATTCAGATTCTTTCCCATGAGGAAGATTCACTTAGGACCCCCATCATACCAGCAAGGATACTTTACAGCCAGCAAAAGCAGCAAAAGGTCAGAATGATGGCGGAACACCCCTTATAGCAACAAATACTACCCTTGATCTTAGCCAAACCCATTCTCATGCTAAATTTGCTAAAAAAAATCATAAAAAGCTAAAAAAAAAGACAGTGTGGCCATGGGGAAACCAGATGTTTTAGTTTTATTAATTACTTTAGTGTTTGCATACTGGCAGCATTTATTGTGTGAGCTAGCTCCCCTCATGGCTGAAGGCCAAATGGTCATTCTGTGCCCCACACAGAAAGGATAATGTCTTTTCATCTGCCAGCACTGCCCTGGCACTGACCATGAAGCCAAATCGCAGTGCATTGACAGCTGCTTTTGGCCATTCATGGCTCAAGTCCACGCCCCACGCTATATAAGGTTGCTGCTTACACAGCGGCCATATATAGTGAATGAATAGAGATTGGGCAGGTAGTTAGTTTAGTGTGCAGTCAGTGTAGTATATATAATACAGGGGCTCTCGAAGCCCCCTTTAACAAGGTAGGGTCCTAAATCCTTCCCACCCTACCTACATTGTACCCCTACCCATTCACGGAACAAAGTGCCAAAAAAATTAAGACCACAAGAGACAGTTTTTGACAATTCCTTTATTAAAAAAAGTGTACATCCATCTTCAAACATGCCACACAACAGACCTGAAAAATAGCAAAAATTAAAAAAGCTCCATCTCCATGGAAGGCCACCCGGCGACTTCTGTCTCTTTATAAGCTGTTATATAGGCAAGGTTGGGGCCAACCAGTGATGTAACCGAGTGACCCCGCCCCTTCTGACATCATGTGCCTATATAAGAGCTGTCCATGCATGGAGGCAGAGTTTTTTTGTGTTTTCTATTTTTTGGGTCCATCGAACGGCCTTATTGACAGTAGATTTACATCCAGGGTACAATGTACCTGATACCCATTCACATAGGGGGGGCTCTTGTTAAAGGGGGCTTCCAGATTCCGATAAGCCCTCCACCCGCAAACCCCGACAACCACCTACAAAGGGTTGTCGGGAAGAGGCCCTTGTCCCCATCAACATGGGGACAAGATGCTGTGGGGTGAGGGACGTAGGGCATGTTGAGGACATTTGGCCTGGTATGGTTCAGGAGCCGGGGCGCTCGCTAGTATCCCTCTATCCTGACCTGCCAGGCTGCATGCTCGCATAAGGGTCTGGTATGAATTTTGGGGGTCCCATGACAATTAATTTTTTCAAATTTCCCCTTAAAATTCATACCAGACCCAAAAAGCCTGGTATGGGCTCTCAGTTGGTATTCCCAGTAAACTAGACCAGAGGTTTCACTTAACCAGCAACTTTGTTCATGTATTCCTAAATAAATGGCAAAGTCAAACAACTTCTTTCCACACAGTTTGTTCCAACAGCCACATGGCAGTGCAACAGGCATTAGATAAACAATATTCTGCTTTAGCATTGGACAAGATATTTAGAACTATGCTGTAGTGTCTCATACCTTTTTAGCTTATGTAAGTTCCCATCAGTTGGTGTTTCGCTCGCTAACAATCCCATTCAGGTACTCATAAAGGGATGACCCACATGGATGCAACATTAAACAGTTAATTTACTAAAACTGGAGAGAGCAACATATGGTGCAGCTGTGCATAGTCAATATAAAAAAAAAGAAGAAAAATCCAAATTATTTCACGAAAAAAAAATGTATTTTTTTTCTTGGGAGCCTGCAGAGCATTGCACCTGTGATCAGGCTCCTGCAGATTGTCACTACAGCTATGAGGCTGCTCACAGTTAATTGAGAACTACGAGCCATCTGCCATGGTGGCAGACGGTACTTGTAGTTAATTAATTCACAGAACTCTAAATGAATGACATAGCTGTGTGGGTGGTGGCCATGCTGATTTTTAAATTGTGACAACGGGGGATCCGGTCAGGTGCAGTCAAGGGCTTTAGTAACATGTTACAAATTACAACCTGAATATCGATGTAACATGTGTCTAAAGGTGAACTTATCCTTTAAATAAGTAAACAGGAATTTGATCTTCACTTGACTGGATAATTAAACAAAATATTTAAACACATGTTTGTGTAAAGATTCTCAATTCCTTTAGTAAATAATGCATTGGTATCTATTGTAGCTTTTTTTTTTGGTTGATTTTTTCACTATTTATATATATGTACAGACACATAGGGGCAGATTCACGTAGATCGGCGCATTATCATTCCGGCGTAGCGCACCACTTTTCCGTTAGACTTGCGCAATCTAGCCGCGTAATCCGGCGATTCACGTAGCTTTTACGCAAGAGCTTGCGCAAACGTAAGGTTTTTTCCGTAGGCGTAAGGAGGAGTAATACAAATTGGGAGGGACGTGGGCGTGTTACATTGAAATGAGCCGTGACCCCATGCAAATGAAGGGCCGGCCGACTCGCGCATGCGCGCATGAAGGAAACCATGTCAGCTCCGTTGTGCGCATGCTCACAACTCGGGAGCGGCGCAATCATTGAAATTGGAAATGGACTAGGGCAATGTTGTGAACTACGCAGACAGCATAAATAGACACACACAAACGCCCTTCCATTGCAAAAGTACATCCCTTTGTGTCCCTTCCCATTGAATCAAGTGCTTTTGCTCTGTTGTTCGTTAGAGTGTGTTTTGTAGTTGTGAGATTAGTGTTCTGTGTGATCTTGTGCTTGTTGGTAGTTTTGTGAAAGTGTATTTTGATAAGTGTTTGAGACTGTTTGTTTGATTGATAGATTTCTGAGCGTTTGTTTTCTTGCTTTATTTTTTCATCTGATTTTTTTGTGTGTGTTTCTTGCTGAGTGCTAGTGTGATTTTTGGCTGTTCTTTTTCTCTTTGTGTGTGTTCTTGTCTGATTGGTTGTGCTTGTATTTGTGACAGATTTTTGGTGACTGCTAGTGAGTTTGTTTGGAAGTATGACTGAGAGAAAAAGAAAGCTCAATTTTACTGTGGGGGAAAAAAGAATTCTTGCCCGGGCCATTACCGACTATGGGCGTTTTCTCCACGGCCCGCAGAGTGCCACCACCACCCCGGCCAGGAGGAGGGAGATCTTGGATATGATCACAGAGCAGGTCAATTCATCGGGGGAGGGGGAGACACGGACCCGCTCTGGGATAGAAAAGAAAATAAATGACCTCCGGCGTGAGGTGAAAAAAAAACTGGCCGCAATAAATGCCCATGCCAGGGGCACAGGAGGGGGCCCACCATGCCGGGTTAGATTTTCTGAGACGGAGCGTGTGGTGGCCCTGACCTTTCACCGGCATGAAGTGGAGGGCCTGCCAGGCTTTGACACAAGTCCGGTCCCCGCGGTGCCAGGTAAGGTTTTTATTTCTCTCAGGTGTGTAGCATGTGTGGGGGAGGGGGTGAAAGGGAATATGTGGCAAGTGTGTGGATCCTCCAACCTGTGAATGTTTTGTGTCATCCACAGCTGTGCAGGAGGGTGCAGGGCCATCTGGACTGACCGCTCCAACCCCAGGACAGCAGCCTAATGAGGCCCCCCCAACAAGGCCAGAGTCCGCAGAGGAGGAACAAGAGGAGGGGGAGGATCATGCGGAGGACGATCATGAGGAGGAGCAGAATCATGAGGAGGAGGAGTCCATGGAAGGCACTGGCCCTTTGGTTTCTGCGGACTCTTCCCCTCTGGCTGCAAGAAGCCTGCCCTCCCTAAGGGTCAGCCCCCCCCCCTCCTCCCCCAACATGGCTCCCCTCACAAGGGCCTCCCCTTCTCCCCGGCCACAACCATCAGCTGGAGCCAGGAGGTCATCCCCAAGCACCAGGGGGGCGCCCAATCTCATGCCCGCCTGTCTGAGAAGGAACCTGGCCACCCAGACCCGCCTTCTGAGACAGCTCTGCCAGACTATGGGGCGGGTGGATCAGAGCCTGTCCTCCATTAATGATAGCCTGGGTAACCTGGACTCCCACTCCCGGGCCTCCACAACCTGCCTAAATGACCTGCAAACTACAGCAGCAGGCGTTGGGCAGGATGTGAGGGCCCTTACCCAGGCTATCCAGGGCAACACGGCAACACTTGGTGCTGCCCTGGACAGAATAGCCGTGGCCTTGGAGGGCAGGCCGCCAGGTGGGCAGATCTCAGGGGCTGCTCCTCCTTCCCCGGCTTTTCCCCTCCCCCATGCGTCTCCCCTGAGGGTCCGGGGCCGTGGCCGGGGGCGCCCCAGGCGTGGCTCAGGCAGAGGACAATAATTTTTTTTTCCCCCTTTTGTTTGTTTTGAAAGCTTTTTTATTTTTGTTCTCTGCTTTTTTTTGTTTTTTCTAAGCATTTTTTTTTTCCTATGCATTTTTTGTTTTTATGCATTTTTGTTTGTTTGACTTTTTTGGCATATTTTGGGTTGTGAATGATGTTTGAATGTGGGGGTGACATTCCTGCTGGAAAAGGGGTGTCACCCTCAATTTTGGTGGAGAAGGGTTCCCCAGGACCAGGGAGAAGTGATTCCCAGGTCCGTGTGAATGGTGTATGAATGTACAGTGACATAATTGGAGCCTTGACGTGGCGTTACTGCTCACCAGTCTTGCATGGTGGACTGGTGCCAATCCAATTTGATGAGGATGTGGGGTGTGTGTGCTAGGGACCACAGTGGTGTGCATGCATGCATTCTCATTGTGCCATGATTAATGTGTGTGTTTAACGTGCAAAGATGCCCAATATGAGCTGCCTCCTGACTGCTCTTCCCTCAGAAGACGGGGTATCCTCGGTTAGGGGTTGATTTTCTGGTTGGGGGGTCAGATCATCACGTAGCTCAACCTGCAGGCCCTTCCTCACTGCGAGATTGTGTAGCATGCAACATGCAGCGATGATATGGCACACGAAGTTTGGGGAATACAACAGTGTACCCCCTGACTTATCCAGGCATCGGAAACGTGACTTCAGGAGGCCAAAGGTGCGCTCCACCACTGCACGGGTTTTGATGTGTGCTTCATTGTATCGTTCCTCTCCTGGGGTTTGGGGGTTCCGGATAGGAGTCATGAGATGGGGTCCCAGTGCATATGCAGAGTCACCTGTAAAGGAAAAGACAGGAGAATGTTAGTCATGCATGTGCCACTTCTGTTGTGCATCACGGGAGGGGATAGTCATGCCTGACTCCCATGTCACTCACCAACCAGCCAGGTGTTCCCATACACGTTCTGTTCGAATTCTGTTCGGATGTGGCTTTGATTGTAGATGTAGCTGTCATGGCTGGACCCTGGGTGTTTGGCACGGACGTGCCATATGAGGCCTTGGGCATCAACTATCACCTGTACGTTGATGGAGTGCCAATTCTTCCGATTGCGGTACATGTGCTCGGTCTCATGGGGGGGCTGGAGTGCCACATGTGTGCAATCTATGGCCCCCACAGTGCGTGGGAATCTGGCAATTCGGTAGAAATCTGCCATTGCCTTGATTCGAATCTCCTCAGTGGTGGGTTTGATGATTTGGTTGGCCAAGCGTGTGAGGATTGCAGGGACAACCTGGTGCACACATCTGCTCATGGAGGATTGTGACATCCCAGCCACCACTCCACTTGTACGCTGAAAAGAGCCACTGGCAAGGACATGGAGTGTTGCCAGGACCTTCACCAGTGGCTGCACTGCATGTGAGCGTTGTGTTGGGCTGGTGATGTCCTCCTGCAGGGTTGTGGTTAATTCCAGGATGGCATGAGGGGGGAATCTGAAGATGCGATACACCTCAGAATCACTCATGCCAAACAGGTCTATGCGTGTGCGGTATACCCTCTCCCGTGCCATCCTCCGTGCCCTCCTCCTTCTTTGGTCATCTATATTCACTAGTGCAGCTATGAGCGACGATGCCCCTAGCATGTTGGCAGTCAAATTGTAGTGCAACACGTGTGTGTGGTCTGCTCCTCAATAACGGTGTTGCTTTATCTGACAATTAGACTTTTTTTCAAAAGTTAGATCAGCTTTTATGGGCTCTAACTTTAGACAGGACATTTTGCAGTTGCGCACATCGCGTAGCCTGCGCAGCAACTGCGTTTTTTTGTGGATCCCCGTAACTCCCTCATTAGCATATTTGACTAGCAAATCAATGGTGTGTCTAGCGCAGTTTTGCGCGAAGGGAAGCGAATGTCTAACTCAATTACGCCGGACCAAAAAACGTAGATTTCTGGCGTATATTGTTTTGTGAATCGCGTCCAACTATACGCACGCGCACATTTAGACTTACGCACGCGCAACAGCAGTTGCGCACGCGTAATCGCTCTGTGAATCTGGCCCATAGAGAGTAAGATATTTTTATGGTGCCTTAACGCAATACTTTTTGATAATTGTTAACAAAGTTAAAATATTTTTGTACTTTCACTCTCAAGTAGCAATAGTGCACATGGAACATTTTTTTTTTTATTACTTTTTATTGTACAATTTTTTGAGCTAGTTCCCACCATCTTTAGGGGACACTGTACTGTGAATATGTGATTATGCAGACAAAATACTTTCATGATTACATTTTTTTATAAAACTACTAGGGTTGTCCCGATACCGATACCAGTATCGATATCGGGTCCGATACTGAGCATTTGCGGGAGTACTTGTACTCGCGCAAATGCTCCGATGCCAGATCCGTCCCCAGGATTGGACGGGTGATCTGTCAATCAAAGTGCCCGAGCAAGTGGGAGTGTCTATACGCGGCGTGGCGGGGAACACACAGCTATTCAAATGAAAGCTGTAATGTTCCCCGCGCTGATTAACTAGGCGGCGGTGGCATGGCATGGCTGCATATATGGTATGGGGGGACATGGCTGCATATATGGGGGGACATGGCTGCATATATGGGGGGACATGGCTGCATTTATGGAAGGACATGGCTGCATATATGGGGGACATGGCTGCATTTATGGGGGGACATGACTGCATTTGTGGGGACACATGGCTGCATTTGTGGGGACACATTTAAAAAAAGTATCGGTAATCTGTGTCGGCGAGTACATGAAAAAAAGTATCGGTACTTGTCCTAAAAAAGTGGTATCGGGACAACCCTAAAAACTACCCTAAATCTACAAAAAACAAGGAACTTTCTAATTCCTCTACATCAATTCAAGCTAATTTTGCCTAAGCAGCTTAGTATTGAAAATATACTAGAAGGATAATATACTAATCTGTATATGATTGTTTAACTTTGATGTAGTGTGCATGCATAAATATAAACAATGCAAGTGAAAAAGTGCGAGTATGGCCTCACTTAGGACTAATTAATAGGGTAATAAAGTACCATCATCCAAGTATTGATGAGAAAAAGAGGGGGGGGGGGGGGTTTGTGAATGAGGGAATAGTTGCTGAAGCTAGACCCAACACATACCCGCCCAGTTGAGGTGTGGACTATCTCGGTACAAAATAGGTCTGGGTAAACAATGAGATAAATAAAAAATGAATTTATTAGGTAAAAATGTTGCATTAAAAACAATAGTGTACATCAGAAGATTGGTCGATTCTCTACTAGTTTCGCGGGATAAGGGGAGGAGAGAGAGAGAGAGAGAAAGAGAGAGAAAGAGGATGGGAAGAAGAAGGGAGGGAGAAGGGGAGGGGGGAAAAAAGGGGGGGGGAAGAGGTGAAAGGGTAGGAAGAGGAAGGAAGGGAATGGGGGGGAAAGACAGGAGGAGGGAAAGAACTAGGTGGGAGTACAGCCAGGTAGGGGAAGAGGGGGAGGAAAAGGAAAAAGGAGGGGGGGGGGAAAGAAAGAAAAAGATCCCGATGGTGGATGGGAAACAATTGGGCTGGCTGAGGACAGGGCAAGGAGCTGGTGCAGGCATATGAGCGGGGCCAAGTAGGGGGCAGCGTCCAGTGTAACTGGTGCGTGGCCAGTATACTGTCACTCATGGAGGTATCCATGGACATGGCAATGCACGGTAGTGCATGGACGAATATAGCTCCCGTATGGATCCCCGCTGTGCCGTCGGCAGCAGCCTAGCTAGGTCACTCACAGAAGCCAGCCTGTGTGAGATCCGCGTTGGCTCATCCAACGGGCCGGAGCCCATTAAATGAGCATCCCCAACCGGGACACGCCTCGATGCCGTTGGAACGGCGGCGTCTGACGTCACCAGGTCAGCTTCCCCACACTGTGCAGATGCGGAAACCGCAATACTGCGCATGTGCGGCCGAGCCAGGCCAATGGGCGGGGAGCCCCGAGCCTGGACGAGCAAGCGGGGATGAGCTGAGGCTCATCCCCGCCAGGGGAAGCACACGTCCGCTGCTAGGGGGGAGGGGGGCACCATGGGCAGGCATGCGACGTGAAACTGAAGGGCAATACATTTACAAAGAGGGAAACATAAAAATTAATTAACATAGTTAGAATGTACATTACAGTCATGTAGTAAGTGGGAAGATAGTTCCCACAGTTAGATTACTATGGGCCAGATTCAGGTAGATGAGAGTATCTTTCCTCTGGAGTAACGCTTCTCATTTACGTTACTCTGAAGACCCTTTCAGCGCAAGTCCTGTAATTCACATAGCAGTTGCGCGTAAACTTGCGCCAGAGTAACGATAATGCGCTGGCGTAACCCGACGCAAGTGGAACTGGGTGTGATCATATGTAAATGATGGGCGGAGCCCAGCGCAGAGGCTTACGTTCAGCGCATCATCCACGGAGCATGCGCAGTGAGTGCGGCTCCACTCGCCCCCCTTGTGCGCATGCTCACAACTTCCGTCGGCACCACTTCCTGGGAAACGTCAGCGCAATGCGTTCCGCTGGGCGCTTAAAAGCGCTGGCGGAAACGCCATTCCGGCGCAAAAGTAGTTCCATTTCCCCCCACCCCAGGGCAGCGTCCAGTGTAACTGGTGCGTGGCCAGTATACTGTCACTCATGGAGGTATCCATGGACATGGCAATGCACGGTAGGGAAGATACTTTTGCCCTGTAATGGCTGCTCCCGCTACCCCCAAAGAGAGGAGGAACCTAAACTATAATGCCCAGGAGGTCACTGTGATAATCTCGGCTATGGAGGCATTTAATGATTTTCTCCATGGGAAAAAAAGCAGGAAGACCAGCCGGGAAAGGAAGCAGGGTATCCTGGCCACCATTGCTGCCAGGGTCAATGTGCTGGGGTACTCCACCCGGAGTGCTTCAGACATTCAAAAAAAAATCAATGACCTGCGGCGCAAGGTGAGGGGCAAGGTGTCCACCATTAGGAACCATGAGAGGGGCACAGGTGGTGGTCCCCCATGTCCTGTCACCCTGACCGCGGAGGAGGAGGTGGTCGCCCGCTGCCTGGACAGGGAGCAGTTGGAGGGGGTCCCTGGCTATGACTCCGTAGAGGAAGGCTCCAGGACAGGTAAGTGATTTTTACCCCCTTTTTGGTGTGTTGCATGTGGGGGGGGGGTGGGTACATGTGCCAAGTGTGTGGGACCACCAACATGTGTCTGCTTTGTGTCATCCACAGATGACGGTGCTGGGCCATCATCTCGTGCCGGCCAGTCCACCCCAACCCCCCAACGGGATGCTGCTGACGAGGCCCTGGGTGCTGGAGACACCGAGGTGGAGGAGGAGAGTGCCCACACCACTTCAGCAGAGGTGGTTGTGGAGGAGCCTGTCCCTGAACAGGAGTTTATTTTAATGTTGGAGGAGTCCTCCTCCTCTGCAGGGCCCTCTGTGATCCCCTCCCCCATCCTAGGTAGCCCCTCAAGGGCGACTCCATCCCCACGGGGACAACCTTCCTCTGCCCCCAGGAAGGCCACCCGGAAGACCAGGGGGGTGTGTGATTTGGTCGAGGACCAGGTGCTGTTGGACCACGCCAAGCAGACCCAGCAGATGGGGGAGATTGCTGGCCACCTGGACCGGGTCGCTGACAGCCTGGGCTCCATGCCCAGTGGTGTTCAGAACATTGTTACCAGCCTGGGGGAGGTGCAGGCTGATGTCCGGCACCTGACAGCAGCTGTACATGCCAACACTGCTGCCATTCGGGAAGAGGGGAGGCAACGGCAGCGTGACCAGCGGCACAATATCACCCGCCAGTTGAGGATGCAGGCCCAGACGAACCTTTATCTGAGCAGGATTGCAGTGGCCTTGGAGGGCAGGCAGCCAACAGCTGGCCGGAGTGGCCCATCCGGGGAACAGCCTCCTTAAGATGCCCCCACACCCCCACCACCACCCACTCCCTCCAGGCAGATGAGGAGCCCGAGAGTGCCCCCAAGGAGGAGCCCCCGTCATCCTAGATGAGGGTTATTTTTGATTTGGTTTATATTTGTGCTTTTTTTTATACTCAGGTTATGAGTTTATATTTTATTTTCATGCTCAGGTGATGAGATTTTTTATTTATTTTGAACTGCACACGGTCAGGAGTGCAGGGGACAGTGTGAATGGTGTGTGAATGTGAGAGGGTGGCACTCCTGACAGTAAGGGGTGTCACCCTCGGCCGTGGTGGTGAAGTTAACCCCACGGCTGAATGAATGACGTGTGAAAGGTGTGTGAATGGACAGTAACATCATTGGGGCCTTGACGCTGGCGTTGCTGCTCCCAACTCCTACATGCTGGACTTGGGCTAATCCAATGCGATGTGCATGTGGTGTGTGTGATCCAGTGGTGTACACGCGTGCATTGTCTGTGTTATGAATGTTTTGGTTTAGTGTCCAAAGATGCCTACGGCGAGGACCCTCCTGACTGCTCTTCCATCAGCAGACTGGGTGTCCTCTGGCAGGTGGGGACTGTGTGGGTCGGGGGTCAGGTCATCACGTATGTCAATCTGCAGGCCTTTTCTCATGGCAAAGTTGTGCAGAATACAACATGCAGCGATGATCTGACACACAAAGGTAGGGGAATACAATAGGGCCCCCCCGGACTTATCCAGGCAGCGGAAACGGGACTTCAGGAGCCCAAATGTTTGCTCCACCACTGCACGGGTTTTGATGTGTGCTTCATTGTATTTTCTCTCTCCTCTGGTTTGGGGGTTCCGGAAAGGAGTCATTAGATGGGGTCCCAGTGCATATGCAGAGTCACCTGTAAGGTAAAAGACAGGAGAATGTTAGTCATGCATGTGCGACTTCTGTTGTGCATCACGGGAGGGGATAGTCATGCCTGCCACCCATGTCACTCACCAACCAGCCAGCTGTCCCCATACATGTTCTGTTCGAATTCTGTAGGGATGGGGCTCTGACGGTATATGAAGCTGTCATGGCTGGACCCGGGGTGTTTGGCACGGACGTGCCATATGAGGCGCTGGGCATCAGCTATCACCTGTACGTTGATGGAATGCCAATGCTTCCGATTGCGGTATATGTGCTCTGTGGCACTGGGGGGCTGTAGTGCCACATGTGTGCAATCAATGGCCCCGATGGTGCGTGGGAATCTGGCAATGTTGTAGAAATCTGTCATTGCCTTCAGTCGCAGCTCCTCAGTGGTGGGTCTGATGAACTGGTTGGACATGCGTCTGAGGATTGCAGGGACAACCTGGTGCACACATCTGCTTATGGAGGACTGTGACATCCCAGCCACCACTCCACTTGTACGCTGGAATGATCCACTGGCAAGGAAATGAAGTGTTGCCAGGACCTTCACCAGTGGCTGCACTGCTTGTGAGCGGTGTGTTGGGCTGGTGATGTCATCCTGCAGGGTTGTGGTTAGTTCAAGTATTACATCAGGGCTGAATCTGAAGAGGCGATACACCTCCTCATCCCCCATGCCAAAGAGGTTCATACGAGTGCGGTATATCCTCTCACGTGCCCGCCTCCTCCGTAGCGAGGGACCCAGTACTAGTCTTAGGACCACGAGTGCCCCTGGCATGTTGGCACACAGAGGTGTTGTCCTTGCAAGTGTTGTTGTTCAGCTTGCTAGTTTCGTCGGTAACGCTGCTGTAGCTGCTCTCCTGCTGACCTGTGACCGTCTGGAGTAAAGATAAAGCAGCCTTTTGTAGAAATAACTTTGCGCCGGACGGACCAGATACGCGCGGCGCATGTAGCCAGCGTATAGTGCTAATCCGATCGTGAATTGGGAAAAATACCTAATTTGCATATTTGCATGGGAAATCAATGGGCGCGACTGATGCGCCCAGCGAAAATAAGCGCTGACGATACTCTGGCGTCGGAACGTTCCGCCGGTCGCAAATGACCCGTTATTGGGCGCATCTAGTTTGGTGGGTACGGGCACATAGAAACGACGGCGCATCATCACAGTTACGCGGCGCATATCGAAATACTCCAGCGCAAGTGTTCCTGAATCTGGCCCTATGTAGTGGTAACTTGTGGCATGGCAGATTACATTGACAACTGCAAGGTTCCAGGGAAGGCTACAGAAGAGGTAGTGGGGGGTTGTTGTTCCCCCAGGTAATATAAATATACTGATAGGGCTAAATAGCAGGATAAACGGTGAAGGTAAAAATAAGGATAAAGGGGTGCATGAATGAACAGGGTAGATTTATAAAAAGAGGGTGACAGCAGGCGAGTAATGTAACATCGCAGGCCAAGCTGGACTAGGATAAAAAATGTAGCAGAATGAAAAGCTACAGACACTGGCAAGTGCTTAACCTATGTGTGAAAATGGGGAAAGGGGGTAATATAAGGGAAAAGAGGAATGAGAGAAGATGATGAGGTATGGGTGATCTGATCGGTGGCTACTCCACGGGTCTGATAAAGTGGAGTGGGCGTAGTGCCAAGGAGTGTAGTAATACTAGTTGCCGGGTACCCCTATGTCATATGAACTGAAATGGATGTCAAATTGCATATATGGTTGGGAGAAAAAGATATTGTTAAAGATGATAATATTGTTATGAGCACAGCCATGGGTCGGGTTGCCATAGAGCAAAGAGGGGGGCACCGGAATGGGTGCAGCTGCAGTAGGTAATAGGAAGTGTGGGTAACACAGAATTCCTAGACGGTCTGGAACATATCCATACCGTTGTCTCATCAATGGCCTTGAGTAGGGGTCAGGTGAGGGCTGAAGCTATCCTCTTATTAACATACAGAATAATACATATGTATATCAATATATACAAATAAGACATCAAAAGAATAACAGATTTGTTGACAAATATGACAATAGAAAGATCTGCCGGATCCGTACCGAGATTATCCCAGGTCAATGCAGAATAAAAGGCAATGTCACGGCCATGTCACATAGTAATCAAAAGGGTTGGATAAAAAATGGGTTGGGATTTACAAGTTAGAGGCACTCAGGGAAAAGAGAAGCGGGTGTGTTATCCACCCAATTATAATGAAAAAGTGCGAGTATGGCCTCACTTAGGAATAATTAATAGGGTAATAAAGTACCATCATCCAAGTATTGATGAGAAAAAGAGGGGGGGGGGGTTTGTGAATGAGGGAATAGTTGCTGAAGCTAGACCCAACACATACCCGCCCAGTTGAGGTGTGGACTATCTCGGTACAAAATAGGTCAGGGTAAACAATGAGATAAATAAAAAATGAATTTATTAGGTAAAAATGTTGCATTAAAAACAATAGTGTACATCAGAAGATTGGTCGATTCTCTACTAGTTTCGCGGGATGTCCGCTTCTTCAGGAGTACCAATCTGGAGGACAATAATGCAATGAAAGAATAATATAGAATACAGGTAATACAGTTCAGCAGTGAGTTAAAAATTGAATAAACATAGAGGTTTTACCCAAAGTGTAACGAAGCAGGCGCGGAGCCAGGTCTGCCCAATAGGGCAGTGCTTATTGTCCAAATCTTTATCAGGTAGTCCAGTCAGTATTCCTGTTGATCAATAAGGTAAAATGAGTTGCAGCCAGAGTAGACAATTAGTTGATCTATATCAATATATTAATAACAGGTACCAAACATAGGACAATTCAGGTTTTAAAAGGGAAGAATAGTTGGGAGGTTGGACTAAACAAGAAAAAAAACATAGAAAAAAAAACCAATATGCATTTGGCAGCACAATGGCTTAGTGGTTAGCACTTATGCTTTGCAGCACTGGGTTCCTCAGTTGCATAATGTTGGCATATTCACCCTGTGCTTATGTGGATTTGTGCTGGTTATGCTGGTTTCCTCCCATACTTCAATGACCTGCTTATAAGTTAATTGGTTACTGTCTAAAATGAAGCCTCTAAATCACTTGCATTTGTGTCACAAGGAAAGTGTTCTTTGGGAACCTCTTGAGTATAATAACCAGAGCTTTTTTTCTCAGAAAATAGGAGCAGGAACTCAACCACGACCCCGTTCAGATTTCACAAACAGTAGAAGGGTCTTAAAGGGGCATTAAATACCAGAATTGCACTACATACAATGTGCAGAGTTCAGGGGGGTTACACACAGAGTGCAGAGCTGGCACTTGTAAACACAGAAACCAGACTTCTGTGTTTACAAGTGATTGTGATGAGCAGGCACCAAAGGGTCTGAGCCAAAGGTGGTGGAACTGAGTTCCCCCAAGTTCCCCCAGAAAAAAAGCCCTGATAATAACAAATGAGGTAAACAACTTGCCAACTTGCCACTCAATTCACAGTAAACAGGTGTTTACATACTCAAAATTAAATCTTTAACCAAACCATAGCACATGCAACTACTGACAGATGCTACATTTCATAAATATTATACTGACCACTTCAACCAAACTTGCTTGAACTCCAGAGCCTCGTCTGAATATTCATACCGTCTTTAACGGTACTATAAAGACACAAAGCTTCCAACCTTACCATTGACAACAATTGCAGAGTCTTGCTTCCCCATTAACTTTTCTTGAAATACAATCTATCATATTGAAGAAATGTCCTGCAACCAAAGGATTTAGTGATACCTTTATAAACAATTCAAGGAAGTTCCCTCACTACATCTGGAATTCACCTTTAATGTAGTCTTTGTGCATACCCCCTTCCTTTGACAGTCTCAAGAGCCCAATATCTCAGTGACCCGAAAAGACCACAAAGACCTTGTCCAGTGTGCTAACTACCATTGTCACAAAACAGGTAGGCTTCTTTCCCCACCATGAGGCTAGGGAGAATATGATTACAATTCTCTGTCTCCATTAACTAAAAACAACATCTTTCCAAATTTTGGTGATGCAGGAAGGCATTCTACCACCTAGACTAAAGATTATTCAGAGCCACTCTCCTCCAGATTGGTATCCCCAACTTTTTTTTTTAGAAAAAATTATGGCATTATAGAACTGCCCTCTCACCAGAATTAAAGCAAATAGCTCTTGTCAGACCCTGTACAAACTTGTAATGAGACCTTTTAGGGATGACCCTATGTGCTAGTCCTCTACATATTGGCTATGGGCCAGTTAGCAAGAGCCACATGCAGTAATCCTTTCATAAGTATAAATATTGGTGGGTATTATTACAAAATACTTGCTCTATATCTCTCTATTCCCCAAGTTTTAATCCCAGCTTTAATGAGGGAGTTTCTTGTGTTTTAGGAATTTTGCAATTTTAAAGTAAATTCTCCTATTCAGTAATGTTGGACATCACCCTACCACAGGGCCAATGATAATATTAGATTGACTACTTTTCTTTTCAGTGGGCCTCCACTTCTACTCTAAATTACAATTTCTGCTAACTTGTGTGATATGTATTATTTCTCTCCTCCTTACAAGATAATCTCTCTAGATTCAAGACCTGGCCCTCTAAGTGCCACTCAACATTGAATTGCATTGCACCATTTAAAATAGATGTTTTACACCACCTACTTTACTTCTTCCAAACTATCCCCATGCCTGTGTTTTCTGTGTTATTCTTTAAACTAAAGACAGCTGTACTTCACTAAATCTGTACATCTGGGCAGGGGTGCCCTGGCCAGACTCTGCCACAACTTTTTCGTATGAAGAAAAAAAGCAGGTGATTTGAGCCTCCCACATATTGAATTAAACCATGACTCAAACTGTTATTCTATACATGGCACCTTTAATGGCATCCCAGTCTTAGTCCGTAGGGTTCAATATTTAGTTGGCCCACCCCTTGCATCTACAACAGCTTCAACTTTTTTGGGAAGGCTGTCCACAAGGTTTAGAAGTGTGTCTATGGGACTGTTTGACCGTTTTTCCAGAAGCACACTTGTTAGGTCAGGCACTGACATTAGATGAGAAGGCCTGGCTAGCAGTCTCTGCGCTAATTCATCCCAAAGGTGTTCTATCGAGTTGAGGTCAGGACCATGCTTTGTGCACTGGTGCACAGTCATGTTGAAACAGGAAGGGGCCATCTCCAAAGTTGGAAGCATGACATTGTCCAAAATGTCTTTGTCCGCTGATTTCTTAAGAGTTCCCTTCACTGGAACTAAGGGGCCAAGCCCAACCCGTGAAAAATAAACCCCACTCCATAACCCCCCCTCCACAAAATGATTTGGACTAGTCCACAAATCAATGTCCATAAAGACATGGATGAGTGAGTTTGGGGTGGAGGAGTACTGGCCTGTACAGAGTCCTGACCTCAACCCAATAGAACACCTTTGGAATGAATTTGAGTGGAAACTGCGAGCCAAGCCTTCTCGTCCAACATTAGTGCCTGACCTCACAAATGCGCTTCTGGAAGAATGGTCAAACATTCCCATAGACACTGGGTCAAACATTCCTAAACCTTGTGGACAGCCTTCCCAGAAGAGTTGAAGCTGTTATAGCTGCAAAGGGTGGGTCAACTCAATATTGAACCCTAGGACTCATGTGCGTGTAATGGAAGGCATCTCAATATTTTTGAAAATATAGTGCTATTTTTAGCAGCGCTATACCGTCAGCGTGGCTCCCGCCGCAATGTGAAAGGGGCCTAAAACTGGAAAGTGAAAAATCTGATGCAGTCCTGCACAGAAACCAATCAGCTTCCATTTTTTTTTTGTCAAAGCCTAATTGTACAAGCTGAAGTTAGAAGTTGATTGGCAACCATGCACAGCTGCACCAGATTTTGCACTCTTCAGTTTTAGTAAAACAATCTCTTAGGTTTAATGATTTATATGTGGCAGGTTTGTCTCCTCATTACGTGACTTATAGGCCAAAGTTCTTCAGACCTACAACAATGTATCTGGGCATCTCCAGCCATGGCCTTACTCATTGTATTACCAGGATCTGTCCCAGTGGTCCCTTGCATTTCCTCTACCAAGCTGCCAGACAAAAGGGTGGTGCATTGAGATTCTACCATATAATCTGTGAAATGATACAGACCATATAATTATGATCTTCATGCCCTCCTGTTCATAATGTGATTGTGTATACTCACTCGTATTTTCAGAAACATGATACTTAAAATGCTTTTCTGTAACTTGCTTATATAATCAGCAAATTGCCATGATTACTGCTATCACATACAAACTTTACAGAGAAAATAATGTTTTATGTTTAACAAGATTACGTAAATTCAATATTTACAGTAAACAGGTAAAAATATAGATCATATAGATATAAAAACATTGTATAGCATATCTTTAAAGTGGAAGTTCACCCAAAAATACATTTCTAATAATACCTTGAGCTGACCGGTTAGACTGCGGGGAGGCTGTTTTTTTTTTTCATACATACCTTGTTAGCGGTGTTTCATCCCTTGGCTTCCGGGTACGATTCTTGCGTGGCTGGGCGTTCCTAGTTGATTGACATTCCTCCGACCGGCGCATACTGCGCGTCACCACTTTCCGAAAGAAGCCGAACGTCGCTGCGCAGGTGCCGTATAGAGCCAACTCTATACGGCGCCTGTGCAATGACGTTCGGCTTCTTTCGGAAAGTCGTGACGCGCACTATGCGGCGGTCGGAGGAACGTCAATCAACTAGGAATCGTACCCGGAAGCCAAGAGATGAAACACCGCTAACAAGGTATGTATAAAAAAAAAAACAGCCTCCCCGCAGTCTAACCGGTCAGCTCAAGGTATTATTAGAAATTTATTTTTGGGTGAACTTCCACTTTAAGTTAAAGCGGCGGTTCTGCGGGATAAACTTTTTTTTTTTTTCTAACATTCGGGCGCCGTTTGTACATCTAATGTTACACTCACCTGTCCCGTTCTTGCAGCCACATTTGTCTCGACCTGAATCGAAATGATATTTTAGATAACCCAGCGATGGACGTTTGCATCTTTAGTGCGGGCACTCCTGAAGCCCACCTGTGTCTACATCCGGGATGCGGTGAATGCTGTCCCAGCATTCACCGCTCTATCCCGCGCATGGCAGGTGTTGACGGCGAGCCGCGCCGTCAACACTTGAGTTGCCATCGCAACGGCCGGCGTCATAATGACCCGCCCTGTTGTGAAGCGATAGCTCCTAATCTCGTGGCGAAATCTCGCGGGATTTGAGCAGAGAGCGTCTCCTGGGGACGTCAGGACTGAGTCCCAGGAGACATAGCGCCGTCGGGGGAAAATCGATAGGCACGCCCATTCCCCCGTGGTGGACTCTGATTGACAGGGCGGAATGCAAAGAAAAAAAACGGGTAAGCCTTTAGCAAAAAACAAAAACAAAAAAAACAACGGATTTGTTATTGTGAATGCAACGCTGTTTTATTAACAGTAAGTGGAAAATTAGTGTGAACCTCCACTTTAAACAGTAGTACAATAAACATATCTCAAAAAAAAAAAAATCCTTAATACTCTTTAGTTTATGGATTTATTCATCAAGCATGAATGGCTTTTAGAATGGCTCCCACATTTTAAGAAAGAAAACATCTTATTATAAAGGTTAATACTTTTTCTTTCATCAGAAATCAATCAACATGTTATCAACCGAACGTCATAAAAGAAGCCATGCAAAAGTTTCCTGGGGGCCAGTAGCTGCCAAAAAAATGAAAAATATTGATTTGAGAAAAATCATTGTAGATATAATGATGATCAATCTGGTTCTAAAATAATCAGCCCAAATACTCAGATGTATTTTTTATTTATTTATTTATGTATATACAAATGTCTTATCGAGAAAATTATGTTTTCAACATGGCATTAACATCCCAAAGTACAGCACAAAAGGTTAACATATGTGAGACACTCTACACATAACATAAACAAATGTCATTCCCACTTTCATATATGCTAAGAATGAGTGTACCCATAAAATATAAAAATACGTGTATATGTATATTTAACCACTTAAGCCCCGGACCATATTGCTGGTCAAAGACCAGAGCACTATTTGCAATTCGGCACTGCGTCGATTTAACTGAAAATTGTTCGGTCGTGCGACGTAGCTCCCAAACAAAATTGGCGTCCTTTTTTGCCCAGAAATAGAGCTTTATTTTGGTGGTATTTGATAACCTCTGCGTTTTCTATTTTTTGCGCTATAAACAAAATTAAAGTGACAGTTTTGAAAAAAATTATTTTTTTACTTTTTACTATAATAAATATCCCCCAAAAATATATATAAAATTTTTATTTTTCCTCAGTTTCGGCCGATACGTATTATTCTACATATTTTTCATTAAAAAAAACTGCAATAAGCATTTATTGATTGGTTTGCGTGAAAGTTATAGCGTTTACAAAATAGGGGGTAGTTTTATGGCATTTTTATTAATATTTTTTTTTTTACTAGTAATGGCGGCGATCAGTGATTTTTTTCGGTACTGCGACATTATGGCGGACACTTCGGACACTTTTGACACATTTTTGGGACCATTGTCATTTTTATAGCGATCAGTGCTATAAAAATGCATTGATTACTATAAAAATGCCACTGGCAGTGAATGGGTTAACACTAGGGGGCGGGGAAGGGGTTAAGTATGTTCCCTGGGTGTGTTCTAACTGTAGGGGGGTGGCCTCACTAGGGGAAATGACTGATCACTGTTCATACATTGTATGAACAGACGGTCAGGCATTTCTCCCCTGACAGGACTGGGAGATGTCTGTAATGAGCAATCGCGGGTGCCCGGCGACAATCGCGCCCGCCGGGCACGCGCACAGGAGTCAGGGACGATTGGCTGCTATTGGCTGCTGGGCGAGGTGACTTATAGCTACGTGCTCTCGCCCAGCAGAGCCGACCTGCCGCCGTTAAACTGCGGCGGCTGGTCGGCAAGCAGTTAATCACAAACAATCATGTACCAGTCCTTTTTTAAATCAAAAGTCCACAATCTTCTTCTTCAAGGCTGCGTGAAATCACTATTCAAATAATGTGTTACATGCATGCTTCAAATAAAATGTACAAAAGAAGAATAAAAAAGAAAAGTGTCCTGACCCTGTCTCCGCTTACTCTTACCTCAAAGGATGGCCCACACAATGGCAAGGTCAACCAAAGCTGTCCCAGACACCTGGGTCAAGTTACTCCAACAATCCTCCAAGAGCTTATAAGAAAATATCTCTCTACTCAAAAAAAGTGCATTATTAAATCCAGTACACTATATATGGTCGCCTTTTTAAATGACATGTATACTGCCCCCTTAAGCATGGACATCTATGAGAGGATATGTATAGATGGCCGATCTTCGACTTCTGAGCAAGAATATGTTATATGGCTCTGCCCTTCCTTTGTATGGCCTTATCTTAGTTCTATTTTTCCTGTGTTGGCCTCTAAGTGATATGGACTACAATAATATGGCCGCGGCATGTATTAGAGCCATCAGAATATGGCCACAGTTGCTGAGCAACTGTGGGCGTGTATATAAAGTGCATGAGATGTCAGATTTGGTTTCCCCATGAGGAATCACTGTACCATGTGTCGAAATGCATCTGGGTGGAGCCATGAGGTAGGAGGCAGCAGAGATAGATGGTGAGACACAGCGGTAGAGCACTTTTCTTTTTTATTCTTCTTTTTCATGATTTATCTGCAGCACGCATGTAAAGTAACACATTATTTGAAAAATTATATTAAACAGCCTTTAAGAAGAAGATTGTGGACTTTTGATTTAAATAAGGACAGGTACATAATAGTGACTATTTGTGTTTATGTTACTGTATTTTAATATTTTTTGGGTACACTCATTCTTATCATATATGCAATTAGGGATGACATTTGTTGGCAGTCAGACTTTTTCTCTTTTTGTGCTATGTATAGAACTTGCAGGACTCGCTGAGGGGTTAACAGCCCAGCTGAAGCAGGCCTGGGTACTCTGGCGTCTTACTAGGGCTTCTAGAAAACTCCATGCCTAGGGAGGTAAGTCTGTGTGACTAAGGACTGTTTTCTTTCTTTTTGACAGTTAGGGGCCTGGGCAGAAATAGATTGCTCCAGGGCAGTTAGTCAGGGACCGGTGTTCAAGTAGGTCACCCAAAGTGGCAACGATTTTTTTTCTGTTTTTGTTTTTGCTGTTTTGATGCCTGTACATTGTGAACACATGCTCTGTAAATAAACGAAATGTGTGCTTTTCACCAAGACCTACTGTCTTCTGTGCCTTTTAACTGTGATGCAGACTAATCTGAGGAGTAATACACACCATGCTGCTGAACTTATCCCTCACACAGGACACATTTGTTAAAAAGACCAATAGGCTGCGTGATTTTTAAACACTTGTGTATTGGAAGCTCATTCAACATATCTTAACGGTGATCACTCAGCAAAATTGAACTAGTTTATCAATCATAGCTTAAAAAGAAAAAAAAAAGCCATCAGCACACCCTAACCCCAAAACTACACACAGTATAGAAATGTGTATTAGTTGTACCTACAGTAGAGCAAATAACGAGTTCTGCGCCTTGTATTTCCACCAGGCAATCAATAGTCTTTAGAGCAGATACTGTATTCTCAATTAGGTTTCCTCCAGAGGTTGCTAGGGTTTCCAGGGCAATCACCTTCCAATGTAATGGTGCCTGCATAGTTCAAGGGCCAATACCACATGACAAATCCAGCAGCATGATCCCGATAATCTTTTAGCTGCATGTAAGTGTGGCATTATGAGCACTGCTGTAAGGGGGGTATTCTTTCCACTGTCCACCAATGTAAGCAGCATTTTCCCACTGAACCCCAATAGAGGGGGCTCCATGAAACCTGCAATTACATTTTTGGATTACTCTGGGGTAAAAATATTTAGAAAGTAGTATCAGATGCAACATAAACACTGTGATGACATAGGGATTGCGGGTACTACAAGCATCCTGGAAGTCACACTATCCAATACTCCAAGAAGTCCCAATCTTCTGACTGATTTTCGAGGCTGATATTTCATCTTGGAATATGAAATTAGCGGCAGCAAGCAGCACTTCCATATCTCTACCCAATACAGATTTCCTGTGTGAGTTTAATAGTGAGGGTAAGATGTAGTGACAAGTTCTCAATTAAGTCAAGGACAAGTCAAAACATATGATGTATCAGGTGTTGCTGTTGATACGTCCTTGTTGTGTCAGTGACCACATTGGAAGTGAGGAAAATCTCTCCAGTGGGGAAGCAGACAGCAGTAAAAACCAAGATTCCTAACTTCCTCATGCTGATAAAGAAAAAAAACAAAACAACTTTAATTGCTTTCTGTATTCATAATGGGGGTATTATACTCTTTTCCTGTCCTGTGGCCAGACAGAAACGGAGACTAGGCCTCTCTAGTGAAGACACAAACAGCAACATAAACCAGGCAAAGGGTCTAACCATTCCGTGCCTTAATCATGCCCCAACAATTATTTTAGTCCACTTAAGATTATTTACATATGAAGACCACACTTTTTTCTTTTACATTTTTATTAATAATAATTTGGTTGAACTGGATAGACTTGTGTATTTTTTCAACAAGACTAACAATATAACTATGTAATAGAATAATAAACAAATGCAAACAATTGATATTGACATACAGTAAGTTGTGGACATAACTGAACACATGAAAGTTGCACATGAATCATTTTTCCTTTTGATCAACAGGAAATCATTCATGTGCTTGTTTGCAGCTTTTATGATATTCAGTGGTTTTTGGTGTTGCATATTATAGGAAGAGAATGTTTTAACACTAATGTTGGCATATTGTTGGGAAATGATGTATCACAGTCTGCTTGAGCATTCTTAATATTTTGTCATTTATTCCCAGCAGCATACAGTAAGTCTTTCCATGTTTGCTTTCTCATGGACTAAAACTGGTACATTAGACTTGGCATTGGTTTATGTGTTGCATTTGAAGTTTATTTGTAAATTAATAGGTGCCCAGAGAAGTGACAATGAGCAGAGAATGTTCATATGGTCGTAGGCCCTATCTGACATACCTTACCTACCTTTCTAGGCAGAGGGCTGATTGGTCAAGATGGATTTTTCCTGGCCGGTGTTCTAGGGATGTCTGTTAAGTGCTCTCCCTCTCCTGACCCTCTTTCTTCAATATTTGAAAATAGTATTTTAACTCAAAAGCCGGGAACAAGCATTTAGGCAAGGACTGCTGACTCTTTCTGGCTTTCCTGATCTGGTTAGTCGTTCCAGGCCAGTATCTGTAAATATAGTGAAGTAATCGTCTCGGCATAAAAGCCAGATGCTAGCATTTTTTTTAAATTAGCTTAGTAATGTCACCCACTGTATTTCTCTCATAACAGGTTCGGAAAGATGTAAAAATAGTTCACCCTGGCCATGTTTTCATAAATGTATTTAATTTATATTAACTTCTCATAACTCCACATACACAAAGAGGGATGGCCAATAGAAACCCATTTAGGCTTTGTTGTCCTGTATTATGGTGTCAGTCTGTTATGGGAACATTCTTCAAGTATATTTAGGACCAAGCATTGTTTTGGATAGGGTGGTGAATGGTTAGAAAAGCCAGTCAATTTATTTATTTGCTGTCCCTTTATTATTGAAGATATTTACATTCACTTCCTCTCTCATAGACTAGTGGCAGCTGGTGGTAATTTTTCTTCAGCAAACAGTATAAATCCCCCCAGTCAGTCTATCGGTGGGTCTGGTGCACTTACCCCATCTATGGTGGGCAGTGTTTCTCCTGGGCTTCACCGGTGGCTTCCCTTGCTCGGCTGCATCAACAGCTTTCCCTTCTCCTGCTCTACACTGGCATTGCGCTGGCTTCCGTTTCCTCCCTCCCGTGGCAGCCAATTGGGACTCTTCTCTTTTTGGCCAATCGGAAAACATAGTTTCAGACCTGCTTCTGATTGGCCAGATTAAGGATCAGTGTTTCAATAGGGAATATTAATTTGCTGTTGTAACACCTGGGTGGGCTCCTAGCACAATGCTCTGTACCACAAGCCCACCCTATTTTGAAGTCTGTTAGAGCCTCTGCCTTTAATTAGGTGCTTAAAATAAACGACACTGTAATCCACGCACCCGACATCCTTAAAGGGGCCGGATGCATTAATAGGAATTGGCGGTATCCTATCAAAATAGCGGCTTTAAATAGACCATGGGAGTGGTGGCTGTGGATAGAGGGGGCGGTGCTCCGGCTCCCCTAATGGACAGGCTGCCACTGTCAAAGACACAACAAGCTGCTAGAGGAATTCTCTCTAAAGTGAGGGAGATTCATTCCTTACACATTTTTCACTGGAACAGGTGATCACATTGAAATATTTACCCTAATTTTCTGTTACAGTGACAACATCACCTTCTGTCTTGGTGACAATGGTCAATAGGACAAATAGAGAGGTAAAATCTCCCCAATGGGGGCACAGACACCAATAAAATCCTTCCTCGCTCTATCCAGACCTAAAGAAAAAAATGGCTTTATATACACACTAAAGTGATGAAGAAGACATACATGATCTCCTTAATATGTCACTGCTTCATATCATACAGTCAGCATTCCGACCATTGTATTCACTAAAGGCATAGCTCACCCTTTACAAAAAATTACCTATGCAGCAGAGGGGCGTCTGTAGGTAAAAACTAATTATGCAGGTAGGGTTTGTTGGTTGACCAAAGTTGGATAATGCCCTTTCTATAGATGTAGGCCATTCCTCTTCCAGGCTCCATCTGTCCCCAAGCCTGGGAGCCGACGCCAGGCGCCATGCTATTACCCATGATGCATCATTCATGTCCGCTCCAGACACGGCCAGGAGAGCGTGGGGGGGGGGCGCTGTGCTGCTGGACACTGTGCTGCTGGACACTGAGAGGAGTGAGAGCTGAAATAGGCCTCGGTGATGGACTGTGGACACTTGTCACACACAGACAGTGTCAGACAGAGAGCAGAGAGGGGGGGCTGCTGCCTGGACACATGGTGACACCAGGACATGACAGTTAGTGACACAGATCAGAGAGCGGAGAGCGCCCTGGAGGGGTTGCAGCCTGGACACATGTAACACAGATATCCGAGGCTCAGAGCGGAGAGCTCAAACCGCGCGCACGGGGGGGGGGGGGGAGGGGCGGTCGTCGTTGAGTTGCTTGACATGTCAGGGCGGCTGCCTGGTGGATATTGCTCTGTGGAGGTAAAATAGTAGTGCGGGAGTAAAATAACGAGTGGCTGGCGCCCTAGGCGGCAATGCGCTCTAGGCGGTCGCCTATTCCGCCTAGTGGTAGCGCCGGCCCTGCTCTCATATGCAACTATAACTATCTAAGCTATATTGCCTCTTATATGCAACTATTATTACCTGAGCTATACTGCCTCTCTTACGCAACTAATAGTTGTCACTACAACTTCTATTTACTACAAGCTTGACATAAGTACAAATCGCTTATAGGCCTTGTCCTAAGTGATTGAACATGTTCGCTCTAATCTTTCTATGCTAGGGGTTGATGGTATTTCCATACCAACTCCCTTAGTGGCCTAATACTAACCGCAGTTGAGGTCTTGTTCTCTTATTAATAAATTTGACTCACTGACCAGAACATGCACACTGTTAATGATACTTCTGTAATGACAGGTCTCTTCTTTTTCAAAAGTATACTGCTCCCCACACTTTATTTATTATGCTCACATAAACATGTAGTGATCTCACACACCGTACCACAAACAATCTTCGACCACCAGGTGAACCCTCATGCAATGGAGCCTCACCAGAGCCTTGCAATCACAATCGGTCTAAAATCACTCGCGGCTATAATGATGTGGATTTCCCCCAAATATCCATTGCAGACCCTTCAAGTCTGGTGTGGATTTTAAGGGGAACTCCACCCCAAATAAAAAAAAAATGGCGTGGAGTTCCCCCAAAAATCCACACCAGGCCCCTTATCCGAGCACGCAACCTGGCCGGCCGCAGGAAAAGAGGAGGGATGAGAGAGCGGCCCCCTTCCCCTCCTAAACTGTACCAGGCCACATGCCCTCAACATTGGGAGGATGCTTTGGGGGCCTTTGACCCCTCAAAGCACCATGTCCCCATGTTGATGGGGACAAGGGCCTCATCCCCACAGTCCCGGTGGTTGTGGGGGTCTGTGGGCGGGGGGCTTATCAGAATCTGGAAGACCCCTTTAACAAAGGGGACCCCCAGATCCCAGCCCCCCCTATGTGAATTGATAATGGGGTACATTGTACCTCTACCATTTCACTAAGAAAGTGTAAAGAATTGTAAAAATAAAACACACACACCATGGAAAAAGTCCTTTATTAAAAAAAAAATCCAGCAGTGCTAATCCACTCTTGGTCTCCGCTCCAACGCTGTCAGTATCCTGCGATGGGTGATCTCCTCTCCACTGGGGTCCAGGGATGAGAAGAACACTTCATCAAGGTCCGGGATCCAGAGCGCATGCATTTCCGGCCGCCTGTCTCCACCTTAGACAGCCTGGTGAATGACGCAGCTTGAGCCAGTGACAGCATTTATATAGGTGAGACGAGGCCACCCATCACGTGACCCCGTCCCCCTCTGACGCTCCCTCTGACTACTTCACTGGGGAAGCCCAGGCTCTCCGACAATTCATTATAGCCACAAGTGATTTTAAATGACTTTTTTTCCTTCAGAAATGACACTTTGTCCCGAGACAGTTCTTTTTTTTTTTTAAATCAAAACAACGTTTATTGAGCATGAATAAAACATACAGTAACGCATATAAAGTGCAACATGCACTACATCTACGGTTTGTAAAGTGCTGATGCGTACATGGGCATAACAAAGAAGGACAATACATGTACATGTTCAATGCAGTGCAGGAATTTTTTTTTATATAAAGAACCACCGGGTTAAGGGGGGGAGGCCGCTGGGTCGGTCCGGGGGGGAGCGGCTAGGCCCCCACATCGCAGGTGGAAGCAGTCCCCAACCATCTGTCCCATACCTTGTAGTATTTGTCTGGGCATCCCCTATGGACGTAGAGTAGTTTTTTAAGGGGCAGAGTATCGTTGACAGTTCTAATCCACTGCTGTAGTGTGGGAAGGGGTCCCCTCAGCCATGTCCTCGCTATCTGAAGTCTGGCAAGGAATAATGTCTATTGCAAAAATGTTTGTAGATACTTTTTGGCCTCAGACAGGGAAAGGAGGCCGAGTAGACACTGGCGGGGGCAGAGGGACACAGGGGAGCCCATGCGGTCGTGAAGGAAGCGGACCACCTGAGACCAGTATCCCTGCATGCAGGGGCATGACCAGAGGAGGTGAAAAAAGGTGGCGTTGGGATGGTTGCAGTTAGGAAAATTGGGGTTGTGGTCAGGTCTGTATTTAGAGATGCGGTGGGGCGTTAAGTAGGAGCGATGTAGAATGTATAAGTGGGTGAGGCGGTCAGAGAGCTTAGGGGAGACGATGCTGCAGTTGGCTAGGGCCTCCTCCCAGTCCTCAGCCGACACGGCGCCCAGGTCCGGCTCCCATCGGGATTTTAGCTGACGGGCAGCCACGGCGGCCGGAGGAGCCAGGAGATAGGTGTAGAGCAGGGAGATCAGTTTTTTGGGATCCCTGCCAAGGACAAGGTCCACTGGCAACGGGACCTCGAGAGCAGGAACAACGCTCCCGAACTGTGTGTTGAGTGCGTGTCGGAGTTGGAGGTAACGAAAGAACATGTGGTTGGGCAGGTCGTACGTGTCTTTGAGGGATTGGAAGAATCTGACTGACCTGCGGGCCACGACCTGGGAGAGGTATATGATACCCCTCGCAATCCACAGGCCGTGGTCGGGAACAGTGGTCAGCTCAGGCAGCTGCGGGTTGTCCCAGAGGGGTGTGTGGGAGTGTGGTGAGGGTGCTTCGCCCAGGGACATAGTGAGCTGCCAGACTTTGCAGTGGTGGAAGAGCATGTGTTTCCTGTCACCCGTTGGGGAGGGTCCGCGGGGTCCGCAGAATAGAATCTGGAAGGGGTGTGACACCGGACCGGGGACCTGGGAGCAAACCAGCGCGACGTACCGTTCCTTGTCTATGAGGTTAAAGTAAAAAAAATGGGATAGCTGGGACGCTATGTAGTAGAAAAAAAGGTCGGGAACAGAGGCGCCGCCCCGGTTGGTTGGGCATTTCAGGGCCCTCCACGACAACTTGTGCCGGGAGGGACCCCAGATAAATGAGTTAAGGATAGACTCCATGGCTCTGAATGTGCGTATAGGGATGTACAGTGGGGCCTGCCAGAAGACATAAAGTAGCTTAGGGAGAAGGATCATCTTGACCAGGTTAATTCGTCCCATGACCCCTAGTGGGAGACGGGACCAGGTCTGTGTCTTAGTTTTAAGGACTTGAAATAGGGGTTCAACATTAAGTGCAATGTAGTCAAGGGGGGATCTGGAGACCTGGACACCCAGGTATTTAATGGTGTTCGCTCTGACAAGGGGGAGGGCAGCTTGTTCACTAGTGGGAGCACCCAGGTCTAAGGGGAGTATGTGAGATTTGGCCCAGTTTATCTGTAACCCTGAGAATGCTCCGAAGTCTGTTATGATTTGGAGGGCTGCCTGGAGCGAGGGGCCGGCGTCTGCAAGGTATAGGAGCATGTCATCCGCATAGAGACTGACTTTCTCAATCGTCTGACCGCATCGGAGACCCCTGACTCCGCATGGTTTCTGAGAGCCATAGCGAGGGGCTCGGCAGCGAGGGCGTACAGAAAGGGTGATACGGGGCAGCCCTGGCGGTGCCGCGAGTGAGTGGGAAGGGGGGCGAGATCCTGCCATTGACTTGGACGCGTGCTGTGGGGGCCTGATACAGGAGTTGGAGCCATTTAATAAAGTTTGGGCCGAAGCCAAATTTGCGGAGGCATTCCCAGAGGTAGCACCACTCAACAGAGTCGAATGCCTTAGCGGCGTCAAGACTGACCACCACCCTGGAGCCCATGTCCGAATGTCTGGCCTGTAGGTTCATGTGCAATCTTCTAAGATTGAAGGCTGTGTTTTTGTTGGGCATGAATCCGGTCTGGTCAGGGTGCACTAGTGTAAGGATTACCTTGTTGAGGCGCAGAGCTAGGATTTTGGCTAAGATCTTGCTATCGAGTTGAAGTAGGGAGATGGGGCGGTAGGACTCGGGGAGCATCGGGTCCTTGCCTGGCTTAGGGATTAAGACAATGAGGGCTTCGCTCATGGACTTCGGGAGGGAGTTTGTGTCATATATGTGGTTGTACAGTTGGGCGAGTTTGGGGACAAGGTTATCATCAAATCGTTTGTAAAATTCGAGGGGGAGCCCGTCCGTGCCCGGCGCTTTGGACGTGGGGAGCTGTGCCATGGCATCTGCCACACAGTCTGCGGTGATGGGAGCTTCAAGCAGAGCGATCTGGTCGGGGGAGAGTGTGGGAAAGGCGAGATCCTGCAGGAATGTGGAGAGTTCGTCGCATGAGTATCTGGCAGTGGAGGAGTAGAGGCCCGAAAAAAAGGATCTAAACTCCTCGGCCACCAGATCGGGGTCCGTTAGCACATCCCCAGACGCCGCCCGGAGGGACACCACCACCGGGGGTTTGTGATCAAGGTGGGCCATGTAGGCAAGGAGCCTGCCCGCTCTCTCACCGTGTTCGTATGTGCGTTGTTTGCTGAAGAATATACCCTGTTTGGCCTTCTCAAGGTGCAGCTGGTTTGTAAGTCTGGTCTGCAGTCGTAGCTGAGACGCGTTGGCCGCAGTCGGGTTAGTCTGGAAGGTCTGCTCAAGCGTGTCTAAGCAGTCCTCCGCCTGGCGGATCAGTAGCTTAGAGGTGGCTTTGTGTCTGTTAATCCGCGTGGAGAGTATCAGTCGGGCATGCATTTTACAGGCCTCCCATACAGGACCCAGCGGAGCCGAGCCGATATTTGTTCGGAAATAGTAGTCCCACTCGGACTGGACAGTATCCAAGTCCGAGAGGACGGACAGCCAGAAGGGGTTCAGTCGCCAGGGCCGAGCCGAAGGTGGGGTCGGCAGTCTCAGCGTGATCCAGCACGGGGAATGGTCGGAAAGTATTCTGGTATCAATACCTGCGTCTAGGAGTTGGGGGAGGAGGGGGGGGTGAGGAGGATAAGGTCAAGTCTTGACATTGTTGAGCGAGAAGGGGTGAAGCAGGAGAAGCTTCGTTGTGTCGGGTGTTTGTATCGCCATGTGTCTGTGAGGGCAAATTCTGTGAGGAACTTGCTGAACCGTGTGACACCCAGTGGGGGGTGTAGTGAGGCGGCTGGGCCAGTCCTGTCCAGGTCAGGGGAAATGACCATGTTAAAATCCCCCGCCCAAACGGCGGGCACCGAGGGGTGTTGAGCCATAAAGGCCACCCCCTGTTGAAGTGTAGTAAACTGGAATGGGGGGGGGGCATAGAAGGCCAGGAGAAGGATCTCCAAGCCCCCTATGGTGGCGTGTAGGAACAGGAACCGGCCCTGGGGGTCTGACTGCAACGTGTGTAGTTGGAACTGTGCCGATCTGGCTATGAGAACCGCGACCCCACGGGGATTAGAGGTATGTGGGGCTTGGTATACCCATCCCACCCAGGGTTTTTTGAGGCACATCTGTTTCTGGCCTGCGAGGTGAGTCTCGACTAGGACAGAGATGTCTGCCCGCTGCACTTTGAGGACAGCTGCTCTCCTAGATCGCTCACCCAATCCCCGGACATTCCAGGTCATCATTTTTAAGGAGGCCATGTTGGGAGGGGGGGGGCGATTGTGTGCGGTTGTGTCCCAATGGGAGAACACGCCGCGCGAGCAGTGGTACATATGGCACAGTGACACATTTCACATGGTACATAGAACACATCAACAAGAAATTGCAATCCCAGTAAAACATCATATACGGTACACTTTAAACAAAAAAAACAATTAGTTATAAAACTCTCTGCAAAAACACTGGACCAGCATAGCAGAGCTAACGCACCGCCACCCTCCGCAGACGGGGGGGCAGGGGCCGGCCAGGGAAACTTCTGTAATTTGGTGACAGTCAGGGGTGACATGGAAGCTCCGTGGCCCATCCAGTCACCAAAGTCCGGGGGGCGAACAAAAAGCTGAAAAGCACACAGTAATGTAGGGGGGGTATCCAATCACGGGGAATACGGGTGCAGATTAGCCGCTCGAGACATATAGGGCCAGATTCAGGTAGTCCAGAGCATCTTTGCTCTGGAGTAACGCTTCTCATTTGCGTTGCGCTGCAGAAATTTTAGGAGCAAGTGCTGTCATTCACGAAGCACTTGCTCCTAAAGTTGCGGCAGCGCATCGCAAATGAGCCGGCGGAATTCAAATTGGGCGGGTACGGGGCGTGTAGTATGCTAACTAAGCGCGATCCCGCCGCCAACGTACTGCGCATGCGTCGAGTGTCAAAACATCCCCGTGCGCATGCTCCAAAATCTGTGAATGAACGTCAATGACGTCACATTCCCATTCATTCGTTTTACGCAAGCGACGTTTTTTTTTTTTTCCCGACGCGATGACGACGCCTATACCTAACATAGGATACTCCAACCCCATGTAGGTATATCTATGCGCCGCGTATCCCGTCCGGAAACGTCGTATCGTCATTGCGTCGCGCCGGAATTCGATCGTGAATTGCCGATTTCCGCTCATTAACATATTTTTTGAGCGTAAATCGTCGGGAACGCCCCCGGCGCCATTTTTAAGTTGAAGTAACGATGCGATGGCGAAACTCAGTTACGCTGCTCGCATCGGAACTTCAACCCGGCGTTTCTTGTTTTCTGGTTACAGAAAACAGAAACGCCGGCTCAAAGTCACAGTTAGGCTGGCGGATCACTCGATCCGCCAGCCTAACTGTTCCTGAATCTGGCCCATAGGGTATATCGGGGGGCTACGGGGGGTAGACCAGGAGCAAGGGAGACGGGGTGTCAAGCGGGGAAGAGGGGGAGAGGAGCAGGGCCCTCAGCTAGCAGTCAAGGGTAGGGGAGTGGAGGCACAGGCACAATATTGCTGGGGTTCAACTCACGGTTCCAGGATAGCCGGAGGATATGTAGGTGCCGCTGGCAGGCGGAGGGCTCCCGAATCCGGACGATCAGCAGTTGTGGCGGGGGAGGGGAAGCGTAGGACTATGCCTGCACTGGAGGGGGCCCCGCCGCGGCGCTCCAGCCAGGAATGAACGGCCCGTGGGTCTTCAAAGAACTGAGCCCTCCTGTCGCACACCACCCAGAGCCGCGCCGGGTAGAGCATCGCATACGGCAGATGATGTGCACGGAGCTGCCGTTTGGCCTCTGTAAAACGTGCTCTCTTCTTCTGGACCTCCGCGGAGAAATCCGGGAACACCGCCACTGTCGTATTGCCGATTGGGATGTTGCCCTTCTCACGGGTAAGGCGGAGGATGGTATCCCGGTCGCGGTAGTTGAGAAACTTGGCAATGAAGGTCCTCGGCGGGGCTCCAACAGGCGGGGGCTTGGCTGCAAGGCGGTGGGCGCGCTCCACCACGAAAGTGGAGGAGAAGGCCTCCCTTCCGAAGGACTTGACCAGCAGGTTCTCCAGGTACGTCGGGGGGTCCGCGCCCTCGGACCTCTCGGGAAGCCCCACGAAGCGAAGGTTGCATCTTCGGAGGCGGTTCTCCATATCGTCCTGCTTGGAGAGGACCACGTTCAGCTGATGTTGAAGCTGCTCGGTGGTGATTTGTAACGGGTGCAGGCCTTCCTCCACGTGGCCGACGCGGCGTTCGGTTTCGGACACCCGCTCTCGCAGCTTGTGCAGGTCTTGGCGGATGAGAGAGACGTCAATCTTCACCTCTTCGATCCTGGAGGTGAGTGTGGTCTGGCAGACGGCTATGGCCTCCAGCACCCGGGCCGTATCGTCGGAGGGCCGCTCAGTCTCTTCAGGGAGTAAGGCCACGCCATCTTCCTCCTCAGTGTCCCGCTCCTCATGGCGGTATTTGTCGAGTTTGGCGATCGCCCCAGACCTCTTAGTGGGAGACATAGCAGTGCAGGGGGTAGCAGGGTTCAGCGGCTGTCTTCGTAGCTGTTTGCGGGGAGAATAGCCCCAAGGATCAGGCAAAAGGATAAGTCTCGAGCGGAGCTCTCACTCTGCACGTCCTACTCCATGCGGCTCCAGACCACGCCCCTCCCGAGACAGTTCTAAGCACGGGAAACATGTGCTGCTTCACAGAAATACTATACACCCCCCAGGTACAAAAATTTAAAGGAATATTTCATTTTTATTGTTTCACTTTAAGTATTATTAAAATCACTGCTCCTGAAAAAACGGCCATTTTTTAAAACTTTTCTTTTGCATTGATACATGTCCCCTGGGGCAGGACCCTGGTCCCAAAACACTTGTTAGGACAATAACTTGCATATTAGCCTTTAAAATCAGCACTTTATATTTCAAACGTTTGAGTCCCATAGACTTTAACGGGGTTCTAAAGTTCACACAAACTTTTGGTCTGTTCGCAGGTTCTGGTAACCGAACGGGTGGTCTTTGGCTCATCCCTAGTGCTCGCTCCCAAGCCCTGCTCTGTGGGTCCATAAGACACACAGAACGAGGCTTGGCCCTGCTCCCTGCACCTTCATTGCTGCCTAGATTAACAGCAGTGGGAACCACTGGCTCCTGCTGCTGTATCTGAGCCAATGCACATCGCTGGATCGAGATTGGGCTCAGGCACGTATTTGGGAGGTAGGTATAATGCATCACTTTTATTTATTTATTTTATATTCCCACTGTTGTTGTGTGGTTAGCATTTAAATATTCAAATGAGTGAAACAACATTAGAATATCTCAACATTTCTCTGTGCCTAGACACAAGATCTGATTATGAAAAGCTGAGAATAGATTAATTTAATAGGGATTAAAAATCTATTCCCTCTTAAGTCTGTAAATCTGTACAAATCTGGGTCCTTGCAGATTGGTTCACTCATTCAGGAAACAACTCCTCGAATTGTTCAACCGCTCTTATGCAATGACCAAAAATAACGCCACCACATTTACTTACTACCCCTTATTTGTTGTCTTTGGATATCCTGTTATATTTTTTCCTAAAGTTACTTTCTTATTACTGTCATTCTTCAGAGTTATATATGTGCAGACTACTATATAATTCCTTATTTACTGTACATACATACTTCTGCCATTGTACAGCATATGTATATCTGTTATTTATAAACTCAATAACAATTTTCAGTAAAAAAAAGTTCATATGAATAACGTGTTTTTAAATCTTTAGTAAATGACCACCATGACCATAAAATTGATACATTTACATCTATTTTTTTGTAAAAATTAATACAGTTGGTCTGCAATTTTGTAACTACTAAGCAATAAAAAACAGTATCCAGCTCAATTACAGCCTTAGAAATGTATGCAATAATGTATATTGTGTCCTAAATGAGTTACTAAGAGGGGTAGTGCAATCTTTTTAAAGGGTTCATTATGGTCGGATACATTTATGTATGAAAAAAAGCCAGCATTTTTCTTGTTGCATAAAACCTGAGGCCGCGTACACACGACCCAGAACCTCGACGGGCAGAACACATCGTTCCGCCCGTCGAGGTTCTCTCCCGGCCGTCGAATTCGGCGACCCGCCCGTCGGGAATGGCAACCAGCCATTCTTCCAGGCGGGCCGTCGAGAAAATAGAGAGCGTGCTCTCTATTTCGGCTCGACGGGCTTCCCGACGGGAAGCTCGCCGAGACCGTACACACGGCCGAGGTCCTCGCTGGAATGTGCATTCCAGCGAGGTTCTCGCTGATTTTCAGCGAGAACCTCGGCCGTGTGTACGGGGCCTGACAGTTCCTGATGAAATAGGATTCATAATGTTTGCCATCTGTGATTGCTAGGATTAAAGCATCAGAGAGCATGGGTTTCTCTTTATTGTGCCAGCTTGTTAGTGATTGTGAAATTAGACTTGTTTAAATGTACATCCTAAAGATTACTGTGTTTTAATGTCTTAATTATAGCTCTGTAAAAACTGAAGGAAGATAGAACAAGCCTTGAAGGATCTAGATTGCCTGCATTTCTAAATATGCAAAATGTAATGTTGAAAAACAAATACTGTAGCTGCTGACTTTTAAAACACTTACTGTATATACTCGAGTATAAGCCAAGGCTCCTAATTTTACCAAAAAATAAATGGGAAAACGTATTGACTCGAGTATAAGACTAGGGTGAGAAATGCAGCAGCTACTGTAGGTGGAATAGAGGGTCAACAATGTCCATCTGCATGCCTCACTGTGCCCATCTGCATGCCTCCTCGCTGTGCCCATCTGCATGCCTCCTCACTGTGCCCATTTGCCTGCCTTCTCCCTGTGCCCATTTGCCTGCCTCCTCCCTGTGCCCATCTGCATGCCTTCTAACTGTGCCCATTTGCCTGCCGCCTCACTGTGTCCATTAGACATGTGCACACTGAAATATTTTGTTTCGTAATTTCGTTCTGTCCAAAAACTAAATTAATTTAGTTACTCCCGAAATTCATTTTATATTTATTTTGTTTTTTCGTTAAAAAAATGCATTCGTCTGAAAATCCAAATTAAGGTCGAATCTGTCATTGAAGTCTTATGGTATCTGTCGAATGTTTTAAGAAAAAGAAAAAAAAAAGATTTGACAGAATCTTTAAAAAAAAAAAAAATATTTGACTCTTCATGTCTCTCTATGTCGAATCTTCATGTCTCTCTATGTCGAATCTTCATGTCGCTCTATGTCGAATCTGTCATTGAAGGCTCATGGTGTCTGTCGAATGTTCTAAGAAAAAAAATAAAAAATTCGACAGAAACTTAAAAAAAATAAAAAAATTGACTCTTCATGTCTCTCTATGTCGAATCTTCATGTCTCTCTATGTCGAATCTTCATGTCTTTCTATGTCGAATCTGTCATTGAAGGTTTATGGTGTCTGTCGAATGTTCTAAGAAAAAAAAAGATTTGACAGAATCTTTAAAAAGAAAAAAAAAATTCTTTTGACTCTTCATGTCTCTCTATGTCGAATCTTCATGTCTCTCTATGTCGAATCTTCATGTCTTTCTATGTTGAATCTGTCATTGAAGGCTTATCGGCGTAGAGATGTGAACCATCTCCATAGCCGACAATGTAAATTTGCCCCTCCAGCGTATTTCAGGCTGCTACAGCGTCGGGCGTAGGGCGACAAAACGCCCAGGTGTGAATGCAGCCTTAAGGTTAGGCACATTCGACCGCAAAAAAATGAAAATAAAGCATTTGTTTATGTCGGATCTTTCGGTTTTCGTTTTCTGTGCTTTCGTTATCGTTTGTTAAAACGATAATGAAAATACCTGAAATTCGGACGAAAACAAATGCACATGTCTAGTGTCCATCTCCCTGCCGCCTCACGGTGTCCATCTCCCTGTCCCTTGATCTCCAGCGCTGTGACATGCAGTCAGTCTAGTCGACGGTCATGCAGTGTAACAAAGCCCTGCCTCTGCCTCCTCCTTATCCGTGACGGAACATTGATTCAGTTTTTCCCAGTAGTGAGTCAGTGTCCCGCCTATCACAGGCGAGGACAAGGAGGAGGTGGAGGCGGGGCTTTGGTACACTGCACGGCCATCGACTAGACTGACTGCATGCCACAGCCCCAGCTGATCAGGCGCATGAGGCTGCAGGTGGATAGTGAGACTCGAGTATAAGTCGAGGGGGCATTTTCAGCACAAAAAAATGTGCTTAAAAACTCGGCATATACTCGAGTATATACAGTACTTTGTCCAGGGATCCAGCGATGTCCCCCCCCCAAGCCGATTTTTCAATCGGCTTTAGGTGCAAGTGCCATCTTCAGTAAGGGAAACCGGCAGTTAAGCTTTGCCATTTCCTACTGCGTGCTTTGTGAATGACCTTACAGTCTTTTAGAACCTGTGATGTGTTCCAGAAGGCTAAAAAGGGCGGTAACATCCTCATTTGGGTGAAAGATACAGTATATCTTTTACCATATAGTACTTATTCACCAAGAACAAACTATTCTGTTTACATTTTAAAAAGTGATTTTTTAAGGCTTCATAAACACTAGACGTTTTGTCAGCTGCTCCTAGGAGGCCTAATGGGGGCATGAAATTGGAACCTAAGTGGAATAAAATGTAAAGGTAGTGCTGCGCTGTACATCAAATATGACATAAAGTGCAAGAGTGCTTGTGACAGGTACACTTGACAAGAGGCAATATGTATAAAATCAATCAATAGCATTAAAAGGTGTAATCAACATGCAGTATAAGCTGCAATGCTGCGGAAATGCTGCAGTGGACTACAATGCCGCAGCATTGTCAAGGGTACCTGTCACAAGCACTTTAACTCACATTTGATGTACAGCGCAGCACTACCTTTACATTTTATTCCACTTGGGTTCTGATATCACTTTCAGTGCTTGCTGCAGTACCATGACCCATAGACTTGGCAGGCGGGGGAATACTTTCATTTATGAAATGGGAACCTAGCATCATATGTCTACAGCTACTGTAGGACAATCAGGACAGCGATACGCCATCAACCGTGAGTGGCATTAGGAGTTCCCCCAGAGGAGCAGAGGAGATAGCCTGTTGCTTTTGTTGGGAGACTAAATCCATGGGGTATCCACATTCCATGAAGCAATTAACCCTTTAATTAAGTTGTGTAGGAGCTATTGAGTTTTGACATGTACCAATATGTAGCACTACCCCCGAAAGAGCTGCTGTTTTTTTTTTCGCGTCTGTGCTCTGCCTATCAACCCCAATATATTTGGCTGGGGTTGGGAACCACAATGATATGCACATTAAATAAATCACAATAAATCAAAAAATAAATCACAATTAAATATGGTTACCTTATACTGCCCACCTGTCCCAAAAAGGGAACAGATCAACTCCACACACAACTTCTGATTGACCAAGAGGTAAAAGCTTATTTGGTAATAAAGGTAAATGAACAAAGTTAAACAGGTACAGTGAACTGCTTACAGGGCCCTGTAAGAGTCAATAATAATAAATATTAACCAGGTTTAATTATCACAATCAAAACACAGACCTGTGTAAGCACACGGCAAAGTGAGTGAACTAAAATGAACGTTTGAGTAAGTATGGCCTGTCAACTTCAAATAGTAACGGTGAGTCTACCAAATCCACCTTTCTGCAACACAGTTATGATATGGTCGGGCAGGTGCCCTTCTCACCCAACGAGGCCTCGCCTCTCTAGTATACTCCATCTGTGAAGTCCCGGTCCTTGGTCTCTCTGCACAGCTGTCACTAGTTGCCAGTCAACAGGTGCCACTTGTCATCCGGAGCCTAGGCCAAACTCTGTCAGGGATCCCCTCTCAGGATGGGCGATCCGCGCTGGTGACTGTAGGCCCAGGCTCCTCGGGCCTAGGAACGTCCTCTTCCTTAAATTCCCTCACCCAGCAGGCTGCGCAGGGGTGCAAAGCACTTTGGGGTGTCACAGTTGCACTCTGGGCGTCGTAGTCTGTCTCATACCCAAGGCAATGGAGTCTTTTTCTCCCTGCACTTCAAACCCCATAATCCACTGCAGTAACAAAATAAAACCAAACAACAGATGGCCATACAACAAGTGGCCACCGGAGGGAGCTGAGTTCCTTCTTTATATACGGTAGTCTTTCAGCCACGTTGCAAAGTGGCACCTTGCTACACATGCTACAAAAAGATAGGCAGTACATGTCAAAGTAACATCCACATGAATGAGAGGCCCCAAGGTTTCCCAGCAGATCATTTTGCGAAGCATCACACTGCATCCGTAGGCTTGTCTCCTTCCCATACCGTATCCTGGTATCATCTGTTCTCCAGGTAAGTGATGCACATGCACTTGACCATCCACACAATGTAAAAGAAACATAATTCATTAAAGCAGGCCATCGTCTTCCATTGCTGCATGGTTCAGTTCTGATGCTAACTAGGGATGAGCCGAACACCCCCAGGTTCGGTTCGCACCAGAACGTTCGAACAGACCGCGGGTTTGCGCGAACATTTCGAACCACATTGAAGTCTATGGGACCCGAACGTTCGAATTCAAAAACGGTCATTTTAAAGACCAAAATTAAATTAAATGTTGGAAAACGTCATTCAGAACCCGGGTCTTGCCCCAGGGAACATGTATCAATGGAAATTTTTTTTTTTTTTAAACGGCCGTTTTTTGCGGAGCAGCCATTTTAATGATGCTTAAAGTGAAAAAAAAATAAAATAAATTCCTTTAAATATCACACCTGCTGGGTGTCTATAGTAGTGGCACGTGTTTAGAAATGTCCCTGCACAACATGAAAGGACCAAAAAAAAAAAGTAATTAATGCTACTTGCGCAAGTTCTGTGTGGCAACATTATGTCAAATATTTTAGCGGTGGTGGGAGGCCATTATTGTTGTGTGAAAGAAAATTTTTAGAAAAAAGGGCACCCCTCAAACATACTGTAATTGGAGCGCAACAAGGAGCCACGTGCAAAGTATTGCATCAAAAATTGTTATTAGGCGCCCCTGTTAAACAGGGGCAGAAAAATTGTGCATTGGGCACAACACAACACTTGCAACCCCTCCCAATAACTCCAATTGGAGTGCAACAAGGAGCCACGTGCAAATTATTGCATCAAAAATTGTTATTAGGCACCCCTGTTAAACAGGGGCTGGAAAATTGTGCCTTGGGCACAACACAACACTTGCAACCCCTCCCAATAACTCCAATTGGAGCGCAACAAGGAGCCACGTGCAAAATATTGCATCAAAAATTGTTATTAGGCGCCCCTGTTAAACAGGGGCTGAAAAATTGTGCCTTGGGCACAACACAACACTTGCAACCCCTCTCAATAACTCCAATTGGAGCGCAACAAGGAGCCACGTACAAATTATTGCATCAAAAATTGTTATTAGGCGCCCCTGTTAAACAGGGGCAGAAAAATTGTGCATTGGGCACAACACAACACTTGCAACCCCTCCCAATAACTCCAATTGGAGCGCAACAAGGAGCCACGTGCAAATTATTGCATCAAAAATTGTTATTAGGCGCCCCTGTTAACCACTTGACCACTGGGCACTTAAACACCCTTCCTAACCAGACCATTTTTCAGCTTTCGGTGCTCTCACATTTTGAATGACAATAACTCAGTCATACAACACTATAACCAAATTAAATTTTTGTCCTTTTTTTCCCACAAATAGAGCTTTCTTTTGGTGGTATTTGATCACCTCTGCGGTTTTTAGTTTTTTCGCTATTAATGAAAAAAGAACGAAATTTTTGTAAAAAAATGAATTTTTCTTCATTTCTATCATAACATTTTGCAAAAAATTATTTTTTCCTCATAAATTTGGCCTAAAATGTATACTGCTACATATTTTTGGTAAAAAAAATAAAATAAATTGGGAGATTATTTAGTCTGGGTGAAAGTTATAGGGTCTACAAGCTATGGTACCAATTTCTGAAAATTGAACAATTTGATCACACCTGAAGTACTGACAGCTTCTCTCATTTCTTGAGACCCTAACAAGCCAGTAAAGTACAAATACCCCCCAAATGACCCCTTTTTGGAAAGTAGACATTCCAATGTAGTTAGTAAGAGGCATAATTAGTTTTTTGAAGTTGTCATTTGTTCCCACAATTCTTTGCAAAATTGGGATATTTTTTATTTTTTATTTTTTTTCATACCATATTGTCATTATAACAGGTTATTTCTCTCACATGGCATATATATTCCACCAATGACCCCACAAAATATATTCTGCTTCTCCTCCTGAGTATGGCGATACCACATGTGTGAGACTTTTACACAGCGTGGCCACATACAGAGGCCCAACACCGAAGTAGCAACTTCAAGCATTCTAGGAGCATAAATCCCACATCTAATCTCTCAACCACCTATTACACTTTTGAAGGCCCTGGAGCACCAGGACAATGGAAACACCCACAAAGTGACCCCATTTTGGAAAGCTAACACCCCAACGTATAATCTATGAGGCATAATGAGTCTTTTGAACAGTTCATTTTTTTGCCGATGTTTTTGGAAAATGTGGAAAAAAAATGAAAATGCATTTTTTTTACACAAAGTTGTCCATTTATAGGATATTTCCAACACATAGCATGTACATAGCAAAAATTACACCCCAAAATATATTCTGCTGCTCCTCCTGAGTATGGCGATACCACATGTGTGAGACTTTTACATAGCGTGGCCACATAGATACCCAACATCCAAGAAGCACCATCAGGTGTTGTAGGTACACAAATTACACATCCAATTTCCTTACAATCTATCACATTTTTGAAGGCCCTTCATATTTCTAACACAGCATGCACATACCAAGAATTACACCCTAAAATACATTCTGCTGAGTAATGGGTAAAAAAAAAAGATTACCTGTGGTTTTAGTAGTACAATTATCCACAGGAGGAGAGCCCTGATCCAGGCAGCAGGCATCGACGTGGTCAGCAACAGTGAATGGAATTGTCCAGGCAGCAGGCAGGAATATTGTCCATAGTCAGTGCAGGCAGGGATACTGTCCATATAAACTCCAGGGCCAGTGCAAGTAGAAATATTGCCAGCAGTGCCAAAATATTGGTCCTGGTAGTAAGCAGGAACATGGTCCAAGTAGCAGGCCAGGAAAGAATGGGCACAGGGGTAGAGGCTTCTCCCACCCAAATCTCTTTAAAGCCTCTGGGCAACCAGACCCTAATCTGGGAATGAGAAAACTAAAAATTTAGTTTTTTCATCCAGAAAAACAATTCTGGAGCCCCTCACATATGTGAGACCCCTGTGTTCCCACTAGCATAGCAGGGTAAAAGATCAATCCAAGGGGCAGGCAAAAAACATGGTCAAACAGTCCAGGGTCAATTCCAGAGCAGAAGCGTAGTCATATAACAGGCCAGGGTCAGTTCCAGAGCAGGCAGAGGTAGGTACAGTTTAGCATTAGGCAGAAGCATAGTCGTATAACAGGCCAGGGTCAGTTCCAGAGCAGGCAGAGTATATATAGTTTAGCGTTGGGCAGAAGCGTAGTCAAATAACAGGCCAGGGTCAGTTCAGGAGCAGGCAGCGGTATGTACAGTGGCATAAGTGGTGTGGCCGTAAATGACAATTACGTTTACCATACTTTCCTAATAATCTAGAAAAGTATGGTAACGGCGGAAACATTGACTCACACAAAGGCCTGGTTGGGAAGGACAATCAGGGCAATGATATGTAGTGTCTCTTCTAGTTCCTTCTTTGGTGCACACCCGGCATCTCTTTTGACGTTTTCGGCCTGATTCATTGGGGGGGATTTTTTCAATAAAGTGGCGTTCATGCAGTCTGCTCACGCAATCAGAGCGAATGTCATCTGGTGAGTCTACAAGGCAGGAGATAATTTCTTCTTGGTACTGAAGGTAAGATAAGGGGGTCTTTGTGGATTTACGGTAAATGACATACGTGTTGTAAATGGCCAAACTGAAAAGATATATGGAGACCTTTTTATACCAAAAGCGGCTTTTTCTTGTGGGAAGGTAGGGTTGGAGCATTTGATCATTGAAATCGACTCCCCCCATGAACAAATTATAGTCTTGAACACATTGTGGTTTTTGGATAGGGCCGTTTCTTCTGAGGATTTCCACGTGGGTGTCATCATGTATGGTTGAGAGCATGTGGACATTTAGTTTGTCCCTCCACCGGATAGCCAATACTTCCTCATTCTGCAAAGACGCCGTCTCCCCTTTTTGCAGTCTTTCCATAACGAGCCTTTGCGGGAAACCTTTTCTATTGGGTCGCACTGTACCACATGCTGGAGTGCCCATCCGGTGAAGGTTGCGGAAGAGGGGCAAGCTTGTATAGAAATTATCCACATAAAGGTGGTAACCCTTTCCAAGGAGTGGATATACAAGATCCCAAACAATCTTTCCGCTGGCTCCAATATATTCTGGACATTCAGGGGGATTCAGTTGGGTGTCCTTCCCTTCGTACACCCGGAAGGCGTAGACGTACCCTGTGACCGGGTCACATAGCTTGTAGAGCTTAACTCCATATCGGGCCCTTTTGTTTGGTATATACTGCTTGATGCCAAGCCTGCCTGTGAAGTGGACCAATGACTCATCCACGGAAATATTTTGGTCGGGGACAAATAACTGGGAAAATTTCTCAGAGAAAAAATTTAGAAGTGGCCGAATTCTAAATAATTTGTCATGTGATGGGTCATTTCGGGGAGGGCACTGGGTGTTGTCGTTGTAATGGAGGAAACGCATTATCATGTGGTATCTGGTTCTTGACATAGTGGATGAAAAGATTGGCATGTGATGGATTGGTCTTTTGGACCAATATGAGTATGATTCATTTTTTTTTGTGATCCCCATGTTAAATGTTAGGCCTAAAAATATTTTAAATTCGTCCACTGTCAATGCTCTCCATTCATAGGGACGGGCGTAACTTGAATCAGGGTGGTCTGTTATGAATTGCTGTGCATAGAGGTTGCACTGGGCCACGATGGAGGATAATAGGTCTTGGGTAAAAACTAAATGAAAAAAATCAATAGGGGCAAAGTTCTCTGTGTTCACCTGAACACCTGGCTGGGCGGTGAAAGGTGGGACGTTTGCTGCTCCTGAATTGGAGGGAAGCCACATAGGGTTTTCAAGGGCATAGGGAAGGCTGGCATGGGTCCTAACCCTTTGGGGCTGAGATTCTGACACACTGCTGGTTCTTGGCCTTTGCTGCAGTGGTACTTCATCTCTTCTGGATCGCACCGAGCTGCTGGTTGATGCCACTGCATTTCTGGTGGATCGTACTGAGCTGCTGGTTGATGCCACTGCATTTCTGGTGGATCGTACTGAGCTGCTGGTTGATGCCACTGCATCTCTGGTGGATCGCACTGAGCTGCTGGTTGACGCCACAGCGCTACTTGTGGTAGCCTGCTGCTCCATGTCAATACGTCTTTGTTTCATGGGCACACTTTGCTCTAAATCTGAATCTGTAGAAGACCCACTGCTTTCAGCCGGTTCATATTCTGAATCAGATTTAGAGAGCTCCCCGCTGCTCTCGTCGGTCAAGCACATATGCTGGTATGCCTCCTCAGTGGTAAAAAACCTTTTTGCCATACTGGTGACTGTGGGCTGTGGTGACAAACTATGGTAGGGAAACTGGAACAGATATGGCTGCACTGATGGGTGCTGATGAGGCTGGTCTAATGAGGGTGCACTGATGGGTACTGGGCACTGACGGCACCGATGGGCACTGGTGGCACCGATGAGCACTGTAGTGGCACTGATGGAGCACTGGTGGCACCAATGGAGCACTGATGGACACTGGCGGCACAAATGGGCACTGGTGTGGCACTGATGGACACTGGCGGCACTGATGGACACCGATAGGCACTGGTGTAGCACTGATGGAGCACTGACGGACACTGGCGGCACTGATGAGCACTGTATTGGCACTGGTGGTGCACTGATGGGCACCGATGGGCACTGATGAGCACTGTAGTGGCACTGATGAGCACTGATGGACACTGGCAGCACCGATGCGTACTGTATTGTCACTGGGCACGGTAGTGGCACTGACGGACACTGGCGGCACTGATGAGCACTGTAGTGGCACTGGTGGCACTGATGGGCACTGTAGTGGCACTGATAAGCACTGATGGACACTGGCAGAACCGATGAGCACTGTAGTGGCACTGGGCAGAGTAGTGGCACTGATGGAGCACTGGCGGCACTGATGAGCACTGTAGTGGCACTGATGCAGCACTGACAGTGGCAGAGGTGGCACTGAAGTGGCAGAGGTGGCACTGGTGGGGACTGTAGTGGCACTGATGGGGACTTTAGTGGCACTGGTAGGGACTTTAGTGGCACTGGTAGGGACTTTAGTGGCACTGGTGGGGACTGTAGTGGCACTGGTGGCACAGATGGGGACTGTAGGGGCACTGATGGCTAGTGTAGTGGCACTGTGTGGCAATGTGTGGCACTGCTAGGCACTGCTGGGCAAAATATATAGATTCACTCACTGGTAAAAGCACTTCTCTCCTCACACGCTGTATCGGTGTGAGGAGAGAAGAGATAACCTCAGATTGACCCTTTTTTTTGTTTACACTTGTCTGCTCCCTCATTGGAGGGAGCGATCAGGTGGTGAAGAGCCGCTGTCATTGGCTCTTCACCGTGATCCGTGTTGCGTCGGGTCCCGCCGACCCGGCGAACACAAAAACGTTTGCGTGCACATCGAAGGGGGCGCGCAATCACCGCAAATCGGGACGACGTCCCAGGGACGTCGTCCCAAAATAACAGGATTGCGCTGTAGCAGTATTTCTGCTATAGCGCGGTTAGAAAGTGGTTAAACAGGGGCTGGAAAATTGTGCCTTGGGCACAACACAACACTTGCAACCCCTCCCAATAACTCCAATTGGAGCGCAACAAGGAGCCACGTGCAAATTATTGCATAAAAAATTGTTATTAGGCGCCCCTGTTAAACAGGGGCTGGAAAATTGTGCCTTGGGCACAACACAACACTTGCAACCCCTCCCAATAACTCCAATTGGAGCGCAACAAGGAGCCACGTGCAAATTATTGCAACAAAAATTGTTATTAGGCGCCCCTGTTAAACAGGGGCTGAAAAATTGTGCCTTAGGCACTGGTGGCGGAGCCCAGAAACACAACATTTCTTACTAGCTATCAGCAAGAAAAGTGAGGAGGAGAAGGATATTCCATCAGCAGCATAAGAGGACAGTCACTCAGCATCAGCAGTCTAAAAGGGATCCGACATTTCAACAAAAAGATATTATTATTAAATTATTCATTGTCATAGGTGCTTGGTAGCTGGTGTTGATCCAAGCCTGATTCATATTGATGAAGGTCAGTCAGTATAGGGGGCCTTGAGAGGTAAGGAAGTCCTCCTCTTCCTCCCACTGTTCTGCCTCAAGGGCCCTGTCCATTATTCCACGTAGCGTGTGCTCCAACATGTGAATAAGAGGGACAGTCTCACTGATGCATGCACTGTCACTGCTCACTATCCTCGTGGCCTCCTCAAATGGTGACAGGACAGTGCATGCATCCCTGATCAAAGCCCACTGGCGTGGTGAAAAAAAACCTAGCTGCCCTGACCCAGTTCTGCTGCCATATTGGCACAGGTACTCATTGATGGCCCGCTGCTGCGTGTGCAGCTGCTGCAGCATGGCCAACGTTGAGTTTCATCTGGTGGGCATGTCACAAATTAGGCGGTTCTTGGGCAGGTTGTATTCCCTTTGGAGGTCAGTCAGCCGAGCAGTGGCATTATATGACCTCCGAAAATGCACACAGACTTTCCTGGCCTGCTTCAGGACATCCTGCAAGCCCGGGTACCTGCCCAAGAACCGCTGCACCACCAAATTGAGGACATGCGCAAAACAGGGCACGTGGGTGAGTTTTCCCTGTCGCAGGGCAGAGAGGAGGTTGGTGCCATTATCGCTGACCACCATTCCAGGCTTCAGCTGGCGTGGCGTCAACCACCTCTCAGCTTGACCCTGCAGAGCTGAGAAAATCTCTTCCCCAGTGTGGCTCCTGTCTCCCAAGCACACCAGCTCTAGCACCGCATGGCATCTCTTGGCCTGCATTCCTGCGTATCCCCTCGTACGCCTACGGAGCACGGCTGGTTCGGAGAAAACATCCCCACAGGAAGAGGCCACAGAGGAAGAAGAAGAGGAGGTGGTGGAGGAAAGAGGTGTGTCACAAGCAGTAGTATTTTTTTGGAGGCGTGGTGGCGGAACAACCTCCAAAACTACTGGACCTTGCCCTGCGTCCTTCCCAGCTGCCAGCAGAGTCACCCAATGCGCCGTAAAAGACAGGTAACGTCCCTGTCCATGCCTGCTGGACCATGAGTCAGCGGTAATATGCACCTTACCACTGACCGCCCTGTCCAGCGAGGCATGGACATTGCCTTCCACATGCTGGTAGAGAGCCGGAATAGCCTTCCGTGAGAAAAAGTGGCGTTTTGGTACTTGCCACTCACGGAAGGGGGCAGAATCTACCAACTGAAAAGGTAGCAGTTGAAGTGCTAGCAATTTCGCTAAGCTAGCATTCAACTGCTGGGCATGTGGATGGCTGGGATTGTACTTCATTCGGCGCTGCAGCAGCTGGGGCAGGGAAATTTGCCTGGTACTATCAGTAGATTGACCGCTACTACTAGCTTGTGACACACCTATTTCTACACCTTCACTGCAGGCTTCAGAAAGGACTGGGGGTCTACTGGGGTTGGAGGTCCCAGAAGGGCAAGGGGGGGTACGCTTTTGTCTTTGGTGTGGGTCTTTCTGGTGTGCTTGCCAACGAGCTGCATAGCAGGTCGACATATGTCTGGACAAGCATGTGGTACCCAGGCGGTTGATGTATTGGCCACGCGAGATACGCTTGCGACATAAGTTGCAAATAGCAAAGGTACGATCTTGTGGACATGTTTAAAAAAAGGCCCACACCAAAGAACTTTTGCTGTACCGGTCAGACACAGCAGCGCCATGCACAAGCACCGTAGATGTGCGCTGTAATGCAGTGGGTGTGACCTTAAGCTGACCCCTGGAGGGCATCCTGCCTCTTTGGAGATGTGCCTATGCCTCGTCGTCCTCCTTCTCCTCCTCCTCCTCCTCCTCCTCTCTCCTATCAGGCACCCAGGGAGAGTCAGTGACCTCATCATCCCCTCCCTCCTCATCACAGTCAACAACCTGGCAGTATGCTCCAGCTGGGGGAACATCATCACTAACAAATTGCTGTCCCTCTCGGCCACCCCTCTCCCTGGGCTCACATCAATGCCTTCCTCTATCAGTGTTCCGTCACCGGAGTCTTCAAAACGCTGCGCATCTTCCTGCAGCATGTACCCCACACTGTGTTGAAACAGTTCGGGGGACTCCTCAGGAGTACATGGTGGTACTAGGGAAGTATTGTGTGAAGCCATTGTGCAGAGGGAAGAGGACGCCTTGGCAGCTGCTTTGCCAGATAAACTTTGATCTGTCTGTGTGAGAGAGGATGAGGAGGATGAGGACGGCTTGGTCATCCACTCTACTAATTCCTCTGCATGTTGAGGTTCAACACGGCCAGCTACCGAAAAGAATGACGAGCGGCCACGGCCACGGCCACGGGCTGAAGAGGATGCACCACATCCACTACCAGCGTTACCTCTACATGCAGAGCCTGCTTGCCCTCCTGACTCTCTGCCTCTCTTTGTTCTCCTTCCAGACATATTGAAGTGCTCAGGTGGTATGTAACAGCACAAGCGGAGTGACACCAAATGCGCTCGGGTGATATAAAACAGCACACGTACAGTGGCACTACCTGCGCTCAGGTGGTATATAGCAGCACACGTACAGTGGCACTAACTGCGCTCAGGTGGTATATAGGAGCACACGTACAGTGGCACTATCTGTGCTCAGGTGATATATAGCAGCACACGTACAGTGGCACTATCTGTGCTCAGGTGGTATATAGCAGCACACATACAGTGGCACTATCTGTGCTCAGGTGGTATATAGGAGCACACGTACAGTGGCACTATCTGTGCTCAGGTGGTATATAGGAGCACACGTACAGTGGCACTATCTGTGCTCAGGTGGTATATAGGAGCACACGTACAGTGACACTATCTGCGCTCAGGTGGTATATAGGAGCACACGTACAGTGGCACTATCTGTGCTCAGGTGGTATATAGGAGCACACGTACAGTGGCACTATCTGTGCTCAGGTGGTATATAGGAGCACACGTACAGTGACACTATCTGCGCTCAGGTGGTATATAGGAGCACACGTACAGTGGCACTACCTGCGCTCAGGTGGTATATAGCAACACACGTACAGTGGCACTATCTGCGCTCAGGTGGTATATAGCAGCACACGTACAGTGGCACTATCTGCGCTCAGGTGGTATATAGCAGCACACGTACAGTGGCACTAACTGCGCTCAGGTGGTATATACCAGCACACGTACAGTGGCACTATCTGCGCTCAGGTGGTATATAGCAGCACACGTACAGTGGCACTAACTGCGCTCAGGTGGTATATAGGAGCACAGGTACAGTGGCACTATCTGCGCTCAGGTGGTATATAGGAGCACACGTACAGTGGCACTATCTGTGCTCAGGTGGTATATAGCAGCACACGTACAGTGGCACTATCTGTGCTCAGGTGGTATATACCAGCACACGTACAGTGGCACTATCTGTGCTCAGGTGGTATATAGCAGCACACGTACAGTGGCACTAACTGCGCTCAGGTGGTATATAGGAGCACACGTACAGTGGCACTATCTGCGCTCAGGTGGTATATAGCAGCACACGTACAGTGGCACTAACTGCGCTCAGGTGGTATATAGGAGCACACGTACAGTGGCACTATCTGTGCTCAGGTGGTATATAGGAGCACACGTACAGTGGCACTATCTGTGCTCAGGTGGTATATAGCAGCACACGTACAGTGGCACTATCTGTGCTTAGGTGGTATATACCAGCACACGTACAGTGGCACTATCTGTGCTCAGGTGGTATATAGGAGCACACGTACAGTGGCACTATCTGTGCTCAGGTGGTATATACCAGCACACATACAGTGGCACTAACTGCGCTCAGGTGGTATATACCAGCACACGTACGGTGACCCCAAATGCGCTCAGGTGGTATGTCACAGCACACGTACGGTGACCCCAAATGCGCTCAGGTGGTATGTCACAGCACACGTACGGTGACCCCAAATGTGCTCAGGTGGTATGTCACAGCACACGTACGGTGACCCCAAATGCGCTCAGGTGGTATGTCACAGCACACGTACGGTGACCCCAAATGCGCTCAGGTGGTATGTCACAGCACACGCACAGTCAGAGCGACTGCGTTTCTGTGCAATTCAATAGCCCACTTGCATTAACAGCAACTGCCTTTCCGTGCAAATAAATAGCACACGTGCAGTAACAGTTAATGGGCCAGATTCACGTATTCCAGAGCATCTTTGCTCTGGAGTAACGCTTCTGATTTGCGTTGCGCTGCCGAATTTTTAGGAGCAAGTGCTGTCATTCACGAAGCACTTGCTCCTAAAGTTGCGGCAGCGCATCGCAAATGAGCCGGCGGAATTCAAATGTCGCGGGTACGGGGCGTGTAGTATGCTAACTACGCGCGATCCCGCCGCCGACGTACTGCGCATGCGTCGAGTGTCAAAACATCCCCGTGCGCATGCTCCAAAATCTGTGAATGAACGTCAATGACGTCACATTCCCATTCATGACCGTTTTACGCAAGCGACGTTTTTTTTTTTTTTCCCGACGCGATGACGACGCCTATACCTAACATAGGATACTCCAACCCCATGTAGGTATATCTATGCGCCGCGTATCCCGTCCGGAAACGTCGTAACGTCACTGCGTCGCGCCGGATTTCGATCGTGAATTGCCGATTTCCGCTCATTAACATATTTTTTGAGCGTAAATCGGCGGGAACGCCCCCGGCGCCATTTTTAAGTTGAAGTAACGATGCGATGGCGAAACTCAGTTACGCTCATCGCATCGGAACTTCAACCCGGCGTTTCTTGTTTTCTGGTTACAGAAAACAGAAACGCCGGCTCAAAGCCACTGTTACGCTGGCGGATCACTCGATCCGCCAGCGTAACCTTTCATGAATCTGGCCCATTGCGTCTATGTGCAATGAACTAACACGTGTCCACTAACACGTTAGAGCATCAAGCACAATCTCCTGCCTGACAGATACTAATAGCAGAACTAGCTAAGCTATACAGTTTATAAATATATTGACAACTCCTAGGGATGTCAATATATTCTCTACAAACTGTACATTTAACTATACTAACTAGTAGCCTCCCTGATCTATCTATCTATCTATCTATCTATCTATCTATCTATCTATCTATCTATCTATCTATCTGAAAAGACACTGTGGCCCAGATTCACAGAGCAATTACGCCTGTCTAACTGGTGTTAGACAGGAGTAATTTCAAATTTCGCGCGCCTTATCACTAGTTTGAATCCTCAAACCATGATACGGCGGCTTCGGGCTTCGATCCGAGAGGCTTACGTCCTCGTAAGCCTTCGGATCTACACTGCAATATTTTTGCGGCCGCTTGGAGGAGTTTGCGTCGTTTTCATGCGTCAGGATATGCAAATGAGTTTTTACGGCGATCCACGAAGGTACGAGTGTCCCTCGCAATCGCCTACGTCATTTTTTGGCTACGTAATGTTAGAGGAGCTTTTTGCTGGTCTAACAGTGCGTAACCCATGTAAAGTATGGCCGTCGTTCCCGCGTCGATTTGAAAATATATTTATATATTTTTTTTTTTAACGTAACTCGTTCGGGAATAGGAATGTACGTAAACGACGCTACTACGACGTGACGACGTGTTTTCGCGCAATGCACGGCGGGAAATTTGCGAACGGAACATGCGCAGTTCGATCGCCGCGGGAACGCGCCTATTTTAAATGCTTCATGCCCCCTACTCGCGCAGATGGATTGCGACGGGAGAAATACACTACGCCGCCGTCGTTTACTGGACAAAATCTACCTGGATTCCACGTAGAGCCAGGTAAAAAACGGTGGCGTAGTGTATTTCTGATACTCTACGAGAATCTAATTCTCTGTGAATCTGCCCCAGTGTCTCTATCTATCTCTCTCTCTCTAACTCACTGTCTGTCTAACTTGTCTGTAAGGCAAGCCGGAACACACTACACAAGGCCGCCCGGGAGGAGGCCTTTTATAATGTGGGGCGTGTGCTAAAGCCCTGAGCCCTAATTGGCCAAAGCACCCAGGCTTTGGCCAATTAGGTCTCTTCGTTTTTTGGGCGCTGTGATTGACCAAGCATGCGGGGTCATGGTGCATGCTTAGCCAATCATCAGCACGCAACGCCGCAGTGAATTATGGGCCGTTGCGCGTCATTCGAATTTGGCGCGAATAACCCGATTTATTCGTTTTCGATGAACAATCGAACGGCCGATGTTCGATGCGAACATGTGTTCGCATCGAACGCGAAGCTTATCCCTAATGCTAACATAACCGCTGTAGATGCTTTTGGCTGTGGACACGGTTCAGCATGGACATCCTGATTAGTCTGCAGCAATGCAGGACCATATGCAATAAAATGAGATGCTCATATTTTCTGCTTTCAACACATCGTCTTCAGGGACAACATGTCTACCCAATGCACCCCACCAACTTTCAGATGCCATTGTAATGATCATCAAAATGATTATCAGTTTTATTCACTTTACCTGTCAATAATCTTAATGTTGTAGCTGATCAGTTTATACAATGCTATTAAAAAGCTTGAAAGGTTTTTCCCATTGTTGCCTGACCTTGTGCAATGTAAATCCTGGTGTCTCCCCTGCTTAGGCAGCCTAGGTAAAAATGGCTTTAAGAGGCTGTTCCCACTGTACCGTGGTGCTTACCAGGGCCGTCTTTAATGTTGATTGGTCCCTGGGCAAAAAATTCTTGGGCCCCCCCCCATGCTATTTTGTTCTCCACTTGACATACAATACATATCAGGTAGACTTAAGATCAGTTTACTGTATCAGATAAGGCAGTAGTTTCAGGAGGGTACAGCATATCATTACCACTTACTGACTTGATGCTAGAGGGTACAGCACACATTACGGCTCACTGATTGGTTGCTAGAGGTTACAGCACATCATCTCTTCACTGCAGAGGGACATGGTATACATATGAATGCTGCCTTTATTTACATATGAATGCCACAGACTTCAGCTATTTACATATGAATGCTGCCATTATGTACATATTAATGACAGTTATTTACATATGAATGACGGTTATTTACATGTAAACACAGGGTCTGCATGTGAGTCATCTGTACACAACAATAGGGCAGAGCTGGGCAGCATTAGTAGCATAACTTCACACTGAGATATCAGGACACAGCAAAGGACTAAAACGTCAAGGGACAAAGGGAATTTAAACTTTAAAGTTGGCAAGTATGAGGCAGCTGCTTTGGGCTCACAACAATGACAGGGCCCAGGGCAGCTGTCCCTTTTGCCCTGCCGTAAAGACAGCCCTGGTGCTTACAAACACAAGAGTATAGAATATGGGTGTATGCAATAGATTTTATCTGTCTGTACACTATAATCATATTTATGTGAATACTGCTGTATATCTGGAGTACTGCTGTTTGCCACCATTCATGTCTATGGGTGGTTGTATGCAGCCTCTAGATTGCCTGGTAGCATTGTATATGTAATATCTCTGAGGCCGCGTACACACGATGGTCCGATGGACCGTTTCAACAGACAAATCCGATCGTGTGTACGGGCTAGCGGACAGGTTTGTCCATCGGACAAATTTCAAAGCATGCTTTGAAATTTGTCCGCTACAAACCTGTCCGTCGGATATGTCCGCTGGTTAGTACGGGAAACCAGCGGACATATCCTCCCGCACATGCGTCGTATCCTGTGAATGGATCCAAAGTGTTTACTTCCTGGTGCGTGACGTAGCGGTGACGTGGCGGCGTCAACGTCACCACACCGCCGCGTCACCCACGCTGCGTCACCACTGTCCCGGCGCGGGATTTTGATCCGATGGTGTGTACACGCCATCGGACCGAAATCCGATGAAACATGTCCGCTCTAAACTGTCCGTCGGACAAGTTTGAGCGGACATATCTCATCGTGTGTACGAGGCCTGACAGTTTGGTTGTGCAAGAGCCCTACAATTGTTACGATACTAGGAATATAACCAAACTATAAAGAAAGACAATAAAAATCTATATATTAAAATTTTAAATGCCACATACTCAACCTATCTGATCCAGGCAGTAAAAAAGTCTGGAAGTGTATGTGCTGTTCTTTGCAGACCACACATTAGATGCCCACTATGCTGCTGAAAATAATATCAGGCTTTTAATAAGGAAAAGGAACAATTACATTCTTTGATTGGAGAATAATTCATATGTTGTAAATTAGAAGCAGTTTCGTTTGCTGATGAATAAAGGCATTTTTTTCAGTAATTACATATTAAATACATCTAAGGAAAAAAGATTGTAAACTGCTGAAGTTAACTTTCAGAGTATAGTCTTCTGAGGCTGGAAAACTGGCTTCAAGTGTTCAGATGGGGAAAGGCTCACCGCAGCCCTGCTGGTCTAAGGATTCATAAAGCTGAGATGTTCTTTGCTTAGAAATGCATTGTGAAGAATAATGCAAACTAATGAACAGTTGCTGAATTGTGATATTCTTTGAGAGGCACCAATGAATCCTTATTCTCCTGGAGGACCTTCACAGTAACATTACCTGCAAATTACTTTTGCACATGAATTCAAACAGATAATGCAGGATGTTTTTTCTAAGCATGTTAATTTAATATTGTCAATTGAAGAAAAGCTGCTTTCCCGGCGTTTTGCCCCACTAGTGTTTTTAATAAGCTTTATATTTTGATTAGCTATAGTGTGTGCAGGGAAGCAAAAAAAATAAAAAAATGAGAAAGGACTGAGGATGCAGCTGTTAAACAGCTGTTGCTTGACCCACTGTTCTCAGGCTTTTAACAAAATGGGGAAGGGCTCTACGTGGCTTATACAAGCTGCACACTCCCTTATGGTCTGCAGCAGATGCAGTCTCTAATGCCACAATGAACCATTTCCTGAGTTCAGAGAAACAGCCAAATGGAATCAATCTAAAAAAGGAGGGAGGGATAGTCGGGGCTGGAGTCAATGAGCTGTTCATTCGAAGACATTTTAATTGCAAAATACAGAAAAGTTCAAGTTACAATGCACATGGCATGTCTACATTTTTTGCACTGGCCTGCAGTTCAGCTTTAGGGGGTCTGTTTAAAGGAGGCATTAGGGAAAATGATGGCTGACGTATCAGCGTTGACAGATGCAACCACCTATGGTAAAGTTCAACTGCAGGCACAATAAGCTTACTTGGGTTAAAGCCAGTGGCGGCCCCTCCATAGGGGGCGCCCGGGTGCCGCCCTCCCTCCCCCAGTCAGTAAAAAAAAAAAATTGTATTTAATCCTGTCCCTTTGGGAAATGCTCCCCTCCCTTACCCAACTGGGTGGGGGGGGGGGCCCTTATGTCGGGAAGGCCCCCCTGCGGGAACAGCGTTTGTCCTGGGGATGTCTGACCCCAGAGGACTCAAATTTGAACGTGCTAGGTTTGTTCATTGCTGGACCTGGCCCTGAGGTTATGCTCTACACCAGGGGTCTCCAAACTACGGCCCTCCAGATGTTGCAGAACTACAGGTCCCATGAGGCATTGTAAAACTCTGACATTCACAGACATGACTAGGCATGATGGGAATTGTAGTTCTTGAACAACTGGAGGGCCATAGTTTGGAGACCTCTGCTCTACACTGTTTATTTTCGCTACTTGGACTGTAATATACCGTTCCTGCAGGGTTAATGTTATATTGTTAAACAAATTATTGTGAATGTACCGCATCATTTTTGTATACTTAAACATTCTTTAACACCATTGAAACTAAACCTGTCCCTTTAAGAAAAAAAAATCCAAAAAAGGTCCTTATGTGCACTGTCCGCGCGCCAGGTGTCGGGCACAGTGCAGTATGAGTAGCGCCACGTCTGTGCAATTACGGGATTGCAGACGAGGCGCTACATTGGCAGCCAAAATATGCCTTTGTGGCGCTGCCCATCGTGCTAATGCTTCCGGCGCGATGGACAGTAGTATTGTTATGGCCGGGCAGGTGCATACACTTTCTGTGTGCACCCTCCCGTCTCTGTGCTAGTTCCGACGTCACTGGAAAAACAGGAAGTGACGTCAGCACTCTCGAGCTCAGTGCGCCTGCCCGTGGAACAGGTAAGCTGAGCTATGCCTGGCATGTCTTCCCCTCACCCTTTGAAGTACTGTTTTGTGATACAAACTTTGGCAGCAGCTGCATCAGCATCGGCAGCCGGCTCACCACCCCACCCGCTTATACAAAGATTTTTTTAATGTAATGTTTTCGGCGGCCGCCAAAACAGCATCCAACCCCCCCCCGCTTATTCATATTCAAATTTTTCTATGTCTAATATTCGGCGGGCGGCAAAACCCCCAACCACCAGCTTATTCAAAGAATGTTTCTTTATATAATATTCGGATATTCGGCGGCCGGCAAAGCATAACCTCCCCCTCCCCGCTTATTGGTTTTGTATGTAATATTCGGCGGCTGGCATCCACCCAGAACCCCCCCCCCACCCCCGCTTAATCCATTTCTTTTTTTAATATTTAATATGCAGCGAAAATAACAGGAGGCAACCCCCCTCTTAATCAATGTTTTTTTTAATATTTAATATTATTATTAATATTAACAGTTTAGCTTATTAACAGTTTATTTTTTATATTTAATTTAATTTAGCACACCATCCCCCCCCCCCCCACTTATTAACAAAATCTATTTAATACATAAGAATTACTGCACAAATAGCGGGTGTCCCCCCGGTTATTAAAAACAAACTTTTTTTATACTTCATTTACTCACTTATTAACAACATTTCTTTTATATGTAAAAATTTATTACAGCACAAATAGCGGCCATCAACACACTACCCCACCATTATACTTAATGTGCAGGGAAAATATCGTCCGTCAACACCAAACCACCCCCGCTTTCAAATTGTCCTGCGACTTGGGACTGGAAAGTTGCAGGATAAGTCGGACCCGATGATTTCCAATGAGAACTGTTCACATCTGTGCAACTTTGAAATAGTCCCTGCATTACTTTTGTCCCACTTTTATGTGACTTGAGGTCCATAGACCTCCAGAATACATAGGCATTGCTTCGAATCGCTGCAAAATCGCAGCAAAAAATTGTGGCAGAATCTTGCGACTTTCAGGCTAACGCAGTCTGAAAGTTGCACAATTCTGCCACAATTTTGATGCGACTTAAAGCAATGACTGTGTATTCTGTAGGTCTATGGACCTCAAGTTGCATCAAAGCGGGACCAAAGTAATGCAGGGACTACTTTGAAGTCGCTGTGACTTGAAGTTGCACAAATATGAACGGTTCTCATTGGAAATCATGGGGTATGACTTGTCATGCAACGTTGAAGTCCCAAGTCGCAGGACAAGTAATGCAGTATGTCTGTCTGTAGTCTCTGGTAATCTCCTGCAGTATGTCCGCAGTCTCTGGTAATCTCCTGCAGTATGTCCGCAGTCTCTGGTAATCTCCTGCAGTACAGTGCCTTGTGAAAATATTTGGCCCCCTTGAACTTTGCGACCTTTTGCCACATTTCAGGCTTCAAACTTAACCACTTAACCCCCGGACCATATTGCTGCCCAATGACCAGAGCACTTTTTGTGATTCACCACTGCGTCGCTTTAACTGACAATTGTGCGGTCGTGCGACGTGGCTCCCAAATAAAATAGGCGACTTTTTTTTCCCACAAATAGAGCTTTCTTTTGGTGGTATTTGATCATCTCTGAGGTTTTTATTTTTTGCGCTATAAACAAAAATAGAGCGACAATTTTGAAAAAAATGCAATATTTTTTACTTTTTGCTATAATAATCATCCCCCAAAAATATATAAAAAAAACATTTTCTTTCCTCAGTTAAGGCCGATACGTATTTTTCTACATATTTTCATTAAAAAAAATCATAATAAGCGTTTATTGATTGGTTTGCGCAAAAGTTATAGCGTTTACAAGATAGGGGGTAGTTTTATGGCATTTTTATTAATATTTTTTTTTACTAGTAATGGCGGCGATCAGCATTTTTTTCAGTACTGCGACATTATGGCGGGCACTTCGGACACTTTTGACACATTTTTGGGACCATTGGCATTTTTTTAGCGATCAATGCTATAAAAATGCATTGGATTACTATAAAAATGCCATTGGCAGTGAAGGGGTTAACACTAGGGGACAGGGAAGGGGTTAAGTATGTTCCTGGGTGTGTTCTAACTGTATGGGGGGGTGGACTCACTAGGGAAAATCACCGATCTTCTGTTTATACATTGTATGAACAGAAGATTAGCATTTCCCCCGCTGACAGGACCGGGAGCTTTGTGTTTACACACATAGCTCCCGGTCCTTGATCTGTAACGAGCGATCGCGCATGCCTGGCGGCGATCGTGCCCGCCGGGGACGCGCGCGGGACTCAGGGGCGAGCGGGGGACATGCGTGCCGGCCTCTGGCGGCGTGCGCCCCCTAGTGGCCGCTTTAAAGCGGACGTATAGTTACGGGCTCTCGCCCAGGAGAGCCGACCTGCCGCAGTAAAATGACGGCGGCAGGTCGGCAAGCAGTTAAAGATATAAAACTGTAATTTTTTTGTGAAGAATCAACAACAAGTGGGACACAATCATGAAGTGGAACAAAATTTATTGGATATTTCAAACTTTTTTAACAAATAAAAAACTGAAAAATTGGGCGTGCAAAATTATTCAGCCCCTTAAGTTAACACTTTATAGCGCCACCTTTTGCTGTGATTACAGCTGTAAGTCGCTTGGGGTATGCATCAGTTTTACACATCGAGAGACTGAAATTTTTGCCCGGTATGGTCTCTGGTAATTCGGCCCCCTTGAACTTTGCGACCTTTTGCCACATTTCAGGCTTCAAACATAAAGATGTGAGGTTGTATGGAGAGCGTTTGTGATTACAGTTTTATATCTTTATGTTTGAAGCCTGAAATGTGGCAAAAGGTCGCAAAGTTCAAGGGGGCCGAATACCTTTGCAAGGCACTGTATGTCCGCAGTCTCTGGTAATCTTGTGCAGTATGTCAACAGTTTCTGATAATCTCGTGCAGTATGTCCGCAGTCTCTGGTAATCTTGTGCAGTATGTCCACAGTTTCTGATAATCTCGTGCAGTATGTCCGCAGTCTCTGATAATCCTGTGCAGTATGTCCGCAGTCTCTGATAATCCTGTGCAGTATGTCCGCAGTCTCTGATAATCTTGTGCAGTATGTCCACAGTCTCTGGTAATCTTCTGCAGTATGTCCGCAGTCTCTGGTAATCTTCTGCAGTATGTCTGCAGTTTCTGATAATATCGTGCAGTATGTCCGCAGTCTCTGATAATCTCGTGCAGTATGTCCGCAGTCTCTGATAATCTTGTGCAGTATGTCCACAGTCTCTGATAATCTTGTGCAGTATGTCGGCAGTCTCTGGTAATCTTGTGCAGTATGTCGGCAGTCTCTGGTAATCTTGTGCAGTATGTCCGCAGTCTCTGATAATCTTCTGCTGTATGTCCGCAGTATCTGGTAATCTCGTGCAGTATATCCACAGTTTCTGATAATCTTCTGCATTATGTCTGCAGTCTCTGATAATCTGGTGCAGTATGTCAGCAGTCTCTGGTAATCTTGTGCAGTATGTCCGCAGTTTCTGATAATCTTGTGCAGTATGTCCGCAGTCTCTGGTAATCTTGTGCAGTATGTCCACAGTTTCTGGTTATCTCCTGCGCATTTCGAGTCCTTCATTACTAACTATAATTTTTTAGTTTGTTTGCACCGATCTGTAAGGCTGCGCTATATACCATGATTTGTGATGCTGGTGTTGTATACTCTGTGCTGTGATGCTGAGCTGTATACTCCTAAACTATGAGTGAAAGCAAGTGGAATACAGGGGACTGAGTGGGTGGATTCTATAGGGGTGTGGCTTATGAGAAGCGGGAGGGACAAAATGTGGAAGGGTGGGGTCTTGCGCCCACCCATCTTAAAACTTCACCAGCTGCCACTGGTTAAAGCAGTTATGTATTTTGTTACCAAAAACACAAACACTATCACGCTGGCTTTATTCTACATCAAGCAAATCTCAAATGTTTACATGCTGGGATTAGTAAAGCTCCCGCTGTATTTCTAGCATGTTCACATGCAAACACCACAGGTCTCACAGACTATCATCACTATGGCTGTGTGTATCTGTCTCCCTCTCCCCTTGAAACAAAGCCCCAGGGTTGTGTCTTTTGTGACTGGCCTGGAGAAGAGGGACACGACTGTAGCACTGGGACCTATAGCACCATAATTGCCAACATTTCCCCAGAAATGTTAAGGACACCATTTTTTTGCTGTGCATCTAGCAAGCCATTGTAGATGGAGTATTTATTAGAATCACTCACTCTCATAGATAACTGGATGACATCCAGTTATCTAAAACTCAATGGTTCTAAAACAGAGCTTCTCCTGTTTAACACAAACAGGAAAAGTCACCCCACCTCAACTTGGGCCCCACCGCCCATTTTGGGAAAAATTATCGCCCCCAGCAACAAAGTCAAAAGTCTCTGAGTCATTTTCGACTCCTACATGACAATGGATGCACAAATAGGGTCTGTAGTCAGTGGATCCCATCATCTGCTGCGCCTACTACGCTGACTCACCCCATTTATCCCTAAAAAGGACATTGCAGTCGTGGTGGGTACAATCATCAATTCCAGACTCGACTACGCAAATGCCCTCTATTTAGGACTTCCCAAATACCAAATCACTGATCTGCAAGTCGTTCAAAATACGGCCGCTAGATTAGTGACTGGTAAAAAACCATGGGAGTCAATCTCCCTTTCGCTTCGATCTCTTCACTGGCTACCAGTGAAAGACAGAATCACTTTTAAGGCACTTTGCCTGACACATAAGTGTATTCAAGGACACGCTCCCCAATATCTATGCGAAAAAATAAAAGCCCATAACCCAAATCGCACTCTGCGATCCGCAAATCAGAACCTACTGCACATACCCAAGGCAAGATACAAATTCAAAGGAGATCGGAGATTTGCTGTCCAAGGACCTCGACTGTGGAATGTACTACCAACCACCATTTGACTGGAGTCGGACCACTTGGCCTTCAGGCGAATGATTAAAACTCATCTCTTCTGAGGTAAAGGGTTTCCTTATCGAAGGAATGGAAACAGCGCCCAAAGGCGATTCAGTTTGCAAGTGTTTGCGCTATATACGTTTTTTACTCACTCACTCACTCAGAATAAAATCAGTGTAGAAGAGTTCACTTATACAGCCTTACAGGAAGGTCCCATCATCTGCTAAAAGGTAGAGCAGCCAGGCACCTGGGCAGCTTTTCAGAGAGTGGAGAGAACTCTAAAAGCAAACAACAAAGAAGAAGGAAAGCACCTCAGCCATAAGAGGTTTATTATATACAAAACAAGATGAAAGCGGAGTTCCAACCAAAAATGGAACTTCCGCTTTTTGGAACCCTCCCCCCCTCCGGTGACACATTTGGCACCTTTCAGGGGGAGGGGGGTGCAGATACCTGTCTAAGACAGGTATTTGCATCCACTTCCAGGCATAGACTCCCGTGGGAGTCTACCCCACTTCCCATCCCTTGTCTCCTGGGAAACACACTGTCACCAATCCTCAGAGCTTTCCTGTAGCCGGGAAGATGGCCACCTGGCAACTTGCTGCTATATTTAGAGGTGCTTTCCTTCTTCGGTGGGGCATTAATTTAAATGAGTTTGGTCAAACATTTTGTTGCTGTAAGAACTACATCCCCATTTTTTTTTTTTACTATCCACACATTGCCTGCGCCTCATATAGCAGGGGTAAGCAGTCGGTCATTCGCCTTACGTAAACTACGTATATCAATGTGCCGGGCGCAAGTGCGTTTGTGAATTGGCGTATCTAGCTCATTTGCATATTTTTAATGGGAACGTCTAATGCGTCCAGCGTAACTATGCGCCCACGATACGCAGGTATAGGCAAGTTACGCCGGACAACTTTTGCGCGCACCAATCAATGTGCGCTTATTTTTTTACCAAAAGTATGTAGAAGAATACATATTGCCTGATGAAAAAAATGAATTTTTGGGGGCATATTTATTATAGCAAAAAGTATAAAAAAAAAAAAAAATGTTGTTTTTGTTTGGGCAAAAGAAAAAAAAACGCAGAGGTGATCAATTACCACCAAAAGAAAGCTCTATTTGTAGGAAAAAAGGAACATACATTTTGCTTGGGTACAGCGTCGCACGACCGCGTAACTGTCAGTTAAAGCGACGCAGTGCCGTATCGCAAATTCTTCCGATCCTTAAGTGGTTAAAAATGTATAATCTTTTTTTACTTAGTCTATAATAAGGCTTACCTGTAAGTACAGTGAATATCTCCTAAACATGCAGAAGATATTCACATTTGTGGCAGCCAGTGATGTCACCAGCACATGGGCACTGTGCTCTGAACGTCATCACGGCCCTGCCAATTAAATGACCCGAGAGCGTGGACCCGGAAGGAAGATCTAGTAAAGAAGAGAGCCTTGTCAGAGGTGGCTACGTGACACTGCTGGGATCTGCTTCACAGGTAAGTCTGTCATAATTCTGCTAGTATGTGGTGCATACTTGTACATAATAACATTAAACTTCTGAGAAACATTTTTTTTTCTTTTTTTACCACCACTTTAAATGCAGGAATACATATAAATAAATAAATAAATAATAAATGAAATCATAAATGATAAATGTATTGAATTGTTTTTTTTTTTAATGAATGACATGATTGTATTACCTGTTTTTGTATGTGCTTACAGTTCATCTTTAAATGAAAAATATTTGCTAATCTCTACATAATGATATTCTCCTTTTTAATTTAGAACAAGCATGACAATTCTTGTGGTAAGGTAAGGAAATCTACCACATTATTCAGATGGGACATGTGGCAGGGTCAAGTAAAGTGACGAAAGACAACAAGGTTTTTTTTACTCTGTCGGGAAGTGTCATTAATGTTGCCTTTCAATGACTCAATTTATCACTTCTGGTCTACATTTGAAAAACAGAAACAGTTATAGACTTTAACACCTAAAGTCATGACCTCACTACCCTGCTCAGACTGATCACCATAACAGCAAAATTATGGAAAACCCATGTTTATGTGGGCAGAATAATAAGGTCATGATTATGTTACTTGGCCTTAAAGACCTTCATGGTTCTTTCTTTTAAACTGAAGAAGAGTAGTTTGTTGTTTTTGGTCCCGTACACCTAATTTCCTAATATTTTTAAACTCTGAACGCCCATGCTTTGAGAAATTAAATGATGAATGAGTGCAACATTAGGCATACTGACCATTGATCATGCTTTTTATGTATACAGTACATACTGTATACATTTTATCTTATGTGTGCTATCCATAATAAGGAGAGAGCGGGGGGTAGGACCGAGCCACACTCTGTGTGTAAATGGATACACAGATCAGCGGCACGGGTGCCTGCTATGCTATGGGGGCACTTGGCAGGAAGGAGGAGCCAGGAGTGCCAGCAAAGGACCCAAGAAAAGGAGGATCGGGGGTGCTCTGTGCAAAGCCACTGCACAGAGCAGGTAAACATGACATTTGTATGTTATTTAAAGGAGTTGTAAAGGAATTTTTTTTTGCCTAAAATTAATGTCTGCAAGGTAGACAGACAGAATAGTGTAATGATTCTGTTAAAAAAAACAAGTAAATACCTATTAAATTCCTTCATCTATATCACCTCTGGCGTCCTAGTTTCTGTTCTCTCATTCACTTCCTGGTTTGCGGTGCTAGTTCATGTAAGAACTACATTTCCCAGTATGAATTGCGGCACGCCCAGTAATTCACACCTCCTTGAAGTCTCTAACACGTAGAGAGCGTCCTGCCGCACAGATGTAGTTCCCAGGAGGAGGCAAGCACGTCACTGACCACCGTAGTAAAGCCTACCTCCACGGTGAGCGAGTGAGTGAGTGAAAAACTTATATAGCGCAGCACATGCAAATTGAATCACCTGAAACGATTCCATGCGTAGAGCCCCTTTGACCCTAGAAGAGATTTTAAGGTTTTAATCTCTCTCCTGAAGGCCAAGTGGTTCACCTCCAACCAAATGGTGGTTGGTAGATCGTTCCACAGACGAGGTCCCTGGACTGCAAATCTTCGATCTCCTTTGGACTTGTACCTGGCTTTGGGTATCTGGAATAGATTTTCCTTGAATACACTTATGCATTAGGCAGAGTGCCTTGAAAGTGATTCTGTCCTTTTCTGGCAACCAATGAAGGAATCTCAGAGAAGGTGCTCTAAAACCACTTTTGACATAAAGGGACACTTTTGGTTGCTATGGAGAATCTACAGTTTGCAGGCAGAAAGAACAGTTTTTATTATGTAAAAGAACATGTAGGGCACTGGGCAGACCACTAGGGACAAGGGGGGTGTGTATTTTTTACATACATGTTTGTTTACCTTTTTGAATATGTCTCCGTTCTCCGCCCCCGTGCGTCGTAACGTCGCAGGGAACAGAGCTCGGCGGCACACAGAGGCACTGTGTGAATCGAGCGAGCACCCTCGATTCAGAGGGGATCCCTGAGGGACTCCACAAGACACTGCGTTTTTCAGAGGTGAAAGGCCCCAGTTTCACTGTTTGTGATTAGTTTTCCAAGAAAGAGGAGAACCAAGCTAGATCACATTCCGTGACTCTGGCTACTTCAGCTAGCTGAGTCAGTAGTAATCCATGATCTACTGTGTCAAAAGCCGCGCTTAGGTCCAACAGTACCAGGAGACAAGATTCTCCTTCATCTGCTGCCTCGAGGGCGTCATCCCATATTTTGACCAGCGAAGTTTCTGTTCCGTGACCAGGACGGAAACCCGATTGGAACGGATCGAGTAATTTTTCATGGGTGTCTAAATGATGTTGTAACTGTCATACATCTTCTTTCTCCATAACCTTGGAGAAGACATTTAGGCCTGTTATGGGTCGACGATTGTTTGGATCTTTGGGGTCAAGGGTGTTTTTTTTTAGAAATGTTTTTTTTATACCTTGTTTCAGCAAGGTGGACACCGTGCCCTCCTGAAAGGATTGATTTATGAGCTGCGTGATAGCTGGTGCCAATATATCGGCACATTCTTTCAGCAGTTTAGTGAGGATGATATCGTTGGGTGATGTGCTGTTCCGCAGCGTACCGATGATATTTTTAGTGGCATCGATGGGTGGTGAGTAATAATCAGGAAGTGAACAAAACAGAGAAGAAATAGAGCAACTTCCAAGCAAAAACGAACAATGAGGAAGTGAAAAGATGAATGTTTGCAGGTAAAGGATGCTTATTATGAAAGAAAAAAAATTCCTTTACAACCCCTTTAAAAAAAAAAAAAAAATTCTGCCTTTACTATCACTTTAACTGGGTTTTAAGAAACCACAGCCCAGCGTAATCACTTCTGGTGGTGTCAAATCCTTGCGTTTCATGCTGGTTCAGGCTGACGTTCTGGTGGTCACAGGCAGGGCCGGAATTACCATTGGGCTTGACTGGGCTCAAGCCCATGGGCCACGCCCAATAGGGGGCCCCTCTAAAAAGAAAAAAAAAACTTTTTTTTTAGGGGTCCGGAGGTCCCCAGCGGCCCGGAGGCCCCCAGGGCCCCAGACAGCAACCCCTACTTTTTTCATTTATTTTTTATAAAAAAAAATATGTTTTATATATATATATATATATATATATATATATATATATATATATATATATATATTATTATTATTATTATTATTAAAGGGCCCAGAGGTCTCCAGGGCCCCCGGATGGCAAACACCCCCCCCTTTTTTTATAAAAAAAATTAAATTTTTTATATATATATATATATATATATATATATATATATATATTTTTTTTTTATTAAAGGGCTCAGAGATCCCTAGGGCCCCATGTGGCAACCTACCCTTTTTTTTATAAATGTTTATTTTTTTATTTTTGGTTAAATTTTTTTATTTTTTATTAAAAGGCCCAGAGGTCCCCCGGATGGCAACCTCCCTTTTTTATGTATTTTTTATAAATGTTTATTTTTTAGGGGTCTGGAGGTCCCCGGACAGCAACCCCCACTGTTTTTATTTATTTTTTTATAAAAAAAATATGTTTATATATATATATATATATATATATATATATATATAATTATTATTATTATTATTATTATTAAATGGCCCAGTGGTCTCCAGGGCCCCCGGATGGCAACCCCCCTTTTTTTTTATAAAAACATTTACATTTTCTTTATATTTTTTGTAAATGTTTATTTTTTATCTTATTTTTTATTAAAGGGCCTTTACTATCACTTTAACTGGGTTTTAAGAAACCACAGCCCAGCGTAATCACTTCTGGTGGTGTCATACCCTTGTGTTTCATGCTGGTTCGGGCTGACGTTCTGGTGGTCACAGGCAGGGCCGGAATTACCATTGGGCTTGACTGGGCTCAAGCCCATGGGCCACGCCCAATAGGGGGCCCCTCTAAAAAGAAAAAAAAAACTTTTTTTTTTAGGGGTCCGGAGGTCCCCAGCGGCCCGGAGGCCCCCAGGGCCCCAGACAGCAACCCCTACTTTTTTCATTTATTTTTTATAAAAAAATGTTTTATATATATATATATATATATATATATATATATATATATATATATATATATATATATATATATATATATATATATATATATATATATATTATTATTATTATTATTATTAAAGGGCCCAGAGGTCTCCAGGGCCCCCGGATGGCAAACACCCCCCCCCCCTTTTTTTATAAAAAAAAATATTTTATTTTTATATATATATATATATATATTTTTTTTTTATTATTAAAGGGCTCAGAGATCCCTAGGGCCCCATGTGGCAACCTACCCTTTTTTTTTTATAAATGTTTATTTTTTTATTTTTGGTTAAATTTTTTTATTTTTTATTAAAAGGCCCAGAGGTCCCCCGGATGGCAACCTCCCTTTTTTATGTATTTTTTATAAATGTTTATTTTTTTAGGGGTCTGGAGGTCCCGGACAGCAACCCCCACTTTTTTTATTTATTTTTTTATAAAAAAAAATATGTTTTTATATATATATATATATATATATATATATATATATACAGGGAGTGCAGAATTATTAGGAAAATTAGTATTTTGACCACATCATCCTCTTTATGCATGTTGTCTTACTCCAAGCTGTATAGGCTCTAAAGCCTACTACCAATTAAGCATATTAGGTGATGTGCATCTCTGTAATGAGAAGGGGTGTGGTCTAATGACATCAACACCCTATATCAGGTGTGCATAATTATTAGGCAACTTCCTTTCCTTTGGCAAAATGGGTCAAAGGAAGGACTTGACAGGCTCAGAAAAGTCAAAAATAGTGAGATATCTCGCAGAGGGATGCAGAACTCTTAAAATTGCAAAGCTTCTGAAGCGTGATCATCGAACAATCAAGCGTTTCATTCAAAATAGTCAACAGGGTCGCAAGAAGCGTGTGGAAAAACCAAGGCGCAAAATAACTGCCCATGAACTGAGAAAAGTCAAGCGTGCAGCTGCCAAGATGCCACTTGCCACCAGTTTGGCCATATTTCAGAGCTGCAACATCACTGGAGTGCCCAAAAGCACAAGGTGTGCAATACTCAGAGACATGGCCAAGGTAAGAAAGGCTGAAAGACGACCACCACTGAACAAGACACACAAGCTGAAACGTCAAGACTGGGCCAAGAAATATCTCAAGACTGATTTTTCTAAGGTTTTATGGACTGATGAAATGAGAGTGAGTCTTGATGGGCCAGATGGATGGGCCCGTGGCTGCATTGGTAAAGGGCAGAGAGCTCCAGTCCGACTCAGACGCCAGCAAGGTGGAGGAGGAGTACTGGTTTGGGCTGGTATCATCAAAGATGAGCTTGTGGGGCCTTTTCGGGTTGAGGGTGGAGTCAAGCTCAACTTCCAGTCCTACTGCCAGTTTCTGGAAGACACCTTCTTCAAGCAGTGGTACAGGAAGAAGTCTGCATCCTTCAAGAAAAACATGATTTTCATGCAGGACAATGCTCCATCACACGCGTCCAAGTACTCCACAGCGTGGCTGGCAAGAAAGGGTATAAAAGAAGAAAAACTAATGACATGGCCTCCTTGTTCACCTGATCTGAACCCCATTGAGAACCTGTGGTCCATCATCAAATGTGAGATTTACAAGGAGGGAAAACAGTACACCTCTCTGAACAGTGTCTGGGAGGCTGTGGTTGCTGCTGCACGCAATGTTGATGGTGAACAGATCAAAACACTGACAGAATCCATGGATGGCAGGCTGCATGAGTGTCCTTGCAAAGAAAGGTGGCTATATTGGTCACTGATTTGTTTTTGTTTTGTTTTTGAATGTCAGAAATGTATATTTGTGAATGTTGAGATGTTATATTGGTTTCACTGGTAAAAATAAATAATTGAAATGGGTATATATTTGTTTTTTGTTAAGTTGCCTAATAATTATGCACAGTAATAGTCACCTGCACACACAGATATCCCCCTAAAATAGCTAAAACTAAAAACAAACTAAAAACTACTTCCAAAAATATTCAGCTTTGATATTAATGAGTTTTTTGGGTTCATTGAGAACATGGTTGTTGTTCAATAATAAAATGAATCCTCAAAAATACAACTTGCCTAATAATTCTGCACTCCCTGTATATATATAATTATTATTATTATTATTATTAAATGGCCCAGTGGTCTCCAGGGCCCCCGGATGGCAACCCCCCTTTTTTTTTATAAAAACGTTTACATTTTCTTTATATTTTTTGTAAATGTTTATTTTTTTATCTTATTTTTTATTAAAGGGCCCAGAGGTTTCTTTTTTCTTTTTATTAAAGGGCCCAGAGATCCCCAGGGCCCCCGAATGGCTACCCCCCTTTTTATATATATATATATTTTTCTTTATTTCTTCTTTTTTTGTAAAGGCCCCCCCGCTTCTCAATTTCTCAATTTCAGGGGGCAGCACCCCCCCCTCCCCTCGGTTATCTGCTCCAGGGATTCTGCAGGACTTTCCGCTTCTTCCCGCAGTCCCGCGAAAGGGTTAATTTTCCCGCACTGCAATAGGAGGCAGCACTGAAGCAGGAGGAACCAGAGCGGTGTGTGGAGGACTGTGGCTGCTGAAGGGAATAAAGCCGACAGTCAGGCTAATGACAGGTAAGAGGCACTCCCCCCTCCGCTGAACAACTGCAAAACTTCACCCAGGAGGAACCGGAGCGGTATGGGGATGTCTGCTGAAGGGAAGAGAGCCAACACATTCCGTGCACAGATGAGAGTCACTCCCCCCCCCGCTCAACAACTTTAATGCGCACCCCCCCCCCGCTCAACAACTTCAATTCGCCCCCCCCCCCCCCGCTCAACATTGACATTCATGTGAGCTTGACATTCATTTACTTCTTGTGAGTGTTACATTTACTTTGCGATTAAAAGTTTGCTTAAATACTACACTAGGTGGCGCTCCCTGTGTTCTCACTTCCTCCTTGTCTGTTCACAGATCTGGCTTTCTCAGAGGATAGCTTCCGCCATTTATTTTAAGGACTGATCCCTTTAAGGACTTTAATTGTTATTTTTCTATTGGTTCATTGCTATATGCCTACAGTCACTCCATCTCTGCGCTTACACTTTCCGTTTTTATATTTATATGTAAAGGGCATCTGTTCTGCAGGTGTAGTTTTTTTTTTTTGACAAATGGTGATCTGTATCTGATGTTCATTTGAATGTTCTACTCTTGAATAATAATGAATCACTACTGCGACATATTTAGTATTAAAACAGATACTGGAAAGAAGAAAGCTACATTACATTTTGTAGACAGAATGTATTATTGGAAAGCGATAAATCACATCATAACCACTACAAGTTTCTTCTTGTTGAATAAGGACGTTTTTTTTTTGGTTGAACATTTATGTGCAGATTAATAAATAACTTTTCATCTGTATTATCAGGAGAATGTCCCCCCCCCCCTAAACTAGTTACATTGTATATACTATTTTAATCTGACAGTTTGTCCTTATGTCGAGAATGTTTTTCACGCTGTAATACATTCATACCAATCATCTTATTTCTGAAATTAAGTAACCGGATAGCTTTGTAACACACAGAGGTGGATTTACTAAAGCCGGAGAGTGTTAAATCTGGTGCAGCTGTGCATGGTAGCCAATCAGCTTCTAACTTCAGCTTGTTCAATTAACCTTGGACATGGCTCATGTGGAAGGTAAAGTCTACAGGATTAGATATATCAGTTTGTAAATGGATAGAAAACTGGCTGAAAGACAGAATTCAGAGAGTTGTGGTTAATGATTCTTACTCTGAATGGTCCAAGGTTATCAGTGGTGTACCCCAAGGTTCGGTGTTGGGTCCCTTACTTTTTAATATCTTTATAAATGATATTGGGTCTGAGATCAAAAGAAAAAATTCTGTCTTTGCAGATGACACCAAGCTATGCAGTGAAATAACATCTTCACAGGATGTCGCCAATTTACAAGCCGACCTCAATGCTCTGTCTAATTGGGCGACTGTGTGGCAGATGAGGTTTAATGTTGATAAATGTAAAGTTATGCACTTAGGGGCTAAGAATATTCATGCATCATACATGCTAGGGGGAGTACAACTAGGGGGATCTGTAGTGGAGAAGGATCTGGGGGTTTTAGTTGATCATAAGCTCAATAATGGCATGCAATGCCAAGCTGCGGTTTCCAAAATGAGCAAAGTCCTTTCTTGTATTAACCACTTGCTTACTGGGCACATAAACCCCCTTCGTGCCCAGGCGAAATTTCAGCTTCCGGCACTGCGTCACTTTAACTGACAATTGCGCGGTCGTGCGATGTGGCACCCAGACAAAATTGGCGTCCTTTTTCCCCCCACAAATAGAGCTTTCTTTTGGTGGTATTTGATCGCCCGTGTGGTTTTTATTTTTTGCGTTATAAACAAAAAAAGAGCGACAATTTAAAAATATATATATATTTTTTACTTGTTGCTATAATAAATATCCCAATTTAAAAAAAAAAAAAAAAAAAAAAAAAAAATTCTCAGTTAAGGCCGATACGTATTCTTCTACGTATTTTTGTAAAAAAAAAAAAAAAAAAAAATCACAATAAGTGACTGCTATGCGCAAAAGTTATAGCACCTACAAAATAGGGGACAGAATTATGATTTTTTTTTTATATTTTTTTTTTTACTAGTAATGGCGGCGTTCTGCGATTTTTATTGGGACTGCGATATTGCGGCGGACACATCGGACACTTGACACATTTTTGGCGCCATTCACATTTATACAGCGACCAGTGCTATAAATATACACTAATTACTGTATAAATGTGACTGGCATTGAAGGGGTTAACACTAGGGGATGAGGAAGGGGTTAAATGTATTGCCTGGGTGTGTTCTAACTGTGTGGGGGGAGGGGGGTGACTGGGGGAGGTGATCGATGCTGTCTCCCTATGTACAAGGGAAACAGCATCTGTCGCCTCTCCCTGACAGGACGTGGAGCTCTGTGTTTACACACACAGCTCCACGTCCCTGCTCTGTCACCGATCGCGTGTACCTGACGGACATCGCGGCTGCCGGGTACATGCATCGAATCCTCGGTGATGCGTCGGGACAAGTAAATCACGTCCAAAGACGTGACCCCGGCGCCTCAGGTCCGCGCTGTTGACGTATTCTGTCAATGGCGCGGACCCGAAGTGGTTAAGAGAGGTATGGACTCCAGAGAGAGAGATATAATTTTGCCCCTGTACAAATCATTAGTAGGACCTCATCTGGAATATGCAGTTCAGTTTTGGGCTCCAGTTCTCAAGAAGGATATTGGGGAACTGGAGAAAGTGCAGAGAAGGGCAACCAAACTGATAAGAGGCATGGAGGAGCTCAGCTATTAGGAAAGATTAGAAGAACTGAATTTATTCACTCCTGAGAAGAGGAGATTAAGGGGGGATATGATCAACATGTACAAATATATAAGCGGTCCATATAGTGAACTTGGTGTTGAGTTATTCACTTTATGGTCAATGCTGAGGACAAGGGGGCACTCTTTACGTCTAGAGGAAAAGAGATTTCACCTCCAAATACAGAAAGGTTTCTTCACAGTAAGAGCTGTGAAAATGTGGAATAGACTCCCTGCAGAGGTAGTTCTGGCCAGCTCAGTACAGTAAAGTGCTTTAAGAAAGGCCTGGATACTTCCCTAAATGTACATAATATAACTGGGTACTGACATTTGTAGGTAAAGTTGATCCGGGGAATATCCGATTGCCTCTCTGGGGATCAGGAAGGAATTTTTTCCCCTGCTGTAGCAAATTGGATCACGCTTTGCTGTTTTTTTGCCTTTCTCTCGATCAACTGTGGGTATAGAATTGGGTATATGTGATTGTACAATACTATTATTATTTTATTTCTTATGGTTGAACTTGATGGACTTGTGTCTTTTTTCAACCTGACTATGTAAAAAAAACTGAAAGCTGATTGGTTTCTATGCAGAGCTGCACCAGTTTTAGTAAATCAACCCCATGGCGTTGATATTGTTGATGTTGCTGCTCTAGAGCACCCTGGTTTGAAGGAATGCATGTTGGTTTTTCAAAGTTTTATATTTTATCATTTTATTTTACAAGTAACCAAATAATTTCAGGGGTAGAGAGAATAAAACACTCCCAAATATTAGGGTTTCCCAGGGTAGTTTTTTGTGGAACAGCCATAACTGAAGCTTAAAGAGAAAAACTTACAATTTGACTGCAGAGACGTATATATACTTAGCCTATTTGTTATAAATGTGTAGATTTACTTCTAAAAGATTTATATTTTACTCTATACTTAAAACTGTAAGGCCGCGTACACACGATCAGACCAGTTCGATGGTGTGTACGGCCCATCGGACCATTGTCCGTCGGACCAAAGTTTTAAAACCTGCTTTAAAATCTGTCTGACGGACACCTGTCCGTCGGACAGGTCCGATGGTTAGTACGCAAAAGCATCGGACCAAAAACCTGCGCATGCTCAGAATCAAGTCGACGCATGCTTAGAAGCATTGAACTTAATTTTTTCAGCATGTCGTTGTGTTCTACGTCACCGCGTTCTGGTCTGATCAGATTCTTGGTCCGATGGTGTGTACACACATCAGACTATCAGACAACTTCAGCCTGGTCCGATGAAAACGGTCCGTCGGACCAGTTTCATCAGACCAGTCTGATCGGTTGTACGTGGCCTAAGACTTCAGGTGAGATTTTGCCCCTCACAGATTCACCTTAAGCACTGGAAACAATAATAGCTGATGGTAATGAATAGAATTTATTATAATTTAGGTTACTTATATAGTGCCATCAATTTATGCAGCACTTTACATATACATTCTCATGGAGTTTACAATCTAAGGTCCCTAACTCACATTCCTATACTGGGGCCAATTTAGATAGAAGCCAATTCATCTACCAGCATGTCTTCGGAGTGTGGGAGAAAAACCCACCCAGGCACAGGGAGAACATGCAGACTCCAAGCAGGTAGTGTTGTTGTTGGGATTTGAACCAGTGACCCTTTTTACTGCTAGGTGAGAGCGATACCCACTACACCACTGTGCTGCCCTATATGAGAATATGACACTAGTCCTTGAATGTTGGTTTACAATCATGCTGAGAAATGACCAGAATAAGCCGTGACAAGATCTACCGTATTTATCGGCGTATACCGCGCACTTTTTTCCCCTTAAAATAAGAGAAAATCGTGGGTGCGCGATATATGCCGATACCCACTTCCCGCACTCAGTTTGAAGTGAGCCGCCGACATATACCGAGTGCAGTGCAATCGGGTACATTCGGCTAGGCTCGGCTTCGCTCATGCTCACGCATAAACGTCACAGAGCGTGAGCATGAGCGAAGCCGAGCCTAGCCGAATGTACCCGATTGTACTGCACTCGGTACATGTCGGCGGAGGCGTTCAAACTGAGCGCGGGAAGCGGGGATTCGATTCGAGACATCGCTGGAGAAGCCGGGAGGACACCACTGGAGCCGAAGACGGATGCTGGACTGGACGATGGACGCCATGTAAGACACCAAAACTGTAAGTACTAAAAGTATAGGTCGACATTAGCGGTGCGCTCTATACGAAGGAGCGCGCAATACCCTGATAAATACGGTAATTGAAAATGTTAGATTACACACAGTTGAGTCTGAGCTGAGACCCCAGTCCTCCCTTCCACTTCCATGGTCAAGGGAGGAAATTTAAACCGCTAAGTACCCCTACTCTGGGTACCCATGTCACTACTGGACAGGGAGGCGAGGTATAGTTGATAGCACCTCAGCATTGGGCAGCGATTAGCAAAGCCAAGGTATGCCTTTTATCCCCTGATGCATATATCCCATAAATCTTTTGTTCAGCGCTTCATTGCTGGCCACAGTTGTAAAAATAATGCTTAACAATCTTCAGTGACCAATACTGCTGTTTTGTCAAAGCCAAGGAATGGGGAGGAAACTTGTGACTTTCTACTTTTAGAAAAATGCGCAAGGTAGCTTTATAATGTTTAGTCTGGCTTCTTGTTTTAAAGTTCTAAAACTTCCAGCATTTTGTTTTTATAGCTGGGTCCACAGCTTTTGCTATCTACAGTATTATTCAGTGATGTTTAATATTGATGACATTATTGTCATTCAACAAAGAAGCCAGAGTTGCATCATTATCATTTACACCATATCTATTTGATAGGGGGTAATCCTTACCACCAAGGTGCAAAAATATTGATGTAAACCTAAAGAGGTTGTATGCGTTTTTTATTTTCTAAATAGGTTCCTTTAAGCAAGTGCATTGTTGGTTCACTTACCTTTTCCTTCGATTTCCCTTCTAAATGTTTTTTTTCTTTGTCTGAATTTCTCACTTCCTGTTTCTCCTCAGTAAACTTGCCACCATCATCCGATCGGTGGTTAGTCAGCCAGAACAGCTTACTGAACATCTTACTGAGGAGAAACAGAAAGTGAGAAATTCAGACGAAGGAAACAAAGGAAAAAAAACATTTAGAAGGGAAATCGAAGGAAAAGTGAACCAAAAATGCACAAGCTTAAAGGAACCTATTTAGAAAATAAAAAACAAACTTTTTCAAACCCTTTAATTTTTTAATTTCTTAGCAACTATAAATATTACTTTTATCACCTCCTCCATTTTATTCTCTAATATAATCTTTCCCCTATCGATCCCTCACAATAATACACTGTTAAGGTAGAGAGTGAAAACAAAAGGCTAAAACGAAGGCTAGGGTTGGGACTTTATATGAGGCAGTAAATATATATACCTCCACCCCTGATATATTGGTGCTCAGGTGTTACCGTCTCAGCTCCTGGGGATGATGTCTTCTATAGCTGCCCCCTACCATTGATACAATCATACCCTTATTCTACAGATAGGTAAGAGTGATTGAGACCCTTAATGCTCCCCCTCTTTCTTCTACATATGTTTTTGACATCTTCTTTATTACTATCATATCATTTCTATTCTATTATAGATACCCCTATACTGTGTATCTGCTCCTGATGAGTGGTAACGTAACCACGAGACGCGTAGAGCACTTCTGTGGTGTCACAGTGTATATGTTTAATATTTAATACTTTACTTTGATGAATTAATACAATATTGTAATTTTGTTTATATGCTATCATTACAATTTCGGCTCACATACTCAAGGTCCTCTACCATGTATGTTACGTTGAATGTACTGTCATTTATTGTCTAGACTTTACTTATCGAGACCTCCAATTATTATATTCTACCATTTTTATATATGTGTATGTCATTCCCTCTTTAAATTAATAAAACAATGTTTACAATAGTTGGTTCATATAACTTAGTGGTGTGCTTCATTCAAAGTCCCACAATTTAGTCCTATTTTTCAAGGTAGAAAGCAAACTTGATCTTTTTCTTTGCCTTACTGATTTTTCCTAAAATAAAGAACAATGACACCATTCATGCCTCAACTCTCAATGAGGCATGAACCACTAACCACCAAATAAAGGAGACTCTTTTCCTCCCAGTAACCATCACTATTAGGGGTCCCATCTTTTCAATACTAACCACCGAGATAAGGGCCTTTCTTGGCATGTGTACAGAACACCCCCCCCCCTCCCAGAAACATAATTTCATGCTTGTGTGATAGGCTCACTGATTTTCCCAGAAGTCTGTCCTAAGATACAAGTCAGATTTCAGGCATCCCCTGCAACAAAAATGTAATTGTTGGTAAGATACTGCCAATAGGAAATAACATCTAAAGGGAGGCAGGCCTTGCAATTTTCCTCATTAGATGCCTAATTCTGCAGCAGCAGTTTGACAGACACACAGGGATTTCTTCCGAATAACAAAAGGTAGGAATCTGCAACAACGTTTGTTAAAATCCTTGTAATGTACATAGATCTCCCAGAGGGGAATGTTTTTTTTGTCAACAAAAGTGGAGGTGTTAACAATATAAACAGGGTCAAATGGAAATAAGGTATACATAAAATACAGAACAATAGAAAAACAAATTATGAAGCGGTACAAACAGGAACTCATAACAGCAATGTATCTGCATCTAGGGCATGAGGTGGCAGCACGGCACAATCTCTATAAGGCTTTGTAGCCACAGATGCCAGAGAATGAGTACTTCAGCAAACAGTACAGTACATAACCAGCTAATTTCACTTTCACAGTGAAGTCCAGGTTAGGACTGAGTACTCAATTGAATAACTGAGGGGATGTAAGGGATGGCACCACAGGCCAGTGACTGGAGGTGTTCCAGGGCTGGTACCACAGGTGGTCAGATGCCTGATGAAGGAGTTCTGCGTGGCTCCGAAATGTCACTTTCTGCTGTAACTATGTGATTGCTGATCAAAGTTTTGGACCCAAATTTGGAGATCCTGGTGTGCTGGTGACATCCTTCTTGGTACTACAGGTGGGTCGCTGAAGATGCAGGGCCACCCTACTTGAAGTTTACTATTCTGATAGTAATTGGCACAGTGCTTTATGCAGTTGCTGTGTTTTCCAGCTAGCTACATTGTAATGGACTCCAGCCTGGCTGCCTGCATGCTAGGACTAATGGTGGAACACTGTACATGTGGCAGGAGAATACATGACTAGCCAGCCCTGCCTCATTAGGGGTGGTTTCTTTACATTTCTGAGTGAAGGAAGCAGATAAACAGATCTTCCCTAGGCTTGTTCAGGGGCTTGTAGGAACCCACGGGGATTGTGGAAAAGGGAGTTAAAGGATCCTGCAACTGCATCTGAGCATGGTAATTAAAGGGGTACTCCACTACACACTAAACACAGAAACTGCAATAAGCACATATGACAGTTGTCAGCATGCAAAGAACCTAAAAGGTTTATTACGACTTTGTTATCCATCAGGGATATGTTTATTTAATAGTGAACAATTGTTCTGCTTTCCCCTGAATGTCCCTCTGGGTAATTCACTTTGCCATAAAGCACAATCCCCCCTCATTGCTTCATTGGATCAAGTCACATTTGTCATTGATTGCTGCACACCTATTATTCCCATTATGTAAAAGAAAATCCACATATCAGTTACCTTTGCTGTATATAAATTATGGAATGGTGTTGCTTCTCCGCACTCACATTTGCTGCACATACAACGATCTGCTAATAAAGCTGACCACACACATCACAATCTGGTTGTTCAGTCTCTGTACAATCTTCTTTGCACCTACCAAAATCCATTTAGGACAAGGACCTACCTAAATATCAAATCAGGCAGGATTTTCTACTATTGTTAGATCTAAAGGAATTCATACAATTCTGTTGTAAGGTCTATGGTTTTAGGCTAGTTATCTGGCTTTCAGCTGTTACAATGTACACTTTGGTAGATTACTAGTAGGCAAAAAAATATTTCTGACTGTCTTTCTATTCTGCATGCTTGTTCCATGTCAGCAACTCAAAATATTGAAACCTGAGCTAGTAAGACAAATCATTTTCTTAGGGTGTATTCACACCTATATATTTTGTTGTGTTGTGTTGCTTTTTCAAAACCAGTGGCAGCTGGAGCTCAAAACTTCTGGGGTGAGCAGACAAACTGAAAAATTCTAAAAAAAGAACGCATCAATTGCAGGCTCACTGTGCCATCACACGAAGCCACTGTGCCATCAATGCAACCACTGTGCCCATCAATTGCCACCACTGTGCTCATCAAACGCAGCCACTGTGCCATCAAACGCAGCCACTGTGCCATCAAACGCAGCCACTGTGCCATCAAACGCAGCCACTGTGCCATCAAATGCCGCCACTGTGCCCATCAAACACCACCACTGTGCCATCAAATGCAGCCACTGTGCCATCAAACACCACCACTGTGCCCATCAAACGCAGCCACTGTGCCCAAACGCTGCTACTGTGCCTATCAAACGCTGCCACTGTGCCATCAAATGCTTCCACTGTGCCATCAAATGTTCCCACTGTGCCATTAAATGCTTCCACTGTGCCATCAAATGCTGCTACTGTGCCCATCAAATGCTCCCACTGTGCCATCAAATGCTCCCACTGTGCCCATCAAATGCTCCCACTGTGCCCATCAAATGCTCCCACTGTGCCCATCAATTGCTCCCACTGTGCCCGTCCATCCGCCTTCTGCCCAGCACTTACCCTGTCTCGGTGGGCCATGCTCCTTGATGTCTTCTCCCGTCCTCTCTGCTATGATTGGATACCTGATAGGCATCCAATTACAGCTGCTGTTGTTTCAGCCAATCAGGTAATGGGAAACAGACCAAAGCACCTGATTGGCAGAGAGGCAGTTCAGTGTTAGGAAAGCAAATTTTCATTCGCTTTTCTAACACAGCTGGGTGAACTGCGAGTGCCAAGCATGGCACTCGCTGTTTACCTTTTTTACCGCCTATTAGAGCCTATGGCTCTAATCAGGTGCTTCAAATAAAAGAAAAAGAACAAGGTGGATAGCAATGTTTCCCCAATCGATTGACCAAAACTCACAATCCCGTTAATAGTATAAAAGAAAAAAGCAAAGAGCATATAAGGTTGAGGAAATCCTCTTCCAGATATAGGGATTTTTACGTGAGATGTCAAACGTTATATTAAGGTAAGCACACCAAAGACAAGAATTGTAAATATATCAAAAAGAGTTTAATTTATATATAAAAATTATACACATAAAATAATTTCATTAAAGGTTGACCACAGTATTTACAGAAAACAAGAAAAAAGTGTAAGTTATGCAGGTTGCCGACTAGTTTCACATTCTTATGTTTCATCAGGGCTTTGCAACTTTAGTCTTTCTGAGTTTTAGTGGTCTGTGTGTGACATAAAAATGCCATTAGTACAACATAAAATAGTACAACATAATCCATTATTGTTTTTCACATTAACAATAAAGCAAAATAAGACAGAGTATCTGTGTGCTTACCAATCGCATCAGCCACTGTGACAGGATAAAATATTTTTTCTTGTTTTCTGTAAATACTGTGGTCAACCTTTAACCACTTGACCACTGGGCACTTAAACACCCTTAATAACCAGACCAATTTTCAGCTTTCGGTGCTCTCACATTTTGAATGACAATAACTCAGTCATACAACACTGTAACCAAATGAAATTTTTGTCCTTTTTTTCCCACAAATAGAGCTTACTTTTGGTGGTGTTTCATCACCTCTGCGGTTTTTATTTTTTTTGCTATAAATGAAAAAAGAACAAAATTTTGCAAAAAATTATAATTTTTCTTCATTTCTATTATAAAATTTTGCAAAAAAGTAATTTTTCTTCATAAATTTGGCCTAAAATGTATACTGCTACATATCTTTGGTAAAAAAAATAAAAAATGTTGGATATTATTTAGTCTGGGTGAAAGTTATGGGGTCTACAAGCTATGGTACCAAATCCTGAAAATTGATCAATTTCATCACACCTGAAGTACTGACAGCCTCTCTCATTTCTTGAGACCCTAACATGCCAGAAAAGTACAAATACCCCCCAAATGACCCCTTTTTGGAAAGAAGACATTCCAAGGTATTTAGAAAGAGGCCTGGTGAGTTTTTTAAAGTTGTAATTTTTTCCCACAATTCTTTGCAAAATCAAGATTTATTTTTTTTTCATCAAATTTTCATATTATTAGGTTATTTTTCACACACAGCATATGCATACCACAAATTACACCCTAAAACACATTCTGCTATTCCTCCCGAGTATGGCGATACCCCATGTGTGAGACTTTTACACAGTGCGGCCACATACAGAGGCCCAACATGCAGGGAGCACCCAGGCCAATTCTGACATTTCTCTCCTACATGTAAAAATCATCATTTATTTGCTAGAAAAATACATAAAACCCCAAAACATGATATAAAGATACCTCACATGTGGTTTGAACACCGTTTTTATATGTGGGCGGGACTTGCGTATGCGTTCGCTTCTGCATGCGAGCTCGCGGGGACAGGGGCTGCTGTATGCCCAGAGTATTGCTAAGTATGCCCAGAGTATTGCGGAGTATGCCCAGAGTATTGCCCAGAGTATTGCCAGAGTATGCCCAGAGTATGCCCGGAGTATTGCCAGAGTATGCCCGGAGTATTGCCAGAGTATGCCCGGAGTATTGCCAGAGTATGCCCGGAGTATGCCCAGAGTATGCCCAGAGTATTGCGGAGTATGCCCAGAGTATTGCGGAGTATGCCCAGAGTATTGCAGAGTATTGCAGAGTATTGCAGAGTATGCCCAGAGTATTGCCAGAGTATGCCCAGAGTATTGCCAGAGTATGCCCAGAGTATTGCCAGAGTATTGCGGAGTATGCAGAGTATGCAGAGTATGCCCAGGGTATTGCAGAGTATGCCCAGGGTATTGCAGAGTATGCCCAGAGTATTGCAGAGTATGCCCAGAGTATTGCAGAGTATGCCCAGAGTATTGCCAGAGTATGCCCAGAGTATTGCCAGAGTATTGCGGAGTATGCAGAGTATTGCGGAGTATGCAGAGTATGCCCAGGGTATTGCAGAGTATGCCCAGGGTATTGCAGAGTATGCCCAGGGTATTGCAGAGTATGCCCAGAGTATTGGCAGAGTATGCCCAGAGTATTGGCAGAGTATGCCCAGAGTATTGCCAGAGTATTGCAGAGTATGCCCAGAGTATTGCCCAGAGTATTGCCAGAGTATGCCTGAGTATTGCAGAGTATGCCCAGAGTATTGCCCAGAGTATGCCTGAGTATTGCAGAGTATGCCCAGGTGAGTATTGCAGAGTATATGCAGCAGGGATGGCTGAGCAGGGAGGGAGGGATGGATGGATCTGTGACTGCATTTGTCACAGATCCAGCCCGCAGCACTGGCGCTGCCATCCGCTCCCTCCCCTCTCCTCTCACACTGTACCGATCGGTACAGAGAGAGGAGGGAGGAACCGGCGTCATCAAATGACGCCGGTCTGTTTACATCTGATCGCGCCGTCATTGGACGGCGCGATCACGTGGTAAACCGCCGCTATCAGCGGCGATTTACCGTGATCCGTGATGCGCCGGGTCCTCTGGACCCGGCGGTCACGGATGTTCCCGTGTGCGCGCCTCAGGAGGCGCGCGGGAGCGCGATTCTGACAGGCCGTTAATTAACGGCCAGTTAGAATACAGCAACCGCCCTAGAGCCGTACTTTCGGCATAGGGCGGTTGCAAAGTGGTTAATGAAATTATTTTATGTGTATAATTTTTATATATAAATTAAACTCTTTTTGATATATTTACAATTCTTGTCTTTGGTGTGCTTACCTTAATATAACGTTTGACATCTCACGTAAAAATCCCTATATCTGGAAGAGGATTTCCTCAACCTTATATGCTCTTTGCTTTTTTCAGGTGCTTCAAAATCACCCGCCGATGTAATTCCGGTGCCCGGCACCTAAAAAGAGGGCGAGCGCCTGAATAGGGGGTGGTAACGGCGGCCATAGATAGATTCATGCAATGCATGAATCTATCTATTGGTGATAGAGGGGGTGGCAGGAGAGAGAGGGCGGCGCCCATGCGCCCTTATGGACACACCACCACTGTTCAAAACCCTGCTTTTTTTGTGCTGTAAAACACACCTAAAAATACACCTCATCTGCTACACAGAAAGGAGGTGGTCAGCAAGGTACACCCCTGTAGTTCTCTTATTACAGGTTTACTTTAGCATTTTATGGTGAGGGACCTGATGCACATGGCTGGTGGGCACGATCGATGCCGGCCACGCGTGATCGCATGCACATGTGCCAACACAGGGATTTGTATGTGTAAACACACAAATCCCTGTGCTGTCAGGGCAGAGGAGACATATTGTTTGTTCTTACTAAGTAGGAACAGTGATATGTCTCCTCACCTAGTAAGTCACATCCCCATACAGATAGAACATACTGAGGGAACACACATTTAATCCCTTGTGTTAACCCCTTCCTTGCCATTTACATTTTACGGGCCAGATTCTCAGCTGAGATACGATGGTGTATCTCCAGTTACGCCGTCGTATCTCTGTTTCTGGTCCTGGGTATCTATGCAACTGATTCTTAGAATCAGTTACGCATAGATTTTGCTTAGATCCGACTTGCGTAAGTCACTTATACTGATCTAAGTTGTAATGTTGCGCTGGCCGCTAGGTGGCGTTCCCGTTGATTTCTGCGTCGAATATGCAAATGAGCCTGATACGCCGATTCCCGAACGTATTTGCGCGTCGTCATCATAGTTTACGTAGTTTGCATAAGCGTAAGGTTACCCCTGCTATATAAAGGGTAACCGTGCGTAGGTCCGGCGTACACCATGTTAAGTATGGACGTCGGGACAGCGTTGTGTTTTTCCGTCGTTTACGTCGTTTACATAACTTGTCGCGAATAGGGCTGTGCGTTAATTAAGTTGCCGTCGAAATCAATGTATTTGCGGCGTACTATGGAGCATGCGCAGTGGGCTACGTTTACGGCCGGCGCATGCGCAGTTCGTTCGGCGCGGGGGCGCGCTTAATTTAAATACAGCACACCCACCTCCTTCCTACTTTGAATTACGAGGCCTTACGCCGGCCCATTTACGCTACGTCGCCGCAAATTATGGAGCAAGTGCTTTGAGAATACAGCACCTGCCTGTAAAAAGTGCGGAGGCGTAGCGTAAGTGGGATACGCTGTAAAAACGCAAAAGTACGAGAATCTGGCCCTACATTTGTATTTTTATAGTACTGATCGCTGTATTGTCAGCGGTCCCAAAAATGTGTCAAAAGTGTCCGATCTGTCCGCTGCAATGTCGCAATAGCACAAAAAATTAGCTGATAACCGCCATTACTAGTAAAAAAAAAAAAATGATAATAAAAATGCCATAAAAAATGCCATAAATCTTTCCCATAGTTTGTAGATGCTATAACTTTTGTGCAAACCAATCAATTAGTTATTGTGATTTTTTTTTTACCAAGAATATGTAAAAGAATATATATCGGCCTAAACTGATGAAGACATTTTTTTTTTCAATTGTCGCTCTTTTTTTTGTTTATAGCCCCCCCCCCCCCAAAAAAAATGCAGAGGTGATCAAACACCACCAAAAGAAAGCTCTTTTTGTGGGAAAAAAGGACGCAAACTTTGTTTCGGTACAGCATTGCAAGACTGTGCAATTGTCAGTTAAAGCGACGCAGTGCCAAATTGTAAAAAGTGCTCTGGTCAAGAAGGGGTTTAAATCTTCCGGGGCTGAAGCGGTTAAGAAAAGGTTTGATACTTACCGTACCTGTCCTGGTGGCAGTGGCATTGATTTTCCCACTTCTGGGACTAATGGATGCTTTGTCCCCCCCCTGAGTGCTGTTATTCTATCGCCTGTCCCCTAGCTTGACACTAGACAAAGTAGTGATGCACGGGGCAGTGGCTTGAACCACAGTGTGCAACAGGGGAATCAGGCATTAAACATACCCAGAAATATATCTGATACCGTAGATTGCTCAGCCATGGTAGCTCTGCTTTTACAGGGTGCACCTTTATTTAGCATCTCAGTACTCACTGTGAATTCAAGTTAAAGGGGTTGTAAAGGTTCATGTTCAAAAACGATGGGGCCCACTCATGAACGATGGGGCCCACCGAACAGCTTCCTCTAACTGGGATCATGCTTGAGATCTTCTCAGGATTGGGGACCGAGTCGGTTACTGGGGCCCCGCCACAGCTTTAAATGTTCCGGACCAACATGGTCCCGGAACCAGGAACACCGCATGGCACGTGCACACCGACCTGGAATGCCATTTTACCCGGGGCGCCGTGATGCAGTCACCCTAAAGGTGGGTTCCGCACTCTAGGAAGAAGAACCCAGACCAATGGTGTCTGTCCCATAAATACTCTCCCCCAGCATGTACAGCAAGGAAATACCCTCCTGATAGGCTGCTGGGGAAAAGCACCCAAACCTCGGCTCCACTGTTGCCACCTATCGTCCTGGGGTGGGAACAGAACCCCAGAAACAACAGAATAAGCCCACAGCACAGCCAAGCTGAGACAGGGACCCAATTTGAACAGATTAACTGGATCAGAGCTAATTAACTCTCTGATCCCCCTCTAAATTTAACAAAGCACCGGTACTTGAAAGTAACCAGGCGCTACACTTCCATTTCCTGTAACATTTTCCTTTAGATAGTGGTCACATGATCACATGTGCTATGCCTTCAACTTTGGACATGGCTCCATAGATCGTGGACTGGCATTGGTTCGCCATATGGGCAGCTGGGGAATCAAGAAGAGCAGGGCTTCATTGGAAAGGTGGTGGCGGGAGGGGTCATGTCAGACAAGCTAACTTCTGACTTTTAGGCACACAGTGGGGTTCATTTATTAAAACTTCAGACTGCAAATCCTTCAAACTTTAAAAAAAAAAAAAAATGGACACTGATTGGTTTCTATGCAGAGCTGTACCAGATTTTGCACTTTCTAGTAAATCAACCTCAGTGTGTGGCTTCCGTCATAAACCTGAAGGGGTACAAAATGACCACGCCAGCACAAATCTGCTTCTGAGGCCTCGTACACACGACCGGTTTTCTCGGCAGAATCCATCAAGAAACTTGATGGGAGACGTATTCTGCCGAGAAAATCGGTCGTGTGTACATTTTTCGCCGAGAAAACTGTTGAGAAACTCGTCGAGCCAAAAAGAGAGCATGTCTTCTTTTTCCTCGACGGGAATGGGAAAATTTGGCTCGACGAGTTCCTCGACAGCCAAACAAGGAACTCGACGGGGAAAACGATGTGTTTCGCCCGTCGAGTTCCTCGGTCGTGTGTACGCGGCCTGAGGTAGGGAGGTATTGGATGCTAATTAGGTTTACAGAAAGGTACAGCTATAATAATTACTATGGGCAGAAAAAAACATTTATGTTCATTCATTATAAAGGTTTACATACACTGTGAAAATTACATTGTAACATTAATCTGAAGATTGACTGACTCAGCAAAAATATATCACTGTGTCTAATTAGTGACTTGTCACATGTCCAAATGTTTTTCTTTGTTCTATGTCAGATTCTGCTTAGACAAAAAAGGAGATTTACATCAATATTTTGTTGGCAGTACCTAATGTGGCAGTTAGGTGGCGCTTGTGTAGTCTGGCTGACTCTTCTATGGTTATCTGTCTCTAAGCCAGGGGAGCCAGACGGACCCATAATCACATTTCACAGATACTGACAAGCTGGAACTTGGCTCAAAACTCCAGAAAAAGGTGGAATAGTCTCGTGTTGTACAACATGATGTGGCAGTAACAGCCCAGTAAAAAAAAAAGTTCACAAGCTTACTAAGATGCTTGCTTAATAATTGCTTTTATAGCTTATTTGCAGGTACTGTGTACTATATATTAATACGAGCAACGCAGAAAATACACTAATTTAAAAACTATTTGACGTTTCCTGCTCTTAAATGTAACTTTATGCTTACAATTACGGTTCTAACTCTTTAAATGCCTGGCTTCCTTTATATGCATAGTTTCCAGCTTTCTTATTTTCCATGTACAGTTTCAGACTTTTACTTCTTTTCTCAGAAATTTGGGTCCATAAATTTGTGTTTGTAGCATGAGCCTTGAATGTGCATTTATAGGTCAATCTAAAACGGATAAATACATTATTAAAGTGATATTAAACCCCAAAACCAACATTTATTATATAACAGCTATTTTTTTGGGGCGTTTTTACCTTGTTTTTCCCTGTTGATCCAGGAGTTTTTTCACAGACCAAGTTGTTCACCAAAAGTGTCAGTTAGAGGGTTAAGGCAAATAATTTACCCTAACAGGAGTGCTAACAACAGTCAGCTTTTAATCATATATGTAAAACATTTATACCAAAAGGGGAAAAAAAATCAGTAACTGCTTAACGTGTTAGCAGGAGTTTTATTTTTTAGTCAATTCTATCTATGTCTGCCAGTGCATCTAACAGTACCCTGCCCACAGATTGACAATAGAGCTGCCCTAATGTGACTCAATTGGTCCTCTATCTAGAATGGAGAAACCCTAAGACAGGAAAGATATCACTGGTAGGGTCACCCAGTAAAAATGTAAGTGTTACTAAACCCAAAAAAGTAAACTTAGTGTGTACAGTATGTGCAGTAAAGCATGCATGTCATACTCACTGTGGAACCTAAGGGGTTAATCCTCTGCATTGTGTAAAATGGCTGTTTGATCCTGTCTTCTCTGGTCCTGCCCTTCTTCTACAGTCCCCAATCTATCTGTTGATAATACAGAGCCTTGGGGGCAAGCTGCACATGCTTAGTTAGGTGTGTATTGCTAGAGAGTTTTTTTTTCTTGGGAGAGTGCATGCGATCAGCACAGGGCCAATCAGCACTGTCCAGACACAGGGTCATGGGTTCTGCAGACTCATAGGATTAGTCAAGGTACTGGCATAAATGAATAATGTATACAAAGCAGCCACTTGAAGTGAGATACACACAATAATAGATAAAAAATTAGAGAAGCTGCACTACATAGTCAGGGGGAGTATAGAGCTAGTGATCAGGAACAGCGATCTCTCTCCTCCTCGAGTCAGTCCACTCCCCCCACAGTTAGAAACACCTCGCTAGGGAACACTTAACCCCTTGATCACCCACCAGTGTTAACCCTCTCCCTGTCAGTGACATTTATACAGTAATCAGTGGCTATTTTTAGCTATGAACGTTGTATATCACTGGTCCAAAAAAAGTATCCGATTTGTCCACTGCAATGTCGCAGTCCCGCTAAAAATCGCAGATCCCGAAATTACTAGTAAATAAATAATAACAATGCCATAAATCTATCCCCTATATTGTAGACGCTATAACTTTTGCGCAAACCAATCATACGCTTATTGCGAATATGTAGAAGAATACATATTGGCCTAAACTGGTGAAGATTTTTGGGGATATTTATTATAGCAAAAAGTAAAAATGATTGTTTTTTTTTCAAAATTGACACTCTTTTTTGTTCATAGCGCAAAAAATAAAAAACACAGAGGTGATCAAATACCACCAAAAGAAAGCTATATTTGTGCTGGAAAAAAGGGGTACAATGTCGTACGACCTGTGCAATTGTCAGGTAAAGTGATGCAGTGCCGTATCGCATAAAAAGGCCTGGTCATTAATAGGGCAAATCCTTCCGGTCCCTAAGTATTGTATTTATTGGCGTATAAGGCCTCATACACACGACCGAGGAACTCAACGGAAAAGACACATTGTTTTCCTCGACGAGTTCCTTGTTAGGCTTGTCGAGAAACTTGACAAGCTGTCTTTGCGTACACACTGTCAAGACCAAATCTCCTATTTCTCAAACGCGGTGACTTTAATACATGCAACAGCAGGGGAAGTTCAATTCCACTGGCACAACCCTTGGGGCTGCTTTTTCTAATCTCATGTTACTGCCTGGGGGGCGCGCGAGCACGTGAGCGGCGGCATGCATGCTCCCGGTGGCGGCACGCGCATCCCGGAGATGCCGATGCGCGTGCCTGGCGGTCGCGATGTCTGCCAGGTACACGCGATTAACAATGACAGAGCAGGGACGTGAAGCTCTGTGTGTAAACACAGAGCTCCACGTCCTGTCAGGGAGAGAGGAGACTGATCTGTGTCCCTTGTACATAGGGACACAGCATCGGTCACCTCCTCTAGTCACTCCCCTCCCCCCACAGTTAGAACACAATACAGGTACACATTTCACCCCTTCCTCACCCCCTAGTGTTAACCCCTTCAATGCCAGTCACATTTATAGAGTAATTAGTGCATATTTATAGAACTGATCGCTGTATAAATGTGAATGGCACCAAAAATGTGTCAAAAGTGTCCGATGTGTCCGTCATAATGTCGCAGTCCCAATAAAAATTGCAGATCGCCGCCAGTACTAGTAAAAAATTATTATTTTTTAAATAACAATAATTCTGTCCCATATTTTGTAAGCGCTATAACTTTTGCGCAAACCAGTCGCTTATTGCGATTTATTTTTATTTTTTTACCAAAAATATGTAGAAGAATACGTATCGACCTAAACTGAGAATTTTTTTTTTTTTTTTTAAATGGGCTATTTATTATAGCAACAAGTAAAAAATATTGATTTTTTTTTCAAAATTGTTGCTTTTTTTGTTTATAGCGCAAAAAATAAAAACCACAGAGGTGATCAAATACCACCAAAAGAAAGCTCTATTTGTGGGGAAAAAGGACGTCAATTTTGTTTGGGAGCCATGTCGCATGGCCGCGCAATTGTCAGTTAAAGCGACGCAGTGCCGGAAGCTGAAATTTCACCTGGGCAGGAGGGGGGTATATGTGCCCAGTAAGCAAGTGGTTAAATAACATCTATATAAGACCAAATTCTTTATACTTCTAACATGTACAGTAGGCACTTTTTTTTGTTTTTTAGGCTGTATATACCTTATTATCGCTATTTTCAATCCGGCTTCCGGGTACTCACTCCCGCGGGAGTAGGCATTTCTAAGCTGAGCCGAAATGTAATCTGGGAGTTCGCCCAGATGATTGATGTCCTTCAGAAAAAGTTCCCCCTGGCCCATAAGGCCCCCCCCCCGTATTGCGTAGGCGCGTCACGAGAGTCACAGAGTTTTCGAAAGTAGCCAAACTATACGGCGTCTGCGCAGTCATCTCTACATGGCTCCTAGTCGGTACACAGGCGCCGTGTAGAGCTAACTAGCGGCTCTACAAGTTCGGCTATTTTCGGAAACTCTGTGACTCTCGTGACGCGCCTACGCAATACAGGGGGGCCTTATCCGCCGGGGGGAACTTTTTCTGAAGGACATCAATCATCTGGGCGAACTCCTAGATTACATTGCGGCTCAGCTTAGAAATGCCTACTCCCGCGGGAGTGAGAACCCGGAAGCCGGATTGAAAATAGCGATAATATACTTAAGTATGTTATAATTCAAAATTTTCGACTAAAAATTCCCCCCTCTATCCAATAATAGGAAATCCAGAATTTCAGCCAGGCATGGAGTCTCAAATATTCAAGAAATTAAGAGATAATGGAAGATTTCAAGCCTCTCACTTTCTAGGAGAAAGGGGATGGAAAACAATAGGAGAAATTTCACAAGGGGGATATGAAATCCCGATATGGAAAGCGCGACAATTATGACATTTTTTGGAGACTCTAGGTGGTGCAGAAAAGTACAGACGCCCACTTACAAAGTTTGAGGAGTATTGTGGAGGAGCGGAACCATTGGCTCATATGGTCTCGAAAATGTATACACTGTTGACTGCACCACCGGAAGACTTTAGAATGCCAAGCCTCGCCAAATGGGAGAGAGATTTAGGCCAAACCTTTTCCCCAATACAATGCCAAAATATCATAAATTTAGCGTTAAACTCCTCAATGTACGAAAATACAAGAATTCAATTATAAAATATTAACAAGGTGGTACTATACGCCAGCGCGTCTAAATATATTCTTTTCTGAAATTTCAGAGAGATGCTGGAGAGGGTGTGGGGAGAAAGGGACAATGTTGCATATATTTTGGGGGTGTCCAATAATACAACAATTTTGGGAAACAGTACGGAGAATTACCCAATCACTTACAGAACACCAGATTCCAGATGACCCCTCATTCTTCCTATTACATCATACAGAAATTTCTTTGAAAAGATATACAGGATCAATGATAGGTCATCTGATAAATGCGGCTAAAAGTTGTATTGCAATAAAATGGAAAGACCCGGAAGCACCTCCAATATCTATGTGGCTTAAAAAAGTAAGGAAAATAGGAATAATGGAGAAACTCTTACCGAGGCCAATAGATAAGAAAGAGCAAAATATAATAATATGGGCACCCTGGGAATTATTTGTACAATCAGAAGAAGGTAAAAAGTTACTAGGGGAGTAAGAATAAAGATTAGAGGTCGAGGAAAGAAGGGAAAGGGAGGAGGGAAGGAAAGATGAAATTTCTCGCCGAGGGGGGGACAGCGGAGGGGGGGGGGAGGGTTGTTGTGTTGTGTGGTGTTTGTTTTTTTTGTGTTGTTTTATTTTTTTTTGTCTCCTTATTCCTCTCCTCTTCCCTCCGTGTCCGTGGGTGTACGCGGATGGAGGAGGAGAAGAGGTGGAGATGGGGGTCTTGAGGAGGGGATAAGGGGGGAGGGAATGAGGGGATAAAATAGGGAAGGCAACGTGATGGAGATAAAAGAGGGAATTTGTCGAATACATAGAGAATATATGGACAATCAGGGAGGAGATGGAACATTTGGGGAAGTTTGAAATTTAGTTAAAAGTTGAAATAGTATTTTGGTTTCTCCCCCTGGGGGGAATGGAAATTGCTTGTGATATAAAATATTATAATTTCCCTCTGCTGTAGACTAGGAATAGTAAAAGAGTTTAAGATAGAGATGTATTATAATGTCCATATATAAATAAGCTGTTGTATTGGATTCTGCATATCCCGTTTTCTTGTGTTTTTCGTGTTGCTTTCTTGTTTATAAAAATAAATAAAAGATCATTATAGAAAATAGCGATAATAAGGTATGTACAGCCTAAAAAACAAAAAAAAAGTGCCTACTGTACATGTTAGAAGCATAACGAATTTGGTCTTATATAGATGTTATTTGGGTGAACCTTCATTTTTAAACTGGTTTCTTGAACATGACAATGAGTTCACTGTACTCCAGTAGCCTCTGCAGTCACCAGATCTCAATCCAATAGAAAAAACAAGATGTGACCTCCATCCCTTATAACATATGAACATAAAAACAAGGGGCAATGGTCATGGGACTTTAAATGAGGTATCTCACGTCAAAATAATACAAGAGTAAGAAATGTATTAGGCAATCATGATAAAACATCAAATGATCTCTTATTGCATGGTACAATTTAGTAATAAGGCCATAGCCTTTGAAAAGAGCTGCAAGCACATAATTGGTAGAATACATTCATGATATATATACAAATACATGATAAAAGCTGTATAAACGAATACACAGTATATATGAGGTGTAAAAATCAGACTGTCTTGGAAAAATTGAACTCTAAGGCCCCATACGCACGAGCGGACAGATTTGTTCAAATCTGTCCGTCCGACAGATTTGAACAAATCTGTCTGCTGGGATTTTGGTTTGCTCGCGTGTACACACGAGCAAACCAAAATCCCCGCCAGCAGAGAGCGCGCTGACGTGTCGGTGACGTGGCGGTGACGTTGACGCCGCCACGTCACCGCACCAGGAAGTAAAACACTTCCGCGCATGCGCCGAATCCATTCGGCGGCGGTGCGGCGGCGGTGCGGGACGACATGTCTGCTGGTAAGTGTACTAACCAGCAGACATGTCGGCCGGACAGATTCCCACCCGATAGATTTCAAAGCATGCTTTGAAATCTGTCGGGTGGACAAATCTGTCTGCTCGGCCGTACACACGATCGAATCTGTCTGCTGAAACGGTCTGCTAGACCGTCCCAGCAGACAGATTCGATCGTGTGTACGGCCGAGCCGACGGATTTGGCCACCCGACAGATTTCAAAGCATGCTTTGAAATCTATCGGGTGGGAATCCGTCCGCCCGACATGTCTGCTGGTTAGTACACTTACCAGCAGACATGTCGTCCCGCACCGCCACCGAATGGATTCGGCGCATGCGCGGAAGTGTTTTACTTCCTGGTGCGGTGACGTGGCGGCGTCAACGTCACCGCCACATCACCGACACGTCAGCGCGCCGTCTGCTGGCGGGGATTTTGGTTTGCCCGTGTGTACACGCGAGCAAACCAAAATCCTATCAGACAGATTTGTTCAAATCGGTCGGTCCAACCGATTTGAACAAATAGATTGCCTCGTGTGTACGAGGCCTTAGCGTTTCGTGGATCCTATCCACTCATCAGGCATTTATTGCCGAAATTATCTGTAGACAATAACCTCCCTAGCTCCTCCAGAGATGCACCGTGGCAGTGTGTCTATCTCCATATTTATCTTTATTACCACTACTTTCTATCTCACTTCCGATTCACATCATGTTTCCTTTGGGCAATCTGAACACATCTTCTAGACATTGGAATACTTTTCTCTATATATATTACATAATAAAAAATGGTGAAAAATGTATAAAGGCGCCCTTCCACCTTCTCACACCCCATTGCACCAAAGAATAAAGAAAAAAAGAGACCCTAAAGCAGCTACTTTAAATAAATAAATAGTGATGTAAAATTATTCTGAGTGAACAAAGTAGCAGCGCTAAGTTCAGTGACTGAACAAAAATAAATAATAAATAAATAAATATACCCCTGTGAAAGAATGTATCATACATATATAAAAAATGTGCATATATATACCGTATTTATCGGGGTATTGCGCGCACCCCCAACCTAGAAGGGAAAATCCTTAAAAAAAAAAGAATATACTTAAAGTTTAGATGCCCCTCGTCGGTGTCTTGCCCGCGTCCATCGGCAGCCTTGTCCGGTCCGGCGTCCGTCTGCGGCCTCGGTGGTGTCCTCCTCGCTTCTCCGAGTTGAAAATCCTGGGTGCACGATATACGCCGATACCCGCTTCCCACACTTAGTTTAAAGGCCACTGCCGACATATACCGAGCACAGTACACACGGGCACGCTCGGCCACACTCGGCTTTTCACGCATAGAGGCTAGGAGTGTGACCACGAGTGAAGCCGAGCCTGGCCGAATGTACCCGAGTGTACTGTGCTCGGTATATGTCGGCGGAGGCATTCAAACTAAGCGCGGGAAGCAGGTATCGGCGTATATCGCGCACCCACGATTTTCCCCTTATTTTAAGAGGAAATAAGTGCGCGGTATACACCGATAAATACGGTATATAAACATATACATAAGATGAACTGAGTAATTGTGATTAAATGTTCAAAACGTTCATCCAGTGGTCAAAAATAAATTGTAACAAGCCAAGTCTATAAGTGATTCAATTTCAAGTTAAATAAACTTTCAGGTGTCCACTTAATCCTCTTGAACAATCTTCTTTAAAACCTTCCACCACACCATAAGTGCTCAGTGACTCCACACCCTAAGGAATTGCGCTTATCAATAGGACATGCCTCACATTCACATGTTTGGCAATATCGCAGAATCTCCAAAAGCATCAAATGACTCCACCAGTGCTCCAGCACCTGAATGTTATTACACATGTAAAAGTATAAATGGCTCCAATAGTGAAGTATATCAAAACTATTTATTTAAAAACAGCACAAGAGGCCTTCACACATTGCACTCACATCTATTAAAACAAACAGAGGCACTTCAACAGTAAACTCAGCAGTGAACTCCAAAACCAGAGACAAATGTGCGGGAAAACCTTGATGTATTATGGTCTCGGCAGACACAATGTTTAACCACTTGCCTACTGGGCACATATACCCCCTTCCTGACCAGGTGAAACTTCAGCTTCTGGCACTGCGTCGCTTTAAATGACAATTGCACGGTCGTGCAACGTGGCTCCCAAACAAAATTGACGTCCTTTTTTCCCCACAAATAGAGCTTTCTTTTGGTGCTATTTGACAAAAAAACAAAAAAAAGAGCGACAATTTTGAAAAAAAAAATCAATATTTTTTTACTTGTTACTATAATAAATAGCACAATTTTTTTGTAAAAAACATTTTACAGCCGATTTTTTTAAAAAACAGTTTAGGCCGATACGTAGTCTTCTACATATTTTTGGTAAAACAAAAAAAAAAATCACAATAAGCGACTGGTTTGCGCAAAATATAGCGCTTAGAAAATAGGGGACAGAATTATTATTATTATTTTTTTACTAGTACTGTCGGCGATCTGCAATTTTTATTTAGACTGCGACATTATGGCGGATACATCGGACACTTTTGACACATTTTTGGCACCATTCACATTTATACAGCGAACAGTGCTATAAATATGCACTCATTACTGTATAAATGTGACTGGCATTGAAGGGGTTAACACTAGGGGGTGAGGGAGGGGTTAAATGTGTACCCTGCATTGTGTTCTAACTGTGGAGGGACGGGGTGACTGGGGGAGGTGACCGATATGTGTTACCTCCCCCAGGGACACAGATCGGTCTCCTCTCTCCCTGACAGGACATGGATCCCTCTGTTTTCACACAGAGATCCATGTCCTTGTCTCTGTAACCGCCGATCGTGAGTGCCTGGCGGACATCGCGGCCGCCAGGCACGCGCATCGGCATCTCAGTGATGCGGTGGGCACGCGCGCGCCACCGGAGGGGCTCGTGCCCCCCAGTGGCTTGGAGGAGCCGATTACGTAAAAAGACGGCGTCCCAGAGAAGTAGAGCCACTTCTCTGGGACCATATTACATCAAGCTTTTCCCACACATTTGGAGTTCACTGCTGAATTTAAGTGCCTCTGTTTGTTTTAATAGATGTGAGTGCAATGTGTGAAGGCCTCTTGTGCTGTTTTTAAATAAATACTTTTGATATACTTCACTATTGGAGCCATTTTTATTTTTACATGTGTAATAACATTGAGGTGCTGGAGCACTGGTGGAGTCGTTTAATACCTTTGGAGACTCTGCAATATTGCCAAGCATGTTAATTTGAGGCATGTCCTATTGGTAAGCGCAATTCCTTAGGATGTGGAATCACTGAGCACTTATGGTGTGGTGGAAGGATTCAAAGAAGATTGTTCAAGAGGACTAAGTGGAGACCTGAAAGTTTACTCACTTGAAATTGAATCACTTATAGACTTGGCTTGTTACAACTTATTTGTGACCACTGGATAAACGTTTTTTTTTTTTTTTTTTATTGGAGTTTGTACAGTACAATGGGATAAAGTAATGTAAGAACGAAACATATGAATCCATGTACATGGAAAAGTATCATAAAAATTAAGAATACAGAAAAAAAAAAAAATAATAAAAAAAAAAAAAAAATAAAGCGGCGTACACACGACCGAGGTTCTCGCTAGAAAGCAGCGAGAACCTCGCTGGAAGCTGCATTCCAGCGAAAACCTCGGCCGTGTGTACGCTCCTGGCTCGCCCCGCCCGTCTGGAATCCCGTCGAGCGAATAGAGAGCACGCTCTCTTTTTGCTCGACGGCCCGCCTGGATGAATGGCTGGTTGCCATTCCCGACGGGCGGGTCGCCGATTTCGACGGCCGGCAGAGAACCTCGACGGGCGGAACGATGTGTTCTGCCCGTCGAGGTTCTCTGCCGTGTGTACGCGGCTTTACAAAAACATATCAGACCAATGGTACAATGATTATCCGTAGAACATAGATCCTGCACCAGGAGGATGTGGGGACACAAACCCCAGTGCTCGTAGCAGCAGAAGCAACATTTGGAGCAATATGAATGGAATACCGAGCTAGAATAGCTAAACAAGCAATAACCTCAGGATTAAACTGGCAGCTGAAGAGGCAATGGGTGAAGTCTACAGTTAAGGATATGAATGAGGCAGGAGCGCCAAGGGGCAATTAGCGTAGGTTGCTGGGTTCAGGGTGGCAGGAACGCAGAAGGGTCCGACAGATTAGACACTCTGAGGTTGCCTAGCGAGTTGGTGAGGTTCCTTTGGAGATACCATTCGGTATAACGGAATGGATGCATGAGAGTTTGTAGTTCCGTTTGGTCGAACGAGTGTTCCATGAATTTGCGCCATCTCATAAAAAAACGTGAGGTAGAGCGAAAGTTCAAGACAATGGTATCCAACCTTTCCAGGTAGAGAAGTGACAAAAGGGCTTTTTTAACCGCTGGTAGTCTTGGCGGAGTTGAGCTGATCCAATGAGACATTATAGTCCTGCGGGCCACTAGGAGGCAGAGATGTGTCCATTGGGAGATGGGAAGCGAGCTCATTGTTGTGGGAGTGGGAGGGGGCGGTTCGCCGCCGAACAGACACATTAGGTAGTGTCTTGGGATTCGCGTTTTGGTAACCAAATAAACAAAGGTAAGCACAGAGTCCCAGTACGTAACAATAGGTGCGCATTCCCATAGGCGGTGAAGCAGCGTTGGGCGGGAGGTGAAACACCAAGGGCACCTCTCTTGGGCAGGTTCTGCCTTGTTAAAACGGAAAGGGTAGTATGCTCTGTGAATAATTTTGAATTGCGTCTCACGCCATGTTTCTGATATAGTGAGTTTGTGCACTAGTCTGTAGCCCTCAAGGATTTTGTCTGAGAGGTTTCCATCTTCAAATATTTGAGCCCATTTCTGAAATGGTTTAAGATGATATTTGGCAGTCTGATGTTCAATAAGATGAGAATACAGGGTGGAGATGGAGTAGTCGTTGCTGCGTAATACAGTATCAACAAAGGACTTTTGTAGGGGATCCGAGCCAGGTCCATAGCAAGAGCGCAAATAACTGACCAATTGGCGGTAAAAAAAAAAAACAAGGTTGCGTGGTCTGACCTCGCTAGGAGATGGCTGCCTGATTCCGGAGCTCCCACCGCTGCAATATTTTTTTGTTATACCGGGGGACTTTCGCCGCTCCTAACACCCGCTTTGGAGGTATTGTGATACCGGAACTCCTCAGGCTCACTTTCCTGCTCTCCGCACGATCGAGGATTACCTCTCCGCTTAGAGCGGACATCTGACAGGAGACATGTCAGTTCTAATTCAAGGTGCGTCACAGGCAGTGATACCTGACACGCAGGCTGCTAGAACGGCCATGTCAGTTTCAACAGGAGACAGCAATGATGTAGAATTACAACAACCGAGTCTATTAGATCTCCGCTCCGTGGCGAATGACATTAAACAAACGTTGTCTGCAGCCATAGCGGAATTACGTTTAGACATACGTGAAATAACTAATAGGGTCATAGATGTGGAAAAATCGAGTGCGCACCATGAAGCTATACTGCGCAGGATGGCTTTTAAAATGGACTCGCAAATGTTACAAATGAGAGACCTCCAGCGTCACACTGAAGACCTGGAGAATAGAAGCAAGCGTCACAACCTGCGTGTACGCGGTTTACCAGAAGATGTTGAAACAGAACAACTATCGCACACCATTGAAAATCTGTTTAATGGAATTTTAGATAGACCTTTGCAGACAAATATAAATATGGAGCGCATGCATCGCGCACTTAGGCCTAGAGGTAAACCTACAGACCCCCCTAGGGACGTGATCTGTTGCTTGGTGGACTATAAACTAAAAGAAGACATCCTTATGGCCATGAGGAAAAAAAACAAGCTAACCTATAAAGGATCGACTATTCAAGTTTTCCAAGACCTCTCTGGCATAACATTGCAAAACAGGAGGGATCTGAAGCCGTTGCTAGAGGCTTTACGCAATAAGAACATCATATACAAATGGAAATTTCCTTTTGGACTTTCTGCTTCTTATCAAGGCCGCACAGCCATTTTGAGGGTGCCTGAGGATCTCAATTCATTCTGTGAGACCATGAATATTCCATTGATCGATGTACCAGACTGGTATGCTGAATTCCGTCCTACCTACAGAAAAAGAGATAATGGCGCAACTGAACCGATGGAAGCTCAGGCTACCAGAGTCAGAAGAAGGAGGTCGCCATCATGTGAAAACCCGTCATCTTCATTGAAGGAAACCGTACAAGACTCATCAGAATCACAACGCTCGAGGAGATCCAGACGTCTCTACTGAACGCGGTTGAATATTCTTTTTCATTTTTTTTTTTTTTCTTTTCTTTCCTCTTTCTTATTGATTTGTGGCCTTACATATGTAGTATTGCATGTGATTTGACCGTCTGGTCCTGATGGATGTCTGTCATATTGTAAACACTCATCTATTAATGCATACTGTTTGACACTAATGAGCCTTGGCTGGTTAGTTTTTTTTTTAAAAACATTCCTATGTTAATTACATTTCTTAGATATTTATATCTGTTACTTGGTTCAGTCGGCTATAGCTGATTAGACTGTATTTACTTAAAAGTTACTCTTCAATGTCTCTCTTGTAGAACCTTATAGAGGTATCCTTTTTAATTTGTATCCTTCTTTGTCTTCTAATTTTGGATACTTTTTCTTTTTTTTTTTTTTTTTGTTGTTTTCTGTTTCTCTTATGTCTATGTTTATAGTATTCATATGGTAATTGATATCTCTTAAACTCTGACCAGCCTTACAGCCAGTTTTTACACTTTATTTTACTTTTTAATAGGCTCATGTTGCTCTATTTCTTTGTTCTAACAGACACTAAATGTCATGCCTGCTTATAATAATCCTCCATAAACCTAATGGTTTTTCATTCGATTTTGATGTTAATGATTACTGTGGTTACTTCCACAATCTTTTCTCTTTATTTATTTATTTATTTATTTTTTTTGAAGAAGAAGATTGACCTTTTCTTCTTAGTTATACTTCCGGTAAATGATTCTTAATAGATTATAGACCTTTTGAGTGAGCTCATTTTTCAAAATTTCTTAATTTTGAGATTACCCCTGTTACGCTTCCATTGTTTTGCAGCGGTGGGTAATCTTCTTTCTCCTGTTCCGTTTCCCGGCGAGGACTTTTTCAACCCCTACACAGTAGTGGAGTTTTGCTTGTCATCTCCAATAGGAGAGCACGCAAAATCTCTGCTCTGTACCGTACCACTTTGATTGTTTTTATTTTTGGAAAACAATCCCGTTTTCCCAGTGGTTTTCTTTGAAATTAGAATAGTGATTAGACTGTTCTTTTATTTTTATTTATTTACTTATTTATTTATTTTTATTTTTTCTTTGCCTATTTTTTATTGTTTGTTTTGATATAGTTTTACCTACCCTTTACTTACCTCTTTCCCCTATTTTGTTTGAGGTTGCTTGTGACTCATACATTTTTCCCTTGCTCTGGATAGAGATCTCACAGTGTCATGTACCAACAAAATAACGTCTCTTCCCCTTCTCCCTTGATAAATCTATATTCCTTAAACATCAAAGGTTTGAATATACCTGAAAAAAGATCTAATCTATTTCTCTTGTTGAAAAAGGCCAAAGCGGATATAGTCTTTTTGCAAGAGACCCATTTTAAAACCGACAATATTCCAAACATGTGTAACAAATTGTACCCTACAGTATATCACGCCACCAATTCTGTTTCTAAGTCTAAAGGAGTGTCCATTTTAATTTCAAAAAATTGTCCCATACAAATAAAAGACACCCTTATTGACACTGACGGTAGATATATTTTTCTGAAAGGATCTATGTATAACAAAAACATAACTCTAGCTAATATCTATGCTCCTAATAAACTGCAAATACCCTTTATTAGAGAAACCCTGAATCTCCTCACTTCATTTCAATCTGGAGTGCTGGTTGTGGGAGGTGATTTTAATTTAGCTATCAACCCTTTGATTGATACCTCTTCGGGTTCCTCTGCCTTGCCATATTCTGCCCTCCGCTCTGTTAAAAACATGTTAAAAAATTTGACATTACACGATACCTGGCGTACCCTATACCCTAACACGAAAGATTTCACTTTTTTTTCTCCCCCCCATGACAAATATACCAGGATAGACTATTTTTTTTTATCCCAAACAGATCTTGATTCTCTGATATCGGCGACCATTGAACCTATGGTTATTTTGGATCATCACCCAATCACAATTTCGCTTAAATTTCCCTCAACTTTAAATAGATCTCCTATATGGAGACTTGATAACTCTCTACTTAATAACCCGGAAAATATTAAATCTTTAAATTCAGTCTTGTCCCGATACTTTGTAGAAAATGACTCCTCGGACACACATCCCCTAACACTCTGGTTGGCACACAAATGTGTAATTAGAGGAGAATTTATATCTATGGCCTCCAAGCGAAAAAAAATAAGAGAAGCCCTTATCAAAACCCTTTCTGAACGTATACATATTCTTGAGAGTAAGCATAAACTATCTCTGGCGAGGGATACTTACTCTGAACTCCTTCAAACTAGAGAACTCTTACTTGCAGAATTAAATAGGACGACCAAAAGAAAAGTCATTCTAACACGTAAACTTTTTTACGAGTTCGGTAATAAATCGAGTAAACTACTTGCTAAATCCCTTCAAGATAAAAGAGCAGCTTCAACTATCCATTCAATTACCAATCACAATGGTAAGCGCTTATCCTCGTCCACTGAAATTGCCAAAGAATTTAAAACATTTTACGCTAAACTATATAATATCTCAACGAATCCACATGTAGATCAAACTGATCGAAGAAAAGATTTGATCACCAACTTTTTAGCTCTACATTGCCCTAAACCTATTTCCAAATTAGAAGCTGATACTCTAGATAGGCCAATTGAATGGGAGGAATCTTTAAGAGCTCTTAAACAACTTAAAACTGGTAAATGCCCTGGCCCTGATGGCCTATCAGTTAGCTATTATAAGTCTTTTACAGAAACTGTCCTAAAATATTTTTTGAAAGCCTTTAATTCCATCCCGGATGATCCGTTACTTAATAACAGAGACCTATTGGAGGCACACATCACTATGATACCAAAGCCCGGTAAAGATCCCTTGATTGTTTCCAACTACAGACCTATTTCTCTTCTTAATGTGGATTTAAAACTTTACTCCAAAATAATTGCAAACCGTATTCTGCCACTGATCCCTAATCTGGTGTCCTTGGACCAAGTAGGCTTTGTGCCTGGTAGAGAGGCTCGGGACAATACTCAAAAGGCCATTAATATCCATCATTGGCTGAATTCAACATCAAAACCTGGCTTTTTCCTCTCTCTTGACGCGGAGAAGGCGTTCGACAGAGTAGCGTGGGATTATATGATCGAGACCCTGAAAGCAATGGGATTCGGAGATCGTATGTTACAATTTATTTTAGCTCTTTATTCTTCCCCCACCGCCAAAATTAAGATAAATGGTTGCCTGTCGGACGCCTTCTCTGTGTCGAACGGGACTCGCCAGGGATGTCCATTGTCCCCTATTATATTCATATTGACTCTGGAACCGATCTTATGCAAGATTCGAAGTAATCCTGATATCAGAGGTATTGAGATTAAAAACAAATGTTACAAACTAGCTGCATATGCTGATGACATTTTACTTTTCCTATCTGAACCTATTATTACAATTCCCATTCTCTTAAAGGATTTCTCGTTCTTTAAGACTATTTCAAACTTACAAATTAATTTTGCTAAATCTAGAGCTCTAAATATTTCACTACAGCCTAACCTAGTATCCCTCTGCAAACAAAATTTCCCGTTTATTTGGGAAAATCAAGCACTTACTTATTTGGGTATACGAATACCATCAAAATTAAAAGACTTATATTCTATGAATTTTTTACCGATCCTCAAATCTATCCAGGAAGACCTTCTGAAGTGGGATAAGAATTTCTATTCCTGGTTTGGAAGGGCAGCTATTATAAAAATGAACATCCTCCCTAGAATTCTTTACCTCCTTCAGACGATACCGGTCAAAATACCTGCATCCTTTTTTAAATCTTATAAAAAAATTTGCCTGAAATTCATTTGGTTTACAAAACAACCCAGAATAAAGTGGGACAAACTAATCATCCCTAAAATTTTAGGGGGTATAGGATTACCGGACATCCAAAAATATTATTGGTCCTGTCATTTGGCCCGAATTATTGATTGGCACATTCATTCAAAAACAAAAGATTGGATTGAGCTTGAAGGTTTACCACATGGGATCCCACTAAACCATCTACCTTGGATTGACCCTCGTAAAATTCCACGTAAAATTAGCTCCCACCCTATCACTGGTACTACTTTACAATTATTTAAATCACTTTGCACTAGATCGAATATATCCTCTTTTCCTGGACCCTTAGCTCCTGTCATCCTTAAATCGAAATCTCCCCATGGCACGAAAAAACATGCTTCCCCGAATGTTCCCTTGGATTTCTCTATAGAGACCGAATCTATTTTCGAAAAGGGAAATTTAATCTCTTTTGATACCCTTTGTCTTAGACACAAAGAAATTAACATCACACATGCGGATTACGAAAATATTAAACGTTCATTGTTCTCGGTTGACTCCCCTTCGATGTGGCACAGGACTAAAACTTCCTTTGAGAAGATGTGTACCTCTACTGATCCCCAAAAACATTTGATATCTAAAACGTATTCCCTTCTATTCGAACACTTTAACCCTAAAGACGATGTTGCTACCAAACATTGGGAAAAAGACCTTGACTTAGATATCTCTCCAGAGGAATGGAAACATATCTTTACCCGCATACATAAGGGCTCGCAAAATGTTTTAACACAGGAGAACGGGTACAAGCTTTACTCTAGATGGTATAGAACGCCATATTTACTTAATAAATTTGACCCCTCTGCTTCACCCTTATGTTGGAGGTGTAAGGGTTCGGTAGGATCTCTTTTGCACATATGGTGGGAATGTCCGCTTATTCAGAAGTTTTGGAAAGATGTACATAATATTATCCCAATCGTCACTTCTATTACTCCTGATTTCACAGCCTCTCAATACCTTCTACACCATACCTCATTGTCCCACTCTGTATATAAAAACACGATTATAATCCATCTAATTAACGCAGCCAAATTGTGTATTCCTACCCACTGGAAGGATACATCTCCCCCTTCCATTTCAGAGTGGTTTCAGAGAATCGCTAAAATTGCTGAAATGGAGGATTTGATCCAACAATCTAGAGAATCACCTAAAAAATTTCAAGAAACTTGGGCTTGTTGGTTCAATTTTACTAAATCCGCTGAATTTCAGGACTTAGCGCAACATACAATTTCTAACTGAATAGAAATCTCTGTGCAAGTAATTATTTATAACTTGTCTTAAGGTATTGTCACCAAAATAGTCTAATTTTATAACTCCCCCTTACCCATATGTCCTTTTTTTTTTTTTTTTTCTCATCTAATTTTTCTTCTGTAAATACGTAACTATTATTCTTTTTATTTTGTATTGATGATTGTATTATTACCGTCTTATCTTATATGTATATCTATGCTTGGCAATACATATTTACTTGTCTTTCATATGTTGACATTATTGTGAAGCACATAACAATTGTTACAAGTTGTTTTGATATTATTTGTTTCTGAGTCACTATTGTACTCTATTTTGAAATACCAATAAAAAAATTGAAAAAAAAAAAAAAAAAAAAAAAACAAGGTTTGAAAGGATTTGAACTTGCCAGGGGTATTGCGGTACATTGAAGCAACGTTGGTAAGTCCCTTAGCATTCCATTGTTCAAAGGCTTTGTGTAAAGTGGATGGGAGAAACATTGGTTTGCCAAGTATTGGTAAGTGGCAGGAAATACTGGAGGGGAGCCCCAACAATCTCCTGACCTCCCTCCAGGCTACAACTCTATCCCTGATGAGGACACTTGATCTTAGGCATGTTGGCAGTTTGTTGGGATTCGAATGAAGAATGGCAGGCAGAGTGAATGGAAAGGTCGAGGCATTTTCGAGCATGGTATTGGAGTATTTAGATCTGCCAGACAACCAGTCAAGGCCCTGCCTTAGCAAACATGCAAGATTATAAAAACTTATATTGGGCAGGCCCGCCCCACCCTCAGACTTCGGGAGACATAGTTTTTGTAGCGCAATGCGTGATTTCTTGCGGGACCAGAGAAAGGCAGATAAGGCCTTATGTATTTTATTCACATCAGAGTGTTTCAGTAGAAAAGGTATGGTCTGCATGGGATAGAATAGGCATGCAAATGAGACCATTTTAAAAAGGTGACATCTCCCAAAGAGGGGGAGGGCCGCCCAAACATCTAGCTCCTTCACAATTTTAGATATTAGCGGTGGGAAGTTAAGTGTGTATAAAGTGGAAGGTTCTGGGCCAATGTGTATGCCCAAATAAGTAATGTGTTTCTCCGCTATGGCGAAGGGAGAGTGGCGTAACCATTTGGCAGCCATCCTAGGATGGAGCTATAGGATTTCGCTCTTGTCAAAGTTAATTCGAAAGCCTGAGCACAGTCGGAATGTATGAAACAGCTGTCGGAGCCTGTCAAAGTCTGTGAGGGGTTGGGTGGAGAATAACAATATGTCGTCTGCAAACAGGGCGGAACGGGGAGACTGGGCACCTATTGTGATGCCACTAACCCCGTCAGGGGAATTGAGTAGTCGGGATAAAGGCTCGATAGCGATATTGAAAAGTAATGGGGAGAGTGGGCACCCCTGTCTCGTCCCCTTCGTCAGAGGGATCGTATCGGATATAAAGTCATGGGTCACCAGACGCGCAGTTGGGGATTCATACATTCGCCGCAGAAAATGCACAATTGGGCCCGAAAAACCAAAATCCGTTATCACCTGGAACAGCCAGGAACAACTGATGTTGTCAAAAGCCTTTTCGGCATCAAGTGACAAGATGACAAGTCTAGGTTTGGGTGTAGTTTAGCATATTCTAGTGCCATTAGGACCTTACGTATGTTCAGGGTGGCTAAGCGCCCCTGAACAAATCCTGACTGTGCCGGGTGTAGCATAGAGGGCAGCAGTTGGGCTAGGTGAGACGCAATGATCTTGGATAGTATTTTTACATCTACATTAATTAATGAGATTGGGCAGTAAGATTCTGGAAGTGAGGGGTTCTTACCTTTTTTGGCAATTAGTCTAATATGTGCCTGGGTTCCTGTGGGTAGATAGGGGCCCCCATCCCACATGTTTGCATAGACATGTCTCAGGGTTTCAGGAATGAAATCCTTAGTTAGTTTATAAAATTCGGCTGTGTAGCCGTCCGGACCTGGGGCTTTGGCAGACGTCAAGGACTTGATCGTCTGTTGGATATCTTCAATGGTTATGGGAGTGTTAAGAGCCGCTAAACAGTCACCCTGAAGTTTGAGCAGGTGGATCCTTTGCTGCTCGGGGACTTCAATCTCTGGGCCAACTTTTCACAGGATCCCGTTGCCGATGCCTGTATTGACCACCTGGAAGGATTAGGGCTACAGCAACTAGTATGTGGGCCCACACATGCTTCAGGTCACACACTCAATCTTATTTTCAGACAAAATCTGAAAATAAGTATTTTGGAAAATGAACCATTGCCATGGACAGATCACCATGCAATTAAATTCATAATTTCCAAAACTCCCCCATTGATAAAAACACCCAAGCCGGTGACAACACACTGGAGTAGATCTCAGAAGAAGCTCCATTCGGAACTCTTCAAATCTACCTTGGAAAATAAAATTAAAACAATTCAACCATTTCGAACAGCCTCAGATACACTGGATGCCATAAATGCAGCCCTACTATAGTCAGCCGACTTAGTAGCACCAAAACGCAAAGTCCATATTTGGAAAAACAAGTCCGGCCGGTTCAACAACCAGGTGTCGCTACTGAAGCAATAGCGCAGAAGGGCGGAAGCCGCCTGGAAAAGAAGCGCTTCTGAGGAGAACCTCTCCATCTACAAAGCAGCAACAAGAAAATACCACAAAGAAATCTTCAAAGCCAAGAAAAATTATTTTTCCAAGGCTATCAACAGCGCCCTAAACCGCCCCCGTGAACTCTTCAACCGGGTCACGCAGACCATGAATCCAGGCTGTCTTGAAGCCCCCAATTCAGATACCCAAGAATTTTGCAATGAATTGTCAGATTTCTTTATCAATAAAATTGAGAATATCCGGGAAAGCATTCAGCAAAACAATACCCCCCCAAACCCCCCCTCAATCAACCACACAACCCCATAGAAACTTTCTAAATTCAACAAAGTTCACTCTGGAATTCTCCATCGATGCCACAGAAAATATCATCGGTACTTTGCGTAACAGCACAGCGCCTAATGATATCATCCCCACTAAACTGCTGAAGGAATGTGCCGATATCCTGGCACCTCCCATCACGCAGCTTATAAACCAGTGATTTAAGGAAGGCATAGTGCTGTCCCTGCTGAAAGAGGGCACAATCCAGCCCATCTTGAAGAAACCTACCCTGGACCCCAAGGACCCAACTCACCGCCGTCCTATAACAAGGCTAAACGTTTTCTCAAAGTTAATGGAGAAAGTAGTGGTACAACAGCTGCAACAGCATCTAGATACCCATAATCTACTTGATCCATTTCAATCGGGCTTCCGTCCCGGACTCGGGACGGAAACAGCATTGCTCAAAATATGGGACGACGCTCTTGAGGCCGCAGACGAAGGAGAATCTTGTCTCCTGATTCTGCTGGACCTAAGCGCAGCCTTTGACACGGTAGACCACAAACTTTTACTGACTCAGCTGGCTGAGGTAGCCAGAGTCACAGAAGGTGATTTACCATGGTTTTCCTCCTTTTTGGAAAACCGATCACAAACAGTGAAATTGGGACCTTTCACTTCTGAAAAACGCACGGTGTCATGTGGAGTCCCTCAAGGATCACCCATGTCACCGATGCTCTTCAATCTTCGCCCTCTCTTTGAAATCATCAGTAGTCAACAACTACTTTATCACTCATACGCAGACGACACGCAACTGTATTTTCGCATCTGCAACAAAAAGGATCATCATCTCAGTTTAGAGAATTGTCTCTCTTTGATAGAGAACTGGATGACTAAGAGTTATCTCAAACTCAACAATTCCAAAACAGAACTTCTTCTGTTTCATGCCAGTCGCAAGAGTCAACTGGCAACAACCTGGACACTTCCGCCCATTCTGGGCCAAATCATCACCCCTAGTCAAAAGTTTCGGGGTCATTTTTGACACCTACATGACAATGGACGCACAAATAGGGTCATTAGTCAGCGGATCTCACCATCTGTTACGCCTACTACGCAGACTTATTCCATTTATTCACAAAGAAGACGTTGCAGTCATGGTGGGAGCAATTGTGAACTCCAGACTGGACTATGCAAATGCCCTTTACCTCTGACTCCCGAAGTACCAAATCGCTCATCTGCAAGTCGTTCAAAATACGGTTGCCAGTAAAAGACAGAATTGCTTTTAAAGCACTCTGTCTGACTCATAAGTGCATCCATGGGAAGGCCCCGCAATATCTTTGCGAAAAAATAGAAGCCCACAATTCCAATCGCGTTCTGCGATCCACCGACCAAAATTCGGTCAAGGTACCCAAAGCCAGATACAAGTCCAAAGGAGAAAGAAGGTTTGCTTTCCAAGGTCCCAGACTATGGAACGCTTTACCAACCAGCATTCGGTTTGAGGAAAACCACCTGAACTTCAGAAGACGGATTTAAACTCTCCTCTTTTGAGGTCATGAGAGACAGGAACAATGAGCGCCCAGAGGCGATTTAGTTTGCATGTGTCGCGCTATATAAGTTTTTCATTCATTCATCTTAGCCAGGAAAGCGTTGGCTGCGGGTTGGTCAGTCGGATCTGCCGAGTATAAATTTGTATAATAGTCTGCTAGTAATTTACTTATCTCAGTAGGTGAGGTAAACAGTGCGCCAGCTGATTTTTTCAGGGCAGAGATATGGGTGGGTCTCCTGGGGCCCGCGCAAAGCCTTGCCAGCAGTTTGCCCGCATTGTTACCAAACCTATGAAAGTGTAAATTAGAGTACAAGTTTTTAGCCATTTCTTGTTGCTCAGCCCAAAGGTCAAATTCCCTTTTGGCTTTTCTCCAAGTGCGTATATTGTCAGATGTCCGGTTAAGTGTAAGTAGTTCATGAGCTGAGCATAGAGCTTCACTCGCTCGCATGTAGCTTTGTTTGGCATTTCTCTTAAATTGCGTGGTGTAAGAAATTATTTTCCCTCTTATGAAGGCTTTTCTAGCTTCCCAGAACAGGTTTGGGTCCGTGAGGTGTGGCTTGTTGTTAGAGGTATATTCCTCCCACGCTTCAGAAAGCATGTGTCGAAAGTCTTCACTGTTCGCCAGATATGAGGGGAAGCGCCAAAGGAGGGAGAAGAAGGTTGGCGTTTATCCATTGTATTGCAATGGGGCTGTGGTCTGAGATTCTGGCATCAGCGATTTCTGAGTCGCATAGCAGAGGGAGAAGTGCAGGGGAGACAAAAATTAGTCGATGTGGGAGAAAGAATTGTGGGGTGGGGAGTAGAAAGTATACTCCCGGTCTGTCGGGTGCTCTAACCGCCATACGTCAATTAAGTGCATGGAGTCTATGGTCTGTGTTAGAAGCGATGGGGTCGAAACCGGTGCAGAATTTCTGGTCGTTGTACGTGTCGCGTCACCTACCCGGTCAATAGTAGCGGACATAACAGAATTAATATCCCCACCCACTAAATGTAGAGATCCCGAAGCAGCTAAAATCCAAGCTATCATGTCTTGAAAGAACTAGGTGTCAGGGGAGTTGGGTGCGTAGATGTTAGTGATGGCCACATCTTTGTCAGCAAGGGTTAGGTGCAATGTCATTTTACGGCCTACCAGGTCAGTCTTTACGTCTTTAACAGTATGTCTCAGGTTTTTATGTAGGAGAATGGCCACACCAGCTTTGCGTCCTATAGCTGGGGAGCCATATACAGTTCCCACCCATAGTTTGCGTAAACGAGTTAAATTGTCTGCAGAAAGATGGGTGTCCTGAAGTAGGGCCACATCCGTCTGGAGATACTTCGACTGTCTAAGAATGGACATGCGCTTACTTGGAGAGCGAAGCCCCTTAACATTCCATGAAACAATCTTTAGGTGATTCCCATCGGTTGAGGAGGCCATGTCCGGGCTGGAGGTATGTACTGAACTCGAGATGGGGAATGAAGTCCCCCTCCAGGCATCACGTCAGCAATCCGAAGGTCACCCAAAAATTGCAAACTTCCTAAAGGTACAGGTATAGAACAGGTAATCAGAAACAATGCAAACAGTAAACAACAACAAAAGAAAAAGAAAAAGAAAGTGCAAAAACAATAAAACGAAGATTCAGTGCCTAGGCACCGAACAAACAGGAAAGAACCCCACTTTTTTCCACATGAGATTAGAGCGCATGGCAGGGCCCCCGACATACACCCGCTCCCTTTCCTAACGACAGAACAGGAGCTTCAAGGGGCAAAGGGGAGGGGGGACAGGGTGGGGGGGAGAGGGAAGGGTAATAGCTTGCTGTACAGGAAACAGTGACCGATCAAGGCAGAGAGGGGCAAAGGGAGGAGGTTTTAGGAGGTTGGCATTACATGTAAAGGGTCACCCCGGGGAGGGGAAAAAAGAAGTGAAGATAATACTACCCGCTTCTCTTGGGTCCACGGCGACAGGCAGTCTCTGAGATATGCTGTCAGCGGCTGTCCGAACGATCTGCTTGAGAGGTATAGCGACTTCGCTTGTACGGTTGCTTAGTAGGGCTGCCGGGTTGTTTGTGGGATGCAGAAGGAGTAGCCGGAAGTGAAGAGGGGTCGCCTGCAGAGTTGGTGTGGTCCATTCCTGTGGCAGCCGATTCCAGGTATCAATCTGCTTCTTCAGGCGATGTAAAAGTGAGGTGTTCCCCGGCCTGGGTTTGAATGTGCAGGGTGGCCGGGTATGCTAGGGAGAATTTAACCTGATCACTGTGCAAGGTCGAGCAGACGGCGGAGAATGCCTTACGTTGTTTCATCACCTTGATCGAGTAGTCTGCAAAAAGCAAAAGTTTTGCCCCATCCAGCGAGAGGGAGCGCGTGCGGCGGAATGCCTGCATAATGGCGGTTTAGTCCGCATAGTTCAGATACTTAACAATGACGTGTCTGGGTTTGGTGCGATTCTCCACGTACTGACCAAGGCGATGGGCGCGTTCAACGGTGCAGGGTATGCGGAGCCCCAGTTGTTCAGGGATGATTTTAGCAAATATGTTAGTGAGCTGGTTGTTAGTAACTGACTCTGGCAGTCCAATAATGCGCAAATTGTTCCTCCTGGAATGGTTCTCGAGGTCGTCTAACTTGCTCCAGAGTTCCCTATTTTCAGCAGTCAGTGGGGCAAGCAGTGAAGATTGAGCAGTGGAATCGTCTTCCAGGGAAGATATCCCATCCTCCGTTTGAGCAATCCTCTGTGTCTGTGACTGCACTTCCAGGTGGAGCTGCTTGAGACCCCTTTGTACAGCAGCATCCACAGTAGCAGCCAGAGTGGGTCCCAGCAGGGCCACTACCTGATGGGCAATGCCCGCTGGCGATGCAGGGTCGATCGCCTGTGTGTCTGGGGCAGCGTGTGGCTGAGAGGAGTCCCCTGAGCACGGAGCGCCCACCATTTTAGCTGCGCCTGAAGCCGCGTCTCCCGCGGGGGTGCCGAGGAGACCACTCGGGCGTACGGTCGCTCCACAAAGCGATCCATATGTGTCCGCACAGCAGCTGAGGAGGGAGGGGGTTACCCCGAAGCTCTATAGCCAAAAACGGGAGGATGGCGGCGGGAGCAGTGTCCTTCTACTCCTGTCTCATGCGGTGCCGGAACCGGAAGTCTGGATGAACGTTTTGAACATTCACACACAGGATGCTGGACCCAATAGGTGGCAGGCAAGCGAGGTGGCAGATGGGCTGGCAGACATGGTGATATGCGAGCAGAGGAACACCACCGGAAGCAGGAACTGTAGCAAACTGGCAGCTGGAAGCTGGAACAGCAGCTGTTCCTTGCAGACGTCTTCCCTGACATTTTCTTTTATCTGGGTCACTTTCCGGAAACCTGGCCTGCTTTTTGGCTGTTCCCTTGGTCTGGATGGGATTGTTCCTGCCTCACTCTGCGTCTGACACCCCTTTATAAACTGGGCCAATCTTTTGAGCTGACATGTGAGGATCAGACCCCTTGCCCTTTTAAGATTTTTCCCTTTTTGCTCAATATAGGGAATTTCTACAATTATACTCTTCTTGTCTATTACTTAGATCTAAAGATAATTTTGGCATTATACTCATGATAAGTGGACATGATCCACAAAATGCGTAGAGTTCCATTTTGCCAAGACAGTCTGATTCTTACCCCTCATATCTACCATGTATTTGCTTATACAGCTTTTATCATGTATTTGTATATACAGTATCATGAATGTATTCTACCAATCATGTGCCATGTCAGATCTTTTCAATGGCTATGGCCTTATTACTAAATTGTACCATGCATTATGAGACCATGTAATGTTTTTTCTTAAATGCTTAATACATTTCTTACTCTTTATACTCTTGTATTATTTTGACATGACATACCTCATTTAAATTCCCATGACCATTGCCCCTTGTTTTTATGACCTCACTCCAATAGAGCACCTTTGGGGTATGGGAGGTGAGTGTGTGTGTATATATATTTATATATATATATAGTAAATTGGTGGGGGCATGCTTGGGATACCTTCTGCGGCCATTGTGCCTTGCTGGAAGTCCTGTGCATCCCTATACCTTTAAGTAGGGGTGGGCTCCCTCTAGGTACACCTGGCCTTAATCTATCCAATTGCTATATGTGTGCTACAATTTAGAAGACCCTCAAAATGATAGAGTTAGGATTGCAGTAAACTGGGGTGCCTTTACGTGGCCACTACAGTTTGCACACGTGTTTGCAAATGAGTGCAGCTAAACCCCTTGGGCCAGATTCACAGAGCCATTACTCCGGTCTATCTCCTGTTAGACCGGAGTAATTTCAAATTACCCGTGTCGTATCATTCGTTTGAATCTTCAAACCATGATACGGCGGCTTCGGGCTTCGATCCGACAGGCTTACGTCTTCGTACGCCGTCGGATCTACGCTGCAATCTTTTTCCGCCCGCTGGGTGGAGTTCGCGTGGTTTTCAGCGTCGGGGTATGCAATTAGCTTTTTCCGGCGATCCACGAAGTTAAGATTGTCCGTCGCATTCTCTTAAGGCATCTGTAGTCATCTTTTTGCCGCGTAAAGTTAGGGAAGCAAAAATCTGGTCTATAGTTAGACAGCCCATGTTAAGTATGGCCGTCGTTCCCGCGTCAAATTTAATTTTTTTTTTTGTTTTTGCGTAAGTCGTCCGGGAATAGGAATGAACGTAAACGACGCTACTCAAAAAAAATCTGACGTAACGGCGTTATTTCGCGCAATGCATGGCGGGAAATTTCTGAACGGAGCATGCGCAGTTCGATCGCCGTGAGGATGCGCCTAATTTAAATGCTTCACGCCCCCTAATCGCGTATTTCGATTCCGCCGCGAGAAATACACTAAGCCGCCGTAACTTACGGGCCGAAATCTACCAGAATTTGTCTTAGAGCCAGGTAAAATACGGCGGTGTAGTGTATCTCTGATACTCTGCGTCAGGGCAATTGTACCTGAATCTGGCCCCTTGTTTTTAATGTGAACTGTTAGACAGGATCAATTTGGTTTTGTTGCAGGCTAGCTGATAAGTGAGCTGGGAAATTTTGTCTGTATTTATTGTGCGCTGCCCTTCCAGTTACTCTATGCTGAAAAAGGTTAATTATAAGTTGGGGTGGTTGCCATCTGTTTGTAAAGTTTGTGAATTGGTGCGGGCACACATGGGATACCTTCAGATGTAACTGTGCATCCCTATATATTTAAGAAGGGGTTGGCTCCCTCCAGGTACACTTGCCCTTAATCTATCCAACTGCTTCATATGTGCTGCAATTTTAGAGACTCTCAAAATTATACAATTAGGACCGCAGTAAACTGGGGTGCTTTAACGGGCCCACTGCAGCTTACATACATGTTTCTAAATGTGTGCAACTAAGCCCTTTGTTTTTGATGTGAACTGTTGGACAGTGTCCATTCAGTTTTGTTGAAGGCTAGCTGGTATGTAAGCTGGGAATTTTTAATTTATTTTCCCATTAGCTTTTTATTGAATTTTTAAATCAAAGAATACGAACAGTACACATTTGCTCCTTGCTGCAAAGACTAGTTATAGGTTGGGGTGATTTCCATTTGTTTACGAGTATCTGCAGGCAATGAAGGCATGGAACATGTTGGTGGTTCCAAGTGGTGGTTGCAAGTTTGGGGCTGCATTTCTGCAAATGGAGTTGGAGATTTGGTCAGGAATAGGATCAATGGTGTCCTCAATGTTGAGAAATACAGACAGATACTTACCTATCATGCCATACTATCAGGGAGGTGTGTGATTGGCCCCAAATGTATTCTACAGCAGGACAATGAGCCCAAACATACAGCCAATGTCATTAAGAACTATCTTCAGCATAAAGAAGAACAAGGAGTACTACAAGTGATGGTTTGACCCCCACAAAGCCATGATCTCAACATCATCAAGTCTGTCTGAGATTATATGAAGAGACAGAAGGATTTGAGGCACCCTACATCCACAGAAGATCTGTGGTTAGTTCTCCAAGATGTTTGGAACAACCTACCTGTCAAGTTCCTTCAAAAACTGTGTGTAAATGTACCCAGTAGAATTTATGCTGTTTTGAAGGCAAAGAGTGGTCACACCAAATATAGATTTTTATTTATTTTTTCCCCAAAAATTCAAAGTTTATTGAGATGCAATCCAAGCACATACATCAAAGTGGACCAACAGTGTCCAATTAATCAACAGATACGTGTTACATTTTCACATAATATACCTTTTCAACCTTGTAGCATGTACATACTCAAAAAAGAAACACATGGGTATAGCATAACAGTAACTAATTAAGAACAGATAAGTACACAATCTATATCCCAACCCAACTGAAATCGGACAACAAGCAGTGACCTACGCATTTATATAGAGTAGATAGCATTCCCACCCTTCATCTCTATTCCACTGGGCTATGTGTCTATCAATTTATGTAGTGCATGTTTCCCCGTCTTCCAGCCACCTATCCCATACATTGGAGTATTTCTGTGGTCGACCCCTGTGTGCATATATTAACTTCCTGTACGGTAGTGTGGTATTTACCTCCCTTTTCCAATCCCTCAGTGATGGGGCCGTCTCCCGCATCCAGGCTTTAGCCACCACCTTCCTGGCCAAAAATAGCGTCTCATAGATAAAAATGGCCTGATATTTATCCACTTCAACATACCCACAGGGGACCCCATGTTGTCGTGCAGAAATCGTGTCACCTGAAGCCAGTACACCTGCATGTCCGAGCATTGCCACATCAGATGATAAAAAGAGCCTGTGGTGGAGCCACACATGGGACACAGGGGATTTCTTGTTTGCTGAAACTTCGCTATCCTCCCTGGTGTCAAATAAGCCCGGTGAATGATATACATTTGCGTTAATCTGTCTGAAAGCTTAGGGGATGCCGTTTTAACCCCCTCCAGGATTCCTCCCCAGTCCATGTCCTCAATAGGTCCCACGTCCTGTTCCCACTTCATCTTAGCTGTCTGTGACACCTCTCCTATCTTCCTATGGAGGAGAGCGTAGTACAGATTGGATGATTCTGACCCAAATATAATACTTAATACCTGTATAGGCTGTGTAGATCCACTGTGAGAGTGGTTAGCTGTTTTCCAATTGCGTGCCTAAGCTGTAAATATCTAAACAGGAATTGCTGTGGGAGTGAAAACTCTTCCTTTAATACTGAAAAAGGCTTAATTCCGGCCACCGTTAGAACCTGTGCTAAGAACTTTACCCCATACGCTGCCCATAACTGTGCGTCTGGCACCGTGTCCAATTCAGGTAGGCAGTCATTGTTCCACAGCAGGGTGTGGGAGTGGAAATGGGACCTGCCCTGCTTCTTGAGGGCAATGGCCCATATCTTCTGGTGGTGAGTTAGTATCTCCGCCTCAAACCGGGATGACCTACACCCTCCACGACCCTTTCTAAATATCGCCTGTGTGGGAGTGTGGAAGGGGCTGCCGGTTTTATTACAAACTAATGCCCTATACCTCTGTGACTCCGAGGTGTTGTAAAAGTACATGTGAGAGAGCTGGGACGCTACATAGTAATCCTGTATGTCTGGGAGGGAGCACCCACCCTCCAGGGTGTGATTCTTAAGAATATGCCAAGCCAATTTATGTCTTCCCGATCCCCACACAAATGAGTTCAGGATTGCTTCCATTTGCTTAAATACTTTCAGCGGTATGTACAATGGGGCATGCCAAATTGTGTATAAGATTTTGGGTAGTAGGATCATTTTCACTAGGTTAATCCTGCCCATCACCCCTAGGGGTAGTCTCACCCAGGCCTGTGTCCGAGATTTAATGGTATAAAACAGGGGTTCTACATTTAGCTGGATATAGTCCCTTAGGTCTCGTGTAAAATTCACCCCTAAATATATAATCTCACCTACTCTCTGTAAGGGCATCTCCGGTATTATCTCCTGCAGGGGGAATTGATCCAGAGGGAGGATCCGAGACTTGTCCCAATTTATTCTTAACCCTGAATACTTCCCTACTTGCTCTATGATGTTTAGCGCCGCCTGCAGCGAGGGGCCCTGATCTGCCAGATACAGAACCCTATCATTTGCATATAGTGCCTTCAGTTTAGGGATAAGCGTCTCGGAATAGGTCGCATAGAATTCTAGGGGCAGGCCATCCAGCCCTGGGGCCTTGGATTTAGCCAACTGTGAGATTGCCGTGGCAATGTCCTGCGTGGTAATAGGTGCCTCCAGAGCCTGCGCCTGCACGGCACTCAGTCTGGGAAAGCGCAACGTGTGTAAGTATCCTTGAATCTCCCGTGGCGTGTATTGGCACTGTGAACTGTAAAGATCTCCATAAAACTGCCTAAACTTTTCAGCCACCTGCGGTGGGTCCGTAATGACCAAGCCAGCCGGCCCGGCCAGAGAAACCACCACCAGTGGTCTATCTTTCAAATGTGCCAGGTAAGCCAGCATTTTCCCTGCCTTCTCCCCATGCTCATACACCCGCGTTTTATATAGATTTGTTTTTGATTTATTTTCTGTTCATGTACTTTCCATTTTGTTAACTGATAAAAAAATAAACTATTAACACTTCTATTTTTCATTTTTTTTTATTTACAGCATTGTTTCATACATGCCTGAAACGTTTGCACAGTAATATAACATTTTTTGTGCTGGCTTTTTAGGATTGGGTGCATTTCTGTGGCCTGTGGACTTTGAGCTTCCCTTCACGATAACAAGTAACAATGCCTTAGCAACCAATAAACTGGCCAGTAAGTGCACCAGCATCTTCTGTAAGTCTAGTTTGGATTAATGCACAACCAGGCTTATTTAAAGATGAACCCAAGGAGATCTAAAAACTCTCTCTTGCAGAAGGGACCATAGCCCTAAATTGGATGTAAGGACACAGAGGGACAAACCACCACCAAAGCAGGGGAAAGAGTTGTCTGACGGAGGGGCACAGGCTCAGATATGAAGAATTGCTTCTCTGTCCCCTTGACTAAACAAGCAGTTAACCGTTGAAGCCCCACTTCAAGGGCCATTTTTTAGATTTCTCTGAATTGAGCTTTCATTTAAATAACAACAGGAACCACCATTCCTATACATTCTACAGTGCCGTATTGCTTCTACTGTATTCTCTTCAACCAGAAGAAAAAGTCTGGAAAGTATTATATCACTCAGTGGTCATGAATGGTCTAGCCAGGATGGAAAAGAGAATTATCTATATACACTGCAGCACTGATCCAGGGATGGAAGCATATTATTTAAAGCAATGTCCTGTTGCTGTGCTGGGAATGGGAAAATAGTGCCAAGGAAAGGGAATTTTCCAGACAAACCGGGAAGGAGAGCTATTCCAGGGACACTATAATGAGTCAGTGATTGGAAGAGTGTTTTTTTTCCAGGGACTATATTTAACTTACCTGAAATGGTTAGTTTGGTATCATTTAGCCATCATTGTGGAGAACCTACTGTGGGGTCAAGCACTGGATTAAAAGGGAGTTATTAAAGCGGAAGCTGTTTTTTGAATTTTATTAAAAAAAATGCTAAACTGCGTATTATAATTTTTTTCTTTTGCTTTTAAAAGTTTGTGCATGATCTTTAAACTTCTGCTTATTGTTATACGTCCAGTATCTGATAACAAGACTGAATTCTACGACAGGTTCCAGGCAGTTTGAAGTAATCCAGAATAAATCCAAAATGTAAAAATACTAAGGAGAAATGTTAAATTTGCCAGAGATCTACACGCAGAAAATCTAAACCAGTGCTCTCAATGATTGACCTGGACAAAGTGAAAACAAAAAACAATAAGACTCTAACTACCTATCAGTGGATTTTCAAAAGATGAGCACACCCTCAACATGTCTATTGGTATTTCTGTAATGGTGGGTAACTGGTGTACTTATGGTGGTAACATTGATTTATAATTTCTCTGCCAAAAGTATGGATGGTTCAGTGTGAACCTAGATTCGGACTGAACTTTGGCTGTTCAGGTGTTCAGAGAAATGCTGAAAAATTTGTGTCATCACTGTCTTGGCCATATTTTGTCATTATAGTCAACACTATCCCTGATTTTCCCCATATATAGCTGATGACAGTTTGTGAGTCTGAAGGCAGTAGGCATTGTGAATAATGATGAATATACAATAAGATACTTTTTGGGGGATTTTTTCTTTTTACACAAAGGACTTCTCAAATGTTTGGGTGTTTTTATTACAACTTTTTTTGGGAATGTGTAGGGGTACTCATATGGGGGGATGGAATATGAATGCCCTCTTAGGCCGCGTACACACGATCGAATTTATCTGCTGAAAACGGTCCGACGGACCGCTTCATCAGACAAATTTGATCGTGTGTACGGGCGGACAGACAGGTTTTTCTAGCAGACAGATTTTAAAGCATGCTTTAAAATCTGTCTGCTGGGAACCTGTCCGTCCGTCATGTCTGCTGGTTAGCGTACTAATGGATCGACGCATGCGCGGAAGTGTTTTACTTCCTGGTGACGTGACAGCGTCAACGTCACCGCCACGTCACCGCGCTGTCTGCCGGCGGGGATTTTGGTTTGATGGTGTGTACACGATCAAACCAATCTATCCCAGCAGACAAATCCGATCAAAACAGTCTGTCAGACCGATTTGATCAGATTTATTTCATGGTGTGTACGCGGCCTAACTGTTAAAGCAGGCTTCCAGATTCCAAAAAGACCCTCCCCTGCAAACCTCTACAATCACTGGCCAGTGTTGTAGCAACGGACCCTTGTCCTCATTAGCATGGTGCTTTACTAGGGGGGTCCTCCCTGAGAAGGTAACCCACCCGTGTCCGCATGTTAAAGGCATATGGCCTGGTATGGTTAAGTTCAGGAGAGGGGCCGCACGACCCCCTCCTTTTCTCTAAAGTCAGGCTGCATACTTGGATTAAGTGCCTGTTATGGATTGTTAGGGGGAATGCACTTACTAGGTATCCCATTATAATCCATGCCAGACTCAAATGGTCTGATAGGCATTTTGGAGGGAGTTCTACACATTTTTATTTTATTTTATTGTATAGCAAACGTGACATTTAGAAAGAGAAAAAAATATAAAGTTCAAATTGCTAGCAAATTAAACTTAATTTCTGTCTTTTTAAAAATAAAATAAACAGCTCACAAACCCCACCAAATAAAAAAAAAAAAACATAGTAGACTCCCCCACAATATCTTTTACACCCTCTTGCATATCAGCCCAGACAATGGGCAATGGGAATTGGCAGATTCTGCTCTCATTGATTTCCATTGAATTTGAGCTTAGCATTCAAACTTCTTTGAAAGTCGTTGAACCCTGCTCAAATGAAACCATGGGTAGCTTGGCTTGCCACTAGTCACAAGCAAAAACCTCTGTCACACTTCCAGATGGAGCCCAGGAACCTTTAGGGGGTTTACAGCATGCACACAAGAAAATAATACATGTGTAAAACCCCAGTGGGACTAAGGGCAGAATCAAATTTTACAAATATATAAAATACAAATGCCAATCTTTATTACAAGCAAGTATAAAATGACCAGAGGTCAATATGAAAAGGTTGATACAAAATATGACAAAAAAATATATATTTTAGGAAAAGAGCCTGCATGTACAAAAGCCCATGCAGGCCCAGTGGTATTTCCGGATTACTTTTATGCATTCTGTGTACATGTCGGTAGATCTGTCTCCAAAACTATAATTGCATCTTACTGACATAAAAACAACTGCATTCACGGGTAAGTAGTGTAACAGGAGCTACTTCAACTGTAAACTAGACACAGGGTTTGCACATTTTAGAGGTGCAATACTGCAGAGCGTAGATGTGGACTGGAGAAGATTGCTTTTGCAACTTTCTCCAGGTTTTGGTACTTTGTCATGGGGCTCTGTAGTATGGAGATTCCATAGTGTCTTGGGTGGGATGGAATCTCCAATCCTGTCTCCAGATCTTGTGGATGACCAGCAGGGTCTGTGCAGGTGAGCACAGCCCTTTATAATCATTGTGTAGGCTCCCAGTTGGAGACGGCTCCTAGTTAGAGACAGCAGGTCTCCAGAAGTCTGAGGCTGTAGGAGACAGCCAGAACAGTGTCTGCAAGAGGCAGAGTTGTAGATGCTGACGGGAAGCATCTATGTTGAGGATTCCGCTGGTCTGGGCGACCAGGAAAACGTGTGAAGTATTGCTGCAGAAGTACTGCTACAGAGAGCCAGGTGGGCTAACATTTTCTGTTGTATGTTTGATGGAGAAGAACCCCCTGCGTGGGAAACCTTTGTTTGGACTTTTATTTTGCCTTTTTAATAAAAATCGGCTACCATGCCCTTAAACATACTTCCTGGCTGGAGTGAATCACTGAAAAACGCCCATACCACGAGAGCTAAACAACCCCAATATTACAAGTGGTGGATTCAGCGGGCACAAGACGGTGTAATCCGGGTCCTTGCTCTACAGTGATTTCACATCAGGAACTGTTGGCTGTGTGCGGAAGTGCAGCCAGGCAAAAGGCATTGCGTGTGGCAGGTGGGGTACCTGTGAACAAAAAAAAAAAAAATCAATTTTTTTTTCTGCAATAAACTGCTGCTATAGCTCTGTGTGGCAGCCAGGCGAGCTGCATTGCACAGAAGTATTATTTGATGGACTGATACATAGAGGTGGTGCACCTGTGAGATTTTTTCCTTTTCTACTGCTGTGAACTGTGTGAGAAGCTGCTGTGCATGCGACTGCAAAGATGAGGCAGTCAAAACACAAGAAGTTCATGTTAAAGCAAGGTAAATGAGAACTGAGCTCAGCATGGCCTGAGAAGATGTCTCCACCTAGGAGGGCCAGTCAAAGGGGGCCAGTGGTGTATGAGACCGTAAATGAGTGGTTCAAGTGGAACCAAAGCAAAGAGTCGGATGCAGTTCAAGAAGCTATGATCTGTGCCTCTGATTACATGCAACCCATGCTACCTACAGAGGAGGTTGGAGACTTTCTGGAAACATTTGAAAAAGTTGCTGTACGGAGGAAATGGCCTAGAGACCAGTGGCCAAAATTACTGATAGAGTACCGGTCGGTTTACCATTTGATGGACGATGACCACGATGACTACCGCCAGTTTAAAGAGGAAATCCTTCTTAGAGGAGAGTTCCATCGCATCATGGGTCGCCAGCAAAGTTCTGCAGGGAGAGTGCGATCTCCCATGACAACAAGAGTGGAAGTTGTGCCTGGAGGGAGGAGCTGCAGGAGAGATTTGCCTCAACGTCCTCGCAAAGAGCCCTGTGCGTTCTTACCAGCTGGGAATCACCAGGAGAGAAACGCACGGGAGAAAAGTCGTCTAGTTCCATGTCTGGAATGTGGCCTGCTGGGGCACGAAATATTGTCTTGCCCTAGATTCTGGGGTGCACCTGGAGGTATTGATGCTGAGCCAGTTTCCTGTGAAAATATATTTGCCGTCACCCCTGGCAACAAGGAAGAGTTTTCTGTTGTGCCTCCTAGGAGTGCTAAGGAGTCAGAAATGGCTGCTGTGATTTCATCCCGTGGCCACCAGGGGGAGTTGGCCAGTAAATGTGCGGCTGAGGACTGGTTCTTAAGACAACATACTCAAATGAAGATGGTGACCACAACTACTGCGGTGGGTAAGACTGTCTTTAATGAAATGATGGCTGGGACTGCTGATTGCAGGTATAAAATAACTGGTTACGAGACTGTCCATGATGATGTGAGAGTGACCCCTGTTAGTGAGGCCACTAAATGTGCACTTGAGAATGACTTTTCCCTATCCAGTGGGAATGCAGGTGTTAAAGTCCAAATAGAACCTGTGTTGATGACTACAAGTGTTGTGTCTAATGTCTGCCAGTCTCAAGTAGGCAGTGGGCTAGAACAACCTGAAAAAACTAAAAAGTGTTGCTGTTAATGAAAAGTTTGCTATTGTTGGGAAAATCCCAGGCTCTTTCAGAGCAAAAGCTGTTGTCACAAATGGGCCATTGCCTGTAGCAACTAGTGGTAAGACAGCACAGTTGTCCCCTGAAATCTCCAGGGAACTTTATGTATTGGAGTCGGAGGTTGTCATGGACAACTGCGATGTCACTCTGGTGGCACAGAGTGGAACTGTACCGCGTAATGATAATGGGTTAGTACAAGCTGCTAGTATTAAAAATGTGCAAGTGAATGGTGGGTTAACACAAGCGGTGAAAAATGAAAGTTTGTGTGAGCAGTCCACTCACCCTATGTGTAATCCAGTTGGTAAGGGGTTAAGTCAGATGGCCAAAGCTGACGGTACCCAGCTGAGTGTGTTAGCACTCCCAGAGCAAGGTAGTGATGGTGTATTGCAGCCTGCCTTGTTTGATAAAGCATTAGCAAAGAGTTATAGCATGTTGACAAAATGTGATTTATCTACAGCTGACAAAGGTACTGTGTGTGATGAGGTGCTGCTGAGCCCTCATAATGGAGGTAAAACAGATTGGGACAGTTGGGCCAAACAATTACTAGCCATGTTAGACCAGGCTATGTTGGACGACAGGGGTGTGAATACAACCACTGCTATGCCAGACAGGGAGATTGCAGAGCGACCAATGGTTGATGGTGCATTGGTCCCTGCAGGGGTTGTTTCCCTCCAGTCAGAAGGACCAGATCAGGGCGCATACATGGCAGATGTGGTATTCACAGCCCAGCCACTGAATGTCAAGTGTCAAGGTGACAATGTAACAAAAGTTGACTTGCAGAGGCTCATTGTTGAGTTGGAGGAGAGGAGTGGGAGACATGTGTCTGACGGTGTCCCAGGGGAGCATCCGGCTGTGATGGCTACCTCCAGTGAGGTTAAGGCCCCTTTAAATGTCTCGGACCCCCATGTTGCAGTGAATGAGCCCCTTCATGTCTCTTATAAGGTTAAGGTCCCCAAGAATGTTTGGCATATTGATGTGGAGTGTGTGGAAATTACAGATATGCTAGTGGATTTGCTTGAACTGGTGAAAGCACAGTCCTTGTATACCTGGGTGCCTCCATTACAGTCGGAGGTGGTGGTGCTGCGTGGTACCAATGGATGGAGCCAGGTAGTGCAACCTGTGCCGGTTAAAATTAGTCACCAGTGGAACTGGTTAGTACGGTGCTTTCTGATAGTGTGGCAAGTGATCTCCCGGTTTCCTGTGAGGGTGCTTCCGCATACGGTTCAGTACGGAAGGCGCTCTGGGGGGCTGCTGGAGATGTCGGAGGTCTCTCCACCTGATGTGGTGATGGAAATGTCTGCTAGTGCAGTCCAAGGTACGGCGGAGCAGTGTTTAGTAAATGGCGCGGATACTGCCTCACCCGTTACACTTCCTAGGAGGGAAGGGCCAGATATGGATGCAGCAATAGCGGATATTTTGTCTCTCGCCTACAAAGAGATACCAGTTGGGGTACCCGGAGACACTCTCAAATATAGAATGGAGAGGAACAAACGTGACATGGAAAAGTCTGAGCTGGCAAAAATTGGTACTGCTAGGAATGGGTCATGCGTTGTTCAATGTCAGTTGTTAGGACAACTGCCCACAGAGATTTGGACAATAGGTGAAGTAAAGCCTTGTGAGGGTCCCATAGGGGATAGCTGCTCACCTGTGTGTTGTCCCTCCTTGGGCCTGGTCCTAACAAACCCTGAGTAAGAAATAACTGACGCTATTGGTAAGTGGAGAAATGGTGACTTTTTACAGAATGTTACTATAAATAATGACCTGGATATGAAAATTAATAATTTCTTGGAAAATTATTGTGATACACAGATGTTGAGCTCTGGGGACTTGGCGGTCAAGAGCAATGGCAAAGGAGTTGGCACACCCAAGGGACCTACAGGGAGTGCAGAATTATTAGGCAAGTTGTATTTTTGAGGATTAATTTTATTATTGAACAACAACCATGTTTTCAATAAACCCAAAAAACTTGTTAATATCAAAGCTGAATATTTTTGGAAGTAGTTTTTAGTTTTAGCTATTTTAGGGGGATATCTGTGTGTGCAGGTGACTATTACTGTGCATAATTATTAGGCAACTTAACAAAAAACAAATATATACCCATTTCAATTATTTATTTTTACCAGTGAAACCAATATAACATCTCAACATTCACAAATATACATTTCTGACATTCAAAAACAAAACAAAAACAAATCAGTGACCAATATAGCCACCTTTCTTTGCAAGGACACTCAAAAGCCTGCCATTCATGGATTCTGTCAGTGTTTTGATCTGTTCACCATCAACATTGCGTGCAGCAGCAACCACAGCCTCCCAGACACTGTTCAGAGAGGTGTACTGTTTTCCCTCCTTGTAAATCTCACATTTGATGATGGACCACAGGTTCTCAATGGGGTTCAGATCAGGTGAACAAGGAGGCCATGTCATTAGTTTTTCTTCTTTTATACCCTTTCTTGCCAACCACGCTGTGGAGTACTTGGACGCGTGTGATGGAGCATTGTCCTGACTCCTGCATGAAAATCATGGTTTTCTTGAAGGTTGCAGACTTCTTCCTGTACCACTGCTTGAAGAAGGTGTCTTCCAGAAACTGGCAGTAGGACTGGGAGTTGAGCTTGACTCCATCCTCAACCCGAAAAGGCCCCACAAGCTCATCTTTAATGATACCAGCCCAAACCAGTACTCCACCTCCACCTTGCTGGCGTCTGAGTCGGACTGGAGCTCTCTGCCCTTTACCAATCCAGCCACGGGCCCATCCATCTGGCCCATCAAGACTCACTCTCATTTCATCAGTCCATAAAACCCTAGAAAAATCATTCTTGATATATTTCTAGGCCCAGTCTTAACGTTTCAGCTTGTGTGTCTTGTTCAGTGGTGTTCGTCTTTCAGCCTTTCTTACCTTGGCCATGTCTCTGAGTATTGCACACCTTGTGCTTTTGGGCACTCCAGTGATGTTGCAGCTCTGAAATATGGCCAAACTGGTGGCAAGTGGCATCTTGGCAGCTGCACGCTTTACTTTTCTCAGTTCATGGGCAGTTATTTTGCGCCTTGGTTTTTCCAAACGCTTCTTGCGACCCTGTTGACTATTTTGAATGAAACGCTTGATTGTTCGATGATCACGCTTCAGAAGCTTTGCAATTTTAAGAGTGCTGCATCCCTCTGCAAGATATCTCACTATTTTTGACTTTTCTGAGCCTGTCAAGTCCTTCTTTTGACCCATTTTGCCAAAGGAAAGGAAGTTGCCTAATAAATATGCACACCTGATATAAGGTGTTGATGTCATTAGACCACACCCCTTCTCATTACAGAGATGCACATCACCTAATATGCTTAATTGGTAGTAGGCTTTCGAGCCTATACAGCTTGGAATAAGACAACATGCATAAAGAGGATGATGTGGTCAAAATACTAATTTGCCTAATAATTCTGCACTCCCTGTATTGTGATGGGGAAAACTGGTACCAGTGAGGGAAAAGGTGGTTCCTCATTGGGCGTAGTGTCTGGAGTAGGTTACTTTGTTTCTGGATTCTCTGAGTTAAAAGGAAGTAGCAGGAAAGGCAGGGGGCCACCAGAAAAGAAATGTGAGTTCAAGAACCACAAGGACAGGGGAAGTAGGCTGGGGATACAGAGCGGTAGGACCCCATTGCGATCCAGGGTAGGGCATGCCTGGAAACGCACCCGAAAAAAAGATTGGGCCTACAGCTGGTGCAGAGTTGCCCCAATCAAGGATTCGGGCTGGTGTGTTCCGCCCCCTACGGGTTCGAAACAAGGGGGGGAGGTATGTAACAGGAGCTACTTCAACTGTAAACTAGACGCAGGGTTTGCACACTTTAGAGGTGCAATACTGCAGAGCGTAGATGTGGACTGGAGAAGATTGCTTTTGCAACTTTCTCCAGGTTTTGGTACTTTGTCATGGGGCTCTGTAGTATGGAGATTCCATAGTGTCTTGGGTGGGACGGAATCTCCAATCCTGTCTCCAGATCTTGTGGATGACCAGCAGGGTCTGTGCTCAGGTGAGCACAGCCCTTTATAATCATTGTGTAGGGAGATCTCATGGCTCCCAGTTGGAGACGGCTCCTAGTTGGAGACAGCAGGTCTCCAGAAGTCTGAGGCTGTAGGAGACAGCCAGAACAGTGTCTGCAAGAGGCAGAGTTGTAGATGCTGACGGGAAGCATCTATGTCTGGTATGGTCTGGGCGACCAGGAAAACGTGCAAAGTATTGCTGCAGAAGTACTGCTACAGAGAGCCAGGTGGGCTAGCATTTTCTGTTGTATGTTTGATGGAGAAGAACCCCCTGCGTGGGAAACCTTTGTTTGGACTTTTATTTTGCCTTTTTAATAAAAATGGGCTACCATGCCCTTAAACATACTTCCTGGCTGGAGTGAATCACTGAAAAACGCCCATACCACGAGAGCTAAACAACCCCAATATTACAGTAGGTACACTGCCCCTGGAGTTTTGCAGTTGACAAAGTGTTTGGGATGGAACATTATTCCATTAGGTATTTAGTGTCTGTGAATTCTATGAATTTACAATAGAAGCAAGCTCTGCAGGAAAAAGTGCCTAATCGTTTGCATATATTCCCTCATGCTGACCTCCTATATTCACTGTGGACCAATTTGTATCCACAGAGGGAGTCCTCCTTTAGACGACAACCAGTGTTGGTGGCACAAAGGAGCCCACAGAAGGGTCCATGGTCAGCAAATACTAATATTTGCCCACGATTCCTTTGACTTGTCTGTGTTGGGCGGAGTATCGAGTGATAATCCTTACTGTGTCATTGTGTTTTTCAGCCTTTTTAGTGAACAGGAAACCATGACATATAGAATCCGATGCTCGCTTTTTTGAAAAAGATATGGCTGAACACTCGTTCAGGAAGATGTTGTCTTTATTCCACCTGTGATTGTACAATGTGAGTACCATGTCAACAGCAGTCTGTTTTATTATCACCTGTATTATTATTGTATACTGTATGATATTTACATTTTCATTGATGTAATTACGTAATAGATTGTTATAACCTCCTCCACCCCTAGAGAAGGAAATAGCATTTCTGAAAAGCATTGGAATTTATCCTGTGAACACTTTGACTGACTAGGCCATACATTCTTGAAGGCCAGTCTGGTGCTCCAGAAATGAGTAGCAGAGTATGTCCAACTTGAACTGTACATTACTATGTAACATGTTTCTATCATATTATGTATCTACGTTTTCATATTGACCGTTGCTCATTTTTATACTTGCTTGTAATAACGATTGGCATTTGTATTTTATACATTTGTAACTTTTGATTCTGCCCTTAAAGTTCAACTGGGGTTGAACACATGTATTCAATTTGTATTTAGGGATGTTGGCAGAACACCATCTATAGGAACAGCACTTTTCTACTCCTTTTTAGTGTGTATAGAAGAAGGTCTCAAATAATGGATGTAGTGAAAAGGTGTGTGCAGTTGTAGGCGCTCTAAAAGAACAACCCCCTTTAATGGTTGATGGCAGGAGACAGTGGTGCCTCAAAAGCAATCTCTTCAGAGAATAAATTGCTGGGATTTTGATTCTGAAAACCAGGCCCAGCACAGGAGACTGAAGGTGCACAGCGACAGTCCCTGCTTTGTCCCTCCTCCACAGGACCCTATGCTACTTCAACTGTCCCTAGCCAGTGGGAGATCTGTCCCTAGCCAGTGGGAGATCTTTCCCTAACCTGTGCATATGCTGAAAAGAGTGCCAATCCAAGGGGATAGTGCTTTTTATAAGCATTGCTTAACTCAAAGATGGCCACCAGGTTAACCAGGGCAGCAGCATCCAGTCGGACTGCCGCTTCCTTGGGGATAACTACAGAGGCATCAGAGGGACTTGGTCCCCACTTTCCCTCCATCCTCTCTGCACGTCGACCACTGAATAGCGCCACCCTTGCAGAGACTTGCAGGCTCTGCATCTGCCTACTGAGTCCCTGTGCACAATTGAGGAGGCCTTGTCCAACTGACTTGTGAAAGACCTTGATGATGATTATCTGATAACAACGTTGGTCCCAGGTTCCAGTTTGTTTTGAGGATACTGAATAAATACCCCCAGAATCACTAGGATAGTATGGGTTGGGGGTCACACATAGCAGAAGGACTGTCCTTGTATCTTAGCAAAAACATGTTGCACATGAACAGCAGTAATGCAAGAATTTCCAATTGTAAAGCAATTGTAAGGTCTCAGTTCAACAGTGCTGATTAGGGTTTCAGGTGGCTGGTGGTAACCAGGTCACTGTAAGTGGGCAGTTGAAACCAGAGACTGGAGATTTAAAGCTTTAAAGCTTTTTTTTTTTTCAAAAAGTGTTTATTTGAGTTTTCAGAAAAAAATAAAACATTTGGTACATACAATGCAGTGAATAAATGCAACTCGACATAGGTAAAACAGGAAAGGGGGGCGGAAAAGAAGTGCAAAAAGAAGAGGGGGTAGGACATGAGGGGAGGTGACAGATATTGCCCGCCCCCTACAGGGGAGGAAGATATAAAAGACTAGCCCTACTGGGTCTGAACTGGTGGGATCTGAGAGACAGTCTAGTAAGGGGGATCAGGCGGTCAGTAAATTGCAAAAGCAAAATATCACTGCGATGACACACAAAAATAAAAAAAATAAAAACAACAAGAAAAACAGTTGCAAGTCCTGCTAAGCGGAGGGGTAGGGGGAGCTAAAGGGGGAGGGAGAGGCGGGGGGGAGGAAGGGGAGCACCTAGAGGTTGCGCATTTAGTGACTGGGTGAGGGGAGGGTGGAGAGGGGGTGACATCCAGGGCATCGGTTGGTATCAGGATTAGGTGGTGGATTGAGCAGCAGGGGGTGGGTGACCGTCCGGGGGTCCAGGGGGAGGGGGTTTGAAGTACGAAAAGGAGTAGTGTTCAAATGCGATCAAATCATCCTGGGAAAGCGCTGAGTCCATAAAAGAATGCCAGATCGAGAGGAAGCGAGACTTAGCAGTGGCTCGTTTGAAGTCCGTGGTGGCTCGTTCTCTGTGGAGGAGAAGAAGGAGGTCATGCGTGACCTGGGTGATGGATGGGGGTTGAGAGGAGATCCAATTTCTGAGGATTGCCCTGCGTGCGACAAGGAAACAAATCAATGGCCATTGCTTGCTGGTTTGTGAGGTGGGTGCCGTGGTTGAGGCGGAGGAGACAGCTTGTTGTGACCTCTGGAGCAGTAGTGGGTCCCAGTAGCCGAATATGAGGAGAAGGGGTTCTTTGGGTAGCTTCATTAGAGTGATCTTAAAGGTGTATGCCAGAACCTGGTCCCAGAAGGCTGAGGCTTTAAAGCTTTTGTTATGCCCTTCAAAAAAATGTAAGATCCTGTTCCCTTAAAGCGTGTTATATAGCACAGTGCGTGTGCTGTGTCAATTGGACCTCCGTATTACCTGAAATACCTGGCTGATCCTGTCTAGCTATGCCCTTCCCTCTGCAAACAGACCACAATAATCATGGCTGCTAAGCCCTGACATTGCGGTCTGTTTGCATGATTCCGTCAGCCTCAGTCTGCTATATGTCTCCTGTGTCCTTCTCCCCCTCCCCCTCTCTGTCTGTTTCTGCTCTACCAGTGCCCCCACTCCTGCTGCTCTCATTTCACATATTACATGCTTCCATCCTTTCTGCACCTTTTTAATACAGTAATTGTCCCTGTGTTCTGTAAAAAAAAAAAAAAAAAAACTGCTCGATTGTACCTGTATGAGCGCCGCTCCTGTCGTTCAGCTGATTGTCAGCAGCTTGGAGCTCTGCCTCTCCTCTGTCTCTCCTCCTTCTCAGCTGACATCAGCAGGAGGGCTCAGCCCCACCCATTGCAGCTGTGAGACGGAGAGACAAGGCAGGCGAAAAATTTGCTGAGTGTCGGGAGCGGAGCTCGTACAGGTATACTCAAGTCATGCAGTTTTTTTTTTTTTTTTTTTTACAGAACACAGGCATCATGTAACAAAAGTGGGCTAACAACCACTTTAAGTGCACATTGCTCTACCCAGCAGAAGACATCAGCGTTAGGTCTCTCAGCCTTAACCCTTACCGCTGTAAATTGAAAATTTGGAAGTTGGTGTAGGCAGTGAGGTAGTGAGTAGCTCCCAGTGATTTAGCCTAGACCTAATCTGGGGCACATCTAGGGCTGTGCCACAGCTCTGGACCTGGGACACACTCCGTGGGTAACACAGTATTCTAATTCAGACGAGCCCCACATATTCAGACCAGCTGGATCCAGATATGATATATAGAAGCAGCAGTGTAGGAAGGTATCTTGACTGAGGTAACAGGGAAAAAAGGTGAAGAAATAAGAAAAGGTGTCCAACCTCTGAGGACATAAGCAAAAAACATGCTAGGTGGAGGAGGGGTATACAGGGGCTGGCTTTCAATTTAATTCATTGCAATTTTCTAATTACCATTTAAGCCATAACAATTGCATGTCCTGTAGTAATAACATCTATGGGAATCTTATCTAATATTAACATGAAAAATTAAATGAAAAGTATGCAAATTTGTTATGTATTAACTACTTGCCAACCAGCCACCGTCATTATACACTGGCAGGTTGGCATGGCTGCGCAAGTCACCGTAGGTGTTCGTCAGATGCTTTAAGAGCTCCTCAGAGAGCCAGAACAGGGATTTTTTAAATGTAAACAAACCGATCCGCGTTCTGTCAGGGAAGTAGAGAGAGATTGTCTGTTCCTAGTGATCAGGAACAGCGATCTCTCCCTACTCCCAGTCAGTCCCATCCCATCACAGTTAGAAACATCTCCTTAGGGAACACTTAACCCCTTGATCGCCCCCTAGGTTAAGCCCTTCCCTGCCGGTGACTTTTATACAGTAATCACTGGCTATTTTTAGCTCTGATCACTGTATAAATGTCAATGGTCCCAAAAAAGTGTCAAAAGTGTCTGATCTGTCGGTCGCAATATCGCAGTCCTGCTAAAAATCGCTGATTATCACCATTACTAGTGACATAATAATAAAAAGAATGCCATAAATATATTCCCTATTTTGTAGACGCTATGGGCCAGATTCACAAAGCACTTACGCCGGAGTATCTCGAGATGTGCCGTCTAAGTCTAAATTTGCTCCGGAATACTTTTTGCACCGTACCCACAGAACTAGATACGCACCAAAATAGGCTACTCCCGACCGGCCTAACTTGCCTACGCCTGCACATCATGGGCCAGATTCTCTAAGAATTCCGGCGGCGTAGCGTAAGCCAGTTACACTACGCCGCCGCATCGTAATAGAGCAAGTGCTTTATTCTCTAAGCACTTGCTCCGTAGGTTTCGCCTGCGTCGCGTAAATCGCGCAGCGTAAACCCGCGCAATTCAAATGGGGCGGCTTGTATTTAAATTAAGCGCGCCCCCGCGTCGAATGAACTGCGCATGTGCCGGCCGGGGGGAAAAGCCCAGTGCGCATGCTCCAGCTCACGTCGGAAAGCGTAGTTGAAACCAACGTCAAAACGACGTGATCGACGCTTACGCAATGCCCTATTCGCGAACGAGTTAGTAAAACGACGTAAGCGACGGAAAAAGCCGACGCTGACCCGACGCCATACTTAACATGGCATCCGACGGCACCTGACGGTACTTCGTAAGGTTACTCCACATAGAACCTGGGGTAACCTTACGCGAACAAAAACGATGTACGCGACGACGGGGCGGCGTAAAAGCGATAGAGAATCGGCGTACTACCGCATTTGCATATGCAAATGCGAAAACAACGTAAAGGCCACCTAGTGGCCGGAGTTGTCATTACACCTACGATCCGCAAGTGTAATGGTTTTACACTTGTCGGATGTAGAAGCGTATCTATGCAACACGCGCATAGAAACGAGACAAAAAAAAAACGGCGATACGACGGGGTATCTGAGATACTCCGTCGTAACGCCGCTGAGAATCTGGCCCCCTAGGTGCACATTTACTCCGTCCACACCATTGATTTCCTATGCAAATATGCAAATGAGGGAGATACGCCGATCCACAAAAGTAAGTTTGTGCGGTGCAGTCTACACGATGTGCTTATCAGCTGCACGGAAAGTCTAAAATTAGACCATATAAAAGCAGGTTTAAAATTAGACAATCCGTCTACATATCAGCTAGAGCAACACTGTTAGGAACGAGCTGAGCACCCACACTTGCAGGACAACAATCTATATGCCAACATGCAGGGCTGCCATCAGGGGGGTACAGGCATTACACCTGTAAGGGGCCCGGGGGTCCCCAGGGGCCCGGATAGGAACCCCGTAAAAAAAAGGGGGTCCGGAGTTCCCAAGGGCCCCAGATGGCAACCCCCTCTTTTTTATATCTATTTTTCTTTATTTCTTCTTTTTTTTGTAAAGGCCCCCTCCGCTTCTCAATTCGCAGCAGCCCCCCCCCTGCTTCTCAATTTCAGGCGGCAGCACCCCCCCCAGTTCTCTGCTCCAGGGGGCCCATGCCTGAAGCTGTGTAAGGGGCCCCATAATTCCTGATGGCGGCCCTGCCAACATGCCAGGGGCATCCTTGCTCATAGCTATACTACTGACTTTAGATGGGAGGAGGGCACGGAGGAGGGCACGGAGGAGGGCATGGGAGAGGATATACCGCACATGCATAGACATCTTTGGCATGAGTGATTCTGAGGTGTATCACATCTTCAGATTCACCCCTCATGCCATCCTGGAATTAACCACAACCCTGCAGGAGGACATAACCAGCCCAACACACCGCTCACATGCAGTGTAGCCACTGGGCAAGGTCCTGGCAACACTCCATTTCCTTGCCAGTGGCTCTTTTCAGTGTACAAGTGGAGTGGTGGCAGGAATGTCACCCCCACATTCAAAAATCATTCACAAACTAAAAAAAAATCAAAATAATAATAATAAAAAAAAAAAAACAGCAAAATAAAAAAAAACACAGCAAAAAAAAAAACACTCTCCAAATCACTCTCCAAAAATCTCAAAGACACGTCACAAACCAACAAACACTAACAAACAACAGAACAAAAGCACCTTGCTGTAGGAAGGGAAAAAATTGGATGTACTTTTGCAATGGAAGGGCATTTCTCTCGGTCTATTTAAGCACTGTGCATAGCTCAATAAGTCTGACTGGCCTAGTTCCTATCTAACTGATTGCGCTGTGCCGAGTTCTGAGCATGCTCAGAGAGGTGCTGACCATAGTCTGCTTCATGTGCACATGCCCAGTCTGGCCGGGCCCTTCATTTGTATGGGGTCACGGCTCATTTCAATGGAACATGCCCACGTCCTTCCCACTTTGAATTACACCGCCTTACGCCTCGGAATTTACATTGCACCGGTGCAAATTTGGACGAAAATACTACGAGGATACGGCACTTGCGCCTCGAAATTAAGCCGGTCCAACTTAAAGGAGTTGCACTACGCCGGTCCAAAAATGCGCCGATGTACGTGAATCTGGCCCTATAACTTTTGCACAAACCGATGAATATATGCTTATTGTTTTTTTTTTACAAAAAAATATGTACAATAATACATATTGGCCTAAACTGATGAAGAAAGTAATTTTTTTTTTCACAACTGTCACTCTTTTTTTGTTAATAGCGCAAAAAATAAAACCTGCAGAGGTGATAAAATACCAACAAAAGAAAGCTCTATTTGTGGGAAAAGAAGGACATCAATTTCGTTAGGGTACAATGTCGCACGACTGCGCAATTGTAAGTTAAAGTGACGCAGTATTGGAAAAAATAGCCTGGTCAGGAAGTGGGTAAATCCTTCTGGGGCTGAAGTGGTTAAAACGTGTTTAAATATTTTATGTAATTCAAGTAAAAACACTTGGAGAAAATATGCCTTCTGTTAATAGGAGTATGTACCTACCTACTGCACACTTGTAAAAATAAATCATTTATACTGTACGTACTAGGAAAAATATTTGGCTAGAATTTCAAAGTTGGAATCCTACACACCTACTGCACATGGCAAAGTAATCATTCTATTTGATAGTTATTCCAAATGGAGCATTCAGACTGAAAACATCAAGGTATTTATGCATGTGAACTTTAACTATGTGATTGCTGAACAGTGAGTAAAATCCTTTTTTTTTTTAAAGTGATACCTTCACAGGGAAAGTGAGTGTCTGTGTACAGCTCATTTCTCAACCACTTTGGGCCAGATTCAGAAAGGACTTACGCCAACGTATCTACTGATACGCCGCGTAAGTCCACGGATGTGCCGTCGTATCTATGCGCCTTATTCTTGAAATAAGATACGCCTGAATTTTGGCTTCATCTGACTGACGTAAGTCTCCTACGCCATCGGATCTTGGCCGCATATTTACGCTGGCCGCAAGGGGCGCTTCCATAGATTTTCGCGTCAAATATGTACTTGCGCCCGTCGCTGTAATCTACGCTACCCCTGCTATATGAGGTGCAGGTCATGCAAAGGTATGAACGTTGGAACAGCCGTCGAATTTTACGTAGTTTATGTAAGTTGTACGTGAATAGGGCTGTGCGTAGGTTACGTTCAGTGATTCGACGTATCTTAGGCGTTTGTCCCGACGTGATTCTGGGCATGCGTACTGGGATGCGTCCAAGAGCCGACGCATGCGCAGTTATTTTTTTTAAGCTCAGCCCATCATTTGCATGGGGTCACGCTTCATTATAATATATCACGCCCACTTCCAGCTAATTTGACTTAAGTCGGGCTACGCCGACAACTATATGCTACGCTGGCACAACGTTGAGCGCGTATTCTTTATGAATAGGAGGCTTGCCTCTCAACCTTGCTCTGGCGTATCGTAAAGAAGATACGCTACGGCGGCATAAGGATGCGCCGTTTTACGTGAATCTCCCCCTGCATATTCACTTTTTCAGTGCATCTGTGGGGGCTTCCTTCTTCTGTGCACTGCAAACACCAAATGCTTCCAGGTATGTGGGAGCAGGTGACATCCCATGAATCAGTGTTCAGGCCTAGTGGCTAATCGCTAAGCACACGCACTGTCACATAGAGAGGGATAACATCATTAGTCTTGCAACAACTGTGACCAGAAGCTGTGGAGAGATGAGTATCAACCTACTTGGGGGATGGAGAGCTCTAGACATGTAGTAGCAGGCTGTGCGATTGTTATGACAGAAAACAGTATTTTCAACAGTGATCAGCAGGTTTTTATTTTTTATTTTTTAGTTTCAATAGATTTTTATTGAAGTTTTTCATGAAAACATATACAAACAAGGTATAAGCATACATGGGAAATGTAAGGTACTTTCTATAATGCTCAGTGTTTCCTAAGAGGAGTAGATATCAATAGGTACCACATAGTGAATTAATGAATTAAGATCTTGTATCGCGTTGGATTGAACAGTAGTAGGACATTTGCAGGGTAACGCATTGGGGTATTATGGCCAGTCTACCACGATCCCACACCATGGTCGTGGAGACTAGCGGTAGTAGATGAGCCCATCTCCCTCTGCCCCTTCCCTGCTTCCTGGTCCTATCCCACCACATGTGTTTAGTTAGGCCATCATACGCGACGTAAATTGTATGCTCTTCTGAAGTTATAGTGAAAGTTTTTTAAAACAAAAAGAAATGAGTAACTTATAACATTATAACATTAAAACATTAAAACATTTTCTGCCCTATCCGACCCGAGCCCCTCCATGCACTAAATGGTGGGTAGTCAAGCTGTCTGGTTATTGGATTTCCATTCTAACCATGGAGCCCATAGGTTGATCACTGTCTCATAATTTCCGGAGGCGGATGCCTGAAGTCTTTCATATAAACTGTGGGTCTGTATAGTGGATAGGACCTCTGATATCAAGGGAGGGGTTATAGATTTCCAATGCCTAAGAATGACAAGGCGAGTAGCCAAGAGGATATGCGCATAAACAGTCCTCTGTGAGGCTGGGATTAAATCAATACCCACAGAGAGGATCGCCATAGCCGGATCTAACAGAGGGGAGAGACCCAAGACTCTATTGAGCGTGAGTCCAACCTGGGACCACAGTGGGAGAATGAGCGGGCACTGCCATAGTATATGGTAAAGTGTACCTCTTTCTCCACACTGTCTCCAGCAATTTGCTGATGCATTGGGGAACATTTTGGCTAAGCGGTGGGGAGTAAGATACCACCTAAGGAGTAATTTTTGGTGCATCTCTAAGAGGTTTGTACTCTTGGTGGAGGCAATCTGAAGTTTTATGGCTTTTTCCCATGAGCAGGTCGGATATTCCGATCCAAAGTCCTTTTCCCACGCTAAAATGTTTGGGGATTTGACCATGACATCTTTTTCTTGAAGTCCCCTGTACATAACTGTTATACCCTTAGACCCAGTATTCGGATGGCGAAAGAATTCAGCTATTTTGACTGGGAGGTGTTCAGAAGTAATGGAATTTTTTCTAAGAAACTGAGAGATCTGGATGTATCTATACCTGTCTGTATTACTGAGGCAAAATTTCTGTTGAAGCGTTTCAAATGTTAGCATCCTAGAGCCCACCATAGTGTCTTCCAGGAAATGTATACCATTGTCCTTCCAGGCACCCAGATTAATATTTGGTATTAGGTTATGGACAGCAGTAATTGGGAACTTGACCATCTCTGTGGGTCCCGTCCATCCCTTAGTTGCACATAGATGGGACCAGGCTCTCAGAGATGCCAGGACCGTAGGAGCGTATCTCCTATGTAAGGACCCGGTAATAGTGGCTGTCCTCAGAAAATCTGCTAAATTCCCTCTTGGGACCTGTCTTTGTTCCAGATCTTTCCATAATACTCTAGAGTCGGGGTTAAACCAGTGTGACAATTGGGCCAGGATGGAGGCGAAGTAGTAGTCTTGTAAGTGTACATGTCCTATCCCTCCCGCCAACTTGCTCTTGATTATCTTCCCAAAGGCACACCGTGCCCTCTTGCCCTGCCATAGGAAACTGTTTAGGATGCCCTGGATAGATTTAAAGTACACCCCCGGTACAGGTATGGGAAGGGTCCTAAAAATATATAGAAGCTGGGGTAATATTAACATCTTGAAAGCTGCCAATCTCCCCAACCAGGACAACTCCGATTTGGCCAGTGTCTGTAATTTAGCTTTAAGAGTGGTCAGGAAGGGAGCGTAGTTAGCAGCCATCAGGTCCTCTGGATTGGGTGTCAGCGTTATCCCAAGGTATGTAATGCCTTTATCATTCCACACGTAAGGGAATCTGCTTCGTAATAGTGCCTCTGTTTTAGGATTCACCCCCAAATTTAGTACATGCGATTTCGCTGCATTCACTTTGTAATAAGACACCTCAGAAAAATCTTGCAGTACTGATTGAGCAGCAGCCAAGGACGACTCAACGTCAGATAAAATTAAAATAACGTCGTCAGCAAATAAGCTTATGACGTGGTTTTTCGGGCCCACTGGCAGTCCAGCAATTTGGGGATGTGACCTTATGCTAGTAGCCAGGGGTTCCATCATTAAATTGAAGATGAGCGGTGAAAGTGGGCACCCCTGGCGTGTACCATTTGTGATCTCAAAAGGGGCTGATAGAGCCCCCGCGATAAATACCTGGGCCGACGGCTGTGTGTAAAGGGCCATGATGGCCGAGAACACCCACCCGTGGAACCCAAATCTCCGCAACACCTCAGCCAGAAATCCCCAGTGGATCCTGTCGAACGCCTTCTCTGCATCCAAAGATAGGAGCAGAGAAGGCGTTCCCCTACGTCTTGCAAGATGTATCAGGTTGACCATACGTCTAGTGGCATCTGACGTCTGCCTGCCTTTAGTGAACCCGGACTGGTCGATGCCTATAAGATCTGGGAGAATAGGCGCCAACCTGGCAGCTAACAGCTTTGCGTATATCTTTACATCATTGTTTAGTAGTGATATCGGTCTGAAGTTCTGAGGAACGTCCGGAGGCTTCCCCGGTTTTGGTAGAGCTATAATTGTGGCCTTGAGCATTTCTTGGGGAAATGAGGAGGACGCAGCAGCAGAACCAAAGACCCCAGCAAGGTGTGGAGAAAGCAAGTCCTGGAAGGCCCTATAATACTCCCCTGTGTAACCATCAGGGCCCGGTGATTTATTGAGTGGCAAGGATTTAATAATGTTCCTGACTTCTAAATCTGTTACAGGGGAATTAAGGTGTGCAAGTTGAACCTGCGTAAGTTGAGGGAGGTTTATATTATCTAGGAAGGCCGAAATCGTTGAATCTGTGGGCTGTGGGACCGACTGATCATCTCTGAGATTGTACAGCGAGCTGTAGTATCGACTAAATGAGTCTGCTATTGCTTGAGGATGAGTTTGTTTGATAGAGGTGCTGGGCTCTAGAATATGGGATATCTGGGACCTGATTCTGTGACCCTTCACTCTATTAGCCAGGAGCTTCCCAGCTCTATTACCACTTGTATAGTAGGAAAGTTTTAGCCTCCTAGAGGCCTTCTCAAAGTCCTCAAGGAATTTGAGCCTGAGCTCCGTGCGGAGCTGGGAAATCTGGTGGGATAAAGAGGAGGAGGGTTGGGCCATATTCTGTCTGTCTAGGTCGTCAATTTGAGATATAAGCTGAACGGTTTGCTGCTGCCTCTCCCTCTTAAGTCTCGCCCCCATCTGAATCAAAATTCCTCGCATAAAAGCCTTGTGGGCATTCCACAAGACAAACGGATCACCCACTGATCCGTGATTCAGTTCAAAAAATTCTTTAAGTTTCAATTCTATGCAAGACCTGGATGGACCTTCCCTTAATAGATAAGAATTAGCTCTCCATAAGTAGGCATGACTGCGAAGGGAAGGATCCCCCACAGCCAAGCTCACTGGGGCGTGGTCCGACCAGGTGATGCTACCAATTTTAGCAGCAGTACATTTAAACAATAATGACTTATCAACCAGAAACATATCAATTCTGCTGTAAGAACCATGAGCTGCGGAAAAAAAAGTGAAGTCTCTTTCATTCGCATTAAGACATCTCCATGCGTCATAGAGCTCATGAGAGCGTATGGATGCGTTCAATGAGGGGGGGGGCCTCTTAGGAGAGGAAGTCATGTCTATCGATGGGTCCGATGTGGCGTTGAAATCCCCACACACCACCAACGCTCCCTTCTGCACCCCACGTATCTTTCTCATAATCCTGTGGAAGAAATTAACTTGCCTAGTATTCGGGGCATATAGATTGGCCACAGTGTACACAGTTGAGTTGATCTCACATATCAGAAGTAGATAACGCCCTTGTGGATCTATTACAGTATGCAGAAGACGAAAAGCTACAGAATCTCTCACTGCCACCATCACCCCTCTCTTTTTGGTGTCTGCGTTCGCCATGAATACGTGGGGGAACTTTGGGTGGGTGCATTTAGGATGTGCGGTATGGCTAAAGTGCGTTTCTTGCACACACAAGACATCACAGTTGTACTGCAGAGCGTCTTTCCATAGGGACTTCCTTTTGGCAGGATGATTCAGACCTTTAGAATTTAAGGTGAGGAAATTCACCGCCATGGAGGTGCATAAATAAGGTGCTTAAAGAGGTAGATACAATCAAGGCACTTACAAAAGATGAAAACTGGGTCCCTGAGGAGGCATACAGCGTTGGAGGAGTGGTGCGTGGGCGCTGCGGAGGTAACCAGGTTGAGACAAACTGGAACAGGGTGGACATCAGGACGAGGTCGGTCGGCAGGGCAGAGTAGAACTGTTGAAACAAAAAAAACATAACAAAACAACAGCGGCCAAAAGCCTTAGAAAAAAAAGTGCAGGAGTGTGACTCTCGGTCACTCAAGTGTAATCCAGGGGTAAAATTGAACTAGGAGCTGAGAGAGAAAATACAAAAAAATTAAAGAAAAAAAAAGATCTCTTCCAGCGAAAAGTACAACACAGGTAGGTACAGTCCAGCTCAGTTGTGTGTGCGAGCATTTCTGCGATCCACAGTGCGCCATTCTTGTTCCTGGTTTCCCTTGTTGACATGTCGGGGTGGGTTTTGTTGCGGATCAGGAACTATTCCCCAAGCTTTCAATATGTCCAGGCCTTTTTCCAGGGAGTCCATCACAAAGTCTTTGCCATCCTTTGTGACTATCAGCTTCGTCGGGAATCCCCATTTATAGGTCAGCTTGTGGTTCCTGAGGGCTTTGGTGATTGTAGCGAGATTCCTACGCTTTTGTAGCGTATATTGTGATAGATCAGTATAGAACTGAAGATTGGTATATTGCGCAGGAATTGTGTCTGATTGGCGCGATAGTGTCATGAGCCTTTCCTTAGTATGGTAAAAATGTAGTCTAAGGATCACATCCCTAGGGACATTATCGGACAGATAGGAGGGTTTAGGAAGTCTGTGTATTCTGTCTATGGTAAAGTCCAATTCAGACATGTCAGGCAGGGTTGTGGTGCATAGCTGAGTAACATAGCTGCGGAGGTCTTGCTGCTTAACCGACTCAGGGATCCCCCTTATTTTTATATTATTCTTCCTGGACCTATCCTCCATCTCAGCTATCTTTGCCCTCAGTGCTTCAATATCATCCTCATTGTTTTCATTAGCGTCCACCAGAGCATTAATGGTGGAGGCATACTCCCCCATCTTTTCCTCCACATGTGAGACCCTATCAGCAACATGTCCCAGGTCAGAACTGAATTTGTGCATACATGAGACCATATCAGACTGAAGGGAGCTTCTTAGTGAGATCAACATGTCTTTCAGCACTGTGTCTAACACAGGCTTGTCAGTAGTGGGAAACGAGTCGATAGAGTCAGGCATGTCTCTTGTATCATCCCCTGATTCTGAGTGAGAGCTCACCTCGTGGCAGGCTTCTGCAGCATCCAGACGGAATCTCGCCTTCTCTGGGCTCCCTGAGGACGGGGTAGCTGGAGGGGATGTTCGATGCCTGGGAGAGTTGCTCCTCTTAGTTGCTTTCCCCTGCTGGGGAGGAGATCTTGAGTTCCCGGGCAGCGGTGTTGAGGACGCGCCGGCGCCATCTTGCTTTGGTCCCACGGAGAAAAACTCTGTGAGCTTAAGGGGACGATTCCCCTCCTTTTTGCGCCGTCCCATGGTTCCTGCGCGTTCCTCTGTGTACCGGGAGGTAGAACGCCGCGGTAGTGAGGTGTAGCTCTCGCTGGGTTGTATGCTAATAGCCGCTGAAGATTCGCTGGATCCGGAGCTCCGTTACAGTGCGGCCATCTCGGTCTCCGGCTAGCTCCGCCCCTTATTTTTTATTTTTTTACAACTGAAGTTTTACCAAATTCATTAAGCTCGGGGGAAAATGAGTGCAATTGCACTTGCAAAGTCTACGATGTATTTTCAGTGTTTCTGATGCTAGCCACAGCACTACAATGTCACCACAGCAGTGCAGCCAGTCAGTGTGTCCCTGATCACCGCCACACCAGTATACCATACGACACCATGTCACCATACCAGTGCAGCCAGTCTTGACCAGTGTAGCCATCAACAGTGTTGCTGATTGCCTCCACACCCTTTGAAAAAGTCAGATTTGGACGAAACGTCAGGGTTACTACGCATCTCGATACCCAGAAATGACGAGCAGGCGGTTGTGAGGCTTACCCAAGAGTGTGTTCCACTGACGGACGGCTGGTGGTAAACTTTTCCTTATCAACTCGCTGGCATCGCATTTTATGTTCACTTCATTTTATTTGTGTACGTGCATTTTTAAAGGGGGGTCTGAGGGAATGCTTATGAATAAACAGTATTATGCTATGTGGCATTTCTTGTCGTTATCATTTGCTGAGGTTCACCCAGATCCACAGACTGCACTAAGAGATTTCAAAGAAGGGAAGACTGCTGATTGATGTTATAAAGGGTCTGCTACACTTATCTTTTTGGTAAGCGTATCCCCATGTGGGGCCATTTGATGTCACGTGGTGTCATATTGGTGGTATAATTAGAAGATTCTTCCATCCTGGCCATCTACAGAGCACATCCTTTATGTCTATCTTGCATGAACTTTACTCCATATTGTCTCTGGTTTCATCTGTCCTTTTAACTATCATCGTTTTATAAGGACCGCTTTCTCTATCACGAGAATTATAAGCGCTGCTACAATTGATATCTGGACTGCATTCGGGTCTTTCATATTAGTTGTTTTGATATACATACTATTTTTAATTTAAGCGGCTGCTACTTTTTTGTATTTTGTGATACACACGTATTATCACAGAATACAGTGTCTATTGTTCATTATATTTCCACACTTCAACCTAAGCGCTGGGCGGTGCTCAGAAGGAAGGGCCAATTTTTTAGCATCAGTTTTTTTGCATATATATATATTTATTATATATATTTTTTATATACTTTTTTGCATAGTTAGTTCACTTTGTTTGTCTTTTTTATTTTTCACACAGCGCAACTCCAACCTTTATTGCTTTCCATATTGTGTGTGTATAACACTCAGTTGTTGCAGCTTTCTGTTATTATAGGTTTTATAGCGCGGTATTTTTCCCTTTATTCCTGCCTCCACACCAAGGCTAGTGTCATCAGACCAATGCAAGCCATGAACAGTGTTCCTGATAATGACACATCTGTGCAGTGTCATGAGACCAGTGTAAGCCAGCAACAGTGTTCCTGATCACTGTCACAACAGTCTCAGTGTCACCAGACCAGTGCAGCCAACAACAGTGTTTCTGATCACCACCACTCTTGCCCCATTGTCACTAGACCAGAGAAGCCAACAACAGTGTTCCTGATCACCAGCCACACCAGTACCAGTGTCACCAGAGCAGTGTAAGCCAGCAACAGTGTTCAATATCCCTGCCACACCAGTGCCAGTGTTACTAGAGCAGTGCAGACATCACCACCAAACCAGTCTCAGTGTCACCAGAACAGTGTAAACTATCAACAGTGTTCCTGACTGCTGCCACACCAGAGACAATGTCACTAGAGCCAGTGCAGCCATCAACAGAGCCTGACACTTATACTGAGCTTGGCCTGTCTATTGACCACATTTCTGCCTGCTGCCTGGACTAAATGTCTGTCTGTTTACTGACCCCATCTCCCACCATTTTCTTTCTGCATTTTCCAAAAACATGCAGAAAAAATGAAATATTCAAAAAAATCACCATGCCTCTTAGAAAAAGTGTCAGGTCACCTGTGGCCAGATGACAAGTGCACCCCGTTGGAGTCAGAGGTGCACCACAAGGTAGTGAACCCTATAGCAGACTGCTGCTTTAGGGTTCACTACCACAAATTGTCTACGGGCCTTCTCAGTTGGCATTTGAGGCCCGGCAGTCTACTAATCCAATATTTTGGTTACCTTTGGGGTGGTTATGCACGTGGCTGCCGCAGGTGTAGGGCAGGGTTGAATGACCAACCCTTTCAATTGGCACCAATTTCTTTGGTGAGTTTTTATATATACCAATGCTTTACTATGCCAATATACAGTTTGTCGTATGCACTATACCATTATCTAACTCAGGGGTCTCCAAACTTTTCTAAACAAAGGACCAATTTACTGTCCTTCAGACTTTAGGGGGGCCAGACTGTGGCTATTGGAAGTAGAAAAGGTCCCGACGTCAGTGGGAAAAAACATAATGCCCCATTGTTTGTTTCAGTGAGAGTAATGGTGCACCATCTTTGGTGTCATTGGGATAAATCGTGCCCCATCATAGGTGTCATTGGGAGGAATTGTGCCCTATTGTTGGTATTAGTAAATGAAATTGTGCCCCAAGGGCCAGATAAAAACAAGCAAAGGGCCACATCTGGCCCCTGGGCCACAGTTTGGAGACCACTGATCTAACTGATTATTTTTTTTTTTTTAAAACCTAGAGGCTCCCGAGGAAGCTGTTGTGTAGATTGCGAAACATGTAAAGCATTTTTTTTTAATTCTTCTAAGGACCCCGTGGATATATACCCAAGAGACTCTCTCTACTCTCTCTCTCTCTCTATGATGCCTGGGTATCGTTATCGTATACACCCTTGCAGCAAGTTCACTATACAATTTTACAGTAATCCTCTGGGATCAACCGCATGGCGTTTTTTCTATATTCTATTTTTCCATTGTTTTGTGTATTCTATTTATTGGATGCATCTTTTTTTGTACCATATGTTATATTTTGTGAAATATTAAAATGTGTTATTAAATTTTCATGTGCCTAAAAAGTAAATTTTTCGCTATTCCTTTTAAACCTAAATACTATCAGGATTTGGCACTTAGTTAATTAGGGTGTTGATTACCACCCAAGCATTTACGTTATTATGAAGGAAAGAGGGGGGTACTTGTTCTCATTTATAGGTTAAATGTTCTTAACATACTGTATACAGTCCTTGTTATTCCATTTGTAATAATATATATATATATTTTTTAAAGGAAGTTTAGTTTATTTACTGGATAAGCTGTACTTTTATTTCAAGCAAAATACTTTTATATGAATATACACCGAATTCCACATTCACAGTGTAACAAAATGGTGTTCAATTTGTAAAACTATGCCAAACATATATTTTTTTTTATTTTTTTTCCTATGACTTCAAAATGTCCAGAAATTTTACATCTCTAGTTGTGGGTGAATCTTCTGTCCTGGCACTTCAGGGTTTTAATAAGTTTAATAGGTGGTCAGGAAATCAGATCAGGAGCAGCAGAAGGGTGTTTGGCTTTTAATTGTAAGTATGCTCATGCAGTTTGTAAGAAATAACTTAAAATGACAACTTAACGTAATAAAATAAAATTGTATTTAATTTTTTCATTTGCCAAAAAATTGTGACAAAAACAAATATAGTAAAGGGAAAAAAGTATTTGAACCCCTGCTGATTTTGAACATTTGCCCACTGCCAAAAAAAACTGATCAGTCTATAATTTTAATGTTACGTTTATTTTAACAGTGAGAGACAGAATAATAACAACAAAAAATCTAGAAAAACACATTTCTAAAAAGTTATAAATTGATTTGCATTTTAAAAAGTGAAATAAGTATCTGACCCCTTTGCAAAACATGACTTGGTAGCAAAACCCTTGTTGGCAATCACAGAGGTCAGAGGTTTCTTGTAGTTGGCCTACCAAGTTTGTACATATGTCAGGAGGGATTTTGTCCAACTACTCTTTGCAGATCCTTTGCAGATCCTCTCATTCATTAAAGTTTTGAGACTGACGTTTGGTAACTCTGGAGACTGGCTAGGGCACTCTAGGTCCTTAAAGCGGAGCTCCAGCCGCAATTTTTATTTTTTTTTTAAAGTCGGCAGCTACGAACAGTGTATAAGGACACTTACCTTGTCCTACTTGCCCGCACTGATGGGCCCCCCGATGCCGGTCCCACAATCGCTCCGGGTCCCGCGCCGCCATCCACACTATGGGAAACAGGCAGTGAAGCCGTACGGCTTCACTGCCCATTTCCTACTGCGCCTGCGTGAGTCTCACGCTGGCTTGTGAATGGGCGCGCTGCTCTCTGAGAACACACACAGTTCCCAGAAAGCAGCCCGCCCCATTCATTAGGAGAAGGAGAAGAAGAAATCGGACCGCGGTGCAGGTGAGGCAGATTACGGACTTTCGCATAGCAACAGGTATTTCGGGTGAGTATTTTTATTTTTCAGGTTTTTTTTTATTTTTATTTTTTAAAGAAGATGGGCAAAAGTGGTTTTCCTGGGTGGAACTCCGCTTTAATGTGCTTCTTTTTGAGCCACTCCTTTGTTGCCTTGTCTGTGTGTTTTGCGTCATTGTCATGCTGGAATACCCATCCACGACCTATTTTCAATGCCATGGCTGAGGGAAGGAGGTTCTCACCAAAGATTTGACGGTACATGGCCTGTCCATCATCCCTTTGATGCAGTGAAGTTGTCCTATACCCTTAGCAGAAAAATACCCCCAAAGCATAATGTTTCCATCTCCATGTTTTACGATGGGGATGGTGTTCTTGGGGTCATAGGCAACACAACAAATTGAATTGATGCCAAATAGCTTTGGTCTCATCTGACCACAACACTTTTACCCAGTTCTCCTCTGAATCATTCAGATGTTAATTAGCAAACTTTAGATGTGCCTGTACATATGCTTTCTTAAAGGGGAGGTTCCCCTAAAAAGAAACTTTTAACATTGCCTGTCTCTTCTTAACAACATGTAGAATCGGCTGGTAGTTTAAAAAAAAAACATCCGTACATACCATTTTCGGCATGTAGTCTCACCGCCGCTTCCGGGTCTGGCGGCCGGGGATGGGCATGCCTACTTCATTGACAGGCATCCAATTGACGCATACAGCGCGTCACGAGATGCCGAAAGAAGCCGAACGTTGGTGCGCATGCGCCGTATAGAGCCGCACCAACGTTCGGCTTCTTTCGGCATCTCGTGACGCGCTGTATGCGTCGATCGGATGCCTGTCCCCGGCTGCCAGACCCGGAAGCGGCGGTGAGACTACATGCCGAAAATGGTATGTACGGGTGTTTTTTTTTTAAACTACCAGCCGATTCTACATGTTGTTAAGAAGAGACAGGCAATGTTAAAAGTTTCTTTTTAGGGGAACCACCCCTTTAAACACGGTGACCTCGCAGGGTTTCAGTACTTCACGGCATAGTGTGTTACCAATTGTTTTCTTGGTGACTATGGTACCAGCTGCCCTGAGATTGACACAATTCTCCCGTGTCGTTCTAGACTGATTCCTCATCATTTTAATGATCATTAAAACTACATGAGGTGAGATCTTGCATGGAGCACCAGACTGAGGGAGATTATTTTGTGTTTCTTCCATTTGTGAATATTCCCACCAAGCTGCTTGGCAATGGTCTTGTAGCTCATTCCAGCCTTATGTAGGTCCACAATCTTGTTCCTGACATCCTTGGTCAGCTCTTAGGTCTTGGCCATGGTGAAGAGATGGGAATCTGATTGATTGCTTCTGTCAACAGGTGTCTTTTATAAAGGTAACAAGCTGAGATTAGGAGCACTCCCTTGAGTGCTGGCTCTGCAAGATCGCATTTGATATCCGTGCAATGCGATTTCAGCCATACAGATAGTATGGCTGGATTTGCATCGCATTTGGCCCAAACTGTCAGAGGACCCTTTTTTTGGTGCGCACCAGAATTGGATTGCATAGGTGTTCACACCCATGCAATCCGATTCATGTCCGAACTGTCAGTTCGCAGTGCGATATGCAAGCTGAAATTGGGGGATATTGGTGCTCCCAGCAGTTCGCATATGGCCTTGTGAGTCCTGTGCCATGTGGGAACCCACAGTGAATTTGCAGAATTCCCACATTGCACAAGTGTGCACAGGCACCTAAGAGAGTGCTCCTAATCTCAGCTTGTTACCTGTATAGAAGACACATGGGAGCCAGAAATCTTGCTTATTAAAAGGGGATCAAATACTTGTTTCTCTCATTAAAATGCAAATCAATTTATAACTTTTTTTAAATGTGTTTTTCTGGATATTTTTGTTGTTATTCTGCCTCACACTGTTTATATAAACCTAGCATTAAAATGATAGACTGATCATTTCTTTGTCAGTGGGCAAACGTACAAAATCAGCAGGGGATCAAAAACGATTTTTCTCTCACTGTACAACTTCAAAAAACACACTGTGCCTTCTACTAAATACCCTGGTATGTCTACTTTCCAATGATGGGTCATTTTGGGTGTGTTTTCACTGTCCTGGCATTTTAGGTCTCAAGAAATGAGCTAGGCAGTCAGTACATCAGGGTTGATAAATTTTAAATATACTGTAGCGCTACCCCCGCACAAGCTTCTAGCAGTGTTGGGTCCTATGCTCTTTCCCTTGGCCCTAGGTAAAACTTGCTGATACCAGAAGAATACTCTTGCCATGGGCCTCCCGACAGTTGCACAAGTAGGGCACACAACTGATTGTGGTAAAGTAAACAGGCTATATTGTCAAAACTAGAATGGTAGGTCAATTCAGCAGTTTTAAGATTCAAGGCTAACACATAAGGAGTCAAGGCAATAACAATACAGGCATACCCCACTTTTAAGAACACAATGGGACCAGAGCATGTATGTAAAACGAAAATGTATTTAAAGTAAAACAAAACAATACATTTTTTCAATTCTAAGGTGGAGTGGGGGGTCAGGGGCTGTAGTGGGGGTGTCAGGAGCTGTTGTTAAGGACTCAGGGGCTGTAGTTGAGGTGTCAAGGGCAGACTAGAACAGGGCAGGCTATGCTCTCGGAGCTTCAGCTCCTTTTACAGTACTTGTAAGGCACTTTACATACACTCGTGGGTATGTCCTTACTCGCGAGTGTATGTAAAGTGAGTGTACTTAAAGCGGGGTATGCCTGTACATTGCAATTAATATTATTAACGCCAGTACCAGTAAAATGAGACTAAATATGTAGTGCAGCACCAAGAGCATAAACAATAGCTCTCTGACTGAGAGATACGGCTCCAAGTGACTTCAGATGGCTTTTAATTAGACAACAGGCTAGTTCATTTAGGAGCTCTCAGTTGGTAGAGTCTAAGCTAATTATTTGCAAATCTCCTGCACACAAGTGCTGCTACCAGATAGACCCATGGAGCTGACTAGCTCATGGATTTAGCTTTTGACAGCTAAGCTGACTCCCTTTACATTGGTGTGCAAAACATGATGATGTTCCTTTAAGATATGGGGTCAAAGGGGAAGTTACATTTAAGATAGGAGGTCAATGGGGAAGTTCCATGAAGAAGGGTTTAACTTAGTCACTATACGTGCCCCTTTAAGTTGGCTAAGCAAAGGTAAACGCTGTTGAAGCAAAGGGTCGGTTAAGCAGAAGATAAAGTGTTAATCCAGTTCAGCAATCTGGGTTCAATGGCAGCTTTAGTGTAGAAAATAGGCGCCAGCTCACAGCAGTAGATGGCAGCAATGTATTTAACTAAGTTCAAAGACAGTGTTCGGATGTGACTATTTCCCAAGTAGGCCTGTGGGGCAGCAATAACTAATTGTAATGAGTCGCAAAACTGGAATGGTAATACAGCAGTTCTAAGATTCAAGGTTAACACACAAGGAGTCAAGGCAACAACAATACAGTACAATTAATACCAGTACCATGTGGCTAGGAGTCAATAGGGAAGTTCCATCAAGAAGGGTTGAACTTAGTAGAAGTGCCCCTTAAAGTTGGCTAAGCAAAGGTAAATGCTGTTGAAGCAAAGGGTCAGTTAAACAGAAGGTAAAGTGTTAATCCAGTTCAGCAATCTGGGTTCAATGGCAGGTTTAGTAAAGAAAAGAGGAATCAGCTCACAGCAGTAGATGACAGCAATGTGGTGACTCAAATTCATGTGTTTCCATGGTGCAAGTGGGCTAACCCATCCATACCATGGATATACACAATGCTGATGCAGGGTGGGCAGCATCCAGAACACTGCCCAGAGTTCAGAAGAGGGCAGAATTCGTATTTTTTCAAATGTATTTGTAAAACAGATCACATCCTAGTGATCTCCATCGACGTCTAAAAGCATTGCTGGTATGATTAGAGAGAGACCCTGGGCCGAGTAGCTGATGCGATTCTTTTATGTTGCCGAAATTTGGCATTGCGAATTTTCGGCAACATAAAAGAATCGCATCAGCTACTCGGCCCTTCTTTTGCATCAGAGCCAATCAGAATAACTCGAATATTCGGCAAAAGGAAAATTGCGCGATATTCCTTTTGCCGAATATTCAAGTTATTCTGATTGGCTCTGATGCAAAAGAAGGGCGGAGAAGATAATCGCGCAATATTCCTTTTGCCGAATATTCGAGTTATTCTGATTGGCTCTGATGCGCCCTTCTTTTGCATCAGAGCCAATCAGAATTACTTGAATATTCGGCAAACGGAATATTGCACGATTATCTTCTCCGCCCTTCTTTTGCATCAGAGCCAATCAGAATAACTCGAATATTCGGCAAAAGGAATATTGCGCGATATTCCTTTTGCCGAATATTCGAGTTATTCTGATTGGCTCTGATGCAAAAGAAGGGCGGAGAAGATAATCGCGCAATAGGATTTTTTTTTGGATAAAATATCATGAATATTCGATATTAGCGAATCATCGCGAATATTCTTCTATATATTTGTGCAATATCGCGAAATCGAATATGGCGTATTCTGCTCAACACTAGTGAGGAGAGCTCCAAAGATGGTGATGTGAGGGGGCTCTAAGAACACTGATGTGAGGGGGCTCTGTTGACTCTGGTATGGTGTGCTCTGAGGACTCTGAAGTGAGGAGACAGTGAGGACACTGCTGTAAGGGGGCTCTGAGAACCCTGATGTAAGAGGACACTGATGTAAGGAAGCTCTGATGACCCTGCTGTGAATGGGTATCTGTAGACCCTAATGTGAGGGGCCTCGGAGGACAGAGGACTTTGATGCAGGGGGACTTTGAAAATCTTTGATGTAAAGGGGAACTCCTGATGTAAAGGTGGGGCTTTTATGTTAAGGGACTTCTGACATGAAAGGGGATACTCTGATGAGAAGGACATTACTAATGTGAAGGACCCAGGGGGGGCCCTGATGTGAAAATTTGCTAATGTATGAAAGTTGGACAGGGAGAGTGATGCTGTGACACTCAATTAGAAAATTAACAGGTTTGACTTCAATAATACCCTAGCCTTGTGACTTGTAGTGATTCACATACCAGAACGGCGTGCTGCCTACTGATCTGACCAAGAGACTAAACATCTGAAAGTCACGCTAGTTAAGTTGACTGATACCGACTTGAGGATCGGTCCACAGCGCTTTTATTGATCATACTCCTAGACTGAGCCTAAATAACCCTTTGGATTACAAATACATTAAAGTGCACCAACAAACTTATAATAGACTTCATTACTCTTCAACATTCTGAAGTTATCCAGGATAGGCCTGATTGAGAGTGCGAGTAATTGCATTTAAATGGACTGCCCACTAGGGGAGCTCGCGAGCATAGATTCATTATAGTCACTTGTAGATTTCATAACTTTAACATTTCAGTTTGTTTTTATTGACTGTTGCAAAGGGCCCTTGTAGAGTCAGCTGTATCTGTATATGTATTTTGTAATCTATTGTTGATCTGTTATTCCCTTTTATTATATGCCAAGTAAACTTACTCTTGGTTTACTATATCGCTTGTGTGAGGTGTGTTTGCTCCTGAGGACTGCAGTCAAAGAAAGGTAAAAACAATATTGCATGTCACTATATAAATAAATATATATTCATGTGTGTGTTATTGTGGTCCTAGTTAACGTGGGACTCACAATATATTTGCAATTGCTTGGTGTGCCAAGGGAGGGTTTGAGCTACTTAAAGGGGTTAATAGATTAGAGAGTAGACCCAAAACTAATCAGCTGCTCCTGCGGGGGTAGCGCTTCACACACACACACATATATATATATAAATATATATATATATATATATAGTGCCTTGCAAAAATATTCCCCCTGGGCTTTTTACAAATTTTGCTACATTATAGCCTTTAGTTCAATGTTTTTAATCTGAATTATATTTGATGGATCAGAACAAAACAGTCTAAGTTGGGGAAGTAAAATTAGAAAAATATATACATAAAACAATTTTTCAGAAATAAAAACCATCTAACTTGAAGGAGCTGGAGCAGTTTTGCAAGGAGGAATTGGATAAAATTCACAGAGACTTGTCCAAAGCAACTTGGAGCTGTGATAGCCACAAAAGATGACTCTAAAAAGTATTGACTTTAGGGGGGTTAATAGTTATGCAAATTTACTTTTTATGATAGTTTGTCCTATTTGTTGTTTGCTTCACAATAAAAATTCTGTTCTGTAAATTAAATTATGCAAATCCTCAAACAATCAATGTTAATTCCAGGTTGTGAGGCAACAAAACATGAAAAATGTGAAGGGGTTGAATACTGTTGCAAGGCACTGTATGTATATATTGCTGCATATTAACCACTTTACCTCCGGGAGACATTATTTTAACTGACAATTGCGCGGTCATGTAATGTTGTATCCAAAAACATGTCACCTTTTATCAAGAAACAGATCTTTTTTTTGGTGGTATTTGATCACCACTGGGTGTTTTTTTTTTTTTTGCGCGCTATAAAAAAAAAAGAAGACCAACAATTTTGAAAAAAAAAATCTTTCTGCTATAAAACATATCCAATAAAAAAATGAAAATATCTAGTTTCTTCACAAATCTAGGCCAATATGTTTGCTGCTACATGTTTTTAGTAAAAAAAAAAAAAAAAAAATCCCAATAAGTGTATATTGATTCGTTTAAGCAAACGTTATAGCATCTACAAACTTTGGGGTATATATATATACTGTAATTTATATATATATATTCTTTATATTAGTAATGAAGGAGATTAGCGACTTAGAGCAGGGCTGTGATAATTAGACACTAACTGCCACTTTTGACTCTTTTTTGTCTAAAAAATATGCACGGTCACTGTACTGGGCTGCGGTTAAACATCTAGGGTGATCAAAGGGTTAACTGTGGGCCTAGCCAGTGTTTGTGTTTACTATGTGTGCTGTTTTTACTAGGGGAAGAGATGGATTTGAGTCCCTGCTTTTCGGGAACACAAAATCCATCCCTCTTCCTGTCAGAATGTAACTCTGCCTTGTTTACATAGACAGGGCTCTATTCTGAGTCTTTGCCCAAAGATCGGTGCGTGCCGGTTGACATCAAGTGCGCCAACGCCCCGTGCGCACCCCCTGCAGGTGGAAGTGTGGGATCACGTATAAGTAGGTAATACAGAGCACAGCTGCCACCCAGTAGCAGTAAGGCCGCGTACACACGATCGAACATGTCCGCTGAAACTGGTCCGCAGACCAGTTTCAGCGGACATGTTCGATCGTGTGTACGGCCTAGCGGACAGTTTTCCAGACAAAAGTTTCTAACATGCTTAGAAACTTGTCCGCTGGAAACCTGTCCGTCAGACTGTCCGTCGGACAACCATCGGACCGAAATCCCGCACATGCTTTGAATTGATCGACGCATGCGTGAAAGCATTGAACTTCCTTTTTCCAGCACGTCGTTGTCTTCTACTTCACCGCGTTCTGGTCTGAGGGGATTTTGGTCCGATGGTGTGTACACACATCAGACCAAAAGATCCCTTCAGACATGTCCGATGAAAACGGTCCGTCGGACCTGTTTCATCGGACATGTCTAAAAGGTGTACGTGGCCTTAGAGTGCGATAGGGTGATCAGCAAGTGGTTCAAATAGAAAGCAAACAGGTATTTGTGCATTATAAGGTTAAGGTTGCATACTCTTGGTATTTTTTTAAGTTAAACTTGCAGAAAAAGTAAAATATCAACATTAAATCCACGTATGTATCCATTACAAAACCATGAGATATATATTGTATCTTTTCAAGGCACTGTAAATACTGTATTTATTGGTGTATAACACTCACTTTTTTACCCTGAATATAGAGGGTAAACTGTGCCTATGTGTTTCCACAGGGGGCTGTGGAAAGTTTTTTTTTCTGAAACTCCCCTCTTAAAGTTAGGGTTGTGTGTTATATGCTTGTGCGTGTTATACGCCGATAGATACAGTAATTGAAAATGCTAATTTTATTCAAATATATTCTCTTTACCTCTAGACACCGTTTAAATCAATATCAAATGTTTGCCTGTCCAAATATGTTGAAAAAGTCAACCATTTCCAGGTGGTATGTTTGCTTTTTCACATGACTGTATGTCTGTCATAAATCCATGTTGGCTATCTTATTCTCACACCTTAATCACTTCAGACCCGCGCTCAGGTCAACAGCGCGGACCTGAGGCGCCAACTAGACGTCTTTGGACGTGATTTTTGTGCATTACCCGCGCGCCACTGGGTGGCGCGCGGTGGGTAAACACTGTCCCGCCGCATCGCTGGGGATCCGATGCATGTACCTGGCGGCCGCGATGTCCGTCGGGTACATGCGATCGGTGGGAAAATGAACAGATGACAGCAAGGACGTGGAGCTCTGTGTGTAAACACAGAGGTCCACGTGCTGTCAGCGGAGAGGAGACCGATCTGTGTCCCTTGTACATAGGGACACAGCATCGGTCACCTCCCCCAGCCACCCCCCTCCCCCCACACAGTTAGAACACACACAGGCAATACATTTAACCCCTTCCTCACCCCCTAGTGTTAACCCCTTCCCTGCCAGTCACATTTATACAGTAATTAGTGCATTTTTATATCACTGATCGCTGTATAAATGTGAATGGTCCCAAATTTGTGTCAAAAGTGTCCGATATGTCCGCCGCAATATCGCAGTCGCAATAAAAATCGCAGATCGCCGCCATTACTAGTAAAAAAATAATAATAAAAAAAATCATAATTCTGTTCCCCATTTGGTAGGCGCTATAACTTTTGCGCAAACCAGTCGCTTATTGCGATTTTTTTCCCAAAAATACGTCTAAAAATACGTATCGGCCTTAACTGTGGAAAAAAAAATGTTTTTTTAAAAAAAATTGGATATTTATTATAGCAACAAGTAAAAAATATATATATTTTTTAAATTGTCGCTCTTTTTTTGTTTATAGCGCAAAAAATAAAAACCGCAGAGGTGATCAAATACCACCAAAATAAAGCTCTATTTGTGGGGAAAAAAGGACGTCAATTTTGTTTGGGAGCCACGTCGCACAACCGCGCAAATGTCAGTTAAAGCGACGCAGTGCCGGAAGCTGAAATTTCGCCTGGGAACGAAGGGGGTTTATGTGCCCAGTAACCAAGTGGTTAAAGGGGAGTTCCACCCACAATTTCACTTTTTAAATATAAATACCCCTGTAATACACAAGCTTAATGTATTCTAGTAAAGTTGGTCTGTAAACTAAGGTCCGTTTTGTTAGGTTGTTACAGCATTTATAAGCGTTTATAATCTAGAAATAGACCGTGGCCATCTTAAGTGTGGGCATCATGAAGCCAGACTGTATGACTTCCTGGTTTTCAGCTTTGTATATCTCGCACATGCTCAGTGCTGCACAAGCAATGTAATAGGTTTCAGTCAGGTTTCATTTAGGTTTGCAAGGACTACTGGGAAACATGATGCCTATCCCAGAAACCCTTGCAAATAGCCTTGTGACTTAATAGCCTAGGCTAATAAGGAGGAGGAAGTAATGAAGGACTACAAAATAAAGGTATTTAAAAGCAACAAAATAAATAAAAAATGTTCATTCTGAACACTATGAGATTAGGGGATGCAGCACAGACAAACATAAAAATGGGTGGAACTCCACTTTAAAGACCTATGACTGAGCCATATTACTGATGTTATAGCTAGGTTAAGTTCTTTGAAGACAATAATTCAAAACAGAAATTCACCACTTTGACTTGGTAAACACAAACTTTCTCAAACATTGCTCAGACCATTAGCTCTGTTAAGGTCTTTGCATATTCCAAAAATGGAATATTGATGTTTACAAAGAAAGCCGCCTGTTTCACACAGCACAGCATGTTTTTTTTTTTAAGCCTTTCCAGAAATTTTTCACTTACGATATATATTTATATGACAAAATCTTCTGTGATGCATAAATTATCTTTTTTTTTGTGACCTAGTAAATATGCTCACATACTGTGCATCGACTGTACAATTTCTCTGCCTTATTTCTGTGAATAATACACTCTAATTTTGATTTCTTTGTTATATGATTTGATATATAATTTCTAGATTAAAACCTGATTGGTCTATCTCTTTTTCTCTCAGAAATTGCAATTTGCAACCCAGTAACTTGCTTACATACTGTGCATCAAATCTATACAATATTTCTAGATTTTTGTATGTGAAATAAAACACTCTGGGCCAGATTCAGGTACATCTGCGCATTATTGGACCGGCGTAGCGCACCGCCTTTACGTTAGACTTGCGCAATGTAGCCGCGTAATCACCCTATTCTCGTAGCTTTTGCGCAGAAAATTGCGCATGCGTAACGTTATTTCAGAGGCGTAAGGCGGAGTAATACAAATTGGGAAGGACGTGGGCGTGTTACATTGAAATGAGCCGTGACCCCATGCAAATAAAGGGCCGGCCGGCTCGCGCATGCGCGCTTGAAGGAGACCATGGTCAGCTCCGCTGTGCGCATGCTCACAACTCGGGAACGGCGCAATCAGTGAAATTGGAAATGGACTAAGGACTACGCAGACAGCATAAATAGACAGACACAAACGCACTTCCATTGCAAAAGTACATCCCTTTGTCCCTTCCCATTTAACCAAGTGCTTTTGTCCCGTTGTTCGTTGCGTTGTGTTTTGTATTTGTCAGATTAGTGTACTGTGTGATCAAGTGTTTGTTAGTAGATCTTTGAAAGTCGACAAAATGTAAGTATATGAAGTAATCGATTCAATCGGTGAGCTTTTTTATCAATGTTTTTTACCATTTGTATATTGTATCGCTGGTATTTATTACATATTCTTATTGCATTATTCTGTAGATTGGCTGTCCTGACGAAGCGGCAAGCCCGCAAAACTAGTCGACGTTGACCAATCATTGAATTGTACAATTAATTGTTTTTGCAATTTTTATATATCAATAAATTCTTTTTATACCATTTATGTTTCTATGAATTCTCACCAGTACCGAGATAGTCCCTCCCAAACCATTGAATGGGCAGCCCTAGGTCTAACTTCAGCCACTAGTCCTTCGCCCCCATTCGCCCCCTTTTCTAGATCTTTGAAAGTGTTTTTTAATAAGTGTTTGAGAGACTGTTTGTTTGATAGATTTCTGTTCGTTTGTTTTCTTGCTTAATTTTTGCTGTTTGTTTTTGTGACTGTTTTTTGCTGAGTGCTTGTGTGATTTTTTGGGTGTTAGTTTTCTCTTTGTGTGCGTTCTTGCTTGATTGGTTGTGCTTGTTTTTGTGACTGATTTTTGATGACTGGGAGTGTTTTTTTTTTCAGTATGACAGAGAGAAAGCGAAAACTAAATTTTACTTTGGGGGAAAAAATAATTCTTGCCCGGGCCATTAGCGATTATGGGCGTTTCCTCCACGGCCCGGACAGTGCCAACACCACCCCGGCCAGGAGGAGGGAGATTTTGGACCTCATCACTGAGCAGGTCAATTCAGCGGGGGAGGGGGAGACACGGACCCGGTCTGGCATTGATAAAAAGATTAATGACCTCCGGCGTCTGGTCAAACAGAAGATGGCCAAAATGCTTGCCCATGCCAGGGGCACAGGAGGGGGCCCACCATGCCGTGTTAGGCTGACAGCGGAGGAGCGTGCGGTGGCCCTGACCTTTCATCGGCATGAAGTGGAGGGCCTGCCCGGCTTTGACTCAAGTCCGGAGCCCGTGGTGCCAGGTAAGTTTTTTTTTTTAATATCAGGTGTGTAGCATGTGTGGGGGAGGGGGTGAAAGGGAATATGTGGCAAGTGTGTGGATCCTCCAACCTGTGAATGTTTTGTGTCATCCACAGATGTGCAGGAGGGTGCAGGGCCATCTGGCCTGACCGCACCATCCCCAGGACAGCAGCCTAATGAGGCCCCCCCGACAAGGCCGGAGTCCGCGGAGGAGGTTGAAGAGGAGGAGGAGGAGGTTGAGGAGGAGGAGTTTCATGAGGAGGAGGAGTCCATGTCAGGCACTGGACTTGTGGTTTTTGAGGACTCTTCCCCTCTGGCTGGCAGCAGGCAGCCCTCCCTAAGGGGGAGCTCCTCCCCCAACATGGCTCCCCTCCCAAGGGCCTCCCCTTCTCCCCGGCCACAAGCATCAGCTGGAGGCAGGAAGTCATCCCAGAAGACCAGGGGGGTGGCTGATCTCCTGCCCGCCACTCTGAGAAGGGACCAGTTCCTCCAGACCCGCCATCTGGGACAGGTCAGCCAGACATTGGTGCGGATGGAGGAGAGCCTGTCCTCCATCAAGGATACGCTGGGGAACCTGGACTGCCACTCCCGGGCTTTCACAAACTGCCTTAACGACCTGCAGACTACATCAGCAGGCGTTGGGCAGGATGTGAGGGCCCTTACCCAGGCTATCCAGGCCAACACGGCAACACTAGGTGGTGCCCTGGACAGAATAGCCGTGGCCTTGGAGGGCAGGCCGCCAGGTGGGCAGAGATCAGGGGCTGCTCCTCCTTCCCCGGTTTTCCCCCTCCCCCATGAGTCTCCCCTGAGGAGCCGGGGGCCGTGGCCGGGGCGCCCCAGGCGTGGCTCACGTCAAGGGCACTCCATTTTTTTTTCCCCTTTTTTTTTGCTGGAATTTTTTTGATTTTGCTGGTCATTTTTTTTTGGGTTGTAAATGCTGTTTGAATGTGGGGGTGACATTCCTGTCGGAAAAGGGGTGTCACCCTCAATTTTGGTGGAGTAGAGTTCCCCAGGACCAGGGAGAAGTGATCCCCAGGTCCGTGTGAATGGTGTATGAATGTACAGTGACATAATTGGAGCCTTGGCGTAGCGTTGCTGCTCACAAGTCCTGCATGGTGGACTGGTGCCAATCCAATTTGATGAGGATGTGGGGTGTGTGTGCTAGGGACCACAGTGGTGTGCATGCATGCATTCTCATTGTGCCATGATTAATGTGTGTGTTTAACGTGCAAAGATGCCCAATGTGAGCTGTCTCCTGGCTGCTCTTCCCTCAGAAGACAGGGGACCCTCGGTTAGGGGGGGATTGTCTGGTTCAGGGGTCAGGTCATCACGTAGGTCAATCTGCAGGCCCTTTATCACTGCGAAGTTGTGCAGCATGCAAAATGCACCGATGATCTGGCACACAAAGTTTGGGGAATACAAGAGGGTACCCCCAGACTTATCCAGGCATCAGAAACGTGACTTCAGGAGGCCAAAGGTGTGCTCCACCACTGCTCGCGTTTTTAGGCATGTGCTTGATTGTATCTTTCCTCTCCTGGGGTTTGGGGGTTCCGGGTAGGAGTCATGAGATGGGGTCCCAGTGGATATGCAGAGTCACCTGTAAGGGAAAAGACAGGAGGATGTTAGTCATGCATGTGCCCCTTGTGATGTGTGCATCATGGGGGGGTACAGTCATGCCTGCCACCCATGTCACTCACCAACCAGCCAGGTGGCCCCATACACGTTCTGATCGAATTCCATTCGGATGTGGCTTTGATTGTATATGTAGCTGTCATGGCTGGACCCTGGGTGTTTGGCACGGACGTGCCATATGAGGCCTTGGGCATCGACTATCACCTGTACGTTGATGGAATGCCAATGCTTCCGATTGCGGTACATGTGCTCTGTCTCATGGGGGGGCTGGAGTGCCACATGTGTGCAATCAATGGCCCCCACGATGTGTGGGAATCTGGCAATTCTGTAGAAATCTGTCATTGCCTTCAGCCGCAGGTCCTCAGTGGTGGGTTTGATGATTTGGTTGGCCATGCGTCTGAGGATTGCTGGGACAACCTGGTGCACACATCTGCTCATGGAGGATTGTAACATCCCAGCCACCACTCCACTTGTACGCTGAAAAGAGCCACTGGCAAGGACATGGAGTGTTGCCATGACCTTGACCAGTGGCTGCACTGCATGTGAGCGTTGTGTTGGGCTGGTGATGTCCTCCTGCAGGGTTGTGGTTAATTCCAGGATGGTATGAGGGGGGAATCTGAAGATGCGATACACCTCAGAATCACTCATGCCAAACAGGTCTATGCGGGTGCGGTATATCCTCTCCTGTGCCATCCTCCGTGCCCTCCTCCTTCTTTGCTCATCTAAAGTCAGTAGTATAGCTATGCGCGACGATGCCCCTGGCATGTTGGCATACAGATTGTTGTGCAACACGTGTGACTGCTGAGCTCCTCACTAACAGTGTTGCTTTATCTAACATGTAGACTTTTTTTCTCTTTTTAGACCAGCTTTTATATGGTCTAATTTTAGACAGGACATTTTGCTGTTGCGCACACTGCGTAGCCTGCGCTGCCCCAACGTCCTTTTGTGGATCCCCGTAAGTCCCTCATTAGCATATTTGACTAGCAAATCAATGGTCTGTCTCGCGCAGTTTTGCGCGGACGGATGCGCCTGTCTAACGAAATTACGCTGGACAAAAAAAAGTAGATTTTTTGCGTATCTCGTTTTGGGGATGCCGTGCATCGAAACGCACGCGCACATTTAGACTTACGCACGCGCATCTCCTGTTGCGCAGGCGTAATCGCTCTGTGAATCTGGGCCTCTATTTTTGAATTCCTAATTAAAGAAGCTGCCTGGTCTCTTCCACTTAAACTGCAATCTACTAAAGTTGCTTATGCACGCATTGAGTATACAATGTTTCTAGATTTTTTGGTGAAATAATACATTAATTTTGGGTAATTTTGATTAAACTCTGCCTAGTCTTTATATTTTAAACTGTGTCCTACTAAATCATAAACATAGTGGGCCAGATTCAGATACCTCTGCCTATCTATAGGCAGGCGTAGCGTATCTCAGATACACTACTCCGCCGTAACTATCAGTGGCAGGTTCCTTATTCAGAAACTACTTACGCCGTAAGTTACGTCGGCGTAGTGTAACTGTGGCGGCGCAAGGCCGCGCAATTCAAATGTGGAAGATGGGGGCATGATTCATGTAAATGAATTATGACCCCACGCTAGTGACGTTTTTCTGAACGGCGCATGCGCCGTCCGTGGACGTAACCCAGTGTGCATGCACGAAATCACGTCACTAGTTGTCAATGTAAACGACGTGAACGTAACTTACGTCGAGCCTCATTCCCAAACGATTTTCGCAAACGACATAACCAACGTACAATTCGACGCTGTCCCGACGTCCATACTTAACATTGGCTGCTCCTGCTATAGCAGGGGTAACCTTACGCCGGAATAACGCTACATACCAAAGACCCCAAGGCATCCTGTAGATACAAAATGAGATCATCTGCATACAATGATATTACATCAGTTCTATCACCCAATAAAATACCTTTCACGAAAGAAAATTACCAGAACCTCAAAGACAAGGGCCCAGATTCAGAGAGAAGTAGATTATCGTAGAGTATCAGAAATACACTACGCCGCCGTTTTTTACCTGGCTCTACGTGGAATCCAGGTAGATTTTGTCCAGTAAACGACGGCGGCGTAGTGTATTTCTCCCGTCGCAATCCATCTGCGCGAGTAGGGGGCGTGAAGCATTTAAAATAGGCGCGTTCCCGCGACGATCGAACTGCGCATGCTCCGTTCGCAAATTTCCCGCCGTGCATTGCGCGAAATCACGTTGTCACATCGTAGTAGCGTCGTTTACGTACATTCCTATTCCCGAACGAGTTACGTTAAAAAAAAATATATATTTTCAAATCGACGCGGGAACGACAGCCATACTTTACATGGGTTACGCACTGTTAGACCAGCAAAAAGCTCCTCTAACATTACGTAGCCAAAAAATGACGTAGGCGATTGCGAGGGACACTCGTACCTTCGTGGATCGCCGTAAAAACTCATTTGCATATCCCGACGCATGAAAACGACGCAAACTCCTCCCAGCGGCCGCAAAAATATCGCAGTGTAGATCCGAAGGCTTACGAAGACGTAAGCCTCTCGGATCGAAGCCCGAAGCCGCCGTATGATGGTTTGAGGATTCAAACTAGTGATACGGCGCGCAAAATTTGAAATTACTCCTGTCTAACACCTGTTAGACAGGCGTAATTGCTCTGTGAATCTGGGCCAAGGTCTCTATAGTCACTGCAAAAATGCTTGCAAAACCATTGCGCAAATACCGTGTGACATAAAAAATAGTTTGAGGGTTATAAGTAATTTTCTAGCAAAAAATACTGATTTAAACTTGTAAACAAAAAGTGCCAGAAAAAGCCTGGTCTTAAGGGTCTGGTTTAGTTTAAAATAATCTCTTATTTACAAGCAGAAGAAAGCTAGTTAGGAAATGTCATTTACCGGATGTCAATTTAAATGGTGTTTTTTCTCTTTGTAAATGTCATTTTGCTTCTGTGCATTAAACAGGTACGCCATTTCACACGTAGTTTTAAGGGATCCCGTAGGCATGTTTTTTTTTAAAGATATTGTGCATTTTTAAAGCTTCACGTCAATCATTTTTAAAAGCTCTGCTTTCTGCTGTCCAGTATTTAATTTTTTATTTTTTTTTGCATTGGTATGTGTCTCTCTGGGCAAAGCCCAGCTCTCCCTGTTCTCTTTGTTTGACAATCCCCTGCCTATTAGCCTTAATAATTTAGAAAATTTAACATCATAATTTGGCTCCCATTGACTTTAGTGGAGTTTGCATTAATGTTCACAATTCCAGAACTTTCAGATCACTTTGGCAAACACAAACCAAGGGGTATTCAGAACATCCCTTTGCATTGATAGTAAAATATTTCTGGCATGTTTCTGTGAAATAATACTCTCTAATCCTTTTTTTTTTTAATCTGCCTGGTATCTACCTCTGAAGTAATGGTCTAGTTCTAGTAAAACAAATTACTTAAAGGGGTTGTAAAGGTAATTGTTCCCCCCTAAATAGCTTCCTTTACCTTAGTGCAGCCCTCCTTCACTTACCTCATCCTTCCATTTTGCTTTTAAATGTCCTTATTTCTTCTGAGGAATCCTCACTTTCTGTTCTTCTATCTGTAACTTCACACAGTATTGCAAAGCTTTCTCCCTGGTGTGGAGTGTCGTGCTCGCCCCCTCCCTTGATTTGCTTCTTTGAATTGAGCAACAAGTATTCACTATGACCAGCGAGTAGTCACTGTTATGTCACATAATTTACAGAGCCTGCCTTCTGAACTACAGAGGCGATTTCAGGAGACAGAGGCAGTATAACAATCAATGCTTATAGGCAGCAAGGTACCATGGGATATGTAGTCTTTATAAATTGTACAGGTCGCCGTGGCTGCGTCCTGGAAGGACGTTATTTTTCCCTTCTATTTGGGCTATGGTCCTTTTAAGAGGACAAAAAGGGTTAATGCACCTGTCCAGGAAATGGTTTAAGTCAGGACAGGAAGTTGCAGGTGAGAGAAAAAAGGAGTGTAGCAGAGTTTATGCATGGCAATGCTAGGCAGGTGAATGCTGCAAAAGCTATGAGAAGCTGGGAAGAGCATTAAAAGGACTTGGCTGTGTCCTGCCTGAAAGCCTGCAACTGGGGAACTTTACCTGCAAGGACTGTGAATTGCAATAGCAGTGCTGAGCCCTAAGAGTCGGTGAGACTGATTATTTGTTTTGCTTTTGCTGCTGTGAAGCCATTTGTGTTCAATAAACCTCAGTTTTGATTTAAAAACCTGTGTCCTGCGATCAAGCTGATCCCCCAAACGTTACACTGGTGGAGAATGTGGGCAGGACATAATAACAGGCATAAGAAGAAAACATTTTTGGACTTTATATTGAACTGACATTTAAAGAGACAGTGCATTGGATTTATGTCCTGGGTTAAAGCTGCACAAACATTGAAAGCCGAAGCTATGGAGGAGCTAATTAAACAGCTGACCCTGGCTAACATACAAGCGCAGACCCGCCATGAGGAGGCGCTGACGCTGCAGAAAGAAAATACCCGCCTGTTGGTGGCTCAGTTGGTAGCCCAGCAAGCAACCCAGCAAGAGGTTATGCAAACTCAGGTGACTGCTTTAAAGGAAGCAGTGCAGCAGCTGTCGAAGGTTCAGGGACAAGCGGCTGTTGCCCCTGGCAACCAGGTGACTGTAAGGGGAAGCCATTTTCTGCAGAAATTGTCCCCAAGCGATGATGTAGAAGCATTTATTGCTACCTTTGATAGGACGGCAGAGAAAGAAGGGTGGCTTCAGGACCAGTGGGCTGGCCTCATTGCTCCTTTTCTCACCGGAGATCCTCAAAAAGCCTACTTTGACCTGCCACCGGATGATGCTAAAGATTATCAAAAGCTGAAAGCAGAAATTCTGGCTCGTCTGGGGGTGACTATGGCTGTTCGGGCCCAACGAGTACACCAATGGAAATATCGTCCAGATCGGCCACCCCGGTCTCAAATGCACGACCTGGTGCAACTAGTGAAAAAATGGCTGCAGCCTGAGGTGTTGTCTGGCCCCCAAATCGTGGAGCGGGTCGTGCTGGACCGATACCTGAGGTCCCTGCCAGATGACCTTCAATGGTGGGTCAGCCATGGAGACCCCAAAACCGCAAACCTCCTTGTTGAGATGGTGGAACGATTTACAGTGGTGGAGGACCTGCTCGGACCTACCAAGCGCATAGGGCCCAGTTTGCCACGGCCTGTTCGACCAACTGCTGCCCTTCGAAAGGATGTTCCAAGGGGCCTGGGAACAAACACCCCGGAAGGCCAAGAGTCACTCCCGGTAGCGTTCTGTTCCTGTTCGGAGAGGAGTGGATGTACAATGTTGGCGATGTCATTCCTGGGGTCATACCTGGGCACACTGCCCACTGCAAGAGGAGCCCATGGAATGCGGGGTTCTTCGGAGGGGGTCTTTCTGTGCCCATAAAGTATGCACCACGCATCTCGACATGGATGAGGATAAGTTTGAGTATGAAGTCCAAGTGAACCACCTCCCTGCCTGGGCTTTGTTGTACTCTGGTACACAGACCTACTAAAACCCTCAGGGGGAGGAGCCTTCCCCACTTCAGGTAATGCTGGGGGAAGAGGATGAGGAAGTAGCCTCTACCCCTGCCCTGCCAGATTTGGATGTTCCCCAGGGGGCATTTGGTACTGCTCAGATACAGGACCCCACTTTGGCCCGTGCACGGGAACAAGTTGTAGTAGTAAATGGGGTTCCCCAAGAGCCAGGTGTGAATGAAAGGTGGCCACACTTTGCAATATATAATCAATTGCTGTAACGGGTTACCAAAGAGAGAGAAAACGTGGTAGAACAATTGTTGGTACCCCAACAATATAGATGAAAGGTTCTGGAACTGGCCCATGATGATGTGTTAGGGGGACACCTGGGAGTTGAGAAGACAGAGGCACGAATCACCGACTGGTTTTACTGGCCAGGTCTGAAAGCAGAGGTAAAGAGATACTGTACCTCTTGTCCGACCTGTCAGTTGACCGCTCCGGTTACTCACTTTCGGAGCCCTTTGGTCCCTCTGCCCATAATTGAGGTCTCATTCGAGAGGATAGCCATGGATATAGTGGGTCCCTTGGTAAAGTCAGCTCGAGGTCACTCCTACATATTGGTGATTCTTGACTATGCCACCCGATATCCTGAGGCGCTACCCCTGCGGAATACCTCCTCAAAGGCCATTGCTCGAGAATTATTCCAGTTGTTTACACGGACGGGTTTCCCCAAGGAAATACTCACAGACCAGGGTACCCTGTTTATGTTGAGGGTTATGGCCGATGTGTGTAAGCTGTTCCGCATTAAACAGCTGCGCACATCGGTCTACCATCCCCAAACGGACGGGTTGGTGGAACGCTTTAATAAAACCCTTAAGTCTATGCTCAAGAAAGTGGTGCAAAGGTATGGGAAAGATTGGGACTGCCTGTTACCAGCTCTCCTATTTGCTATCCCCAGGCCTCCGCGGGGTTTTTCGCCTTTTGAGTTGGTATATGGGCGGAGACCTCGCGGAATACTTGATTTTATTAAAGAGGAATGGGAAAGTGAACCTGTTCAGCATAAGAGTGTCCTGGAATATGTCTCACAAATGCAGGAAAGGATCCAAACTGTGATGCCACTAGTCAAAGAACATTTACAAAAGGCCCAGGAGGCTCAACGACGGGTCTATAACAGGGCTGTTAAAATAAGGCACTTCCAAGTGGGGGATCGAGTAGCGGTGCTCATTCCCACTGTGGTAAGTAAATTCTTGGCCAGATGGCAAGGTCCCTTTGAAGTTGTGGAAAAACTAGCAGAGGTAAATTATAGAGTCCACCAGCCAGGCAAGAGGAAACCGTATCAAATATATCATGTTAACTTGTTAAAGCCCTGGACAGACAGGGAACCAGTGACCTCCCTGGCTAGTGCAAGGCTTGAGCCTCAGGTTGGGGTAGAGAGTGTCCAAGTAGCAAGTACCCTGTCTAAAATCCAAAGTCGGCAGGCCAAGGAGTTCTTGCAGAGAAATAAAGAAAAGTGTTCAGACTTGCCAGGGCTAACTAGTGTGATAGAGCATGATATTATAACAGAACCCGGAGTCAAAGTTTTTGTCCGACCCTACCGCATCTCAGAGGCGCAAAGAAAGGCCGTTTCAGAGGAAGTGAAAAAGATGCTAGACCTGGAGATCATCGAAGAATTGCAGAGTAAGTGGTCGAGCCCGATCGTGTTGGTACCAAAGCCCAACGGAACTCTGCGATTCTGCAATGATTTTCGGAAACTCAATGTGGTTTTACGGTTTGATGCCTACCCCGTGCCCCGGGTGGATGAACTTATCGAGCGACTAGGTCCAGCCAGGTACATCACAGCATTAGACCTTACCAAGGGGTATTGGCAAATCCCGTTGACTAAGGCTGCTTGAGAGAAAACTGCTTTTTCTACTCCAGAGGGGAGTTTTCAGTACAAACGAATGCCTTTTGGACTGCAAACTGCTCCAGCCACATTCCAGCGAGCAATGGATAGGATTTTACGACCTCATCGGGAGTATGCCTCAGTATACTTGGATGACATAGTCATTTTTAGCAGAGACTGGGAATCACACTTGCCCAAGGTCCAGGCAGTACTGGACTCTCTTTGGATGGAGGGGTTTACAATAAACCCTGAAAAATGTGCTTTAGGGATGGTGGAGGTGAAATACCTGGGCTATGTCATGGGTAGGGGGGTGGTGAAACCTCAGGTCAACAAGGTAGAGGCTATAAATAGTTGGCCCCGCCCCCTCATAAAAAAGCAGGTACGTGCATTCCTGGGCATGGTGGGATACTACAGAAGATTCTTTGCCACATTAGCGGCTCCACTGACCGATCTGATCAAGGGTCGGAAATCGGTCATGGTCGAGTGGAATGTAGATGCTGAAAAGGCTTTTTTGGAGCTCAAGTCAGCACTGTGCCAACACCCTGTCCTGATAGCACCCAATTTTTCTAAAGAGTTCATTGTCCAAACTGACGCTTCCGATGTAGGATTGGGAGCTGTATTATCACAGGTTGTTCATGGTGAGGAGCACCCTGTAGTCTTCCTCAGTAGGAAGTTGACACCAGCAGAGAAAAACAATGCTGTTATTGAGAGAGAGTACCTGGCCATTAAGTGGGCCCTGGAGTCCCTCAGATACAGTAGGTGACTGGGATATTGTGTCAATCTCGCTCCCTTTCTCGGCGAGATTGACCACCTACGAGCCCCATCGCGGGAGCCAGCGCCGAGCTGGCTTGCCGCGATGGAGACAAAGCCGTCATAGAAGCGACGGGGATCCGACTTGGATTCCCGCCAATTCTACACGTGGGCGGAGTTTGTTATGAATCCTGAAGGAGAAATCCCAGCCGGATTTTTAAAGAAAAATCCGGCATGGGTTCCCCCCTCAGGAGCATAACGGGCCCTTAGGTCTGTTATGGGTTGTAAGGAGACCCCCTACGCCGAAAAAACGGCGTGGGGGTCCCCCCACAATCCGTAACAGACCCGTATCCAAAACACGCCGGCCGGCCGGTCAGGAAGGGAGTGGGGGCGAGCGAGCGCCCCCCCCCCCTCCTGAGCCGTACCGGGCAGCATGCCCTCAACATGGGGGGGTTAGGTGCTCTGGGGCAGGGGGCGCACTGCGGCCCCCCACCCCAGAGCACCCTGTCCCCATGTTGATGAGGACAGGGCCCCTTCCCGACAACCCTGGCCGTTGGTTGTCGGGGTATGCGGGCGGGAGGCTTATCGGAATCTGGAAGCCCCCTTTAATAAGGGGGCCCCCAGATACCGGCCCCCCACCCTAAGTGAATGAGTATGGGGTACATTGTACCCCTACCCATTCACCTGCAAATAAAAAGTGTAAACACAAATAAACCACACAGGGTATTGAAATATTTTATTAGTTGGCCGCCGGGGGGGGGGGGTGTGTGTATGATTGCTTTTATAAAAGCGCCCCCCTCCGGCGGGCTTCTGTGGGGGGTGGGTGCCGCCGTCTGGTTCTCTTCCGCCGCCGGGGGGGCGCTTTGATAAAAGCGCCCACCACCCGGCGGGCTTCTTTCGACGTCTTCGGCGGCTGGGGGGTCTTCTCCTGCTCTCCGGGGGTCTTCTCCGCTCTCCGGGGGTCTTCTCCGCTCTCCGGGGGTCTTCTTCTTCTTCAGTCCCCTCCTCTGTGACGTCGTCTTCTTCTTCTTCTCCATCATGCTCCGGTAGGTACCACGTGCTACCTACCGGAGCATGATGGGACTGCGACGTCACAAGACAGGCCTATATAACTCGCTGCGAGCCGCGCGCCCGGCATAACAGCGGAAGGAAGCGTCGCGTCAACATCTGGAGAAGAAGAAGAAGACGACGTCACAGAGGAGGGGACTCGCCGCCGCTAGTAATTGAGCTAACACACAAAGTTAGCGGCGGCGAGTCCTGAAGAAGAAGAAGACCCCCGGAGAGCGGAGAAGACCCCCGGAGAGCGGAGAAGACCCCCGGAGAGCAGGAGAAGACCCCGGAGAAAGAAGCCCGCTGGGTGGTGGGCGCTTTTATCAAAGCGCCCCCCCGGCGGTAGAAGAGAACCAGACGGCGGCACCCACCCCCCCACAGAAGCCCGCCGGAGGGGGGCGCTTTTATAAAAGCGATCATACACATTATTAAAGGGGGCTTCCAGATTCCGATAAGCCTCCCGCCCGCATACCCCGACAACCAACGGCCAGGGTTGTCGGGAAGGGGCCCTGTCCTCATCAACATGGGGACAGGGTGCTCTGGGGTGGGGGGCCGCAGTGCGCCCCCTGCCCCAGAGCACCTAACCCCCCCATGTTGAGGGCATGCTGCCCGGTACGGCTCAGGAGGGGGGGGGGGCGCTCGCTCGCCCCCACTCCCTTCCTGACCGGCCGGCCGGCGTGCTTTGGATACGGGTCTGTTACGGATTGTGGGGGGACCCCCACGCCGTTTTTTCGGCGTAGGGGGTCTCCTTACAACCCATAACAGACCTAAGGGCCCGTTATGCTCCTGAGGGGGGAACCCATGCCGGATTTTTCTTTAAAAATCCGGCTGGGGTTTCTCCTTCAGGATTCATAACAAACTCCGCCCACGTGTAGAATTGGCGGGAATCCAAGTCGGATCCCCGTCGCTTCTATGACGCACTCGCTGGAATGTGCTTTTACTATTCCAGCGAGTGCGAGATATCGGCAGCCTGTCGCCGAGATTCAGCGCGATGCTGGCGTGTTAAAAACACATTCTCGGCGGCAGGCACTGTATTACCTCTTGGGGAGGAAATTTAGGTTAATTTCGGATCATGCCCCTTTAACATGGCTTAGGCAAGGTAAAGGGACTAATGCCAGGATTACCCGGTGGTTCCTGGCACTCCAATTTAAATTTATAGTGGAGCATAGGCCCGGGAGACTGCATCAAAATGCAGATGCCCTCTCCCAAGTCCATTGTTTGGGCTCCACTGTTGCCTCCACCTCCTTGGCATTGGGGCACAGGGGGGGGGGGATATGTACAGGTCGCCGTGGCTTCGTCCTGGAAGGACGTTATGTTTCCCCTCTATTTGGGCTATGGTCCTTTTAAGAGGACAAAAATGGTTAATGCACCTGTCCAGGAAATGGTTTAAGTCAGGAGAGGAAGTTGCAGGTTAGAGGAAAAAGGAGTGTAGTAGAGTATATGCATGGCGATGCTAGGCAGGTGAATGCTGCAAAAGCTATGAGAAGCTGGGAAGAGCTTTAAAAGGACTTGGCTGTGTCCTGCCTGAAAGCCTGCAACTGGGGAACTTTACCTGCAAGGACTGTGAATTGCAATAGCAGTGCTGAGTAGTGTTGCTCACGAATATTCGTATTGCGAATATTCGGCTCGAATATGGCATATTCGAGTATTCGCGATATATTGCGAATTTCGCGGTGAATATTCGCTATTTCGAATATTCGTATTTTTTTTATTTTTTTTTTAGAACAGATCACATCCTAGAGATCCCCATCGACGTCTAAAAGCATTGCTGGTATGATTAGAGACCTTGGGCCGAGTAGCTGCAGCGATCAATTTATATTGCCGAAAAATCGCAATGCCATTATTCGGCAATAGCGATATCGCGCGATTATTTTCGAGAAATTCGCAATATTGTTTTTAGCTAAAATAACACATATATTCGATTTCAGAGTGTTACTGTCGAAATTCCGCAATAAATTTCTCATTCGCATTTTTGCGAAATTACGATAAAATATCAAGAATATTCTGAGCCAATCAGAGTGCTCCATTCTGCATTTCTCGAATATTCGCAATTATTTTGTATTGTAATATATCAAGAATATTCTGAGCCAATTAGAGTGCTCCTTCCGCATTTGCCGAATATTCGCAATTATTTTGTATTGTAATATATCACGAATATTCTGAGCCAATCAGAGTGCTCCTTCCGCATTTGCCGAATATTCGCAATTATTTTGTATTGTAATATATCACGAATATTCTGAGCCAATCAGAGTGCTCCTTCCGCATTTGCCGAATATTCGCAATTATTTTGTATTGTAATATATCACGAATATTCTGAGCCAATCAGAGTGCTCCATTCCGCATTTTTCGAATATTCGCAATTATTTTGTATTATAAAATATCACGAATATTCTGAGCCAATCAGAGTGCTCCATTCCGCATTTCTCGAATATTCACAATAGCGAAAAATCGCAATAGCGAAAAAATCGCAATAGCGAAAATTCGCAATCATTTCATTTCCAAAAAATATCACGAATATTCGTATTTAGCGAATATATCTCTAATATTCGACTATATATTCGAGATATATCGCGAAATCGAATATGGCATATTCTGCTCAACACTAGTGCTGAGCCCTAAGAGTCGGTGAGACTGATTATTTGTTTTGCTTTTGCTGATGTGAAGCCATTTGTGTTCAATAAACCTCAGTTTTGATTTAAAAACCTGTGTCCTGCGATCAAGCTGATCCCCCAAACGTTACAAAATCAAAAATAGACATCAAGAAGCAAGCTGCAAAGCATTCAGGGAATCCAGGAGCTTGTAGAAACAGATGACCCAGACTGGCAGCACTAACAACAATAAAGGACATTTTTCAAGTAAGCTTATATTGAATTGTCAATAATACCTATTGTTGGTTTTGCTATTACAATGCTGGTCCATGTACAGATAACACCAAGAGGACTATATAGCCATCAGACCATGTCCGAGCTAGTGACCTGCAAAAAACACATTGTTTTGCATAGGGCAAGATGGTGTTTATGCCTAGGACTTAATTATTATATTTTTTTTAAGGTAATACCCAGGTTTCATTGCTGTCCCTGTGTTTGCTGTAACAGGGCAGACAAGGTAAGAAACAAAAAATAAAAATGAAAACATAAATAAATACATAATTGCTATGTTAAAAAAGGAAGGAAGTCTGTCTGTATGTTTCCCTCTATACGAAGTATGGAAAATAGCTTTTTTGAGTATAGAGTAGGCTTTTTTTGTTCCCTCTTGGATGGTGGCAGTAGCCTTTTTATTTTAGCATAGGGACAGGGTGGTGTATAAGTCTAAGAATTTATTTTGTGTAGGGGGGTAACCAGGTTGTATTGTCATTCATGCCCATGTTTGCTATAAAAAAAGGAAATCTGTACTGACTAAAAAAAATGACTATCTCCATGTGCTAAACCTAAGCCACTAAATTGAAGCCTGCCTGTCCTTTTTTTATATACAAATTTAATTTCAGCACCAGAGGTGTTTAGGGGTCTGTGGTGTTGCCCTGGGGATAGTTTCCTAAAAATTACTTCTTCTCCTCATAGCCAATCAGCAGGAAATTTGGAATATGTTGCCTAATCGCCTTACCAGCCCCTCGGCGGAAGCAGGAAGTGGGATAGGAAGTCCCACTCCTACTGAAGCCCCCACTCCCCCCCCCAAAAAAATGACATGCCAAATGTGACATGTAAGGGGGAGGGGAGGGGATTAAGCGGAACTTCCATTTTTGGGTGGAACTCCGCTTTAAAAAGAGTATCCACATTAGGAGTTAAAAAAAGTGTTGCTCCCACTGAGCTCTTTGGTGCAAAGACATGTGTTTCCCTATGCATGTGGTTCAAAAATGGCTGGTATTTTATCATGGCTGATACACTTTAGGCAGAGGCTGCAGACCACAACAGTTTTGTCGGCAGCAGATATAGTAAAGGCCCACACCGAGCGCTTTCAATATCTGCCTATTTAAGTGCTTGCGTACTGTCTTGAAACTAGCCGATTTCTATTATGCACATATCTAAAGTCTGAATATTTAAAATATTTGGGGGATACAGGAATAGTAAGAGATTTGGGGAAACTAAAAAAGCCAGCATTGCTGTCTATGAGAATCATACTATTCTGTAACACCACATACAGCTAAAAGGCTTCTGCCAGGCATGTAATTGAAATGATGGCTACATTTTGCCATCAAAGTCCTAAAAATATGAGCACCCCTTGTTCGCTGTATGGTATTTTTTTTTGCAATGGTACATGCAGTCCATGGCAGCTCTCAGCTCCTGGTGTCCTTTGTTTTACAGCCCTTACCTAATAACTTTAAAATTGGCCAGAACTGATTTTCAAGATTCACTCCTTGTACACTTCAATGTGGTTTGGATTTAAGTTCACAAATGTTAGACTTTACTATGTATTCAGTGAGTGGCCAACTAAACCAAGGCTGATTTGCTCAACCCTAGTGGTAAGCTATGTCTGACTTCTAAATAGAAGGAGACTCCCGAAAGAAGTGTGTGCAGCCATGAGGAGAGAACAAGGTAAGGACCTGGCTGCTCTGTGCAAAACCATTGCACAGAGCTAGTAATTACTATTTGTTTGTTGTTGTTTTTTAATTCTTTCCTTTAGAATCACTTCAACTTTCATTCAGCTTATACTCACCTAACCATTAAAGATATATTGTCTGATGGCGCAAGGGGAGATGGATAATAGAACTACCTTGGCAAGTAATATAAATATCAAAATAAACGTTCATAAAAATATATGATAAGTTCATAAGTCCATAAAAAATCCATAAAATCCAAGTGTGCACTTTAGCGGCAGCAATCCCTGAAGAGCAGAAGCATACTCTGTACAAAGGTAGACAAAAAGAGACAAGGATGCGCCCAATCTAAGTGCAATAATGTGTTTAATCCATAAAATAAGATACAAAAGGAAACGGCCAAATGGCTACTCACACTTTAAAAGTGGATAATAGGCATGTAAGAGACCGTAGATGTAATCATCATCCGTTGTGTGAGGGGTGTCCGCTCATGGTGGTGAGGTGCTGTAGATGGAAAAACACCGAGTGGAACAGCCTGGAGGAACTTGTTGGGAGCGCCGTGTGCGACGGCGTGCGTCTCACGATGGAGCGCAAACACAAGCCAGTCTCACCGGAAGTGACGTAACGTGACGTGGCGGGCTCAAATGAGGGAACCAATAGGATGACGCGTTTCACAGCCCAGCTGCTTCTTCAGATCCATCAAATGGTTCCCTCATTTGAGCCCGCCACGTCACGTTACGTCACTTCCGGTGAGACTGGCTTGTGTTTGCGCTCCATCGTGAGACGCACGCCGTCGCACACGGCGCTCCCAACAAGTTCCTCCAGGCTGTTCCACTCGGTGTTTTTCCATCTACAGCACCTCACCACCATGAGCGGACACCCCTCACACAACGGATGATGATTACATCTACGGTCTCTTACATGCCTATTATCCACTTTTAAAGTGTGAGTAGCCATTTGGCCGTTTCCTTTTGTATCTTATTTTATGGATTAAACACATTATTGCACTTAGATTGGGCGCATCCTTGTCTCTTTTTGTCACCTAACCATTACTCTATGAATGCACTGTTCACTTTACCTTCACTACCATGCCACTCTTTCCAGCTTCTGGCAGCTAAGAGAAATACCTGATATTTTTAAGTGTGAAGGAGCATTTGAGACTCATTCTTTTTATTCCTCATGACCATGCTGGTGCCTACTGTATGACTCACATGGGGGTGGAATGAGAGTCCTCAGCCCTGCATAAGCTTTAGTTCATAATTTTGAAGTTTACCCATTGTTTCTTTCCACACTTTTAATGGCCAAATGTAGAAGCAGGGAAAGCCCAGGAAATGTGATTCTATGCTGCTGTGAAGGGGGACAGCGAATGACCTAAGGTGGATACGTAAGAGTCCCTTGAACAAATAGTAGGCCACGTCTATAAAAACAGAACATAAGAATCCCCTCTGTCTGTATTTTAAATGAACACAAGTTCCCTGCCATATCACTATATTGTAGCTGCTCTTATAGGTCCTTATTTGGACATAGTAACAGCAGAAAAAAGCATCATAATGATTTAACATATTTATAAAGATATATGCTGTCTGAACAAAATATTTGTAAGTGAAGTTGCTCTAGAATCTTTTTCGTTGCTAGGCAAAATGTCTGCTACTTACGCTTAGGGTGCCATTAACAATTAATGGCATTGCAAGTGTGACCCACAATTGCAGCGCCTAAAGGCTGTGTAGATGAATTAACCTTCAGTGAAGATATGCAATGTCCTTTAGTAATTTTAAAGCTTGCCCTTTGTCGGTTAAGTTCACATTTTTACAGTAACACGTTTTAAACACATCAAAATTCCTGCAATGATTCATACATTTTATAGCTGCAATATCACAACTGTGGTTTTCAAAAATATGTAGGTTTTAGAACTGAGATATTAAAATACTCACATTCAGGTGATGGAATTCATGCTAAAATAACAGTCCAGAAAAATTATTATGAGGATTGAAAAGAGGGATTGGGTAAAAGCTGAATGGTTTAAAGGAGCCTATTAGATGACTGGAGCCCAGTTACTTGCAATATTGGTAGGAATGGATGATGATCTAGGTCAAGGACATAATTGTATCTCCAGTAAAGACATTTGGCAGAGCTCTATTAGGAGAGAAGGCTCCAAGCCACTTGACTTCTGATTCACAAATTTATTATTTTTTTGTTTTCAGAGCCCTGACAGAGTTCATATTTAACGTATGCATGCTTGTGAAATAGTTGCAATATACATAACTGAACTGTAGAGGATTAGAGTTTTACTTTAAAGCTGAAGGTTAGCATTGTGTTCCCTGGCCTCACCTCCCCTCATTAACATTTTTTATTTTCTTTACATACCATATTTATCAGCGTTTAACATGCACAGGTATATAACAGGCACCTTAAATTTAAGAGGAAAGTGTCAGGATAAAAAAAACCCTGTAAATTTCAAACAAAGAACTTTGAAGAAAAATTAGGGTGGTCAAATTTCATATCCATCCCCCCTTCTAGCAAAATTCCCCTCTCCTCCTAAAACGTCCCCTGGCACATACAGTATCCTTCTCCTCACCCTCCCCCTTCCCCAAATCACTGCAAGTATTCATCTTTTTCTCTTCCTTGTCCGTCAACCCCCCCTCCCCCTGCAAGTGCCATATATAGTGTGTGTATAACAATCACACATACCTCAGATGGACGGCAGATGTATAGCGGTGTCTCTCCTCCTCCCCGACTCCTCCTCTTGTCTGTGTACATAGAATACATCAGAGCCAAAGGCAAAGAGGGGTTGGATTAGGTCAGATCTGAACTGTCTTTATTGTATTGCGCCAGTGAGAAAGGCAGCCAGCGGGGAGAGATGCCAGCTGCCATACAGGGCTGAGATCGCAGCGCATGGGACACCAAACCCCGCACAGGATTCAGCCTGCATTCATTGGCAAGCAAGGTCCCTGTTAATTCAGAAGGTATGGGATTTGGCGCCCCCACACTATTGGGGCCCTCCCTCATTGGCTTTTAAATAAAAAATATCAGCATATAACACACGCATTATTTGCACTCTATTTTCAGGGAGGAAAAGTGTGTGTTATGCGCCAATAAATAAGGTAAATTATTTAAGACTCAGTGATGCAGGTATTTGTGATTCTATAGTATATGCAATGCAGGCAGATCATGGTTGGAGAGAGGGGCCAGCTGGGTGCTGTATATATCTTCCTGATTGTGTTCGAAAAAACTTTTTTGTTGTGGGACTATACAGGCACAGTCTGAGAAAATAAGTTTAATTAAAAAAGGTGAAAAACTTTTATTTATACATAAATATGTAAAACAAGGGTACACATACAATGGGTAAAATAAGTATTGAACACATCACCATTTTTCTAGGTTAATATATTTCTAAAGGTGCTATTCACATGCAATTTTTCACCACATGCCAGTAACAACCCACACAATCCATACATACAAGGAAGACAAAATAATTTAGAAATTAAGTTATATGTAAAAAAATGGAATGACACGAGAAAAAAATATTCAACACGCTAACTAAAATGTTTTTAATACTTGGTACAAAATCCTTTGTTGTTAATGACGGCTTCAAGACGCCTCCTGTAGGGAGAAACTAACTGCATGCATTGCTCAGGTGTGATTTTGGCCCATTCTTCTACACAAACAATCTTCAAATCTTGAGGGCCTCTTCTATGAACTCTAATCTTTAGTTCTTTCTTTAGATTTTCTATTGGATTCAAGTCAGGTTGAGCCATTCTAGCAGATTTATTTTCTTTCTTTGAAACCAATTGAGAGTCCCACTGGCTTTGTGTTTGGGATCGATCATTGTCTTGCTAAAATGTTCACCCTTGTTTCATCTTCATCATCTTAGGAGATGGCAGCAAATTTTTATCAAGAATGTCTTCGTACATTTTTCCATTTATTCTTCTTTCAGGGAAATGAAGTTGCCAATACCATATGCTGAAAAACAGCCCCGCCCACACCATGATGTTCCAAACATCACTGTTCATATGGTGTTTTTGGGGCAATGTTCAGTGCCACTTGACCTCCAAACATGGTGTGTATTATGACATCCAAAGAGTTCAACTTTGGTCTCATTTGACCAAACTATATTTTCCCAGGTTTGTCTAAATGTTGTGCAGCAAACCTTAAACAAGCTTCAACATGCTTTGTGAGCGTGCATACAGACCATGGCAGTGGAGTGCATTACTTATTGTTTTCCTTAAAACAATTGTACCTGCTAATTCCATGTCTTTCTGACTCTCTCCACAAGTGGTCCTTGGCTTTTGGTTGATCATTCTTTACATTCCTCTGTCAGAAATCTTGCAAGGAGCACCTGGTCGGGCTGGTTTATGGTGAAATTATGTTCTTTCCACTTCTGGTGTTCTATCCGATTACAACTATCAATCAATACTTACTACACATGTGCAATGTGTTCCACAGCGCGCTTTGCGTTTCACACCCCTAATGATCTGACAGGTAGCTGTATTCTAATAGAACACCCATATGGACATCTTAGTATACCCAGCTACATCTGGAATTGCAGAGTAATTTTAGCAATAAAGTGAGCATATATAAATCAATATAATTTTGCAGATTTCCATATACTATATTTATTTATAGATACATTAATTAATTATAATTAATTCATAAATATAAACAATATGCAACATTTTGAATATTTAAATAAGCAGGTGGCAAGTGAAGAAAGTCCGTAGGACTAATCAATTCATATATATAAACAATATGTAAAAAAATAAGGAATATTTCAATAAGCATGTGGCAAGTGAAGAAAGTCCATAGGAGATGTTCCACCGGTGTCAGATCCACAGAATAAACGTGTGACAATCCCTCCACCATAGGTCGCACTATACACTCTCACCTCCAGTTCTGACCCCTGGTTTTAGCAGTAGGTCAGAATAAGCAGAGAAATCAATCGATAATAGCCCCAAAGTACACTTCCTCTTCAGAGAGTTAAACCAATTTCCACAGAGACGGCTAAGAATAGCTCCAGGCTCAGCAAAAACATAGGTAAAACACCGGGAAGATAAGGGAAAAAACGATCTAAGAGCTCTCTGTTTTTAACCAGGCATAGGCATTTATTTAAAAGGGAAATACTCACAAACATCATGATAAAAACAGCATGTCATGTGTGGTTCATTCAGCAGGGCGGGTGACGTCTTCAAAAGCAGCCCATTGCCCAGTACATGTTACGTTCAAAGAACTTCATCAGCAGGGCGCCCTGCTGATGAAGTTCTTTGAATGTAACATAACATATGTTTGTGAGTATATCGCCTTTTAAATAAATGCCTATGCCTGGTTAAAAACAGAGAGCTCTTAGATTGTTTTTTTTCCCTTATCTTCCCGGTGTTTTACCTATGTTTATGCTGAGCCTGGAGCTATTCTTAGCCGTCTCTGTGGAAATAGGTTTTACTCTCTGAAGAGAAAGTGTACTTTGGGGCTATTATCGATTGATTTCTCTGCTTATTCTGACCTACTGCTAATACCAGGTGTCAGAACTGGAGGTGAGAGTGTATAGTGAGACCTATCGTGCAGGGATTGTCACACGTTTTTTCTGTGGATCTGACACTGGTGCAACATCTCCTATGGACTTTCTTCACTTGCCACGTGCTTATTAAAATATTCCTTATTTTTTTACATATTGTTTATATATATGAATTGATTAGTCCTACGGACTTTCTTCACTTGCCACATGCTTATTTAAATATTCTAAATTTTGCATATTGTTTATATTTATGAATTCATTATAATTAATTAATTTATCTATTCATTTGGGATTTGCGCTGCACTGTTTCGTTTTTAAATATTTATCACTTTTGTGTTATTCTGTAGTGCTTAGCTCGCATATCTTTTTAGGGTTTATTTGAATTTTTGCGCTGATTGCACCTTTTGTTTTTTTGTATATTTATTTATATACGCTCACTTTAATGCTAAAATTACTCTGAAATCCAAGTCGTATCTGGGTGTAGTAAGATGTCTGCATGGTGTCTATTCCACTGCAGAGCTAGAACCACTGCTAAGGGGCGAGAGTGTGCCCTGTGAGAGAAGAATGTGTCTTCAATGCAGGAGGGCCAGTGTTCTATCAGAATACCGTTACCCGTCAGATCCTATGTGTGTGGAGCACATAGCATGGTGTGGAACGCATGGTGGAAGGCTTTGCACATGCGCAGTAGGCATTTTGTGGTCGGAACGTCCCTTTCGCTGCACAATCTGGCGGGGAGTGGTAATCTTATAGAACACTGGATTATGGCTCCAACAGTGCTCACTGGAAAATTCAGAAGATTAGAAATCCATCTGTAACCAACCCCAGCAGTATGTTTTGCAACAATAAGGTTGCAAAGGTCTTGAGAGAGCTCATTGCTTTTACCCATTATGAGATGTTTCTTGTGCAATGCCTTGGTAATGAGACACTTTTTTATTTGCCATCATTTGAGACTGAACCAGCTGATATTAATTTGTACTGAAAAGGGGCAGGATTACCTTCTAATTACTGATAGATTTCAACTGGTGTCTTGGCTTTCCATGCCTTTTAGCACCTCATGTGTTCAATAATTTTTCTCGGTGTCATTCCATTTTATTGTACATAACTTAATTTCTGAACATATTTATTACGTACCTGGTGCTGGAGGCTAATGGAGAGAGGGCTTCTGGAGGTGAGACAGGAGGAGTCAGGCAGAAAGTAGCACAGGTCGCCTGCAGAGTTGCTTGCAGAAGGACTCAGAGATACTGCAGATGTATTAAGCTGAGGCTGCAGGCAGATGGTGCCTGTGAGGTATGGCAGCTCTGTAAAATCACAGTCTCAGAAGGATAGTCGGTACAAGCCAGGATCAGGAACCAGGTGGGTAACAGAGCAGACAAAGTCAGGTGGAAAGCCGATGTCAAACACAAGAAGCAGGCAGAGGGAATCCGTAAAACAAGCCGGAGTCCAAGATTGGAGCAAGCAGGAGGTCAGGAACAAGCCAGGTCGGTAACTAAGGATCACAGGAGCAAGGGAACACAGGTAACAAGCGGATGATCAAACAGCACTTCAACCAAGAGCTGGCTTCCTTATAAAGGCCCATGTGATGTGCTGGAGGAGATGCTGGGTGTCAGGAAAGAGTTCATCCGTTGATGGCGCTGTCAGTGTCCAACAGCGGGTGTCTTCTTACACTCAGGAAAATTAAATGGGATTTTTAAGGTGCGAAAAAATTCAAATGGATTATATCAAAAACATACATTTTATTGTACAAAAATACATTGAGTAAAAAAAAACATCATTATAATAAGAAGAACTTTAAGAATGCATACAGACAATTCCTTCAACATGTTTTGCCATTCAATTTGGCTTCCTCAAGAGTTCTTTTGGCAAGCACTTCTGAAATAAGAAGAAAAGAAGAAAAAGATAACACAAAATGTACACAATAAAGACATGAACAAACACATTTGAGAAATAGTAGAATACAATGATAATCAGATCAAAGTCAATATCATACTCAGAATGGCTGCGGGCAGGGCCAGACTTACCATTGGGCTTGACTGGGCTCAAAGCCCATGGGCCCCGTCCAATAGGGGGCCACTGCCTGTTAAAATCTCCTTACTTTTTTCTTTGATTATTTATCCAGCGCATGCGCTTCCCATCCACTGAGTCACGGTACGCTCTATGCCTGCTGTCCCTCCATCTCTCTTTCTCTCTCTCTCTCCCTCTTTCTCTCCTTCTCTCCCTCCATCCCTCATTCATCTCAGACTCTAACAACACCCCCTTCAGAGCCATGCCCATTGAGCCACACCCATTATTTTGCATGAACCACACCTGTGTTTTATAATGTATAGAAGGTAAGGCCCGAAAGTGACTCAAGCCCAGGGGCCCCCACCACCCTAAGTCCTGCCCTGGCATGCTTTGAAATTTGTCCGCCGGAGACATGTCCGTCGGATATGTCCGCTGGTTAGTACACTAACCAGTGGACAGAAATCTCTGCGCATGCGTCGAATGGATTTGACGCATGCGTGGAAGTATTTTACTTCCTAGAGTGGTGACGTGGCGGCGTCAGCGTCACCGGCACGTCACGCGTCCTCAGCCCAAGGGGATTTTCGTCCGATGGTGTGTACACGCCATCGGACCAAAATCCGATGAGACATGTCCGCTGGAAATGGTCCGTCGGACATGTTTGAGCGGACATGTTTCATCGTGTGTACACGGCCTTATATATTATAATGATCATATCTTCCTACACTCAGGACCTGTAGTGAGAGGACTCACCTGCTGGTGGCACTGTTGGATCCTGGGGCTTTAGTACTGGTGTCCACCAGTGGGTGTATCCCAGCAGTATGGAGCAGACAGCACCTCCTGCTCAGGTGTTACTTGAGGCCAATTACAGGCATTCACATAAATACTTGGCTGTTGATGGCTCTCATCGCCTTGGTATCGTCCCTGTGCCCTGACCTGCTTGCCTGTGATCTGATCCTGAACCTGTAATCTGTTACCTCAACCTGTCTCCCTGTTCTGATCCCCATCCGGTCCCACCTGTTACCTTGTTTCCCTGCCCTGCAGACTGATCCATCCTCTCCCTGTTCTGTTGTTCCTTACCCCATCTGCCAATCCCCGTTGATGACCTTGGCCTGGCTTACGTCTACGATTCTGGAACTGCCCTTTGTCTATCTGCTGATCCTCTGTTCATGACCCTGGCCTGGCTATTGTTTATGATTCTGGTATTTCCCATTTATTGTACATATCTGTCCATTGTTATTTGTGGGTCATTGTTTGTTGGTTGGTTTATTGCACCCTGTCATATTGGAGGTGGTTGTATTTATATTATTCACTTACTTTAATAAATCATTATATTATTCACCTTTATATGCGTTTGGTTTCCTTTGCTGCAAACCACACAGCCTGGTCACATCTGGTTTATGACACTGGGTCTTAGAGCCCATCTCCTGTCCTGACAGTATTTGTTTTGGTTTCTTTGTATATATGGATTGCATTGGGTTGTTACCGACATGTGGTCAATAGCACCTTTAGAAATATATTTACCTAGAAAAATGGTTAGGTGTTCAATACTTATTTTATCCACTGTAAAACCAAAGTGGCTTTACATATGAAATTGCAACATCTCACAGTATGGAACACAGATGAGAGCTTGGTGTACAGAAAACCGATGGTGAAGACACCTGATGCGTTTCGAGTATTATATCTAAAGAGGAATGAGAACAGCCTATAATATAAGCATAATATCAGTAAGTATACAGACATGTGCCACAAATAAGCATTCATTATATACTGTAGGAGAAACATTGTAACATCATGATTATTCCAAAACTCACCCATCTATGAACATTATGCGAGAGAAAAAAGACACCATGTTAAAAATCTTTTTTTTTTTAAGAGCTACACTCTGGGTCTGGATTTCTAAATGTATCTGTAAATTGTTCTTGAAAGAGGAAAGGTCTGGTGTCCCCAGTAACACACTTCCATCCCTGTAACATATAGTAAAACAAAGGATTCACCCCGGGACTTTAAATGAAGTGGGTACCGTCTCCGCCAGTTAAATTAACAGTAGTTATTACAGTATATAGGTTATTCAAGTAAAATTGTTTACATGCATAGATAACACCAACATTTGGCAATTAAAAAGATACATAAACAAGAAATATTGGTACATAAATGTAGTAACGGTCAAAGTACACGGGCATCATACTACCCGACTAGTTTCGCGAGATTCAGCCCACTCTTCAGGATGAAAAAAAAGCTGAGCTTGACCATGGCTACAGCCCTAAGACAGCGGCAGCAGGTGCCTCACCCGGAAGCTGAGGGGGCAGAGTCAGAAAGGGACCCCACCAGGGGCCAAACAGAGAGCAGGCATGGCATAGGTATAGTGATGTATCCATAGAGACCTCGTTAGTCCATAAAAAGTATAGGCTGTGAACATAAGTATGTTTGTTAGGCATCTAAAGTAGTAAAGTAGAATCAATAAGTATTAGCATAAGAATATGTATGCATGAATGAAAGGCCTGGGCCAAAGGTGGTAGCACCTATGCCATGCCTGCTCTCTGTTTGGCCCCTGGTGGGGTCTCTTTCTGACTCCGCCCCCTCAGCTCCCAGGTGAGGCACCTGCTGCTGCCATCTTGGGGCCGTACACCTGTAGCCATAGTCAAGCTCAGTGGTGAGTATGGGGACCCACAACCCCTCCTACCCTGTGCCTTTACAACCAATACTGTGCCATATTGCCAAACATATATATATATATATATATATATATATATATATATATATATATATATATATAAAAAAATATATATTTTCATCCTAGGTACATTGTTACACACACTTTAAGGATTTTACACAATCCTTCAATCAGTTCTCATACATTGCAAATGCAGTCTCTCCACCCTTTCCTATATACTGCTGACAGATGAAGACATATTTTCAACATGATCTGCACTTTTGAAAGGGTGTAGGAAGGGGAATGCTGCAGATATACAAGTATAACTTATGCAGGAGAAGTTGTTTCATCTCTGTGTATAATCTAAGGCTGTTCACTTCACTGGGTATATGTGAGGGTTTACAACCACTTTAAGCTAGTTTCTAGCAGTTCCTAAGCAACTGATAAACACCCTCTAAAAGGAAGTTTACTCAAAGGAGCAAAAAAAAAGTCTGAGAGCAATAAAATAATTTGTTTCTGTGTTAAGAATATATCATTTAACAGATTTTGTTTTAAACCGTTTGTGTCATTTTAAGCATTTTCACAGAAAATGTTCTAGTTATATATCTATATCTCCTTCCTTTCCTATCACAGTCTTCGTAGATGCTATGATATTGTTACTGACAATAGTGCCAATGTAGCCAAGTAGCAATTAACCTACCAGTATGTTGTTAGTCTGCTTTGATTCTCCTGGGGGGGGGGACAGGGCTAAGCACTCAGCATGGGGCTAGCTTCCTACTGATGAGAACAGGCACGTGAAGAAGGTGGGCTGGGTGTGATCTCTAAATCCAGCCACACATTACTGCATTTCGTTTGCAAATAACATTTTTTCATAAAATTATTTGTATTTCAACCTAAAATGATACTTGGTTCCATCCATATTCTGTAAAGTGTAAAGGAGAGCGCTGGAGGGTAGAAGCGGTGAAAGCATAAGACGCGCCCCTGTGTGGGGGAGGGGGGGTGTACCTGCACCTATTCTCTAACAAAAAAAAGCCCTTACAGTAATAACTGAAACTATGATGTATGTGTCTTAAAGAGTGTAGGCAAGTTGAAAAATTATTATGGCGTTGATATCTATTCTAGAGAGGTCCAAACTTATTTCATGGCAGCATTCCTGTAAGTAGGGAAGAGCTCAACATACTCTGGGTTTTTTTTCGGGGTGAGTTTAGCAGCCTTTACTGAAGTATGGTTTCCCAATCCAAACCTCACTGAAGTAAATGGGAGCTGAATGTTAACAATCAGTAATGGTCATTTTCTAGGTTAACAGGTAAGAGATTAAAAAACAAATGCACGAGTGAACTGGAACCTGTGTTCAGACCAAATCTTGGAACCTATCTTCATATCAAACCTTGAGCTAATCCCTACTTGCAACATGTTTAAATGCTTATTTATATAACTGGCTATAAATCATAATGACCTGTATATTAACTACTTGCCGACCGCCCGCCGTCATATTACTGCGGAGCGGTGGCTCTGTCTCGCGGGAGCACGTAGCTCTACGTCCTCCCTTTAGAGACTTGTAGACTTGTCCGGCGGGTACGATCGCCGCCGGTCAAGCGCGATTGCTCGTTACAGAGCGGGGAACGGGAGCTGTGTGTGTAAACACAGCTCTCGTTCCTGTCAGCGGGGGAAACGCTGATTTTCTGTTCATACAATGTATGAACAGAAGATCAGTGATTTCCCCTAGTGAGGCCACCCCCCCATACAGTTAGAACACACCCAGCAACACACTTAACCCCTTCCCTGCACCCTAGTGTTAACCCCTTCACTGCCAATGGCATTTTTATAGTAAGCCAATGCATTTTTATAGCATTGATCGCTATAAAAATGCCAATGGTCCCAAAAATGTATCAAAAGTGTCCGATGTGTCCGCCATAATATCACAGTACCGAAAAAAAACGCTGATCGCCGCCATTACTAGTAAAAAAAAAATAATAATAAAAATGCCATAAAACGACCCCCTTTTTTGTAAACGCTATAAATTTTGCGCAAACCAATCAATAAACGCTAATTGCGATTTTTTTTAATGAAAAATATGTAGAAGAATACGTATCGGCCTAAACTGAGGAAAAACAAAGTTTTTTTATATCTTTTTTGGGGGATATTTATTATAGCAAAATGTAAAAAATATTGCATTTTTTTCAAAATAGTCGCTCTATTTTTGTTTATAGCGCAAAAAATAAAAACCGCAGAGATGATCAAATACCACCAAAAGAAAGCTCTATTTGTGGGAAAAAAAGGACGCCAATTTTGTTTGGGAGCCAGGTCGCACGACCGCGCAATTGTCAGTTAAAGCGACGCAGTGCCGAATCACAAAAAGTGCTCTGGTCTTTGGACAGCAATATGGTCCGGGCTAAAGTGGTTAAATGCAAAATGTATATTAGTACTCTTCATTATCTGAAAATAGGTAGTAAATATTATCCTTCCAAGGTTCTCTTGCTTCGGTTCATGAGTGTAATTGAAATGTGTCAACCTTCTGGGTTCTTTGTGGGCCTTTTATTTGTTACTGGATCTCAACATTTCCTCCCTGGGACCCCACATCACCATTCTCTCTTGCAGTAAACTTAAGTTAGTGGGATGAACCACTGAGAGCAACAGGGTACCCAGGAGAGCCACAATCTTAGAAACATTGGCTTACCTGTGAAGTTTGGGGGACATGAACTTGTAAACAGTGTTTAGCAGCATGGGCTATAGGAAAGGTGGGTATTTACTGTCTTCTTTTATAGATAATCAAATAATTGCATAACATTTTTCAGAACAGAGTGGCTTTAAGGTGATCTAAGTATTTTCCAAAAGTACTACAGATTAGTAAGTGTTAGACCTAACGGATAAGTCTAAATACTTTTACAGACTGTCCTTCCAGTAAAAGTTTCAGTACTACAGAAGATGTGGAAAACATTTCTAGATGATGCAGAAAAGGAATCTAATGTGAAACGTGGCATATGACTAGTATTCCAGGCAAAAAAGGAAAAGTGACCTTAACAAAGCAATACCACATGAATCAACAGTAATTATGGGTGCATAGGCTTATAAATAACTTTGCCATATAAAGTCTATGAAGCTATATTATGGTTATAATTAGTAAGAAAATACAATCTTCCTGAAGTTAACTCTTATGTTTGTTATGTAGGCCCTAAAAACACAGTTGCATACCTAAGCAAATAAATACAGTACATTGTATAGGTTTTTGTTATTTGACATAAATATTATCTTGTTGCTTGCTTTTGAATAGAGTATCTCATGTACACATAAAATATATCAATATTAAAAGCCCAGACAGCACACAATGGAGAATCACGTTTAAGGCATCCCAAAGTTTCCCCCACTTTCCATTTCTCAATTATAGAGTTGGGCCGAACACCCCCCGGATCGGTTCATGCCAGAGCTCTCAAACATGGCAAAAGTTTGGACCCAAACTGTGAACCCTATTAAAGACTATGGGACCCAAACTTGAAAAATAAAAAGTGCCCATTTTGGTGAGTTATATGCAAGTTATTGGCCATAAAATGGGTATGCCCTGAGGGACACGTATCAATGCAATTTTTTTAATAGATTTTAGTTTTTAAAGTAGCAGTGATTTTAATTATGCTTAAAGTGAAACAATAAAAGCAAAAAAATCCTTTAAATATAGTGTCTGGGGGTCCCCTTAGTCTACCTGTAAAGTAGGACATCTGTACTGTGTATAGAATCTGCTACAGCAAAACTGACATATATAAAGACAAAAATTAATTTAAATGTATTTTCCCTGCCAGCTTTCCTTTTTTGTAAACAATAGCTTGGGGAGCCTGTATGTATGATAAGGCCACAATGTAGTGCACCCCGAACAAGATAAGAGATTTTTTGGATACATTTTGGTGTCTCTTTGGCAGACTTTGGATCGAAATAACAAATTTTTGCACCACAGTGAGTAAGCCTTATGTGAAAGCCAAATTATAGTTATGGTAGATTTAGGCCAAGATTAACAATTTCTATATAGATAAAATCTGGTGTCTCTCTCGCATACTTTGGATAGAAGTAACAGGTGTGGAAAAATTGTGCTTTGGGTGTTTTCATACTGTAACCCTATCAAAACATACAAAAATAATTGTACAATACCTTAAAAGAGAAGTTTCAAAATAAATTTACAAAACAATTTGTAAATTGCTTTATTCTCTAATCTCACCATCTCATTCTGCCTCTTCTACTCCTCGTATATACAATACATTATTACACCTTTTTAGAACTTCTCCAAGATGCCCAAACAATGCCCCATCAATATACTTTTCTGTATTGGCAAGCTGCGTGTTCATGTAGCCATCCACAGAGACCAGGTATCCCTTTTATTGCATACCACACTTCAGTTTCACCATTACTGACTTACCAGTAAGGCAATTAAGGAATGGTTTTGAGTTTAGTGGCAAACTCATTCTGCCGCTGAAGCTGCTGCTGATCTACAGACCAGTGAAAAGAAGAAAAAATTTCCCAGCGGAATACTCTGAGAACACACCACCGGAGAGAGCAAAAAATAGATAGCGGCACTCTTGATGAAAACAAGAATTTGCCTTTTTGTATAAAGTTGAGTAAAAGTATATGCACCCGTCAAACAGGTAGGGAAAAATCGGTCCTTATATAAGTAATATTATTACAAAGCGAGGCAACATAGGCAGTCTTGCAGAGATTCCAGATCCCAAAAATATTTAACTGCTTGCCGATTAGCTTTGGCAGGTTGGCTCGGCTGTGCGAATCGACGTAGGTGTTTACGTCGGGCTCGTACATGGCTTTCTGTGCATGCGTGCTGATTGGCCAGCAGGGGAGACAATCAGCAGGTCCGGTGGACTTGATGTCCACTGCCCGCCCGCGATCATTCCTCACAGAGACAAAACATGGATCTGCCAAAGTAAACAAGGCAGATCTCCATTCTCTCCGGGATGGCACAGATATCCTGTCTTTCTCCTATGCAGAAAGACGGGTCAGTGTGTTTTCACAGGCAGCCCATCCCCCATACAGTTAATTATAATACATAGGGAACACATTTAGCCCCTTGATTGCCCCTGATGTTAACCCCTTCCTTGCCATTAGTACAAGGTCAGTGCATATTTTTAGCACTGATCACAGTAATAATCTCACTGGTTCCCAAAAAAGTGTCAACAATGTCAGTTAAGTGTCCTAACTGACCGCCGCAATGTCGCAGATCACCGCTATTACTAGTACAAAAAAATGCCATAAATCTATCCCCTATATCTATCTATCCCCTATTTTGCAGACACTATGGGCTAGATTCAGGTAGGACCGGCTTAATTCTAAATCTGTGTAAATGGCCAGTCTTAAGTCAAATTGGGCGGGTAGGGGGTGTGTATTATTTAAATAACGCACGATCCCGCACCGAACGTACTGCGCATGCGCCAGCCATGAATTGATCCTAGTGCGCATGCTCCAAATCATGACGTCAATACTCAATACGATGTGTAAACAACGTGAACGTCACTTACGCAAAGCCCTATTCGCGAACATTTTACGTAAATGACGTGAAAAAAAAAAAACGCCGGCACGCCGTCCATACTTAACATTGGCTGCTCCTCATACAGCAGGGTTAACATTACGATGGACCTAATATAGGAAACACAAAGCAACAACAAATAGTTAAAAATAAACTTTTTTCGTGCCAACTAATAGACCCCTGGAGGGTTTTTAATCCAACCAAAAAGGATTACACATTTTACTCTACAGTTCATAATATGTATTCAAGACTAGACTACATAATGGTAGATCATGAAACCCTAGAATTTGTGGATAAAGCCGCAATAGAGGTAGCGACAATTTCGGACCATGCCCCAGTTACACTGAACATATATTTTCCAGAAATTGAAGAGAGAAGGGGATCCTGGAGATTAAATGAGGAGTTAATAGAAGATACGGAAGTTGTAGACATAATAAGAACAGATATAGAGGAATACTTTAGGCTAAACCACACCCCTAATGTAAACATAGCTACCATTTGGGAAGCCCATAAGGCTAATATTCGAGGAAAGAGATGCAAACAGAAACAAGATAATTAAAGAGTTACAAGACTTAGAAATTAAACATAAAAATCAAAAAAATAACAAAAAAGTATATCAGGAAATGTCAATAAAGAGGATTCATTTAAGAGAACTAATGGAGATTGAATCCAGAAATACATTTAAAAACGTCATGAAAGATAGGTATCTTTGGGGAAATAAACCAGGAAAATACCTCGCCAGGATCTCAAATGAAAAAAAAAACTTAAACTATATAGAAAAAATAAAAGATCAGTCAGGACACATGCGGTTCAGGACGTCTGAGATAGCGGAAGCTTTCCGGACGTTCTACGCCTCACTATACTCAATTAGAAAAGGTGAGACACATGAGGAAAAAGCAAATAGAGAAGAAAAAATACGAGATTATCTGCGGGAATCTAATTTACCTAAACTTACAAACGAAATAGTAGAAACCTTAGAAGAACCAATAACACACGAAGAAATCAGTCAAGCGATCCAAGGAACCCCAGGGGGGAAAAGCCCAGGCCCAGACGGTTTGTCAATAAAATACTATAAAAAATTCAGTGAGCTATTGATTCCAGAAATGTGTATATATTTTAATAAACTAGGAAGCACAGAAGAGGTGAGGAAGGAATCCCTTCTGGCTAATATCGCTATCATTGCCAAAACAGGAAAAGATAAGACGCCCAATTGCATTGTTAAATGCTGACATAAAATTTTTTGCTAAGATATTGGCAACAAGGATAAAACCGTATATGCCTGATCTGATAAATCTAGACCAAACGGGATTTGTAAGAGGTAGAGAAGGGAGGGACAATAGTTTAAGAACACTTTTGTTGTTACAGGATGATAAAAGGGACGGACCCCCAGCCGTGCTCATGTCATTAGATGCTGAAAAAGCGTTTGACAGAGTCGACTGGGGGTTCATGATGGAGACTTTAAGAAATATAGGATTGGGTCCCATATTCATGAAATGGGTAGGAAACTTATATAAGTCCCCCACGGCAAAAGTCAAGGTAAATGGGAGGGAATCTCAGGTGATCGAAATGATGAATGGAACTAGGCAGGGATGCCCGCTCTCCCCCCTTCTATATGTATTAGCTTTGGAACCACTGCTGTGCATGATTAGGAATAATCCAGAGATAGGGGGGGTGAGACTGGGAGAAGGGGAACAGAAGTTGGCAGCATATGCCGATGATGTCCTCCTGTATGTGACCAATCCCAAAATATCAATACCTAATATATTAGTGGAAATAGGAAGATACGGTAGACTCTCTAACTTTAAAATAAATCCAGTAAAAACTGTAATTATGAACATAGGGATTGAACAAAAGGAAGAGGCGGCCCTACGTAGCGCATTCCCCTTTATGTGGGAACAAAAATCACTTACTTACCTGGGAATAAAAATAACCCCCAAAGTGGCGGGCCTCTTTGAGGCAAACTACATCCCCTTACTTAACGAAATAAGACGGGATCTTAAAAATCTCTCCCATAAACAGATTACCTGGATGGGGAGGATTAACCTATTTAAAATGACAGTTCTACCTAAGATCATTTATAAATTTCAAATGCTTCCAATAAATATCCCACAAAGTTTCTTTAAGGTAATAAAAAAGATAATTTCAAATTTTATATGGCAAGATAAAAAACCAAGAATAAGTTATGCAACTCTAACTAGAGCAAAAAAAAGAGGGGGACTGGCTCTCCCAGATATAAAAAGATATTATCAAGCTGTAATTTTAGCGAGATTAGTTGAATGGTCAAATAAGAAATCACTAAAAAAATGGGCTCACATAGAAAATGAGATAAGTAAACAGCACTTAAACACAAACATATGGATACCACCCAAATTTAGAACAATTCACTCAAATACACATAGTTTAACAAAACAGGTCTATAGGATATGGGATCTGGTACATAAGCGGGAAAAATGGGAATATAATTCCCCACTAATCCCATTAGTAAACACAAATCTATTTGCACCGGGAAATAGGACTAAATTAGGAAAAAAATTAGGTACTAAAAGACTTGGGGATATAGTAGCACAGGGAAAAATAAAAAACAAAGATGAGATATACGTAGAAGAGGGGACACAAAAGATAACGGATTGGGAATACTTACAACTAAAGCACTTTGTAACCACACTCCCTGCACCTATAAGAGATAACACAGCACAAAATCCAATAGAAAAACTTTGCACCAGGGGAGAACCATTACAACATGGAATCGCGACGACTTACAAAATCCTTACAGAAATAGGGACAAAAGATATACTACAAAGCATAGAAGCTTGGGAGAAAGAAATCGGAGAAAGAATAGAAGAGACACAAATGGTTAGAGCGACATTCTCCTATGCAAAAGACATATCAACAATAGAAGCCAACTATAAATGCATGATGCGATGGCACTTGACACCTGCCAGACTTAATAAAATATCACCAGCTAACTCCCCCCTTTGCTGGAGGAACTGTAATCAAGTAGGAACTGCTCTACATATATGGTGGGATTGCCCGGTAATTCGGGAATTTTGGACTGAAGTCCTTAAAACGATAGAGGAGATTTCAGGAGAAAAGATCTCATTAGATTTCTTGACCTGTCTCTTTCATGGACAGGGTACACAAAAAGGGAAAAAAAAAATATATATATACGCCTCAACATTGGTCCCAGTGCTGCTAAACGCAGCAAAGGGACTAATCCCGAAATTCTGGCTCCACCCACAAAAACCTCCTCTGAAAGAACTTATACACAGGGTCGACCACATCGCAGAGATGGAGTATCTAAGAAGGGTTGACCTGGGGGAGGAGGCGGGAGGAAGGGACGGAAAAATTTGGGATCAGTGGAGAACTTATAAAGCATCGGAAAAAGCCACCGAAATATTACTAGAAACAAATTAGTAAATGATACGACCCGAACCAATACGGAAAAGAGGGAAAGAAAGGGGGGGGGGGGTTTAATAATAGGGGGGGGGGGATAAAATACATACAGAGAGATCCAGGGAGGGGGGTGCTGGGGGGAGTAATGGTAGTGCTATCTATAATGACCACGGGGGGCGTGGCCGGGATGGCGGACTGAGAGGACGTGTGGTGAGAGCTCTGCTGGAGAAAAATCCGATTTCTTTATCCGCTCTTGGACTTATCTGCTAATTTGCGGACCCTTATGATCCTGAATGCCTCCTAAACACTCCCGAGGCTCGAACCGGGGGAAAAAGCTGAGATTTCCCCAAGTGGTGGACGTTGCTACAAGCCCGTCTTGTCGGCAGCCTCTGCAGACGCACATTCACAACATGGCGTCGCAGACGGAGCATGAGGTCTCTCCCCCGGGCATTCCTGAGGTGATGGCGGCCATTACCAACTGCCAAGCTGCCCTCACCTCCAAAATAGAGGCCGTTCAGCTGGATGTGGGGCTGCTGAGGCAAGACATCGACAAGATCCGCTCCCGGGTTACGGCGGCTGAGCAGCGTGTGGGCGATGTGGAAGACTCTGTGGCTGACCACGCGACATCTATCCGCACTCTACAAACTAAGGTCCGAGCTTTGGAATATCGCACGGAGGACGCCGAGAACCGGAGCAGGAGGAATAATCTCCGTATCGTCGGCCTGCCGGAGGGGGTAGAGGGTCGTGACCCGACAGTGTTCACGGAGGAGCTGCTCCGCTCCTTGCTGCCCGAGGCCCAGCTCTCCCCGTACTTCACTGTGGAGAGGGCCCACCGAGTGCCGCCGAGACCTGGTCCAGAGGGAGCTCCCCCCCGCACGCTAATCCTCCGGCTGCTAAACTTCCGTGATCGGGACGAGCTTTTGAGGGCGGCGAGGATGGCGGGAGACGTTCACTACCGTAACGTCCGTTTGATGTTGTTCCCCGATTATACCATTGAAACCCAGAGGCAGAGGAGATCATTCGACGCGGTCAAGGCTGATCTCCGGCGCAAGGGTATCCGGTACAGCATCCTATTCCCGGCCAAGTTGCGAGTGGTGGACGGAGAAACGGTGCGGATCTTTACCTGTCCCAAGGATGCCAGTGCTTGGCTTGAGGCGCTGCCGCCATAGTGCCCCACAGCAACCTCTGAGTGTTCCTATATCCTCTCCCCCCTGATGGTCCAGTTTGTCATGGAAGGTATGTGACCATGTTATGATGGGACTGCAAACGGGGGTGTAACGCCTAGAGGGACCCTGACTTTGACTGTTTTTTTTTTTTTTTTTGCCTTCTGTGTGCCAAGTTCTCCGTGCACTACCCAGGCGGTTGAGCCCCTCCATCGCTGCAGTTGTGCCTGTCTCCCGCCTGGGTGAATTTCTCAGGTATACCCTAACAGGCTTCTCAACCTGTCCAAGGAGGACTTTCTTTCCTGTACTCTCCAGCATCTCTGACGATGGACTGTCTGTCACTGGTTCCCCCTTCTCCCCCTCACTAGATTTGATCTTGTATTTTTGCTTCCCCCCCCCCCTTTTTTTTATTTTTTTATTTTTATTTTAATTTTTTTTTTTCTGGCTCATAGTGGCCCTGATGTAGGAGTCCTGAGTGTGCACCTTGCCTCAGGCGTCTGATAACTGTTTTGGACTAAGTTACGGGATCCATGTGCCGCCTACTGTTCGGGAAGGCACGGGGTGGGATGGGAGGGGTATGGATGGCCGTTGCCATCTGCTTCAAGTTTGGTTTGTTTAATGTTTTTAATGTCTTTTTTTTTGGTCTTACGGTTGGTCTCTATTTTTGTATAAGCATACACGTCTCGGATACACGCTTGGTGATCCGGGTGCTACACCTTCTCTGTGCTCCGATTTCCGGGGGGCAGTGGAACGTGAGTGAACGTGTGCAGGAGGGTGGGCGCGGGCTGAGGGGGGGGTGGTCAGCTCTGATGTTAGCACTCCTCTCTGATTATGGCTAGTTTTACCGTGCTGTCCTGGAATGTCAGGGGTCTCAATTCTGCTATAAAGAGGTCACTGGTATTTAACTATCTGAAAAGGCACAATCCCCAGATCTGCATTCTCCAAGAGACTCACCTAGTGGGTGCGCGGATCCTGGGCCTGAAGAGGGCCTGGGTGGGAACCCATTACCACGCTTCCTACTCCTCATATGCACGGGGGGTTGGGATCCTAGTGCATAGATCACTCCCCTTTCAGTTGCTGGCAGTGAGGACAGACCCGGGTGGGCGATATGTCATGTTACATGCAGTGATTTCAAGAGCCCCCTATGTTATTGTGGGAATATACTTGCCTCCACCGGCTGATGTTACATGTTTGCACACCTTGATGCAGGAGGCCACGCAGTATGGGGTTGACAGGGTCCTGCTGGTGGGAGACTTCAATCTGGTGATGTCTGAGGGGAGGGATAGGCTCAATCGGAGGCCCTCTGCCCCGTCTGGCCTTCCTCACTGGGCGGAGGCGTTTAGCCTAACGGATCTCTGGCGTCATTTCCATCCCTCTGAGACCCAATACACGTGTCTCTCGACCACCTACCGGACGCTATCTCGGATAGACCTGGCATTTGCCTCTTCTGCCCTTCTGCAGGCGGTGGTGTCTACTGAGGTTTTGTCTCGTGGCATCTCGGATCATGCCCCGCTTAAGGTAGTGATTCGGGCGGGCCGGGTGGCTGGTCGGGGACTGTGGCCTTTGTCCAGGTATTGGATAATGGATCCAGAGATCCAGGAACAACTTCCTGAGGCTATTTATAATTTCTGGCTTACTAATGAGGGATCCTCCGGGCCACTGATGCTATGGGACGCTTTTAAAACCTGGTTGCGGGGGGAATATATCTCCAGAATAGCGGCGCGGAAGAGGGAGCTGGGTAGGACCCTGAGCCAGTTGGAGGGGCGGGCTGATGAGAGGGAGCGGGAATATGTCCAGACTCGTACTCAGGCCGCTTATGGCGCATGGCAACAAACGCTGCGGGACTTGTCCCTGCTCAGGATTGATGTCACTAAAAAGTCACTGCTGGACAGGGCTCAGAGGGTGTTTGAGTACGGGGACAAGAATGGAAGACTGCTGGCTTGGCTAGCCAGAGGGCAGTTCGCGACGACACATGTGGGCAGAATACGAGACTCGGAGGGGCGCTTCTTAACCACACCTGAGGAGATCAGCGACAGGTTCTACCAGTTCTATCGCGACCTCTATGCCTCCAGGGTCACTTACAGTACATCTGACCTGACTGCTTATTTAGATCAGCTGCAGCTCCCGGTCCTAGACCCTGACAAAATAGCAGAATTAGAGAAGGATGTCTCTCTGGAGGAGGTCCGGAAGGCAATACAGAGCATGCAGGTGGGTAAGGCCCCGGGTCCTGATGGGTTCCCTGTCGAACTGTACTCAGTGTACCAGGAGGTGCTGGCCCCCAGATTCACTTCACTTCTGAAGCAGTTCTCTGCCGTGGGGTCTTTGCCGGACTCCATGTCGGAAGCGGTTGTTGTGTTGGTGCCCAAGCCTGGTAAGGATCCGGAAGAGTGTGCCTCGTATAGACCAATTTCTCTGATAAATGCGGACGCTAAAGTGTTGGCAAAAATTCTGGCAGTCAGGCTGACGGCTGTTATTGGAGATTTGGTTCACCAGGACCAAACGGGATTCATGCCGGGGAAGGGCACGGACATTAACATTCGTAGGCTGTTTCTGAATTTGGGCGCATCCCATGACAACGGAGGCACTAGGGTTATTGCCTCGCTCGACGCGGAGAAAGCATTTGACTCCGTCGAGTGGGGCTATCTATGGGAAGTGCTTAGGAGGTTCGGGTTTGGCCCCAAGTTCATGTACTGGTTGGGCATGCTCTATGAGTCCCCTAGGGCCAGACTTCGCACCAATGGCACCCTATCTGAGACTTTTCTTCTCCAGAGGGGCACCAGACAGGGCTGTCCACTATCGCCCAGCCTATTTGCACTAGCCCTTGAACCGCTGGCCATTCGGGTCCGGGAGTCCGCCACCGTTAGGGGACTCCGGATCGGCCCCCTGGAGGAGAAAATATCACTCTATGCAGACGATACCCTTCTATACCTGCAGGATGCTGGGGAGTCGTTACAGGCTGCACTAGAAATATTTGATGTATTTGGACACTTCTCTGGGGTCCGGATAAACTGGTCGAAGTCGGTAGTGTTCCCTTTGGATCCTCAGGCCCGGGGAGTGGGGACGCAGACCCCACTGCTGTGGGTGGAGGAATTTAAGTACCTGGGCATTGTGGTGTCAAGGGACCTTGGTGACTTTAGACGCCTCAATTTGCAACCCGTAATTTTAAAACTTAGGGACCAGTGCATGCGTTGGCGGGACCTGCCCCTCAACCTCTTGGGCCGTATTAATGTCCTAAAAATGATCTACCTGCCCAGGTTCACCTATATTTTTCGTAACTGTCCCGTTTGGCTCCCGGCGTCTCTGTTCAGAGACCTGGATAGCTGTATAGGCGCTTTTCTCTGGAGGGGTGCTATCCCTAGGCTGGCTAAGACGACCCTGCAGCTCCCGGTGAGTGGCGGGGGTCTCGCCTCCCCCAACCTGAGGGTCTACTTCTGGGCGGCCGTGCTGGTCACAGTACGATGGTGGTTCGAACAATCCAGGTCTAACGCGGCCACCTGCCTAGAGGCGGCCATTCTGGGGTCCTTCCGGGAATTGGGTAATCTGGTATATAGGGGGGCTGCAGCTTACCCCTCCCTCCCGTCCTCTACTAGGGTGACCTTAAAAGTCTGGGGGGCGGCTAGGAAGAGATTCACTCGTAGTCTCTGTTACTCACCCTTCTGTCCGTTGTGGGGGAACCCTGCACTGCCACACTTCAGGATGCTGCCTGACCCGCACCTCTGGGCGCGATTCGGGATTAAAACCCTTCGGGATATTATGCCTAGGGGGACGCTCCTGTCATTTGCTGTCCTCTCTGATAGGTTTGGGCTCCCTGGGATGATGTTATTCAGATACTACCAGCTGCGGCATGCGGCCAGAGCACAATTCCCACTCCCCATAAGTCTGGAAGCGGATGCCATTGAGGCTCTTTTAGCGCAGGAGACCCTTAAAAAAACTCTCTCTACCCTATACTCGGCCCTCCTGAGAGTGGACTCGCCTCGGATAGAAGTCCTGTGGGAAAGGTGGCGGGCCGACATCCCTGACCTAGATAGAGAGGACTGGGAGGACTGTTTTGAAGCTGGTGCTAGGCTGCTGATCTCCTCTAGGGATAAGCTCATACATACTAAATGTATGCATCGGGTCTATTTTACACCACAAAGATTGCACTCGATATACCCGCAGAGGTCCCCTGACTGCCCCAGGTGTCACTCCCCCGATAGTACGTTTATACACATGTTCTGGTCCTGCCCCTCCCTGACTGCGTTCTGGTCCGCAGTTTTTGAAAGTATTAATGCCCGCCTGCAGTTGTCTCTCCCGCCCTCACCTGCATTGGCCCTATTGGGGATCCAGGATGATGAACAGCGGCCCCGCTACACTAAACTGCTTATCTCCTATGTCTTGTTTTATGCTAGGAAGGAGATCCTCCTCAAGTGGCTGTCCCCCTCCTCCCCTACGGTTGACTCCTGGGACTCCTCTATAAATAGGGTGATGCCCCTCTACAAGCTGACCTATATTAATAGGGGTTGCCCCCAAAAATTTGATCGTCTATGGCTGCCATGGACGGAACAACTGTAGTTCTTGGGTACTACTGGTGGAGGCGATTCCCCGACCAGGACCCGGAGTGGCGTTGTGGGATTTCCTGTGACTAAAAGTTAACTTGTGTAGTAACTTGCCTTGCACCTGATCTCTGTTGTACTGATTGTGCTGAGCCTTTATGTGACTTTTTACTTGTCCGTTTTTCCTTTTTTTTTTTTTTTTTTTTTTCTCTCCCTGGTGCGTATGTGCCCAATTCCCCTGATTTGTATTTGAATGTTTTAATGCCTGCCTTGTGAGATGCCATATTTTTCTCCAATAAAGACCAACCTTGTTGTTAAAAAAAAAATCTATAATGACCACGGGTAGTTATTTGTAACCACATTTTTAATATATTGGAAAAAAAAAAAAAAAAATATATACATATCAACACTAATACAATAAAAGAAACAAGTGGAAAAAAAAAACACGCAGAGAACTCCCCACAAATGATGCAAATCCGAGGTGGAAACATGACGGCGAAAAAACAAAAAGATGAACCCCTCTAACACCTCTTAACCCTGGGTTAAGCCTGATGTGGGAATAAAAAAAAAAAAAAACATTACGATGGACCTACGCTAATGCAAACGACGTAAAAATATAGCGCCGGCCGGGGCGTACGTTCGGGAATCGGCATATAGGCTCATTTGCATATTTTAGATGGGAACGCCACCTAGCGTCCAGCCTAAAATATGAAAATAAGATACAACGGCATAAGAGACTTACGCCAGTTGGATCCAATGTAAAACTATGCGTTACTGATTCTATGAATCAGTCGCATAGATAGGAGGGCTCAGACGCAGAGATAAGACGGCTTATCTGGAGATAAGCCATCTTATCTCTTTCCTGAATCTGGCCCTATAACTTTTGCACAAACCAATATACGGCTATTTGTGTTTTTTTTCCTAAAATATGTAGCATAATACAAATTTACCTCAATTGATCAAGAAATTGTATTTTAAATTGTTTTGGGTATGAGGCTTGAACGGTTCTGCTGATCAAGGACTGATTTATTTTGATTTATTTATTTTTTTAAATCAGAAAAAGTTTATTGTAAACAAAGAAAAAGTACATAGACATACACAAACAGGTCGTGATTTAGATTTTTGCATTGGCAGGTGCAGACATTCAGCAGAGCCTTACATCAATATAATAACTAATCCTGCAACGATCATCGGTATAAATACAATCAATTAGTGAAGTGCAAATAAAGCAAACATGAGGATAGGAGTACCAATGCATATGATACTACATAATAAGGAGTGTATCCAAGTTGACAGAACCTGAGTGCGTTCACTGTAGCCTAACACGACCACAGGAGGGGAGAAAAAGGAAGAAATAAAAGGGGAAGGAGAAAGAAAAGAAAAGAGAAAAAAGAAAAACAAACAAAGAATGAAGAAGGAAAGATCTTTCAGAGTTATAGTGAGAACAGTAACTGAAGGCTGTAACACAGTCATGGCTCTCCTAAATATTCTCAATCGCCAGCTACCACTTAGAGCTTTGTGCAGCACATCACCTCCACTAGTTTGTCCACACCTCTCATACTATCACATAGCCCAAACCTGTTCCATCCCTGCCACGGATAGGTTAGCCTAGCAACAGTCTATCCCTCACCAGCTGAAGGGGGCCTAATCCCGGGACATCTAACCAGGGTTGCCACATTGAGTAAAATTTTCGTAGGACATTGCGATGTTGATATGTGAGTTTCTCACGAATTAGAATGCTATTAATTCACTTTACCCACTGCCCACCCGTTGGTACCCTCGGAGTAATCCAGTGCCGCGCAATTTCTTTGCGAGCGATGTAAAGTAGACGTAGCACAGCAACATGCCCGTTGGGCGACAGCTCGGGCAACTCCAGGGCACCAAGCAGGCACACAACTGGGTCCCGCAAGGTTGGTATCTGAAACACCATAGAGATAGTGTCAAGTACATACTTCCAGTAATGAAAAAGTTTGGGACACTTCCACATCATGTGTAGTAGATCACCGGTATGTGCTTCACATTTCGGACACAAAGGCGAATCCCTGATGCCCCATTTATGTAATCTGGCTGGGGTTCTATACACCCTATGCAAGAGGTACAAATGAGATAGCCTCTGTGAAGCAGAGACTGAGACCTGGGGAGCAGACGTCAGGCAAAGATCCCATACGTCTCCATCTATAGGCCCCAAGTCTCGCTCCCATCCCTTCCTACAGGGAAGTCCACCTGCGTCGTGGGTCAAATTGAGGAGCCTGGTATATATCCGAGATATCATTCCCGTCTTCTCACTTGTCAAGAGGACATCCCTCGTCAGGGGGTGTACCGTCTGGACAAATGGAGACAGCCTGCTTTCCCCCTGCACAGCATGACGCAGTTGTAGGTATTGGTAGAATTGAGAATTCAGTAAATGAAATTCCTCTTTCAAATGTTCAAAAGATTTAAGTACAACTCCAGTAAATAGTTGGATGATATAATGGAGTCCCGCCCCCTCCCATAGGCTGAACCCTTGGAGCTTGAACAGTTCCTTATAATATTTGTTCCCCCAAATTGGGGTGAACTGGCAGACTGCTCTGATCTTAAAGAGGGACCTTACGTATTCCCATAATTTATTCAATAGTTTAATAGTGGGGAGAGTGTTTGGAAATTGCGTGAGACCTGCATCAAGGTATGCCAGCGCCGGAATATTAGAGTTCCCGGGGACTATGAGGGACCTAATAGTGTCAGAGTTATCCACCTCCCCCCAGTTACCCAGGTGTTGGAGTTGTGAAGCCACATAGTAGTTTCTGGCATTGGGTACCGCCATACCACCCTGGTCCCTTGCGAGTTGCAAAGTACGCAGGCTGATACGTGCCGGTTTGTTGTTCCAAATTAGTTCCCTGAATTGAGCATCTATTCGGGAAAACCATTTATGTGTTATCCAGACTGGGGCGTTGTGAAAGATATAGAGGAGTTGAGGGGCCCATACCAGTTTTATAAGATTAACTCTGCCCGTAACAGAGAGTGGTAGTTTCTGCCAGGCAGAGCACTTCAGCCGAAACCTCTGAAGCAAAGGGGACAAATTTTTATCCAGATAATGAGTAGGATCCGGTGTAACCTGCACTCCTAAATACTTAAATTCATTGACTACAGCAATGGCTCTCGCGCAGGCAGGCAGTGGGCCCAGGAGAGGATCTAGGGGCATAAGTACTGATTTGTTCCAATTGATGCTGAAACCCGTCAGCTGCCCAAAGGCAGCTATCAGGCTCATCACATTTTGCAGGGAACCGACAGTGTCACCCAGGTATATGAGAGTATCATCCGCATACAGGGAGACAACATCCTCTCTGGGGCCCCTACAGAATCCTACTATATCTTGTGATTCCCTAACATGGATAGCCAGAGGCTCTAAGGCCATGGCAAACAGCAGGGGTGAAAGAGGACACCCCTGGCGGGTGCCTCTAGCCAGGCTAAAGGAGTCCGAGACCCCCCCATTAATGCGTATTCTCGCCGTTGGGGCACTATATAATAACTGGACCCATCTTAGGAATGAGGGACCTACTCCAAATTTAGTCAATACTTCCCATAGATATGGCCATTCCACACTATCGAATGCCTTAGCGGCATCCAATGACAGTATCGCCCTGTTGCCCATGTTGTCTGTGGGGATTTGCAGGTTCAGGAAGAGTCTGCGTAAATTTTGGGACGTGGACCTAGTTGGAATAAACCCGGATTGGTCTCTATGAATCACTTTTTGTATACAGTTGGCCAACCGATTCGCCAGTATCCTAGCCAGCAGTTTAACATCACAAGTGAGTAGCGATATTGGTCTATAGGAATCCGGAGACAAAGCGTCTTTGCCGGGTTTCAACAGTACCACTATACCGGCTTCATTCATGGAAGAAGGAAGAAAACCCTTCTCGAATGCGTGGTTATACACTTTAAGTAAATTGGGAAGAAGTATAGACGAATATCGCTTGTACACCTCAGATGGTAGACCATCAGCACCCGGGGCTCGACTGTTTTTAGCATGAGACAGAGCCTCCAATAACTCCTCCTCAGTTAGAGGGGCATTAAGTTGAGCCACATCTGATGCGGCCAAACAAGGTAGGGGGTATTTATCCAGGAAGGAGCAAATGTCACTCCTGGAGGGCCTAACCTTGGACGAGTAAACATCCTGAAAGAAGAGTTTAAAAGTCTCCGTGATGTCACCAGTGGAATAGCATGGAGTACCGTTGGCATCCAATATAGATACAATGTGAGAGGATGATTGTTGTGACCTAGCCAGCAATGCTAGCATATGCCCTGTGTTCTCACCCTCCTCAAAGTGACTTTGTTGCAAGAAAAAACGTTTATTCTCAGCAAGTTGCAATGACAGATCTCTCAACATAGACTGAGCAGCCAACCATGAGCGTTTTGTCTCATCTGTGGGATCTGCAACATAATTTGCCTCAGAGGCTCCTGCCTCCTTCAGGACTGACAACTCCCATTCTTTAGTAGAGGTTTTAATCTGGGAGATTATTCTGATAAACTGTCCTCTCATGAAAGCTTTGGCTGACTCCCAAACTACATCCAGCCCTGCAGAACCTAGATTATGTCTAAAAAAGGTGATAAGAAGATCTGGCATAGGGTCTGGATCAGGGATTAGCGAGAGCCAGAAAGGGTTAAGCTTCCAAAGGGTATTGCCCCTACTCATCCCAAAGCGGACACCTATCATTAGGGGGGAATGATCAGATACCTGCCGGGGATGGTATTGGGAGGAATCCAACATTGGTAGAAGTAATTCATTTCCCAGCCCCAGGTCTATTCTGGACAGTCCTCCCAAAGAAGCAGACTGACATGAGTATACCCTGGCCTCTGGATTACGTACCCTCCAGACATCTATCAGGCCCATTTCTGACAGCAGACGGGCAAACGGGGTAGGCCCAGTCCTTCTCAGTGGTTCACTCCCCCCACGTACAGACAATCTATCTTTGGCCTGGTCTAGGCAATTGTTGAAATCACCAATCACCAGTACCGGGACACCCGGGAAGCGGACAACAAAGTCAGTTAGTAGTCTCAGGATGGTAGTAGAAAATGGAGGGGGGACATACATCCCTGCAATAATACATTTGGTCCCGTAGAGGGAACAGAAAACAAAAACATATCGACCATCAGGGTCTAATACGACCTCTATCATCGTAAACTGTGCCCCCCGCTTGATCAGGAGACTCACCCCTCTCGAGTACACTGAGAAAGTAGAGTGATACTGGTGGCTGAACTGTCGCACAGCAAATTGAGGCGTGGAGGACGGGGAGAAGTGAGTCTCCTGTAGACAGACAACATCAGCAGTTAACCTCTTAATTGTGCGGAGCACAGCCAATCGTTTGACAGGGTTACCTAGCCCCCTAATATTCCAGGACATAATTCTAGTTATCTTAGACATGACAGTGCACACATTAACACATTTAGGATGTTTCCGGCTTGCCCAGATCGCCCTGAGGCGGGGCAGTAAAGAGCACTAAAATATGTAGGCATCAATAAAGCAGTAAATAAATCGGGAGGACGGTAAATAAAAGAGTGAGAGTCATGTAGCAATGGTGGAAGTCCCAGCAGGACATGTCTAATAAGTGGAGTAGTCACGATGGGGGCCGTGGTCCCCTGGAGCAGGTGGGGTAGCGGTGGCGAATGTCCCATGTAAGAGCCTTCCAAAAAGGGAGATATCAGTAAAAATAGAAACAAAAATAAAATAAAAAATAACAGGAAATAACGGGCCAACATGGCCAAACTTAAATGCACCATGGCAAAGAGAGGCCTGTACCAGGCCAACATGGGGGCTGCAGTGGAAGCGCACAAAAGCGTCCAATCTTCTCAACAGCTGAAACAGGTAGCTCAGACAATGAGCAAAGAAGGGGTAAAACATCAGCAACTCTTCCGCCTTGACGACCAGGTATGGGCATCAGTAAGAATCAGGTTGTACATCACTCATCTTGCTGAGCACGGCGCCTAGTGCGGTTGTCCCTGATCGATCTTTCTTCTCTATCCAACCACTGTGCAGCCGCAGATGGTAGATCAAAAAAGTGGACAGAGCCCAGGGCCTCCACTCTCAGTCAGGAGGGGTACAGCATAGCATATTTTACATCTAGGACTCTGAGGCGACGTTTGACATCAAGGAACTTAGCACGATGCTTTTGCAGTTCAGCAGAGAAATCAAGGAAAAAGGAGATCTTAGCATTATCAACTCTCATAACTGCAGGTTTGACTCTGGCATTATGTAGTATAGCATCTCTATCTTTATAATGGAGCAGTTTGAATAGGAAGGGTCTGGGAGGGCCTCCAGGAGGAGGAGGCCTAGCTGGGACTCTGTGAGCCCTCTCCACGGAAAACAATGGGGTGAACACTTCTTTGCCAAACGCAGTTATCAGCCAGTTTTCAATAAATTCAACAGGATTCTTTCCTTCAGCCCTCTCAGGTAGTCCCACTAATCTCACATTATTCCTTCTCATCCTATTCTCCAATTCTTCCAAACGAGATGAATGCTGTGTAAGTAGGTGGTTGTTATATGTAAGGTCCCTCTGCATGGGAGCCATATCATCTTCAATGGAGCTCACTCTCCCCTCCACCGCAGAGGTCCTTTCCCTCAGCTTTTGTGCATCCTGTCTCAGGAAAGTTATTTCTGCTTTGACTCCTTTAATATCAGTGGCCAGGGCAGCAATGGAGGTGTTACAGGAGGTTATGGCCATGAATATGTCTCGTAATGAGGGCTCACCATCAGATATAGGACTGGTGGATGCCTGCGGCCTAACGGGGGTGTCATCAGGAGTACTCACTGCGTTCCAAAGGAACCCTGATCCGCATCCATCTTCCAGGGGGACAGTGTCATCCGCATCCGAGGAGCCACCCGATGATCTCCCCTGCAGTCCTGGGTTAGTGCTAGGGTCTGGAACAAGCACCCTGGAGAACAGTCTTTCCGCCCCCTCCTTGTGCCTCTCCTTTGGCGTGCGTTGGGCCTGGGCGCCATTTTGGCCTGGCATGCTGTCTCCGGAGCGGGCCGCGTGTGGCGGATTAGACGCGGGCATCCTCCGTGGATCGGGACTCAGACGGCACCGGGACACTCCGGGGACCTTACAGCAGCGATCGGGCCGTTGTAGCAGGTGAGCCGGTTAGTGTAGCAGGATCAGTTCAGGAGATTCGGCGGAGAGGAGCTGAAGATGCGTCCGGCTACATCCGCTGCCTGGCCACGCCCCCTATTTTGATTTATTTTGACAAATGTCAGCCAGTCAAGGGAGTCTGTGGACATACAAGACCAGAAGCTCAAGTGGCCAGTGAACTATTCTCATGACCCAGTAACCCAGTGGCTCTTTCTTCTGAGAAGCTCTCCATGTCTGTTTTCACCCCTAGATAATCTTCCAACATATGATGCAGACGCTGCCAATGGGATGTGGAATCTGAGGACAATGGCCCGGATTCACAGACATCGGCACCTATTTATGCCGCCGTAGCGTATCTCTTTTACGCTACGGCGGCGCAGCGCGGAGAGGCAAGCATGGAATTCACAAAGCAAATTCTCCCAACTCTGCTCCGGCGTAGCGTATATTTCGTAGGTGTAAGCTGGCATAAGTGGAAGTAGGTGGAAGTGGGCTGGAAGTGGGCGTGATCCATGTTAATGAAGCGTGACCCCATGCAAATGATGGGCCGGGCGCCAGAGAAGTTCTTAAAATGAACCGCGCACGTGTCGAGACGTGGGCGTATCCCCGTGCGCATACGCACAACCATGTCGGAACAACTACCTAAGATACGCCGGATCACTGTGTACGCCGTCAGCGTAACCTACGCCCAGTCAGACCCACGTTGGCCCATATTCACAGAGATCCAATGTACAATACATAGGCTTGTGTTCCCTGGTCCATACCTTTGCATGGGTTGCGCCTCATCTATGGAGAATAACTTTACGCCGGATGTAAAACTTACACAAACCGCTTAAATCATGTGCCAGGCGCATATTTGAATAGAAAATTAATGGGAGCGTCACATGCGTCCAGCGTAAATATGCGCCCACTCTACGCCGGCGTAGGCAAGTTACGTCGGTGGGATGAAGTCTGTTTTTAGGGGTATCTAAGTTTGTGTGTTCTGGAGATACGTCGGCGTAAGTGCTTTGTTAATCTGGGCCATAATTTTTTTTAAATGCATCAGTTAGGCGGCCCCCTTCTCCACCGCTACCCCTTTGATCAATGGAAACCTTAAAACGATCTTTTCCATGAGACTGTGACCTACCAGATGGTGTTACATAAACTCCTCTTTAAGGTGTCCTCAGGATGTTTCATCCTATGCGCCCTCTGCGGGACTGGGTGAGTTCCGAGACTTTCCCCTTGTAATGGTGGTCAAGGAGGATTGCCAACCAATAAGGATCCTTCTCCTTGATGCCACAAATTGTAGGGTCCTTACTTAGGCTTTGAAAAGAGTCCCTGGGGCCACTGAAGATTACACTATCTAAAACGGCTTCCTTCCAGCCGCGGACTACTCCCAAGGGGGGACTGAAAACATCTCTTAAAAAAGAAGTATGGTTTTTCTTTTTTTTTTATTCATACTTACATCGTTGGATGGAGAATCATGTTTGGTGGCTCTGAGTTTCTGCACTGAGATCCGACCCACCGAACATCGCCAATGGCTCAGTTCTCACTCCTTCCCGAGAGGAAAGCTGCTGACTGTCATTGGAGTGCTGAGCAGTATTGGGATGGGAAGAGACTGTCTCAGCGGCGGGAAGTCGGGATGATGCGATGCTCTACTGATGGCTGTGACTGCTCTCTGATGAAAACAGGTCACAGGAGTGCAAAACTAATTGCACTCCGGTGACCCTTAAGAGAAGCCCAGCCTAAAAAGCTCAGGCTGGACTTCTCCTTTAAGGTTTGACATATGTCTTCCTCTACTTCAATGTCTTTAAAACTGCCAGAATTCTCTTCCTCATCCTACTCCCTCTCCTCTTGTGTGTTCTGTGGTATTGCAAGTATGGTGCCTGCATAAAGCAGGCCTTAGAGAGATAAGAAAATCTGCTGCTCTGATTCGAGTGCACAGTCCATAATGCCCTGTAGAGTATGCTCCAGCAGGAACACAAGAGGAATAGTGTCACTGATGCATGCATTGTTACGGCTCACCATCCTTGTCGCCTTCTCAAATGGTGACAGTACAGTGCCATTGGCACAGGGGAAAAAGGCCAAGCTCCCCTGAGCCTGTCCTTGTGCCATACTCACATAGGTACTTGTTGATGGTCCTCTGCTGCATATGCAGCTGCTGCAGCATTGCCAAAGTTGAGTTCCACATGATTAGTGTTGAGCAGAATATGCCATATTCGATTTCGCGATATATCTCGAATATATAGTCGAATATTCGAGATATATTCGCTAAATACGAATATTCGTGATATTTTTTGGAAATGAAATGATTGCGAATTTTCGCTATTGCGATTTTTTCGCTATTGCGATTTTTCGCTATTGCGAATATTCGAGAAATGCGGAATGGAGCACTCTGATTGGTTTAGAATATTCGTGATATTTTATAATACAAAATAATTGCGAATATTCGAAAAATGCGGAATGGAGCACTCTGATTGGCTCAGAATATTTGTGATATATTACAATACAAAATAATTGCAAATATTCGGCAAATGCGGAAGGAGCACTCTGATTGGCTCAGAATATTCGTGATATATTACAATACAAAATAATTGCGAATATTCGGCAAATGCGGAAGGAGCACTCTGATTGGCTCAGAATATTCGTGATATATTACAATACAAAATAATTGCGAATATTCGGCAAATGCGGAAGGAGCACTCTAATTGGCTCAGAATATTCTTGATATATTACAATACAAAATAATTGCGAATATTCGAGAAATGCAGAATGGAGCACTCTGATTGGCTCAGAATATTCTTGATATTTTATCGTAATTTCGCAAAAATGCGAATGAGAAATTTATTGCGGAATTTCGACAGTAACACTCTGAAATCGAATATATGTGTTATTTTAGCTAAAAACAATATTGCGAATTTCTCGAAAATAATCGCGCGATATCGCTATTGCCGAATAATGGCATTGCGATTTTTCGGCAATATAAATTGATCGCTGCAGCTACTCGGCAATGCTTTTAGACGTCGATGGGGATCTCTAGGATGTGATCTGTTCTAAAAAATAAATAAAAAAAAAACGAATATTCGAAATAGCGAATATTCACCGCGAAATTCGCAATATATCGCGAATACTCGAATATGCCATATTCGAGCCGAATATTCGCAATACGAATATTCGTGAGCAACACTACACATGATGGGCATGTCACAAATTAGGTGGTTAATTTCCCACAGAATTTCAGCCAACCGAACACTGGCTGTGTTTGACCGCCTAAAATGGCTACAGACTCTGCTGTTCTGCCTTAGAAGATCTTGCAAACCTGGGTACCTGTTTAAGAAATGCTGCACCACCAAATTGTGGACATGTGCCAGGCATGGCACATGTGTAAACTCTCCCTGTCGACGGGCAGACAGAAGGTTATTGCCATTATCGGACATCATGCATTCCTAGCTTAAAGGGGTTGTAAAGGTACATTTTTTATTTTCTAAATAGGTTCCTTTAAGCTAGTGCATTGTTGGTTCACTTACCTTTTCATTCGATTTCCCTTCTAAATGTTTTTTTTCTTTGTTCTCTTTGTCTGAATTTCTCACTTCCTGTTCCTTCTCGGTAATCTGTTCAGTAAGCTGTTCTGGCTGACTAACCACCGCTCAGATGATGGTGGCAAGTTTACTGAGGAGAAACAGGAAGTGAGAAATTCAGACAAAGAGAAAACATTTTTAGAAGGGAAATTGAAGAAAAAGGTAAGTGAACCAATTCACTAGCTTAAAGGAACCTATTTAGAAAATAAAAAACAAACCTTTACAGCCCCTTTAAGCTTCCATGGAACCATTGAACCATGAAACACCTCTGGGCCTGCCCCTGAAGAGCTGAAAAAAAATCTCTGTTCCAGTGTGGCACCTGTCCCCTAGACAGACCAGCTGAAACAATACATGGCATCTTTTAGCCTGATTTGTTATATAGCCCCTTGAACGCTTAGTAGATACTGGTGGGTGTATGGAGGAGGAGAAATAAAAAGGGGGGGTGGAGCTGACAGATCTTGCATTTTCACCACCAGCTTGGTGGCAAAACAAACTCCAGCACTGAGCCCTGTCCTGTATCATTCCTAGTATACATGTGCAGACTGAAATATTTTGTTTCGTAATTTTGTTTTCGTACGGAAAATACATTTATTTTGTTACTCCCGAAAATCGTTTTGATTTATTTTGTTTTCGTCGGGAAAGTTTTCGTCTGAAAACGTCAATTTTCGATGCTTTGTCGAATTTTTGTCGTTCAATTCGACAAAGCATCGTTGTTCTGAATACAGTGAATAGGTAGAAATTGAACAACGAAAATTCGACGATTTTCGATGCTTTGTCGAATTTTCGTCTTCAAATCCTACCTATATTCACTGTATTCACTGAATACAGTGAATAGGTAGGAACTGAACGACAAAAATTCGTCGAAGCATCGAAAATAGTCGGATCTGAACGAAAACGAAAATAAAGCATTTTTTTATGATATGTGTATGCCTTCGCGCTAAGTGGAGCAGATAAAGTGCAAATATAATAATATAAATATGAACCAGTTGCTGCAAAACCTAAAAGTGTTTACATGACACAAATGACAATCAAGTGATAATAAATGATCTCGCGCTACTAAAAAGATAATAATATAAATAAATACCAAAAATTAACACACGTGCCTTAAATAAATGAATAAAGGATAAATATATATAAAATAGATATAAATCTATATATTAAAGTCCACAGGTGCATAAAGTGCAAATAGTAAATAGGTGTTAGTCAACGACAGTCTGTGTCTCATCCAGTGTTCACAGTAATTGTGCAGATGCCACTCCGTGGGAACAAACAGCCTCACAGGCCTCTCACCTCACTGACACAAAATATCTGCATCAAATAACCTCAGGTATCTCCAAATCTTTCCTGTTAAGTATGTTGGGTCAAAAGTCATCCGGGACCTCACAGAACCAAAAGTATCTATACCAACTCAGGAAACAGAAGGGAAGACACAGAGACTCCCATGGTGTAGTATCATCAAACAACGATAATTTAATAAAAGTATTCTCCTTACATCAAAGGAATAAAAAACAGCTTAAAAACAAACGGCATTAGCCGGATCCTCACGTCACTCCAGGTGTCCGTCAATCCCTACGCGTTACGGCCACTGCCTTCATCTGGGGCAAACCAGATGAAGGCAGTGGCCGTAACGCGTAGGGATTGACGGACACCTGGAGTGACGTGAGGATCCGGCTATTACTGACACACTATACACACTATACTTTTGGAATCCAATTGCTGTCTTTTAATTTGGAAGGTTGTGGAGCACTGCTCTTTCATAGCATCCGTTATTCCTAACACAAGTCTACCTAAAGCCATGCATTAAAGCGGAGTTCCACTCAAAAATTGAACTTCCGCTTTTTGGAACCTCCTCCGGTGTCACATTTGGCACCTTTCAGGTGGGAAGGGGAGCAGATACCTGTGTAATACAGGTATTTTGCTCCCACCGTCAGGCATCAATACCCAAGACACCCACAGGTATCTACGCTACTTCTGACGCCTTTTCTGCCCCCCCTGCTGTCTTCTGGGAGACACAGAGGCCCCAGATGATAGCAGGGACCAGTGGGAATGCGCAGCGCAAGTCGCGCTTGCACAGTAGGGTTACCAGGAAGTGAAGCTGTAAGGCTTCACTTCCTGATTCCCTTACCATAGATGGCTGCAGCAGCACTCGAGAGCCAAGGCACACTGGGCAGGTAAGTGTCCTTATTTTAAAAGTCAGCAGCTGCAGTATTTGTAGCTGCTGACTTTAAGCAATTTTTTTGCTGCAAGGAATCCCTCCCATGGAGCTGTTGTATTCTGGTGGTGGAGGATTTCCCAGCCATCAGAATACAATTATCATTGCTGGCAGCTATAGTGCCAGCAATGATGAAACAAAAAAAACCCAACCTGACCCGAGCTATAGACTTCAGTACAACCACCTTGCCCATACATAGATCCAAATTCGGCCAGGTTCTGCTGAACCGCCCATATTTAGATCCATCTCTTAGAGCCTAGTACACATTGGCTGGTTCAGAAGAAACCGTTTGAAATTCGTCCCATGTGTGCCGTAGCTGGTCCAACAGAAGCCAGATATTCGGCTTCAGTTGAAGGGGCATGAATGACAAAGGTCTGCCATTCAGCTCCCGATCAGTGCTCTCAGCCAATGTCTGAAAGCACTGACCAGAGTATTCTGGTGGGAGGGGGGTCTGAAAACAATGTCAGAACACATTAGCACAGTAGGATAGTTAGTACAGTCCGTTGGGTTGAATGAAAAAAAAAACAATTGTGTGTACTAGGCTCAAGTTTTAGTAAGCCATTTTCCATATGATCTTTCATTTGGTGGCGTACCATCACATGCTTCTGATATGGAAGTGGAGATAATTATTCATTTCTAGAAGGCCATTTGTAAGTAGACATAAGAAATGGGGAAGACTTGGTACACCACTGTTTACTGACATCACTTTTCTATTTAAAACTACACTACCATCTGCAGTCCATCTAGTAAACTTGATTAAGATAAATCACTTTGAAAAAGTTTCCACCTATTTCTTCATTTTTGAAGGTGGTTGGGTTAAGATGCATTCGCTGACGCAGCATCCTACAACAATCATTCTGAGCAGTAAATAAAAGTTTTGGTTCCCTTTCATGTTCTTGCAAACATTTGCATTGCTAATCAATCTCTGACATTTTGCTAAAAGTTAGAGACTACTTCTTACTTCTTGTTGACAGCCAATTGTCTTACCTTCTCAATGTTATTTCTGTTGCCAGCATCTCCTATTGCATAGGCCTGTGTTTCTCAACTTGAGTCCTCAAGGTTCCCCAACAGGTAAAGTTTTCAGGATTTCCCTCAGATGAAATGACTGAAGTAATTACTAAAGCAGTAAATCAATCAAATCACCTGTGCAAAATAATTAAAAGCCTGAAAACATGACCTTGAGGACTGGAGTTGAGAAACACTGGCTTAGGGCAGCCACGTGTTTCTATGGACTTTTCATCACCTGGTTTCCAGCTTGGAAAAGGCACTTCATGAATGTACAGCCTTTGTTGCAAAAGTGCAACAATTTATTTCTGGTCAGGGCTTCAGAAAGACGGCCTCTTCTGTTGTTTAACAAATTATATATTTTTTTTTCTTTTATTTTTTTTTCCCACATCAGACTCAACCCAGTTGGGACAGTAAGAGATGCTCACGTTAATTCCGCCTTTCGCATTTCTTCTGTTTAACAAATTATATTAGTCTGTTTCCTGGATGATGTTGTTTGCCATCTTCTCTGACCTCTTGCTGTGTTCTGTCTCTGTCTAAATACTCCATGCCCTGATCCCAACTAACCTCAAGACTATACTACTTGCCTGCAGATTTGGTACCTGGCTTGATAGCTACCTACCGTATGTAATAGAAGCCATCAGTGACACATTCCTGTGAAACACAGATTTAAAGCATCAGACAAAACAAACCTGCATGCTTTGTACCGTAATGAAGACTGAGCATTCTTTGGTTTCTATGTCTTAAGAATGTATGGGAGCATTTCATATGAGAAAGTATAAATGGTTAAAAAGATAACTGTAACGATTCAAACAAAAGCATTTGCCTTTGTGAGGTTAAAAAGGGACTTTCCTCTTGTAAGCTTAAACTGTTAGTTTTAGGATTTCTGTTTTGCTTACCAAAGACCAACAACAGCAGAATTTAAAGAACTTGATGACCCTGTGTCTTATTTCAACATCATATTCAAATACGAGACGTGCCTTGAATCAAAATGTGAATGTATATTGCTCCCTGAAGTTTAGGAACTAAAAAGGAATTACGGTATGCACTAAGCCAAGCCCCAAAAAAAAAATGCTCCTATATTGTATTAGTGGTTATATATGGCTGCTGACTGAGACACTTGATTTGCAACACAAATCAAACAGTGTGTCAAATTGCATATATAGCAATTTTTTTTTTAGATTTAGATGAAGTAGGGGTTATTACTGTGTTATCTAGGTTATTACTGTGTTATCTAGCTGGGGAGATTCACTCTCGTTATTTATTCTGTTCACCTAATATTATTGCCAGGACAGAAAGCTATGGAAAATCCAAAATTTTAAGTACACACTAGTAGTTTTTTTCATTCAACCCAAAAGGACTGAGTGAAAAAAACTGACATCTCCGGAGGAGCTGCTGTACAAACTATGCAAGGTTGGTACAGCGACTGGCTGTGCTATTGTGTTCTGACAGGGGATGGCCTGCGCTAGAACACTCCGGCCAGCGTTCTCATCTATTGGTCAAGTTTGCTAATCGGAAACCAATCAGCAGACTTTTTTGGTCATGCCCCATCAAGCTGCTGGCTTCCGACCAGCTGCAGTACACACGGGCCGAATGTTGGCCGGTTTCTGTCATGATGCCCATGAGTACTAGGCTTTAGAGTTGTCGCCAGAATGAGAAAACAATAGAAAATCTTACAATGGAGACACCTGTTCCAGTGATGACTGTTTAAGAGGGGAACTTTCCTCTTTTTGTAGAGATTGGGAGAAAAACGTAGTTAGCTACATGCTTATAAGAATAATTCCTGCAGCTTATCACCCAAACTAAAGGGTTTTTACTGCTGTTTGTGTCCATGTTAGGATAACTCAATCTAATTGTCCTGATCACCAGTATCATCAGAAAAGGAAGTGAGGGTAAGTCCATCAATTTAGGTGGTCCCCAAAACAGGACTAGAGGGGGAATTCAATAAGGACACCTTCTTCCTTGACAATTTTTTAAAAAGGGATTTCCCTTAAACTGGAAGTATATCATTTAATTTATTGCTGAGTTTACTGGACTCTTGAAGGGAAATCTCCTTAATGAGACACAGATGGCAAATAGATGACATCATTTTTAACCCTCCTAATCTATCCAAAATTATAAAAAAAAAAAAAAAACGTTTGACCTAATTTGTCTGAAGAATAATGATTCCTCTCATGATAAAGGGGAATCTGAAATATGATCCTTGGATGCGCTATGTATTGCACTTGTGTATGCAAGCTATAAATGTGTCTGAGGAAACATATGTCATATTTCAATTTAGGCAAATGTAAAGGAACTGAAAGTGACAGTAGGCTACAGCTGACTTTGATAATGAAATAATCTTGTAGACCCGAGAAGAGACTTGCAGAACATAGAAAGTAGGAATAATGTGTGGCAACATGAAAATAATTCTGTGTAAACTGTTAGGAAACATTTAATTTATTGAGAGAACAGGAAATGTATCACAATTGATATACATATTGAAATGTGAAGGTAAGATCAGTGATTTAAAAAAAAGTTATAGAGAGAAAAGAAATTGACTATCGTTTTGAAAATAAAAAGAGAAAAAAATCACAAATTCTGAATAAAGAGGTATCAAATAATCTCTACCAAGTGCTACAATTCAGGAGCAATGACGATAACAATATTCTACTAAGTTCATAATGTTTTCTGAATAGGTTGAAGGTTAAGGAAAACCCATCATTGTTAAACTACATTACTTCAGGGTGCCCATGGTGAAGCCCCTGCAACCCAGTGACCTGTGGTTGCTTAGTATTGACATTAGGAAACATTGAAACCTGCATATTGTAGGAGTCCTGGTTTGAAGGACTTTCATGGCACAACCCAGCCTCCAGTTTCCTAGTAAGTAATGCCAGCAGAGACTTTCAGCATGCGCAGGAGGTAGACTGAGAAGTTAAGCACACAAAACTCAGTGGAAATGTACTGCAGGGCTCTGTTAGGTCCTGTAGTTGGGAGATCTGCACATGCATGGGATATAAAAAATGTTGGAGGTGGCGTCATAAGTAAGAGGACTTAAGTTTCACTTTAAGGATAATTAGTTTACTGAAATTAAGGTATTGCCTGTTAAATATTGCTACCACAGACTGATTTCTATATTTCAAAACAGCTGCTAAGTATGGCTCCCGCGGGCTGAGATACATTTTCAAAAATCATGCCATCTGAGGTCATTTTAGTCCAATCTAATCTGTTTGATTCAATGTGCTCATCATGTTGAAAAATATATATTCAAGAAATGTTAGTTTGCACAGACATCTAATCCAGGGGTAGGCAACCATAGAGAGGTGAAGATCTACCTGGACAACATGGAAGAGATCAAAGATCACCAAAGTGCAGTGCCCTTTTTTTCAACCGCTTCCCACCCGCCCGTTATATGACGTTATCGTCTTTGAGTTGTGATATCTAAATGATGCCAGCAGTTACAGGCATCATTACGATATCTTCTTTTACAGCTGGCCATTCCCTTCACCATAAGAACAATCATAGCGGCTGTTTAGCCACTAGATCATTATTACACGCGGTGGGAGGGGACATCCCCCCTCCTGCCGCCCTCCAGTGCTTCTTCCGGCTCGCCCCTGGCATATAAAAAAATTGGATGAAGAAAAATCGAATAAAACCAATGCCATTGTAAAAATATAAGCTTAGCCTATCATAAATAGTACCTTCAGTGAGACACTTGGTATTCACGTTCATTAAAAAATGTTTACATGTATGGGAAGTAATTGGTCACCCCTTTAGTCTGATGCCAATGCCCATCATAAAAGCAGAACATCTGGTACTGCAGGCTGATTTGCTTGACTAGACTCAGGCCTAGCTCAATGCTAGCCTGGCTATCTGCTCTACAGAGGTCAGTAGGGTGTAGGACAGTGTACAGAGGTCAGGAGTATAAGGAGCAGTGTATAGAGACAGCGATGAGCAGTTCAGTGGATAGTAGGGCAAAGGACAGGGGACCCATAGAGCAGAGGACAGGGAGTCAGTAGGGCTAAGGACAGGGCATCAGTATGGCAGAAAACCAAGCTTTAACAGGACAGAGGACAGGACATCAACAAGGTAAAAGAAAGGGTGTCATCAGGAGAGTCAGAAGGGCACAGTACGGGGGGGGGCAGGAGGGCATGGTACTGGGGGAGCAGGAGGGCACTGTACTAGGAAGTCAAGGGAGTAAGAGTGTGATAGACTCCTGGGACAGAGGCTTTTGGAAGGGACTGAATGCTAGCCTCTTGCCTACTGACTATGGGCCCTGGCTTTTAAGGGAACACTACACTTTATGAGGCGTATGCCTGGGGACCCTTTGAGTGATGTTACTTTTGTTTCAAATCCATCTCTGCCCAAGAAATTCAGACTCTGGGATCCATGTTAAGGGCCTGCTCCACTGTGAAACTCAAAGATGATGATGTCATCAGCAAGGCACCTGTCTGGGACCCCTGGCCATAATGTGTATTGTACTCGGGAGCTCGATTACGGGAAGTCTGGTCTGGAATGAAATCTCTGAATGGTAATAGATTAATTTTAAATTTCTACTATAAAACATATACAATAAAAAAATAAAAAAAACGAATTTCCTCATGGATTTAGACCAAAATGCATTCTGCAACATGTCTTCATTAAAAAAAAAAAATATTGTATATTATTTGGTTTGTGTAAGTTACACTATCTTTTTTTCTTTTTATAATAGTATTGGCGTTGAACAGAGACTTATAGTGGGACTGTGATAGTTTGGTGGGCAATCTGTCACTAATTGACACTGGCAGAGGGGAACACTAACTGACACTGACATCAATAGTGACACTAATACAGTGATCAGTGCTAATACTATACACTGTCACTGTACTGACACTGGCTTAGAAGGGGTTAACATCTAGGGACGATCAAGGGGTGAAATGTGTGCCTAAAAATGTTTATTGTGTGTTGTGCTGCTTTTACTAAGCGATATATATGTTTTTTCCCTGCCATGCAGGGAATAAGAAAACAGCAAGATCGCTTGTCAGTGTTCCCTTCCCTGAGTGACAAAGCAGATCAGCGGGTGCTGGCGATCCACTATTGGCAGGCACCCGATGATTGGCTTTTGCTGTAACAAATCCCAGCACAGCCGTTGCAGTGCGCGTGTGCACCCCCTCCCCAGAAGCACTGATCAGATATATCTGTGTGGGGCAGTCGGCAAATGGTTAATAAAGCACCTGGACCTGATGGCATACACTCATGTGTCCTCAAAAGTTAGGCTGTGTTTTTCACAGCCATTGGGCCAGATTCAGAGAAAACTGCGTAAATAATATCTGCGGACGTAGCGTATGCTCTTTACGCTACGCCTCCGCAAATTTTATGGGCAAGTGCCTTATTCAGAAAGCACTTGCTCCATAGGTTGCGGCAGCGTAGCGCAAAGTGTCCGGCGTAAGGGCGCCTAATTCAAATTATTAATGTGGGGGCGTGATTCATGTAAATTTACGTATTTTCTAAATGGCGCATGTGCCGTCTGTGGACATATCCCAGTGCGCATGTGTGAAATCACGTCGCTAGTAGTCAATGTAACTGACGTGAACGTAACTTATGTACAGCCCCATTCCCGAGCGATTTACGCAAACAACGTAAACGACGTACAATTTGACGCTGTCCCGACTTCCATACTTAACATTGGCTACGCCTCCTATAGCAGGGGAAACTTTACGCCGGAATAACGCTTATGCAAACGACGTAAACTACGACGCAAGTACGTTCGGGAATTGGCCTAACTCCCTAATTTACATATTCGACGCTTAAAACGATCTCTAGATACGCTGACGTAAATACGTTATGAATCTGGCCCATTGTTACTAATTTTAGAGACTCTTTAATGGCTGGCTCGGTACAACAAGATTGAGGTAAGGCCAATGTGGTGACTATATTTTAAAGGGGATCAAAGACTTTACCAAGTAAATACAGACAAGTTAGTTTTACTTCTATAGTTGGGAAAATACTTGAGAGTTTAATAAAAAAGACTACATAGAAGAGTTTTTGTTAGTATATACAGTATTTTAAGCAATAGATAGCATCCATAGAAGACCAAAGTTGTCAAACAAAGCTGTTTTTTTTTTTTATAAAGAAGTAAGCAAACATTTAGATAAAGGACTGGCTGTGTATATAGCATACTTGGACTTTAAAACAGCATTTGGCACAGTTCCCCAAAGTCTATAGATTTAGAAGATTCAAATGGATTTGTAAATGGATAGAAAACTAAAGCTAAAAGAGGGCAGTAATTAATGATTTAAACTCAGAATGCTCTGAGGTTATTAGTGGTGTACCCCGAGGTTACTTTTTAATTTATAAATAATAATGTGTTAGTAGATGAAAACCAAGTTATGTAGTGGAATTAGCATCTTTATAGGATGCCTCCAACCTAGGTGGCAAATTTGATTTAGCCCTGGTTCACACTGGTGCGTTTTGAGATGCGATTTGGCATGTCAAATCGCATGTCAAAACGGCAGATTTTGCCTCAAATTGACGGCAATGGCACCGTCCTAACCGGTGCGACGCTGCATCTGCAGGCATTGCACCGATTTCAAAAAGTAGTCTCTGTACTACTTTTTGCGATTTCAGCCTGCGATTTACATTGACATCTGTGCAGAAACCTGCACAGATGTCTCTGAAATCGCGGCTGAAATCGGGACTGCCGGGCGGGAGTGAAATCGTGCGAGTTCAGCTGAACTCGCACTGCTTCACTCCCGCAGCCCAGTGTGAACCTGGGCTAAATGTTGATAAATGAAAACTTGGCAACACAGAGGGCTCACTTCTTCCCTGACATCAGCATACCAAAGAGAAAGACCATTGCTCTCGGTGTAGGAGCAGGGGTCGCTCTGCAGATGTTTAATGCACCCAATGCAAAGTCAGACGAAAGGTATTGCACCCTGATTTGGAAAAAATATATGGCAGATGATGGACTTTGGAGGCGTATTATATTAAAAATTGAATATTTATTGGAAAAAGACATAAAAATCATTTAAAAACATATAAATAATAATTAGGTCTGTTCCTAAGAATGCCTAAGAACACGAGAAAAATAGCATAACACGATACCTATAACCTGAGGGTACAGAAAAAAAATAAAAGTGGAGGACTTTTTTCTCTCAACGCGCAAAATGTCGGGCTGAGCTTCGCATGACACACCACTTTCTGCAAACCATAAGGGCTGTTTTACAACTATGTATTACAAATCTGAGTTATCGGGACGTGGCACTGTGTACTCCTTAAACTCATATCCACAGCTCCACTCTGACTCAGCATGGATGTGTTAAACTGCCTGTAGATGGATACACATTTTGCCAGTTTAGCAGGGTTCAGCTCAATTTCAAACCATCTATGGCCATTCCCAACTATCTAATGATTGCCTTTTGTTAAACAAGACTATTGGAATTTTTTTGTCAATCAGGAGTCCAGCTGTCAAAATACAATGGTACAGTGGGGAGGATTCCTCTGTCCACCTCGATTGTGTGGATGGAAGAACAGCTCAATGGTCAGCATTAAGCTGGCTATAGACGGATCTAAATTCAGCTGGTTAAGCAGGGAGCACCTGAATTTCAATCTATCTATGAGCAGGCTGGTTGTACTGAAGCCGATCCATCAATCTACTTCGGTACGACCAGCCTGTTTTTTTCCTCTGATCACTGCTGCTGGCTATAGCTTTCAACAATGAGCATTGTATTCTGACGTCAGGGAAACCTCCCACTGTCAGAATACAGTGCAGCAGAAGGGATTCCCCCATCAACACTGACAGTGTTAATTTGGCAATCAAGTGACTTTCTTTCTTTCGACTTGTGGTTGAAGGAGAGAAAATTGCATAATGCATGGCCAGCCTTATACTTCTGCAGAGAGACCACTGATAGCAAGAATCCTTCTTTACAGAATGTTGGCAGGAGACAGGCTTCTCTAATCAGGTTGTGGTTATTTTCCAAAGAACACACTGTAGACTTCCAACCTTTTTGTGTTGATGCATAAGCTGATTTTAAAGCAGAGTTCTGCCGGTGGAATTTTTTTTTTGAAAGTCAGCAGCTACAAATACTGCAGCTGCTGACTTTTACTATGAGGACACTTACCTGTCCAGGGAGCCTGCAATGTCAGCACCCCAGCCGATCTTCGGATCGACCTCCGGGTGCTGCCACTGCCATTCCTGGTAAGGGAACCAGGCAGTGAAGACTTTCGGCTTCACTACTGCACATGCGCGAGTCACGCTGCACGTTCTGATTGGTCCCTGCTGTCTTCTGGGACCTATGTGTCTCCCAGAAAACAGCAGGGGGAAGGAGGATTTGCCGAACATTGCAGTGTTTTTCCCTGGAAGTGGGGGCAGATACCTGGAGTTTAAAGATATCTGCTCCCCCCTCCTTCCTGAAAGGTGCCAAATGGGGGGAGGAAAACAGTGGAAGTTCCATTTCTGGGTGGAACTCTGCTTTAAGGTAAATTTAAGTTTGGCTGAAAGGGTACATTTCTATTTTCTTAAGTGGACCTATGCTCAAATTGAATTTAAAGCTATGTAAATAGTCTTACTAGGATTATTAAATAAAGTAAAAGAAGGGCTGAAATACTTGTCCTATCTTAAACAAATGTTACCCCATGCCTACAGCTGGACTACATAATCTTCACTAAAGGGAACGATCATGCAGGCTGAACTCTGATTTTTACCTTTAGCAGAGATCACATGACCAAGAATATAGGCCTTCACATACATAAGCAGTACTAAAGGAAATCTGGAGAAGTCTTTTCTTCAGAAAGGTGAGTATTTCAACCCTCTCATCCTGGAAATACATAAAAAGCATAGTTTTTTGTTGATATTTAAATATACTGTAGGTGTGCATTACATTTTAGCTTATCAAATCTTAGTGAATTGGGTAATACATGTTATCATATGTAAACTGGCTTTCTGTAATAAGGACACTATTTGCAATATACTGCATCTTGAACATTACCTCTAACCCTTTCAAACGGAAGCAAGTTGTAGTGTTTTATACTATATGAATCGTTTTTCAATTATTCAATTGTATTAGAAGGAGAATTCTTAATTGAATGACAGAGCTTTAAATGGTAAGCCTATATATTTCTATAAATACAGACGTGATTGCAGTTGCACCTGGTCTTAGCCTTGGGGCAGGCATGGTGGTACATGTCAAGTCTCTGAACTTTATGCATTTTTGTTCCCTATAGGTTCATGTTCAGCTTGTTTCCAAGATTAAAATTAAAGTGGATAAAGAGCAATAGCTCTTCCTGGGGTTAGCCACATTTACACACACACACACACACACACACACACTTCAATTACTCCACAAGTTCACTATTCTACTGTATGAAACATGTTCTGTGTTCATATGCAAACATGATGTCATTCAATTTTACTTTCTTTGAATACGTGGACTAAGAGAAATGCCTCATGTTTGTCCAGGGAAAATACATTCTGGGCCCAAAAGCTCATCTAAATCATATAAAAGAGACAGCCTTTTATTTGTTCCATTTATTTTTATCTCTGGGAAGCATGTCATATGCTTCCAATTTTGGATCATGTATTATTTGCTGAATTATTCAAGCTAGCAATGTTAGTGTCTCATAAAATGTGTGTTTACACTGATGAAATATCTGTACACTTGCAATACTTGTATAATTCCCTGCAGGATGTGGAATAAAACAGAAACGGACAATAAAATGCACTCCGTAGCACTGAAGTTTATTTAAAGTACCGCCTAATTTTTTTTTTCTTTAGGTTACTGACTAATGTGACCTAGGTCAACAACTCTGTTATTTAGCTACATATAGAAAGCTTGGCAGAAATGTGCTGTGCCAGCCACCCCTTTTTCTTTAAGTTAGGTATACTATAAGTTTGTTTAAAAAAATAAAAAAATCCTCCTTCTCAAAACTGCAGGATTACAGGAGGCAAACAAATAGCACTTAAAAGTACAATACAGATAAGTAAGAAAAGTGAAAGAAAAGGCTGATAATATCCTGGCTAAAGACATTGGAGACATTACCATATGATCTAATGTGGGTGTCAGCCTGGATTGTGTTCATTGAAGGAAACTGTATTCTCTAACAGTGCTTGGGAATAGGAGCAGGAGGGTTTTCACCAAGTGACAGTCGCTCAGCACTGGGTCTACCCCCTCCTCCTCTGCACACCTGTAAGATCCTTTTGTCTGGACTGAATATTTAAATTACATCTCTACTTTGAAAGCTCTTCTTGCAAATCCCAGGATTACAAGGTATGATTTATATTAAATCTGAATGTTGGACATTAATGACAAACCTTTATTGAGCTTTAACTGAAAAAAGATAAGAATCATTGTAAACTCTCAGCTGTTGCTTTCTCAGCTCTAATCATTTTTAAAGTTATGCTTTATGGGGGAATGCAAATATTTCCATTAATTATTGTTTTTCATTTGATTCATTTGCAAAGTTCTCAAATCTGAAGTATAGATTAAGTGCTATAGATTAGTTTGCAGGCATGCCACAATGAATGTAAAGCATTTTGCAGTCTTAGAGACACTTGGAAGAATATCCCAGACAGTGCTATGATTTAGAGTAGTTAAACATTGTCCATACAATGACATAGAAGAGCTATATTTCTTTGTTAATATTGTGTGTAATGTCTTCCAGACCAGTTAATACAGCATTACACACTGGACTTTCAGTATTGTAAACTACAATGGTGTTCTCAAATGTAATTGTCAGTTGTACGTAACTTAATTGTGTAAATACAATGCATTTAACTCATAAGAAGGGTAATTTTGCTGGGCTGTGGTTTGTTGGAATGTTGTTATTTGACATGTTGAAATCTTGTAACATAATGAATGACATGAAAAACATACTCTGGAGCATTCTTACTATTTATGCTTTTGTGTGCATTTAAACAGAAAGACTGACACAGAGTTTAAAATATTTTTTTTTTTTCAGATTGAAACATGAGTTACAGTCTATGTTAATTACTTAAATATATACCTTAAAATAGTCATGAATGTTCAGAAAGTCAGGCATATGATATATTCTTGTATTACTAATTCCTGTAAAATGAAATGTAGAATTACCACATTGTGGACTACTCTGTTCCCTTGCATTGGAACTATGTGTGCACATCAGATGTGCTACTGAAATATCAAGTAAGTGTATAACAAGAATCATCCCGCCCCCTTGAGCCATGTTTTAGAACCATTCAGCCATTTTACTATTAATATGTGTACTGTATATATGCACATAAATCACAAACTACAATATGTTAGCTTTTATTTTGCTTATAAGTACTGTAACTATATTTATATCAGATACTGGAACAATTGACATGATATAACTAGCAATCCGTAAGTTATCATTGCAGAAGTAGGACAGCTTTCTTTATTTAATGTGCTGTTCCACATCCAAGAACAACCAATCACAGGTCAGCTTTTAGAAAACAGACCGCAATAAACTTCTCAAAGAAGTAATCTGATTGGGTACAGTTCATCACTGGACCTTGCTATGTGTTTTACAAAATAAGTGCATATTTGTGTTTTAGGAACACATTCCTTTCATGTCTCATACATGTTTACTAAACAATCCAAGAAAATTTATTGGCGATGCATTCAATTTAGCCCTAAAGTGTACATTAGATTTTTAAGCAAGCATGAACAAAACCAGGCTTAAACTTTTTATCTAAAAAATCATATTGTTGGAAAGTCCAAGTTATTTTCCAGAGATTTGGCAAGCTAGACCTTTTCAGTTTATCCAGTGCTTTTATACTAAATCTTTCCGTAACCCAATCGTACTATTTTAAAACATATGTGTGTCATAGATTTTAAATGAACAGCATACTTTAGGCCTCAGATTGCCATATTTCTAAGTAAAGTTTTTGTTTTAAGACATCACATATTTTTTTTATAAGGTACATCAAAATAAAGTAAAATACATTTCTGATAATTTTTATGGGGGAAAATTTAGAACACTGCTTCATTGACAGTTTTGAGTCATGTTGAAACTAAATACTGTATTTTGAGTGAACCAAAAGGGTTTTTTTTTTTGTTCTTGTTATTTTGCCTGATTAATAGTTTATTAGCTTTGCTAGGTAACAAACTCTCTTGAAACTAAATCGCTTATCTGTTTCCAGCTTGCCATAGGCAAATTAATATATTTTGATCACTGATTGCTCAGAGGAAAGGAAGTGGTAAAAGTACTTCCTGTTTATCTAAGGCTATGAGCTAGAGCTAATACTTGCAATCTGCCTTCAGTAGATTCCATGTGATCATCCTGGAAGTGTCACTGCACTAATCATTGGAATGAAATGGAAATTGCAATTTCTGGCTATATCTCTATATATTTAATTCTATACATAATGTATAAAGTAATGTTTTTTGAAATAATATAACATAATATAATATTATTATAGACATAACTTAGCACTTCAAGTTGTTGTTCTGTATAAAAGAAAAAGGAAGGACTTATTCGATGTTATATTATAATCTTATATATATATGGACACTAATTTAGATTGGCATACTACAAATGAGATTTAAACACATGAACGGATTTTTATCTATCATATTTTTTTTTTTTTTAGTCTAATATGTTCCTCTGCACAATGAGGTTTACTTTTGCTATTCTCAAATGAAAACAAAATATACTATAATACACAGTAATATGGATTCATGAGCTGCTAACATGGTAATTGATTCAAAAATTAGAAAGACATTGATCCATTACCATTCATGACACGACTTGCTCTAATTTCCAAGGTTAACAGCTGTTTATAAAACTGCATGTTTGAAATTTGAAACACTTATCTACATAGGTCAGATACCTAATGCCAGGGCAGGAAAAAAGAGAGAATTATGTGACATACCCATTAAAAAGTTATTCAATTATGAAGGCTGTCAATCTTACTTTACATCCTTTCATACTGCTTAACAGTTAAAAAGTTACCTTGTGTCTTGTCTTATGCTAGTCATATAAAATTAATCTCAGAATCAGAATTATATCTTGGTTACGTTAACTGCAATCCATGATTCCATGTTAAATTCTACTCAAGTTAATATTAAAGGCTCAAATTTTATTTTTCAATATTGCAGATTGTAAAAAAACATTATCAATTAACTGAGCTAAAGTACTGTACAATTGAAAATAGGTGGTCTTAGATTTCAAGATGGTTGTCAGACATATGCTCCTATGGACAACATTTAGGTACACGTACAGCACCAAAGTTATCTTGGGAGACAAAGCTATGAAATGGGGCAGCTCAATCCACTTAGTGGACTTTTCCTCATAAATCATTTGGTTGGTTGGTTGATTGATTGAATGTTATCACTGGAATGTCTCAGTAGATATTACTATGGTTAAAATTCATTAAAATAATTTTCATAGCTATGGGTACCGGAAGGGCATGCTGATCACATATATAAATCAATGTATACTAAAGTTTCTGATGATTGTGATGAGTAAATACATCTTTAAAGACATCTTTAAAGGCCCATATATTATAACTTTTGGATCAAATACTAAACCAATTTTTCTCAAACTTTTTTCAGTCAAGGCACCCTTTAAATTATAAACAATCTTAAGGCACCCTTTTAAATTATGGACAGTCTCAAGGCACCCCATTATAAAATACAAAAACCGATTCTAATAGTGTTACATAATGCAGCAACATTCACACATGTAGGACACCCAGAGGTGTTAGAGGTGATTTATTCTTCCAAATCAAATACACTTTTGCACACTGGTATGGACTAGTATTCCAATTATTTCTCTTCTCCCTCAATTTGTCTCCATCAGTCATCTGATGTTCACCTAGTGCTGAGGTAGAGGGGCAGAGGTGGGTCAAACAAGGATGCTGTCAAGGCAACAGACATCCTCCTTATTAGCTGATGACATCATTGGTTGTTAGCTTTCCAGTGACTAAAAAGTTATAATGGTGCATAATGAAAACCCCTGGCTTTGTGAAACTAAAAGGCAGGCTTGATCTACCTGTTGGCTTGTATACAATTTTTGATAATATTTTAGGCATTTTGCCAGGGCACCCCTGAAGAAACCCTAAGGCACCTTGGTTGAAAAAGGCTGTACTAAACCATTAGATGTAAGCTACACTAAGATCAAGATCCATCCCTCAATGCCTGCCTCTGGAACTTGGAAGCTGCACAAAAACAAAGGATGATTACAGGCCATGCAATCTTTCATTAACTTCAAATATAATATGCTACTTTATTTAATAAAACAGTACAAAGAGGAGTACTGTACAGAAACCCATAGAACCAAATAGCAATGAGAAAAGTCTAATGTTTACAGCAGACCACAGACATTTGATTTAGTCATAGTCTAACAATATTACTAGTTCATATAGTAAGTGAAACCTAAAAGCCAAGCTGGGATTGTAGAAATTCCAGATCATATTTCTAACCTGGGACTCAACATTTCCTAGTACCTGGTATGGACGCACTGCATATTTTTTTTTAGGCAGCAATTTATATGAATAGTTAGTGAAAAAAAAATTATGACTGGGCATAAAAATTTAGAAATATTTAGTCTTAAATGATTGAAACTGTGCAGCCTTACAAGTAACTTTTATTTGCTTTATTGTTTGCTTTATTTCCTTTTTCTTTGTTTGACTCAGCTTGAGTCAGGGGTAGAGGTCTTCTAAAGTCTGACATTTGTCTACAAGCCCCAGAGTGTTCATAACAGTGTAAAATCATAGATCACTGTAAACATTCACATTCATGTTAGCAACATAATTGATTATGTTATGTTTCTACCTAAAAAAAAAACTAAAAACATGGAAATTGTGTAACACTATTTCATTTACTTTGCTCTTCTGCTATTGATCATAGTCTTGGGGGATGAGAACAAATATACGTTTATTTTCGTTAACGTTTATAACTGACCAAGCTTGGGATCTTCCAAGAGGTACACACTGCCAAAATGTCCCAGTCTTATTATCATTTTAAAACATTTAAAACAAAAATCCTAACCCAGGCTTCCACCTTTTACTCTGCCCTCTAAGCAAAGCCTTTGTCACTCGAATTCCACTCACTTCTTGTTTACTGAGATGGTGTAATTGAGTAGAAGGACCATGTATGGTCATGGCTTACCATTGGATGGGGCTCAGTCTTGAAATCAGAGGTACCGTATTTATCGGCATTTAACATGCACAGGCGTATAACACGCACCCTAACTTTAAAAGGGAAGTTTCATGAAAAAAACTTTCCACAGCCGCCTGCGTATAACACGCAGGCACAGTTTACCCTCTATTTTCAGGGTAAAAAAGTGAGTGTTATACGCCAATAAATACAGTAATTTCTTTGGTAAAAAGAAAAAATTTCCTAACTAATGAAGGTCTTTGAATTTTAAACATTTAATAAAGCTGACAGGTTCACTTTAATACTCTTCGAGTTAGATATTAATCCCATCTTCAATTATTTTGAAGAGCTGCTCTTTTACATGTATCAGTGGAGGTGACTTGTTTTGGACCTTCTTTGATGCTAGTTCTTCTTTGTATTGGAAATTGGCAAATTGTGATACTCACAGTGGATTTACAATCAATCTATAAAACCAATTTGGATACATCCAGCTTTGGAGACATATTGGTACTTCTTGTACTCAGTGAATTGGTACACCTACAATTGTTCTTATGTTTAATAAAAAACAATCCTTATTAAAGTGCAATTGAACACTCAGTTTAAATGAACTAAATAAATTTTAGGTGCCCCAAGAGAAAAAAAAGTTGAACACACAACCTGCTGAGCAAAGGATAAACTTTGCTGATTGCAGAGCTATAGATCTGACTCAGCAAAAGGCAAGCTAGACCATTGCAGAAGAGAGGCCTCTTTTTTCCTACTGAGAGGAAGGGTCTCACTCTGCAGCTGCTGATAAAAAACATACATTTTTACATGTGCTATGGCTTATTTAGAAAGAAAATTAATTTAGCTAATTTAAATGGATAGTTCAATTGGACATTAAAGTTGAACTTGAAGAAGAAACATACTTTTGACATATGCTATGTAAAAGTAAATTAATTCTATTGATAGGTTTCCCATGTGTGGATGGTCTTGCATTAGGTAAAACTAAAAGTTTAATTCACCCCAGACATTACTGTAAGCACTAAACTTCTGGAGTTGAAACTGACCATTTTGACTCTAGTACAGTGAAGAATAGTTGGTTGTTAACTCTCTACCTTTTCCCCCCTCCTCAATTCACAAAACTTTGTGTATTCTTTTTTACAGAATACAAGGATGGGGTAAATGAACATCACATTAACCCCTTGTCCAATCACCGAATGCCTTGTATTCTGTGAAATGAGTATAAGACTTTGTGAATGGAAAGGTGCAGAGCTAATAGCCCTTTGTCTTTCACTGTATGAGAGCCAGAGCTGTAAGGCCCCGTACACACCATTAACTAAATCTGTTCAAATCGGTCTGACAGACCGATTTGATCAGATTTGTCTGCTGGGCTATTTTGGTTTGATCGATGTACACACAATCAAACCAAAATCCCCGACGGCAGACAGCGCGGTGACGTGGCAGTGATGTTGACGCCGCCACGTTACCGCACCGGGAAGTAAAACACTTCTGCGCATGCGTCGAATCCATTCGACGCATTTGCGGGCAGATATGTCTGCTGGTTAGCATACTAACCAGCAGACATGTCGGACGGACGGGTTCCCAGCAGACAGATTTTAAAGCATGCTTTAAAATCTGTCTGCTGGCAAAATCTGTGTGTCAGCCCGTACACACGATCGAATTTGTCTGCTGAAACGGTCTGGCAGACCGTTTCCAGCAGATAGATTTGATCGTGTGTACACGGCCTTAGTCTTAGTGGCAGATGTTTGGTGCTTACAGTAGTGTCTGTGATGAATAAAACTAATAGTTTTACATAACACAGCACCATCCACACATGGGACACCCATCCTTGGAGGCAATTTATTTTTACACAGAAAATGTCCACAACATTTTTTCTCAAAATTAATCTTTAAGTTCCTTTAATAAAAAAAAATGTCTGAATAGCCAGTGTATGTGTTACCCATCATCAATCATAAATCCTTTTATTTTCCAAGTATAGAATGACAACAGAAGATTGGATGGTTAGTAACAATAAACAATAGTATATTACTTCCGACTGCAAATGTAATTGCCATTCTAGTTAAGGGAGACCTGTGGTGAGGGAGTTTCTTGTTGCTTCCATTACTTTCCATGTTGTCATGATGGTCTGATTGTCTCAGTTTTTTCCAAGTCTCTGATGTGGACCAACAATAAAGAGTAGAAATAACAAATCAATGTTGACTTACTTGATTGGTGTGCTTTTTCCAGGTTAGTGTCTCAAGTTAGTGAAACCTGGGGCTGCCAGGCAAGTAGCATTTTGAGAAGAAGGTCAGCAGTGGTGGCCTAGGTGCTTTCAGTACAAAGGTCCTTGACTGGTCAAGCTAGTGAACTGAATGACAGTCTTTTTTTTTACTATTGTATCATGCCAGCACTATGTAAGATTAAAATGCTCCTTAAAAATACACATTTGCCTTGTCCTTTCAATTACTAATACATTTTTCTTACAGGTTACATTACAGTGCCAGTGCTAAATGATCTGACAGTATGAGGGCAGCTATCATTCTCACTTTGTTTGTCACTTTCTGCTACTCCAAACCCTTTCACCAAAGAGGCATATTTGATTTTATGCTTGAAGATGATGGATCTGGTATAGATATCAAAGAGGATGTAGAACCAATTGGACCTGTGTGCCCATTCCGCTGTCAATGCCACCTTCGCGTTGTCCAATGCTCTGATATTGGTAAGTTCTTTCACTACACTTTGAGGAATATTATTAAGAAGTGGTTGAATCCAGTACTGCATTTTGGACCACTTACCCATACCCCCCACTATCTATAGTATATAACTATTTGTTGAAGTACGTGCAAAGGGAAATGGTTCAATGGAGAAATTAGGATTTTCAGCAACACAATGCATTTAAAATGCATGAGACAGGGTTGAGAGTGTTGTGGGGTGGGGGGGGGGGGGTTCTGTATAGGAATCAATGACAAATCCTTGATAAAATAATAACTGCCTTATGTATGTTTAGGAAACTCTGGGTTCTTGCAGTTTGTACCTGTTGGTGTCAACCTATACAAACGCATATCATTGCTGTTTCACAGTTTCATTACTGCTGTCAGAAGATTCTCTCATGCTCTTTCACCACAGATTTAGGTTTCCTAAACTGTGCCCGTGCTGTGCCTGATCATTAGAAACTGTTGTTCAGCAAACAATGGACCTTGGGCCTTGGCTTGGGCCTTGAGTGAGAGAGTGGGAGAGAGTTACCTTTTGGGTGACCGGACTCAGGTATTCCATGAGATGAAATAGGTATTAAAGGTGACCAATGGATGTTATAAAGGTGTGGTTTGTAAGTTACATGACCTATATAACTGCTCACAAAGTTTTTTGGCTGACAGACTCCAATTTTAAGATAGTTCTGTAACTTGTTAACTTCCTTCATCCTTATGCTCAGAATTTCCGACAACAAATGTTCGATGGAAGCTTTTTGTTGGAAATTCCAACAACAAAAAATTGAGAACTGGTTCTCACATTTTACGAAAGCAAAATCCGTATGAACAATATCGACGCCCAAAATTCCACGCATGCTCTGAATCAAGTATGAGACGAAAGCGTCTGGTAAAACTAGCATTCGTAATGGAGATAGCACATTTGTCATGTTGTAACGGGGTGAAAAACATGAGGCTGAAAGGCGTGAATCGTCTCTCACCAAACTTCTACTAACACGACTAGTATTGAACTTCCCTTTTCTAGTGCCGTCGTACGCGTTGTACGATACCGCGTTCTTGACGTTCGGAATTTCCGACAACATTTATGTGACCGTGTGTATGCAAGACAAGTTTGAGCCAACATCTGTCGGAAATGTATTCACGGTTTTGTTGACGGAATGTCCGATCGTCTGTACACGGCATACGAGATGGTCGTCTTCAAATTTGTCTTCATGACTTTTTTATACCTCCTTTTTTTATTTTATTTATTCTTTACTAATTTTTCTTTCAAGTATTAACAATTCAGTAGCAAAACAGTCATTATCTACATTATAGAATCAAAAAGTAAGCAAAGAAAAAGAACACAGCAAAAAAGAGAACTAGGAAAGAAATTAAAAAAATAAGGGAGAAACATAAATGGGCAAAGGAAAGCACCTTTATTCCAATTTATTTTCCTTGTTCCAATATTGTATACCTAGCAATGCTCATTAATCCCTCGCCTCTCTCCCCCCTGTTACAGTACTATTCAGTTAATCTCAATGTATTTAAATTCATAGATCGTTTGTCTCGACCATTTCTTTAATTTTACGTTGCTTCATTTGTTGCAACTTAATCTTCTAATGTAAAAATTTCCTATTGGATACTCTATTTTTAATTATTCTCCAGTCCTACTATATATTTTCCTCGCTAAAGAGGGGAACCCATCTTTTCCAACCAGGGCCTCCACAACTTCTAAAATTCCTTGACGTTACGTCTTTTTCTATAAACTGCTCTTTCTTTACAGATGGTCTAATTTACTACACTAATCCACTCCCTTACTGCCGGGGGTGTCATCGACTGCCATCTCATTGCTATCATTTTTCTGGCTTGGAACAGACATCTTAACATTGCAACTGTGGTATTCTTTTGCTCCTCCTGTTCCTTCTTATATCCTAGGATACATAGTGCGGCCTCCATCTCCAGGGTTATTCCGAATATCTCGCCCACAGTATTAAGCACTCCCTACCAATATCGAAACAAATTTAGACAGCGCCACACCATTTGTATGAGATCGCCAGTCTCCTCGCATCTGAGGCATTTGTCATCTGATCGTCTACCATAATAAAACAGACTCTTGGGAGTATGATAAGTTCTATATATCAACATCAGATGGGATACCTTTTGCGGGGGCGAGTCCGATATTATCGGTCCCATCTCTAAGATTCTCCTCCACTGCTCCTGCGTTATTTCCCCTATCTCCTCTTCCCACCTCTCTCTTTCCTTACGTAGTTTCGATCTGGTGTTGACTATTTTGCTTATCTGTCCATATAGTTTGGTTATAAGTTCCTTAGTTGAGCCTGCCTGGAGTATATTTTGAAAGAGAGGCACTTTATTTCACTCTAATGCTGCGTACACACGATCACTTTTTGTGATGAAACAAAACAACGTTTTTCAAACTTCATTTTCAAAAACGACGTTGCCTACACACCATCGTTTTCTGAAAATGCTCTTGCAAAGCGCGGTTACGTACACCACGTTCGACGGCACTCTGTTCCATTGAAGCTCCCTGTCTCATAACTTTGTTTTGGCCAGACACGATAATTTTTTATGACACAAAAAATGACATTCAGAAAAACTACATCAAAAATTCAAGCATGTTCAAAATTTTTTTGGGTCGTTTTTTTGAAGACATAAAACAATGTTTTGCCCACACACAATCATATTAAATGACGTTTTTTAAAACAACGTTTTTTTTCATCACAAACAACGACCGTGTGTACCCGGCATAAGGCCTGTATCTTAAATTGGGCTTCAAGGGAATGCCCCACCTGTAAGTATGTTAAAGTGAGTGTTGTGGTATGTTAAATTCCCGTCCCAAGTCCAAGAACATTTTAAGGTTGTTACCATCATACAACTGTCTCATCCTTTTAATGCCTTGTGTCTCCCATTCTTTGACCTTTCCTATCAGTCGGATTTCCTGCAAATCCCTTTTGCTCCAGAGGGAAGGTATATTCAATCAGCCCAGTGTATCCCATCTGTTTTTTAATTGTTTTCCATATTTTGTTATCATTTTTATTGTTGGATTCCTATAACAGAAGGAGTCCGGCTCAATGATTGTGTTGTGTAATGCTCCAGTTAGCATTATTCTCCCGTTAGGGGTGCCGCCTTCCTGGATATTACATCCCATTAAGTGTTGCAGCTGTGCCGATAGGGGTGAGGTACTGCCAGGCGTTCTTCCCCTGTCGGCAGCTGTATTTTTCGCAGTCATATCCTGGCTTGTCCCTCTTTTCATATTAACTCCCTGAAGTGGGTTTCAAATTTGTTGAACCATTTCTTGTATATCCAGACTGTAGAATTATGCAATAGGTGCAATAATTGTGGTAGCCAGATCATTTTAATTAGACAGGGACCGACAAGAGAAGCTGCTTCCAGATGTACATTTTTTGTTTAAATTTGGTCAGTAGTGGTATTCAATAAATTCGACAAATTCTCTCAGTTTAGGCAGGACCCCGTCTGTTTTCTTTATTAATTCAAACCAGTTTGGACTTATTTTGCACTCTCTCTGAGCTCTTTTTCCCCCTGGGTTCAATGTGAGCACCATTGGGGAATGATCTGAAACCCCTCTTGGCAAGTATACGATATTGCTGAACGCCCAGATTCTGTCTTTTAACCCTATTTTATCCAGGAATTGGCTCCATCGACTCTTCTCTGTGGGCTCTGAACATATCAAAACAGGAAACCTATCCACCCTTTTATCTAGGACCTCATTGAAATGTCCTACTACTATGACCGGTACATCTTCCTTATCTAACATGAATTAATTTGCTCTAAACATACAGTGACATGCATTTTAAATGGTGGAGGAATATAAATATTTGCCACAATATACATTTGGTTCTCTATTGAGCAGTACATAAAAATGTCACCCCTGCTCTCACTATAATGCTTACCCCTCTAGCATGGGTGTCCACTCCATAGGGCAAGGGGGGCAATTGACCCCCCTGGAATCGAGAAGGTGTTGAGTGAAGACACCCCTTTGTGACTGAAGCAGTGACAGCGCCACGATGACAGGCAGGTTAGAACAGGGAGAGAGAGGCGAGCTGCTGGCCATAGCGTTGCAAGGGGGGGTGGTCTGGTGTGGGGTGACATCACTGCACCTGATCAACCATCCCCTTCTCTCGTGGCCGAAGGCTGTCTGAGCAGTCGCGGGTCGCATGTCACACAGGCACAGCAAGCAGAGAAAAGCCGCCTCCCCCTCCAGTGTTTATGTGTACATAGTGGGAGGGTCCATCTGTGCTGAAGGGGGGTTTGTGCTGAATGGGGGGGTCCAACTGTGCTGAAGGGGGGTATGTCCTGAAGAGAGGGGTATGTGCTGAAGGGGGGTTCATCCGTGCTGAAGGGGGGGGGGTCTGTGCAGATTGGGAGGGTCTGTGCTGAAGGGGGGTCCATCTGTGCTGAAGGGGGGGTCTGTACATTCTCTAGGCTATATTTATATGGGCATGGAGTCAAGCTGAATTATCTCAAGAGTTATTTTATTAGCAGCGCTTTACCAGCGTTTTACCTGTGCTATTCGGTCGCTAGCAGACAAAGAAAGGGTTAAATATGACTGCATATCGCCACTGCTGAAGTGCCCCCCCCCCTGAAAAAAATTCTGCGGATGCCCATGCCCTCTAGAGTAAGAGGAGTATACCGAGTGGTACTGAACAGGGAATGGGAGGGGGGAGGAAACACAAGAATAGATCACTTATTAACAGAGGCGAAATGTAGATTCAATGAAAGATCAAGAATTAAGTACACATTACAAAAGAACATTATAGCGAATTGCACTCAGCGGTTGCAATATAATTCACAGGGGAAAGATGTTCGTTATAGAAAAAGGGTGTTTGAAATATACATGAAGTTATTTATGAACACATATTGTTTCATCTGGTAGCTGTGTTTTTTATACCTTCATACCTTTGTATATCAGTGCTGCTTGAACCTTAGAAGAAGGTGGTAAAAAGCCTGTTCTAACAATTTAACTATTATTGCAAATGGCAAAAGTATCATAAACAGTACTCAACTGTCCCGATCAAATGAATTTACAGAGAACTTTATCAGAAGCATAGAAGGAATTTATAAAGCTGGAAACATCTATAAACACATTTTGAAAGGCTTGAATGCCATAATTCATTACAGAAAACTTGTTTACAGATGAAGGAAATACAGCACCTTGCTATCATAGAAGGGACAGTGAGAACAGTAAAAACTGAATCAATGCTGTTTATAGAATGTCATGGTAGCTGTCAAACATGAGAAGCAATAGAGAAGTAATACAACAAGATAATGAGGCTGTTTTACTAGAAGAAGTTGGGACTATTCACTTCAATCAGTCATGCAATAAGCAAATTCCTCTTTATTTTGAATACCCAATCATGTGTAGATGTTTTTTTTAAATGATTGGATAATTTAAGTGAATATTCATACAATATTTGAGTGAATATTCTCAACTCTTTATTAAAACAGCTCTGAAGACCCAAAGCACAATTGAGATACAGTTGCGTGAATTAAAAAGAGTCATTTCCACAAAATAAAAAAATCAACAAACTGAAATAGTTTTCTATGGAAAAATGGTCTAAAATTCCCAATTTTCATATAGCAAACCTGATATAGGAAGTGTTACTGAAGCAAAAGGAGGTTCTCTCAACTGATAAATAACAATATGATTGATAATGACATAAAAAGTATAATTGCTTGTGTCCTAGTAGTTTAAAGTGGTTCTAAACATATATTTTTTTCTTTAACATAATAAACTTGCCATACTTACCTGCTTTGTGCAATAGACAAGCCAATGTAGCACCAATATTTAAAAAAGGGCCAGAATACATACCTGGGAATTAAAGACCAGTTAGCCTAACATGAATAGTATGCAAGCTTTTGAAGGGGACGATAAGGGACTATATATAATATTTTAGTAATGAAACCGGTATCATTAGCAGTGATCAGCATGGATTCATGAAGAATCGTTCTTGCCAAACCAATCTAGTAACCTTCTATGAGGAGGTGAGCTGCCATCTAGGTAAAGGAAGGCCCGTAGATGTGGGATATCTGGATTTTGCTAAAAGCATTTGACACAGTTCCCCATAAACATTTACTGTACAAAGAAAGGTCTCTTGGCATGGACCATAGGGTGAGTACATGTATTAAAAACTGGCTACAAGGGTGAGTTCAGAGGGTGGTGATAAATGGGGAATGCTCAGAATGGTCAGGGGTGGGAGGTGGGGTTACCCAGGTTTCTGTGATGAGACCAATCCTGTTCAATTTGTTCATAAATTACCTGGAGGATGGGGTAAACAGCTTAATCTCTATATTTGCAGACAACACTAAACTCAGCAGGGCGATAACTTCTCTGCAGGATGTGGAAACCTTGCAAGAGGATCTGAACAAATTAATGGGGTGGGTAACTACATGGCAAATTAAGTTTAACCACTTGTCCACCGAGCCTGTTTTTCAGATTCGGTGTTTACGAGACTAAAACAGTTTTTTTTGCTAGAAAATTACTTAAAACCCCCAAACATTATATATTTTTTCTAACACCCTAGAGAATAAAATAGCAGTCATTGCAATACTTTTTGTCACACCGTATTTACGCAGCGGTCTTACAAGTGCACTTTTTTTGGAAAAAATTCACTTTTTTGAATAAAAAAATAAGACAACAATAAATTTGGCCCAATTTTTTTATATTTTGTGAAATATAATGTTACGCCGAGTAAAATAATACCCAACATGTCACGCTTAAAAATTGCGCCCGCTCGTGGCATGGCGTCAAACTTTTACCCTTAAAAATCTCGATAGGCGACGTTTACAAAATTCTACAGGTTGCATTTTTTGAGATACAGAGGAAGTCTAGGGCTAGAATTATTGCTCTCGCTCTAACGATCGCGGCGATACCTCACTTGTGTGGTTTGAACACCGTTTTCACATGCGGGCGCTACTCGCGTATGCGTTCGCTTCTGTGCGCGAGCTCGTCGGGATGGGGCGTTTTAAATTTTTTTTTTCTTATTTATTTTAAATTAGTTTATAATTTTATACACCAAAATAGATAAAAAAAAATATCACTCTTATACCTATTACAAGGAATGTAAACATCCCTTGTAATAGAAAAAAGCATGACATGTCCTCTTAAATATGAGATCTGGGGTCAAAAAGACCTCAGATCTCATATTTAGGCTTAAATGCAAAAAAAATAAAAAATAAATGTAAAATGTAATTTTTTCACATAACATAAAAAAAAATGTCTCTTTAAGACGCTGGGCGGGACTGACGTTTTGACATCACTTCCGCCCAGCAGAGCTCTGGGGACGGGTGGGGGCGATTTTTCCCTCACTCATATCCCCGCTGAGGAACCGCATAGACCCGATCGCCTCCGCCGCTACCGACGGCAACGTTAAGCGGCGGAGGGCACGGGAGAGCGGCGGGAGGGGGGGGCCCTCTCCCGCCACCGATAACGGCGATCTCGCGGTGAATCTGCCGCGGAGACCACCGTTATCATTAACAGAACCGCCCCATGAAGAGATGGAAGAAAAAGCTCCAAGAAAAAGAGGGTTTATGGTTTGGAGAAGAAGGAGGGGATCTAGTAAAAAATAGGTAAGAAATAATTTGGTTATCGTGGTCTTGACTTGCACCCATATTGGTGGCAATTGGGGATTTTCTAATCACTATTAGGCAACACCACTGACCTAGTATGAGACAAATAGAAAGGTTGTCATAAGCAGTCCTTAATATGCATACGGATTGGCTCACATAAGTCCTGGTAATAATGTAAACAACACACTACAGGTGTAAGCAGTTGGTTGGGTTAGGTGATTAACTTGGCAGTGAGTAACGATATCCTTATTAAGTATGTCATCAGTTTTTGACAGTTTAAACAAAAAGGTTAGACTTCCTCATTACATTACATGCTGCAGAAAAACATCCATGCGCTGGATACATTATCCCTATGGTGAAGGTACTTTACTGTCCTGTGCAATAGTTGTATTGGTTGTCTCCATCCTTTAAGGTCCTGTCCGAGGATTGGATAAGGTCAAGTCACTTGCGCCAGAGGCTGGGAATGTTCTTAGCCTTTTAAATGGTCTGAGGCATTCGACTGTGGAGAATGTGTTATCCGCTGTCTCATAGCCACAGCTACTGTCCTCTTGTAGCCACGGCTAGCATCCTCCAAACAAGGAGCCCCACGCGGACGGCGTCACGTGATGGGACAGTTTGTGACGTCAAAGCGTTTCGCTATGGGAAGTAGTGTAGCTTCATCTAAATGATGATTGGACGCCACTCCTCACTCCCTGTCATTGTTTCATGAGGATGTCTTCCATCATGATGGATTTAAAGGGACCAGTGTCTTATTTTCGCAGTGGTATGTGGTGATTTCCAAAGTGACCAGTTTAAAGCAGACATACTCGTTGGCCTAAGAAATTGTTCTATTAGCAGCACAAGCATAGTTTACATCTGCTTGAAGGGGCATAGGAGAATGAAGGAAAAAGGAAAAAGAAACAAAAAGGGTAAGGAAAAGAATAAGAAAATTAATTGAAAAAGAAAGGGGAAGAAAAAGAAAAAGGAGAATAGATTGGGTAGTGTCACTATAGGCAAGACAAAGAATATGGATTAAACACAAAGCACAGGGACAGCCAGATGAACAATAGTTTGACTCACACAGCTGAAAGTTTATAAAGGGCACATGTGCCCTATCAAAATCTGTAAAAGGCACCATAATTGTAGAGGCACATAGATATATATATACGCATATACAGAATATAGGCCTCAAATGAGATTCTGAATTCATGAATCTCAGGTGTCCCTAGCATTATTAGCTTTGCAGGAAAGTTTGCATATTTATTTGGTGTTGAGGCCCACTGGCACAAACTGATATATCCACCATTTTTCCTTTTCGAGAAGTATACGGTAAACGTCACCTCGCCGGGTGGGTAGCTTGAGGACATAGATTCCCTTTACCTTCATTCCAATGGAACTCCCACCGTAACATAAGGCAAAACATTTTGCTTGTGGTTTTTCTGGAATTATCTTATTTTCGTTAATTTCTTTCAAGTGTTCACCTATCCTTACATTTAGGGTTCTTTTTTTTCACAATGTAGATTTTAGGACATTGGCATGTTATCATATAGATTACATGCGCTGTTGAGCAATTAATTAGGTCTAATTATGTAACTTCTTCGCACCTCCCGACCCATTAAGAGGTTTATGATGTTGGGAGACAGGGCGGGGCTTAAGACCACATGATTGACTGTCATGGCGGTCACGTGATCTGGAAACGCAAGGAGCAATTGGGAGCTTTCGGTTAGGCGCTGGTAACTGAGTCGGGAGCATGCAGCGCACATGCTCTTGGCACGGCTCTAGTGACAGCAATTCATGCAAATATACAGCCTCTCGATGCCAAGGATCAGGCTCTGAGAGGTCGCATATTTGCATGCGGCCAGCACCAAGGGCTTAATGAATAAAGTGAAGCTCTTTCATCTTCCGATAATTTTCAACAAAAATTCATTTTTTATTTTTTTTTGCACGTGATTGGGCATTCTTTGCGAAGTGAAACATTTTCACATTCGATAACCCCCGGGAAAATTCTCCTAGTATAGCACAACTTCACTTGCAAAGTGAGCAGTATATTTGCCTTAAAAAATCAATTTGACACAGCATATTTCACTATGCTCTCTGTGTGTGTGCTGTAATCATTCTCAGCAGTAATTTGAAATGTATGGCAGTCTCTGAAGTCTCTATTTTTCATAGAAAACAATCGACAACGTGTGTATGTATAGCTAAAACTTTTTTGTTTTGGATAGATTAGGGTAGGGTTAGAAACACACCCTGGCCGAATGGCCTTGGTGGAAAGGTCAGCAGTGTGCTACTGGTAATTTCCTTTGGATATGTGATGAGCAATGGTAATACTCATGCCCTGCACCATCACCAGCCTGATGCTGTTATCGTGGGTGAAGTAGAACAAGTTAAAAGAAATACTGTACTACATGAAAATGTGCCACCTCTGCCAACTTTGCCACCCTATGTCACAGCCCTAGTAGCTAATGTAGAAATACTGTATGTAGATACCCTAATAAGACAGTGTCTCATGACACTGTTCCATGACGCTTCTGACAATTTTAATCACATTGTTTTTGGTAGCAGTTCTGCAACCAGGTGCATGCCCACTTTACTTTTTTTTAAATATGCAGTCTGAGTATCTGCAGTGGGTTGCCAAGTGGTACTATCTTTTGCATATGTCATCAAGTCCTGTAACATTTTTTTTTTTTACTTAGTTCACAATTCAAGGCTGTTCTGAATTAGGAGCTTAGTGTAAAAAATCCAGGATTTTAGTAGCATCACATACTAAAATCAAAAAGAAATAATCATAAACTATTGTGGTATTATGGTAATGGTAATGTTTTAAATAGCTATAAAATGTAACTAATTTATATTCACCTGTAAGTGACTGCCTATGCTAAACCCAGTAAGCTGGAACACATTTTAAAACACTTTACTTGTCAATTGCATATTTCCACATAGTTTTAGTTTTAAGTCTAAACTTACATTTAAATGCCTTATCAGCTTACACAGAAATGGAAATAAAATATTTTATACCTGAATCAAAATAGTATATCATGGGTTAAGACACTTTACATTTGTTGTTACATGTTTCAATTTCCATGACTTCATCTATGCTACATATCAGTTTTTCATAGAATTGTCCCACTGAGAGTTTTTAATTTAAACTGTCTGATGTTCTTTTGGCATTTAGGGTGAAAATGAGAAATCTGTTCTCCAGAGCTCTTGGATTCACATTCCATCTTTAAGCTTAATTTGGAAACACTTTTGGTATAAGAGTCATAAAACGGTCAACTCCCACTCTATTCATTTCATGTCCAATGTGCTGAGGTGAACAATTTACTGGAAAGGAGAAAGGAAAGAGAGTTTAGAAAGAGAATTGCGTTTTCTGGTTTATTAAAGCACTCCGAGAAGGAGAATTAAAATAGAGAATACTAGGTATATTTTAAGAAAGCCTCCAAACTACAGGCAGTAAAATTTTTTTATGTTTTATACTGAACTGTTAGCTTTGTATAACCAACAGTTTTTCAACCATTAATACTTGTATACAAAAGAGTACTTCCATTGTGGTAAAGACAAGTAGATATAAACCCTTTATAATTAATAGTTAAAATAATTGTTGCTGTCAGGGGTGTTGCTAGGTTTACAAAAGATCTGGGGCTAGGGCCCATAGCAGCGAAGTAAAGAAAGTAATACGCTTGGGTGGGCATACACATGTATATAATATGTGTGTGTGTGTGTATAAATTATATATATATATATATATATATATATATATATATATATATGTATATATATAAAAAATATTGTTACATATCTAAGTACGAGGGGAGCACATGTGTGCTGTCACATTGAAGAGTTTGGAGCACCATCAAAAGAATTTGACTCACTGCATATCTTGAATGGACTTCATTGATGAATTACTATTATTGATGCACTTGAATGAGTAAACATATGTTTAAAATACAGTATATGCACTTTAAGCACTATTCACTTTATTAATATTTGCATTAAAATGTATTGTGCAGTATTATTTGTTGATTCTTTTCCTTCTATCGTTTATACACAGTTTTGGAATTTTATAACAGTGTATAGCGCAGCCAGTTATAAAGCATTGCTCACAAAGCCAGATATAAAGCAGTACTCTTTTATAACTGACTTTGTAAAAAACATCCACAGCGAACATGGTCTCCCCTTCAGCTAGTCGTGTGGCTACTTATTTATAGCAGTGCTCAGAGACAACAGATGCACACTCAGCATACAGAAGCCTGGCCATGACCCACATGATAAAAGACTGCCGCTTGCTACTGTGCTGTCTGATCCCAGGGCATCTGACTTCCTCACTGCACTGATCGATAGTGCCAATGTCAGCATGAAGGAGGTGGGGGGGGGGGAACCAGCCACACAGCTTCTCATATATAGCCACAGAATATTAGACTGCCTTTTGCGTGTGGGAGGTGGTTTTCCAGGATCACTCTGCAGGGGCTTGCTGACCCCTGCCCTAGAGACTCGGGGCTATGGGCCCTAGATTCGGGGCTATAGCCCCAGTAGCCACCCCCTAGCGACGCCTCTGGTTGTTATCCCTCTAAATGGAAATACACCAATAAAAAAAAATAAGCTACATTACCATTTCTATTATTCACAGCACAAGTATAATCACAAACATTTAACCCTTTTGCTGCCACTGATGTAGGCATTATGTCTGTGGAAGCACATACCTGTAAACTGGCTCCTGGATGATATAGCAGCTATAAATATATATATATATATATATATATATATATATATATATATATATATATATATATGTATACTGTTGTCTCTCTAGTAGAAGTGATTCACACAGCTGTTGTTAATCCACTCAGTCACTTTCACCTATGCTGGAAGGTGGCTTTAATGAAATGCATGCTAGCGTAGTGGCAGGAGTTGCAGCAGACAGAATCTGGAGCAGCTGTGCATGGCAATAAATAGCCTCTAAATTCAGCTTGTTCAGCTAGGCTTTAAAAATGAAAGACAGAAGCGGTTTGGCTTCCACACACAACTGCTACAGGTTCCCTTTACTGTTCATTAACGCAATGCCCAAGGGGTGTTACCAGCCTGGAGTGGAAAAAAACTCAGAAAGAAAAATCCTAAACGGGCCCCCTTGAGAAAATACTTGATGTGATAGTATGTACCACAATTATAGCACATTATGATAAACCTACCTGTCAAAGAAAGCCCTTTAGTGCTGTATAGTCAGCGCTCCAGCGCTTCCATCTTCTCCTGGTCTTCCTCTTGGATTTACACAGTTAAACCTCTTGAATAGCCGGACTACAATGACACCACTTTCACACATGTGCATGGAAGTTACTTCATCACAGCACACAGTGGTTGCCTTAAATGTATTCTGAAACCATTAGGCTCTATTCTGTCAATAAAACCCTACCTGTCAGTAATTTTTTTTATTTTATTGAGTTTGATACACATTAAGCAGGTCTGTCAGGGATAATTAGCAGGCATTATTAGTAACCAAGAGTCTAAAGAGTTACTGCAGCAAAACTTTTTTTTGCTAAATTGGTTAGAACTTCTGTCAGGTTTTAATTGCGCTTTGAAACCCTATTTTGGAATATTTCTCTTCACTTCATGTCCTAGTTACAATGTTCACTGAAAGAGCAATAGGTAGGTGATATCTCTCTAATGCAAACATAGCGGAAAAGGTTTAAATTTGTATATACCAATATTTTTTTTTTTAATGTCTGTATAGTGGCAACTGCTGCTCTCACCCATTCACTGTGTACAAGCTCAAGCTGTTGAACTCTGTAAACAACTGTAGAATCAGGAAACATACTATGACAAGCACAATAACTGTTAAAAATGTTACTTTCTTTCAGGACTGGATCAAGTGCCGAAAAACATTCCTCCTGATACCACTTTGCTTGATTTGCAGAACAACAAAATAACAGAAATTAAAGATGATGATTTTAAAAACCTCAAACAGCTTCATGTGAGAGTATTTTATTATTATTTATTAAAGCCTCTAAGATAAAGCAGTTAATGCTCTGAATAAGAAATATGCTTAGAATGAACAGTCTGCATGTAATATGATTTAGGCTATGTTCACACAGCACAAAAGTAGTACGACTTCTGATCTGACTTTACTCTGTGACTTCATGTCTGACTTCCATGCGACTTCAATGAATGGTATCTGACTTTAATCCAACCATGCCAGGTCCTTTGAGTCTGGTATGAATCTTGAAGGGAGAACCTCACGCCAAAATGTAACATTAAAACGGCATGGGTTTCCCCCAAGGCTATCGGTCGGATATGGGTTTTGAGGGGAAACCCCATGCCAAAATCCATATACAAGTGTGCAGTCCGGTAGGACAGGAAAGGGGGGATGAGAGGCCAACCAGACCATACTAGGCCACATGCCTCCAACATGGGGGGGTGGATGCTTTGGGGCAGGGGGGCTCCAAGGGCCTCTTTCTGACAACCCTGGGCAGTGGTTGTGGGGGTCTACTGGCAGGGGGCTTATCGTAATTAACAAGGGGACCCCCAGATCCCACCCTCCATGTGAATGAGCAGGGGTACATTGTACCCATTCACCCCTAAAAAAAGTAGTATAGTGTAAATAAAAACAAGAGACGGTTTTTAACAAGTCCTTTATTAAAAGTGAATAATGTACTCTGTCGTAGTTCCAACGTGTCTTCTTTCTCCAGTCTTCTCCCTCCACTGCTGTCTTCTCCTCCACTGCTGTTCTTCCTCCGGGTCTTCCTCCGGGCTTCTCCTTCTCCCTCCAGTGATGTGTTCTTCCTCCAAGTTTCTCCCTTCGCTACTGTCTTCTCCTCCACCGACTTGGTCCTCTTCCAATGCTCGCTCTACCACAATAAAACTCTGCCTCTTGTGACGTTGTATCATTTTAATTGATTTTGATTTTGACATGTCATGCAACTTGTGCTCTGGAAGTCATAGCACATGTCGAACCAGTGTGAACCAGCCCTTAGATATGACCTAGAGAAAATTACCACTGTCATTTGGCTCATTTCCATAATCTGCAATGTTCCCCTTCTCTGCAAATATATTTGCTACACTGTAGATTTCCCAACAGCAAAAATAACAGTTTGAACACACAGAAATGGAATGCTAGGAATGAAAACAGTGTGAACAATGATAAAATGTCTATCAATAAGGCATTCTTCAGCAATTTTCTAAAAGTGTTTTGTATCTTTTTTTCAGGCATTAATCATTGTTAATAATAAAATCAAGTCAATAAGTCCTGGTGCTTTTGCTCCTCTGACAAAACTGGAACGACTGTACTTATCAAAAAATAGCCTAAAAGAGCTTCCAACCAATATGCCAAAGTCACTTCAGGAATTACGTGCGCATGAGAACTTGTTAACAAAAGTAAAGAAGTCCGTGTTTGATGGGTTAAATAACATGATTGTCATTGGTAAGTCATTTTTAAATGTGTGCTAGTGTGCCAAAAAGCCCCTGAAATTAATTAACTATTTTAACAGGGTACCAGAGGCGATTCAGTTTGCATGTGTTGCACTTTATACGTTTTTCACTCACTTACTCATCTTGAAACTCTAAATTACATTGGAGAGCCTACACTATAGGTTATATACACTGGGGTAGATTCATGTAGATCAGCGGATCTTTTGATCCACGTGATCTATCTTTTTTACGATCCGCCTGCGCCAGTTTTTGAGGCAAGTGCTGTATTCAGAAAGCACTTGCCTCGTAAGTAGCCCTGGCGGATCGTAAATCCCCCGGCGGAATGCAAATTCCGCGGCTAGGGGGAGTTTACTATTTAAATCACGCACGTACCCGCGCCGATCGTACTGCGCATGCGCCGCCGGCTAAATTTCCCAGCGTGCATTGCTTTAAATGACGTCGCAAGGACGTCATTGTTTTCGACGTTAACGCAATTAACTTATGGCCGTATTCCCGGACGACTTACGTAAACGACGTAAAAAAATCAAAACTCGACGCGGGAACGACGGCCATACTTAACATAGGATCCGCCGCACTTACCCCGCATATAGCAGGGGTAACGACCTGCCGGAAAAAGCCGAACGCAAACGACGTAAAAAAAAAGCGACGGCCGGGCGGTTCTGAATCGGCGGTTCTCCTCATTTGCATATTCGTCGCGTAGAAAAAAAGAAGCGCCACCTAGCGGACGGCGGGAGAATGCAGCCTAAGATCCGACAGTGTAACTCACTTACACCAGTCGGCTCTAAGGGAGATCTATGCGGAACCTGATTCGAGGAATCAGCCGCATAGATCCGAGCGTCGGATCTCACAGATCCGACGGTGTATCAGTAGATACACCGTCGGATCTCTATGTGAATCTACCCCACTGTCTCTAGAATAGTAAAAATGTCTTCATATTTGCTTTTTACTAATAGTACATTCCTTTTGAGAATTATTTACTTGGATGTCAAGCTTATTTTTTGGTTTTAGTGCTGTTTAAGTCACTGATCTGCAAAAAAGTACAGAGATAAGCAAATATGAAAATTATTGACACTTGCATATTTGTTTTGGTCCTTTGGTTCGAAAGTTCTTTAGTTAGCAGTGGCAGCTGGTGGGTTCTTCTTTGGGGGTGCTGAAAATAAAGAACGCCCCCTGCGGCATGGCACGGCACTAAAACCCCCCCGGCAGTCCGTACTTACCCGTTGGGCCGTGGAGTCCTCTCCTGAATTGCGGGCAGGGGCCGCGGCAGCTCCAGTGGTCCGCACCTCCAGCTGCTTCCTCTACCACATGTCTCCTCTTCCGCCAAAGCGCTAGGCATCAATGGGATTGCCTGATGCTTTGGCCAATTGGGAAACAGGATAGGGGACTTTAGTCAAAAAAAAGTGAAAACAAAAAAGTGTTGCGTTAATCAAGTTAGGTTGGCAAAACTTCAAATTACAAGTAAGACAGTAAAAGTGAAGTGAAAATGTCCACATAAATACATAATTATATAAATATATAAATAAATGTCCATATGTGAAAAACACGAATAGTGTAAAAATATAAAAAGACAAATCTGACTATAGAATAGTCCAGCAATAATATTGGTGAATTCCAAAGCCTGGTGATAACTTCAAAGAGGTGCTAGAGTTGAAGGAGTGTTGAAATGAATTAACGTGAAGAGAAACCACCGCCGATACGTAAGGGGCTTACCAGAGAGTTTGAACCCAGGAGAACCTATGTTCAGAAGGGTCAAACAGAGCTTTGTGTAGTAAAACCACGATGGAACCTGGGCAATCCTGTATGTATCTCCAATGGCTGTAGCAAGAGTAACCAAACGGCAAAGGAATGGAGTATACCACAGACAAAGATAGCTGGTTACCCGATGATGGTCCAAAAAAAATCCCGATGTGTATGGAAGGGTGTATACCATAGATTAGGAAGAAAAAAACATCCACATAGTGTAAAGCCGCGTACACACAATCAAATCTATCTGCTGGAAACGTCTGACTGTTTCAGCAGACAAATTTGATCGTGTGTACGGGCAGACAGACGGGTTTAGCGTACTAACCAGCAGACATGTTGGACGGACGGGTTCCCAGCAGACAGATTTTAGTACGCTAACCAGCAGACATATCTAATGGATTCGACGCATGCGCGGAAGTGTTTTACTTCCTGTTGATGGTGACGTAGTGCAGTGGCGGCTGGTGCTCAAAATTTTTAGGGGGGCGCAAACGAAAAAAAAAATATTGCAGCCTCACTGTGCCCATCACATGCAGCCACTGTGCCATGCCACCAAATGCAGCCACTGTGCCATGCCACCAAATGCAGCCACTGTGCCATCAATTGTCACCACTGTGCCATGCCATCAAACACAGAAACTGTGCCATGCCATCAAATGCAGCCACTGTGCCATCAATTGTCACCACTGTGCCATGCCACCAAATGCAGCCACTGTGCCATCAATTGTCACCACTGTGCCATGCCATCAAACACACCAACTGTGCCATCAATTGTCACCACTGTGCCATGCCATCAAATGCAGCCACTGTGCCATCAATTGTCACCACTGTGCCATGCAACACAGCAACTGTGCCATCAATTGTCACCACTGTGCCATGCCATCATATGCAGTCACTGTGCCATCAATTGTCACCACTGTGCCATGCCATCAAACGCCACCACTGTGCCATCAATTGTCACCACTGTGCCATGCCATCAAACGCCACCACTGTGCCATCAATTGTCACCACTGTGCCATGCCATCAAACGCCACCACTGTGCCATAAATTGTCACCACTGTGCCATGCCATCATATGCAGTCACTGTGCCATCAATTGTCACCACTGTGCCATGCCAAACGCCACCACTGTGCCACCAATTGTCACCACTGTGCCATGCCATCATATGCAGTCACTGTGCCATCAATTGTCACCACTGTGCCATGCCATCAAATGCAGTCACTGTGCCATCAATTGTCACCACTGTGCCATGCCATCAAATGCAGTCACTGTGCCATCAATTGTCACCACTGTGCCATGCCATCAAACGCCACCACTGTGCCATCAATTGTCACCACTGTGCCATGCCATCATATGCAGTCACTGTGCCATCAATTGTCACCACTGTGCCATGCCATCATATTCAGTCACTGTGCCATCAATTGTCACCACTGTGCCATGCCACCAAATGCAGCCACTGTGCCATCAATTGTCACCACTGTGCCATGCCATCAAACACACCAACTGTGCCATCAATTGTCACCACTGTGCCATGCCATCAAATGCAGCCACTGTGCCATCAATTGTCACCACTGTGCCATGCAACACAGCAACTGTGCCATCAATTGTCACCACTGTGCCATGCCATCATATGCAGTCACTGTGCCATCAATTGTCACCACTGTGCCATGCCATCAAACGCCACCACTGTGCCATCAATTGTCACCACTGTGCCATGCCATCAAACGCCACCACTGTGCCATCAATTGTCACCACTGTGCCATGCCATCAAACGCCACCACTGTGCCATAAATTGTCACCACTGTGCCATGCCATCATATGCAGTCACTGTGCCATCAATTGTCACCACTGTGCCATGCCATCAAATGCAGTCACTGTGCCATCAATTGTCACCACTGTGCCATGCCATCAAATGCAGTCACTGTGCCATCAATTGTCACCACTGTGCCATGCCATCAAACGCCACCACTGTGCCATCAATTGTCACCACTGTGCCATGCCATCATATGCAGTCACTGTGCAATCAATTGTCACCACTGTGCCATGCCATCATATTCAGTCACTGTGCCATCAATTGTCACCAATGTGCCATGCCATCAAACGCAGCTACTGTGCCCATCAATTGTCACCAATGTGCCATGCCATCATATGCAGTCACTGTGCCATCAATTGTCACCACTGTGCTATGCCATCAAACGCCACCACTGTGCCATCAATTGTCACCAATGTGCCATGCCATCAAAAGCAGCTACTGTGTCCATCAATTGTCACCACTGTGCCATGCCATCAAATGCAGTCACTGTGCCATCAATTGTCACCACTGTGCCATGCCATCAAACGCAGTCACTGTGCCATCAATTGTCACCACTGTGCCATGCCATCAAATGCAGTCACTGTGCCATCAATTGTCACCACTGTGCCATGCCACCAAACGCCACCACTGTGCCATCAATTGTCACCACTGTGCCATGGCATCAAACGCCACCACTGTGCCATCAATTGTCACCACTGTGCCATGCCATCATATGCAGTCACTGTGCCATCAATTGTCACCACTGTGCCATGCCAAACGCCACCACTGTGCCATCAATTGTCACCACTGTGCCATGCTATCATATGCAGTCACTGTGCCATCAATTGTCACCACTGTGCCATGCCATCATATTCAGTCACTGTGCCATCAATTGTCACCACTGTGCCCCATGCCACTGTGCTCATTGTCGCCTCTGTGCCCCATGATGCCACTGTGCCCCATGCTGCCACTGTGCCCCATGCTGCCACTGTGCCCCATGCTGCCACTGTGCCCCATGCTGCCCCTTTCCCTGTAAAAAAAATCACTTACCTGACGCTTCCATGTCCTCCCTCGATGTCTTCTGCCGCCGTGGAGAAGTTTCAGCCAATCAGGTTCCTGAAAACCAGAATCCGGGAACCTGATTGGCTGAAACGGCTGTCAGTCTAATGCAAGGACCGCAGGTTGCCTGCGCTCCGAGCATAGACTTCCGAGAGCCGGAGGGCGGCACTGGAAAAGCCTATCAGAGCCGCTGGCTTTGATAGGCAGTTCCCTTCAGCCAACCAGCTGCCGCTATTCGGGTAACCGGCGTCCCATGTCCGGTTATACGAATAGACCAGGCAGCTGGCAACAGTAACACACGTCCAATGCATAGCATTGAACGTGTGTTACTTGCGAGAGGGGGTGGCGCTGCAGCGCCCTCTATAGACGGCCGCCAGAACTTCGGCTAAAATGTCAAAATGACATTTTAGCCGAATAAAAGTTCTTAAAGGGCCCGTTTTTTTTTTTAAAATTTTTTTTTTTCTTGTGACTGCGGGAGGGGGGGGGCGGCGCCCGTGCGCCCAACGTCACCGCCACGTCACCTCGCTGTCTGCCGGCGGAGATTTTGGTTTGATAGTGTGTACACGATCAAACCAATATACCCCAGCAGACAAATCCAATCAAAACGGTCTGTCATTTATTTGGTCATGTGTATGCGGCCTAACTCTGTGTTGAATGTTGAAAATTTAATGTAGCAAGAACACTTACATTTAGATAGATGTACAAGCGCTTTGCGCAAAGTAGTAGCAACAGTGGGGTCCACCCGCCACGTTTCGTCCCAACGACATCATCCCCTGGGTTTAAACTCTCTCAAACCTGCAAATGAATGCCCTGCCCCTAATTAAATTAAGACTATGCCTACATAAAAAGAAGTGTCCCTATTAATTTTTACTGAATGTTGGCAACTATGGAATAGGGTACAACTGAAGTAAGCAGGCAGTGTTCTAGGAAATATTTTTCAGAGCAGGATTTTGGGTCCAGGCTGCTGCTGCACATATCATATAAACTATATAATATAAACTTTATTTATATGGGGTATCTATTTTTATACATCATTTACACCTACAGTCTGCAGAAAAGTATAATTGCAACAAGGGTCAAGGTTTAAAAGCAACTATGGTCAGATAGGAGGACAAACAACTAAATTATCACAAGATTACTTTTAAAGACCTTCTTACAATACATGACTGTACTCATGTGTATTTAAAAAGTTTCCATAGATGGCTCAAACTTCAGCTGATTCCTGCTTAATTGGCTGAGAGCACCACCTAAATCAAATCTCAAGATTTGAACTGTGTGTAGGCAAGCTGAATGTTCCAATATGATCCATTAATCAACTTGGGTACAACCAGTATGCCATGTTTTACCTGTGATTATTGCTAGAAGCTGCTATAGCTGATATAGCTGCTAACAATAATTACTGTCTTCTCCTGGGGGAGCAGCTTAATCTTAATAACACCCCCTCCCTGCCGAAGAGAAGACAATGGCCCAACAGTAAGGATTCCTGCATCAACACTGTCCGTGTTGATGGGGGAAACAACAGATTTCTTTCCTGCGACCTGTGGATTTAGGAAAGAAATTTGTTCCATGTATGGTCGGCCTAACATGACGGCTTATCAGATGCAGTTACTATTCAAGTATTCAGGCAGCTATGGTTTTCTGAATGCAATAGCTTGCAGTGGAGATTCCACTGTTCACTCTGGTAGTGTGAATGGAGGACTAGACTGATTTCTTGTTCAGCTTACAAAAGAAAAAAGCTGTACATAGTGGTCTGAACTGTACAACCAGTTCTGTACAGTATCTGATCTGCAAAGAATCATACCTTTAAGTAATTCATACAGTCATGATTCATGAATTAAATGTATCTCTGCAGAGTGGTGCCTCCAATGGTTCCATAGAGAGTTATTATATAAATTTTATTTTTATTTATATTTATTTATTTTATTTTTTATATATTTTATTAGATTTTATAAATCTAATATTTTGTCCCTAGTAGCAGATATGCTTAATATTTTTTAATCATTCTGTAATGCAGTTGACTGGTAAGATGAACTGTTTGCATTTCTGTTGATTGGGTATTGTTCTATTTTATTTTGCGAAACAGTTAAAAATTCTTCTACTCATTCTAAAGAGAACACTATAAAATGTCTACACTCCTAAAAACATATTCCGTTTCAGGATTGTGGGAAGAACAATAACATGAAGATAAACTTTATTGGGCGTTTTGTGTTATGTTTGTAAGGTACAGTGAAGATGGATGGTATGTGTTTGCAAATTCCTACACCTACTGAGATGAAATAAAGTAATCTGCATTCCTTTTTTTTTACAGAACTAGGCACAAATCCAATAGATAGCTCTGGGATTGAAAAAGGAGCTTTTCAAGGCATGAAAAAACTATCCTACCTCCGAATTGCAGACACTAATATAACCAGCGTTCCTAAAGGTAAGACAAAAATAAATATAATTTATAAATTTGGTTTGTATGTACATGGTTATGTTACTGGCAACTCAAACAATATCTTATGCCGCGAACACACGATCATTTTTCGGCATGAAAAAAAACGTTTTTAAAACGTAATTTTAAATGATCGTGTGTGGGCTTCACATCGTTTTTCATCTTCTGAAAAACGACAAAAAATAAATAAAAAATTCGAACATGCTGCATTTTTTCACGTCATTTTAAAAAATGTAGTTTTTCAGGTTGTAAAAAGTTATCGTGTGTGTGCTAAAACGACGTTTTAAACCCGCGCATGCTCAGAAGCAAGTTATCAGACGGGATCGCTCGTTCTGGTAAAACTACCATTCATAATGAAGTAAGCACATTCATCACGTCTTTTACTAACAAGGAATCAGCTAAAAGCAGCCCAAAGGAGAATAGAACTTCCCCTTTAGAGTGCCGTTGTACGTGTTGTACGTCACCGCGCTTTGTTCATCATTTTTCAAAATCGATGGTGTGTGGACAACATCGTTTTTAATGATGAAGTTGGAAAAACTTCGTTTTTTGGACATGCTGTAAAACAACGTTTTTTTTTCATGCCGAAAAACGATTGTGTGTACTCGGCATTAAAGTTTATATAAACCTTAACCCGATTGGCCGGGAGGAGAATAAGGTAGACAATAGCGAATATTAATTTACTATTGCCACACAACTGGATGTGCTCAGGGCACAGTGCTCTGCGTCCCAAGCCCACCCTTTTTTGAAGCCAATTAAAGCCTCAGGCTCTAATCATGTGCTTAAAAAAAAAAACACTGGAATCCATGCGCTCAGCACCCTGCAAGTAGATTAAGGATGGATTAGGGGGGCGGCACCCCTGAGTCCCATATAGACAGGCTGCCACTGATCATATGGTCAATAACATCACCCAGGTATTTCAGGGAGCTGCCATTTGTGATGGAGATAGCATGGAGGCAGCATTTGTCATTGTGGCAGGTCATCGTAGTTCAAGTGCTACATCATTGTGCAGTGCTAATTTCTTCGATTCAGCTCTGTGCTACTTTAACTGGCAGTGTAAATTAACTCTTTTTTTTTCACACAAATAAAGTTTTCTTTGGTGGACACTAGTATTGCTTATAACAGTGATGTTTACTGCTATAAGAAATAGTTTTAGCTGTTATACAAGGCCCTCTCGTTTTAACAGCTGCAAGATAAAAGAGAGGGGCCATATAAAGCAGTGGCAGATTTTCTGGCATGCATCTGCTATCCTTCTGTTGTAGTCAATAGGTATGTTACCAGAGGAGAGGCATGATCGCAAGATCTGATTGCATGATTAACCACTTGAACAATGGGCATTTAAACCCGCTTCCTGACCAGACCAATTTTCAGCTTTCGGTGCTCTCACAATTTGAATGACAATTACTCAGTCATACAACATTGCACCCATTTGAAATGTTTGTACTTTTTTACCCACAAATGGAGCTTTCTTTTGGTGGTATTTGATCACCTCTGGGTTTTTTATTTTTTTGCGCTATAAAAGAAAAACGACTGAAAATTCTGTAAAAAAAATAAATAAAATCTTGTTTCTGTCATATTAGCAGGTTATTTCTCACACACAGCATATGCATACCACAAATTACACCCCAAAACACATTCTGCTATTCCTCCCGAGTATGGCGATACCCCATGTGTGAGACTTTTACACCGCGTGGCCACATACAGAGGCCCAACATGCAGGGAGAGCCATCAGGCGTTCTGGAGCACCCAGGACAATTCTGACATTCCTCTCCTACATGTAAAAATCATCATTTATTCGCTAGAAAATTATATAGAACCTCAAAACATTATATATGCTTTTTTAGCAAAGACCCTAGAGAATACAATGGCGGCCGTTAAAACTTTTTATCTCGCATGGTATTTTCGCAGAAATTGTTTTAAACGCGTGTTTTTAAAAAAAAAAATGTTTTGTGCTTAAAAAAAAAAAACAGTAAAGTTAGCCCAATTTTTTTTCATAATGTGAAAGATGAAGTTACGCCGAGTAAATAGATACCCAACATGTCACACTTCAAAGTTGCGCACACTGATGGAATGGCGCCAAACTTCGCTACTTAAAAATCCCCATAGGCGACGCTTTAATTACTTTTATTGGTTACATGTTTTTAGTTACAGAGGAGGTCTAGGGCCAAAATGATTGCTCTCGCTCTAACGTTCGCAGAGATGCCTCACATGTGTATCTTGAACACCGTTTTCATATGTGGGCGGGACTTACGTATGCGTTCGCTTCTGCATGCGAGCACACAGGGACAGGGGTGCTTTAAAAAATGGGTATTGCAGAGTATTTGGGTATTGCAGAGTATTTGGGTATTGCATAGTATTGGGGTATTGCAGAGTATCGCACAGGGTATTGGGGTATTGCAGAGTATTGCGCAGGGTATTGGGGTATTGCAGAGTATTGGGGTATTGCAGAGTATTGCGCAGGGTATTGCAGAGTATTGGGGTATTGCAGAGTATTGGGGTATTGCAGAGTATTGGGGTATTGCAGAGCATCGCGCAGGGTATTGGGGTATTGCAGAGTATCGCGCAGGGTATTGGGGTATTGCAGAGTATTGGGGTATTGCAAAGTATTGCGCAGGGTATTGCAGAGTATTGGGGTATTGCAGAGTATTGGGGTATTGCAGAGTATTGTGCAGGGATAGCTGAGCTGGGATGGATGGATGGCTGGATCTATGACTGCATTTGTCACAGATCCAGCCACAGCGCTGCTGCTGCCACCCGCTCCCCCCACCTCTCCTCTCACACTGTCCCGAACGGTACAGAAAGGAGAGGGAGGAACCCGCGTCATCAAATGACGCCGGTTTGTTTACAAGTGATCGCTCCGTCATTTGACAGAGCGATCACGCGGTAAACGGCCGCTATCATCTTCTAGACCCGGCGAGCACGGACACTTTCGCGAGCGCAAACCCAGGGGACGCACAAACGCGAAAGTGCACAAGGACGTCCCAGGGACGTTGTGTCACAGTTACTCTACCGCGCTGTAGCAGTAAAATGTCTATGGTGGTGGGCAAGTGGTTAAGATGCTGCTATGGTGTAGAGTGACTGAGGCCGCGTACACACAACCAAGCTTCTCGGCAGAATCCAGCGAGAAGCTTGCTGGGATCCATATTCTGCCGAGAAGCTCGATCGTGTGTACGTTTTCGCCGAGCAAACTGTCGAGCGAGGTGTCGAGCCAAAATAGAGAGCAGGTTCTCTATTTCCTCGACGGGCCATCGGGACTAATGGCTCGACGCCTTTTTCCACAGCCTGGTCGACGAACTCGACGGCCGGCCGAGAACCTCGTCGGGCGGAACAATGGGTTTAGCCCGACGAGGTTCTTGTACGTGTGTACGCGGCCTGATTAGTGTTTTTTTATTATGGTGAAGTAACCCTATAAATAAAAAAAATAAAAAAAGATAAAATCAAAAAGCCCACAAATTTAAAAAAAAAATGCTCTGGAAGGGATAGCAGCTAAAAGGGACCCCTGACCTTTAGTCAAGCAGAGAATAAAATGAAAGACGTAAAAGCCACCAATAATAATAAAAAAGGAAGCAAATGGGTTAATTGCTCACAGAGCTAGCATTCAAAATTAAATTACAGTTTCCTAACTGACCCATATCTCTCCATTTGCAGTTTGTCACCTTTCCCTATCCTCCCTACAGCAGTTTCCAACACACTGTAGTGAGGTGACTGGCTTATCCCCCTCCCCCTCCCCCTTTTGACTTTTGACCCTTATAAGTCTGCTGGGCATAAGTCAAAGGCTATGCCGTACATCATGGTTGAAATATAAAACCTCCTTTTGTGAATCTACACATACATTTACCAAGGCAATGAATTTAGAACTTGTAGGATGTGCCTCAAACACCATTGTAGCGAAACACCATACGTTTACTAAATTTCTTAAATGTATTTAAAGCGGAGGTTCACCCTAAATATAGTCTTTCCCATGTGATCCAGCATACTGGCGTCAGCTTCAGTATGCTGTTTTTTTTTTTTAATCCCCCACTTACTGTGTAATCTTTATTTTTGATTTCTTTCCCCCGCGGTGGATGGCGCCTGTATAGCCTATCACGGCTTCCGAAAATAGCCGATTTTGGACTCTGGTTTTTCCGGTGCAATGCGGCGCCTGCGCACAGACCTAGGAGCTGACTGCGCAGGCGCCGTATTTCTCTGAGTCCTATTTCGGCTTTTTTCGGAGGGCGAATAGCTAAATACGGCGCCTGCACAGTCAGCTCCTAGGTCTGTGCGCAGGCTCCGCATTGCGCCGGAAATACCCGAGTCCTAATTCGGGTATTTTCGGAAGCCGTGACGCGCTATACAGGCGTCATCCACCACTGGGGAAAGAAATCAAAAATAAAGATTACACAGTAAGTGGGGGATTTAAAAAAAAAACCAGCATACTGCCGCTGACGCCAGTATGCTGGATCACATGAGAAAGACTATATTTAGGGTGAACCTCCTCTTTAAATATTAACAGCACATTTTTCCTACTTGCTCCCATTTAGTCATTGAAATGCACAAATTAAGCACTTTGTTATATCTGTTTGATAAGAGCAAAAAAAAATAAAAAATTATTTTGTCAGAAGTTCGGAGCTGTATGTGTCCTAAACACTCCAGTGTTGTCCTAAAAACCATCCTAGTTCTTATGTTGGACAACATAATGGTTGGCCTTTATTTTGTAGAGATATCAGAATAGGAGTAATTGCATACTTTAGTAAAAGACTTTAGACATGGTTGATACCATTCAGTCTACAAACATTCCATTTTTTTGTCAGCCCACAACAGGAGTTAAAGATTCAACTTAAAAAAAAAAAACTGCATATGCCAGTAAGGGGTGTTTGTAGATAAAAACAAATAGCTAGATTCAGGTAGGGTGGCGTATTTGTAAGCGGGCGCAGCGTATAGAATATACGCTACGCCGCCGCAAGTTAGAGAGGCAAGTGCTGTATTCACAAACCACTTGCTCCCTAAGTTACGGCAGTGTATCGTAGATGGGGCGGTGTAAGTCCGCATAATTCAAAGTAGGTGGAAGGTGGGCGTGATACATGTAAATGAATCGTGACCCCACGTAAATGACGCGCCGAACGAATGGCTCATGCGCCGGCCGCGGTCGTATCCCAGTGCGCATGCTCAAAATCACGTTGCAAATAGTCAATGCTTTCGACGTGAATGTAACCTACGCCCAGCCCCGTTCTGAATCGGCTAACGCAAACGACGTGAAATTTGACGGCTGTTCCGACGTCCATACTTAACATTGGCTGCGCCATCTTTTTGGTGGTTTATCTTTATGCCTGAAAAACGCCTTACGTAAACGGCGTAGCTTACTGCGACGGGCGTACGTACGTTCGTGAATCGGCGTATCTTGCTCATTTGCATATTTAACATGGGAACGCCGAATGCGTCCAGCGTAACTATGCGCCCATGATACGCCGGCGTAGACACGTTATGTCCAATGGCTGAAGCAATGTTTTTCAGTGTATCTTACTTTCTGAATGGGCGTAAAGATGCGACGGTGCACATTTGTACTTACATCGGCGTATCACTGTGCAGATCTAACTAAAAGCATTAAGCCTGTCATGGACACCAACCCTTCCTCACCATACCCCCCCCTCCCCCCACACACACTGGGAGAACACAATGGCTCCACAGGAGGGATTCCCATATCATCTATAGCCTGCCTTACTGCTCACCTCTATCATCACAGAAGTGAGCCTTTTCTCGATTTCAAACCCCTTCACGTGTACTTTCTCCCCCTTGATGCAGTAGCTCTGAAATCAGCATTTGAGACCTCACTCCTGTGATGGAGAAGGTGAGCAGTAACAACTAGGCCTCACTTAGAAATGACCTGGAAACTTCCTGGAAGCATTACAGTCAGGCTTTAGGAGGTATGTAAATGGCCTACACCTATAGCAAGGGCATTATAAACATATAGGGCCAGATTCACGAACACTTGCGCTGGAGTATTTGGATATGCGCCGCGTAACTGTGCTGATGCGCCGACGTTTCTATGTGCCCGTACCCACCAAACTAGATGCGCCCAATAACGGCTCATTTGCGACCGGCGGAACGTTCCGACGCCAGAGTATCGTCAGCGTTTATTTTCGCTGGCCGCATCAGTCGCGCCCATTGATTTCCCCTGCAAATATGCAAATGAGGGAGATTTCCCAATTCACGAACGGATTAGCACCATACGCTGGCTACATGCGCCGCGCGTATCTGATCCGTCCAGCGCAAAGTTATTTCTACAAAAGGCTGCTTTATCTTTACTCCAGACGGTCACAGGTCAGCAGGAGAGCAGCTACAGCAGCGTTACCGACGATAAGAGCTAGCTGAGCACCCCCACTTGCAAGGACAACACCTCTGTGTGCCAACATGCCAGGGGCACTCGTGGTCCTAGAACTACTGATGGGTCCCCTGGAACCAAGAAGGCGGGCACGTGAGAGGATATACCGCACTCGTATGAACCTCTTTGGCATGGGGGATGAGGAGGTGTATCGCCTCTTCAGATTCAGCCCAGATGCAATACTTGAACTAACCACAACCCTGCAGGATGACATCACCAGCCCAACACACCGATCACAAGCAGTGCAGCCACTGGTGAAGGTACTGGCAACACTTCATTTCCTTGCCAGTGGATCATTCCAGCGTACAAGTGGAGTGGTGGCTGGGATGTCACAATCCTCCATAAGCAGATGTGTGCACCAGGTTGTCCCTGCAATCCTCAGACGCATGTCCAACCATTTCATCAGACCCACCACTGAGGAGCTGCGGCAGAAGGCAATGACAGATTTCTACAACATTGCCAGATTCCCACGCACTGTGGGGGCCATTGATTGCACACATGTGGCCCTACAGCCCCCCAGTGCCACAGAGCACATATACCGCAATCGGAAGCATTGGCATTCCATCAACGTACAGGTGATAGCCGATGCCCAACGCCTCATATGGCACGTCCGTGCCAAACACCCCGGGTCCAGCCATGACAGCTACATATACCGTCAGAGCCCCATCCCAGCAGAATTTAACCAGAACATGTATGGGGACAGCTGGCTGGTTGGTGAGTGACATGGGAGTCAGGCATGACTATCCCCTCCCGTCATGCACAACAGAAATCGCACATGCATGACTAACATTCTCCTGTCTTTTACCTTACAGGTGACTCTGCATATGCATTGGGACCCCATCTAATGACTCCTTTCCGGAACCCCCAAACCAGAGGAGAGAGAAGATACAATGAAGCACACATCAAAACACGTGCAGTGGTGGAGCAAACATTTGGGCTCCTGAAGTCCCGTTTCCGATGCCTGGATAAGTCTGGGGGGGCCCTATTGTATTCCCCTACCTTTGTGTGTCAGATCATCGGTGCATGTTGCATACTACATAACTTTGCTATGAAAAAAGGCCTGCATATTGACATACGTGATGACCTGACCCCCGACCCACACAGTCCCCCCCTGCCAGAGGACACCCAGTCTGCTGATGGAAGAGCAGTCAGGAGGGTCCTCGCTGTAGGCATCTTTGGACACTAAACCAAAACATTAATAACACAGACAGTGCACGCGTGTACACCACTAATGTCCCTAGATCACACACACCACATGCACATCGCATTGGATTAGCCCAAGTCCAGCATGTAGGAGTTGGGAGCAGTAACGCCGCGTCAAGGCCCCAATGATGTCACTGTCCATTCACACACCTTTCACACGTCATTCATTCAGCCGTGGGGTTCACTTCACCACCACGGCCGAGGGTGACACCCCTTACTTTCAGGAGTGCCACCCTCTCACATTCACACACCATTCACACTGTCCCCTGCACTCCTGACCGTGTGCAGTACAAAAAGAAATTATAAAGATCATATCCTGACCAATAAAAGAAAAATAATCTCATAACCTGAGAAAAAAATAAAATAAACTCATGACCTGAGTATGTCAAAAATAATAATATAAAACCAGCACCAAAAAAAAGGCCTCATCGGGGATGCCGGGGGCTTCTTCTGGGGGCCCCTCTCTGGCTCCGCAGCTGCCTGGATGGAGTGGGTGGGGGGGCATCTGGAGGTGGCTGATCCCCAGGTGGGCCACTCCTGGCAGGTGTGGCCTGCGTGCCCTCCAAGGCCCTGGCTATCCGTCCAAGATAACTGTTGGTCTGGGCCTGCATCCGGAGCTGACGGGTCATCTGGTAATGCTGGGCCCGCCGACTCAGCCTCCCCTGCTCACGGATGGCAGCACTGTTACCATGGATGGCAGCAGTGTTGGCCTGGACGGCTGCAGTGAGGTGCTGGATATCCCCCTGCACCTCCCCCAAAGTGGTGACCACTGCAGCGCAGTTAGAGCTGACATCCTGCACTGCGTTGCTGATGTTGGCAACGGAGCCCAGGCTGTCAGAGACTTTCTGCAAGTGGTCCGCTATGGCCCCCATTTGTTCTGTCTGTCTGGCGTGATCCCTTGCCAACTGATCCTGGACACCATCAGACACCCCCCTGGTCTTCTGGGTCGCCTTCCTGGGGCCCGAAGATGTATGTCCTCGGGTGGAAGGTGTCGCCCTTGAGGGGCTTCCAAGGATGGGGGAGGGGACGACAGACGGGCCAGGAGAAGGGGAGGAGACCGACAAGACCAAAGAAAAGTCCTGCTCTGCCACAGCAGGATCTTCCACAACCACCTCGGCAGGTGTGGTGTGGCCACTCTCCTCCTCAACAACCTCTTCACCACCCAGTGGCTCGGGCACATGATGGCGTGGGGGGGATGGGGTGGAATGCAGGCTGACAGATGATGGCCCAGCTCCGTCATCTGTGGATGACACAAAGCAGACACATGTTGGTGGTCCCACACACTTGGCACATGTACCCCCCCCCCCAAATGCAAAACATCAAATAGGGGATTAGAAAACACTTACCTGTCCTTGTGCCTTCCTCCACGGAGTCATAGCCTGCGACCCCCTCCACCTGCTCCCTCTCCAGGCACCGAGCGACCACCTCCTCCTCTGCGGTCAGGGTGACAGGACATGGGGGACCACCACCTGTGCCCCTCTCATACCTCCTGATGGAGGCCACCTTGTCCCTCACCTTGCGCCGCAGGTCATTGATTTTCTTTTGTATGTCCCCAGCAGTCCGGGTGGAGTAGCCCAGGACATTGACCCTGGCAGCAATGGACTCCAGGATGCCCTGCTTCCTCTCCCGGCTGGTCTTGCGGCTTTTTTTGCCATGGAGAAATTCATTCTCCGTCTCCATAGCCGATATAATGACAGAGACCTCCTGGGTATTAAAATTGAGGTTCCTCCTCTCTCTGGGGGTAGCGGGAGCAGCCATCACAGAGCAAAAGTATCTTCCCTGGGGTGGGGGGAAACGGAACTACTTTTGCGCCGGAATGGCGTTTCCGCCAGCGCTTTTAAGCGCCCAGCGGAACGCATTGCGCTGACGTTTCCCAGGAAGTGGTGCCGACGGAAGTTGTGAGCATGCGCACAAGGGGGCGAGGGGAGCCGCACTCACTGCGCATGCTCCGTGGATGATGCGCTGAACGTAAGCCTCTGCGCCGGGCTCCGCCCATCATTTACATATGATCACACCCACTTCCACTTGCGTCGGGTTACGCCAGCGCATTATCGTTACTCTGGCGCAAGTTTACGCGCAACTGCTATGTGAATTACAGGAATTGCGCTGAAAGGGTCTTCAGAGTAACGTAAATGAGAAGCGTTACTCCAGAGGAAAGATACTCTCATCTACCTGAATCTGGCCCAGAATGTTGTAGACACTTTCTAATACAATTATAAATATGCAAGTACTAAAACTGATTTTAAAGTTGTTGTTTTAGATTCAGAAGGTAAAAAGTTATTTAATGTGACCAACCATGCATCTCTTCTTCCTGATAATGGGGGCTGGGGATAGTGGACACTGTGCAAACACACAGATTTTATTTTACTAAAGCTGGAGAGTGCAAAATCATGCTCCCTTCTGCATAGCAACCAATCAGCTTCCAGGTTTTATTTTCAAAGCTTAACCCCCCTGGCGGTATTCCCGAGTCTGACTCGGGGTTACATTTCTGTGCTGCGATCGGTAACCCCGAGTCTGACTCGGGCTCGCCTCGCTGAATCCACAGGCAGTGTTTACTTACCTTGTCCCTGGATCCAGCGATGCATCCGCGCTGTGTGAGCGAGCGGGTGCTCGCTCGATTCACACAGTGCCTCTGTGTGCTGCCGAGCTCCGTTCCCTGCGACGTTACGACGCACGGTGGTGGAGAACGGCACCATATTCAAAAAGGTAAACAAACACATTACATACAGTATACTGTAATCTTATAGATTACAGTACTGTATGTAAAAAATACACACCCCCCTTGTCCCTAGTGGTCTGCCCAGTGCCCTACATGTACTTTTACATAATAAAAACTGTTCTTTCTGCCTGCAAACTGTAGATTGTCCATAGCAACCAAAAGTGTCCCTTTATGTCAAAAATGGTTTTAGACCAGCTAGAATACAGCGATAATAAATTATTGAGAATTGAGCGATAGCGATTCGTGGGGAAATTCGTCATAAATAAAAAAATAATGACAGCGACAATTCTGCAACTGAGCAAATTTCAGTGATTTTGATTTGATTACATTATTGAATAATTTTTATTATAATTATAATTTTTATTATAATTATATTATTATTTGTTATAATTATTTATGATATTATAATTTATAATTTTGTTTTTAAAAAAATGTCATACCCGGGATGCCTATTAGGCGGCGTACACACGACCGAGGTTCTCGCTGGAAACCAGCGAGAACCTCGCTGGAAGCTGCATTCCAGCGAGGACCTCGGCCGTGTTTACGCTCTCGGCGAGCTTCCCGTCGGGAAGCCCGTCGAGCAGAAATAGAGAGCACGCTCTCTATTTGCTCGACGGCCCGTCTGGATGAATGGCTGGTTGCCATTCCCGACGGGCGGGTCACCGATTTCGACGGCCGGCAGGGAACCTCGACGGGCGGAACGATGTGTTCTGCCCGTCGAGGTTCTCTGCCGTATGTACACGGCCTTAGACTCTTGTTTGGTCAGATTTAAATGAGTTATTCCTAAGAATTACAGGCCTACAGTATAAAACGACAAATTTCCTTGCAAATAATGGTACCGCTTTCAGCACCTAAAATCTGAAAGAATCATACCGCCAGGGAGGTTAATTGAAGAAGCTGATTGTTTTCTAAGCAGACGTGAGCCTGATATTGCACACTCCAGCTTTAGTAAATAAACCCCACAGTGTGCCTGTATTCCATAGCCTAAACCAGGGGTCTCCAAACTTTTCAAACAAAGGCTCACTTTATTGCCCTTCAGACTTTAGGAAGGCCGGATTGGGGAAGAAAATGTCACGGGTCTGGCATCAGTGAGAACAAATATGGCCTCAGGGTTGGTGGTCAATAGGAAAAGGAGTATTCCCTCTATTAGTAGGAGGAATAGCATCCCATCATTGGTATCAGTGGATAATATAGTGCCCCATTGTTGGTGTCAGTGGGGGGAATAGTGCCTCATGTCAGTGGGAGGAATAGTGCCCCAAGGGCCAGATAAAGGCTAGCAAAGGCCACATCTGACCCAAGAACCACAGTTTGGAGACTCCTGGCCTAAACTAAGGAGGGATTTTGGGACTTTAAATTAAACGTATGAATCCATATGCCTCTATCCCTAAATCTTTAAATAATAAAGGAGGGTTGGGACTATAAATGAGGCATGTGTGACTTGGCTAGCAAATATATCTTGTGGCCCATGGTTCTAAGAGAATAAACATACGTTTTTTAAACATTGACTAATTTGCTAGCCATGTAACCCTCCTGTATTCCATAGTCTGTTCAGCCTGAGGCAAGATGCAGTCTGTGCTTGGTTTGGGGGGCAGCATTGCAACTGAACTACCTACCTACCAGTGGCGTACCAATCTAAATGGAGAAGAGAGGCAGAGACACACTGAGCATGGAGGAGGGGGAATTGACTGACACTGACAGCAGATGAGTGCTAGTGTCGTGAACCCATCTCTCCACCACCATCCCTCTGGTATAGCTCCCATACCTCCATCACCAAGTTGCGTAGGGTGCCAGATATAGGTTTCTGCCCCAGGTCCCAAATGCTCTAAGTATACACCTGTTACCGAATACAGGCATGCTGTGTGGATGCACATGTGCCTCTGAATGGTAAATCAAAGGATAACAACTGACCACGCAAGCACTGCTTAGCTTCTGTGATTTGTGTGGTCAGTTTAGAATAAGGTATGAAGAGGACTGGCAGGATCAGTCAGGAACTTCAGATGGAAAAAGTACATAAAAATATAGATTTGTAAAATACACATAAGGGAACACACACATAGAAAAAAAAAATATTTAGGGTAACATACACTGTAAGAACTGAATGTATTGTTAGCAGATAAACAGGTATTCGTCTATACTTTCAGGATTTTAAAAGGGATACAATACAGGAAGGGTTTATTGCAGAGATGTACTGCATTTTTTTTTGCCCTGACATATGATATGTTGGTAAAATGCTGCTACTAAATGGGTCCTTTGGGTCTCCTATGCCCTGTACACACGATCAGGCTTTAGTCTGACCGTCAGTCGGACTTTTTCCATCAAAAATTCTGATCGCGTGTACGAGGCCTTTTTTTTAATGCTCGTACTTACTGTTTCTCCCAAATTTAATTTCCTGGTGCACCGCGGAGTGTCGCCGCTATAAGGCGTCACGCCTTCCGGAAACAGCCGATTAGCATTCGGCTTTTACTCGGCGCCTGCGCACAGCCCCAGGAGCTGACTGCGCAGGCGCCGTATATAGCGCGTCACGCCCTCCGAAAAAACCCGAACTAGGACCGGCTATTTTCGGCGCCTGCGCAGTCAATAAAAACGGGAACATTGTATATCACTCTGATACAAATACCCTAAAACTTTGATGCAGGTTAGCTTACTTGTGGACACATTGGGGCTCATTAATTTCTATGCAGAGCTGCTCCAATTTTTGCACTCTCCAGTTTTAGTAAATCAATCCCATTGCTAATATTCTATATGTAGAAAAAGCATCGATGGGAACAACTTCAGTTTGCAAATACAAAACTATAATAAAATGTGCTGAGTTGCTGGCCTTGGCTTTGTATAAACCAGAACTTCATTTTGATGACCATTGAATTTCCTATGAATTTGCTGATTGTCAGCCAGTAAAAGTCTTTTAAGGACATTCTAATGTTAAACGTTCTTGATTTCTACAGCTGCTTGAAAAGTCTGATCCATTTATTGGCTGACTAGTAAGGGAGTTTCCCTAAATGTGTCTGCATTTGTGACCAGGCAGTTTGCGCCTCTGTATTTTTCATTCTAGGGTGTCACTTATTTCTATACAAATGACACTAACAAGAACAGACACTACTAATCTACATTCCCTTAATATTTTCACTGGGTATACAAATTTACTTCTTAAAATCATTATGTGAATTTAGAAACTTAGAAGTACATTTTTGTAATGCCAGCTTCTTTTTTTGTCCATTGCAAGCTTTACAGGGCCAGCTTTGCATATCTCTCTTTGTACTTTATCAACATGATGCAATGCAGATGGTTCTGTGTATTAAATTTGAACTCTAGGCAAACAGTTAAATGCACAGATGAAAAACATACTTAAGAACTGTTTCAGTTGCCAAAGGATTTTTATTTATGTTCATTGATTTTTAAAATGTACACAGCTCTACTACAGGGCTCAAAATGTAAAGCCCTGAGCCACCAGCCAGGCCTTAAGAGTTACTCGCCACCAGTTTCCCAACCCAGCCCCTACCCTGCCCCGCCCATAATTTTCCCAATAAACATGTTCTCGTAAATTATCTCATGAAATGTCACTGGTAAATGTTTTATGCAGAAGTAAGTTACAAAAATAAATATTAACAACAACTTTAACAATAATAACATATAGCATATGAGTACCCATCTGTGCAGCCTCATCAGTGCCTATCAGTGAAGCCTTTCAGTGTCCATCAGTGCAGCCTTATTAGTGCCCATCAATTCAGCCTCATCAGTGGCCATCAGTGCAGCCTCATCAGTGCCTATCAGTGCAGCATAACAGTGCTGCCTTATCAGTGCAGCCTCATTCGTGCCCATCACGGCAGTTTATCAGTACCCATCATTGCAGAATATCAGTTCTGCCTTATCAGAGCAGCCCTATCAATGCAGCTTATCAGTTCCACCTCATCAGTCACCATCATTGCACCTCATAAGTGGCCATCAGTGCTGCCTCATCAGTGGCTATCATTGCAGCCTATCAGTGCCCATAAGTGCAGCCTTATTAATGTCCATCAGTGCAGGTTTATCAGTGACTATCAGTGCAGCCTATCAGTGCTTATCAGTGCCCATCAATGAAGCCTGTCATTGCCCATCAGTGCAGCTTAGCAGTGTCCATAAGTGAAGCCTCATCAGTGCCCATCAATAAAGCAGGGAGGAATCGGGAGGATCTGGCAGTGGGATCACACAGAGCGTGGATCTCCCGCTGTAAGACAGCTTATATATGAATAGCCGCCCGCCTTCAAACAAAGTCTTGCCTCCTGGACAAGCATTGGACCAGTGGGCTGTCTATCATAGTAGCTGGTCCTGGAGACAGGAATTTGTTTCTATATACAAGCTGTGTCTCAGCGGGAGATCCCTAGTCTGTGTGATCCAGCCACCAGATACTCCTGACAGTTTCCTGGCTGATCCCTTCTGACAGAAGCGGTGCAGCTTATTTTACAGAGCATCCATGCGGCCCAGGGGGCAGGGAGTCCCCCTCTAGGCCGCTCTGAAGGCTGCACCGCTTCTACCAGCAGCGATCAGCCAGGAAATTGTTGGCCAAGTCTGCCCTTGCTCCACACTCGCCCTCCACTAATTTCCACTCGCCAAATGTGAGCAGGTGAGTGGAACTACATATCACAGTCCTGTCTGACAAGGCAGAAAACCTGATTTTCCTCTGCCGTAGTTCAGTAACACTTATAGGTTTTGTCCCTCCCCTCCCTGTAATTGGACAGTACATAGAGAAGAAGCAAATATGGAGTCCACTTCTCTGTCACTCTTCGCTCTTCTGCTATTAATATTCTTCTTCACTGCAGCACAAAGAATTGCCTCCTTGTGCTGCTTCCCTTCCTCACCCGGAGCTCTGCTGCACAGGGTTTGCAAGAGGCTGAAAGCAGTTACATTTTTTGGCAGAATTTTAGCTGAACTACAGGCAAACAGTTTAAAACATAGATACAATGGGAGCTGTTGTACCTGTCAAAGGTTTTGAATTTTACTCTTTCCAGTTCTATGATATTTACAGCTCTGCCACACAGCACAACCCTGTCTGGCGGGACAAGAGAAAGGTTTTTTCCCCGCTACAGTGAAATAACACTTATGGGTCCCTTACCCCTTACCCAGCCTAGGACCTGAATGTGAAATGGACAGTAGTAGACTGATGACCTCACTGGTTTTTCAGCCTTAAAGCAGAGTTCCACCAAAAAATTGAACTTCTGCTTTTCTGGCTCCTCCCCCACATTTGGCACCTTTCAGGGGAAAGGGGGAGCAGATACCTGTCTACATCCCCCCCCCCCCCCCCCGCTGTCTAAAAATAGTTATAGAATCCACGACCAGTAAAAAAGGGTTAACTGAAATAACAGAAGCTGCATGTAAACTCTATTGCAATAAACAAGTTAACCTACTAACTTACAGCAAGGTGACCACTACACACATTCATCGCATCAGAGATTTAGTCAACTAGTATAGTGCATGAAAGATATCATTGATTAAGATATACATATACACTCACTGAACTAGGTATTCCTGTTCAATTGCATGGTAATACAAATTGCTAATCAGTCATCCAATCACATGGCAGCAACTCAATGCATTTAGATATCTAGACGGGACAAAGACGACTTACTGAAGTTTAAAGTGAGCATCAGAATAGGACAGAAAGTGGATTTAAGGGACTTTGAAAGTGGCATGGTTGTTGGTTCCAGACGGGCTGGTCTGAGTATATCAAAAACTGCTGATCTATTGGGATTTTCATGCACAACCATCTCTAGGGTTTACAGAGAATGGCAAGACAAACAGAGAAATTATCCAGTGAGCGGAAGTTGTGTGAATGAAAATGCCTTTTTGATGTCAGAGGTCAGCGAAGAATGGGCAGGCTAGATCGAGATGATTGAAAGGAAACACTAATAACAACTCATTACAACCAAGGTATGCAGAATACCATCTCTGAACGCGCAACACATCATACCCTGAGGCAGATGGACTACAGCAGCAAAAGACCACACCGGGTGCCACTCCTGTCAGCTAAGAACAGGAAACTGAGGCTACAATTTGCACAGGCTCACCAAAATTGGATAATAGAAGATTGGAAAACAGTTGCCTGGTCTGATGAGTCGGAATTCGGTGTAAATAACATAAAAGAATGGATCTATCCTGCCTTGTATCAATGTTTCAGACTGGTGGTGTAATGATGTGGGGGATATATTCTTGGCACACCTTGTGCCCCTTAGTACCAACTGAGTACCAACCTACCTGAGTCTTGTTGTTGACCATGTCTATCCCTTTATGGCTACAGTGTACCCATCCTACTTGCAGCAGGATAATGCACTGTCAAAAAGCTCAAATCATCTCACCACTGGTTTCTTGAACACGACAATGAGATCACTGTACTCCAATGGCCCCCACAGTCACCAGATCTCAATCCAATAGAGCACCTTTGTGATGTTTTGGAATGGAGGATTCACATCATGAATGTGCAGCTGACAAATCTGCAGCAACTGTGTGATGCTATAATGTCAATTTGGCCCAAAATCTGAGTGAAATGTTTCCAATACCTTGTTGAATCTAGTGTTGCTCACGAATATTCGCATTGCGAATATTCGCTACGAATATTGCATATTCGAGTATTCGCGAATCGCGAATTTCGCAATAGCGAAATTTCGCAATTTTTTTTTTTTTTTTTTTTTATAAAATATAGCGAATATTCGTAAATATTGAATATTCGTGAAATTTTATAAAAAAAAAAAAATCGCGAAATTTTGCATTAGCGAAATTTCGCATTGGCGAAAATTCGCATTGGCGAAAATTCGCAATTTTTTATTTTTTTTTATAAAATATCATGAATATTCGATATTAACGAATATTCGCGACCGCATATGTGAAATTTCGCTTTTCTTTTATTTTTTATAAAATATACCGAATATTCGTAAATATCGAATATTCGTGATATTTTATAAAAAAAAAAAAATCGCGAAATTTCGCATTGGCGAAAATTCGCAATTTTTTTTTTATAAAATATCACGAATATTCGATATTAACGAATATTCGCGAATATTCTTCGAAATATTCGCGAAATATCGCGAAATCGAATATGGCGTATTCCGCTCATCACTAGTTGAATCTATGCCACAATTAATTAAGGCAATTCTGAATTCAAAAGGGGGTCCGACCTAGTACTAGCAAGGTCTACCTCACAAGTGGCCGGTGAGTTTATATTTTTATATATATATATATATATATATATATATATATATAGAGAGAGAGAGAGAGAGAGAGAGAGAGAGAGAGAGAGAGATAGATAGATAGAGAGAGAGAGAGAGATGATATAAATCTATAGATATCTATATGCTCTATAATAGGCAACAATAGTAAACTATTTAACATATGAGCACTTGCCTAATAATCCATAGCAACAGCTTTCCAATGAACAGGACAAGTGGTTTTTCTCTCTCTCCAATTCCTCTCTTTGGGGTTTTCAAGCCAACAACCCAGAGACAGGAAGTGCATACATGATATATTAGCAGCCCAGGCAATTACAAATACAGACAGTAGAGGACAGCAGATCCTTACACATGTATAAATGAATACAGTACAGAGCTAGATTCATCTGTGTCTTGTATCTTTTATCTGCCTGGACTCAGAGGTGTATTTAGGTTTTGTGCTGCCCTAGGCCTGACTAAACTTGTGCACCCCCTAATTTAAATATGACCCACCCACTTCCTGTCACGGCCACACCCTATGTTTAAGACCCGCCCTGAAATTTTCGAGTGAGGACACTAGTTCTGAGGGCCTGGGGGGGGGGGCAATGGATTCCCTTAATTTACTTAGATTTCCTCTTACTTCCTGGTTGCCCATAGAGCAGGAATTGAAGGGAAATCTTCGCAATGGCACAGGGATGGTAAAAGTGTTGCCTATAGTTCTACTTTAAGTAGATGGTGCAGCAGAAACATATAGCACAGTGAGGAAGGTTTGTGGTCCAGGATGACAAAACAGTCAAAATTGGAAGCGCCCCTCCCCCCACAGTTGCGGAATGCCGGCCGCCCGCATACTAGAAGCAGCACGGCCGCTTTATGGGGGCACTAGACTAATTTTGCTAACAGTGTAGCGCAAGCCGAAGGGACTCTTTTCGTGCTGCCCCCCTGCAAAGTGCTGCCCTAGGCCTGGGCCTTGTTGGCCTAGGCCAGGATACAGCTCTGCCTGGACTTCAGTTTTAACATATTGCTTTAACAAATTGCTTTAAAATAAAACAAAATAAAGAAAAAGGAGTATAGACAATACAGGTATTCCCTGCAGGCAATCACCAAAATAAGTACAGTGTATGTAGAAACATGTGCTATTGCTATTTTATTGTCTGGACTCCAGGCTGGAGAATGTTCTTAACCAGGAAGACTCTAAGGCCTCGTACACACGAGGGGATATGTCCGCTGAAAACGGTCCAATGGACCGTTTCAGCAGACATCTCCGCTCGTGTGTATGGGCTAGCGGACAGATTTCTCCACCCGACAGATTTCAAAGCATGCTTTGAAATCTATCCGGTGGGAATCTGTCCGCCCTACATGTCTGCTGGTTAGTACACTTACCAGCAGACATGTCGTCCCCCACCACCGCCGCGCCGCCGCCGATGTTTAACTTCCTGGTGCGGTGACGTGGCGGTGACGTGGCGGCGTCAACGTCACCGCCGCGTCACCGCCACGTCACCGCGCCGTCCGGCGGCGGGGAATTTGATCCGATGGTGTGTACACGCCATCGGATCAAACTCCCGATCGGACATATCCGATGGAAATGGTCCGCGGACCGTTTTCATCGGATATGTCCGATCGTGTGTACGAGGCCTTAGGCCGCGTACACACGATCAAATCTATCTGCTGGAAACGGTTGGCCCGACCGTCCCAGCAGACAGATTCGATCGTGTGTACGGGCGAGCAGACGGATTTGGCCAGCCGACAGATTTTAAAGCATGCTTTAAAATCTGTCGGCTGGGAACCCGTCTGCCCGACATGTCTGCTGGTTAGTTGCGCTAACCAGCAGACATATCTGCCCGCACATGCGTCAAATGATTTTGGCGCATGCGTGGAAGTGTTTTACTTCCTGGTGCGGTGACGTGGCGGCGTCAACGTCACCGCCATGTCACCGACACGTCAGCGCGATGTCTGCTGGCGGGGATTTTGGTGTGTACATCGATCAAACCAAAACGGCCAGCAGACAGATTTGTTCAAATCGGTCGGTCCGACCGAGTTGAACAAATCTATTTGCTCGTGTGTACGGGGCCTAATGCTGCTGCAGTAAAGGTTAAACGTCTGACTCTGCTCTCTGGCAGGAGTACCTACAGTAGATCACAAAAAAAGTCACACAATTTTTCAGATAAAAAACTATTCCAATAGATGTGTTTTTTTTTTCTGTTTAGTTATCTATTTGTTTAAATTTCAACTTTGGTCTGTTTCTGTAGAAATCTTACTTTATTTCAATTAATTATTACTGTACAAGTTTTTCTTTTCAGTCTCTTTATTTTGCATTGTCTAGAAGAATATACACTATGCTAGTGATTTTATATAAATTTCATTGATTTACATTTTTGTGTGTCCTAAACCTTCTATATTTCACGCTAGAAAAAAAAAATTGTCAGGTCTAATTGGTCTAAAATGTGTTTATATCAAGACTTTCTTGATAAATAGACCAGACCACCAAATATTATTTATTAATTACTAAGGGTTCAGGTATTTAATTTTTTAGTTAGAGCTTCAATAAATCTCTACATTTCTCATTAGAATGCTTACATCAGTTGCTATGCTTTATTTTAAATGTCTGCTTTGTCCAATTCCTGCCTCAGCTTTGAAAATACAACTTGTTCTTATACTGAACAAGTCAGGACAAAAATATATAGGCTGTCCTATACCTGTAGGCTAGGTGCTGTCTTCTTTATCCTTTCTAGCTGGGCCACTGACCTGGAACAAGTATGTGCATATCAGCCGTTTAGATAAGTATTACAGGGCCTTCACAAACAGCTCCTGTCCGGACAAATTCCCTTTAAGGTACACTAAAGCTGAAAAAGATGGAGGATCAGTTACAGTAACCACTTATACTCCGGAGGATTTTACCCCCTTTATGACCGGGCCTTTTTTTGGCTCTTAGCACTGCGCTATTTTAACTGGCTATTGTGAGGTCATGCAACGCTGTACCCAACCGAAATTTATATAATTTTTTTGCACACAAATAGAGCTTTCCTTTGGTGGTATTTGATCACCACTGGGTTTTTGTCTTTAATTATATAAATGAAAAAGAGAAAAACATTTTTTAAAACATTTCCAATAACAAAAATAAAAATCAGATTTCTTCATAAATGTAGTCAAAAATTTATTCTGCTACATGTCTTTGGTAAAATAGTTTCCCAAAAAGTGTATATTAATTAGTTGCGTGAAAGTTAGAGCATCTACAAACAATGGTATATATACTGGAATTTGAACTTATTCATTTTTTTTATACTAGTAATGGCGGCGCTCAGTGACTTATAGTGGAACTGTGATAGGGCGGCAGAAATCTTACACTAACTGACACTTTGTGGGAACTGACTAACTGGCATCACCAGTGACACTACTACAGTGATTAGTGCTAATCACTGTACTAATGACTTTAGTGAACAATGGGGTGGCCAATAAAAGTCACACATCTAGGTGTCCTGAAGTGGTGAGAAGAGTGGCAACCTCAGCCTGAACTCCAACCAGGCCAAGCCACCCAACGCGTTTCACTATGTGTCCCAGAGCTTAGTAATGGGGAACTGTACTAATGACACTGGCTGGGAAAGGCTTGACATTTAGGTGCAATCAAAGGGTTAACTGTGCACCTAACACTGTTTATTGTGTGTAGTATGTGCTGCTTTTATTGAAAGATGTGTCTGTTTTTAATACCTGCTTTGCAGGGAGCATAAAAAAAACCGACACATTGCTGCTATCTGTAGAGAGCACAAGGCTTCCTTCTGTCATTCGCTCAGCCAATCAGCGGGTCCCGACCATATGTCATCAATCGCACTTAAATAACCTCTCAGTTTTTTTTCCAGATCTAAAAACTTTAGTTTTAGGCCGCGTACAGACGAGGAGACATGTCCGCTGAAACATGTCCGACGGACCGTTTCCAGCAGACATGTCTCCTTGGATTTTGGTCCGATGGCGTGTACACACCATCGGACGAAAATCCCCTCGGACTGAGGACGCGGTGACGTGGCGGTGACGTTGACGCTGCCACATCACCACTCCAGGAAGTAAAATACTTCCACGCATGCGTCGAATCCATTCGAAGCATGCGGGAGATTTATGTCCGCTGGTTAGGCGTACTAACCAGCGGACATGTCCGATGAACAGGTTTCCAGCGGACAAATTTCAAAGCATGCTTTGAAATTTGTCCGCTGGAAAAACCTGTCCGCTAGGTCGTACACACGATCGGATATGTCCACTGAAACTGGTCGGCGGACCAGTTTCAGGGGACATATCCGATCGTGTGTACGCGGCCTAAGATTTCAATCGTACCAGCACCTGTTCATGAAATGTGGTATTGAAGTGTTATGATTGTCTCTGAACACTTATGCAACACATAAAACTGAATTTAGACCACCAAATAACATAAACAACTGTGGAATCACTCTTCTTCTGTGACTTATGAGGGTTTTGTGAGGGGTTAGACCCCTTAATTTTATTACATAGAGTCAGTCGGAATTAGATGGGAGATTTCAGTACACACTAGAAATGTCCTCACAGACAATTTGTGATAGAAAATGTTCTTTAGCTCCAACTTTGTGACTTTTCATAAGCCCTAGTGAATTTGATGTTATTTCAATGGGATTTTTATAAGGTATGAACATTGATTATAGCTAATGTGCTTTATGTTTCTTTGTGATTAGGTTTGCCAACTTCTCTAACTGAGCTGCATCTTGATGGTAACAAAATTACAAAAGTTGATGCTGACAGTTTCAATGGACTGAACAACCTTGCAAAGTAAGTATGGTAATAAAGCTGGTTTATTCCTTACCCAGGATGGGAGAGCGCCAGACCCCACCCTTCTTTTTGGACCCCTCCCACTTATCATAAGCCCCACCCCTTATATAATCCACCCACTACATCCCCTGTATTCCACTTGCTTCCACCCATAGTGTCAGGAGTATACAGCTCAGCAGTACACAAGGCCAGGTGTATGCAGCCTCAGAATCACAGGACAGGAGTAAACAGCCCCAGCATCATAGGACAGAGTATATCGCTCAGCAGCACAGGTCAGGGTACAGAGATCAGCATTACAGATCAGGGTATATAGCTCAGCAGTACAGATCAGGGTATATAGCTCAGCTTTACAGATCAGGGTATATAGCTCAACAGTACAGATCAGGGTATACAATCCCCAGAGTCTCTGCGATTGTTTGGAATCCGGGCGCAATGTTACGATGTCACCTCTGCTGGGATTGTTTTGTTTTTTTTCTGATTTCAGGCTTCCCAGCTTAGAGGTGAGATGTAGGAACTTATTGACCCCAGATCTGTAAAGAGGACCTGTCATGCCATATTCCTATTGCAAGGGATGTTTACAGTTAAAGTGCCCATGTCCCCACGTGTTTGCTTACAGAAGCAAACACATATGTAAGTCGCACCCACATATGTAAACGGTGTTAAAGCCACACATGTGAGTCAACACCAGAAATGTTAGAGTGAGAGCAATAATTCTAGTGCTAACCTCCTCTGTAACGCTAAACATGTATACATGTAACCTGTATAAATGTTTAAAGCGTCGCCTATGTGAATATTTCAAAATTTGGCGCCATTCCACTAGTGTGCTTGCAATTTTGAAGCGTAACATGTTAGGTATCTATTTACTCGGCATAACATCATCTTTCACGTTATACAAAAAAAATTTGGTTAACGTTACTGTTTTTTTTTAATTTAAAAAAACATGTGTTTGAAAAATTGCCGCACAAATACTGTGCGAGATAAAGAGTTGCAATGGCCACCATTTTATTCTCCAGGGTCTCTGCTAAAAAAAAAAAAAAAAAACATATAATGTTTGGGGGTTCTGAGTAATTTTCTATGAAAAAATTATGATTTTTACATACATGTAGGAGAGGAGTGTCAGAATTGGCCTGGGTAGCAAGTGGATAACAGTAATGTGTGTCAGCTTGAGAGGTGTGTATCAGCTATGGGGAGTAGGGATGAGCTCCATGTTCGATTCGAACGTATGTCGTATGTAAACATATGAGATCATCTCTCATTGGCCACACAGATCGCATCGCAAACGGCCACTCTGATTAGCCATTCGTGGCGATCTGTGATTGGCTGTGTCCAAGGGACACGGCCAACACAACATTTCCCTGCTGCGCGCTCGGGAGCGCGCACGGGGAACGTGCTAGTGACAGGCCGTCAATTGACAGTGTGTAGAGATTATATATACATCCCAGGTGTTGTACATATATTTATACACTGTATAGCTTAGCTAGATCAGTTATTCCTAATGTACTGGGAGGCAGGTGATTGTGCTATTTAAAGACGTTATCACAGGCATAGACACCCAGCAGGTACAATATTTAAAGGAATTATTTTTTTATTTTTATTTAAGCATCATTAAAATCACTGCTCCTGATGCAATGCAAAAATAAAAATTAAAAATTCCTTTAAATATTGTACCTGCTGGGTGTCTATAGTTTGCCTGTGAAAATGTCTTTGAGAACCCGGGTCTTGCCCGAGGGAACATGTATCAATGGGAAAAAAGTTTTAAAAACGGTCGTTTTTTTTAGGAGTCCTGCTCCTGAAAAAACTACAGTTTTTTAAGCTTTTTACCATTGATACATGTTCCCTCGGGCAAGACCCGGGTTCTCAAAGACGTTTTACGACAATAACTTGCATATTAGGCTTTTAAATTAGCACTTTTGAATTTGAACGTTCGAGTCCCATATACGTCAATGGGGTTCTAAATGTTCGCGCGAACGTTCGGTCCGTTCTAAGATTCTGGTGTAAACCGAACGAGGGGGGGGGGGGGGTTCGGCTCATCCCTAATGGATAGACTGTAGACTTAGTAACCGGCTCTCCCCTTCCCCCCCACCTCACACTCACTCCCCTACTCTTCTGGCCCTACTTGTCAGTGTCTCATGTCCTGCAAAAAAATATCCCGACATGAAAAGCTACCTACTTATCTGCACAAACTTTCCTCAGACCGCAGCTCACCTCTCTCTCTGCAGTCTCAGCATAGGCTGTGCTCCGGCTCTGGATTCTCTCAGCGGGGCACTGGAGATTGAGGTGGGGGTTGGATCGGAGGGCTGGAGGGTACAGAGCAAGTGTGCAGGAGAGAAGGATGGTCGGTGCTGCTCTCCGAGTGGTGGGGAAACCAGAAATGAAGGTCTGCGATACGTCCCACCTACCGTCCTCCGGACCCGCCAATCAGCAGGACTACAGGGTGGAATGGAGTCATGAATGATTCGATGTAGTGTGGGACTGGGAGTGTAAACAGGACGCATGGCCTGCGCCCTGTTTACACTCCAAACACCGGCCAATGAAGCTTTTAAGCTGCAATCACCTGATTGCTGCCGTCAAGCTTCTAGTGGACAGCTTAGTGTCTGGTGATTGGACACCGGCTATGGCCAGATTTGTCCAATGACATCAGCCACCACCTCAAACCTTCATACAATGAGGAGTAGTGACAAGAGATAAACGGCGATACGTTTATTTTTTTCTTTTGGTGGGTTGGCAGGCATTGTATATCATGATTGACGAGAATCTGCTTTGTTGGATGACATCACTGATAATGAATTTACTTGGTGGGACATTTTTACTTTGTACCGCTTACTCATTCACCAGAGGGGAGAGGGCTATATTTAGGGGCCCCCTATTTTTAAAGGGGTTCCAGATTCCGGATTTTAAAGCCCCCTAGCCTGCAGACCCCCACAGTGACCAGACTAGGGTTCATCAGCAAGTGGACAAAGAGCTAAAGGGATTTCCCTGGCATGTTGAGGCATAGTGCCTGCATGATGTATGCTCATTCCCCCTTTTCCTTGACAGGATACATACTCAAATGTGGGTGTAGTATGTATTTTGGAGGAAACCTATGTTGCATGGTGCACCCCCTTAAAATCTGTAGCAGAGCCTCATCAAAGGTATGGGTCTAGTATGACATTGTATAAATAATAATTAAAAACTCCCCCAACCCCAACGGTCCTTAACCACTTCCCGCCCGGCCAATAGCCGATTTACGGCCGGGAAGTGGTTATGAAATCGTGACAGGCCGTTCTCAAATGTCCTGCACGATTTCATGCCGCACGCGCCCGTGCGGGCGCGCAGCGCGGCAATCGGTGATGCGGGGTGTCAGTCTGACACCCTGCACCTCCGATCTCGGTAACGAGTCTCCGGCGGAGCCTCGTTACCACGTGATCAGCCGTGTCCAATCACGGCTGATCACGATGTAAACAGGAAGAGCCGCCGACGGCTCTTCCTCACTCGCGTCTGACAGACGCGAGTAGAGGAGAGCCGATCAGCGGCTCTCCTGACAGGGGGGGTTCGCGCTGATTGTTTATCAGCGCAGCCCCCCCTCGGATCGCCACACTAGACCACCAGGGAAATAAAAAAATACCAAAAAAAGGGGCAAAAAAAAAAAAATGACAAAAAAAAAAAAGTCAGCAAAAAAAAAAAAAAGGGGGGGCAGTAAAAAAAAAAATGATGCCAATCAGTGCCCACACATGGGCACTGATTGGCAACATTGATCCATCAGTGCCACCCCTCAGTGATCATCAGTGCCACCCCAGTGTCTGTCAGTGCCACCCCACAGTGCCAATCCATGCCCAGTGCCCACCTATCAGTGCCCACCTGTGCCACCTATCAGTGCCCACCTGTGCCGCCTATCAGTGCCCACCTATGCTGCCTATCAGTGCCCACCTGTGCCGCCTATGAGTGCCCACCTGTGCCCACCTGTGCCGCCTATGAGTGCCCACCTGTGCCGCCTATGAGTGCCCACCTGTGCCGCCTATGAGTGCCCATCAGTGCCGCCCATGAGTGCCCATCAGTGCCGCCCATGAGTGCCCATCAGTGCCCCATACCAGCGCCGCCTATCAGTGCCCATCAGTGCTACCTAATCGGTGCCCATCAGAACTACCTCATCGGTGCCCATCAGTGCCACCTCATCGGTGCCCATCAGTGCCACCATATCAGTGCCCGTAATTGAAAGAGAAAACATACTCATTTACACAAAAATTAACAGAAAAAAATAAAAACTTTATTTTTTTTTCAAAATCTTCGCTCTATTTTTAGTTGTTGCGCAAAAAAAAAAAAACGCAGAGGTGATCAAATACCACCAAAAGAAAGCTCTATTTGTGGGGAAAAAAGGACGCCAATTTTGTTTGGGTGCAGTGTAGCATGACCGCGCAATTGTCATTCAAATTGTGACAGTGCTGAAAGCTGAAAATTGTCTTGGGCGGGAAGGTGCGTAAGTGCCTGGTATGGAAGTGGTTAACAAAACACACCATAACTGTAACACACATAACTGTTGTTATTTTAAATAAAAGAAAGCAAACCTTAAAGGTAAATATAGCTTACCATCAATTTAAATGCCATTTTGCTGTAGTATATTGTATATGTTATACAAATGTGTCACTTCACAGGAAGGTTTAGGACATTCTCAAGCATGTTCTTTGAAAAAAAAAAATATTTTTTTTATGTTTCACTTTTATTAAGCTTTAAATTGATTGTAAAGTCTCGTTAAAATAACAAATAGGTTATACTTACCTCCTCTGTGCAGTGGTTTTGCACAGGGAAGCCTGGATCCTCCACTTCTCAGGTTCCTCTTTGCTGCTCTTTGCCCCTCCCCCTTGTCGAGTGCCCCCACAGCAAGCAGCTTGCTATGGGGCATGCGAGCCGAGCTGCATCTCTGTGTGTCCATTCAGACGCAGACCTGCTGTTTGGCCTTGCCTCCTCTCTCCCCTGATTGGCTAACTGACTTTGATTGACAGCAGTGGGAGCCAATGGTGCCGCTGCTGGTTCTCAGCCAATCAGGAGGGAGAGTCCCTGACTGTCGATTGACTCGTAGGCATTGCTGGACAGAGACGGGGGTCAGGTAAGTATTAGGGGGCTGAGGGCAGCTGCTGCACACAGAATGATTTTTATCTTAATACATAGAATAAAAAAATCATCTGCCTTTACAACTCTTTTAATCACTGCTCCCTCCATTTGTTCAAATCCCTCAGTGCCCGCATCTCCTTGCTCATTAGCCCTGAAAACGTTCAGAACCAATTAAAAAATGTCAGATCCAAATCGATGGGGTTTAAAATTGAAACCTTCAGCGCAGTTCGAAAAACCTACTGCAAACCACAGCCAGGTACATTTGGCTCATTCCTATTCACAACTTTATGTTTACACCAACGTCCTAGGGGATGTAGATATAATAATTATTAGCTGTAGTTCCCTAAGATCTGAAAGTTATTTCAAGGGTTCCTTACTGTTAAAAAGGTTGAGAAAGGCTGCCCTAGAGGCACAATAATTGGAAGGCAAGCACCAACATACAACACACTTTCTAAATACTGCATCCTTTCTCAAATAACACATTCCAGATTGCACAAAAATGTGTTTTTGTGAATTTTTAAAGGAAGCACCTGAAATATATAGCATACCTTGGGCATGTACAAATTCCAAAATATGGTACACTGCTTGTCTAGAGAGTTATTAGGCTTCAATATTCAGCTGCTGTCGTTATCTGTGTTTTTTTTTCCCTAACTGACAGTTAAAAATTATGATGACTTTAAGCCCAAGCTATAGTAGAAATATATAAGGTAAATTCTAAGGTTGTACTTTACTCCTAGGCATTTCTCATATTCCTTAAAGCATTGTACAAATGACATGATTTATTAAACACTATTAATATTGCATTATTGATATTAGGCTGGATGTATAGATTGTAAGAGACTGTAGGCACCAGATACCTGGCAACTAGTCCTGCGTAGCATTAACTAGTTAAGGACTGGAAGGATTTGCCCCCTTAATGACCAGGCCATTTTTTTGCGATAAGGCACTGCATCAATTTAACTGACAATTTTGTGGATGTGCGATGCTCTACCCAAACAAAATGTATGTCCTTTTTTTCCCCCACAAATAGAGCTTTCTTTTGGTGGTATTTGATTACCTTTGCGATATATTTTTTTGCGCTATAAACAAAAAAAGAGCAACAATTTTGAAAAAAAAAAACAATATGTTTTACTTATTGCTATAATAAATATACCCCCCCAAAAAATGTAAAAAAAAAATAATTTCTTTATCACTTTAGGCTGATATATACCGCATGCTTTTATGCATATACATGTATGCGTAAAAAAAAAAAAAATGCAATAGGCGTATCTTGATTGGTTTGGCCCAGATTCACAAAGCACTTTACGCCGACGTAATGCAAATGTGCGCCTGGCGTATGTGTGCGCCAGAGTCACAAACTAACATACGTCCAAAAACAGGCCATCCTACCCCGACGTATCTTGCTTACGCCGGCGTAGCGTGAGCGCAAATATGGTTTGGACGCATGTTGCTTCTCCCATTGATTAGGCATTCAAATATGCAAATGAGGGACGTACGTGCACCCGATGCATGCTATGCGATGTTTGCGTAAGTTGTACGTCCGGCGTAAAGTTATTCCCCATAGATGAGGCACAACCCAACAATAGACATGCAAAGGTCTGCCCCAGAGAACACAGGCCGGCGTATTGGCGTATGTTACGCTCATGGCAGTTGTGCCGGCGTAGTTGTGAGAATGCGCATAAGGGTGCAGTTTCATGCGTCCACGTCACGACTACATCACGGCGCATGTGCAGTTCGTGATACATCGGGCGTAAAACACACTGCACCATGCTCAGACCATCATTTGCCTGCGCCTTCAAAAGTACGCTATGCTGGCGTATCTTGGTGAGCAATAGCTTGCTGAATACAGTGCATGCCTCTCCGCGCTGCGCCGGCGTAGCGTTCTCCGTGTAAATGTGCACCCGCTCTCTGTGAATCCAGGCCATTGTGTCTACAAACTATGGGTTAGATCTAGGAACTTTTTTTATTGTTTTTTTCTAGGGCTGTTACTGATTAAAATTTTCGTTTTCGATTAATCGTTTTTTTAAAAAAGATTTATCAACTAATTTTGAACAATTATAACGCACGTACAGATCCAACTACTTCTAGCGGATCTCCTTGCATTGCAACTCTGCATCAGTCAGTGGTAAATGTGGTATACACTATATACAATCACCCGACACTAGTTAGTTTCCACAATCCATGACTTAACTTCACAGTTCACACAAATGCGTTTTAAATTCAAACTGTAGCACTGACGTAAGTAATTGTTGATAATTAAGTGGATGTTTGTGCTGTAGGTGGTAGGTCAGCGATGTATTTGAACCACGGAAAGCCAATTGTTTATTGTAGTGAATGCGGTAAACTTTGTTGCCATCGTCTACTTTGCCATCAGCAGTTAGCTTAAAAATGAAATGCTTTCATCTCAACTTTCCGCTTACATGCTTAACTGCAATGTTGCTTTCATTGCTCACCATTGTTTACTTTCTACACATCAACATTTTATATAAAACCCCAAGGATCTCTTTCCGTCACACTGTTAACATTGGAGGTTTTGAAGTTCTCACAGAACGTTTCCCTTTTTGCCCCCTTCCCCTGATGGATCCTGATGCATCCTCTTGCTCCACAGATTCAAAGGTTCCTCAATCCAGTGGGTGCAGTTTGCTTGCATCCAGCAGGGTAAGTCTCACTGTCCAGGCTGTCCGGTGACGTCATGGACATCAACGTCACCAGACTCCTCCCCCCTTCTGTTCATTAGCAGATGGAGGCACTTGGGGAAGGGAGAAGGATTTCGGTGACGTGACATTACCGGATCTCCAACGGAACTCCCTGAAGACCCGTAAGGCGGCAGAGAGGTGAGTACCGATCAAAATAATTTTGATTGATCAAAATTTTTTACGATTAATCGAGGAATTAATCGTTAATTTCCACAGCCGTCGTTTTTTCTAGTCTGCGATTTTTAGTGGGACTTCAACATTGCGGCAGACAAATCTGACCCCAAATAACACTTTTTGGGGACCAGCGATATTATTACATCAATCAGTGCTATAAAAAATGCACTGATCACTGTAAAAAAAATTATACTGGCCAGAAAGGGGTTAACACTAGGGGGCATTTAAAGGGTTAACTGTGTTCCCTAGGTGTGTTCTAACTGTAGGGGGGATGGGCAGCCTGGGACATGACAGAGATCATTGCTCCTGATGACTGGGAACAGTAGATTTCTACCATGTCATCTGTCAGAGTGGGGATTGGCCTTGTTTACAAAGGCAGATTTCCATTCTGCCTATGTATTAGGCGATCCCGGGTCGCCGGCAGACATCGAGTCCACCCTACCCACTGGCACGCTACCGCTCGCCCAGGAGAGCCAACCTGCCACAGTACAACTACCTATGCCTAAGAAGCTACCGCGCATGCGTCAAAGTCATTTCGAGCATGCACGAGAATCACGACGAGAAAATAGAGAACTGATTCTGGGCAGTTTTCTTGTCGAGAAACCTGAAAACCTCATACACTAGCTCGGTTTACTCGGCAAAAAAGCTCTGCCAGCACTTTTCTTGCTGGGTCATGCCGAGTAAACCAAGCGTGTGTAAAAGGCTTTATGCTCTGTACACACAATCGGTTTGTCTGATGGAAACGGTCCGATGGACCGTTTTTATCAGAAGAACTGATCGCGTGTGGGCCCCATCATTTTTTTCCCATCAGTGAAAAAACGTAGAACCTGTTTTAAAATTATCTGACGGCTAAAAAAACGATAGAAAAAAAATGATCGTCTGTGGGCAAGTCCATTGGTTAAAAATCCACGCATGCTCAGAATCAAGTCGATGCATTGAACTTTTTTTCTTAGCACGTCGTAGTGTTTTACGTCACAAACAGATTTTTAACTGACGGTGTGTAGGCAAGACTGATGAAAATTCAGCTTCATCGGAAATCTGATGAAAAAATCCATCGGTCCGTTTTCATTGGATGAACCGATCGTGTGTACGTGGCATTAGGCTAAGCAGATATCCTGTCTCTGCCTCCTTGTGGCAAAGTTTTATAGTATTTAGCTTCCCGTTTTGCCTTTTCAGTGCTTACAATTGTTCTTACACATTTATCAGTTACAATTGTTTATATAGCACTTACATTTTACTAAGTGCTTTACAAATATTCAAATATTTATTTCCTCCCTGACCGATACTTGGTCACATAATATTTGAATTGTACAATATCTGTGCTCTTGTAGAACAACTATGTAGTGTGAAAGCCTATGTAAGTAATCTATTAAATTTCCAAAAATTGTGTAAACTCTTCCTTGGGATTTAGCATCAACAATGCAGTGTTTGTGTGCCTATGCAGCTGTAACAAATGGTGCCAATTAATTTTTTTTATGGCTAAGTTACAACAACTGATGCTTGACATTGTGGATTTATGGTATTTAGACAGTGCCAAGTCACCCATGAGGACATTTGAAGCAGCTGCTAGAACGATGAAAGATTGTATCTAATAATATATATTTTTTTATTATTTGACTGTGTTTTATGTTTATTTTTATACCTCTGATAAATGGTAAGTGGTGTCGTGCCAAAAATGTCTTGCATGTTTTTATATGGTTTATTTCCCAAGAGATAAAATTATGTTGGGCTCTTTAATCTGTTTTTTTTGTCTGGCAATCCTTTCTCCATTTCCTCCATGGTTTGCGCTAATGTTGTGTGCCCTTTGAGAGAAGCCTTTGCTGTCTAGTATCCCCCTTTTACTTTTATCAGGCTCAGCATCACTGAGCTGGCTGCCAGTGTGTGTTTGTGCTAGCTATACCTCTGCAGGGGTGGCAAAAATGGTTGCCTTGAACAGCATCTGCCCCCAACACAGCATATTATCTACAACATTTGTTACCTGAGGTCTTCTGTGTATTAACATTTCTGTAATTCTTCCGAGCACTGTGTATATTATATACCATCCTTTGAAAAACATCAATGAGATCACGGTGACAGTAAAGGAAGTAGGTATTTTTTTCCCCAACCCTGTATTAAGACATGCCTACATATATATTGCACAACAAAAGAAAAAAAATCTAAATTATTAATTTTGTATGAATATCTCTATTTGAGTATATTTTTTCTTGTTTATACATATATATATATATATACAAATGATACATTGTCTGGTTTCAGATTGGGGTTGAGCTACAACAATATCATTACTGTTGAAAATGGGTCAATTGCTGATGTACCTCATTTACGGGAGCTACATTTAGATCACAACAGTCTGACACAGGTGCCTGGCGGGCTCAATGAACACAAATACATCCAGGTAGAGTATGAGTTTTCTTCTGTAATTTTCTTATTTTTATTTTTAACCCAAAGTTTCTTCTGTGTATACAAGGGTACCTTATATCTCTTCCTGCTGACATAGACTCGCCCTGCCAGACTACAACTCCCAAGATCCAAACCATATTGTGGGCTAGCTCTTGTAAATTTAGCAAAATGATGCAACATAAATTATAGTTTTATTGTATAAGGCATAACTTTTTGAGGTGGACAAAAAAGGTCCATAAGATCCTTACTTTCCTTATGCCCTGTACACAGGATCGGAATTTCCTAAGGAAAAAGTCAGACTGACTTTTTCTATCGGAAATTCCGACCGTGTGTATGCCCCATCGGATTATTTCCATCGGAAATTCCGAGGAATTATGTCGGAGTTCAGATAGAGAACATGTTCTTTTTTACTCCGATGGAATTTCCGTCGGAATTTCCGATGTGGTTTTGGTCAGACAAAGGTCCGACCGCGTGTACGGGGCATTACAGTATTCATAACATTATTCTACCAGCATGTATATGCTGCTTGAATACAGTGTCATTCACAGTAGGCATTACTAGGTAAGCTGTATTAACATTCAGATCACCACATAAAATTCCTTCTAGTGACATCAGTAATGATGAGAACATCCCAGTCCAGAGGAAAATTGGGTAATATCTGTGTGTCACACTAGCTAAGTAAGCAAAAAAATAGTTGCTGTACTGTCATCAAGAGGGTATCCACTGTGTATTCTAAAGTAAATGGATGAAGTTGGATTTTGGCTTTAAATGTATTTGTTTTTACGATTTGAGGTTAGACACTATTGTTTAGAATTATTTAAAAGCAATATGATCATACAATATCCTAGTCTAGATGGGCTATAGCTGCTAGCTGTAATTATAAAGTTCTGCAAGCTGGGAAGGCTCCCGTGCTCTCCCGTCACCCGCTGGAACAACACAATAGCCCTGCAGGAGGGATTTCCCCATCAACACTGACTGTTGATGTGGGTATCAAGTGATTTGCTTTCCTTTCACCCATGGTGGAAGTAAAGAAAATTAAATCATCTTTACCAGTTACCACTTACCAGTTCATGCCAACCATTACAGAGTGTGCAACAGCCCCCAAATCAAGAAGATAACAATTATGACTGGTTTTAGGCTTCCTAGCAAATAAGATTGCACACTGCTCACTGTATTAGTCATGAATACAATATTGTAATGGGCCATACTATTTGAGAAATAATTAGGATTGTGCATTTATCTGTGACCATTGTACGTCTCCACAATCTTTGCAGAAGATTAAAGGCACTCTAATTAATATAAAAGCCATTTGGAGAGTTGTCACCAGAACAGTTGTCCCTATTGGAAAAGTTCTCCTCTATTTGCATCTGGTACCAGGGCCGATCCGTCCCATAGGCTCACTATGCAAGCCGCTTAGGGCCCCGCAAAATTGTGGAGGGCCCCCTAAATTACTAGAGGCCCCCCCTGGTGAGAAGTAATTTGTCAATTTCGGCCCCTCACCCCACTTCTCAACTCGCTGTCTGTATGGAAGAAGAGGTAAAAAGTCAGCATCCCCCGCTTCTCACTTCTTTAATGTAATATGTAATTTTCCGACAGCAGAACATCCCCTCCCCCTGCTTCTCAACTTTAATCTTTAATGTGACATGTCACTGTCTGCAGCGACACCCTAATATCACCCCCACTGCTCAACTTTAATGTGACATGTCATTTTTGGTAAGCCCCCCCCCCCCCCACGCTTCTCAACTTTAACGTGACATTTCATTTTGCTTAGGGCCCCAGGGAGGTCAGGATCGGCACTGTCTGGTAACAACTGTAAAGTTGTGAATTTCTATCTCAATGACAATGTCAACAAGTAAAACAGAGAAGTTAAACTTTCCCAGTGGAGACATAAATCGCAATACAAACCTGACAGAGATTCTAACCATTCCACGTTTTATCCAAAGAAGCAAATTGCTCGCTGAATAATGTAAAAGATGGGGTCATGCTTGAGAGAGTCAGGGAAAACTCCAGGGAGCAAGAGGACTCTAGCAAGGGATTGCTGTCATCATCTGGCCCTTGGGCAGAAATGCTGTAAGCCACCCCAAAGCTGACATTGGATTTTAAGCCCCTAAGGTCCACAGGACTGATCTCTCTGTGCTTATGATCTTCAATGCAGCAAATATGCAGACCTCAAAAGGGTTACTTACAGACCAACTGCGGGATCTGACCAGAAAGACTTTGCCCCCTCCATTGGGCATACTCACTAAGACGTCTTCAGTGACACCGGGTATACTGCATCCCTGGACCTGTAAAGTGCTCTGTGGCTGACTTACACAGTATAATTGGTGCTGTGGCATCATAAAGGCTGTTCCTGCATCTTTGTCATAGCGCTTCATATGGCCATATCAGCTGATCCAGAAAACTGCATGAACTTGCTCTGTGGCTTAGCAGTAAATAGGAGATTGTTATTTCAGAAGAAGAGAATTTTGATAGAAGTATAATAAGTTTTCATTCTCTCAGACAGAGAAGACATTCATTCTCTCAAAGACACTAGCAAAAAAAATGAAACATAATGGGTGCGGGAGGTGTTATATCTGACTGAACATTAGCTTTGTTTGCTAGCATACAATCATATCTAGGCAGCAGCATAACCCTCTTGTATCAGAATGAATCCTGTGCACACATAATGAATGATTAAGAAAAACAATTTTACGTGAGTTACAAAAAAGCTAATAATAAAGGTTAACAAATAAGTGAAATTACCTGTGCATGGAGTGGGGGATTTAACTTGTGTAACATAACATGTATACTAACAGAAATGATAATGATATTTTCTAGGTTGTGTACCTCCACAACAACAAAATTGCTGCTGTCTCAACAACTGATTTCTGCCCCACTGGATACAACACAAAGAAGGCTTCTTATACAGGCATCAGCCTTTTCAGCAATCCTGTTCAGTACTGGGAAATCCAGCCAGCCGTATTCCGATGTGTATATGAACGCTCTGCTATTCAAATTGGAAACTACAAGTAAAAATAATTTGCTGGCCAATGTATTTTATTTCAATTAAATGTTCCTTTGTTTGTCTGCATATTTGTTTAAAAAAAACCTTAGCAACAAATAAAAAGTCAAATACTGGAAATGGCCCCAAATAATAATTTCATGTTTCATGAAACATTGGCTTCTTGGATCAAAAAGGGGATTTGCTAGTGATGGAGTTCATGATGCATACCCATTGTATGAAGGCAATTGATACTGCATGAAACATGGACTTTTATTGATGTACAATATTAAGACATTTCATATTAATTATAAACACAAAGAAAACATGCATGCATTAGTGAATCAAGTGTGAGGCTCTTGCACAAAAAAGAAGAGAGAAGTTTTAATAATGTTTAGCTTTCAACCACTAAAACATTGCAAAAGTAAGTCTTGAATAAACAGATGTAGTCAGAGTCAAAGTTTGATTCTATCTACTTTGCCTTTTGGGATAATTTACTAAAGTGTGTAACATATACTCCAATTACATGTATGTTTTCTAAATCTGCTTTTCTGAATTTTTCCTAAAATTAATTGGTCTTTTGGCATCAGCACAGACTTGTTGAGTTTACACCTTTTATTAAGTTATTCCCTAAGTTGGCCGAAATAACTAAATCTATACTGTATATGTATTTTAAAATTCAGAGGAGACAGAATTAGCATACATAGCACAATGGTTGAAGACATTTTAAATTGATGAAATGGCTTTTATTCAGTTAAGGATAAGTCCTCTAAACCAAAAAATATTAAATTGTTCTGATGGGTGAAGTCTTTCCTCTTGAGATCTTACTGTTGTAGCATTCATATTTATAGCCCTGCCAAGTTCTTTACACACTGGTCACACTCTTACCACTTATTCATTTATCAGTTTGTTTATATAATTGGGGATTGAGCAGGAGGATCACAGTCCCTCAATCAGCTTTGTAATGACTGTAGTAGAGCAAAGATTCTGTATGGGAGTGTGAAAACCGTAAGAGATGTATGCAAGTCAATGAATGGTTCAAGCCAGTGGTATCCACCCAAAACCCCACATTTCCTTTTAGTATTTTGTATTTCAATATGTTATATTAATGAAACACGTCAAGCACAGTACAGATGGATTTGGACTGCAAACAGCCTAAAATATCCACAAGAAAAAATAGAAATTGACCATACATAGAGGGTACCAATGATTACCTTAGGAGATCAGGAATACATACTTTGGAGTAAACAAGCTAGCATAATTTGGTGGATGTTGTAATTGCAAGAATGAAACATAAGGCCTCGTACACACGAGGGGATATGTCCGCTGAAAACGGTCCGATGGACCGTTTCAGCAGACATCTCCGCTCGTGTGTATGGGCTAGCGGACAGATTTCTCCACCCGACAGATTTCAAAGCATGCTTTGAAATCCATCCGGTGGAATCTGTCCGCCCGACATGTCTGCTGGTTAGTACACTTACCAGCAGACATGTCGTCCCGCACCGCCGCCGCGCCGCCGCCGAATGGATTCGGCGCATGCGCGGAAGTGTTTAACTTCCTGGTGCGGTGACGTGGCGGTGACGTGGCGGCGTCAACGTCACCGCCGCGTCACCGCCACGTCACCGCGCCGTCCGGCGGCGGGGAATTTGATCCGATGGTGTGTACACGCCATCGGATCAAACTCCCGATCGGACATATCCGATGGAAATGGTCCGCGGACCGTTTTCATCGGATATGTCCGATCGTGTGTATGGGGCCTCAGTGCTAATGGAGAAAGTGTTACAGACAGGACAGCATTATGGAAGTACATGCCAGTTCTTCTTAATAGGTCATTGAGAAATTAGACCTTTATGTCTACCTGTCTAAATTTGTAATGTTCTGATAAACAGGCAATGCATATTTTGCATAACATTAACACGCCATCATTTTTATTTTATATTAGTATGTTATAGATAAAACCACATTCATAATTTGTCCCCCTATATACTTCCCTACATAAAGGATGATTTAGTTCCAAACGTACACATGAAATATTTCATATGCACACTTCCTTCAGTTGTGTAGCGTTCTATATAACCCAACTAGCTATTGTTCTCACTATAAATATTGTAGTTTAGAAAGCTTATATTAAAACTACAAATTAAGAAATTTGAACATGTAATGAAAAACCTGTCAACTATGCAAAAATCAACATTATGCTGATGGCTAACATGGACCACTGATATTCATTGTAAAGTTCTCCCTAGGATTTGTGGATTGGAATTAGTTAGTACACTAAAGCCATGGAATGTTTGGCTATTCTACTGGTTTGCAGTGTATATAGATATTGTTCAAAGTCATAGTCAGTTACAGATATACTGTACATGTCTGTTAGATGTATGTGTGTTACAGTACAATATTGTATTGTAAGTGGAACTGTTAAGTTTTTAATAAGGAATAATTTGTAAAGTGCATTAAAATGTCAAAAGCTCACACATGTTGAATTTTGTAAATGATCGGTGTGATGTCTTCTTTGGTACAGTGTATTATTGTGGATTGGTTGACACTATGCAGATCAAAAGCTTATAATGATATATACTTCTCTATATACACAATCAGAACAGTTGTTTAAAAAAAAAATCATGAGAGAAATATCTGTGCCATTCTTTAATCACCTTTGAAGCTAGTTTCTTATCTGTTATGATGACACTGTACATGATTTAACCACGTCCCGCCTGCCGTATGCAAAATGACGGTCGCAACATAGAAATTTACCCAAGGGTATTGTCAGGAGTCAGCAGCTGGAATGACCAGATATATGTAGCTACACCAAGAAATTGGGACCAGAGTCACCAGACCATATGTGTATATTTTTCAAGTGAGTTTTATTTACAGTGAATGAAAGATAAGCATACAGCAGCAAGTAATAAACATAAAAATGCATGGAAATCAAAACTGACAAACTGCAGCAATCTAACAAGCTAACAATATATACAAGTATATACTAATGATTACAAAATAAGGGGCACAGGTAACAGGGAATACCAAGGATGCAAGGAAGGGGGGAATCAAGACTTAGTACAGAAACAAGAGTAAACAGGATGCAAGGCTAGCTCAGGAGCTGGATAAACAGGCATAAGGATCTGGCAGCAAGCATGGAGATCAAAACACTGTTGCAAGGTTTGTTTGTAGAGACAGGTTTGGGCTCAGTTCACACTGCCGCAACTTGAGATCCAACTTGCGAGACCCCAAGTGGCATGACATGTGAAATCCCATGTTAATCCATGAGAGCTTAATTAGCACTACTGAAGTCGCTCTGACTGTAAATGTTCCTGTACTACTTCAGGGCAACCTCTATCTGACTTGTCCCCATATGCCCAGATTCACAGAGTAATTACGCCTGTCTAACTGGTGTTAGACAGGAGTAATTTCAAATTTTGCGCGCCGTATCACTAGTTTGAATCCTCAAACCATGATACGGCGGCTTCGGGCTTCGATCCGAGAGGCTTACGTCCTCGTAAGCCTTCGGATCTACGCTGCGATATATTTGCGGCCGCTGGGAGGAGTTTGCGTCGTTTTCATGCGTCGGGATATGCAAATGACTTTTTACGGCGATCCACGAAGGTACGAGTGTCCCTCGCAATCGCCTACGTCATTTTTTGGCTACGTAATGTTAGAGGAGCTTTTTGCTGGTCTAACAGTGCGTAACCCATGTAAAGTATGGCCGTCGTTCCCGCGTCGATTTTAAAATATTTTTTTTTTTTTTAACGTAACTCGTTTGGGAATAGGAATGTACGTAAACGACGCTACTACGACGTGACGACGTGTTTACGCGCAATGCACGGCGGGAAATTTGGGAACGGAGCATGCGCAGTTCGATCGCCACGGGAACGCGCCTATTTTAAATGCTTCACGCCCCCTACTCGCGCAGATGGATTGCGACGGGAGAAATACACTACGCCGCCGTCGTTTACTGGACAAAATCTACCTGAATTCCACGTAGAGCCAGGTAAAAAACGGCAGCGTAGTGTATTTCTGATACTCTACGATAGTCTAATTCTATCTGAATCTGGGCCATAGACTTTAATGGAAGTCGCCTCCAAGTCTCCAAAAAAGTCGGATCTCATCTATATTTATGTGATTTGATCCCGAATTACAGGACGATTACCCAGGCATTCCATTCCCTGAAAGATCAAAAATACAGTGAAAACCCAGGCCTTCTTTCACTATCTCGGTGTTGTGGATCCTGATAAATCTAATAATAATAAACACTACATTAATCCCAGTGATTTGATGAACCACAGCAATATTAAATTGTCAGCTGCCGCTTAAAAAGCAACAAATTGCCAAAAAAACTGTTAATACAAAATAGTAAATATCCACAAGTAATTAAATGAGTACTAAAGCAGCACTACCATCATTTCTTATTATGACAAGCTTTCATATGATAAATAACACACGAGGAAAAAATTAATGACAAGTGGTGATAAAAGTCCAGAGAGACACAGATGGTGGTCCTAATGTGATATTGAAGATGTGCACCTCACACCAGACTACCCAAGCTGTGCGTCACACTCCCCTTAAAGGGTTTGTAAAGGATTTTTTTTTTATCTTAATAGCTTCCTTTACCTTAATGCACTGCTGTTTTCATGTCCTCTTTGTTCGTTTTTGCTCTCAAGTTGCTGTAATTCTTCTCTGATCTCCACACTTCCTGGTTGTCTGTTTCCTGATAACCACAGTACTGGGAGCTTTCTCTCTGTAGTCACTAATCAAGGAGGTGTGATTACTGTGTGTCTAGTTTCTAGTTTCGTTTTCCAAACCATCGCTGCCCTGTATTGGCTCTGTATGCTCTGTAAGGCAGAGAGGCAGGAAACAACATGCAAACACGAAAATAGAAACTACAGGTACATTATATGATTGATTTTTATTTATTTTTAATCGTTTTTAAAAGGAATCAGTTAACGATTATGTCTCTATACCCTGTAAACAGTCATTTCAGCAAAAAAATGTTTTTTATTTACAACTCCTTTAAGGGTTCTCACTCACCAGAAATTAGAACACACCAGGCCATGATATGTTATTAACGGATGTCATCCACGTCATGGAGGGTGTCAGAGCTGTACTGGATATCCCATAAGTACTCAGTTAGAAAAAAACTCACAGCGTAATTCCGTTTTCTTATCCTTTATTGTTCTCAAATGACAGGCTCCATAAAAACTGACAATACAGTGATTATCAACTTTATTATTTATTATCAACATTATTCCCTCAGAGGAAGTTGTGATGATGAAACGCATCAAGGCGTGACCTTACAGCGACCGGAAGTGACGTTTTGCGTTCCACAGCCAGGAAGAGACAACCCGAAGTAAGCGGTGGACACTGTCTTCCTAACACACGAGAAACTCGTGTCTCTTCTGTGCAGTGAATAACACGTTTTAACGCTGATAAGATAGGAATCACCTTATTGTCAGTTTTTATGGTTTATCTTATTATCTTTTTCCTTTTGAAATAAGCCTCTCTTGTTTGCCCTGCTTGGTCATAAATAATGCAATAAACATCAGAAACTATATCTTGTATATGTGATGTATACCATTTTAGATATTTACATTTAGCCACCACCCGCACGTGGGGGCGCGCATCGCAGCGATTGGTGGTGCGGCGTGTCAGTCTGACACACTGCTACACCAATCTCGGTAAATAGCCTCTGACGGAGGCTCTTTTCCACGTGATCAGCCGTGTCCAATCACGGCTGATCACAATTTAAACAGGAAGAGCCGTTGACCAGTCTTTCCTCACTTGCGTCTAACCGATCGGCTGCTCTCCTGACAGGGGGTCTGTGGTGATTGTTTATCAGTGCAGACCCCCTCTTATTCTCACCCAGGACCACGCGGGATTGCCACCCACAGTGGACCACCAGGTATGCCATCCTAGACCACAGGGATATGTTAATCAGTGCCCAGGCAGCTTCCAATCAGTGTACATCCATAATGCCTGCCATTTCCAACAGTGATGCCTATTAGTGCCATCTATCAGTGCTGCATATCAGTGCCCATCAGTGCCACGTATCAGTGCCAATCAGTGCTGCCCATTAGTGCTCATCAGTGCCCAGCAGTGCCGACTATCAGTGCCACCCATAAGTACCCATCAGTGCAGCCTTTCAGTGCCCATCAATGTCGCTTATTAGTGAGCATCAGTGCCCACCAGTGCCACCCATGTGTGTCCATCAATGCCACATATTAATGCCCATCAGTTCTGCATATCAGTGCCACCCATCAGTGCTGCCTGCCAGTGCCCATCAGTGCTGCCTATCAGTGCCCATCATTGGTGCCCAGCAGTGCCACCTCATCGGTGCCCCATCATTGGTGCTGCCTTGTCAGTGCCCATCAGTGTCATCTTATCAGTGCCCATCAGTGAAGGAGAAAACTTACTTATTTACAACATTTTGTAACGGAAACAAAGGATTTTTTTTTCTACATTTTTGGCCTTTCTTTATTTGTTTAGAAAAAATACCACCAAAATAAAGCTCTTTTTGTGGGAACAAAATGATAAAAATTCTGTTTGTAGCATGACTGTGCAATTGTCATTTCAAAGGCTGAAAAGTGGCTTGGGCAGGAAGGAGGTGTAAGTGCCTGGTATTGAGGAGGTTAAAAAACAAAAAGTGTTTTATGAGCTTATAAAAAATGGGACAGACTAACCATGTTTGTTTATTGTGGCAATCACCCTTCATTCTCAAAGATGGTGTAGATAAATTAAATGGAATTGAGCTGGCTATAAGCTGCAGATCCATTATTTTAACTCATGGAAAACATTTGACTAGCACAGGAAATAGCCTAACCACTTTATTACAACATTATTTTATATTTTGCCCCATTTTCACAGGAGAAATTTACATACACTTTCAGTGCTTTGCAACTTTTTTTTATAAATATACCTAAAAATGTTCATATTAAATGAACAATCTATTATTTGGGTTACAATCACATTGTCTGATTCAGTTCAAACTTTCTTTTCAAATATTCTAATGTAAATATATATTTATTCAGAGTGTTTCTGTTGCGTATAATGCTTTCTCGTCTATATGCTAATTCCTTTATTTATAAAACTATGGAAACATTTAAAAGCTTTGGATGGTGATGTCAAGTTAGATAGGGGATGATGTCTATATTTGCCAGTGTTGGACAGTCATAGCAAAAAATCTCCACTCACATGCCTTTGTGTTTTTCTAATCAAATGGACCCTGCTCACTCAACATCTGGATTCCCCATTCTTATTTTGCAAATTAGACATTTGTACATTAAGACATTAATGGTATTATATGATTTAAAATATATGTATGATTAGGAATCGTACAAAATAACTAAGATCTAGGGTGTGACTTGACAATTTGTTTTAGTGCTACTAAGTACATCAGCTTACTCTTAAATGATCTCCATGGTTTGTGGCAAGGGTTGCCTGTAAATCATGTTACGAGGCAGAGCATACGTTCAAATAATTGTGTATGATTACATTATGTTGCAAACAGTTGTGTCCATCTGCTACATTGTCATGGATCATAGAGTAGCTAAAAGCATATTTCCACTTAATTTGGCTGCAAAAGTGGACATACACTTTAAGAATCAGTTGTTGGCAGCTCTGCCTTATATCCTATAAAGAGGATCTCCAGGGAATGAATAATCTGTTAGGTAAATATTGTATTGCATGGTTAGAGAATCAATATGTTAAAATGATGGTGGTAATTGTTGAACGCTTTACTGTCTTTATTCATATAAATTAACTGCTGATCTAATAAAGTCGAGTGCTCATCCACGATTCTTGAGCACACCATCTGAGCATTTACATCTCAAGAGTCTCAAGAATTAGGGTTAAAATTTGTCTTTACCAAAAGCCTTCTCTAAGAAAGAGAAATTATTTATGGTCAATCCTAACAAGGCAATACTTGACTTTCTTGCTATACCTTAGCAATTTGATCTAGAAAGTATATTACCTATTTAGAGGAATCTAGAAAGGATGGTCAAAAATACAGATATGGTTATAATGTATATATGATTTAATGTGGAGAACTGTTCATTTTTCCCCCATAACATGTTTTACTAGTTATAATTGTTGATGGAACATGAAACCCACAATGTTTATTGGAGATTTTTTTTTATGTCTGCTTTATACACAAAGTTAGCCAAGAATCCACAAGATTTTAAATCAAAATGCATCCATTTGTACAGTATGTGTTCTAGGATGTACTTTAGCACATTGCCCACCCTCCTTCAAAGCCTTCTACTATTGGTCTCTATCAACTTCACACCTCAGATGTCCACCTCATACGGTCTCTAAATCAGTTCACACACTTGCAGTTTAAATCTAATTTGTACATCAGTCTATATTATCTGTTATTCACCAATCTTGGTCACTCATTATTGTAATCCAATCCTGTGTTCCTTACTTGTCTGTTCTCTATTCTCCCTTTTTATATATATATATATATATATATATATATATATATATATGCTGATTACTGTTCTATCTAAAACCTCTTTTACTTGCCCTCATCAGTTATGCTCATCATGTTATACTCTTTAATTATTTCCCCATTCTTCTTCTTTATACTTTATGGGCCAGATTCTCAAAAGAGATCCAACGGTGTATCTCAAGATACACCGTTGTATCTCTGTTTTTTGGCCTGGGTATCTATGCGTGTGATTCCTAGAATCACTTACGCATAGATACGGCGTAGATCCGACAGGTGTAAGACACTTACACCGACGGATCTTAGATGTAATTCTTCTCTGGCCCGCTAGGTGGCGTTTACATTGTTTTCTCATTTGACTATGCAAATGAGCCTGATACGCCGATTCCCGAACGTTTTTGCGCCGCCTCGTCATCGTTTACATCGTTTCCGTAAGCGTAAACCTACCCCTGCTATATGAGGGGTACGTTTACGAAGGTCCGTCCGTCGTAAGTATGCCGTCGGGACAGCGTTGTCTTTTTCCGTCGTTTACGTCGTTTTACTAAGTCGTTCGCAAATAGGGCTTTACGTCAATGACGCTCACGTCGGCTTCATTGATGTTTTCCGCCGTGAGCTGGAGCATGCGCACTGGGCTATTTGTACGGCCGACGCATTCGCAGTTTGATCGGCGCAGGGGCGCGCTTAATTTAAATACAAGCCGCCCCCTTTGAATTACGCGGCCATACGCCGGGCCATTTACACTACGCCGCCGCAAAGTAAGTTGTGGTGGCATAGTGTAAATAGCTTACGCGATGCCGCCGCAGAATCTTAGAGAATCTGGCCCTATATGTCCATGTGTATCTTTCCATTCATAAGTATGGGCAAATTGTGTAGGTATTCAGTCCTCCCTCTTTCCAAATGTAATATTAATAAACAGTATGTCATTTAGATCTGCATGGACACAAACCATGGTACCTCCCTGGAAGGAGCACATATGAAAGGATAACTAAAAAGGAGAAATTAACAAAAGAGTAAGAATACCCAAGTAAGACAAGTGAGGAGGATAGCTGAGTACACGAGAGAAATGAATGATATTAGAAGGAGGTGTGAACAGTTAACACAATTATGAAGGTTTGAATCCTGAGAACAAGGTTTGGAAAATGGATGATAATTTAGTTATTTTTGGAGGAAGAAGGAGGAGCACATAAAAAGATGATCACCAATGATCAAATACATATCTGGTTTGTAAAAGGAGTGACTGAGTGGTGATGAGGGGAGGGTGGTGGGGGGAAGTGTGGAGGTCACGTGAGGAGGGTAATGAATGAGTAACTGATGTTTGAGGGAAGGGTGATCAATATTGGATGATAGCGTGACTAAGGTTTGCAGGTAGATGTATTATTAGAAGTATTATTAGGGATAGAAGGCTACTTGAGCTCCTAATCATTTTTTGAATAATTTCAGTAGACAATGCACCTGTTTTTCTCAGGTTTGCTAGATCTAGTAGGTCTTCATGATACCAACAAGCAGTATTTGGTTCAATAAAATACATTATACTGGGAATGTTTTTAAAGCAGTAGTAAAGTCCACTCTTTGATCTATAGTGTAGCCACAGGTAAGCCTATAAGGTAGGTAGGTAGGTACGGTAAATATCTCCTAAACATTACATCACAGGTGGATGTGCACTGTGCTCTGAATGGATGGTGCTGTGAATTCAGAGATTTGTGTCATGGACGTGACTCCTGTGTGCATGTGTGATGTCACTGCGACTCAGGCATTTAAATGGCCAAAGCCTGTGAACCAGCAAGGTACAATGGTGGAAGATGGATGCCCCAGCAGCAGCATAGTTTTAAGGTAAGTCTGTCATAATGTGCTAGTTTGCACCGCACTTTACTAACACTTTCAACATCATTTTTAATTTAACACATTCTTAATTTTTTCACATGAAAAAACATACTATGCAAACCTTCCTTTTGTCATACTGGTGATTCAATTCTTGGCTATGTGTTTCTAGGTAGGTGTAACTAATAGTTGTGATGTATGCACCTTTCATTATATGCAAATGTCAGTGAGAACTGATGTTCCATTTAACTGAACATATTTAAAAAATAATCATGCTTTATATCAGGAGTGGCCAACCAGTGGCCCGGGGGCCACATGTGGCCTGCGGAGCCCTCTGATGTGGCCCGCGACCTCCTGCTATGGAATAGTGGGTTGGCAAGCCTAGATCGCAGGTTGCGACCCACCATACCACAGCATCAGTGTTGTGAATGAAGCTGGTGGTAGAGGAAGAAAGCAGCTGTGGAGCAGAGCCCCATAAACCGATGCTTCCTCTACAGCGTTGGCTTTTGCCACAGGTGGAGTCTATGACAAAGTTCAGCTAACCAGCAGGATCGACACAGGAGCACTATGCTGCACCCGCGGTGTGGGTAAACCGCAGCACATCAGTGCGAAAGCAGTTTTAGGCCCTTTTCACATGATAAGCCCGACCAAATGGGACCCTCAATTTACATCTATAGAGCAACAGATGTATGTTTATGTAAACATATTCGCCAGCACACCAAGGATCGTTTTAAAAGAACGTCCAAAAAATGTTTAATGCAAAGAAACATTTTTTGGACGTTCTTTTAAAACGATCCTTGGTGTGCTGGCGAATATGTTTACATGATTGCCTTTCCAGTTCCCTGCTGGTGATCACTTCAGCACCCTTTCCTTCCTTTGGCTACTGTCCAGGAAGGTGTGCAATTGGAATATTTTGTAGATGTATGTTTATGCCTGCCTACCTTCAATCCGAAAAAAACAGAAGGGAATGTTTCCCCGTTTCATCTGGGTGGATCGGAGGGCCTATAGAGTAGTCGCGACCTGTCATCCGCACACTCCGCTTATTGTGGCCCTCGACCGGTTACCGAGTTGCTTAAGTGGCCCTCTCTCTTCCAAAGGTTGGGCACCCCTGCTTTATATGAACCAATAGAGCAAATGTTGGGATTTACCAATTACTTGATTTCATTTAAAAGTTGTCTCTCCCAAGTCTTATCATATGATCCAAAGCAAGATGGTCTTTTGCTGCCAAAAGCATTATATTCATTTCATATATTTTATATTGGATAAACCTTTCTGATTCACTAAAATGAGTTGTAAACCTTCATGTATTAAAGTGAAAAAACATCTGCTACTTACCGGCCCCCCAGCCCCCCTGTTTACTTACCTGCTCTTCTCGGCTCTTTATTGGATAGATTGATAGCAGCACAGCCATTGGCTTGCACTGCTGTCAATCAACTCCAATAACACGAGGGCTGGGGGGCGGGGCCGAGTCCTGTAGTTGGCGCTATGGACGCCACATACAGGACTCGGGAGCGTGCCCGCAAGGTAACCACATTGGGAGAGCGCTTCCCAGAGGTGGTTATCAGAAGCGGGGAGGAGCCGAGACAGCCGCTGAGGGACCCCAGAAGACGTGGACCGGGGCCACTCTGTGTAAAACAAACTCCACAGTGGAGGTAAGTATAGCATGTTTGTTATTTAAAAAACATATATTTGAAGCTTTACAGCCCCTTTAAGATAAATACTACTATACAGTAAGCAGCACTTGCAAATATATGTACAGTATATAACTGCAAACTATGCCTACAATATACAGTAGAAGCAAGAAACATTACACGGGCGGTCTGCCGGGCGGACTCCGCTTTGCTCAGCGGGGGATCAATCCGCTGATCCTCGCTGAGCAGGCGGATGACAAGTCTATCTCCGCTCACTGTGCTGAGAAGGACCTGTCAGAGCCCTGCTCTCCTCTATAAGGAGATCGGATGAAAATGGAACGCCTGTTCGTTTTCATCCACACCCATCTGATCTGATCCGCCAGAAGAATGGAAAATAGGGTCAGCATCCGTCTGGATTTCACAGGCAGGATCGGACAGGATTGGATTGGATAGCGGCAGATGTCAGCGGTCATGTTATCGCTGACATCCGGCTCTCCATATGAGTGAATGGAGCCTCTGATCAGGTCCACCTGAAAAACTGACAGATGGTCCTGATCGGAAAGCCAGTGTGAAAAGGACCTTAATGAGACATTCCTTCTATTTTTCCACCAAAGCTTTAAATGTCTAATCAAGAACCCTGGCGGTTGGGTAGGCACCAATGAAAAATGCCAATGAATGTTTCTAAAACATGAAGAAGGAAACTTTTCCTGAGAAGCATATGTAGTCTGCCATTACTGACCTTTGCTTTTAAAAATTATAGTTTCCTAGTGTGATGCTTCAAAGGCTTTACAACAAATATGTAACTAGATGTGCTAATGTCACTGGTTGAAAGTATGTTTTGGGTGAGCAATAGCAGTCTGCATATTTCACACCATATAGTCCATTCAGGATTGCGTTAAACATTACTACCAGAGTTATTCTCTTTTTCTGACACTAACACACTTTTTCCACACTTTTCCACACTTTCTTTCAAGCAATGCATCCAGCTTCTTCCCAGCAGCAACATAAGGAAAGGGGGGTGAACTGTGATGTAAATGATAGTGGGGGACTCAACTTCTGATGGTGGGGTGGCTCTTGACATCTAATGTAAAGAGGAGGGGATGCGCTGGACGTCTAATCTTACAGATACAACCGACCCTTTTAGGAGCAATCATAATGCTGATGCGGCCTACGATGAAATTGAGTCTGATACCCCTGCTTTAAAGGGTTAGTTCACCTTTACCAAAAAACTGCCTATGCAGGTAAGGGGCTTCTGTAGATAAAAACAAACTGTGCAGCTTTGGCCAAAGTTAACCACTTCCCACCTGTAGGATGTCATATGACTTCCTGGACTTACAGTGGTTATAACGGAAAAGTGCCCGCAGCTACAGGCATCATCCTGGTATCTTTTTTTTAGCTGACAATGCACTTTTATGTAAAAGCAATTCTAGCAGCTAAATAGCTACTGGATTGCCTTTCTGGGTTCTCCTGCCCCACCATTATAGCAATAAAACAATAGACAGTGAAAGAAGTGTTTTTTTAAAAATAAAATAAATATTAATAATTTAAATTCAAAGTGCCCCCCAATCCCCACATATTTAAGTCCTGCACGTAAATGTAAACAGTGTTCACACCACACTTGTGATTTATTTCCATGAATGTCAGAACAAGAGCAATAATTCTAGCATCAGACCTCCTGTGTAACTCTAAACTGGTAACCGGTTCAACCCAGCTCACAAGTGCTGGCTTCCCCATGGTGCAAGGGAAATAGTCAACCATGCATGTGTGGGTTTTGAGAGTTTGCTTCAATGATGGTGAGGGTAAGCAGTAACAGCTGTGAGTGTCTTAGTAACCTGCTAGCAACAAGGCAGGAAGTGATGATGTCATCCCTGTTTTCCAGCCAGGCTTTGGGAGGCACGTAAATGGTCTACACCAATAGCAAGAGCATTATGCAACTTTACTTAAACCCCCTCACAGTTTGTTTTTAACTACAGGGGCCCCTTACCTGCATAGAAAGTTGTTTGTTTGTGTTTGTTTTTTGGTAAAGGTGAACTAACCCTTTAACGATACAAGTTTCAACATATTTTTTTTTTTAAATCAGAAAAAATGTTTATTGTGCCAACAAAATAAACTACAAAATACAGACCATCAAAAAGAAAGTCACAAATAAAAAATAAAAGAAAAGAAGCAAATCTTGAACAATACAATAGCGGCATCAAAATTAAATAATAACAACACACATACTATAAATTACAAAGATTAAACAGTGCTGGGTAGGCAAAAACAGCCTCACCCCCCAACACAACCACACATGAGGCCAACGGGCCACAACTTAAACCCTACACCCCACAGTCTGCCCATAGAATCATAACCACCTCCCACCATTAATCAGAGTTTTATACCTAAAGTAAAGTTCTTATAGAATATACACTTCAAACCAGGCCAGATCTTTCTCCTGGATAGAACATGCCCCTCAAACCTGCAACAGTCTCCGAGGTGCCAGTCCAGGGGTCTCCAACCAGGGCTGCCAAATGGAATTAAATTTACGGGCTGCATTTCTATGCTATGTATGGTGCTCCTGTATAAGGATACCCATATGGAAGAAAAATATATTTCCAATATATTTATTAAAAAAAATTATATATTTTAAATATATTTACAATATATTGGCCTACGCGAATATATTTTTACATCTATTCCAAAAATGTAAATTCAAATATATTTTCCAAAGGCATATATTTTAAAATATATTTTTTTCAATATATTTGACAGATATTTTTGAGCATCTAAAAAAATGCATTTAAAAATATATTTTTAAATATACTTGTAAAGGCATTCCAAAATATAATTTAAATGCATTTTCCAAAGACATATATTGGAAAATATATTTTTTAAATATATTCTTCAGATTTTTTTCAACATATATTTGTACATATATTTGTAAATGCGTTCCAAAAATATAATTTTAATATATTTTCCAAAGGCATATATGTGAAAATATATGTTTGTAAATATATTGTCCAGATATTTTTGAACATATAAAAAAAATGCATTTAAACATATATCTTTAAATATACTTGTAAATGCATTCCAAAAATATAATTTAAATGTATTTTACAAAGATATATATTAGAAAATATATTTTTAAAATATGTTTTTCTGAAAATATTTAATGTCTAATAAAGACATTTCAACATACTGTATATTTTGTCTGATATTTTTGTAACTATGTCATAGATAACATTCTGAATACATTTATAAGAGACCCACTCCCAGTTTGTTTTGTATTTTACTCTTTTAAAATAAAAAAAATAAAATAAAAACCAAAAGATTTAAATAAAATATAATTTTTTTTAATAAGATTTTAAGCACATAATCCATTTAATACAAATCAGATAAACCTCTCGCATTCCACTTTCCATTCCCAAAGAATTTTTGTATAAGTCATTCTGAATTGAGAACGCTTGTCGGCGGACCAGCAAAACGTCTTAAGATACAGCAAGTCCAGTTATATTGATTGACCTGAATGAATGAGAACATTCACAGACATCCACCTCCACAGTCCAAGGGTCTTGTCTGCTTACACGGTACCAAGAGAAACTCTGGATATAAATATTCAATGTTCTGTTTAATCCATGAATCAGTAGTTGCACTATTATTACCAAACTCGCTCATCAGTGTCTTTATGGTCCTTGCTTTGTGCACTGATGATCAGTCATGTTGGAACAGGAAGGGGCCGTCCCCAAACTGTTCGCACAAAGTTGGGGGCATGACATTTTCCCAAAATGTCTTGGTATGCTGAGGCCTTAAGAATTCCCTTCACTGGAACTAAGGAGCCAAACCCAACCCCTGAAAAACAACCCCACACCATAATCCCCCCCCCCCCCACACACCATAATCCACCAAATGATTTGGACCAGTGCACAAAGCAAGGTCCATAAAGACATGGATGAGTGGGTTGGGGTGGAGAAACTTGACTGGCCTGCACAGAGTCCTGACCTCAACCTGATAGAACACCTTTGGGATGAATTTGTGTGGAGACTGTGAGCCAGGTCTTCTCATCCAACATCAGTGCCTGAACTGACAAATGTGATTCTGGAAGAATGGTCAAACATTCCCATAGGACAGCCTTCTCAGAGGAATTGAAGCTGTTATAGACTGGCATGCTATTACAACTCATGTGCGTGTAAAGGCAGGCGTCCCAAAACTTTTGGCAATATAATATATATTGTATATATACTGTATATTCTTTTTATACTAAGTCCAGTCCATTGTTTGGACTTAGTACCTGCCGAAGGGTAATTCCAGCAGCCAATTAAAAGGAATTGGCATATTACAGTTCTCCCCAGCACAAAATTAAAACTCAGCAGCTACACAAAGGGGGTTATTTACTAAAGGCAAATCCACTTTGCACTACAAGTGCAAACTACAAATGCAAAGTGCACTTGAAATTGCAAGGAAAGTGCACTTGGAAGTGCAGTCGCTGTAGATCTGAGTGGGCATGGAAAATAAAAAAAAACAGCATTTTAGCTTGCACATGATTGGATGATAAAATCAGCAGAGTTTCCCCTCATTTCAGATCTACCCCTCAGATTTACAGCGCCTGCACTTCCAAGTGCACTTTCAGTGCAATTTCAAGTGTACTTTGCACTTGTAGTTTGCGCTTGTAGTGCAAAGTGGATTTGCCTTTAGTAAATAACCCCCCATACTGTACACATACTGCAGCTACTGACTTTTAATATTAGGACACTTACCTGTCCTGGAATCCAGCGATGTTGGTATCCCAGCCAATGTTTCCATTGGCTCTCGGGTGCTGCTGCCTCCATTGCCTATAGGGGCCAATTCACACCACATGCAGTCCAGTGCGTTTATTTTTTTTTGCATGGAAAGTAAGTTATATGGTTTTCAATGGCATAATTCACACCAGTGCTTGCAGTTCCAGATAAAAAGTAGAGCATGCTGCATTTTTCCTGCACTGGACTGTAATGGAACACTGTAAAGCACATCAAAAACGCACTAGAATGCACCTGAACGCACTGCAACACACATGTCCTTATTTAAGGTTGAGGAAAAAAGAGAGGAAAATGCACTGGAATGCTTTAAAAACACACCAAACATGCCCTGGAATGCATCAAAAACACGCATGCAGAAAATCATCGGGAACGCATCCGCGGCAGCGAGATCTCTCGGAAGGGGGGAAGGGTACCTGTCAAAAACAGGAACCTGCTCCCCTCCCCCGAAAGGTGGCAAATGTGGCAAAGTAGGGGGAGAGGCAAATACGTGGAGCTTCCACTTTTGGGTGGAACTCCGCTTTAACCACTTCCCTACGGCCGTACGACTATGTGGTTCTAATTCTCCGGGCTGCCGCGTTTTCACGGCAGCCCCTTTCTTTGTTCCCAGCGCGTGCTCCAGAGCGTGCAGCGGGGAACTTGTGTACTGGCCGTGTCCCTTGGACACGGCCAATCAGAGTGGCCGTTTGCGATGCGATCTGTGGGCGAATGAGAGATGATCTCATATGTAAACATATGAGATCATCTCTCATTGCCGTTTTACACAGAGACAGCGTCCTGTCTCTGGAGAGGAGGAGATCGATCTGTGTCCCTTGTACATAGGGACACAGATCGGTCACCCCCCAGTCACCCCCCCTCCCCCCACAGTTAGAACACTATGCAGGGAATACATTTAACCCCTTCCTCACCCCCTAGTGTTAACCCCTTCCCTGCCAGTCACATTTATACAGTAATTAGTGCATATTTATAGCACTGATCGCTGTATAAATGTGAATGGCGCCAAAAATGTGTCAAAAGTGTCCGATGTGTCCGCCATGATGTCGCAGTCGCAATAAAAATCGCAGATCGCCGCCATTACTAGTAAAAAATAAATAATAAAAAATAATAATTCTGTCCCTTATTTTGTAGGCGCTATAACTTTTGCGCAAACCAGTCGCTTATTGCGATTTTTTTTTTACCAAAAATATGTAGAAGAATACGTATCAGCCTAAACTGAATTTTTTTTTTTAAATTGGGCTATTTTTTATAGCAACAAGTAAAAAATATTGTATTTTTTTTTTCAAAATTGTCGTCCTTTTTTGTTTATAGCGCAAAAAATAAAAACCGCAGAGGTGACCAAATACCACCAAAAGAAAGCTCTATTTGTGGGGAAAAAAGGACGCCAATTTTGTTTGGGAGCCACGTCGCACGACCGCGCAATTGTCAGTTAAAGCGACGCAGTGCCGCAAGCTGAAATTTCACCTGGTCAGGAAGGGGGTATACATGCCCAGTAAGGAAGTGGTTAAATGTCATATCCTTGCCCAAGCTGCACTGTTGTCATGTGCCAATACTAGGCTGGGCTGGAAGATAAATATGTAAGTGATGAGAGCTGCATTCTTGTGTGTGTTGTGTGTGTATATACAGTATATATATGTGTGTGTGTGTGTATATATACTGTGTGTATATATATATATATATATATATATATATATACACACATATATATATATACATATAGAGTATATCTGATATATACACACACACATATATACCAGAATGAAGATACAAAATATATATATAGAATGCATCTTCCATAACTTACTTACATGTATAAATATTTTTCTAATTTCTTTTATCTCATTCTTTTTTATTGGGATATGGGTCTGATTTCTGTGCCTTCGATCTTCTAATATGTAAATCCAGCCCTGGGGAAAACTCTTTAAACAGAGAGACTGCAATCATAATACAGGAGGTCTGTTACAGGAAGTGAGCTGTGGGAACCAGAGGGGTGAACTTTCACCTCTCACTTCCTGTTCCTGGTAAGGCCTCTGAAAAGGAAAGCATGGCATGGTGGAGAAGTTCTCTGTAATGTCCTGGATGTATTCTGCTGGATGTATTCTCCTGGATGAAAGGTAAGCCTTCTATCAAATAATATTAGAATTGTGAAAGTTTGGTGTATGAGTTAAAGTTGTATTTGTCTATTTCCTGCTGAAAAGTTCTCATTGTGTGTGCATTTACCTTCCCAGTTACCATACAGCATGTGCACAGTAATGTAATATTATAGAGCTCCTCTTGCACAGCATGTCACCCTGCTGCATATAATATGTATGTCTTCCATGTTATATCCAGTAACTGTGTAGCATACTTCAGTGCACATTGCTGCATATAATATACGGCTTCCATTCTATATCCACTCACCATGCAGCATAGGGGTTGATTTACTAAAGGAAAATCTATTTTGCACTACAAGTGCACTTGGACATGCAGTCACGAGAGATCTGAAATGAGGGGAAGCTCTGCTGATTTTATCATCCAATCATGTACAGGAAAAAATGTTTTTTTTTTTTTTTTTTTGTCCCCTTCAGATCTATAGTGACTGCACTTCCAAGTGCACTTGTACTGCAAAGTGGATTTGCCTTTAGTAAATATACCCTATAATGTCAGGGCACGGTGCTACCAATGTTTTATGTCTCCCTCCCCTTTTGCATATTATTATCTGCCCTGCTACTAGGTGCCATTAGATATGGATTTTTCCATACAGATACCAATTATGGGCCACCTTTCAGGCCGATAACAATATGAGGTACTAATATTACATCCAGCTGCCCCAGAAGTAGCCTGATATCAGTTGCCACCTAGGCCTTTTTTTTGTATTCTTACAGCCACTGGCCACTGGCAGAATACAGGAAAAAAGAGCAGATAGCAGGGGAATCAATAGCTAGGTTGCTATTGACTATTTTAATTTGCAGTAGCCAATAGTGGGCTATTGCACCCGCCCACTGCCTGTTGTCAATCAGCAAAGGAGAGGATTTGAAGGAGAACATTCTTCTTCAGGTCTTCCTCTGCTGATTGACAGCAGGGAGTGGGAAGGGGGCGCAATAGTCAGCCTAATTTTAAAATTGAAACAGCCAATGGCAGTCTGGCTATGGTTCCCCCACTCCCTGCTGTTTACATTCAGCTGCCATCAAATAAATTGTGCAGAAGGAGGTTAGCGGTGTCTGGGGTGTGTGTGTGTGTGTGTGTTGTGTGGAGATGGAAAGCTAATTTTTTTTTTTTTTTTTTGGCGGATTCTGACAGATAGGGCGCCAGCCGCTGTCAAAGCACCTGACCAAGACTGACTGACAACTGAATATAAAACCGGAATAAGCACTTGGAAGAAGAAAACCAACAACTGAGACAACTTGCCTTTGGTAAGCGGACAACTTAATTAAGGATGGTGGGCACCTTCCCTTTTTTTTTATATCGCCACATTCAACCGGCACTGTATCTGATCATCATATTTGCATCATCCTTCATTATTCATTTGGTCATCAGTGTTTGAGTTTTGTGGTGATATCATTAAGAATTTTAGAGGTTTGGTTTGCCAATTGTGTGCTGTTGGCATACAATTTTTGGGATCACCGATTTGACGTATTAACCTCTCATTGTTTATACATATAATTTGACATTAATTTTGTGAATTTATATACAAATTTTTCCTTGCACTCTGATTTTTTTGTATTAGTTAATTATTGTGCACCGTTTTTGGCATATCAGCCCCTGGATGCCAGTCTTTCAATGTGAATTGGTATTGGTGAAATTTTCAATTTTAATTTTCATAGAATGTTTTTTATTGGTGCAGTCTTTTCATTTTTTATCTATTTATTGTCTATTATTCCACCAGTTCTGCTGCCTTTGTTATTTTTATCTTTATTTTCTGTTTGACCAATCATTTGCCTTTTCATTCTACAGTGTTTTAGGGCCGAGGTAGGCAACCTTCAAGAGGTGGAGATCTACCCGAACAACATGGGAGAAGTCAAAGATCACAGGTAGGGTTGTCCCGATACCACTTTTTTAGGACCGAGTACAAGTACCGATATGTTTTTTCAAGTAGTCGTCGATACCGAATACCGATACTTTTTTTAAATATGTCCCCAAATGCAGCCATGTCCCCCACATATTGCAGCCATGTATGTCCCCCACATATTGCAGCCATGTCCTGTCCCCCACATATTGCAGCCATGTCCTGTCCCCCACATATTGCAAGCCATGTATGTCCCCCACATATTGCAAGCCATGTATGTCCCCCACATATTGCAAGCCATGTATGTCCCCCACATATTGCAAGCCATGTATGTCCCCCATATTGCAAGCCATGTATGTCCCCCATACCCGTAGCTATGATGCCGCCGCCGCATACCGCCGTTAATCCCCCTGCATTATAGCGTAGCGTGCATTACAAGCTTTTGTTTTGAATACTTGTAAATGCCCGCGCCGCCATGTATAGACACTCCCCTTCTCGGGGATCTGTCCAATACCGAGTAAGGGGGAGTGTCCCACGCCCGTAACATCACACTCCCCCTTGCTCGGTATTGGACGGATCCCCGAGAAGGGGAGTGTCTATACATGGCGGCGCGGGCATTTACAAGTATTCAAAACGAAAGCTTGTAATGCACGCTACGCTATAATGCAGGGGGATTAACGGCGGTATGCGGCGGCGGCGGCATACGTGGGGGACATATCATAGCTACAGGTATGAGGGACAGGACATGGCTGCAATATGAATTATTCTATTTTGGTATCGGGGGTATTTACGGGAGTACAAGTACTCCCGCAAATACTCGGCATCGGTCCCGATACCGATACTAGTATCGGTATCGGGACAACCCTAATCACAGGGCAAAGTGTCCTCCAATGTTGCCTCATCACACCTGACTAAAACCTATAATTGCTGTACTACCGCACTGCAATCCTGTGCCTTTCACTGCAATTATTGGTGTTAACATTTTGCCTCCTGACCACCTTGTATAATTTCTCAGAGGCCCATTGGAGCATTGCATAACGCATTATGAATGAGCCCTTAGTTGCATTTGGCAATAGCACTTTTTAGGCTCATCGCATGTGAATTTGGGGGTGGTAAAACAATACCCCCAATCCCTACCCCCTTTAGCTGCTAAGTGGGAGGGGGTAGGGTGCCATGGGAGGTGGATGCTTGAGAGTTACTATTAGATCTCAAGCAACCAGAAATAACAGTAACTGGGAGCTTACTGTACTACATTCATTATAGTATCAGTGAGTGCACTGAGGTAACTACATACTATATGCACAAGTAAGATTTTTGTTTTGTGGAACATCTTTACTTATACCTTGGGAGAAACCCTCCTGGAATATTTTTGATCTGGTGGAGGGGATGGGTCAGCAGCAGACTGGAGGAAACCCTCTAATCATGTAAAAGTACATTTTTCCACAAGTCATCAATTTCTAACAAATGAAATTAATGGATATGGTGAGAAAATAGGCCATTATGTTACTTAAAATGTTTTTATGCATTTCCATAGAGTTACCTGGCGTAATGGATACTTTGAAAACAACAAGAGCGCAGCTAATAGCACTGAAGAATGATGGTGGAAGTTCATCCTGTGTGGGTGTATCGTGTGCATCACCTTCTGTCCCATCTAAAGACTTGAGCTCATCTCCTTGTCAAGTGTTGTACTCAAGGCCTAAACAGGTAGGATTTCTTTTGGTACCGAAACATTAAAACGTTGTCTTTTTTGTAAATATCAAATATGACATATTTTACCTGCTCTGTGTAAGGGTTTTTGTACAGAGCAGCCCAGATCCTTCTCTTCTCAGGTCCCATGCCAGTGCTCCTAAACCACAGCTCTGTTTTTTCAACACACACACACTGAGCTGCTCCTTGGCCCCATCTCCTAATTAGCTCACTGACTGTGATTGATGGCATCGGGAGCCAATAGCTCCCACCACTACAGAAAGCCAATCAGCAGTGCAAGTCCCTGGAGAGACAAGGCACTCGTGGTCATCGCTGGATCGAGAGGGGGCTCATGTAAGTATAGGGGGGCTGCTGCACACAGACGTTTTTTTTTTTTTTACCATAATGCATAAAATACATGAAGGTAAAAACCTTTGTACCTTTTCAACCACTTCAATAAAAAGTAACTTTCAAGGCGGTGCCTCCAAGCGGCTGACAGATGGAGAGAAGCGGGTACAGTTAGACCCTATGTAAACATCAGCTTTGACATGTAGACTGTAAGCCAATTTGACTTTTGTTTCAAAATAAGATATCTTGCTCAGTCTGGTAGTAGTCTGTACTAATAAGACAAGTTGTAGGCAAGATGTTGATTATTATACAGATTTTTGAAAAGTCTACAATATTTTGATGTTTTTATACATGCTTAATTTGGTTAGTTTTATTTACTCAGCTGCATCTGTTAGACCCCTTTCACACTGAGGCAGTTTTCAGGCGTTTTAGCACTAGAAATAGCCTCTAAAAAGCTCATGAAACTGCATCCCTTTCAGTGCAATGAGTACTTTCACACTGGGGCGATGCGCTTGCGGAACATTAGAAAGAGTCCTGCAAGCAGCATCTGGGACGGGTTGGGAGCGCTATAAATAGCGCTCCTAAAACGCACCTGCCTATTGAAATTAATGGGCAGCGCTTCCAAAGCACTTTAAAAGCGCATTAAAACTGTACTTTTTCCCTTTAAAAAAAACGCCTAAAAAGTGTTGCAAAAACCGCCGGAGCTTTAGCAGCGCTACAGTGTGAAAAGGGTCTTATATGGCTTTTGATTCACAGGGAAAATCTAATAAGTCTAATATTTTCCATTTACTTTTTAAAGCTGCCACTTTGGCAAAGTTTCCTGGGACTTCAAATGGTGTGATCAGTGACGCTGTTACAAGAAAAATTGCGGTGTTGAAATATCACCTGAAGGGAAACATGGGGAACCATCAGAATACCACAAATAAACTTTTATGTCATTAATGTCATTTTCCACAGTTAACACCACTTTCTATTCTCTGTGTTGTAGTTTTTGTATATTTACATGCTAATAAAGTTGTGTGTATTGTACTGTGTTATTGTTTTTATTTCCAAATATTTGCTGGTTTTATAGGCCTACAATATATAAAATACAATATATAAATGCACAGCCTTTCAAAATGTAATAGGAATGTATTTTTTTTTATTTTACATTCAGTACATTTATATTTAAAATATATTTTAAAAAACATTCTTAATATATTTTTTTCCAAATATATTGCCATATATTTGAAATGCTACAATTTTGGCCAGATTCAATATATTTCAAAAATATATTTCAATATATTTGTGAATATATTGGGTAATGCATTGTGAAATATGTTGCAAATATATTCATAAATATATGTTAAATGCACTTCTAAATGCATTTAGCAATATATTTTTGCAGCCATAAATATATTGCAAAGTGCATTTTTGAATGCATTGTGAATGTATTCAGAAATATATGTTAAATGTACTTCTGAATGCATTTAGCAATATATGTCTGAATATATTCACAATGCATTCCAAAATGCATGTTGCAATATATTTATGGCTGCATAAATATATTGCTAAATGCATTCAGAAGTACATTTAACATATATTTATGAGTATATTTGCAACATATTTCACAATGCATTTCCCAATATATTCAATAATATATTCACAAATATATTGAAATATATTTTTGAAATATATTGAATCTGGCCAAAATTGTAGCATTTCAAATATATTGCAATATATTTGGGAAAAATATATTAGGAATGTTTTTTTAAAATATATTTAAAATATATTTTTCTTCCACATGGGTAAGATTAACGTGTTTAATCCATTGTTTCTTAGTCGGAACGTGCAGGGACAACCAAAATCTAGCTATCAGCTTCCTTGCAAGGTACAAAAGTCTAATCACTGCAATATTAACTGGATGAGGGTAAATTTCTTCATCTATTGCCCCCAGTATACATATTAGGGGGTCCAAAGGGACTCTAACTTGGAATACAGAGGAAATAATCTCTGTAACATCACCCCAGAACCGATGCAGCATAGGACAGCACCACATCAGATGGATAGGCAAACCCTCCTCCCCACAGTGTTTGGGACACAGAGAAGAATCCCTTCTACCCCAACGGAACAATTGAATAGGTGTGCGGTAGACCCTATGCAACAAAAACAGGTGAGATAGCCTATGTGACTGAGAAACTGAAGTAAGCGGTCCTGCTTGTAAACATGTGTCCCAAGTTTCACCATTAATGTCTCCCAGATCTTCTGTCCACCCTCTCCTGCACGGTAAAGTCGCTGCATCCTGCACTGTCGATAGAAGAGTAGAATAGACGTGGGATATTAGGCCTTTTTTGTCCTTACCAAAGAATATATATTTTATTAAGTGATGACTAGATAATTGGAGAGTAGAGATCTGACCCTGGGCTTGTAGGGCATGCCGGAGCTGCAAGCACCTATAAAATTGATGCCTAGGAAGATCGAATTCAGTTTGTAGTTCCTGAATGATTTAAGTACATTTTGGTGATATATCTGGGCAATATTACGGATACCAGCCAGCTTCCAGGACAGGAAACCGTCCAGCCCACAGACCTCCACTAAATTGGGATTATCCCATAGGGGAGTCTCGACAATAAATCCTGAAACTCTCAAATTAGACCTCACCGTGGACCACAATTTCCTAAGGAGAAACACGGTAGTAGCTGCCTGTGGCAGGTGCGGAAGCCCCACCTCTAGACACGCCAAAACCGAAGCATCCCGAGACCCCATACGTAATAGAGTGTCAATGGAATTGCTTTCATTGATGCACCCCATTCCACACAAATGCTGCAACTGAGCAGCCAAGAAATGGAATTTGGGATTAGGGACCGCAGCACCCCCCTGGTCCTTACCATATTGTAATGTAGAAAGCCGAATACAGGCATTTTTTTTCTTCCATATTAATGATCTAAATAAGGAATCTAGCCACATGAACCACCTACGAGGTATCCACTGAGGCGAGTTGTGCATTATATATAGAAGTTGAGGGCCCCACACCATCTTGATCAGATTAATCCTACCGATAACTGAAAGTGGGAGTTTACACCAGGTATTACAGGTCGTTTGTAAACGTCTAAAATGAGGTAGGAGATTCTCCTCTAAATACTTCTGCGGGCTGGCCGACACCTGAACCCACAAATATTTAAAAGAGGAGACCACTTTTTTAGGGACCTTGCAGCATCCGGGAGCGAAGAACTTGGGCTATCTATGGGCATAAGGACAGATTTACTCCAATTAATTGAAAAACCTGACAAGGAGCCAAATTGCTTAATCAACTCCATAGCCGCTGTAAGGGAGGTATCCACATCCCCTAAATACAGTAATGTGTTGTCCGCGTAAAGGAAAATCTTTTTCATGCATGGACTTCTATTAAAGCCAGTAACCGCAGGGGACGATCTAATCAGGCCCGCCAGCGATTCAAGGGCCAATGCAAACAGCAGGCGCGATAAAGGACACCCTTGCCGTGTGCCTCTAAACAAAGGAAAAGGGTCCGTATGATCTCCGTTCACGCGGATCCTAACAGTAGGAGCAGCATACAACAAACGCACCCACCTGATAAAAGTGTCCCCCAGACCAAAGCGATCCAGGACCTCCCACAAATAGGGTCCAATGAAAGAATTGCCCTCTGCCCTACATTATCCGCAGGTATCTGAAGATTGAGAAAAAGGCGCCTGATGTTGAGGCGCCTGATCCCGAGAAGGGATGAACCCTGACTGATCCCGATGAACAAGTTTTATGTATCTTTAGCTAATCTAGTAGCCAACACCCTGGTTAGTAATTTCACGTCAGTCGTCAACAAAGAAATGGGACTATATGAGTCCGGAGAGTGGGCCACCTTACCAGGCTTCAATAACAGCACAACTATAGCTTCATTCATGGACCGAGGCAACCCTTATCATAAGCATCTTCAAACACCTCTCTCAAAAGAGGTATTAATTTGTCCGAGTTCCGCCTATACACCTCCGCCGGCAAGCCATTCGAACCCGGAGACTTACCAGGGGAGGAAAGCACCAAGACATCCAACATCTCATCAGCCGTGAGCGGAGCACTCAGTTGCTCCACATCCGCTGCTGACAAGAAAGAGGCAATCTCCTTCTTAGCAGACAACACCTTAGAAGAATACACATCAGCATAAAAATCTTTGAATATGGATAAAATATCCGCATGAGACGACACCAAAGCCCCCGAATTAGCAGTGATTGCCCCTATATTGGTAGAGCCCCTCTGTGATCTCACCATCATAGCTAGCATATGGCCAGTGCCATCTTCTTCCTCAAAGTATTTTTGTTGAAGAAAAAAACTCTTATTTTCAGCCTTAGTCAGGATTACATGTTTAGCAATATTCTGAGCCTCACCCCATGCCCTCTCAGTCCATTCAGAGGGGGAATCCACAAAAGCCAACTCAGCCCTCTCAACCTCCCGAACCACAAACTGCTCCCAGGACCTTGTCCCAGCCTTAATTGCGTTAATAGATCTGATAAACTGACCCCTTAGATAAGCCTTAAGTGCATCCCAAAAAAGGTTAAATCCCATGGAATGCTTGTTAACCTTAAAAAATTAACCATGTCGGTATGGATAGGATCAGAAGTGGGGAACAGCAGCAACCAAAACGGGTTGAGCATCAAGCAAGAACTCTTAGCAATTCTGGAAGTAAGCACTTCAAGGCACAAAGGGGAGTGGTCCGAAATAGTTCTCGCCTCATACCGCATAGAGACTACTAGGGAAACATTTCACTGTTACCCAGGCCAAGATCAATCCTAGAAAGGCCTCTGTGCAAAGCCGAATGACAAGAATAACATTTCTCCTGTGGGTGGCTAAGCCTCCAAACATCTCAGCCCCAGCTCCTGCACAAGCCGAGCAAATGGCCTTGAGCCCCCTCTCCGGGTGGCCGCCAACACCCCAGGAGAAAATTTGTCAAGACTCGCACACAAATTTTTTTTTTAAATCTCCCACTATAAGGGCAGACACACCCGGATGATGAGACAGGAAAGTGGCCAGGGTCTTAAGTACTTCCACCGAAAAGGGAGGCGGTATGTACACATTCGCTATAATACAATGTAGATTATCCAAAATACAGGACAAAAAATGAACTGACCTTCAGGGTCAATAGGGGAAGAGATAAGGACAAACTGAACAGTTGTATTAATAAGAGTGCTAACCCCTCTAGTATAGGACGAGAAGGCAGAGTGAAACTGGGTGTTATAAAACCTAGAAGAGAACGGAGACACCTGACCAGGCAGCATGTGGGTCTCCTGCAGACATACCAAAAAAGAGCCCAGATGCTTAAGCATATGTCCCACCGCCAGACGTTTCACTCTGTCCCCCAGTCCCCTTACATTCCAACTAGTCATCACACATCATACAGCCATAATACAGAGAAATAAACATTTTGCTCAGGCAGATAGTGCACCAACCCAAAAAATAAAAAGACCATGGCAACCTCGCAAGCAAGTAAGGACTAATTAGGCACAATATAAAGGAAAGTATCCCGTTAATGTTCAAATTCAGGTAAAGTGGGCATAACCTGTAAAAACAAAAGTTAGGCAGACTGCAGATAAACGGTCCAACAGGACCACATTCAACATGAAAAAAAACAAAAATAGAAAAAAGGGAAAATAAATTGAAGAATCGTAGTATCCACGAGGGACTCATCTCCAGGGGGCTAAAGTCACTAGCCGGCATCGAAAAGGCCAACAGGCAACAGGCCTTTATAGGAAATCAACAAAACGACTTCAGTCAGCGTAGACACATCCTGTGACAACAATCTTCCGCCTTGGTAGGAGTTTGGAATAATCAGTCACTCCGATCCCGCGATTAAAAAACACAGATAAAAGTTATAAACTTGGCAAACAGCGGTCATTCATTCCTCCGCCTTCTCCCCAGATCTTCACGTAAGGAGCGCTCCTCTCTATCCAGCCATTGCATGGCCTGAGTAGGCTTATCAAAAAAATAAACTTCATCCCTGGCCACCACTCTCAAACAGGCAGGGTAAAGCATAGCATATTGCAACTCCAGGGAACGTAGCCTCTTCTTGACATCATTAAACTGAGCACTTTGCTTTTGCACCTCTGCTGAGAAATCCGGAAATAGGGAGATTTTGGAATTATCGATCACCAGAGCATCCCCCAAAGAATGCGCCTTAGACAAAATGACATCTCTGTCCTTATAGTTGAGCAACAATCGTTGCAAATCTAGTAGAGATTTTGACCCTTGTTCTATTCAAAACTGATGACAAAGTGAAGCAGGCTGTCCTATGATTGTTCAGGCGTACTGACAAATCTTTCCATGCTGAAGCCTTCCAAGCATTAGTTAAATTCTGGAATAAGTGTATAAATGTTACAGGGGAGTATGTAGAAAAATAAATGCAGTTTCCACTCTTTTAACTTTGATCTTTTTTTATATAGACTCAAAAGTTCTGCTTTGACTTGAACTCATATAAAGTTATGTGTTTTTCACTATAATTGTAATTAGTGAACCACAAAGTGTTCTTTCTCCTTTTCATAAAGAGGCTTATTCAAATTATACTCAAAACAGAATCTTTCTTGAAGGCACATTTTAAAAACAGACAGGATGTGTACTTAATAAAATGTGGGGGAAGTGTCAATATAGCATTAGTTACATAACATCTTACCTTTAAGAAGATAAATTGGAACATCAAATATATGATTCACCTATTCCAATACTGACATGGAGACAGAGGACCAAAATCCAGGATTTCTCTGAAAAACCAACTATACCACCTTACCAAGAAAAATATAGATTCATACACATTTTGTACACAAATACGAAGTATACCAAGTATACCAAGTAGTTGACTAGTGTGCTTTGCGCATTGAATGATCTGGTGTTTAAAAGCCAGACTTCAGACAAACATGTTTAAGCTTTGAACAGTGGTTAAGGGCTATAATATATGCTACATTTTTATTGTCATCTGTGACTCAACTGAGATTTTTTGTGACTTTTTGCTGCTGTGTAGCCAGGGCAAAAAATTGGGGGAACAGATTTATCAGGATAGTGTTTTATTTCTGTCAGTGTTTCCATTGGGGATATTTTCTATCCTGATGAGGTCCCTCCATCATAACTGTCACTCTATTTCAGATTCTTTGTCATTTTCACCACCACAAGGCATTTCTGTCCTGTCATTGGGGTTGATATACTAAGGGCAAACCAGCTGTTAACTTTGCAACGGAAGTTGCACACTGCAAGGGAGTTTTTCCCAGAGCTTAATGAAAATGTTGGAATTTCACTTTGCAAATATAACCTAATCATGTTCAAGGAGGGGAAGTCAGCTGAGTTTCACCTCATTCGTTAGGCTGTGAGGAAAATTTCAAGGAAAGTACAGTCTGTTTGCCTTTAGTAAATCAACCCCATTGCATATTCCACTATCACCATACCATGATTATTCTCAACCTTGATTGGATAAACTTGTTTGTCTAGGTGTATTCTGACCACCCACCACCCTTCCATTACTTTTTGCTCAGGTTTCACTGTTTCCACCAACACAGTACCACTGCCATTTCTCATAAAACAATACAGCAATATGGGGAATACAGACAATTTGGTTCTCTGGTTGAATTAAGGCATGGTTATGTTATCTGAAGAAGTAGACCAAGGGGTGTCCTGGCTCTACGTCTAGATTAGCCTTAGTCTGAAGTCAAGAGGTTTGCCAAGATTCCACATCAACTATAGAGACAACTAAATGGTGTATTCAGCAATCTAAGATGGCCACCTTGAATACGGCTGTCACTACTCTGGACATTTTTAAGAAGAAAACACAGATATTTGCACTTCTGTATCCACATCCACAATTCTCTTCTTTGGTTCCATAGAGTGAAGTACTGATCTGACTAAACAAAGTATATTATTTCCTCAATCACCACATAGCATGGTTAGCAGTCTGACATTGAATGCAGATTCCCAACTCTTCTACCCAGTTCAGGTAGTTTAGCCAAGAAAACACCATTTTCTTTCAACAAAAACAAAATTGTAATCATTCTGACTGTGGAAGTGGATTGCAAATATAACAGCAATGTATTCTGTTAAAACTGTACTTTTCTAGAATTTCAGTAATGTGGAAACTTTTATCAATGACTTGGAACAAACCAACAAGGTATTTTGGCACACAACCTTTAGTACACAAACTATGGAATCAGATTGTCAGGTCCTGGAACTAAATATTGCAGTTTTCAGTATTCTGGAAGTTATCTCTGTTATGAACTCAATTAGTTCACCTTCTAACATATTGGGTTTGGAAAAAGTCAACAAAGAACTGTCAAACATGCATTTTAAATTTTATTGAAACATAAGTCAATTTCCACAGCCAACTACAACATAGGACCAGCATATCAACCCCTACTCTTTCCTTTAACATACACTTTGAATATTTTCTTGTCCAATCTGTTTTTTTTTTTCAATCACTTGATCGGCTACTATTTCTGACTGACATTGCAATTAGAATTCTTAAATAGTAACTACATGATTTCCAGTCTGTCCTTTCTAAATCCAATAATCCAATTTACCTGCAATTTAATTGCTATTTATCATAAATCATGTGTTCTAATTCTAGAGCGGATGGGATCTATCTCTACATTAAATGGATGAATAAATCTACATAATGGCTTTAATTGTGGAAACTGTCTTTCTTTTCTTTTACTAAGGATTAGGTTGGTTTGAAATAGAGCAATCTCTTTATCTTTCACATTTTTAAAAATTCACAATATATTAATATTGTCCAGCATAGTCAGTTGTTAACAATGTTGTCTTACAATGCTCTATCATCAGGGGTTTCAAACCCACCTGGGACACTATCTACACAGGGCTTTCCTGTGTCTTCATGGGTCTCCTCAAGAGAATGCAGTTTTCATTCTATGATCCAAAAATTAGAGGTGAAATGGGATCTGATCAATTTGGCCTTGGTGAATACAATGGTAGCATGGTAAGGGCTCAATACACTGTGCTCCCTCTGAGCATGGAATTATGTGCATGGTTTAAGGTACTCTTTAAAGCACTACCAAATGGATCATTACAACACTTATTTTTTCATAAATTAATAAAACTAGTAAATGTTAATTTGCAGGTAGGCTATAAGAAACTGTCAGTGTCATAGATTTTAATTTTCTTTTCTCTGTACTTGTATGTAATAAGAGCAACGGCGCTGATTTACCAAAAAACAGGTACACTTGGGCATTTAACTGAATCATATTTACTAACATTCATCTCTTAAGTGAACGCCCTCAAGTAATTTAGTAGATTTAAGCCACTAAATTAGTGGACGAGTTATCCCTCAACAGTTTCACATGAGTTTAAACAATAATTTAAATTTCAAAGAATGAATACAATATAAAGAAAGCATTTTTTAAATTGTTTATAATTTTCTTTTTAACCTCTGCAACATGTTCAGAATTTGCCCCTTCCTGACTAACAACATAATAAAACAACTTTTTTTACTCCTCGATTACTACAACTCTCTCCTCACGGGCCCTTACACAGGTTATCCCCCCTTCAGTCTATTATGAATGCTGTTGCTAGACTTATACACCTTACTAACCGATCCGTGACTGCTGCTCCTCTCGGCCAATCCCTTCACTGGCTTCCTTTACCTTGTCGTATAAAATTCTAAATATTAACCAAAACATACAAGGCTATCAACAACATAACCCCAAGCTACATCACCTCATCTGCAGATATCACCCAAATCTTACTCTCTGCTCCTCCCAAGACCTCCTACTATCTAGCTCCCTTGTTACCTCCTCCCATACTCACCCCCAGGACTTTTTCAGAGCCTCTCCGATCCTCTGGAACTCCCTGCCCCAGTATGTTCGGTCAGCCCCTACCCTGTCTGCCTGTAGGTGATCCCTGAAAACTAATTTATACAGGGAAACCCATCCCACATCCACCTAAGAACTGTACCTAAGCCATCTCCATCATATCACCCCCTGCAGCTATTACCTTTTGTACCACATCCCCCTCCCTTTAGATTGTTAGCTCGACAAGCAGGGCCCCCTGTCCTTTCTGTATTGAACTGTATTGTAATTGTACTGTTCCCCCCTCTACACTGTAAAGCGCTGCACAAACTGTTGGCGCTATATAAATCCTAAATAGAAAAAAGAGGGATGTAGGGGGAAGGGTAGTGGCCTAAGGGAATGTCAAAAAAAGGGGTTACTGGTAGCAACAAGTGATGATCTAGGAGATATTTTGATACAAAATAATTTATTGTGGTATCAAAATGGATATAACAAGTACAGTCTTAAGCAAACAATATGAAAAAATTGAATCACTTAAAGAAAATGAATTACCATAAACGAATATAACAGACGGGACTCACAGTAGACAACTAGAAATAACGACACTAGTCCGGACGTATATTGGTTCAGCTACAAGAAGCCACATGCACTGCATGTAATCAATTAGTTAGTTTCACTATTTAAGAAGAAAAGAGGGGGGCGACTTAATGAATCAGGAAAAAGAAATTGCCTGATAACCCTGTCTTAATTCTGCCAATAAGTGCTTTTACTGGTGGCTGAACCCAGTGTGTGGGGAGGGAGGGGGCGGGGAGCGGTGAAAGTAAATCTACAAAACGTAATGGATTATATAATCTTCATAAATAGAAAAAGAAGGCCATGAGAATACTCTAATTGGGCCAGATTTAAACTGCAGTAATCTGTAACTGCGGCAATCAAGGGGTTAGATAGTTGAATGGAGTTATTTCAGCAAAGTTGGATTAGTATTGTTAGTCAAGGCAGTCCTAATAGGTGAATTCCTTTAAATTCCGTTAGTGTATGCCAAGAAAAAGAAAGAAAATTACCGTATTTTTCGGACCATAAGACGCACCTGACCATAGGACGCACCTAGGTTTTAGGGGAGGAAAATGAGGAAAAAAAAAATATTCTGACCCAAATGGTCTACTGAAATATTTATTAAAATATAACAGAATAATATTGCAACCAAGTGAACACTATTAGATAACACAGGCTGGATGGGGCACACCACTATAGCTGACTCATATTAACCCCTCACATGCCACAGCAGCTGCGGGATATGGCGATGGCTCACAACGGAGACACAGGCTGGCCGTATTAGCTAACACAGGCTGGATGGGGAACACCATGGATATGGGCTCACAATGGACACACAGGCTGGCTGTATTACATAACACAGGCTGGATGGGGCACACCATGAATAAGATGGGGGAGGGGGGCACTGATTCCTGTATGATAGAGGGGGGGCACTGATCCATGTATGATAATGGAGGAGGTGGGGACACTGCCCCCCTCTTCCATCATACATGGATCAGCCTGTGTTATGTAATACAGCCATCCTGTGTGTCCATTGTGAGCCCATATCTATGGTGTTCCCCATCCAGCCTGTGTTAGCTAATACGGCCAGCCTGCGTCTCCGTTGTGAGCCATAGCCATATCCCACAGCTGCTGCGGCATGTGAGGGGTTAATACGAGTCCGTTATAGTGGTGTGCAGCAGCTCTACGCTTGGTTTCCTCTAAGAGTGGAGCATGCGCAGTAGAGTCAGCGGCGAGCATCTTACACGGCGCAACACAGTGACGTTGTGTGGGCGTGCATCCATGCTCTGCAAAGCTTCCTGGTGGCTACAATGGCCGCCCCCCTGATCGCGCTGGCTGCCTGCTCTCTGTGTGACACCGGTATGTTAAAAGGCGAAGTCGGGGGAGGGGTGGACATTCAGTATTCGGACCATAAGACGCAGGCAGATTTTCCACCATATTTTTGCGGCAAAATAGTGCGTCTTATGGTCCGAAAAATACGGTAATCCATTTAAGTTAGTTTCAGCCATGCATAGACAGTCCCATTTTGGTTGGTAAAGGAAGTATTATTTCATTGGCTAATCAAAATTGAATAGACATATTATTTATAGCATTTCTAAATAGTGTATGAACGCAGTTAGCCACTATAAACTTCCAATACTGATGTTTTAAAGTACAATGGCATTAACAGCTTGCTGTCTGTACATTACCAGTTGGTCGTCTGTTATCATCCGAACAAGGCTTCCAATCATGTCAGTCATTGATGGAATATACAATAGTACAGACCTTTTAAACAGGATGGCAGCTGTAGCTGTTGTTGCAGATCATGTGTTGGGGGTAAGTGGCAGCGAGTCCAAACTGGACGTGCCCCGCAGTATGCGGTATCCAAATATGCTGGCAGTTATGCTGTACTCCTTAATGCTCCTCGGTGCTGGTTAGCCTTCCAAGGCTTTTTTCGCCGTCAACTGCACTTCCGTCCCTTACACATATAGAGAATGTCACGTGACGGGCGCCGGGTGATGACGTCAATGCGTTTTGCCGTACTCAATTGCGTAGCTTCATCTCGGACGTAGTTCATTACCGGCTGCTATGCGTATTTATTTGCATATATCAGCTGGTGATTATCACCAAAGGGGGAGTGGAAAGTTGTTGAAAGAACACAGATCGATTCCCATTGTAACGTGTGCTGAAATACTCTCTTATGGTAGTTCATCTTTATTCAATATTTTAATAGGACCGTTTGGAAATGGGAAGTGTAAGAAGTGCTGGACATTTGTCATGTGTTGAAACAGTCTCAAACACTTCTATCGGTACTATTATAGCTCTGACCAGGCCGCTATTTAATGTTATTTTACTTTGTTCATGGGGATAAAAACATGTGAAAATGCTATACATACAAATAATGTTAGGAAGTACAGGAGTGGATGACGAGGGGAAGGAGAGTACAATGACAGTGGAGACATACTGGTCACCTATCCAAATCCCTAAAGTTCATTAAATTCATAAAACGAGAGAGAACCTAGTTGACCTGAAACCAATACATTGATTTAAGATCGAGAATAAGGTAAGAGGAGGGCATAATACTTTGATGTTCGGATAATCAGTCAACTAAGTAATCATTAGGTAATCATTAAGGTGGACGGAGGTAGAGAGGGAGCATATTGAGATATAAGAAAGGGAAGAAATATACAAATCCAGATAAACCCATATATCCATAGTGTCATAGAAGGTGGTAATGGCCACTATCGCACCTATGGGGATCTTTTAATGTACATAAATGTATACTATGTATCTACGGATTCGATTAAGTAATTAAAGAAAACTGAAATAGTGAAAATAAATTTTGAACATACGTATCTTCGTTATTATTGATTTTGTAGCAATGCCTGGTCAGGGGTCCAAGAAGACCTGGAGATTTAACTCAGTGTTTAGGCCAATGGGCACAAGGGATTTTAGGCGGTAGACCCACCACTTGCGGTCAGTCAGTCAGTCCGTTCGGTGCAGCAGGACGCTCTCACACGAGTCGGCTCACCTGAGTCAGTTTAGTCAGGCAGGTGCTCCCTCAGCCTCCCGGCTGCATCCAGGACTCACGGATCCAGCTCTCCTTGCTCCCCTTTGGCCTCCATACTCCCCTTCACCAGCAGCCGTGTCTAGCCTTCTTTCTGGGCGCTTGTGTCCCCCCCGCCTCCCTGCCTCCCCTGGGACAGCGCGGCCGTCCTTCTAAGGATAAGCCGCAGCTCTGCCCAGCGGAGCAACGGCTGCACATCACAGAACCGGCTGCCCCCTTTCTCCTCCTGGCCACCGGCTCCTTCCCAAAGCCATCCAGAGTTGAGGTATCCCCCCGTCGCCTCCTCGCCTCAGCGCCTTCCCTCTTCAGCCATCCGCGCCGACCTAGGCCGTTTTTCGGCGGCAGCGCTCAGGAAAGACCGCGGCTTCACCCGAGGCCTAGCGGCGCACCGCATAAACTTGAGGAAATCCCTCTAAAGTAGCCCAGAAACCCCCACCTACCCTAGGAGGTCCCCCATCCTCTCCCAGTCACCCACCAGCCTTCTCTAGTGTCCTATCCACCAAGGTTTGACAGCCCCCAGCTCAGGTCCTTTTTCCTGAATGGTGGCCATCTTGGTACTCCCCAGCACATCTCCCCCTATTTTTCCTGACCACGTATCCACCACCCCTTTAGCACTTGATCCAGGGTTTCGACTGATCGCTCTTGAAGGGTCAGGAAGGAATTTTTTTCCCTTACCGCAGCACACTGGTTAGCACGGCCAGGGTTTTTTTGCCTTCCTCTGGATCAACCTGGGAGTGAGGATTTAAAGAATCTTCCCCCCCCAGCCCATTAAAAACCGCACTGGCACCCCCGATGCTTGGCGACAATGGCTAATCTGCGATATTCTGCAGACACCATCCTGGGTCTGAGGCGATTCGCCACAGGATTACCAGTCATCACCAAAAAGGCCTTAAGAATTGAGCAACTATTGAGAATCGATCGACGATCGACTATCAAAAATTTCAGGTATCCACCCCACCCTAAGCACATATCATGTGCTTTGATCAACACAAGATCGGCAGTAAAACACCGACTAGAAATCCATGATTTCATTCTTCAATACGATTTAGACTGCCTCTTTATTACAGAAAGCTGGCTCACAGCCGACTGTAACACCATTCTAGGAGAACTGGTGCCAGAAAACTACCGTATTATAACCGAAAACAGAATAGGACAAAGAGGAGGAGGCCTGGCAGTGATCCACAGGACTCAACTTGCGATCACTAAACCAATCCTTCAAAACCCTCTTCCATTCATGGAAACCCTTACTCTGCAGCTGCAAACAAATCCCCAGGAGACCGTTCACGTTCTTCTCTGCTATAGGCCACCCGGACCAAAATCGCAGCTTCTATCATCATTGACGGACTTCATCTCCACTTATACCCTTAACAGCAAACACCTTTTGCTGCTTGGGGATTTCAACCTCTGGGCCAATTCCTCACAAGACCCCATTGCTGACGCCTGTATTGACCACCTGGAAGGATTAGGGCTTCAGCAATTAGTATGTGGGCCCACACATGCTTCAGGTCATACACTAGATCTTATTTTCAGACAAAATCTGAAAATAAGTATTTTGGAAAATGAACCGTTGCCATGGACAGATCACCATGCAATTAAATTCATTATTTCCAAAACTTCCCCATTGCTAAAAACACCCAAGCCAGTGACAATACACTGGACTAGATCTCAGAAGAAGCTCCATTCGGAACTCTTCAAATCTACCTTGGGAAATAAAATTAAAACAATTCAACCATCTCGTACAGCCTCAGAAACATTGGATGCCATAAATGCAGCGCTACTACAGTCAGCAGACTTAGTAGCACCGAAACGCAAAGCCCTTATCCGGAAAAACAAGGCCGGCTGGTTCAACAACCAGCTGTCACTTCTGAAGCAAGAGCGTAGAAGGGCAGAAGCCGCCTGGAAACGAAGCGCTTCTGAGGAGAATCTCGCCACCTATAAAGCAGCAACAAAAAAATACCACAAAGAAATCTTCAAAGCCAAGAAAAATTATTTTTCTGAGGCTATCAACAGCGCCCTAAACCGCCCACGGGAACTCTTCAAGCTGGTCACTCAGACCATGAATCCTGGCTGTCTTGAAGCCCCCAATTCAGATTCCCAAGAATTTTGTAATGAATTGTCGGATTTCTTCATCAATAAAATTGAGAGAATCCGGGAAAGCATTCAGCAAAGCAAGACCCTCGTCAACACCCCCTCCCCCCCCGTACAACCACACAACATCCATAGAAACTCTCCACAACAAACAAAGTTCACTCTGGAACCCATCTCCATCGAGGCCACTGAAAATATCATCAGCGTGTTGCGCAATAGCACATCGCCTATTGATATTATCCCCACTAAACTACTGAAGGAATGTGCCGATATCCTGGCACCTCCCATCATGCAGCTTATAAACCAGTCATTTAAGGAAGGCATAGTGCCTTCCCTACTGAAAGAGGGCACAATCCAGCCCATCTTGAAGAAACCCACCCTGGACCCCAAGGACCCAACTCACCGCCGGCCCATAACAATGCTAAACGTCTTCTCCAAAGTAATGGAGAAAGTAGTGGTACAACAGCTGCAACAGCATCTAGATACCCATAATCTACTTGATCCATACCAATCGGGCTTCCGTCCCGGGCACGGGACAGAAACAGCATTGCTCAAAATATGGGACGACGTTCTAGAGGCCGCAGACGAAGGAGAATCTTGTCTTCTGGTTCTGCTGGACCTAAGCGCAGCCTTTGACACGGTAGACCACAAACTTTTACTGACTCGGCTGGCTGAAGTAGCCAGAGTCACAGAAGGGGATTTATCATGGTTTGCCTCTTTTTTAGAAAACCGATCACAAACAGTGAAATTGGGACCTTTCACTTCTGGAAAACGCACGGTGTCATGTGGAGTCCCTCAAGGATCACCCCTGTCACCGGTGCTCTTCAACATCTATCTTCGCCCTCTCTTTGAAATCATCAGTAGTCAGCAACTACTTTATCACTCATATGCAGATGACACGCAACTATATTTCCGCATCTGCAACAAAAAGGATCATCATCTCAGTTTAGAGAATTGTCTCTCTTTGATAGAAAACTGGATGACTAAGAGTTATCTCAAACTCAACAATTCCAAAACAGAACTTCTTCTGTTTCATGCAAGTCGCAAGAGTCAACTGGCAACAACCTGGACACCTCCGCCCATGTTTGGCCAGATCATCACCCCTAGCTCCAAAGTCAAAAGTCTCGGGGTCGTCTTTGACTCCTACATGACAATGGACGCACAAATAGGGTCAGTAGTCAGCGGATCTCACCATCTGCTGCGCCTACTACGCAGACTTATTCCATTTATTCCCAAAAAAGACGTAGCAGTCGTGGTGGGATCAATTGTGAACTCCAGACTGGACTATGCAAATGCCCTTTACCTCGGACTCCCCAAGTACCAAATCACTCGTCTGCAAACCGTTCAAAATACGGCCACCAGACTGGTGACTGGGAAAAAACCCTGGGAATCCATCTCACCTTCACTAAGAGCCCTTCACTGGTTGCCAGTAAAAGACAGAATTGCTTTTAAAGCACTCTGTCTGATGCACAAGTGCATCCATGGGAATGCACCGCAATATCTTTGCCAAAAAATAGAAGCCCACAATCCCAATCGCGTTCTGCGATCCACCGACCAAAATCTGGTCAAGGTACCCAAAGCCAGATACAAGTCCAAAGGAGAAAGAAGGTTTGCTGTCCAAGGTCCCAGGCTATGGAACGCTTTACCAACCAGCATTCGGTTGGAGGTAAACCACCTGACCTTCAGAAGACAGATTAAAACTCTGCTCTTTTGATGTCAAGAGAGACTAAAAACAACAAGCGCCCAGAGGCGATTCAGTTCGCATGTGCCGCGCTATATAAGTTTTTCATTCATTCATTCATTCATTCATTCATTCATTCATATTCGCCTCGTCTATTTGGTAGTTTTAAGGCATAGATGCCTTTTACTGTTAGTCCCTTGGAGCTCCTTAACCGCTTGCCGACCGCCCGCCGTCATATTACTGCGGGGCGGCGGCACTCCTGGGGGAGAGCCCGTAGCTATACGTCCGTATGAACAGAAGATCAGTGATTTCCCCTAGTGAGGCCACCCCCCATACAGTTAGAACACACCCAGGAACACACTTAACCCCTTCCCCGCCCCCTAGTGTTAACCCCTTCACTGCCAATGGCATTTTTATAGTAATACAATGCATTTTTATAGCATTGATCGCTATAAAAATGCCAATGGCCCCAAAAATGTGTCAAAAGTGTCCGAAGTGCACGCCATAATGTCACAGTACTGAAAAAAAATGCTAATCGCTGACATTACTAGTAAAAAAAATATTAATAAAAATGCCATAAAACGACCCCCTATTTTGTAAACGCTATAACTTTTGCGCAAACCAATCAATAAACGCTTATTGCGATTTTTTTTAACAAAAAATATGAAGAAGACTACGTATCGGCCTAAACTGAGGAAAAAAATGTTTTTTATATATATTTTTGGGGGATATTTATTATAGCAAAAAGTAAAAAATATTGATTTTTTTCAAAATTGTCGCTCTATTTTTGTTTATAGCGCAAAAAATAAAAACCGCAGAGATGATCAAATACCACCAAATGAAAGCTCTTCTAGTGGGAAAAAAATTACGCCAATTTTGTTTGGGAGCCACGTCGCACGACCGCGCAATTGTCAGTTAAAGCGACGCAGTGCCGAATCACAAAAAGTGCTCTGGTCATTGGACAGCAATATGGTCCGGGGCTAAAGTGGTTAAATGGTTACAGCAACAAACCATAACTGGATGAGTGATCAATTATAGGTACTCATATTATACTACCTATACATTAGTGGCTAGCTTGCGCCTTTCCCTTTTCCCCCAATCCCCTGTATATTTGGCTATATAAATCCTATATAATAATAATTATGAGAATATCTGATTGACTAAGATAACTCAAGAAAAAATAGGCATCACTTATTCCCCAAACAAGACACACATATGTGTTAAATAATAGTCTTTTTTTTTGTAGTAATAGTTTTTTACTGGCTCCAAGTGTAATACTCTACTTTCTGTAATATGAAACCTTTTGAAAATAATAATAATACCATTCAAGAATGTGGACAACAATTTTGTCCAGAAAAAAGTAGAACAGTTATTCTTTATTACTTTTTCCATATTTTTGTTTTACTAGTTGTACAGAAGTCTGCTTTGGGACATTGCATTTGTATTTGAATGAGATGCAGTAAGAGGAAGGTTTTCTTTTCTTTTTTTTTTTGTCAAAGTAGAATAACATGTGTGGAACAGAATGGGAAGCACTTTTGGAAAAACTAGTAAGGCTAAGAAAGCTACCAAGAAAAATGTACTTCACAATTTATTTATTTTAAAAGAAGTCAGTGTTGGGTGACACTGACATGTGCTAAAGTGTTTTAAGAATAATATGTGAAAGAAAAATAACTTTTTGTTTTGTAAAACAAGACCTTTGGAAAAAACTAACACAAATCCTCCAAGGTGTGTCTTCATTTCCAGCAACAGCAAAAATAATTATATATTTTCACTTTTTCTGGTTGTTAGTCTTTGATACAAGTAGTGTCACAATTTAAATACACATTCTTAAGCACAGTGCGCACATTTGTATATTTCAATAAAAAATGATTGTGTATTTCTTTTTTCATTTACTAGTTATCTACTACTTGTAAAGGAAAAAATAAATACATAATCATTTTTATATAAATATATACTGTAAAAGTGTGCACTGGGCTTAAGAATGTGTATTAAATACTAACCACCAGAAGAAGTGAAAATATATAAAAATATAGAAATAATTTATTCTGTTTGTGGAAATGAAGACACGCCTTGGAGTATTTGTGTTTTTTTTCCAAAGGTCTTGGTTTACAAAACAAAAAGTTATTTTTCCTTCTCATTATGTATTGGGGAATATATGTATGAATTTGCCACTTCAAGAAAAATCTTTTTTCACTGTGGTGTAATACGTGTAGAATAGTATTTTAAACAAGCAACAGCATGAAGGATATTTATCAGCCAACGGCAAGTAAAAAACAAAAATGTGTACCTCGAGTCAGGTTGTTTGAGATTTTTTTAAGTGTTGGTGACATTCAGTTCAGTGTTTTTTAACCACTTAATGAGCGCCGCACGCCTATTTACGTCCACAGAAGGGCACGTACAGGCAGATGGGCGTATCGGGACCCCCTCCGCTGCGTGCGGCGGTCGGCTTACCTGCAGAAGCGATCCGTCTTGAGGGGGCGGCGGTTCGATTCTGTCCGCACCCTCGTGATCGCTCCCAGCCAATCCCGTGCGCCGCCGCCGCGTCACTTCCTCTGCCTGTAAAATGTAAACATAGGCAGAGGAAGTGATGCAGCTCTCATCTCGGCAGTAGTTTCAAACCGCCGAGATGAGAGAAGAGTCACAGTAAGTCTGCACCAACACTACACTGACACCACACACATAGGCACATTTAACCCCTTGCGATCACTCCCCCCACCCCCTGTCACACTGTCACTGAATGCAGTGATCATATATCTACTGATCACTGCATTTAGTGTCAGTGTGACAGTTAGTGTGACAGGCAGTTAGTGTTAGGTTCAGGGTAGCCCCGTACCCCCCCCCCATATAAAGTTTTAACCCCTTGATCACTGCCCTAGTTAACCCTTTCACTCCCTATTGCCAGTGTCACTAAGCGATCATTTTTCTGATCGCTGTATTAGTGTCACTGTTGCTGCTGGTAGCTAAAATTTTTTTACTAAAGACATGTGGCTGAATACATTTTGGCCTAAATGTTTGACTAAAATTTAGTTTATTTAATTTTTCTTATAACAAAAAGTAAAAAATATTGTTTTTTTTTTTCAAAAATGTTGCTCTATTTTTGTTTATAGTACAAAAAATAAAAATCGCAGAGGTGATCAAATACCACCAATAGAAAGCTCTATTTGTGGGAAAGAAAAGGACATGAATTTTGTTTGGGAGCCACGTCGCACGACCGCGCAATTGTCTGTTAAAGCGACGCAGTGCCGAATTGTAAAAACGCCTCTGGGCATTTAGTAGCATATTGGTCCGGGGCTTAAGTGGTTAAGCACAGGCAGGGCTGGTAGAGAACAATTCACTACCCTCAGAATAAACTTTGCCTTTGCCTAACCTCACTGCATCTCTTTGTGACAGAGGCCAAGTGAGACATTTGTCTTGAAAAGTCATAATGATGGTGCAGCTGGTACTACCAGTTGATATCAATGCTATCAGTCAATGTAGGGAAAGGTGACACACAATGGTGACAGTGCTGGCAGTAAAACACTGCAATGAAATAAAAAATAATTCAAAATAATAATTGTTTTTGAATTTAACAATAAATAAACTGACTTGTATCAGCAGTGATGTGCAATCATTCATTCAAGCCTATTTGTGTAGTCAGCAGTTTCAAACTGGATCATCATTTACAGTGTAACAGGGTAAGTGTTGAGTACTGACCGCCAGTATATGTTTCTTTAGTGTCTTGAGAATTGGGGAATAAGGTTGGCCCCACCCAGACCCGAATCATGTTAAACAAGATCATTTTTAATGTTTCTACTACACTGTATGTACTTTGACTTTCCTACTAAGTACTAAGTCTCAGACCTATAACCTCAGGTTTTAATATATTTTTTCACATGTGTGGCTTTTGTTGTTAATCATTTATTCCTCCTCCATGCATTTCTACATACAGTATGTATGGGTCCATTCACACTAGTGTGTGTGTGTGTGTTGAGCATAGGTAAATGCAAATGTTGACTTTTGTTAAAGCGGAGCTCCAGCCGCGAAAAAATTTTTTTTTAAAGTCAGCAGCTACTAACAGTGTAGCTTCTGACTTTAAATAAGGACACTTACCTGTCCTAGGCGCCCGCGCTGATGGGCCCCCCCGATGCCGGTCCCGCGATAGCTCCGAGTCCCGTGCCGCCATTCACACTATGGGAAACAGGCAGTGAAGCCGTACGGCTTCACTGCCCGTTTCCTACTGTGCCTGCGCGAGTCTCACGCTGGCTTGTGAATGGGCGCGCTTCTCTCTGAGAACACACACAGTTCCCAGAAAGCAGCGCGCCCCATTCACAAGGAGAAGAAGAAGAAGAAATCAAACCGCGGTGCAGGTGAGGCAGATTACGGACTTCCGCATAGCAACAGCTATTTCGGGTGAGTATTTTTTTTTTTTTTTCAGTTATTTTTTTATTTTATTTTTTTAAACAACATGGCAAAATGTTGTTTTCATGGGTGGAGCTCCGCTTTAACATATGATGGTACGATGCACCACATTGCACTGTAATACTTATTTTTTGCTGAAATTACTGTTTACAGTGTATAGACACATAAAAGTTAACTGATTCCTTTTAAAAACGATTATAAATAGATAAAAATCAATCATATAATGTACCTGTAGTTTCAGTTTAGTTTTTGCATCTAGTTTCGTCTTTGCATGTTATGCTGTATCTGTGCTATACAGAGCTATAGAGCAGTGATGGTTTGGAAAACTAAACTAGAAGCTTCCAGTACTGTGGTCATCAGGAGACAACCAGGAATTGTCCAGAACAGAGAAGAATTACAGCAACATCAGAGCAAAAACGAACAATGAGGACATGAAACCAGGACTGCAGTATGGTAAAGGAAGCTATTTAGCTAAAAAAAAATCCTTTAATGACCCTTTAACTTCACTGAGCTTAATTTAAAAAAAATAATAATCACTTGGAAGCTGAATTTTTATTGAAATAATTAACAGCACAGAATGTACAGCATAGTAAAGATAGTACAAGTTTTGAACAAAAACAGTCTGTGACTTGATTATTACGGAAGTGGAGAAGATACGCACATAACCACAGCTGCATGAGTGAACAAACAGAGGTCATGGCAGGAATAAATGTAGACTTATGCAGGTGAATAGGCCCCCAATGAAGAGGCATCGTTTAGTTTAGGAAGAGCAAGTTGGGCTTGCGCAACACTAATCCCAGTAAATTTGGGTCAGGGAAAATGAAAGAGGGTGATTATACACTAGTCTTGGCTTGTTCTAGCCAGCAGTTCCCTATTTTATTGTACTTGGGGGGGACACCCCCTATGAAGATAAATATACATTTTGTAGGGCAGGCAAGCATTGACCCCCACAAGCTGGGACTGGAACGTTGGAATGAACAGCCTGCATTCAGCCTCAGGCTATCAATTTATTTGCACATAATAGGATTTCATGGAGAAGTGTTTTTATGAATTTATCTACTTCAGAATCAGGAAGTATCCCAAAGTATGCAATGTTTAGGGTTTCGAGAAAGGAGGATCCCATGGTGTCGTGAGAGAACCACACTGTTTGTTGCCAAGACCCCTTAATTATGAAAAAAAGTGCCAGGCAACTGAGCACATAGAGCATAGAGGACTATGTGTTGTGTCAAGCTTAATAATCCGGAAGGGGGTTAAGTAGGCCGCACATGAACTTTAATGGCATTCCAGTCTTAATCCATAGGGTTGAATATTCAGTTGGCCCACCCTTTGCAGCTTCAAATCTTCTGGGAAGGCTGTCCATAAAGTTTAGGAGTGTGTTTGCAGGACAGTCAAGTTCTTCCACCCCAAACTCGCTCATCCATGTCTTTATGAACCTGGCTTTGTGCACTGGTCCAAATCTGTTGGTGGAACATTTTAGAGAATTAACCACAGATCTTCGGTGGATGTAGGCTGTCCCCCAACCTTCTGTCTCTTCGTGTAATTCCAGACAGACTCTATGATATTTAAGATCGGGGCTCTGTGGGGGCCAAACCATCACTTCAGGACTCCTTGTTCTTCTTTATGCTGAAGTTAGTTCTTTATGACATTTGCTGTATGGCCGGGGTAGTTGTCCTGCTGCAAAATAGTTTTAGGATCAATCAAATGCCTACCTGATGGTATAGCAAGATGGATAAGTATCTGCCTGTATTTTTCAGCATTGAAGACACCATTGATCAGACAACATTAAGGACTGTAGACGCAGTGGTTGGCCAAGTAAACTTAATTCAGCAGATGAAAGACATGTCATGCTTACTCTTTTTTTTACAGAAGTTGTCCTACAGTGCCACCAGCACAGAACTGGTGAAAACCAGGTAGACCTTTCTACTGTCCAAAGAAGTCTGGCCAGAAGTGGTCTTAATGGAAGAATTGCAGCTAAAAGGCCATACTCAAAATTAAGTCATAATATTTGCCAGGGGAGAACGTAAACGCAATTACATAATAAAAATAATTGGAAATGGACCACAGGTACTTGAACTACAGACACAAGTCTGTGGAGGGAGATGTATAATGAATAGCTGCAAAAAGTGAGATAAAGAGATTTTATAAGGACTTTGGGTCTGGGCTATATGAATCAAGATTTGAAAATAGATATAGAAGATAAAGTTCATGTTGTAGTTATAATACTAAAGAATAGATCATCATATATATAGTGATGGCCATATACAGTCCCTGCTGCAGATCACCTGTCCCCCTCAAAAAATAGGGGGGGGATAGAGTTACTAACACAGATGGCAGCAGGTGATGTCATTTGAAAAACTGAACTGATATTTAGGGCATAATAAGAGATGGCAATAAAGCACTACAAGGTTTAGAGAGAAAAAAGAGATTTTCATATAGAGTTCTACCTTTCATACAGCAGTTTCACAGTATGGCTATCCATGGTATGTCTAGCAATATAATGTGATATGGAGACGCTATATATAGGCATGCAGATGCCGTACAATTAGCACCTGACGTCACGCATGGGCCTCCGGCATAGATACCGCATTGCGCATGCGCAAAAGTTCAAAAGGATGGCATAAAGCTCATGTTACTACAGTTCCCATACTGCATCACGGCCCGCAGGCAGGGAGAGGGAAGATGCAATGGAAGCTGATATGCCCAAATCAGTGGACATGCGTCTCCCTCCCCTCCACACGGAGGGTAGGGAGCAGCATAGGAGCAAAGATGAATAGAGTAACACAAACAAGTTCTTGGAGTGCCTAATTCAAGAATTAAATGAGGGGTGATAGTTGATGTAACGGCATAGATACAATATAAAGTGTATAGAGGGTAAAGTGCACTGAACCATAGACAGGTTGATCAAGGAATGAAAGACAGGGCAAAGCCACAGGTTACATATTAAGGGGCGAGATGCGGCGGAGCATGACGGACGGCAGACATCACAGTAAATAAAAACGTTGTTATTTTATACTCATTGTGGTGTATTGCAATTACTTCTTCTCTACCGGAACCCTCCAAAATCCCGCCAAAAATTTCCCTTGTTTATACTTACCTACAGGGATGTTGGTGCCACCTTTTTCGCCATTGTCACCTACCCATATCGCTAATTTTTATTAGGAACTGGGGTGAAGAAAAAATGGCAGCGGGTGTTTTGGACTGATGAGTCAAAATGTTAAATATTTGGCTGTAGTAGGAGGCAGTTTGTTTGCCAAAGGACTAAATAGGACTAAATAACTGTACAATAATGGTAATAATAAAAAGATAAGGGATTATGCTTACTGCAGTAAAACTAAAAATGTATTTTTCGTGGAATTATGGTTTTACTCATAACTCATCAATTCATGTTTACATTAGATTGTTTGAGGCCATATACCCCCCTCTGGCGAAGATCCAGCTGTAAGTTGATTCCATGGTTGGTTGGTGCGTGTACAGACTGCCATGATTTGGCATCAGTTTTTTATTCTATTACCTCTGTACAACCTTAGAGGTAGGGAGCCCTATTTGGGAACTAATGCCTTACCAATGGGTGCAGCTTTACATCTCTGTGTATGTTAAATTCTGTTGGTCAATATGGATATAATGTACATTTTTGACATGATTTGAATTATGTTTTCTCTGTTTAATCATCACCAGTTATTTCAGTTATTTCACCACACTTTTTGCTGATGAAGCTGGAATGGTGAACCATGTTGATATATAAGCGCGATGAAAGAAAATGTTTCCTATATTTGATGGATGACAACATGTTTTTAATCTATTTCCTGTAACCAAATAAATATTGCTGTTTTAACGAAAGCTTGGTATAAATTATCTGTCTATGCACCTAAAAAGTCCCTCATCTCCTACTTTTGTTTTCATTGTACATTAATGAGTGTCTGCAGGCAACAGTGAAGCATGGTGGAGGTTCCTTTCAAGTTTGGGGCTGCATTTCTACAAATATAGATGGATATAGGTCAGGATCAATGGTGTTATCAATGCTGAGAAATACAGGCAAATACTTATCCAGAATACCATACCATCAGTGAGGTGTGTGATTGGCCCAAAATGTATTCTGCAGCAGGAGATCAACCCCAAACATGCAGCCAAAGTTAATAAGAACTATCTTCAGCATAAAGAATGAACAATGAGTCCTGGAGGTGAAGGTCTGGCTCACACAGAGCCCCGATCTCAACTTCATTGAGTCTGTCTGGGATTATGTAAAGAGACAGTGGCATTTAAGGCTGCCTACACCCACAGAAGACCTGTGGTTAGTTCTCCAAGATGTTTGGAACAACCTACCTGCCGAGTTCCATCACAAACTGTGTGTAAGTGTACCTAGAAGAATTAAAGGATTGATACTGTTTTGAAAGCAAAAGGTGGTCACGCCAAATATTGATTTGATTTGGATCTCCTTTCTTTACATTTACTATTTTGTTAAGTGATAAAAATAAACTTTTAACACTTCTATTTCTGAAAGCATTCTTAGCAAACTTTTGCACAGTACTGTATATTTTATGTATTACAATAGTATATTTGAGCATTTCAATGCAGCGGGCGGAGTAAGGGTTAGGTCCTCATCTTGTTGTTGCCTGCGACCTTGTTAAAGAGATTCACCCTCTCATGAGTAATCTATCATTTTTAAATCCCCACAGAAACAGAAGGTGAAGGTTAATCTTTCAATGGGAGCAAGGTTTTAGTGACAACTATCTACAGTAATATGGGAATTACACTTACTTTGAGGAGGAAGTGAAGGAAAATCTTCTTAGTGGGACACAGACAGCAACAAAAAAAAGTGGATAGGGGTTTGGTTAGCCTTTTTTTTTTACTATAACCAAAAGTAAATAAAGACTACTTCACATTTGCCCATTCTTAGGAGCTCCTTATACAAACCACCATTTCTAAGGCCCCTTTCACACGGTCGGACCATTCAGGTCCGTCTGTCAGTTTTGTCGGCGGACCTGAACCACCGCTCCAACCCTCTCTATGGAGCGTTGGATGTCAGCAGAGACATGTCGGCTGACATCCGACCCAATCCGCTAAAATCAGATGGATGGCGATACATCGCCACCCGTCCATGGTGGATCGGATCGGGTGAGATCTGATGAAAACAGACATGCTGTGCGTTTTCGTCCGATCTCTCCATAGGAGACAGCGATGCTGGACAAGCCCCTCCCCGCTCAGTGAGCAGAGAGGGACCTGTCATCAGCCGCCTCAGCAGAGATCAGTGGAGAGATCTCCCGCTGAGCTGGCGGACTGCTGAAAGCGGATCTGTCAATAGTGCCCCATTTTTTTACCCTAAAAACAGCTCTGCTTAATTTTTTTTAATAACATCCAGACATATAGGCAGCACTCTTGTATACTCATTTTGTTATGATGCTGGCATGCTCTTTAGTGATATTTTACTTGAATCTGGCAGCTGGAAACATAAAGCAAATTGGCTTAAAACACTATAGATTCTCATTCATATGCCATAATTGGTTGTATAATAGCAGGAAAGTTATCATATATATGTTGCAATTTGCTATTGCAATTGTTGCTAAATATGTAATGGACCGAAAAGCAACACTTACTTTTTTTACTGATAAAGTAATGTCAAGTATGTGAATTGCCATGCAAGTACCAGCTTGCCTCAGAAAGCTTCTAGTGCAATTCCTTGTAGCATGCAATTGCATGTTTTAGTTGTACAAATCTTCTGTTTCTTAAACTATTATGCCTCGAGTATCAAAACAAGAAGTGGTCTTCACTCTGGGAAAAAAATAATGCTTTAAAATCTATTTCAAATTCAACTATAGCTTATATCCAAAATAACTCTTCCCACGGTGGCATATCATTATCATCAAATAACAATGTCATTTAAGGGGTTTGATGCTACACCGTCATTTGTTGATTATTTTTAAATTATTTTATTTGGTTAACTTGTATGCTTGTAGGCTTTAGGCTTTGCTGGAGGCCATCATCTCTCTTAGCAGTGAATCTCACACTTCATCTTCCCTTGATGCTGTCTAGTACTTTGACCTAATACAGAGCTAAGCGGTCAGGAGCATTATCTGCAATGGAAATCAGCTTAAAATCAAAGTGTAGCCACACATTCTTGACAAGTTTCCATGGAAAGAACAGCAATCAGTACAAAAACTGATTAAAGTCAGACATTTGGAAGCTGCAACATGTTAAGTGAAGGCACATGTATTGTATAGTAAAAAAAAAAATATAGAACGTGCAAATAAGTTTAAACAGCTATTAACAATATTTATTTAAGAATTATAGATTCACAAGTGCTGTAAGCAATTCATCATAAATGTTAAGTGTGTTTGGTGTTGGCAAGAACACATTTATGGTATTTTTACATCAGCATACCTATTTTAGAATGTCTGCTTCATATTATCTGGCACTAATACAGTGGAGGAACAAATAATCTCCTCTCACGTATTACTTTTTCCACGCAGTCTTTGACTATAAAAATTTTTTTTAGCTCTGCATATGGCTCCTGCTTTTGGTGTACACTAAGGGATGTATATATATATATATATATATATATATATATATATATATATATATATAAAAGTACAGTATTTGTTATGTCAAACTGCATGTACATTTGTTCTGTATGATTGGGGGCGAAAAAAATGTTACCTTGCTTTTTCTCTTCAGTTCAAATATTCTACATTAACCACTTAAGGACCCCCGCACGCACATATACGGCCACAGAATGGCACGTACAGGCACAAGGGCGTAAATTTACGTCCCCGCCTAAGTGCGGTTCGGGGGTCCCATCGGGACCCCCTCCGCGGCGTGCGGGGGTCCCCCTGGCTCCGGGAGCGATCCGGGATGAGCGGGCGGATGTCGGCGTTTACCCGCCCCCCCACGATCGCTCCCAGCCAATACGCGCGCTCCCAGCTCCTGTCACTTCCTCCTCCTGTGTTTACACAGGAAGGAGGAAATGATGTAATCTCTCATCGCAGCGGTGTTTCCCACCGCTGCTGATGAGAGAAGACATCACAAGTATGTGTGCACCAACACAACACTGACACACTCACATAGGCACATTAACCCCTTGTGATCGCCCCCCCCCCCATCCCCCCCTGTCACAGTGTCACTGAATGCAGTGATCTAATCACTGCATTTAGTGTCAGTGTGACAGGCAGTGTAAAAAACAGTTAGTGTTAGGTCCAGGGTAGGCCCCCCACCCCCCCTAATAAAGTTTTAACCCCCTGATCACCGCCCTAGTTAACCCTTTCACTCCCTATTGCCAGCGTCACTAAGCGATCATTTTTCTGATCGCTGTATTAGTGTCGCTGTTCCCGCTAGGTAGCTATTTTTTTTTATTGCGATTTTTTTTTTTTACTAAAGACATGTGGCTAAATAAATTTTAGCCTAAATGTTTGACTAAAATTTAGTTTATTTGATTTTTTTTTAACAAAAAGTAAAAAATAGTGTTTTTTTTTCAAAAATGTCGCTCTATTTTTGTATATAGCGCAAAAAATAAAAATCGCAGAGGTGATCAAATACCACCAAAAGAAAGCAAATTTTGTTTGGGAGCCACGTCGCACGACCGCGCAATTGTCTGTTAAAGCGACGCAGTGCCGAATCGCAAAAACACCGTGGGTCATTTACCAGCGTATTGGTCCGGGTCTTAAGTGGTTAATACAAAACAGAGTGAATCTGGAAAATATCACATTAGGCCACTAGATGGAGCTGATGATCATATAAATATAAAAACAAATTTATAATAATCACCTCCGTCTTGTGGCCATAGTGTGGTAGTTTCCAGATTCACTTTATTCATTATGAATGAAAAACATTCAACCTTATCAAAAATAATAACATTTGATTTAGCCAAGAATTGCCCATTTGCAGACAACACGCATGTACATTCAGTTTTATTGGATAAATAATTCTACAAATTGTTTATAAATACACCCAGTGTGCTGGAAAAAATGCCCTACACTGTTCAGCATATACAAATGGTAGAAAGCAACTATAGAAACTATAAACAGTTTTTTGCTTCTGCTCATCTTCTTGACTCCCCTTTTTATATCCACCATAGGAAAGAGGCAGTTTTTTCTCAGATAATAGGTGCAGAAACTCCCCCTTTTGAGTCACCCAGTGTCTCTACCCCCCCCACCAACCTCTGAGTACCGTTCCCTGATTCCACCCCCTACCTACCTCCCAGTATCACCGCTTTTGGAGAATACACAACCAAGTATGATTATGTGGTGTTAAGTATATGCAATTTTTGCGTTTTTATGCAATTTATTGATGGTAAAAAAAAAAAAAAAAATAGATCCCCTGCAGCCATCAAAAACAGACCCCACCCAGACACATTAGCTTACCCCAGCAATAACAGATCCACATATCAACAATAGACCCCACCCTCCGCAAAAATAGACCCCTTACACAACATTATACCCCCCAGCAGCAATGCCCCCCCCCCCCGTTTCAAACTACCACCTCAGAAACAATATATCCACCCAGCAACAATAGACCCCCAGCAACAACAACAGTTTTTCCAGCAACAAGCAACAATATACCTCTCCCTCAACAGTAGTTCCCTCCCAGCAATGATTTACCCCTCAGCAATATAAGATGCACACTAGCAACAATAGACCCCCAAGAAAAAATATATCCCCACCAGTTAAATAGATCCCCCAGCAGCCAGCATCATAGACCATCCAGCATCCCTTACCATTACATGCATTCAGTGCTGAACGTACCGGAACTGCTTTCCCCCGCGTTCCCATTGAAATAAAACCCTGGAGAGATGTAGTGACTTTCTGTTGCAACATAAATACACAACTATATAAGCATTCACTGGTATAAAAAATTATTTTGGTAAGACTGTATAACGCAAAACCCCTTTCACACTTGTGCTACTTGTGCTGCAACTCGGGACTGCAAAGTCACATGAAAAGTCATACCCCATGATTTCCAATGAGTACCATTCATATCTGTGCGAGTTCAAATCGCAGTGAATTTAAAGTAGTCCTTGCAATACTTTTGTCCAACTTTAATGCGACTTGAGGTCCATAGACCTCAAGATTACGCAGGCATTGGTTCAAGTCATGTCAAAGTCATAGGGCAAAGTCAGGGCAAAGTCGCACGACTTTCAGGTTGTACAAGTGTGAAAGGGGCCTTAGTGTGTGTGTAAACATGTGACCACAACGCATTATTCCACTAAATTGTGCTACTCATTTGTGATCATTGTTCTATTAGTTCAGCTTTTCAAAGCTATGATATCACCCTGCAACTCAATAGCATAAAGTAAGTATGGATTTAAAGTTTGTTATAATAATCAGTAATTATACTGTGCAATTTGTCAAATTAGGTAATAGTAGCTTTAGTTTAAGTAGGTCCTTATGTCATTTATGAAATGATGCACTCTTTGACCAGCAAGAATAAAAATGAGCTACAGCTTGAAAACCACACATTACTTTGCTTTGACTCATTCCTTAGCATTAAAGAGGTTGTAAAGGTACAATTTTTCTTTCCTAAATAGCTTCATTTACCTTAGTGCAGTCCTCCTTCACTTACCTCATCCTTCAAATTTGCTTTTAAATGTCTTTATTTCTTCTGAGAAATCCTCACTTCCTGTTCTTCTGTCTGTAACTCCACACAGTAATGCAAGGCTTTCTCCCTGGTGTGGAGTACCGTGCTTGCCCCCACCCTTGGACTACAGGAGAGTCAGGACGCTCTCTACGTTGCAGATAGAGAAAAGAGCTGTGTGTTAGTGGGCGTCCTGACTCTCCTGTAGTCCAAGGGTCATTTAAAATGACCGTGTGTGGGCAAAACGTTGTTTTATGTCTTCAAAAAAACAACCAAAAAAAATTCGAACATGTTTGAATTTTTTGTGTCGTTTTTCAAAATGTAATTTTTTGTGTCATAAAAAGTGATGGTGTGTGGGCAAAACGATGTTGAAAATGACGTTTTTAAACCCGCGCATGCTCCGAAGCAAGTTATGAGACGGAGCTTCAATGGAACAGAGTGCCGTCGAACGTGGTGTACGTCACCACGCTTTGCTAGAGCATTTTGGAAAAACGATGGTGTGTATACAACGTCGTTTTGGAAAATGAAGTTTGAAAAACGTTTCATCACATAAAACGTCGTTTTTTTTTCATCACAAAAAGTGATCGTGTGTACGCGGCATAATCCTACTCTCATTTGTCATTCTGAAAGAATCTGTCGCAAATGAATCTGATGGAAGATAATATCCTCTGACTCCGCAGCAGTTCTAGGGCAGTAAAACTGAAACTACTCCGCATCAATGCAAGTGACGTCACTGCCTTTCAACTACTACATGGCTTACGAGTCAGGCAATGGCACCTTCCAAAGAAGATTTGGAGACACAAAAGTTTTCCAATAGAAAATAACTGTAGGAAACTAGAAAGTGATAATGTCACAGAGCACGTGAAGGCTACATTAATATCTCTTTCAACCATCAGGAACCCATTATGTCAAGAAAATAATATTTTAGTTTATTGTACGTTTGCACTGGATTATGCTTTACCAAAGAATGCTAAAAACAATATCTAAAATGCGTCAAAGTTTCTTAGCTGAGAGTATTGCTAGACTGAGACAAGGACTGCTGCACATGCCTGGTTTCTGTATTTTACAGAGAAAACAGATAGTATCTTTCTTTGTTCCCTGTCTTTCATTCCTTTGCAATCCTTTGGATAGTAGATTACTATATATGTTATAAAACTCTCAGAAGTCTTTTTTTTTTTTTTTTAACTCTGTTGATTTCTTTGTTTGAAGGGTGCAACAGATGGGCTGTACTTTGATAGCCTTCCACCTGCACTTACTCAGTATATTTTGCATGCCACACCACAAACTCACCATGATGACATAAGAGCTATGTGACTAGTTTTTTTTTTTTTTCTTCACTCTTTTTCTTTTTGCTGTTCTGTATTACAGTGGTCCTGGCAGGCAGTTCTCTCCTGACACTGTTTACAGCACATGATATTTGATTCAGTCTCTTTTTTAATCTGCGTAGGGAATTAAAGAGAGCAGCATCAAACAGAGGTAAGCAACTTTGTGGCTCATGTTTACATTTGCATTGTAATGATAACAATATTTTTATTTTTTTGTAAATCTCTTCCAGTTCTTAAGGATTTCCTACTGAATCTATGCTCTGATTTTGTACATTTTTTTTCATTTATACTAAATGTTTTGATAGCAATTTTGCAGACAGTGAGCACACTGTGGTTTAGTTTTACTACCATTACTTTAATGAACATTCTATTTTTTTTCAGTAATGCTTCCTTTTTATTAGCAGACTTTAGAAAAAAATAATTGAGTTTGATTCACATAACTGTGAATGTTCATTCCAGTACAGCAAGCATTTAAAAAGTCTGTGTATACAAGAAACTGCAGGATTAAATACCCTGCTATAAAGACAACAAAATACTTCAAATAGAATTCCTTGAGATATGTTTTCTTAATTTTCCATCCACTGATTTATTTATTTTTTTAAGATCATTGGGCAGACACAGTTTTATTATATTTTAGAGGTTATATATACATGTATTATTACATTTGTTTTAGAAAGAATGTGCAAATATGATGTGCATTTTATTGCAGATAATAGTAAAGCATGCCAACAACACCTTGTTTTCTGCATGTGGTTAACACTTAATTGTCTCAGTATCCTTATCCTGAGCCTTTAGAAATTAAAACACACAGTTTCGAAGTTTAGCACTAGTTTTAGAACTAATTGACAAATTGAAAAAAACACTTTTGAATCCTGGCTTTCAAATTGTCATATGCCCTAATTTAAATTTGATTATACACATGTATTTTTTACTGCAATATTTTTTCAAATGTAAAAAAATTATGTTTATTGAGATTTTTGTGGAGCACACATATATTTGTGCCCTGTATGCAAACAGGTGAATTAATTGTTGGATTACTCTTAAATCTATATTAGCTTTAAGTATTTATTAATTATTATTATTATTATTATTATTATTATTATAATTATACAGGATTTATATAGCGTCAACAGTTTGTGCATCGCTTTACAACGTCATTCCATTGATTAGTTATACAATTGCATAACAAACATTTTATTGTGCAACTTTTAAATCAGCTTTTGATTCAGACAGAATAATATACAAGTAAAACTTTTATTGACCATTTATTAATACACAGATACTTTAGAAACAAACTGCCCATTTTAGTTTTGAGTAAACTCTGCTAATGTGTCACAAAAGTTGACGCTCCTCATTATTTTCATGACAGTAAGTCACCTGCAAAAGGATTCTTTTTGGAGTACCAACCCTTGAAAATCTCCAAGGACTACACCCACAAAGTGGGATGTCTTAGACTACAGCTGCTTCCAATCTGCTAAAGTGACACATCATTCAGCAACTTATTTTTTTATCTTTTATACACGATTTTTCAACCTATGCAATGTTTTCTACTATATAAAATGGACCTTAAATCAAAAGCATTTCCAAAATATGATCTTAGTTGTCCTATTTGCCATACTAATTGAAAGAATTGAGCTGTGCTTCTGAAAGCTTTGTTTGGCGAATGTGTCATATAAGATTTTTTTTTTTTTTTCATTTAACTACAAAGACTCCATTATTCCCAATATTTGTTGTTGGCTAATACTAGTGTGCTTTATACAAATTCTGGTGTAGAGACAAAGGGGTTGGTTTACTAAAGGCAAATAGACTGTGCACTTTGCAAATTGCAGTTGCACTCTACAAGTGTCAGTTGCTCCAGAGCTTAATAAATGAGGTAAAGATTCACTTTGCAAAGAATATCCAATCACATGCAAGGAAAATTAAAAAAAAAAACATTTTTGCTTTCACATAATTGGATAAAGAAAGTCAACAGAGTTTCTGCTCATTTACTAAGCTCTAGAGCAACTTATCTTGCAGAATGTAACTGCAAAGTGCACAGTCTGTTTACTTTAAGTAAATCAACCCTACAGAGTAACATGTGACATCTTTCTTGTTAGAGATAACAGTATAAAGAGAACCTTTAGTGAATAAATCAGCAAAATTAATAATAAATGTATCTGTTAGACTGCCAGTTTCCTTTTGAACTATGTAATTACATGTTTTGGTAATAGATAGGTACATGTAGAGACCCCTCGCTTCACTACCTGAAATCATGTCATCAATCTAAAGGACAGTTGAGCTACTTGCATATCAACACCCTGTAGATTTGTGTGTTCACAGTCTAGATAATTTGTAACTTTCTTGTTTTTATTGTATTAAGTAGATATTTTAAGATTCAGATTGTATTTGAAGATTAAGATTTAAATTAAAAAATACTCCCAACCCACACACACGCACCAAGTGCAATTCACTGCAGTACCGCCTATGGAACAAACTTTGAAGGCCTTTAAAAGTCAAGTTGCTGGTTTAATTCTCACTAGGAGAACTGTTATAAGGGTTAGTAAACCAAAGAAAGAGCTGAGACCTCTGCTTTTAGATTCTCAAGACTGTAGACTGCAGTCACTATGATTGGCCCTGTTTTAGCCAACACATTTTATTCATACATTATTATCAAATTGTGAGTTAATACATCTCTACATGAGCAGAAATTGGATTATGAGATATGACAGGGAGATCTCACTGATGAAATATAGATAAAGACAGTTATCAAGTTCCCCTGGACCAGCAGATTACAGGTATAACTAAAAAATCACTTTTAGGTGTCCATTTATAAAAAAACATATACAGTTAATCTACATGTAAAACAGTTTCTTTTTAATATCATTATTATATTTGGTATGAACATCTTATACCTTACAGTATTTTTTTGCTTAATCACATGTACAATAAAAAGCCATTTTTGATTTGGACAGACCTTGGGACAAAAAAGGTAGATTATACTGGCCTTGGCCAGTATCTGCCAAAATCATGCCAACAATGTTTTGTTTTCCAAACTGAGCATACCTAATTTTGGTAAATATTCACCATAGGTAAACTTCTTAACAGTCTCCAAAGCTTCTATGTCCACTTTACATTATGATGTCCAAATCTGGACGTTTGGAAATTTTGGTTGTTGCAATACAAGTAGTTTACCTGGAGTCTATACTATGTATAAGAACATTCTTCCAAGGATGTTGCTTTTGCAGCTGTCACTGGACATTGAGTAGTACTGCTTAGTATGCAAAATTTTGATGGAGTTACTTGCCTTTGCAATATACTTTATTATGCACTGCCTTACTAAATAGCAATTAGGTGTGATGGTCAGTAAACTAATCATTAGCACTGTCTATGTTCAGGCAGCAACTTGTGCAAAATAGAATAATATAGGGGTTGATTTACTAAAGGCAAATAGACTGTGCATTTTGAAAAGTGTAGTTGTACTCTACAAATGCAGTTGCTCCATAGCTTAGTAAATGAGGCAAAGCTTCATTTGCAAAGAATATCCAATCACATGCAAGGAATTTTTTTTTTTTTTTTGCATGAACATGATTGCTTGATGAAAGCCAGCTCAGGAGCAACTGTTCTTGCAGAGTGCAATTGCAGTCTGTTTGCCTTTAGTAATTCAACCCCATAGTGTCATGTAACCACATAGGTTACCATTAGAGGTGAACATTTTTGGAAACCAAATCTTAACAATTCTCCCATTCTGCACCCTAAAGTGGAGAAGAGCTGTCTTTACCTCACAAACTTTCCAATTATGGGAGATCATAGGAAGTTTTTTTAGTGAGATATCGTAGAAATATTCTCCTCTTTTGAGCTTCCATGCTTATCCTAACCCTAACACACTAATAGAAAGGTGTTAAGATTAAAATATTAGGAATACGTATGTATGGCAAAGCAGTGTGGCAAATTATAATGGATTTTTTTAATATTTTTTAATTGGGTGCCAAGTACACAGAAAGGCATCATGGTCCTTAAAATGATGGAGGACTATAATCCCTGTGGACTAGACAGAGAGGCTATGAGAAGAAATATATTTTAACTAAGGCCGCGTACACACGATAGGTTAAACCGATGAGAACGGTCTGATGGACCGTTTTCATCGGACCAAACCGATCGTGTGTGGGCACCATCGGTTAGTTATCCATCGATTTAAAAAAAGGGAATTTGTTTTAAATTTAACCGATGGATTCCATTACTGATAGGTCAAAACCGATCGTTAGTAGGCACGACCATCGGTTAAAAATCCACGCATGCAGGGAGCTGTGGTGGCTCAACGTGATTGGCACTGCGCTGACAAGCCATTCACCTCTGCAGCCAAGGGTTCGGATCCCGGTCTCGGCTACATGAATTGAGTTTGGTGGTCTCAGCCCGGCTCCCGGTGGGTGTGCTATGCAAGGTACGCCTGTGCTTAGTACGCCCACCCCCCCCCCCACAAAAACCACCACACTTGCACGCACACGAAATTGGTTTAAAACACATGCACTTTGGCCATGCGGTCTCTTAAATAAAGAGAGGCGAAGGACCTACGGGGCTGGCTGGGTGGGCTAGGCCCCCTCACTCCCTCATAGGGGGAGTCCCTCTGCCCCATTGGGGTCCCAAGAGGAGCAGGTAGGGCGGGGTGAGTGGGAGGCCCCCCTTCACACCCGCCATTGCCACCAGGGGCATGGAGAAGGATGGCGATTGCCTCCGGGGGGAGGGTCTGCCTACTCCCAACTCCTGCAGTCCGGCTCCTCTCTCTCGAGTTTACGCACAAAAAATACACTTTAAAAAAAAAAATCCACGCATGCTCAGAATCAAGTCGATGCATGCTTGGAAGCATTGAACTTCATATTTCTCAGCACGTCGGTTTGTTAACCAATGGTGTATAGGCGCGACGGACCATCAGTCAGCTTCATCGGTTAACCGATGAAAATAGTCAATCAGACCATTCTCATCAGATGGACCGATCGTGTGTACGCAGCATAAGGGTAAATGTAATGATCTCAACAGATGTGTTACTTTGTAACAACATACATTTTCAGGAAAAAAAAATTATAAAATTATTATTATTTCTTTTCCAGCCGCACAAAATATTTTTTGATTTTAGAAAAAAATATGTGTTGCAAAGGCAATGCAATATATTTTGTCAAAACTGCCCAATTTTAAATCGAACGTTTTACTTTTCCTAGGAAGAGCTAGGTACCTACACTCAACTGTACAGTAACTGTTCTTTACTTGTTACAGTTTTTGTATTTTAGTAGTTGTCAATCATGCATTGAGTATAACATGTTCACACTTGACTTCAACACATTCATATACAGTAAATATATATTCCCTGCAGGCTAATAAGTGTAGTTAAAGTAAATGCTTTCCAATTATGGGAGATCAATTTTTAGATTTTTTGGGGGAAACAGTAATGGGCAAAACCGTTGAGCCCATTAGTTGCCCAGTAGCCATCGAGCATTTTTTTTTACTATTGCTTTTTTTTACTTAGCAGTAAAATGTTGAGCCATGGAGGTGGCATGTCCAAAATTGAATGAGGCACTACCAAAATGCGATTTTTGACTGTACTTTATATATGTTCATGGGTCTTTAGAAGTATTCTCTGTTTCTTTCACTTGCAACTTAAATCCTATCTCTTCTTTGGCTTTAGCTAACAGGTCCTAAAACTGACATTGTCTCACACTTGCTGTAACAGTGTATGGTCATCAGTATACCAGAATAAGAAGCTAAAATGTGGAAGAAATCATAATAGGAATTAATGACAGCTAGCAGTATTGGTTACTTAGAAACTGCCTGCCAATGATTATGTAAAAAAAAAAAATGTTCCCTACTATATGGATAATTACAGTGAACTCATATACTGGAAATGTGTAAAGATGTCTGAATAGCAGAAATGAAGGATTTAAATATATTGAATGCAATATTGCAATAGATTGTAGCTGCACTGAAGATGATGCTGAAGAAAAAAAATCACTGTACCCCATAGTGGTAAAGACTACAAGCACCACCTTTGATGTTTGGAGGTCCAGGAACAGTGAATAACCAGATGTAGTTTAACACATGGAACTATCTGTGATGAAACAGCCATTTTTCACTGATAAAAAAACACTGGAAGCTCTTCATGGCAGCATGGAAGAGTTCACTTAAAGTTGGCAAAACTCCACCTACTAAAAAAAAGCTCAATTTGGGGTAATTCTTGAACCTGGAAAAAATTACATTAAAGGTTTTTTTTCCCCCTAAATAGCTTCCTTTACCTTAGTGCAGTCCTCCTTCACTTACCTCATCCTTCGATTTTGCTTTTAAATGTCCTTATTTCTTCTGAGAAATCCTCACTTCCTGTTCTTCTGTCTGTAACTCACCAAGATAATGCAAGGCTTTCTTCCTGGTGTGCAGAAAGCCTCTTAAGGGGGGAGGGGGCAAGCAGGAGTGTCAGGACGCCCAATAACACACAGCTCCTTTCTCTATCTGCAAAGTAGAGAGTGTTCTGACTTACCTGTTTGCCCCCTCCCCCCTCAAGAGGCATTCTCCACACCAGGAAGAAAGCCTTGCATTACGGTGGTGAGTTACAGAAGAAGAACAGGAAGTGAGGATTTCTCAGAAGAAATAAGGAAATTTAAAAGCATAATCAATGGATGAGGTACGTGAAGGAGGACTGCACTAAGGTAAAGGAAGCTATTTAGGGAAACAAATGTTCCTTTACAACCCCTTTAACTATAGTTCTCAGTATGAAAGAAAATGTGTATGATTCTAATCTGATCCCAAACACTGTTTTTCTGTGCCTGTTTGAAATAAATAACACAACCTGATCAGCTCCTAAAGGTACATTGATAAATGAGGAAAAGCTCAGGTAAAGTTTGGATTGGTGATTTGTAAATTTTTAATTAACTCTGCATGATTATATTTTATAAGCTATTTTATTAAAATATATATATAACCATTTGTTTTAATTTTGGAGAGTTAAAACTGTTGTTATGTTTTTCTTTTTTCTATGTGTGTCTCATTTGGGATTACACTTTACTCCTGGTTCTTTAGATTTGACAGGAGGTGTAATGAAATTTTTCAAATGTGAAGGAAATCCCCTCATACAGTTGGGAACACGTATTCCCATTGCAATATTTCCTTTCTTTACCTGTTCTGGTATAGAAACTCAACATGTTGGTTTTACCTTCACTTTAATTCCTTGTGACACTGGTGATCAGGACGGTTAGAGAGCATATCTCTACCTGGTGAAAACACAGAAACCACAAAGGGGAATTAAGTGCTCACTACTTTATCCAGATTTGAAAACATGGGGCCAGATTCAGATACACTTAATTTTGCGCTGCGTAATCAAAACACTCTACATCGAATTCTGGTAGATTTTTGCCCGTACGCTACGGCGGCGTAGTCTATTTCTCGCCGCGTAATCGAAATACGCTATTAGGGGGCGTGAAGCATTTAAATTAAGCGCGTCACCGCGGCGATCGAACTGCGCATGCTCCATTCAGAAATTTCCCGCCGTGCATTGCGCGAAATCACGTCGTTACGTCATTCGTTGTTTGAGTAGCGTCGTTTACGAACATTCCTATTCCCGGACGACTTACGTTAAAAATAATAAAAGACGTCGGAAAACGTAGAAATTCGACGCGGGAACAACGGCCATACTTAACATGGGCTGTCTAATATTAGACCAGCAAAAAGCTGGTATAGTGTTACGCAAAAAAAAGATGACTAAAGATGCCGTAAGAGATTGCGATTGAAGATCGTAATTTCTGGGATGGCCGGCAAAAGCTCATTAGCATACCCCGACGCGGAAAACGACGGGAAGTCCACCCAGTGGGCGCAATTTTATTGCAGCGTAGATCCGAAGGCGTACGGACACGTAATCCAGTCGAATTGAAGCCCGCAGCCGTCTATTGAGGTTTGAGGTTTCCGACTAGCTAAAAAACGCGCGTAAGTTGAAATTACTCCAGTCTAACACCAGTTAGACAGGAGTTACGGCTCTCTGAATCTGGCCCATGGTGCCTTTTATTATGCTTGAGTGTTTTAATTACACTGATATGCTGCTGAATGATCCATGTCATCTAAAAAGATTATAAATATTTTAAAGATAATCCTAGATTGTTGGAGAGGGGTGTGACAAACAAACCATTCCGTGATCACGTGGTCTTGAGCAAGACTATTCAGCTTAGTTCATTACAACCCTTAAATTATTATTATTATTATTATTATTATTATTATTATTATTATACAGGAGCTAGAGAGCAGGAGTTGTAAAAGGCTTTGTATGTTTGTTTTGAATTTGATTTGTTGGGCAATGGGAAGCCAGTGGAACAATTGGCAGAGATGGGTTGGCGGACAAAGAATGGTTGGTAAGGTGGATGAGTTTGGTGTAATATAATATCCTACATAAATCGGTCAACATATTACAACATATATGATTGTTGTTGTCAAAGCCAACTCAATTTTAACATCTGGCAGCAACATTCATGATAGATTGAAGAGGGGATAGCTTGCGGAGAGGTAGGCCAATGAGGAGGGAGTTACAATAGTCAAGGCAAGAGATAACAAGGGAGTGAATAAGATACTTAGTGATTTTAACAGTTAAAAAGGGACATATTTTGGACATGTTACAGGGGTGAAGTTTGCAAGATTTGGACAGCAATTGGATTTGGGGCTGAAAGGACAGGTCAGAGTCCAGGATTATACCTAGCAACATGGCATGGGGGTAGGGACTGATTGTTGTATTATTGATCTTGATGAGGGAAGTCAGGGGAGGGGGCATGGGCCAGATGAAAAATTATGAGTAAAGTTTTAGAAAGATCGAGTTTGAGGAAGTGGTATGACATACATGCTAATAAGTCATTTCAAAAGTTAGTAAAGCAAGATGAGACTGAAAGAGTGAGATGAGGAGTAGAGAAATAGTTGTGTGTGCCATCAGCATAGGATGCTACTGGAAGCCATGGGAGTTTATCAATTATCAAGAGAGGAGGTGTAAATACAGGATAGGATGGGCCCAAGGACAGATCTTTGGGGTACCCCTACAGAAAAAGGAAGTAGAAAGTAGACATATGAAATATTTTGTTTCAGAATTTAGTTTTCGTCCGAAAAATACATTTATTTAGTTAAAACCAAAATGTGTTTTTAATTATTTTGTTTTTCGTTAGAAATTGCATTCGTCCAAAAATCCGAACAAATTAAAGTTGAATCTGTCATTGAAGGCTTATGGTGTCTGTCGAATGTTCTAAGAAGATTCGACGGAGCAGCGAAACTGTACGACGCCGCAATTGTACAGTTTCGGTCGAATGTTCTGCCTACAAGCTAGCTATAGTAGAATTCTAATGTTGTATGATTAGTAATAGTTATATTTATTAGAGCTTTCTTTTGGTGGTACAGTGGGGATTGAAAGTTTGGGCATAACAAAGCCAAGGAAAGATGGAAAAATCTCCAAAAGGCATCAAATTACAGATCAGACATTCTTATATTCTCAAAAAAAGTTAGATTTTATTTCCATCATTTACACTTTCAAAATGACAGAAAACAAAAAAATGGCGTCTGCAAAAGTTTGGGCACCCTGCAGAATTTATAGCATGCACTGCCCCCTTTGCAAAGCTGAGACCTGCCAGTGTCATGGATTGTTCTCAATCATCATCTGGGAAGACCAGGTGATGTCAATCTCAAAAGTTTTAAATGCCCAGACTTATCTGACATTGCCCCAACAATCAGCACCATGGGTTCTTCTAAGCAGTTGTCTAGAAAACTGAAACTGAAAATAGTTGACACTCACAAAGCTGGAGAAGGCTATAAGAAGATAGCAAAGCGTTTTCAGATGTCAATATCCTCTGTTCGGAATGTAATTAAGAAATGGCAGTCATCAGGAACAGTGGCAGTTAAAGCAAGATCTGAAAGACCAAGAAAAATATCAGACAGAACAGCTCACAGGATTGTGAGAAAAGCAATTTAAAAGCCACGTTTGACTGCATGATCCCTCCAGAAAGATCTGGCAGACACCGGAGTTGTGGTACACTATTCCACTATAAAGAGATACTTGTACAAATATGGTCTTCATGGATGAGTCATCAGAAGAAAACCTCTTCTACATCCTCACCACAAAAATCAGCGTTTGAACTTTGCAAATGAACATATAGACAAGCCTGATGCATTTTGGAAACAAGTTCTGTGGACCGATGAGGTTAAAATATAACTGTTTGCTGGAATGGGCAAAGGTACGTATGGAGAAGAAAGGGCACAGAATTTTATGAAAAGAACCTCTGTCCAACTGTTAAGCATGGGGGTGGATCATCATGCTGTGGGGTTGTATTGCAGCCAGTGGCACAGGGAACATTTCACGAGTAGAAGGAAAAATGGATTCAATAAAATTTCAGCAAATTTTGGATGGTAATATGATGCCATCTGTGAAAAAGCTGAAGTTAAAGAGAGGATGGCTTCTACAAATTTATAATGATCCTAAACACACCTCAAAATCCACAGGGATTACATCAAGAGGCGTAAATTGAAGGTTTTGCCATGGCCTTCACAATCTCCTGAGTCATAATTGAAAATCTATGGATAGACCTTAAAAGAGCAGTGTATGACAGACAGCCCAGAAAACTCAAAGAACTGGAAGACTTTTGTAAGGAAGAATGGGCAAAGATACCTCAAACAAGATTGAAAGACTCTTGGCTGGCTACAAAAAGCGTTTACAAGCTGTGATACTTGCCAAAGGGGGCAGTACAAAATATTAACTCTGCAGGGTGCCCAAACTTTTGCAGATGCCATTTTTTTGTTTTCTGTAATTTTGAAAGTGTAAACAATATTTTTGACATATTAAAAGAATGTCTAATCTGTAATTTGATGCCTTTTGAAGATTTTTCCATCTTTCCTTGGCTTCGTTATGCACATTTTTACCTGAGGTGCCCAAACTTTTGATCCCCACTGTATTTGATCATCTCTGCGATTTTTATTTTTTGCGCTATAAAAAATGAAATAGGGTAAATTTAAAAAAAAAAAACCCACAATATTTTGTACTTTTGTGCTATAATAAATATATATATTTTTTTAAAAAAGCAAATATTTTCTCAGTTTAGGCCGATATGTATTCTTCTACATATTTTTGATAATAAAAATCTCAATAAGCGTAAATTGATTGGTTTGCACAAAAGTTGGAGGTGACTGACTAAAGCAAATGGCAGATTGTGGTTCCTAGCTATTTGGAACTCACGATCTGTCTCTCTTGACAGAACAGAACAGGGATGTGTGTGTTTACACACACACGTCCCTGTTCTGCCTCTTATGCCTGTGATCGCTCGTGGCCATCGGTCACGAGCATCGGAACCCCCGCGGTGCAAGCACCTGCTATCCCGCTTAAAGGGGCCGACATATAGCTACGACTTGGGATCTTGCCAACCTGCCACAGTATAATGACGGCGGCTGGTCGGCAAGTGGTTAAAGCATTTGTTAACCAAAAAAAATGGCTTCTATTCCCTTAAAGCATGAATAACAGCACAGTGTATGTGCTGGTTATTTCCACCCCCTGTATCACCTGAAATACCCGGCTAATGCTGTCAGTTTTTACCCTCCTCTGTGTACACTGACTACCATATATCAGGGCTGCTGAGCCCTGACACCGTGGTCAGAGTATGTGCCTTTGTCATACAATGCTATCTGCAACTCTCTTCTGTCTCCAGACAATTGGATTTTCCGATAGGAATTTTTTCCATCTGAAAATTTGAGAACCAGCTCTCATTCTTTTGTTGGCAGAAATTACGACAGCAAAAGTATACACACGGTTGGAATTTCCATTTAAAAGCTCACATTGGAATTTCTGATCATGTGTACGGGGATAAAAGAAATGGGAGAAAACAGCCAAATACAGTGTGTATCAAAAGAAGAGAATGATAGAGAGGGAGGGGTAGGAAGGAATTGAAAGGTGCTCGGTTGGAATAGAAGAAAACCAACTCCACCTCCCTTCTTTCCACCGAGCCTTAGTGAATGAGTCCAGTGGAGGCCATTGATTGCAAGTAGGTTAAGGGACTGGGAGACGAAAAAGTCATACATGCAGACAAAGCGGGCATTTCAGAGGGCACATGAGAGGGGGTGGCTATTGGGAGCAGGGGGATCGAGATTAGACTGAGTAGATTGTGGCTAATGTTGAAGAAAGGATGCTGCTGGGTGTGGGGAGATACTGGAGGGCCAGGTTTAGAGGAAATATCCCCGGAGGTTAGGTGAAGAGGGAGGCTGAGGAAAGTAAGTTAAGTGTGGGATGTGTATGAAAACAGATGATTTCCTGTCCTGGTGTTTGGGTCAGCAGGTGGGTTAAGTACAGTAGTATTAACAGAAGGTGATGAGAACAGTAGTAGGGAGACTGTAAAAGTGAGGGTGATATGTACAAGTTTTGGCGTGGAGAAGAGGGAAAAAGAAGTGATAATTTAAAAGCAGAGAATACTAGTGTGAGAAGGCAGAATATCTCTCTACATCCCTTCAAATGCACCAGCCCCTATCTTTCACTTCCCCTTGTTTTGCTTATTTACAATTGAATTCATAATTTAATCCATCCTGGTTAGAGTTATGTTTCATTGCAACAATGTTAAACTGTAGATGCACACTCCTGATTGGGGGCAAAATGTAATATATTGCAGCTTACCAATTCTTAAAATGTGTTGGTTGGGGTTTTTTTTTTCTTAATTTTATTACGCCTTTTTTCCTTTACTTGTTGATCCTGCTTCTAACACACTTCCTGTGTGGGAGGGGGTAGCTCCATTCTGCTGAGAAGCAACAAAGCTACTGTCAACCTATGGAAAGGGTAGTGTTAAATGCAAATATAGATTAACTTGACTAACAAATTACAGCTAACACCTATGTTTCAGCAGTTACAGCAACAGTTTTTTTGTCCTTTTTGAAAAATGGTATGTTTCATCCCTCTACCTGCCAATCTTGCTGTGCTGTACAGCTTAGTCTGTTAAAGGAAGGTGAAGATTAACAGACTTACTAGCTAGATCACCAGGTGAGAAAAAGATTTAATAAAGCCTAAAAAGTGAAAACAAATTCAGCCACAACATTTACAAATTGATAATCTGCAATAAAATACATTTTTGCTTTTGGGTTTAGATATTCTTTAGTGTATAGTGTGTAGTGCCTATATATACACCATCTATTAATGGTCACTCTTTTTATTTTATATATATATATATATATATATATATATATATATATATATACACAAACACACAGGTGCATCTCATAAAATTAGAATATCATCAAAAAGTTTAATTACTTCAGTAATTCAATTCAAAAAGTGAAACTCATATATATATATATAGATGTGTTAAAGTGTTACTAAACCCATAACAGTAAAATCTGTCTGTATATGCAGCATAGCATGCTTGTTATACTCACCATGGAACTTAAGAGGTTAATCCTCTGCATTGTGTAAAAAGGCTGTTTTATGCTGTATACATAGATCCTTCCCTCCTGCACTGTCTATCTGGAGTAAGCCAACTAACACAGGCAGAGTAGGCAACCTACACATGCTCAGTTGTGTCTTTTATGCTGGAGAGATACATTACAAGTTCTCAGAGCTAGCCAGGTCACATGATATTGGCATGAAACATGTGAACATGTATTCAGGCTGAAGTGGGGGCAGATGAACTATTTTCATCTATCTATCTATCTATCTATCTATCTATCTATCTATCTATCTATCTATCTATCTATCTATCTATCTATCTATCTATCTATCTATCTAGAGAGATATGTCTGATATATTTTTTCTTCATATTCTCCTATGTGTCCCATTTTGCCTGAAACAATTGCCTAATAAACATACATATGCAAATTTTTAGTGTTTATTAATTCAAATATATGTTTCTTTTATTTTCCTCAGGTGCAGCATAAATAGCAACAATGCACCTACAATTCATTCCCATATTAGGGCTGCTTCTTATGGGCAGTGTACAGTCCCAATATTATGGTTATGATTATGGTGGTGGTTCACCAGATGATTACTATTCAAACTTAGCTATGGGACCTTCTACTGCTAACTGTGCCCCAGAATGTAATTGTCCGGCAAACTACCCATCAGCAATGTATTGTGACAATCTTAAATTAAAGAAAATTCCTATGGTCCCTTCCGGCATTCAATATTTGTACCTCCAGAACAATATGATTGAGGGCATAGATAATGATGCATTTCAAAATGTGACCGATCTGAAATGGCTGATTCTAGACCACAATCACCTGACCAATGCAAATATTAAGAAAAATGCATTCTCTAAACTGAAGGAGCTACAGAAACTTTATATAAACTTCAACAACCTCACTGAACTTGTGGGGCCACTACCAAAGACCATGGATGACCTGCGTGTAACCAACAACAAGCTCGCAAAGATTACCCCTAACATTTTAGAGGGTTTAGAAAACCTTACTGTTGTACATCTGCAACACAACAAACTGAAGGAAGATTCAATTTCTGGTGCATTTAAAGGCTTAAAATCACTTGTGTACCTTGATCTAAGCTATAATGAGCTCACAAAGGTACCTATGGGACTTCCACCAAGCCTAAGCATGCTTTATTTTGACAATAATAAAATCGGCAATATTCCTGATGAATATTTCCAAGGTTTCAAGGGGCTGCAATATCTTCGCCTGTCTAACAATCAGCTCAAAGATGCTGGTGTACCTGGAAATGCTTTCAATATCTCAACCCTTCTTGAGCTGGACCTTTCATTTAATTCACTTTCAACCATTCCAGCAGTGAATGAAGGCCTGGAAAACCTCTACTTGCAAGTCAACAAAATCCAGAGTGAGTTGATAAATATTTGTTTAATTAAGTTTTAGACATGAAAACAGATACAGAATATTTAAATAATAAAATCAATGGAAATCAAAGAAGGTAAAATGCACTTGTAATACAATTATATATTTATGGCCATGAAGATTTATGGATACCCTGAAGCAGCTTATTCTTTTACTGGTCATCTATTTTTTATGTTTCAAACAGAAGTAACATTATTAGCTTAATTTGTCAGTTAAAAATGTCAGAGTAATGTTTTTATCCTCCTGATAGAAGGATGTAAGAGAATTCTGATGTTGCTTACTGTAAGCAGAGTAGTTCAAGTACTTAGAAAAAAAAATTCAGACCATAAAGGTGTGCCAGAAATGAGGAGATATATTCTGCAAAATAACCAAAGGTTTAGAATACTTAGGGGGTTATTTACAAAAGCCAAATCCACTTTGCACTACAAGTGCAAACTACAAATGAAAAGTGCACTTGAAATTGCACTATAAGTGCACTTGGATGTGCAGTCGCTGTAGATCCGAGGGGGACATGCAAGGAAAATAAAAAACAGCATTTTAGCTTGCACATGATTAGATGATAAAATCAGCAGAGCTTCCCCTCATTTCAGATCTACCCCTCAGATTTAGAGCGAGTGCACTTTCAGTGCAATTTCAAGTGCACTTTGCACTTGTAGTGCAAAGTGGATTTGCCTTTCGTAAATAACCCCCTATATTTCTTATCAACTGTTCCTAAATGTATTTAATTTTATAAATATTATATGCTGGCTCAGAGAGTCTAGACATAGGACAGCTGGCCTCATCTTAGCTACAACGTTGGCTATTTCTACCTTCTTTCACACAGCATATCTAGCCATGTCAATACAAAAGGCCCATGTCTATATGCATTTCCAATTTGGTAGGTAGTCATGCATCCTTCACACCAATAGCCTTAACTGGATGTTCACATAAGGTGCTAACATGTTTAATGTTGGAGATGTATAAAAAGACAAGAACTGACATAGCTCTTTCAGACTCAGGCCTAGCCATGTTAGGAGTACTGAATTTATGCAAACTAACAGGAGCTAATTAAATTTTCGTGTACTGCTGCATAATCCTTACAATGCATTTTTGTTTGGTTACTATGAGCTACAGCAATATACCTTTTTTGTTAATGTATCAGTAGCCCATAGGGGCTGCTGACTGATGTGGCCCCACCTGTCACCCTGCTCAGTCTGGCATTCACTTCCCAGTCACCTTTGAGACAGTGAAAAATCTGTGTGATTGTTTTGTATTTTTATTGAGGGATTTGAACTTGGATAGGAATAGGAATATATGGGATGCCCAGCAGAACAAGCAATTGGTTGATTGTATATCAATCAGTTGGGACAACTATATACACTTGGCTTACTTCAGTCTCCTCCAGCACATCTCTTGTTGCAGACTGTAATGCCCTGTACACATGTGCATGATTTCCGTCTGGAAAAGTTTCTGTCCGAAATCCCAAGGGGAAAGCCGAGAACCTGCTCGGTCAGTTTTCCAGACAGGAATACTGTGATGGAGCTTTGGTCGGGAATCCCGGCCGTGTGTATTCTTCATCGCAGTTTTTCCCATAGGAAAACTGCCAAAAAATGCCAGGCAAAAGTCTGCCGGTTTTCCCAGTGGGAAAAAAGAGAGCTGGTTTTCTTTTTTGTCCGGCAGTTTTTAGGCAGGTATTACGATGGAGCATACACACGGCCGGGATTTCCGGCCAAAAGCTCTCCTCGCATTTTTCCCGTCAGGAAAACCGGCCGTGTATACAAGGCTTAACTCTCTCTCTCTCTCCAGCACAACACTTAACTCCAAGCACAGCTAGCATGTAGTTAGGTCCAACTCTGACTCATTCAGGCCTCAGCAACTGCCTTTTGCAGGCAGGGACTGCCAGTCCCTCTAATGTAGCAACAAATAGAAATAGGAAGTATTTTAGTGGTAGCTGTCCTATGGTGGACTACTGCTCCCAGTAAGCCCTCTTCAGGCCCTGCCATCCTGGCTGCAGCTGCCCGACTTCACTGCCCATGACATCACAGTCCTTACTGCTGGCTCTGCATCTATCTTAGACTGAACTTCTAGTGCTCCTTTTAGGCGTACCTCCCCAATCCTCCAGACTGTGTCTGTCACCGTCCCTCCTGGCCAAACACATCAGTGGTTCCCTCCCGAAGACTTGCCCAGCAGTACTAGCTCCTGCTATGCTCTCTGACTCAGATCCTTCATGCTTTCTTGAAGGGATCCTTCCTGCTCCCAAATACCATGCCCAAGATCACCCTCCCCCCAGACTGGGGGCACCCTTTAAAGCACTCCATCCTCAGTTCTTCCACCAGACAACTCCCCCCCAGCTGGGCTGACCCTGGGAATAACAAGGAGGCTTGCCCCCTGCCAATATTAAATGGGGATTGGTCAGGGCTCCCTGAGACACCTCAGACAGCTCCACCCCTCTTTCCCTCCTCCCTTCTAGAGTCTAGAAGCCAGAGGGAGGTAACCAAGAGATGCTATCTGTGAGTCTCCAGCCTACTTTGAGGCACATCCAGCCCACACAGATCAAAACTAACAGGCCTAGCTTCTAGCTAGGCCTGCCTAAATTTACCTGCACTCACCAAAAATCTACCTCTAGCACCTACCTAGGTAGAGGGTGCTACATTAATAAATAGGATAATAAGAGGGTTAGGAGAGAGTTGCTTATTGTACCTGTTTCAGCATTTTATATTAAGTCAAACTTTTTTTTGTTTTGAGTATTGTAGGGGAGAAATAGGATTACTATTAGGTTTTCATTGCTGTCTGTATCCCTGTTAGGGATTCAGTTTCTCCTTTTGTCCTAGTGAGCATTCAATATGAGGTGTCTTTTTTCTTGCTGGTGGTGTTATTCTAATATTCCATTAATAGCAGTATAAAGATTTTGCAATTATGTCTCTTTACATTGACATTGCTAACAAAAATGATACATTGCTTGAACAAAAGTGTTACAGCCTGCAATTTCACCTCGGGTCCAATCCAACACGCATTAATTTATAAAGCATCAAGAGTGTTTCATTTATGTCAATCTCTCTCTTGCATTCCTCTACTAAGAAAAAAAGGGGCTCCTTTTGACACATATAAAGTTTCAAACACCATTTCATACATACAGACAGTTGATGATGTGAAACTCCTTTCCACTGCAATGGTATAACATACAGTGATGATAAGTATAAAGAGTGCCATGTTCACAATATGCGGTTAGCAACAACAGTTCACACATCTGGTTTAACATTAGTGTTGCTCACGGATATTCGCATTGCGAATATTCGCTACGAATATTGCATATTCGAGTATTCGCGAATAACTCGAATATTGCGGCGAATATTCGCTATGGCGAATATTCATATTTTTTCAAATCAATTTTTAAAATTTATTTTTAAAACAGATCACATCCTAGTGATCTCCATCGACGTCTAAAAGCATTGCTGGTATGATTAGAGAGAGACCCTGGGCCGAGTAGCTGATGCGATTCTTTTATGTTGCCGAAAATTCGCTTTGCTAATTTTCGGCAACATAAAAGAATCGCATCAGCTACTCTGCCCTTCTTTTGCATCAGAGCCAATCAGAATAACTCGAATATTCGGCAAAAGGAATATTGCGCGATATTCCTTTTGCCGAATATTCGAGTTATTCTGATTGGCTCTGATGCAAAAGAAGGGCGGAGAAGATAATCGCGCAATATTCCTTTTGCCAAATATTCGAGTTATTCTGATTGGCTCTGATGCAAAAGAAGGGCGCATCAGAGCCAATCAGAATAACTCGAATATTCGGCAAACGGAATATTGCGCGATTATCTTCTCCGCCCTTCTTTTGCATCAGAGCCAATCAGAATAACTCGAATATTCGGCAAAAGGAATATTGCGCGATATTCCTTTTGCCGAATATTCGAGTTATTCTGATTGGCTCTGATGCAAAAGAAGGGCGGAGAAGATAATCGCGCAATAGGAATATTGCGCGATTATCTTCTCCGCCCTTCTTTTGCCCCCTTATTCTCCTTTCTTTTAAGTAGAGTTAGTGTAGAGTTAGTGTTTAGTGCATATTAGTTTAGTAATACAGGAAATGATCTCCGTTTATGAGAATTTCGCAATCATTTTCGCATTAGCGAAATTTCGCAAAATTTTTTTTGAATAAACTATCACCAATATTCGATATTAGCGAATATTCGCGAATATTCTTCTATATATATTCGCGCAATATCGCGAAATAGAATATGGCGTATTCCGCTCAACACTATTTAACATAATATGCCCATGCATAGTTACTGCAAACTATTATTTTCCCAGTATTCCATGGCTTAAATTAACACTATTGAAAGATATAGTAATCTTATTTAAATTAAGTACAATTCTGTATTTAGCACTTGCAAACCAGAAAGTTGTATAAATCAAAGAAAGTACACATTTTCAAACATAAGGCTATAGCATGAGAAACAAAACAAAAAACATAAACAAAGTGAAATGATTATATAATGTATCAATGATAATAAGGTACCAAACACTGTATTAAATACTTAAAGCGGAGCTCCACCCAGTATAACAACATTTTACAATGTTGTTTGAAAAAAATAAAAAAAAAAAACCTGAAAAAAAAAAAAAAAAATACTCACCCGAAATAGCTGTTGCTATGCGGAAGTCCGTAATCTGCCTCTTCCTAATCCGCGGTGTGTTTTCTTCTTCTTCTTCTCCTTGTGAATGGGCGCGCTGCTTCCTGGGAACTGTGTGTGTTCTCAGAGAGCAGCGCGCCCATTCACAAGCCAGCGTGAGACTCGCGGAGGCGCAGTAGGAAACGGGCAGTGAAGCCGTACGGCTTCACTGCCTGTTTCCCATATTGTGAATGGCGGCGCGGGACCCGGAGCGATCGGACATCAGCGCGGGCGCCTAGGACAGGTAAGTGTCTTTATTTAAAGTCAGCAGCTACACTGTTAGTAGCTGCTGACTTTAAAAATTTTTTTTACCGTGGCTGGAGCTCCGCTTTAATATTAAGTATAAGCTTTTCCCCTGAGCTTATGGTGGCTAGTGTTGCTCACGAATATTCACATTGCGAATATTCGTTACTTTCTCTGCCCTTCTGTGTTTTGTGTTTAAAAAAAAAAACAAAACAAAAAAAAATTAGCTTTAGTTTAGCCATATAAGTTTGTGTAAGTAGAGTTAGTGTTTAGTGCATATTAGTTTAGTAATCCAGGAAATGATCTCCATTTTCGCGTGTTAACGAGAATTTCGCAATCAATTTCGCATTCGCATTAGCGAAATTTCGCAAAAAATTTTTTTTGATAAAATATCACGAATATTCGATATTAACGAATATTTCAAGAATATTCTTCTATATATTCGTGAAATATCGCGAAATCGAATATGGCGTATTCCGCTCAACACTGATGGTGGCCATAGATGGATTGAAATTCAACCAGTTCAGCAGGGACCAGCCACATTTAGATCCAGTGTGACCACTGCAGTTGAACAGAAGTAAATATATCAATCAACTCTTCGACCACCCTATCAGATAAAAATCACTCAATGGGGGAATCGGCTCTGGGTTTATTTTGTTTATCCTGCTGTCTGAACAAAGAAAACTCGACCATGTATGGCCACCTTTAGTGAATGAGCTAAAGCTCTGTTGACATCTATCATGCAATCATGCGCAAGCAACAAAAATGCTGCTTTTTCCTTGCACATGATTATTTTGCAAAGTGAAATTATTTTGCAAAGTCAACAGTCTATTTGCCTGCTTACAAATCATTCATTAGCACAGTGTAATAAGACAAATCAATTGGTAAAAAGAGTACCTTTAGGACATAGGGGCAGATTCACGTAGATCGGCGCATTATCATTCCGGCGTAGCGCACCACTTTTCCGTTAGACTTGCGCAATCTAGCCGCGTAATCCGGCGATTCACGTAGCTTTTACGCAAGAGCTTGCGCAAACGTAAGTCTTTTTCCGGAGGCGTAAGGAGGAGTAATACAAATTGGGAGGGACGTGGGCGTGTTACATTGAAATGAGCCGTGACCCCATGCAAATGAAGGGCCGGCCGACTCGCGCATGCGCGCGTGAAGGAAACCATGTCAGCTCCGTTGTGCGCATGCTCACAACTCGGGAGCGGCGCAATCATTGAAATTGGAAATGGACTAGGGCAATGTTGTGAACTACGCAGACAGCATAAATAGACACACACAAACGCCCTTCCATTGCAAAAGTACATCCCTTTGTGTCCCTTCCCATTGAATCAAGTGCTTTTGCTCTGTTGTTCGTTAGAGTGTGTTTTGTAGTTGTGAGATTAGTGTTCTGTGTGATCTTGTGCTTGTTGGTAGTTTTGTGAAAGTGTATTTTGATAAGTGTTTGAGACTGTTTGTTTGATTGATAGATTTCTGAGCGTTTGTTTTCTTGCTTTATTTTTTCATCTGATTTTTTTGTGTGTGTTTCTTGCTGAGTGCTAGTGTGATTTTTGGCTGTTCTTTTTCTCTTTGTGTGTGTTCTTGTCTGATTGGTTGTGCTTGTATTTGTGACAGATTTTTGGTGACTGCTAGTGAGTTTGTTTGGAAGTATGACTGAGAGAAAAAGAAAGCTCAATTTTACTGTGGGGGAAAAAAGAATTCTTGCCCGGGCCATTACCGACTATGGGCGTTTTCTCCACGGCCCGCAGAATGCCACCACCACCCCGGCCAGGAGGAGGGAGATATTGGATATGATCACGGAGCAGGTCAATTCATCGGGGGAGGGGGAGACACGGACCCGCTCTGGGATAGAAAAGAAAATAAATGACCTCCGGCGTGAGGTGAAAAAAAAACTGGCCGCAATAAATGCCCATGCCAGGGGCACAGGAGGGGGCCCACCATGCCGGGTTAGATTTTCAGAGACGGAGCGTGTGGTGGCCCTGACCTTTCACCGGCATGAAGTGGAGGGCCTGCCAGGCTTTGACACAAGTCCGGTCCCCGCGGTGCCAGGTAAGGTTTTTATTTCTCTCAGGTGTGTAGCATGTGTGGGGGAGGGGGTGAAAGGGAATATGTGGCAAGTGTGTGGATCCTCCAACCTGTGAATGTTTTGTGTCATCCACAGCTGTGCAGGAGGGTGCAGGGCCATCTGGACTGACCGCTCCAACCCCAGGACAGCAGCCTAATGAGGCCCCCCCAACAAGGCCACAGTCCGCAGAGGAGGAACAAGAGGAGGGGGAGGATCATGCGGAGGACGATCATGAGGAGGAGCAGAATCATGAGGAGGAGGAGTCCATGGAAGGCACTGGCCCTTTGGTTTCTGCGGACTCTTCCCCTCTGGCTGCAAGAAGCCTGCCCTCCCTAAGGGTCAGCCCCCCCCCCTCCTCCCCCAACATGGCTCCCCTCACAAGGGCCTCCCCTTCTCCCCGGCCACAACCATCAGCTGGAGCCAGGAGGTCATCCCCAAGCACCAGGGGGGCGCCCAATCTCATGCCCGCCTGTCTGAGAAGGAACCTGGCCACCCAGACCCGCCTTCTGAGACAGCTCTGCCAGACTATGGGGCGGGTGGATCAGAGCCTGTCCTCCATTAATGATAGCCTGGGTAACCTGGACTCCCACTCCCGGGCCTCCACAACCTGCCTAAATGACCTGCAAACTACAGCAGCAGGCGTTGGGCAGGATGTGAGGGCCCTTACCCAGGCTATCCAGGGCAACACGGCAACACTTGGTGCTGCCCTGGACAGAATAGCCGTGGCCTTGGAGGGCAGGCCGCCAGGTGGGCAGATCTCAGGGGCTGCTCCTCCTTCCCCGGCTTTTCCCCTCCCCCATGCGTCTCCCCTGAGGGTCCGGGGCCGTGGCCGGGGGCGCCCCAGGCGTGGCTCAGGCAGAGGCCAATAATTTTTTTTTCCCCCTTTTGTTTGTTTTGAAAGCTTTTTTATTTTTGTTCTCTGCTTTTTTTTGTTTTTTCTAAGCATTTTTTTTTTCCTATGCATTTTTTGTTTATATGCATTTTTGTTTGTTTGACTTTTTTGGCATATTTTGGGTTGTGAATGATGTTTGAATGTGGGGGTGACATTCCTGCTGGAAAAGGGGTGTCACCCTCAATTTTGGTGGAGAAGGGTTCCCCAGGACCAGGGAGAAGTGATTCCCAGGTCCGTGTGAATGGTGTATGAATGTACAGTGACATAATTGGAGCCTTGACGTGGCGTTACTGCTCACCAGTCTTGCATGGTGGACTGGTGCCAATCCAATTTGATGAGGATGTGGGGTGTGTGTGCTAGGGACCACAGTGGTGTGCATGCATGCATTCTCATTGTGCCATGATTAATGTGTGTGTTTAACGTGCAAAGATGCCCAATATGAGCTGCCTCCTGACTGCTCTTCCCTCAGAAGACGGGGTATCCTCGGTTAGGGGTTGATTTTCTGGTTGGGGGGTCAGATCATCACGTAGCTCAACCTGCAGGCCCTTCCTCACTGCGAGATTGTGTAGCATGCAACATGCAGCGATGATATGGCACACGAAGTTTGGGGAATACAACAGTGTACCCCCAGACTTATCCAGGCATCGGAAACGTGACTTCAGGAGGCCAAAGGTGCGCTCCACCACTGCACGGGTTTTGATGTGTGCTTCATTGTATCGTTCCTCTCCTGGGGTTTGGGGGTTCCGGATAGGAGTCATGAGATGGGGTCCCAGTGCATATGCAGAGTCACCTGTAAAGGAAAAGACAGGAGAATGTTAGTCATGCATGTGCCACTTCTGTTGTGCATCACGGGAGGGGATAGTCATGCCTGACTCCCATGTCACTCACCAACCAGCCAGGTGTTCCCATACACGTTCTGTTCGAATTCTGTTCGGATGTGGCTTTGATTGTAGATGTAGCTGTCATGGCTGGACCCTGGGTGTTTGGCACGGACGTGCCATATGAGGCCTTGGGCATCAACTATCACCTGTACGTTGATGGAGTGCCAATTCTTCCGATTGCGGTACATGTGCTCGGTCTCATGGGGGGGCTGGAGTGCCACATGTGTGCAATCTATGGCCCCGATGGTGCGTGGGAATCTGGCAATTCGGTAGAAATCTGCCATTGCCTTGATTCGAAGCTCCTCAGTGGTGGGTTTGATGATTTGGTTGGCCAAGCGTGTGAGGATTGCAGGGACAACCTGGTGCACACATCTGCTCATGGAGGACTGTGACATCCCAGCCACCACTCCACTTGTACGCTGAAAAGAGCCACTGGCAAGGACATGGAGTGTTGCCAGGACCTTCACCAGTGGCTGCACTGCATGTGAGTGTTGTGTTGGGCTGGTGATGTCCTCCTGCAAGGTTGTGGTTAATTCCAGGATGGCATGAGGGGGGAATCTGAAGATGCGAAAGACCTCTGAATCATTCATGCCAAACAGGTGTATGCGGGTGCGGTATACCCTCTCCCGTGCCATCCTCCGTGCCCTCCTCCTTCTTTGGTCATCTATATTCACTAGTGCAGCTATGAGCGACGATGCCCCTAGCATGTTGGCAGTCAAATTGTAGTGCAACACGTGTGTGTGGTCTGCTCCTCAATAACGGTGTTGCTTTATCTGACAATTAGACTTTTTTTCAAAAGTTAGATCAGCTTTTATGGGCTCTAACTTTAGACAGGACATTTTGCAGTTGCGCACATCGCGTAGCCTGCGCAGCAACTGCGTTTTTTTGTGGATCCCCGTAACTCCCTCATTAGCATATTTGACTAGCAAATCAATGGTGTGTCTAGCGCAGTTTTGCGCGAAGGGAAGCGAATGTCTAACTCAATTACGCCGGACCAAAAAACGTAGATTTCTGGCGTATATTGTTTTGTGAATCGCGTCCAACTATACGCACGCGCACATTTAGACTTACGCACGCGCAACAGCAGTTGCGCACGCGTAATCGCTCTGTGAATCTGGGCCATAGATTCCAAAGCAGGAGAGCACTTCTGCATATGACAGTGCCTAGGCACATTCTGTTCTTTATGCCTCTAAGGAGCATAGTAAGACTCATCAGAGGTATATCCCAATCACTCTTACCTCTAAATATTAGATTAGAGGGTTTGTAAAGGATTTTTTTTTATCTTAATAACTTCCTTTACCTTAATGCAGTGCTGTTTTCATGTCCTCATTGTTAGTTTTTTGCTCTCAAGTTGCTGTAATTCTTCTCTGATCTCCACACTTCCTGGTTGTCTGTTTCCTGATAACCACAGTACTGGGAGCTTTCTCTCTGTGGTCACTAATCAAGGAGGTGTGATTACTGTGTGTCTAAAACCCCACAGCACCAATCAGTTTTGTTTTCCAAACCATCACTGTCCTGTATTGGCTCTGTGGCTCTGTACATCACAGAAGCAGGAAACAACATGCAAAAACGAAACTAGAAACTGTAGGTACATTATATGATTGATTTTTTTCTATTTTTAATCATTTTTAAAAGGAATTAGTTAACTATTATGTCTCTATACCCTGTAAACAGTAATTTCAGCAAAAAAAAAAAAAATCCTTTACAACTCCTTTAAATTAACAGTGTGATCAGAGGGCAGGGCCTAGAAAGACTTGTCCGTTGATAGTTTGAATCTTCACTAATGTGGAGACTTCCTCAAAGACACACATCAATGTGAAATAAACTAAACATTCTAGACTAAACAGCACCAGCAAGTGCTTTATCAGTCACAACAGGCTCATTTCAAACAAGGACTATGTGGCAAGACATGTAGTGCTTATTTAGGTCCCAATTATGTAAAAACTAAAGTAAAAAGCTGAAATTCCAAATCACTGCTATTAATAACCATTTCATACTCCCAATAGAAACTTACCTAAATGAGATAATATGCTTTCTGTTGTTTTCCTTATACTGCTTAAATTGTAACTATTTATGCTCACAAATTGTGATAATCACTAGTTAGTAGTGTTGCTCACGAATATTCGCATTGCGAATATTCATAACGAATATTGCATATTCGAGTATTCGCGAATAAATCAAATATCGCAGTGAATATTCCCTATTGCGAATATTCGTATTTTTTCAAATTTATTTTTAAAACAGATTACATCCTAGTGATCTCCATCGACGTCTAAAAGCATTGCTGGTATGATTAGAGACCCTGGGCCGAGTAGCTGAGGCGATCCTTTTATGTTGCCGAATATTCGCAATGCGAATATTCGTATTACGAATATTCGCGAATACTTTCTCTGCCCTTCTGTGTTTTGTGTATAAAAAAAAAAAAAATAGCTTTAGTTTAGTCATATAAGTTTGTGTAAATAGAGTTAGTGTTTAGTGCATATTAGTTTAGTAATCCAGGAAATGATCTCCGTTTTCGCGTGTTGACGAGAATTTCGCAATCAATTTCGCATTCGCATCAGCGAAATTTTGCATTCGCATTGGCGAAATTTTGCAACATTTTTTTTTTATAAAATATCACGAATATTCGATATTAACGAATATTTCGCGAATATTCTTCTATACATTTGTGAAATATCGTGAAATCGAATATGGCGTATTCCGCTCATCACTACTAGTTAGTGATATTGTGCAGGATAGTATAACTGCTAGTCTATGGAGGGAAGAGGGCACCTGGGTACTAAAGAGAAACTAAACTCTTGATCCCAAAAAATGCAGGCAGAGGACAAATAATTAGTCACTAATGTTGCCTGTGGTTCCTTGCAGCTAATCCTTTCCTATTACCAACTTGTCTCTTTGTGGAGGCAGCCATCTTGGCAGAGGCAGGGTTTTGCATTTTCATATCAGAACCCCCAGTAAGGAGAACAGTGACCAGCAGAGGGGTGGCATTATCAAATATTCCTCCAAATCACCAGAAAATAGGAGTCAGAGGCAACAATGCTTTAAATGCTCACTTCAGATATACAGATGTAAAGCTGTATGCAATGGTGTATCTAGGTACCACACATACCAGGTGGACTGCGTTTCCTCCATGCTTAGGCAGTGTACTGCTTAGGCACAATTATAGTGATTATAAGGCTTCATTTCCACGGACGTTTTTACAGCCACTTTTTTTTATCCTTTTTTACAGCTTAAAAACGCCTGTCCATGTTTTTTATTTTTTTAGCTGGAGCTCTAAAACGCTGCGGAAGCGTTTTTAGCATTTTTGCGAATTTTTGAGTGTTTTTGAGCGTTTTTTAACGTCTGGCGTTTTTACAGCTCTAACGCTGGAGCTTCAGAACGCACTGGTCCTGTTTTTTTTATGGTGGGCATGAGGCCATAGACTAACATGGAGAGATGTTTTTAAGCTGCAAAAAACGCCCAGAAAAGTGGCTGTAAAAACGTCCATGGAATTGAAGCCTAAACGATCACCTTGTAAAACAACCCATTCAGTTTTAAATTTAAGTGAAAGGCAAAACAATTGTGTATAGATAAGAAGAAAAAAAAAACGTTATGAATGCCTTTTTTCTATTTCTTATAAGTAATTCAATTCCCTCTGTTTCCTCTGTTAGAGCTTGGGGGAGAAGAATCTGCAGCACACTGAGCAGTGAATTGCTGTGCAGGAGGGGGGGACACTTTAGTCAAGTCCGATCAATGGAGAAGAGCACACTGAGTTTCCAGCATAGCTAGAGAAAGGACCACGTTGTGTTTTCTCCTATATATAGAAAAAAATAATAGAAAATGCAAAGGGACTGGCTGGAACACAAGGGCTTTCACACAAAGGAAGCAATACAAAGAGAACAGGATACTTTTTCATCCAAGTACATCGTACAGCAGGCATATATCACGAATATGAAATGCTGGGGTAACAAACACTTTAACATTTCTAAATACTTATCAAATCTTAACTTTTTGAGTTGAGGTCCACTTTCATTTTGACTTGGATATCTACAATCAAATATTTGGAAGTTACATCAAATAAAAGTATTATAGCATTGTCAAGAATAATAATACTGAGAAAAAAAGTTTTAAAGTTTAAAGATTTTAATACATATTTGAAAGGTTAGTCTGGATAGATTTCAGTTATGTGAGGATGAGTTGTCTTGATTGTTACAAATTCTCTTTCTGGATTGTTTATGATCTAAATTAAAAATTCCAATCTACAAGACATGGAATTCCCTTGTTATGGCTGCAACACGTTAGTTAACTTCAGGACTCAAGGCAGAGATATTGCCTTTGGAGTTCAGCAAAACTATTAGCAAATTCTATCTGAAAATGTTTATTTTTTTTTTTTTTTTTTTTTTAGCTTTAACCACTTGCTTACTGGGCCCTTCCTGCCCAGGCCAAATTTCAGCTTTCGGCACTGCGTCGCTTTAAATTAAAATTGCGCAGTCCTGCGACATGCCTCCTGACCAAAATTTACGTCCTTTTTCCCCCCCACAAATAGAGCTTCCTTTTGGTGGTATTTGATCACCTCTGCGTTGTTGTTTTTTTGTGCTATAAACAAAAAAAGAGCGACAAATTTGAAAAAAAAAAACACAATATTTTTTACTTTTTGCTATAATAAATATCCCATTTAAAAAAAAAAATATATATATTTTTTTCTCAGTTTAGGCTGATATGTATTCTTCTACATATTTTTGGTAAAAAAGTAAAAATAAATTGCAATAAGCTGATAGTGATTGGTTTGCGCAAAAGTTATGTAGCACTCACCCCCGCAGGAGCTGCTGGTTAGAATTGGGATGGCATGTTACCTCTGTGCCTCCGCCGTCTAGGGTAGTTGATGAGAGCAATAATGATGGAATGTCCAAACAGCAGGTGTCTTTCATCTTGTGCTTTTATTTACTCAACGGGGTAAAACAGTAAAACTTGCAGCGAAGAATAAAGAAGTGTTAGAAGAAGAAAATAGCAGGTTCAGGCGTAGCAATGAGGAAACAGTCCTGCTTCCAGCCAGAGTGGGTTTAGCGTACCTGGACAGGCCTCTGCCACAGACCTGGCAGCCAGAGTATCACTCGGAACTTTGAGGGAAAGAACCTCTGCCACAGGCCCTCCCTAGAACTTAGATCACGGAGACAATCCTCCTCAATAGACTTTTAGCTTGAATCAACTTCAGGTAGGTTGCAGTTAGGTTACCGACTGACAGGCGTCCAACGTCCAACCTCTCAGTGTCCGTTTACCTCAATCACCAGTGGGTTGTCGGGACCCAGTCAATTACTGGGGCCCAGCCACCGCTCCAATGTCCCGAACCAACGTGGTCCGAGAACCGAGACCACCGCATGGCACGCGCACCCTGGCCTTAACGCCTGGGCGCATGGTGCAGACACCCTAAGGGTGGGTGACGCACTTCCAGAAGACCCCCGAACCCAAAGCGTCCGTCTCTTAAATACCCTCACCTGGCATGCCCAGCGAGGCTCAACCCTCCCTATTGGCTGCTGAGAGAAACCATCCAATCCTCGACTCCACTGCTGCCACCTATTGTCCCGGGGTGAGAACAGCACCCCAGTAACAACAGAGCAAGTCCACAACACAATTTAACAGATTAACTGGATAAGAGTTAACTAACTCTCTTATCCCCCTTAAATTTCGAACAGCACCGGTACTTGGAAGTACATAGGCGCTACAGTTATTGCGGCTACAAAATAGGGGATAGAATTCTGATTTTTTTTTTTTTTACTAGTAATGGCGGCGATCTGCGATTTTTGTCAGGACTGCGATATTATGGCCGACACATCGGACACTTTTGACACATTTTTTGGGACCATTCACATTTATACAGCGAACAGTGCTATAAATATGCACTGTTTACTGTAAAATGTTACTGGCAGGGAAGGGATTAACACTAGGGGGCGAGGAAGGGGTTAAATGTGTACCCTGGGAGTGATTCTTACTGTGATGGGAGTGGACTAACTGGGGGAGGTGATCGATGCTGTGTCCCTGTGTCCCCCCTGACAGGATGTGGATCTCTGTGTTTACACACAGAGATCCATGTCCCTGCTCTGTCACTGCCGATCACCGATACTTGGTGGACATCGCGGCCGCCAGGCACACGCATCGGCATCTCGGTGACGCACCGGGCGTGTGCGCCCCCAGTGGCCGGAGGACCTGAGGCCGTAAAAGGACGGCCTCCCGGATTTATAAAGCCACCTTGAGGCCATCTTTTTACTATGGCCCGGGTCGGAAGTAGTTAAATCCATACCTGTGTACAGTGCCTTGATAAAGTATTCATACCCCTTGACATTTTTCAAATTTTGTGATGTTACAACCAAAAACGTAAATGTATTTTATTGGGATTTTATGTGGTAGACCAACACAAAGTGGCACATAATTGTGAAGTGGAAGGTAAATGGTTTTCAAAATGTTTTACAAATAAATATCTAAATAGTGTGGCGTGCATTTTTATATATCCCCCTTGAGTCAATATTTTGTAGAACCACCTTTCACTGCATAGGATGCTTTAACCACTTAAGGACCGCCTCCTACACATTTACGTCAGCAGCATGGCACAGTTGGGCACATGCACGTACAGGTACGTCCTCTTTAGGTGCTCAGCTGTGGGTCGCGACCCGGTCCGAAGCTCCGAGACCATGACCACGGGACCCGCGGACCCGATCGCCGCTGGAGTCCTGCGATCGGTCCCCAGGGCTGAAGAACGGGGAGAGCTGTGTGCCGTTCTTCACTGTGGCACCGTCATCAATCGTGTGATCCCTTTTATAGGGAAATACAATCGATGACGTCACACCTACAGCCACACCCCCCCCCACAGTTAGAAACACAGATTAGGACATACATAACCCCTTCAGTGCCCCCTTGTGGTTAACTTCCAAACTGCAATTGACATTTTCACAGTAAACAATGCATTTTAAATGCATTTTTTGCTGTGAAAGTGACAATGGTCCCAAAAATGTGTCAAAATTGTCCGAAGTGTCCGCGATAATGTTGCAGTCACGAAAAAAATCACTGATCGCCGCCCTTAGTAGTAAATTTTTTTTTTTTTTTATAAAAATGCAATAAAACTATCCCCTATTTTGTAAACACTATACATTTTGTGCAAACCAACCGATAAACGCTTATTGCGTTTTTTTTTTATACCAAAAATAGGTAGAAGAATACGTATCGGCCTAAACTGAGGAAAAATATGTTTTTATATATTTTCGGAAAATATTTATTGTAGCAAAAAGTAAAAAAATATTGTTTTTTTTCAAAATTGACGCTCTATTTTTGTTTTAAAATACCACCTATTTGTGGGGAAAAAAGGACGACAATTTTGTTTGTGGCCACGTCGCACGACCGCGCAATTGTCTGTTAAAGCGACACAGTGCCGAAACACAAAACCTGGCCGGGTCCTTTAGCTGCCTAAAGGTCTGGGTCTTAAGTGGTTAAGGTTAAAGAACACAAACCTTTACAACCTCTTTAATCTATTAAGTCAATGTTTAAAGCTCTATGTTGTACAAATGATGTGAACCAGAACTATTATCTAGTATCAGCATATGAAAGCCAGTATAGACAGGGTCAAATCTTGACATTGGTAGAGTGTGTGTATATCCAGCACATCAGAACCAAGGCATTGACCAAGGCCTTCCAAAAGGTTAAGGTTGGTGCGGTAGATTTCTTCCAGTGTAAAATGACAAGCATGTATTTTTAATTGATTTTCTGTCTTTGTTTTGTGGTAAGAAGAGACAGAACACTGCCCTGTGAATATTGTCTACATGGAATTTTGGAAATCTGTCAGACCCAAAGACACCAGAGTCTTTGCAAGGGGGCTAAATATGTAGAAGGGACTATATATGTAAAGTATGCTAAAATGTCAGCATCATTTATAATAATTTATTTTGCTTTGACGCTTTGGTAACTATTCCGTTAAATTAGAATGAACATTAACATGATAATGTTATATCACATAACAGCAGCACCATACATTTTAATACTTTACTTTCTCATTACAGAACTAACCGTAGCCAGCTTTTGTAAAGTCATCGGCCCACTGGACTACTCCAGGATCAGACACCTGCGCTTGGATGGGAACAACATCACCCGATCTGACATCCCCAATGAGATTCACAACTGCCTCCGCTTAGCTTCTGATATTGAGCTGTAAAATGTAAAATTTGCTTAAGCAGTGGTTCTCAAGCTGATGATTCCTTCTTTTGTTCATTCACTCATTCAGGTTAAAGAAATCCATTAAAATATATACCACAAACATAAATCCTTAAATTTTTTGTGTCAGATTAAATGCATGTGGTCCAACTGTAAAGATTTGAAGCAAAGATACATTTTGACATAAAGTGAATTTTTAACTAACCTATAGCATATGATGAAAATATGAAAAAAAAAATATTAAAAACCCCTTGATGGGGAATGAAACCCTTTTAAAAATGTAAAAATAATTCATAAATACTATATTGTAAGGAACAGTAAATGTATTTGGTTTGATTTTTAAAAGTGCTGGCATTTTTCTCTATCTTTACAAACTGGTCCAGTGAAAATATTTTTAATTTTTCTAGCGCCACATTTTATAACCGTGCTGCACATCTATGTTACATTTTGCAAAACATTTAAAATGCAATAGATAGAGATATAAATATTAATCTTACAAAATACTGTGTGATTATAAGTAAATGGGGTCTATTTCGCAAAGATGTCAGCTGGTATAAAGAACTGATGGAGCTCTCCACTGGGCTGTCATTGGGAAAACATCAACTCAAACCTGCTCAATTGTAGTTTGTTACATAAGTCATATAGTACTACTACTACTACTACTACTACTACTACTACTACTACATGAAGCATACTGTAGTCCCCAAATGTATGTATGGGCTGTAACACACAGATTCTGTATGTCTTTTTTATTTTAGTAAAAAATGTAGTGTGTATGAATTAAGCCTTTGGACTCCTCTTTTCTGTTTAATACAATCATGTGATGTCAAAAACACAAGTATTCTCAGGTATTGGAGTCCAGTAACAAGATAAGAGGAGAGTGGTATATTTCACATATTTGTAACATTCTTTAACAGAGGCAAAATGACACAATTTCCTTAAAGCTGAACTCCAGGCAAACACATGAACAGGCAACTATAATACATATATGTGAGTGGTATTACCTGCCAAATAACTTGTACATGCTCACTATGTTAGGCTGGCGACTTGTCTCACATTGGCCACATACCTGCCTTCATTCTGTGACTGAACAGTGAAAGAGCAGTAACAGACCGATGAGATCACTTTTCTGTTCTCCCCTGCTGCCAACATGTTTCATATTCACACATAGGAAAGAGGACTTCTCATTGGCCTCAAACACTGCCCCTCCCTTCCCAGTGCTGCTCTAAAGGATAGTGCGGTTGAGGTATATTTAACAGTCACATTTAATATATATTAAATGATTTATTTTATAAATATTCAATTGCATTTGCACATTTGTTTTTAACATCTGCCTGGTGTTCAGCTTAAAATTTCTGTGTGGACCTAACATCAGCCACATTAGATATGCTATTCTAGGAATATTACATTGTTGTATTAGACATTTTTTACATTTGCATTTAGATTTGTAATGCCTTTTGATTTAATGCATTTTGTTCCTGTGTGATGATGATTACCATAATGGTACATCCATCTGACACTGCACATTAACTTTTCTGATCCCTCATCTTGAAGTCTCTGTTGCCTAAAATCTGGGCACTTATCAACTTTTATAGTTGGGATAAAGGCAGTATATTCTATGTTATTCTAATTAAAACAGTTCATATGATACTTTTTTCCCATAAACAACATTTATTATGATTCTGTTACCCTAAAGTATGCATAAATGGCAGGTATAGTATTTGTCCGACAACATGAAATCCAACATAACTTTACTTACTTTCACTTGTATATTCCAGGCACTTTCAAATCCATGAGTTTGCTATATGCTAATCCCAGTTTGCAGCCCAAGTCCAAAGTTGTGGAATACCTCTATTTGATGTCATTAGCATAAAGCACATTCCTGGGCCTGACATGCCAAGAGCTAAAAAGCTTTAAAGCCATTTAAAATTTTGGGCAGATACCTTGATTTTATGCTGTATGGCAAATACCTTAACTGCAGACTTTGATGTGACATGTTTACTTTTCAAATATCCCTGACTATTGTGCCCATGAAAAGCCAAATCCCCTTCCAATCTTAAAATATCATTTTTCAGTTATCATACAAATGTTCAAATTTGCAGAGGACAGTTGGATACCAGATGCCAAGGGGTAAAAAATTAAATCAGGCAGCCAAACAGAAAAAGCCTTTCCTGTATTAGGAGTACATGGGCATCAACTGGGGTCAGTTGTAAGGACTGGTCTATTTGAGCAATAAAAGCAATAAAACCTTTTTTTTATAATTTTCTTGTTGCACCACATATATTCATTTATCAACTACAGTAAGAATGAAAGACCTCATTAATTGCATTTACTTTTTATTGTTTTCAGATTAGGTTGCCTCTTTTGCATGAAAAAAAAAAAAAAAACTGAAAAACTAACTAATAAATAACTGAAAGAAATTAGCTTAGGCACTGCTGACCAAATAAAAAAAAAAAAATAGGAATGTTTTAAACATCTTCCTATAAGGATACAGGGTATGCATACTAACCCTTAGTACTAATGAGTAGTATGACTTTAATAGTCACAATGTTTTTTTTCCTAAATCTATAACTATATGCAAGGATAACCAAAAATACAAAAACGCATTGTTCAAAATTCAGTAAGCACCACATACTGTGCCTATTGAATCATTTTTTAATCCCTACTCACACTTAAAGGCTATTAAATCTACATTTGAATTAGAAGAACAAAAGAAAAACATCCAGTTATTGCAAACATAAACATTTTCCTACACTTATTTGTTTTTCTAGCCAAAAATCTCAGGAAAGGACAGCCTTTAGTAAGCCTTATTCAATGTGATCCTAGTTTATCCTTAAGCCTTGTACGTTTCCTGGCAAAAAAAATTGGCAGCTCAGGTCGGACCTGTTGTACTAAAAATCTGCTGTTAGTACAGTGATCTCCCATGCTGTGCTATTGTGTTCTGATGGAGGGACAGTCCCCCCCACCAGAACACTCTGGTCAGCTGATTGGGAGCCGATCGGCAGACCTTTTTTCGGTCATGACCCTTTGAAATAAGCCTGCTGAATGTCTGGCTTCTATCAGACCGGCTGCCGTGCACTTGGGCCGAATATCAGCTTGCTTCCATTGAACCAGCCGATATTCAGCCCATGTGTACTAGGCTTTAGACTACCCCATTCAACAGTATCTGTTCTTAGTGCCTGTTATAAGCTCTTTTTTGCACAATCTCTCCTGTTACAGCAATTCCTAAATAGCAGCTGTGAAAACTTTGTGCAAAATTCAGCTTTACCTTTAGAAATCTGACATCTATGAGGCCTGTGTAGATACAATGAACTCATCCTTTTTTTCTAAAAATTGCCTGGCAGCACAGCCAAAAAAAAATCCAGCCAATACTAGAATGTTGTGGCATGAGAGCTGTTAGATGGGTTAGCACAAGAAATAGCAAAGCTAACTTTAACTTCTTTAGTTTTGTTGTCAAATCATGCAATAAATATACCAGTAGTAACAGTGCTTCCTGAATTTTGGTTATTGTAAATTCTGTACATTTTGCATAATTACCCCTTTTTCTGTGATATTAAAATTGTAAATTATAATAAAAAAAGCTGTCAATTTAAAAATATGCTATAAAACTTATAATTTCTATAACAAATAACACTTTAAATGTAATTTTTCATTCAAACAAATGTAACAGTGACTGTTTTAACCTAATTGATCTGATTTTAATGTTTTCAGTCCTGTTTCTTAATGTGAATATTAAACATAATTTTTAATTAAGCATAAAAAGATTTTACATTTTGTTTTGAATGTGTATTTGGTTATAGTACCTATTTAAATTATGTTTTTTTTTTTTAACACATAAATAAAAAAATAACAATAAAGTAACTGATTTCACTTAAAATAATCTTTAAAATTGACTTTGTGAAAAGTGAAATATTGCCTCAGGGGTACATTATAATATAACATCAGATTTTCCCCTTTTTTCCAGTCTGCTCCAGGTTCTAGCTCGAGACTGGCCAGCATTGCTGGTGATATTTTCTTCTTTTAATATTGGGCAGTGACCCCAAAGTCAGTGACATCGGCCCAGATTCACGTACATCTGCGCATTATTGGACCGGCGTAGCGCACCGCCTTTACGTTAGACTTGCGCAATTTTGCCGCGTAATCACCCTATTCTCGTAGCTTTTGCGCAGGAAATTGCGCATACGTAACGTTTTTCCAGAGGCGTAAGGAGGAGTAATACAAATTGGAAAGGACGTGGGCGTGTTACATTGAAATGAGCCGTGACCCCATGCAAATGAAGGGCCGGCCGGCTCGCGCATGCGCGCTTGAACGAGACCATGTCAGCTCCGATGTGCGCATGCTCACAACTCGGGAGCGGCGCAATCAGTGAAATTGGAAATGGACTAGGGCAACGTTGTGAACTACGCAAACAGCATAAATAGACACACACAAACGCACTTCCTTTGCAAAAGTACATCCCTTTGTCCCTTCCCATTTAACAAAGTGCTTTAGTTCTTGTTGTTCGTTGCGGTGTGTTTTGTAGTTGTCAGATTAGTGTTCTGTGTGATCAAGTGGTTGTTAGTAGATTTTTGAAAGTGGTTTTTGATAAGTGTTTGAGAGACTGTTTGTTTGATTGATATATTTCTTTTTGTTTCTTTTTCTGCTGTATTTTTGTTTTGTTTTTTGGGGACTGTTTCTTGCTGAGTCGTTTTCTCTCTGTGTGTGTTTTTTTTTGATTGGTTGTGCTTGTTTGTGTGCGTGAATTTTGTTGACTGGGACTTTTTTTTTTTGGAAGGATGAGTGAGAGAAAACGCAAGCTGAATTTTACAGTTGTGGAAAAACAGATTCTTGCCCGGGCCATTAGCGAGTATGGGCGTTACCTCCACGGCCCAGAGAGTGCCAACACCACCCCGGCCAGGAGGAGGGAGATATTGGATAGGATCACTGACCAGGTGAATTCTGCGGGGCAGGGGGAGACACGGACCAGGTCTGGGATTGACAAAAAAATCAATGACCTCCGGCGTCTGGTCAAAAAGAAGTTGGCCAGAATGCATGCCCATGCCAGGGGCACAGGAGGGGGCCCACCATGCCGTATTAGCCTGACAGCGGAGGAGCGTGCGGTGGCCCTGACCTTTCATCGGCATGAAGTTGAGGGCCTGCCCGGCTTTGACTCCAGTCCCCAGCCCGTGGTGCCAGGTAAGTTGTTTTCTTTTTTAATATCAGGTGTGTAGCATGTGTGGGGGAGGGGGTGAAAGGGAATATGTGGCAAGTGTGTGGATCCTCCAACCTGTGAATGTTTTGTGTCATCCACAGATGTGCAGGAGGGTGCAGGGCCATCTGGCCTGACCGCACCAACCCCAGGACAGCAGCCTAATGAGGCCCCCCCAACAAGGCCGGAGTCCGCGGAGGAGGTTCAACAGGAGCAGGACAATCATGAGGAGCAGGACAATCATGAGGAGGAGGACAATCATGAGGAGGAGGAGAATCATGAGGAGGAGGAGTCCATGTCAGGCACTGGACGTTTGGGTTTTGAGGACTCCTCCCCTCTGGCTGCCAGCAGGCAGGCCTCCCTAAGGGGGAGCCCCCCCTCCTCCCCCAACATGGCTCCCCTCACAAGGACCTCCCCTTCTCCCTGGCCACAAGCATCAGCTGGAGGCAGGATGTCATCCCAGACCACCAGGGGGTTGGCCGATCTCCTGCCTGCCACCCTGAGAAGGGACCAGTTCCTCCAGACCCGCCATCTGGGACAGGTCAGCCAGACATTGGTGCGGATGGAGGAGAGCCTGTCCTCCATCAAGGATACGCTGGGGAACCTGGACTCCCACTCCCGGGCTTTCACAACCTGCCCAAATGAACTGCAGACGACATCAGCAGGCGTTGGGCAGGATGTGAGGGCCCTTACCCTGGCTATCCAGGCCAACACGGCAACAGTTGGTGCTGCCCTGGACAGAATTGCCGTGGCCTTGGAGGGCAGGCCACCAGGTGGGCAGAGATCAGGGGCTGATCCTCCTTCCCCGGTTTTACCCCTTCCCCATGAGTCTCCACTGAGAAGCCGGGGCCGTGGCCGGGGGCGCCCCAGGCGTGGCTCACGCAGAGGGCAGTAATTTGTTTTTCCCCCAAATTTATTTTTTTTTCAATTTTTTTTTTTTTTTTTTGTCTTTTTTTTTGCTGAAAATGTTTTGATTTTGCAGGTAATTTTTTTTTTTTGGGTTGTGAATGCTGTGTGAATGTGGGGGTGACATTCCTGCCGGAAAAGGGGTGTCACCCTCTATTTTGGTGAAGAAGGGTTCCCCAGGACCAGGGAGAAGTGATCCACAGGTCCGTGTGAATGGTGTATGAATGTACAGTGACATAATTGGAGCCTTGGCGTGGTGTTGCTGCTCACAAGTCCAGCATGGTGGACTGGTGCCAATCCAATTTGATGTGGATGTGGGGTGTGTGTGCTAGGGACCACAGTGGTGTGCATGCATGCATTCTCATTGTGCCATGATTAATGTGTATGTTTAACGTGCAAAGATGCCCAATGTGAGCTGTCTCCTGGCTGCTCTTCCCTCAGAAGACGGGTTAACCTCGGTTAGGGGGGGATTGTCTGGTTCAGGGGTCAGGTCATCACGTAGGTCAATCTGCAGGCCCTTTCTTTCTGCAAAGTTGTGCAGCATGCAACATGCACCGATGATCTGGCACACGAAGTTTGGGGAGTACAAGAGGGTACCCCCAGACTTATCCAGGCATCGGAAACGTGACTTTAGGATGCCAAAGGTGCGCTCCACCACTGCTCGTGTTTGAGCATTTGCTTGATTGTATCTTTCCTCTCCTGGAGTTTGGGGGTTCCGGATAGGAGTCATGAGATGGGGTCCCAGTGGATATGCAGAGTCACCTGTAAGGGAAAAGACAGGAGGATGTTAGTCATGCATGTGCCCCTTGTGATGTGCATCATGGGAGGGGGTAGTCATGCCTGCCACCCATGTCACTCACCAACCAGCCAGGTGTCCCCATACACGTTCTGATCGAATTCCAATCGGATGTGGCATTGATTGTATATGTAGCTGTCATGGCTGGACCCTGGGTGTTTGGCACGGACGTGCCATATGAGGCCTTGGGCATCGACTATCACCTGTACATTGATGGAATGCCAATGCTTCCGATTGCGGTACATGTGCTCTGTCTCCTGGGGGGGCTGGAGTGCCACATGTGTGCAATCAATGGCCCCCACAGTGCGTGGGAATCTGGCAATTCTGTAGAAATCTGTCATTGCCTTCAGCCGCAGGTCCTCAGTGGTGGGTTTGATGATTTGGTTAGCCATGCGTCTGAGTATTGCAGGGACAACCTGGTGCACACATCTGCTCATGGAGGACTGTGACATCCCAGCCACCACTCCACTTGTACGCTGAAAAGAGCCACTGGCAAGGAAATGGAGTGTTGCCAGGACCTTGACCAGTGGCTGCACTGCATGTGAGCGGTGTGTTGGGCTGGTGATGTCATCCTGCAGGGTTGTGGTTAATTCCAGGATGGCATGAGGGGTGAATCTGAAGATGCGATACACCTTTAGAATCACTCATGCCAAACAGGTCTATGCGGGTACGGTATATCCTCTCCCGTGCCATCCTCCGTGCCATCCTCCGTGCCCTCCTCCTTCTTTCTTCATCTAAAGTCAGTAGTATAGCTATGCGCGACGATGCCCCTGGCATGTTGGCATACAGATTGTTGAGCAACACGTGTGACTGCTGAGCTGCTCACTAACAGTGTTGCTTTATCTAACAAGTAGACTTTTTTTCTTTTTTTAGACCAGCTTTTATCAGCTCTAATTTTAGACAGGACATTTTGCTGTTGCGCACACTGCGTCGCCTGCGCTGCCCCAACGTTGTTTTGTGGATCCCCGTAAGTCCCTCATTAGCATATTTGACTAGCAAATCAATGGTGTGTCTATCGCACTTTTGCGCGGACGGATGCGCCAGTCTAACGATTTTTTGTGTATCTCGTTCTGGGGATGCCGCGCAACGAAACGCACGCGCACATTTAGACTTACGCACGCGCATCTCCTGTTGCGCAGGCGTAATCGCTCTGTGAATCTGGGCCATCAATTTTATTGACTAATGAATGTACCCGTTAGCTGCTCTTTAAAGCAAAACTGTTAAAATGTATATTTTGCAGTTGTTGATGGACAGTCTGGAAGCTGGTTAACAAAACATTAGTTCTACTATCACTTATTCACACTGTTAGAGTTATTTATGCATTTATTTTACGTATTTTGCTGCATGGGTTTAGGCTGAAGATAACCCATTTAGATAACGTATTTGTCTAAGCAAGCAGCTCTAAAGTTGGCCTTGGGGATGCTAAAGTATGTGGAGCTTTTTTTCTTTCTATTTTTTTACGAAACACATTACTTCAAGTGGATTTCCAGGAGAATATCTTTGGTGGACCGTAAAGGCCCGAGCAGCACTGAATTCAAAGCCATCAGAATGTGCGGTGAACATTTTAGAGATTAATTTAATTAATACAAAAATTGCATTTTTGAATATCGCTATATATACATTTTGTTCAACACATCCCCACCAGCACCAAAAGGAAAGAAGCTCCTAGTGACTGCCCAACTGGCCAGTTGTCTTACTCAGCAGTTTCAGAGCCTGACATCTAGGACATGCACATTCTGACCCTATTTCTTTAATAGAAATCCTGGTCTCTGATTTAAATCACCTTTTCAAAGAAGGTAAAGCCAGTCTATGAAGCAGGGAAGCTGGGTAAATATTGGCATACCAGGGAACCTCTGAAATCAAGGCACCAAAGGTACTGATAAGGAACTGCCCTGATAAGCAGGCACTTAGAGGTGCTTGCTATGTGTTGGCATTAGAGGTGTAGGCTTTTTATTTCACTCCAGGCTTCCTTTAGTAAAATTTAAAAAGATACATGTCCACCAACTTGATCGTAAGCAGGTTTAGTCTAGAGAAGACAACCCTCCGCTCATCTATAGTCAAGTTCCTATACACCTAAATGCTGGGCTGTTCAGATGGGCAAAGCTCCAACACATCAGGGTAGAGCCATGCTTTCATGCTGCACTATGCACATCCTCCTATTGGCTTACCACTGTAAGCTACTACTGGGCTGCCTCAATGACTAATTAGAAGGTGCAGAAGGCAGTTGTGGACAGGCACAAACATGCTACAAGGAAGTGCTGGAGCATCGCACATCATTAAAACACAATGCAGGTAAATGAAAGCACCCTTAGTGACTGCAGGCCCAGAGTGAGGGTGGTGAGACCAGAACACAGCACTCTCTGCCCATAGAAATCAAAGAAAGGTCTACTAATGCAAATTTTCAAATACATTCACACGCTTACCATTTAGACCTGTATTGTGTTAATGGTTGTACAAGATAGTACAATTAGTAACATGTGAGAGTATTTCTGTCTTCTGGACTTTCTGATCTCTGGTCATAATCATAAAAACTTACATTTAATTACATTCCACCAAAAAGACACAATTGCATATTAACCTGTTCTGTGTACATCAAATGTCCTTGTAAACATAGTAATTATCTTTTGAAAGCAGCAATAACATCCTCACTGTTCTGCACAGTGCCTGTGGCTCAGCCCGAACAGATCCTCCCATTAAAGGCTATCTGCAGAAAAACTACAGGGTCATGCTGCACAAGGTGAGAAAGCAGCAGGGACCTGCCTTCACAAGAGAAAAATTCATGCAGTTAATTATTGCTAGATTACTGCACAGAAATGGAAGAAATACACAAAGGACACCAAGATTCAAGTAAGACTATGCATGCATCTAATATTTAGACAATAATTGTTTCAGCTTTAAAGTAGCATAAAGCCTTTTTTTTTTTTGCACATGCAGTCCCAAGTATAATATTTTTCCTGGATATGTTTGCTTTGCAAGATGGTGGTGGCTTTCTAGTGCAAGCCCAATCTTCTCACAGCCATGTATCAATGACACAATTCCTGTTGTGTTCCTGCTGGTCAGATTCTGCATGGCATTTTGTCCATCGGGAAAAAATAAAACATGTTCTATATCTAAACACCAACGGAAAAATGTCTGATGGGGCCCACACACGAAATGAGCTGGCGGAATTCAAATTGGGCGGGTAGTTGGCGTGTATTATTCAAACTAGGCGCAATCCAGCAGCGAACGTACTGCGCATGCGTCGACTGTCAGTGCGCATGCTCCAAATTCTGTCAGTGAACGTCAATGACGTCAATCCCCATTCACGGACGTTTTACGCAAACGACGCTAAAAAATTTAAATTCGATGCGATGACGACGGCCATACTTAACATAGGATACTCCACCTAGGGGGCATGTTTTTCTTTATGCCGCGTATGGCTTACGGAAACGTCGGAAAGTCACTGCGTCGGGCCCGCGTACGATCGTGAATTTCCGTCTCTCGCTGATTAACATATTCTCGGCGTTAATCAGCGGGAACGCCCCGAGCGCCATTTTTAAAATTGCAGTTCCGATACGACGGCAAAATACAATTACGCCGCTCGTATAGGAACTCCAACCCGGCGTTTCTTGTTTTCTGCTTACAGAAAACAGAAACGCCAGCTCAGAGTGAGGGTTATGCTGGCGTATCACTGATACTCCAGCCTAACTCTACCTGAATCTGGCCCTTTGTGTGGCAGAAAACGAACACTGCACATCACCCTGAATACACCATCCCACCCATGAAAGATGGCAGCATCATGTAGTGGGGATGCTTTTCTTCAGTAGGGACAGGGAAGCTGGTCAGAGTTGATGGGAAGATGGATGGAGCCAAATACAGGGCAATCTTAAAAGAAAATCTGTTACAGTGTGCAAAAGACTTGAGACTGAGGCAAAGGTTCACCTTCCAGCATGTGTTAGAAAGGCCAAGTCAATGTCCAGACCTAAATCCAATTGAGAATCTGCGGCAAGACTTGAAAGTTCACAGACACTCTCCATCCAATCTGATAGAGCTTGAGCTATTTTTCAGAGAAGAATGGGCAACAATGTCACTCTCTAGATGTGCAAAGCTGGTGGAAAATTACCCAAAAAGACTTGCAGGAGTAATTGCAGTAAAAGGTGGTTTATACAAAGGGGGCTGAATACAAATGCGTGCCAGACTTTTCAGATATTTTTTGTAAAATTTTTTGAAAACCATTTATAATTTTCCTTCCACTTCACAATTATGTGCCACTTTGTGTTGGTCTACCACATAAAATCCCAATAAATAACATTTACATTTTTGGATGTAACATAATAAAATGTGGAACATTTCAAGGGGTATAAATACTTTTTCAAGTCACTGTAGGTGTGTGTAAACAGTCGTGGATCTCCTGGTACATCTATCCAGTGGAAGTCAGGCTTTTACTAAAGAGTATATTCAAAATGTTGCTCATTTGATGATTGAAATGCTCTTGCTTGGTGAGCTAGGACTGTGCACCTAAATACTCAAGATGTCATGTGTATTTTTCACTGTATGTGGGTGGACTATCTATCCTTTCTGTTGTGCTGTGCCATCTTTACTTTCTGCTGTACTGTGGCAAAGGGAATAATTGCATAAAACTGGAAATAAAACAAAAGCTCCTACTATTTAAGTATTAACTTCATGTTGGGGAATTGCTCTGAAAAGCAAAATAGCAGAGCTATACAAAAGTTATCTCTTGTTTTTACCACAAAGCCAATGAGATCATAATGACAGATGATTTGTGTTATTTAATGATGTATAGGGCATTTTTCCCAGTCTTTTTCATCTTCAGACATGCTTTTTTATAAATGTAAGGTTTAAGAATTACCAGTACACAAAACAATGCTTTAGAGACAATTTCAAAGCCGCAAATGTAACTTTGAGCTCTAAAGGAAAGTCTTATAACCTCATACATACTGTGGTTATTCTGACATACAAGGGAACTTTTTTTTCTATTTTGAGGATAGGGGAGTTTAGACAGCTTTTCCAGGCTTGAGTTGCTTGTGGTGAACCTACTGACCTATTAGAGCTACTGAAGGAATTTGCTTTGTGTGATAAGTGATTTACACCATGTTAATACAGTTAGTGTAATATTATACTCAACTTCTTTGCTAAGTCTGATGTCTGAGAAAATATTGAAAGGATGGGAGCGCCACAAAGCTTGAGTCTATCCAGTAAAAAAATTATATTTCACTACAATAACATGCTATCGTCTTTCAAATATACTAGACTACTCTGGGATACCCAAGTCAACAAATAGCTGCCTGTAAAAGTTAGATTCTGATTCCTCAATTTTATCTACTCTAAGGCCAAAGTTACACGCTTCTGTTACAGTGGACATATATATAGAAACTTAACATTTGTATGTCTCAAAGGGATTAATTAGCATGGCCCAATATGACAAAGCTATGAGTAATAATAAAAAAAATACCTACATATTCCTGGCTAGAAGCAGTAGAGAACTAATCTATATATGACAGTGTCAATGTACCCTATGTTCTTCTAGTCTCCCAGGTGTCAGGATTTGACTCCTGCACCTGATTAATAGTTTTTGTTAATAAGGGGCCGGGTCTAGAACATGGCAGACTCACAGTACTGTGGAATAGATGAAGGATAATCCTAGACAAAAGAGCAGCTATAGAATGCCTACTATAAGTGCTGCCTCCTTCACAAGTGAACTCCACACTGTTTAAAACCTAAGGTTGCCTCAGTCTAGAGCAGTGATGGCGAACCTTGGCACCCCAGATGTTTTGGAACTACATTTCCCATAATGCTTAAATACACTGCAGAGTGCATGAGCATCATGGGAAATGTAGTTCCAAAACATCTGGGGTGCCAAGGTTCGCCATCACTGGTCTAGAGGGTCTATAAAAATATGCTGTTCAGATGTCTTAGGCTGCGTACACACGATCGAATTTATCTGCTGAAACTGGTCCGACGGACCGTTTCAGCAGACATCTCTAATCGTGTGTACGGGCTAGCGGACATGTTTTCCCAGCGGACAAATTTCAAAGCATGCTTTGAAATTTGTCCGCTGGAGACATGTCCGTCGGATATGTCCGCTGGTTAGTACACTAACCAGCGGACAGAAATCTCCGCGCATGCGTCGAATGGATTTGACGCATGCGTGGAAGTATTTTACTTCCTGGAGTGGTGATGTGGCGGCGTCAACGTCACCGCCACGTCACCGCGTTCCCTGGCCGAGGGGATTTTCATCCGATGGTGTGTACACACCGTCGGACGAAAATCCGGAAGAGACATGTCCACTGGAAGCGGTCCGTCGGACATGTTTCAGCGGACATGTCCCTCCGTGTGTACGCGGCCTGAAACTTTGTCACAGGCACCATGAATAATTTCAGGTATTGCTTTTAATATAATTATCATCTATGATTGTCAGCTCCATCTAGTGGCCATAATGCAGTATTTTCCTAAATATATCTCAATCAAAAAACAAAAACAAAAAAACACATTATGACCTCTAGATGGCGCAGGTGACTTAAAATAAAGTAGAAAATGTAGTTCTCTTTCAATCTCTTTCCAACTCCACAACCATCCTAGGCTTACCCAACATTCCTTTAAATACCCCTTGGTAAACAAGTGTGAGTGCTGTCCAGACCCATCTGTGCTGTGTAAGTAAAATGGAGATGGAAAAATTAACGATTAGTCTGCCATAATGAGCAAATATGCTTAGATTGCTTAGATGCTTACGCATTATATTTAGTGACCCTTTAGTGACCCTTTTCCCATCATTTCTTGTTCCTAGGCAACAGTGATCTAAAAATTTGAGTGACTTTAACCCTATTGGAGTTACAGACATAAATGACAACTCAGCAGCTCTAAACCTTCTGTACACTACTTAAAACAAATACAAAAAATGCCTGGCATTTAAACATTGGCCTTTAAAGGAAAGTAGAGTACATTTTCCAGTAAACACATATTTACACATAAGTTATTATTGCAGTTATAACATTTTAGTAAAGCAATTTTTTTTTGCTCTTCCATATTTTTGCCATTGTATTAAATATATTGATTATTAGCCACTAGAGGGCGGAATCACTCAATTTACAATCATAACCACAAAAAATACATTCACTATTAAGCACCTCAATTCTATGTACTATAAACAATAAACTGTGCTTCACCATAAACACATTTTATTAAACCATCATAACACTTTAAAAACACTGTGTGATGGGTCCTGTCATATATCTAAGTAATAGAATAGACAGCAACAACCGCTCACAATGATTTAAACTGTTATATTCTCCTATATAAATACAGTGTTTAAGGTATTACCAAACACAACATAATCATTCACCTACTGTGATAAGGCATCCACATGGAGCTCCTCTTATGCCCTGTACACACGATCGGATATCTGATGGACTCTAATCCGATGGATTTTTTCATCAGATATCCGATGAAGCTGACTTTTATCCATCTTGCCTCCACACCATCAGTCAAAAATCCGATTGTGTCCAACGCGGTGACGTAAAACACTACGACGTGCTGAGAAAAATTAAGTTCAATGCTTCCGAGCATGCGTTGACTTGATTCTGACAATCACACAGACGATCGTTTTTTTCAATCGTTTTTTTTATCCATAGGAAAATTTTAAAACATGTTATATTTTTTTTCACCAATGGAAAACAAACCATCCGTTTTCATCAGACAAACCGATTATGTGTACAGGGCTTGACAGATACATATAGAAAATACAGTACAAAACTTAAAGGGTCACTAAAGGAAAAACTATTTTTTTGCTGAAATGACTGTTTACAGGGTATAGAGACATAAAAGTTAACTGATTCCTTTTCAAAATGATTAAAAATAGATAAAAATCAATCATATAATGTGCCTGCAGGTTAGTTTCACGTTTGAACTGGCTTCATGTTTCTGCAAAGTAGAAATAGACACACAGAACAAAAACAAACAAATCCAGGGCAGTGTTTTGTTTTAAAATGAATCTGATTGGTTCTGGGAAGTTTTAGACACACAGTAATAACAGCTTAAACCATCGTGAGAAAGCTCCCAGTATGGTGGTTATAAGGAAACAGACAAGCAGGAAGTGTGGAGAACAGAGCAGGATTACAGCAACATCAAAGCAAAAATAAAATAAAAAATCGAACAATGAGGACATGAAACCAGTACTGCAGTAAGGTAAAGAAATTAGCTAAAAAAAAAAATCCTTTAGTGATCCTTTAAACCATCTAATAAACTATATTTTCTTCACAATTTGTTAAAATCTCAAGGAGAAGCTGCATACCAATAATGCCTTCACAGGCAAACTTTATTCATAGAGGTTCCTCTATGATCTTGCTCATTAAGTGAAATGTGTATGAGGGGTGGTTCTTGAGGCAGGACCATAAGCTGAAGCACGCATTGAGAAACACTGGACAATGCATAAGCATTTTAAATAAAAATAATAAAAAAAAAAAACAAAAAAAACCTGTTAGTAACATTTTAGTAGTATTTAGAAGCAGTTAGGAACATTTGGAGCATTACGGAGCATTCAACGTTTTTTTCTGCTGGAAAAAACGCTCCAAAAAACTCCACATAGGATAACGCTTCTAGGTGCAGAAAAAATGCTAATAAAAGCTTATAGGAGCTTGAAAAAAAAGCTAGTGTACATGGAGCCTAAACATTTTTACAGTTTACCTGTTTAGAGTTATAGAGTAGGCCTAGCGCTAGAATATTGCTTGTGGCGATACTTCACATGTGTGGTGTGAATTCCATTTACATATGCATGCATGACTTGCATATGCATTTCCTTCTGCACTCGAGCATGGAGGGATGGGGGGCGCTGTAAGAAACAAAAACTTTTTTTTTTTATACTGTTCCTTTAATTTTTTTATAACTTTTATTCCTATTACAAGGAATGTGCAGTACATATAGATTGTAATAGAAATATAGATGACAGGTTCTCTTTGGGGTCAAAAAGACCCCAACTCTCTCCATTACCTTTAAAAGCAAAAGATTTAACCACTTCAATACAGTGCACTTAAACCCCCTTCTTACCCAGACCAATTTTCAGCTTTCGGTGCTCTCACACTTTGAATTACAATTACTCAGTCATGCAACACTTTACCCAAATAAAATTTGCGTCCTTTTTTTCACACAAATAGAGCTTTCTTTTGGTGGTATTTAATCACTTGTGGGATTTTTATTTTTTGCGCTATAAATAAAAAAAGGCGGAAAAGTTCGTGAAAAATTGCTGTTTTCTTTGTTTCTGTCATAAAATTTTGCAAATTAGTCATTTTTCTTCATAAATTTTGGCCAAAATTTATACTGCTACGTGTCTTTGGTAAAAATAATCCAAATTGGTGTGTATTATTTGGTCTTTGTGAAAGTTATAGAGTCTACAAACTATGGTGCCAATCCCTGAAAATTGATCAATCTGATCACACTTAAAGTACTGACGGTCTATCTAATTTCTTGAGATACTAACAAGTCAGAAAATTAAAAATACCCCCCAAATGACCCCATTTTGGAAAGCAGACACCCCAACGTATAATCTATGAGGCATAATGAGTCTTTTGAGCGGTTATTTTTTTTCCAGAAGTTTTGGGAAAATGTGGAAAAAAAATTAAAACGCATTTTATTTGCACAAAGTTGTCCATTTATAAGATATTTCGAACACATAGCGAATGCATAGCAAAAATGACACCCCAAAAAACATTCTGCTACTCCTCCTGAGTATGGGGATACCAAATGTGTGGGACTTTTACACAGCCTGGCCACATAAATAGGCCCAACATTGAAGTAGCACCATCAGGCGATCTACGAGCATAAATTGCACATCTCATTTCTCAACCACCTATTACACTTTTGAAGGCCCTGGAGCACCAAGACAATGGAATTGCCCACAAAATGACCCCATTTTGGAAAGCAGACACCCCAACGTATAATCTATGAGGCATAATGAGTCTTTTGAGCGGTTATTTTTTTTCCAGAAGTTTTGGGAAAATGTGGAAAAAAAATTAAAACGCATTTTATTTGCACAAAGTTGTCCATTTATAAGATATTTTGAACACATAGCGAATGCATAGCAAAAATGACACCCCAAAAAACATTCTGCTACTCCTCCTGAGTATGGGGATACCAAATGTGTGGGACTTTTACACAGCCTGGCCACATAAATAGGCCCAACATTGAAGTAGCACCATCAGGCGATCTACGAGCATAAATTGCACATCTAATTTCTCAACCACCTATTACACTTTTGAAGGCCCTGGAGCACCAAGACAATGGAATTGCCCACAAAATGACCCCATTTTGGAAAGCAGACACCCCAACGTATAATCTATGAGGCATAATGAGTCTTTTGAGCGGTTATTTTTTTTCCAGAAGTTTTGGGAAAATGTGGAAAAAAAATTAAAACGCATTTTATTTGCACAAAGTTGTCCATTTATAAGATATTTCGAACACATAGCGAATGCATAGCAAAAATGACACCCCAAAAAACATTCTGCTACTCCTCCTGAGTATGGGGATACCAAATGTGTGGGACTTTTACACAGCCTGGCCACATAAATAGGCCCAACATTGAAGTAGCACTATCAGGCGATCTACGAGCATAAATTGCACATCTCATTTCTCAACCACCTATTACACTTTTGAAGGCCCTGGAGCACCAAGACAATGGAATTTCCCACAAAATGACCCCATTTTGGAAAGCAGACACCCCAACGTATAATCTATGAGGCATAATGAGTCTTTTGAGCGGTTATTTTTTTTCCAGAAGTTTTGGGAAAATGTGGAAAAAAAATTAAAACGCATTTTATTTGCACAAAGTTGTCCATTTATAAGATATTTCGAACACATAGCGAATGCATAGCAAAAATGACACCCCAAAAAACATTCTGCTACTCCTCCTGAGTATGGGGATACCAAATGTGTGGGACTTTTACACAGCCTGGCCACATAAATAGGCCCAACATTGAAGTAGCACTATCAGGCGATCTACGAGCATAAATTGCACATCTCATTTCTCAACCACCTATTACACTTTTGAAGGCCCTGGAGCACCAAGACAATGGAATTTCCCACAAAATGACCCCATTTTGGAAAGCAGACACCCCAACGTATAATCTCTGAGGCATAATGAGTCTTTTGAGCGGTTATTTTTTTTCCAGAAGTTTTGGGAAAATGTGGAAAAAAAATTAAAACGCATTTTATTTGCACAAAGTTGTCCATTTATAAGATATTTCGAACACATAGCGAATGCATAGCAAAAATGACACCCCAAAAAACATTCTGCTACTCCTCCTGAGTATGGGGATACCAAATGTGTGGGACTTTTACACAGCCTGGCCACATAAATAGGCCCAACATTGAAGTAGCACTATCAGGCGATCTACGAGCATAAATTGCACATCTCATTTCTCAACCACCTATTACACTTTTGAAGGCCCTGGAGCACCAAGACAATGGAATTTCCCACAAAATGACCCCATTTTGGAAAGCAGACACCCCAACGTATAATCTATGAGGCATAATGAGTCTTTTGAGAGGTTATTTTTTTTCCAGAAGTTTTGGGAAAATGTGGAAAAAAAATGAAAACGCATTTTATTTACACAAAGTTGTCCATTTATAAGATATTTCCAACACATAGCGTGTACATAGCAAAAATTACAACCCAAAATACATTCTGCTACTTGTTCTGAGTATGGGGATACCAAATGTGTGGGACTTTTACACAGCTTGGCCACATACAGATGCCCAACATCCAAGTAGCACCATCAGGCGTTCTAGGAGCATACATTACATATATAATTTCCTGGCAACCTATCGTTTTTGAAGGCTCTTCATATTTCTAACACATAGCATGTACATACCAAGAATTACAATCCAAAATAAATTCTATTGCGGAAAGGGTAAAAAAAAAGTATTACCTGTGCTTTTAGTAGTGTCCACAGAAGAGAGCACTGGTCCAGGCAGCAGTCAGGGATGTGCTTAGCGACAGCTATAGTAATTCTCCAGGCAGCATATTTGCATAGTCCAGGTAGCAGTGGTGTGGCTCGTTCATGCCGCAGGCAAAGATGATGGCAGGCATGATGGCAGTAAGTCAGCAGCAAGCTGAGGGCTGCAATCGGGTAAGACCTGTGCACAGGGGCACAGGGGTAGAGGCTTCGACCCACCCAAATCTCTATGAAGCCTCCGGACTCCAGACCCTAATCCGGAAATTACAAAACCCGGAGAAAACAAAAAAAATGTTTTCTCCATCCGGGAAAACTATTCTGGAGCCCCTCACATATGTGAGACCCATGTGTACTACAATAGTAGGGCAACAGATCAGTCCAAGTGGTAGGCAAAAGCATAGTCCATAAAACAGGCCAGGGTCAATTTACGTGGAAGCAGTCCAAACGGTAGGCAGAGGCATAGTCAAAAAACAGGCCAGGGTCAGTTTACGTGGAAGCAGTCCAAGCAGTAGGCAAAAGCATAGTCCATAAAACAGGCCAGGGTCGATTTACATGGAAGCAGTCCAAACAGTAGGCAGAGGCATAGTGAAAAAGCAGGCATGGGTCAGTTCACGTGGAAGGCAGTAGCATAAAAATGGTCAGATGGGCGAAATGGTTAAAAATATGGGCTAATATTTTGGGGATTCGTGATAAGTTTCAAAGCATTCTCCAATGCAAAGGCCAGGTTGGGAGGGACACCGGGGACAATGGTAGCTGGAATCTTTTCGAAATCCTCTTTTGCTGCACACACGACATCTTTTTTGCCGTCTTCGGCCTCCTTCGGATGGTGGGATGTTGTGCGGGTAGTGGCGTCCATGAAGTCGGCTAACGGCATCAGAGCAAAGGGTCTCTGTGGGGGGTCCTTGTGGATAGATGAGGGACATGACTATATCTTCTGTGAATTGTAGCAAGCGGGCAGGGTTTTCAGTGGATTTGGAGTAGACTACAAAGGAATTGTAAATGGCCAAATGGATGAGATAAATTGCTACCTTCTTGTACCAGAATCGGGACCTCCTTATTGATAAATAGGGCTGAATCATTTGATCATTGAAATCCACCCCCCCCCATGTACAGATTATAATCTTGGACACATGTCGGCTTTTCAATGGGACCTCGTCTTCGTTGAACAACAACTGCAGTGTCATTATGAATGGTGGACATCATGTGCACGTCTCTGTTATCCTTCCACCTCAAGGCCAGCAGTTCGTTGCACCTCACTGCTGCTCTTTGCCCCCTTTGCAGCTTTTTGTTGACAATAGATTGTGGGAAGCCCTTCCTATTTTTTCTGGAGGTTCCGCAGGCCAGGGTTTTTTCAACATATAAGTGTCGGAAAAGGGGCAGGCTGGTGTAAAAATTATCAAGGTAAAGATGATATCCCTTTCTCAAGAGTGGGTAAGCCAGGTCCCATACAATTTTTCCAGCTGTGCCTATGTAGGCCGGGCACTCAGGGGGCTGGAGCTGGGAATCTCTTCCTTCATAAATGCGAAACGCATACAGATATCCCGTGGCTCTCTCACAAAGTTTGTAAAATTTTACACCATATTTAGCCTTTTTACTAGGAATGTACTGCTTTATTCCTAGACGGCCACAAAAGGGTACCAGGGACTCATCCACACATATATGTTTCTCGGGGACATAGATTTCTGCAAATTGATGGGAAAGGAAATTGATCAGAGGGCGAATCTTGTACAATTTATCGTAATCTGGATGATTACGGGGAGGGCACTGGGTATTGTCATTAAAATGAAAGAATCTCATAATCATCTCGTATCGGGACCTGGACATTTTGGCAGAATATATGGGCTGATGGTAGATGGGTTTGGTGGACCAATAAGAATGTCCTTGATTTTTTTTGTTAAGCCCCATGTTTATGGTGAGGCCAATAAACAATTTGAACTCCTCCAAATTTACATCTCTCCACTCAAATGGACGGGCATAAGATGATTGGGGGTTGTTGGCAATATACTGCTGGGCATACAAATTTGTCTGGTCAATAATTAACTGCAAAAAAGTGTCGGGCAAAAAGAGATGAAGGTAATCAACTTCTGAAAAATTTTGGGTGTTGGCCTGCACACCTGGCTGTGCTGTGAAAGGGGGAATAATGGGTGATCCAGAGTCGGAAGGCAGCCAGTTTGGGTTGGCAAGACCATCTGGCATGAATGTAGTGGCCCTGGCTCCTGGGGGACGTGACACTCCAGTAGTTGGGGGGGTTGAATTTCTTGTGCTGGCACTTAGGAGTGATCTGGCAGCACTGGGCCTGGGCATTTGTTCATGAGGGGTTTCGCTGGCGGCATCGCTGGTACTGGGGCTTTGTTCCCGGGGCCTTTTGCTGGCATCAGCGCTGGTACCGGGCCTATTGCTGGTGGCGCTGGTACTGGGTCTTTGTTCCCGGGGCCTTTTGCTGGCGTCAGCGCTGGTACTGGGCCTATTGCTGGTGGCGCTGGTACTGGGTCTTTGTTCCCGGGGCCTTTTGCTGGCGTCAGCGCTGGTACTGGGCCTATTGCTGGTGGCGCTGGTACTGGGCCTAGGAATATCTTCCTGGTTGCTGGCGGCTGCCTGGTTTTCAGAGTGCCGTGCCCTTTTAGGAGGGACCCATTCTTCATCCGAATCGTTACTGTATTCAATCGGCTCAAATTCCGATTCGGAATCAGAAATGGAATCTGATGAGAGCTCCCCGGTGCTCTCATCGGTCATTGAGAGGATCTGCAACGCCTCTTGGGTACTATAGAATCTTTTGGACATTTTGGCTGTGGCGGGTAGCTGTATACGATGGGTGACAGGTGGGTGGCAGGTGATGTGCACTGATGGGTGACAGGTGACGTTCACTGATGGGTGATGGACGATGGTCCCTGATGGGTGACAGGCCACGGACGGTGACGGGTGATGGTCACGGATGGGTGACAGGCGATGGTCACTGATGGGTGACAGGCCACAGACGGTGATGGTGATGGTCACAGATGGGTGACAGGCCACGGACGGTGATGGGTGATGGTCACTGATGTTTGACGGGTGCACCGCTGATGGGTGACGGGTGATGGGAGATAGAGCACGGTCACTGATGGGTGACGGGTGATGGGTGACAGATGCACTGCTGATGGTCACAGATGGGTGACAGGGCAGGTCACTGATGGGTGACGGGTGACAGGACAGGTCACTGATGGGTGACGGGTGAAAGTGCAGGTCACTGATGGGTGACGGGTCACAGGGCAGGTCACTGATGGGTGACGGGTCACGGGGCAGGTCACTGATGGGTGACGGGTCACAGGGCAGGTCACTGATGGGTGACGGGTCACAGGGCAGGTCACTGATGGGTGACGGTGACAGGGCACGGTCACTGATGGGTGACGGTGACAGGGCACGGTCACTGATGGATGGCGGTTGCACCGCTGATGGCAGTCTCTTTGTGTGACAGGTGCACTTTAGGGGTGACTGTTGGGTGACTGTTAACAATTGGGGGGGGGGCAAAGGGTGGTGTGGTGTTTGTGCAGACACTACAGAAACACAGAACTGTAACTCACTGATAGTAGCTCTTCTCTCCTCACACTGGAAACAATGTGTGAGGAGAGAAGAGCTGGTAACAGTTAGTTACAGCTCTGTGTTTACACTTAGTGATCAGGCTGTGAATGGATCACAGCTGATCACGTGGTACACAGCCATGACCAATGGCTGTGTACCATTGTCGGCGACGAGCAGTGTTCCCGGGAACACGCTGCCGCCGACAGGCACGCGCGGCGCGCTCACGATCGCGCGCAAACGCCGTGGATTTAAATCCTGATCAGCCGTGTATTCAACACGGCCGATCACGTGGTGAGAAGCGCATCCGCGCCGCTGTTCACCCCTGACGGTGACGAGCGGTGTCTCGGTGACACGCCGCCACCGTCAGTACAGGGATGCGCGCACGCGATCGCGCGCATTCCCTATTTAAAGACAGTCAGAACAATGGAGTCGTCTGCCCGCCGTCATTTGACGGTGGGCAGATGACAAGTGGTTAAAAAAAAACTGGATCAGAACACTGTGCATGCCATGATGCTGTTGCTGTAACCGCTTTTCATGTTGAATGTTTTTTTTACACAATAAAGCTCTTTTTCTTATTTTTTTGGAGTGCGGTCACTTGCTTTGCTTTCTGAACAAATTCAGATGGTGACAATGGCCTTTTTTCCACAACCATGGGTGGTGGTTGTGGGGGTCTGCAGGCAGGGGGCTTATCAGAATCTGGGAGATCTCTTTAACAAGAGAGCCCCCAGATCCCTCCCCCATGTGAATGAGTATGGGGTACATAACCCCTAACCATTTACCAAAAAAGTATAACAAGTGAGTAAAGACACAACATGAGTTTTTGACAATTCCATTATTAACCACTTCCCCACCGCGCCATAAGCATTTTACTGCTACGGCGCGGTGGAGTTGCTTTGACACGACGTCCCTGGGACGTCCTCGTGCACTTCGCGATTGCGCGTCCCCTGGGACGCGCTCGCGAAAGTGTCCGTGTTCGCCGGGTCTAGAAGACCTGGCGCATCACGGATCACGGTAAATTGCCGCTGATAGCGGCCGTTTACCACGTGATCGCGCCGTCGAATGACGGCGCAATCACTTGTAAACAAACCGGCGTCATTTGATGACGCCGGTTCCTCCCTCTCCTCGCTCTCCTCTCTGTACAGTGTGCGAGGAGAGGGGGGGGAGCGGGGTGTCAGCAGCTGAGCTGTGGCTGGATCTGTGACAAATGCAGTCACAGATCCAGCCATCCCTCAAAACATCCCAGCTCTGCAATCCCCCAGTACCCTGCAATCCCCAGTACCCAGCAATCCCCCAGTACCCAGCAATCCCCCAGTACCCCACAATACCCCAGTACCCCACAATACCCCACAATACCCCAGTACCCAACAATACCCCACAATACCCCAGTACCCAACAATACCCCACAATACCCCAGTACCCCACAATACCCCAGTACCCCACAATACCCCAGTACCCAACAATACCCCAGTACCCAACAATACCCCAGTACCCAACAATACCCCACAATACCCCAGTACCCAACAATACCCCAGTACCCGGCAATACCCCAGTACCCGGCAATACCCCAGTACCCGGCAATGCCCCAGTACTCGGCAATGCCCCAGTACCCAACAATACCCCAGTACCCAACAATACACCACAATACCCCAATACTCAGCAATGCCCCAGTACTCAACAATACCCCAATAGTCAACAATACCCCAATACTCAACAATACTCAACAATACCCCAATACTCGGCAATACCCCAATACTCGGCAATACCCCAATACTCGACAATACCCCAATACTCGGCAATACCCCAATACTCGGCAATACCCCAATACTCTGCATGATACTTTGCAATACCCCAATACTCGGCAATACCCCAATACTCGGCAATACCCCAATACTCAACAATACCCCAATACTCAACAATACCCCAATACTCGGCAATACCCCAATACTCGGCAATACCCCAATACTCGGCAATACTCGGCAATACCCCAATACTCTGCATGATACTTTGCAATACCCCAATACTCGGCAATACCCCAATACTCAACAATACCCCAATACTCAACAATACCCCAATACTCAACAATACCCCAATACTCGGCAATACCCCAATACTCGGCAATACCCCAATACTCTGCATGATACTTTGCAATACCCCAATACTCGGCAATACCCCAATACTCAACAATACCCCAATACTCGGCAATACCCCAATACTCTGCAATACCCCAATACTCTGCAATACCCCAATACTCTGCAATACCCTGCATGATACTTTGCAATACCCCAATACTCGGCAATACCCCAATACTCGGCAATACCCCAATACTCAACAATACCCCAATACTCAACAATACCCCAATACTCAACAATACCCCAATACTCTGCATGATACTTTGCAATACCCCAATACTCGGCAATACCCCAATACTCGGCAATACCCCAATACCCTGCATGATACTTTGCAATACCCCAATACTCTGTAATACCCTGCGCGATACTCTGCAATACCGCCTATGGGGATTTTTAAGTAGCGAGGTTTGGCGCCATTCCACGAGTGTGCGCAATTTTGAAGGGTGACATGTTGGGTATCTATTTACTTGGCGTAACTTCATCTTTCACATTATGAAACAAAATTGGGCTAACTTTACTGTTTTGTTTTGTTTTGAGCACAAAACAGTTTTTTAAAAAACACGAGTTCAATAAATTTCTGCGAAAATACTGTGCGAGATAAAACGTTGTAACGGCCGCCATTGTATTCTCTAGGGTCTTTGCTAAAAAAGCATATATAATGTTTTGGGGTTCTATGTAATTTTCTAGCAAATAAATGATGATTTTTCCATGTAGGCGAGAAATGTCAGAATTGGCCTGGGTGTTCCAGAACGCCTGATGGCGCTCCCTGCATGTTGGGCCTCTGTATGTGGCCACGCTGTGTAAAAGTCTCACACATGGGGTATCGCCATACTCGGGAGGAATAGCAGAATGTGTTTTGGGGTGTAATTTGTGGTATGCATATGCTGTGTGTGAGAAATAACCCACTAATATGACAGAAACAAGTTTTTTTTTTTTTTTTTTTACAGAATTTTCAGTCGTTTTTCTTTTATAGCGCAAAAAATAAAAAACCCAGAGGTGATCAAATACCACCAAAAGAAAGCTCTATTTGTGTGAAAAAAGGACAAAAATTTCAAATGGGTAGAATGTTGTATGACTGAGTAATTGTCATTCAAATTGTGAGAGCACCGAAAGCTGAAAATTGGTCTGGTTAGGAAGGGGGTTTAAGTGCCCAGTGGTCAAGTGGTTAAAAAAATAAAATAAAATATCCCCTGGTGTAAATCCATTGTCAACCACGCTGCCTGCCACCACTACCAAACCCCAAAAAAAAGAACTCCAGTCTAATCGAACGCCCCCATTGACTGCCTGCTCCATCGTCTGTCATTTCTTAAATGCGGAGTCACCCAATGACATCAGATGATGATCCTGCCCCCTTGTGATGTCAACTCTCAAGCCTCTACTTTTATGTATTTTTTCAGGTTTTGGACAAGTATCATTCTACGCATCTGGCGATAATTAATGTTAAATCATTATTATACAGGATTTATATAACACCAACAGTTTACACAGCACTTTACAATATAAAGGGAGACAGTACAGTTACAGTACAATAAAATACAAGAGGTTTAAGAGGGTTCTCATAAGAGCTTACAATCTAACAGGGTGGGACAAGTGGTACAAAATGTTAACTGTAGGGGACAAGCTGATGGAAGTGATAAAAGTTCAGTTGGAGGCGTGATAGGCTTCCCTGAATGATGCGTTTTCAGGGTTTGTCTAAAGGCAGCCAGAGTAGGGGATAGCTGGACAGATTGAGGTAGAGAGTTCCAGAGAATGGGAGAGGATCTGAAGACTTAGGAGGAGACAATGGAACTTGTGAGCAGAAAGCCTTGAGAGGAGCGGAGAGGATGGTTTTGGTGATATTTTGAGAGAAGCTTGGTGATGAAGATTGGGAAAGAGTTGTGAATGTTGTCAATATTTTGAATTTAATTGACTGTGCAATTGGAAACCAGTGGAGGGATTGGCAGAGAGGTGGCAGACACTGAGCGGTTGGTAAGGTAGATATATCTGTGGCACCAGGATAGCTTATGGAGAGGTAGGCCTATGAGAAGAGAGTTGCAATAATCAAGACAAGAGATAACAAGGATGTGAATGAGTAGCTTGGTGGTTTCATTCGTTAAAAACGGCAAATTATAAAGATGTTACAGAGGTGAAGTCTACAAGCTTTTGACAGGAATTGGATTTGGGCTGAAAGGACAAGTCACAGTCTAGGATTGCATCTTGTACCCAGGCCCGTCGCTACAGGACATGCAAAACAAACAATTTCTTGGGGCCCCGAGCCGGCCTGGGCCCCCAACTTCCCCTTCCCAGGATGTAGCGTGGCTGAGCTCCTCTTTCTTCCACCTGGAGTTCTGTCAGTCTGGCCGGGTACCGCACGTGGTACAGGAGATTGAATTTCCTGTTCCCGGCCGGACTGACAGGAAGTGCACACTGAGTGCTCACTTCCTTTCAGTCCACTGGGAAGACAGGAAACTGAATCTCCTTTACCGCACGGTGCCGGCCCGGCCCGGGCACTATCTGATAGGGGACTAGGGAAGAGGCAGGGGGAATAGGAGCTAAGCCACGCTACAGCGGCAGCCTACAGGGAAGAAGGGGAGGTAAGAATATAATTTTTAGGCTTTGCATGGGGCCCCCAAATACCTTCAAACGGCCCTGCTTGTACCCTGGCATTAGGGGAGTGACTGATTGCATTTTTGATCTTGATGGAAAAGACATGGAGGCGGCACAGGCAGGGACATTTTTCAGCTTGGTTTTAGAGAGAAGAAAGTGCTGCGATATCCATGCTGAAATGTCAGTAAGTAAGTTAGTAATGTGAGAGGAGACTGAAGGTGTGAGGTGAGAGAGATAGCTTTGGGTGTCATCGGTGTAGAGGTGGTATTGGAAGCCATGGGAGGGTATCAAGTGACCATGGGAGGAGGTGTAGATAGTGAAGAGAAGGGGCCCAAGAACAGAGCCTTGGGAGATCCCTACAGAAAGAGGTAGTGGAGAGGAGGGGACAGAGTTAAATGTAACACTGAAGGAGCGCTGTGTAGGAGGAAAACCAGGATAGAGCAGAATCTTGGAGGCCAAGACTGTGGAATTAATTGAGAAGGAGCTGATGGTCAACAGTATTTAAGGCAGCAGAGAGGTCTAGTACTAAGAGTATGGAGTAGTGGCCATTGGTTTTAGGAGTTAGTAAATCTTTAGTGAGTTTTAGTAGGGCAGTTTAGAGTGATGGGAGCAAAAGTCAGACTGTAAGGGGTCAAGGAGGTTGGAGGAAACTTTATTCTGGTGACTTATTCTAAGCTTGATAGAAGCTGATTTGTGCTGCTAATTAGAGATGGGCTGAATGACCCCCTGTTCTGTTCATGCCAGAACTTTCGAACATTGCGAAAAATCAAGGCCGAATAGCGTACTCCATTGAAGTCTATGGAACACGAACTGGAAAAATCAAGTTCCCATTTTAAGGGCTTAGATGCAGGTTATTGGGCATACAAAAGGGCATGGGGGTCTGGGTACTGCCCTCATGTATCAATGAAAAAAAAGTTTTGTAAAAAACATTTTTAAATAAGCAGTGAAAATTAATAAATATAGTGCCTTGGGGGGTCCTGTTAGTCTGCCTACCTATTCTGTACCGCATCGTATATAACCTGCTGCAGCAAAAATTACATTTAGAAAAGCCGAAGAATGCTCCCTCTGTCAGGGTGAGTTCTGAAACTTTCCCTTTGCAAGGGTGGTCAAGGAGGGTTGCCTTGAGAGGAAATAAAGTCCTCCTCTTCCTCCCACTGCTCTTCCGCGAGTGCTCTGTCCAAAATGCCATGCAGAATCTGACCAGCAGGAACACAACAGGAATGATACATCTATTGTCACAGCTCACCATCCTTGTTGTCTTTTCAAATGGTGACAGTACAATGCATGCAACCTTTATCAGCAGCCATTGGCAGCCATGTGCAGCCATGTGCAGCCACTGCAACATTGCCACAGTTGAGTTTCATCTGGTAGGCATGTCACAAATCAGGCAGTTTATGGGCAGGTGGAATTCCCAGGAAATTTCAGCCAACTAACACTGGTTATGCATGGCTACGAGACCATTTAAAAAAGATAGAATCTCCCAAATAGTGAAAGGGGTAGATCCGCCCATGCTTTCAACTCCTGTACAATCTTGGCTATCTCCGGGGGGTAATTCAGACTATACAGTATAAACAGGAGTGTTCTATGCCAATGCAAATACCTAGGTAGGTAATATGATGTTTTGCTACTATGAACGGGGGAAGAGTCCAGCCAGACTCGAGCCAGCTGCGGGTGGAGAGCCAAAATGTTGCTCTTGTCAAAATTAACCCGGAGCCTGAACAGGCCCCGTAAGGTCGTAAACAGGTCTCAGGAGAAATATTCAAAGGAGGGCTGATTGAAAATAGAAGAACGTCGTTGGTGAATAAAGCCGAGCATAGGACTTGGTTGCCTGCCATGACACCACTGACCTTTGACAGTGACAGTCTGGAGAGTGATTCAATGGCTATGTTAAAGAGAAGAGGGGATAGAGGGAAGCCTTGGTGAGTGCCTTTAGTGAGTGGGATGTCAGGGGTTAGGAGTAACGAGGGGGGCTGTTGCTAAGGGGTACATCTTTTGGGCAAATTGTAATATGGGACCAGTCACGCCGACCACTCTCATGACCATGAATAGCCAAGAGAAACTGATGTTATCAAAAGCCTTCTCGTCGTTCCAAAGATATAGTGGCTGTATCATGGTCGGGGTGTGTCTTAGCAAATTCAAGGGCCAAGAGGACTTTAAGGATGTTGAGGACAGCAGACTGCCCTGGGACAAAACCTGATTGGGCCTAATGGATGATTGATGGAAGGATATGCGCCAGACAGGAAGCAACAATTTTAGAGAGAATTTTCGCATCAACGTTTTAGGGATATAGGATAGATGAACCCGGGAGAAGGGGGTCTTTTCCTTTTTTGGCAATGAGTTTGTTGTGTGCCTGAGCGACCGAGGGAAGGTATGGTCCCTTGGCCTACAATGCTTTGTAAACATGGGACATGGTATCAGAAATTTACTTGGATGTCAATTTGTAGAACTCTTCTGAAAAGCCATCTGGGCTCTTTTCCAGTAGAGAGGAATTTGATGGTAGAGCAGATGTCCTCAGGAAAAATGGGGTATTTAAAGTCTCCAGCTGATCAGGAGATAGGTTAGGCAGTTTAATTGTTGCAAGTATTTTATTTACTGCTTCCACGTCAATAGGGTCTTCAGAGTAAAGGGTAGTGTAGTAATTAGTGACGATGGCTCTAATCTCAGAGGGCACATTAGTAATATCTCCATTGGGGGAGCGTAAAGCTCCAATATGAGTCGGCCAGTGGCGCCACTCTTCGCTAAGAGCTTGTCTGCCTTATTGCCGTATCTTTGAAACTGAAGAGCAGAGTAGGATTGCATAGTAACTCTTGTTGTGTAGACCAGTGGTCAAAAGGTATGCAAGTGCATCGGCTATAGTACGTTTTAAAGTTAAGGCTTGGTGTGCCAGGCATAGGGAATCACTGGCCTTCAGATATTGGAGACAAGATTGTTTCCTGAATTGAGCAGTATAGGAGATAATGTGTCCTCTTAGAAAAGCTTTCCCTGCCTCCCAAAACAAATTAGGGGTGGAGAGATGATCAACGTTGGTTTCTGTAAATTCAGCCCAGCCTGTGTGAAGGATGTGTTGGAAATCGGTCTTGTCAGACGAAAAAAGATGGGAAATGCCAAGTGCCTATGCTGTGGGGGGGGGGGGGGTTTAAAGACCCAGAGATCTTGACACTAATAGGGGAGTGGTCAGAGATCACCATGTCTTCGATGATCGACGAGGACATAAAAGGGTGTATACCTGGCGAGCAAAAAAGATAATCTATACGCACAAAAAAAAATTGTGAGGGGGTGAGAAAAAGGTAAATTCCCAATTGGTGGGGTGGGAGACGCACAAAATATCCATAAGGAGAGGTGAGGAGGCTGATTGAGCTAGCATGATGGGAGAGTCGTGTGTGTGGGCTTTTTTTTTTAATTCATTTTTTTTATATATATATATATATTTTTTTTTTAAAGGGCTCAGAGGTCCCCAGGGCCCCATGTGGCAACCCCCCTTTTTTTTATTTTTTTTATAAATGTTTATTTTTTTATTTTTGTTTATATATATTTTTTTTTTTTATTAAAAGGCCCAGAGGTCCCCAGGGCCCTGAATGGCAACCTCCCTTTTTCATGTATTTTTTATAAATGTTTTTTTTTTCATTTTTTTTAATTAAAGGGCCCAGAGGTTTCTTTTTTCTTTTCATTAAAGGGCCCAGAGATCCCCAGGGCCCCGGATGGCTACCCCCCTTATTCAATTTGTGGCAGCCCCCCGCTTCTCTCAATTTCAGGTGGCACCACCCCCCCGGTTCTCTGCTCCAGGGGACCCATGCCTTAAGCTGTGTAAGGGGCCCCAAAATTCCTGATGTCAGCCCTGCGCATACCTCCCAACACACACGGATTCTGTGGGACTTTCCCTCATAGACTGCTTCTTCCCGCAGTCCCGCAAAATGGTTAATTTTCCGGCACTGCAATAGGAGGCAGCACAGAAGCAGGAGGAACCGGAGCGGTGTGTGGAGGACTGTGGCTGCTGAAGGGAAGAAAGCCGACACCCGGGCTAATGACAGTCTGTGGCCCTGGCTGTCGGCACAGGTGAGAGGCACTCCCCCGCTCACCAACTGCAAAACCTCCCCCCAGGAGGAACCGGAGTGGTGTGGGGATGTCTGCTAAAGGGAAGAGAGCCGACACATTCCGTGCACAGGTGAGAGTCACCCCCCCCACTCAACAACTTTAATGCGCACCCCCCACTCAACAACTTTAATTTTCGCCCCCCCGCTCAACAACTATGATCCCCCCTCGCTCAACATCTTCTATTCCCCCCAATTCTCGGCTCCAGGGGGCCCCTTCAAAACTTAAGCCCCGGGGCCCCCACCACCCTAAGTCCTTCCCTGTATATATATATATATATATATATATATATATACACTTATATTAACTATCTTTCTCATCAACTTCTTAAAAACTATCCATCTAGTGCATTTATAGAAGCTACATTTTCAGGAGGAACAGAATCTGAGTAGTCCTGGGAGGTAGTATGGTTTAATCAAGGAGCTTTTGAGTGAGTGAGTGAGTGAGTGAAAAACTTATAGGCCTCGTACACACGAGGCAATAGATTTGTTCAAAACGGTCTGTCCGACCGATTTGAACAAATCTCTCTGTTTGGATTTTGGTTTGCTCGCGTGTACACGAGCAAACCAAAATCCCCGCCAGCAGACGGCACGCTGACGTGTCGGTGACGTGGCGGTGACATTGACGCCGCCACGTCACCGCACCAGGAAGTAAAACACTTCCGCGCATGCGCCGAATCCATTCGGCGGCAGTGCGAGGCGACATGTCTGCTGGTAAGTGTACTAACCAGCAGACATGTCAGGCGGACGGATTCCCACCCGATAGATTTCAAAGCATGCTTTGAAATCCGTCGGCTCGCCCGTACACACGATCGAATCTGTTTGCTGGGACGGTCGGGCCGACCGTTTCCAGCAGACAGATTTGATCGTGTGTACGAGGCCATAGAGCGCAACGCTTGCGAACTAAATCGCCTGTATTTGCGCAGGAGGTGCATGCTTTTGCTCCAGTTGGGGCGAATCTGGCCTTTTGAAAGAGAAGTGTTTTTTTTTGTTTTTTTTTGCTAGTCATACTTACCTCTGTGGATGCAGCATCAGACTGATGCTGCATCTGCCCCCCGGCTTTTTTGGGGGGGATATTTATTATAGCAAAAAGTAATAAATGTTGTTTTCTTTTTCAACATGGTCACTCTTTTAGTGTTTATAGCGCAAAAAATAAAAACCGCAGAGGTGATCAAATACCACCAAAAGAAAACTCTATTTGTTTTTTTACAACGTCACATGACCACACAATTGTCAGCTAAAGCGACGCAGTGCCGTATCACAAAAAATGGCCTGTCCATTAAGAGCGTAAATCCCTCCGGGCTGAAGTTTGTGTTTTGGCACTAAAAAAATCCCACAGTGAAGTTAAGTATGACGTGTTTGGTATTTTTTTTATGTTTTAATCTTTACAACCCCTTTAAATGTTTGTGTCTTTGTTTCTAGGATTTTTTTTTTTTTTAAGGGTACTAACATGAGGGAGGGCAGTACCCCTTATTTTTAAAGATTAGATAATCCAAGCCCCCTGCCTGAAGACCACCACAATCACAAGATCAGAGTTGTGGGGAAGAGGTCCTTGTCCTCATCAACATATGGACAAGGTGCTTTGCCAGTGGGAAAAGCCCTCTCATATGTTGAAGGCATGTGGCCTGGTATGGTTGGGCTTTTTACATTCTTCCTAGATGTACTAAAGCAAAAATGATATTTGCAAAGAAAAAAACAATGCAGTTTAGATTGATTGAAAATTAAATTTTATTGCTGGCTTCCTAAAAAAAGGCAGATATTTAGGGAAACCTTTGGAGGGGTCAGTGTGCTGTGTGTTTTGTCAGCAGGAAATGTCATTTGTCAGCAGTTTAAAAGCATTTTACTTTGTAAATATCATTGTTTTTTTTTTTGCACTTGTAAATGTTCCTCAGGGCAGTACCCACCCTGCATACTATTTTTGAAAACTCTTTGCCTTTTCTCCCAGAAAATGGACATGTTTTCATTGGACAGGTTTGTCTCCCACTGATTTCAGTGGGGTTTGGCCTCAACATTTGGACTTCTTTGAGCCTAGGTTCACATTGGAGCGATTTGTCATGCGATTTGAGAGATCAAATCGCATGACAAGTCGCAGCCTATTGGCGGCAATGGCACTGTTCCAATCGGTGCGACACCAATTTTGCGGAGCCGCACGGATTTGCAAAAGTAGTTCCTGCACTACTTTTGCCGAATTCAGGTGCGATTTCTATAGACATCTGTGTATGAAGCCACACAAATGTCTATCAAGTAGCACCTGAAATCGCGCTGACCTTGCTACTTTGAAATCGCGCTACTTCAAGTAAAGTAGTGCGATTTCAAAGTAGCATCAGGGTCAACCAGGACTGAAGGTCACTTGCTTGAACCAGATGCAGGGCAGTTTGGATCATCCCTTGTCTAATGCACATGATCACTTTTTGTGATGAAAAAAACAACGTTTTCAAAAACGTCATTTAAAATCACTGTGTGAGGGCAAAACGTTGTTTTATGTCTTCAAAAAAACGACCAAAAAAAAAATTCGAACATGCTTGATTTTTTTGTGTTGTTTTTTGTGTCGTAATGGTGTGTGGGCAAAACGACGTTGAAAACATGTTTTTAAACCCACGCATGCTCAGAGGCACGTTATGAGACAGAGTTTCAATGGAACAGAGTTCCGTCGAACGTGGTGTACGTCACCACGCTTTGCTAGAGCATTTTGGAAAAACTATGGTGTGTATGCAACGTCGTTTTGGAAAATGAAGTTTGAAAAACGTTGTTTTGTTTCATCACATGAAACGTCTTTTTTTTTCATCACAAAAAGTGATCGTGTGTACGCTGCATTAGATTTGTAAAAGTTTCAAACTTTTATGCTACAATTGAGCATTATTGCTAAACCTATAGTAGAGTCACAGAAAACGGGGAGCTGTTCATAGTGTGTTTTAGATGCTACACCAAGTAAGATTGAACCTGCCTCATCTCAGCTGGTGGATGTCCAGTGTCATATAGTCTTTTTCTATATGACATATGTGAGCTGGAAGAAAAATAAAACTATAGTGGGGCCTCTCACACTGCAAGGGTTGAATGCTTGCTATTGGGGAAATTAGAAAGCAGGATTATTTACCTTACCTCTGCTCTGTCACTGTCTTCATATCCCCCTTGCACTCCAGTCCTTTAGCTGCATCATGAACAATCCAGGGCTGTTAACACTTCATTGTACACGAAGGAACCAGGACTGTGACCATGGGCAGGATCACCTTAGAGAGGAGGCTTTACAGGACCAGCTTTACCACTGAGGGGCCCTGCTGGAGTGAGGGTGGCATTCTCCATAAAATAACCAGGCATCTTCACTTTCAGTAACACTGTGGATTACTCCAAAGTAATGTTAAAAAAAAATACTTCTGTAAAACACAACTCCACAATGCTAATTCTAAATTTCCACTCAGGCAGCAATGTGTCCCTCCCCTGACATGCCACATGACCTGCCTGCCTCTAAGGCTCGTGGGAGTTGTAGTTTGCTGCACTGATAAGTTCCTTAACTTTAGCATGGCCATACTACAACTCCCACAATGCAGTGCAGCCTGTGCAGCAGCCAGCCAATCGGCGGCCGCCGTGGCCAAACTTCTAATCCCACAATGCAGTGCAGCCTTCCAGCAGCAGCCAGCCAATCAGTGTCCTCCACGGCCGAGTTCTAAAAAAAAAAAAAATTAAAGACAGCCAGTACCACGGCCCTTTTAAAGATAATGTAAGCGGCCTGGGGGGAAATATCCATCTTTCCACCTGGCCCAGTCCGCCCCTGCATGAATCTGTATATTTTAGTTGCTGTGAGAGAGCGAGCTGGGGGGCGCTCCGGCGTCCCTATGGACGTCCGCTCCTGCTTTGTATATACTGACTTTGACTGGTAAACTCACCCACTTGTAACATGAACTTTAGGAAATTATATGGGGAAGCATTCATGGTGTGTGTCTGTATATCACTAGTTTGCACAATTTTAGCAGTCTCTTAAGACTTTTTGAGCATGTTGTAAATGTTTTTTTAACAGTGCTTTTAGCAACAGCTGGTAAAAAATGAGACCAGTCTTTTACCATCTGGCTGCACAATGTGTCTAACAAGGAGAATTCAGTAACGTTATTTGACAGGGCATTGTGAAATATTAGGTCTTTAAATCATATTCCTCTAAATTAGTCTAGAAACATGTCTTTTTTCTCTCAGAGCTTTAGGCTAACCTGTAGACAACACCTGGACATGTGCAATATGAATTCTGTCTCTACCTCCAGGCCAGGACCAGACATTTGAGTCCAATAAAGTTTGATAAGAATAACACCCTTGGAATTTAGAATCTGTATGGATATGCACATGACTTCACTTTAAATGAGTAAACCATTTTGAAGATCTATCTGTGGAGATGTGTTATCTAAATGTTAAACAATTATCAGTTAATTAAACTGTACAACCTATATAAGACTATGTTATATTCTACACATTGTTTTGCAGTTGAAAAATATGGTATGTTGAATCAAAACCTGTATGACACCTGACTGTGTTTAGATGGATTTATGTGTCCTCTTAGCAAATACTCAAATGTTAATTACACTGTAAAATGCTACAGTTCTTTCTTTAGTGTCTCTCTGTGAGTTGTATTCCCAATGTTGTCTTTTCAAAAACGTTAACACTTACTTATAACATTTTGATTGTTGAAAACATAATATTAAGAAGTATAATTTTCCATAATTGTTTAGAGTAATACTTTTTTTTATTTATCTGTCCCCATCCTGAACTGCAATTCAAATCAGAGCCAGTATAATCTGAGGTTATGTTTTGAGAGCATATTTAACACTACATTATAATTTAAATATATTTCTGGGGAGCTATTATACAATGTTCACCAAATCTATTGTCTATATGTCAGGGCAACACCCGTATAAATTGCATGAATCACACTATTTTTTTTTTTGTTGAACATCTAAAAGATTATATTGTATGTTTGTCCCATTTCTCACTTCTCCCCCAATATTTTCCTTTATATTTTAGGAGAAAAGTACACTTTATAACATTTACATAGACCCTACATGTCTACATTTTATGGACCTTCCTTGTTCTGTAAATGGTAATAAAATAAAAGTGTATATAAATCCAGAGTATCTGACAGGAACATATGCAGTTCTGGTGCAATATGCAGGGTATCTGACAGGAACATATGCAGTGCTGGTGTAATATGCAGAGTATCTCACAGGAACATATGCAGTGCTGCTGCTATTAGATTTGTGAAGTAGGACTGACTCCTAACTAATTCTCTCCCTATAAGCACAATCAGGAATCTTTCCCTACAGTAGCTAATGCAGAGTATGTTACAGGAACATATGCAGTGCTGGTGCAATATGCAGAGTATCTGACAGGAACATATGCAGTGCTGGTGCAATATGCAGAGTATCTCACAAGAACATATGCATTGCTGGTGCAATATGCAGAGTATCTGACAGGAACATATGCAGTGCTGCTGCTATATAATTTGTGAAGTAGAACTGACTCCTAACTAATTCTCTCCCTATAAGCACAATCAGGAACCTTTCCCTAATGTAGCTAATGCTATGTAGATCGATCCCATAAGTAGGCATGGCTGTGATGGCTTCCAAACTTTCAGAAAATTGTTCGGGTCAAAAAAACCTAAAGTTCAGTACAAACCCGAACTTTACAGTTCGGGTTCGCTGAACCCTAGATATAAGTAACAGGTGCAGAAAAAATGGGATTTGGGTATTGGTGGTGCCTTCACACCGTAACCCTATAGTGGTACTGATGATGAAAGCAAGAATTGACCCTACTGTAAAACATTTAAATGATATGCCCCGGTCAAACAGCTTTGGAAAAATTGGTCTTTGAGTGTTGGTGGTGCCTTCATACTATAACCCTATAGAGGTATTCTTGATGAAAGCAAGAATTGGCCTTGTTGTAAAAAAAAATAATTATATGCACCTGTCCAACAGGTGTGGAAAAATTGGTCCTTGGGTGTTAATTGTGCCCTTGAGCCCAGGTTCACACTGGGTACGATTTAGTTTGATTTGAGATGAGATTTCACATGTGAAATCGCATCTCAAATCGGCAGCAATTGCCGGCAATGACACCGTCCTAATCAGTGCGACGCCGCATCTGCGGCGCTGCACCGATTTCAAAAAGTAGTTCCTGTACTACTTTTTGCAATTTCAGGACACGATTTACATTGGCATCTGTGCAGAAACCTGCACAGATGTCTCCTAAATCGCGCCAAAATCGGGACTGCCAGAGGGAGTGAAATCGCGCAATTTCAGCTGAAATCACACAATTTCACTCCCGCAGCCCAGTGTAAACCAGGGCTGAAACCTACACCAAAACAATTCCTCCAGATAAAATCAACACCCACAAAGCTAGGCAACCTAGACAGTCTTGCAGAGATTCCACATCCCAAAAAACACTTGATTGGCAACATCAGCATCAGGGGCTTGATAGCTGCTGCTAATCCAGGAATGATTCATTTTGATAAATGTCAGCCGGTCAACGAAGTCTGTGGAGAGACACGCTATTTCATCTGCCACAAAACCTCCAGCAGCACTGAATGCCTGTTCGGAAAGCACAATGGGTCCAGCAGCCTAATTGCATACTGTGCAAGTTCTGGTGATGTTCAAATAGGCATTATGCCTATTTGAACATCACCAAATGTGAGTTGCCTGTACTAACCTGTTCATTAAATTGTTTTTAAACATCTACACTTGCTTTTTGTTCATAGTACTGGAACATTGTTTTTGTTTCCCTTATGATGGCAGCCCTGCGATTGTATATGTGACCCCTGCAGAAACATTACTCCATTCACACCTGGCCTCTCTCCCATATATACCCCTTGAGCTTGGACTTTTTTATGCTATTAATTGTACATTTCTTTGTACACTATTACTTTTTATTTAATATACTACTGAGAAATTCTTGCTGTAATTTAGTTAATGCGCATTTTACTTGTGTACTGTGCAAGTTCTGGCCAGTGTTCTATTCTCATGATCCAGCAACCCAGTGGATCGTCAACTGTAAAGCTCTCCGCGTCTGTTTTCGGCCCTAGATTATCTCCCACCATTCGATGCAGACGCTTATGATAGGATGTGGAAGCTGATAGCCCTGGGCACTGAGGACTAAAAAATGTTTTGAAATGCTTAGGCTACACCTAAGTAAATGATCGCTGGGAGGAAGGAAAATATAAATAGCAATTCCTCAACCAAGCAATAGATACCGTCACCTCAAATGTAATTATAATATGAGGTGTGTTTCTCTGAATTAAACAGCACATATAGAAAAAAGGGGGAAAGGAAATGTATATCTTTATTGATCAATCCCACATAAACACTGGTAAATATAAACAGTATGACCTCTACCACATTCAATCAAAAATAGACAACATTGTCTGAAGGCACAGATAGCTACCATAGACATTCACTCTACACATACAGTAATTCATGGACCACTAGATCAATGAGGACTGGCTCTAATGAAAGGAATTGTCACATGACTAGCAGAACTGGCCTCTCAATATGATTTCAGTGTGATAATCCACAGAAGAAAAAGGACAGCTCCACAGATAATTTCAATTAGGGATAAAGCAGTGTGGTCCATATAACGGACATTTCCCCATTTAGGGAAAAGTACACATCAATGAATTCTCAATTGAGAGGTGGCAGAGGATCCTGGTGACACGTGGGGCATGTGCTAAAGCCCTGAGCCATAATTGGCCAAAGCCACCCTGGCTTTGGCCAATTATGGCTCTCCGTTTTTTGCGCGCTGTGATTGGCCAAGCATGCAGAGTCATAGTGCATGTTTGGCCAATCATCAGCACGCAATGCCGCAGTGAATTATGGGCCGTTGCGCGTCACTCGAATTTGGCGCGAACGACCCATTTTGTTAGAATTTCGTCGAACGTACGAACAGACAATGTTCGAGTCCAACATACGTTCGTATCAAACGCGGAGCTCATCCCTATTTAGCAGGTGAAGCCAGGGATCCCCAAACTACGACCATCCAGCTGTTGCGGAACTACACATCCCATGAGGCATTTTAAAACTCTGACCACCAGGGGGGGTGGAAAGACTAGTGGATGTGTATAGGGAAGGTGAGTGTGTGTGTAAGTAATCAATTTACAGCCAGCCGTGTGCAGTTGGTATGGATACAGCTCACTACTTTCCACATTCCCAGTTCATTCCAAACTGTCAAGCTGTCAAATCACCAGACCATCCAATCAGAGTAGAAGTCCTCACGAGATGGGAAAGGAATAAATCTGCTCACTGCTCAGCTTGTGCCATTGGCGTCTCACGTTGCGGCTCCTGATAGCATTCAGGATTTACTTCCACATACCTACCAACATTCGGGGGTGTCAGGTAGGAGAATGTCTCTGGCAGACAGTCTGTGCCATCACTTCAAAGAGCATGATGGCATCATTCTGATGAGTTTCACTCGAGACACAAGTTTCTTCAGAACACGTGACAGTACAGTGCATACATCCTTACAAGCTCCAGCACTGAGCCCTGTCCTGCATCCTTACTAGTTGAAAGCAGAGTTACCCAGTGGGCTGTGAACAAAATATATTGTCCCTGACCTTGCTTGCTGGACCATAAGTCAGCAGTAAGGTGGACCCTGCCGCTGACTGCCTTGCCACAACTTTGCCTTCCACATGATGGCACAGAGCTGGAATGGCTTTACATGCAAATAAATAGTGACTGGGAACCTGCCATTGAAGTACAGCACATTCTGAAAAAAAAAGGGCAGAATCTCTCAGAAAAAAGGAAGGAATTGTAAAGCCAGGAGCTTGAACAAGCTGGAATTTAGACGCTGGGCATGTGGGTGGCAGTGATTGTACTTTTTCTTTGGATGCAGCAGCTGGGGCAGAGAAATTTGCCTGCTTTACTCTACAGCTGGTGATGTGCTGCTGGCAGATGTGTTATAAGTAACTCTGTGGTGGGAGATTAAATGCTTTGTCATGCATCTGTTTTTTGCTATGCTTGATCTGCTTGGGGCAAAGTTTTCAAGTTACAGTGCAATTGGCTGCACATGTGCTAAAAAAGGCCCAGACAGCTGAGCTGTGGGAAGTGGGCCAGGAGATAACAGCTCCACAATCTGATGGACTAGGGTGGTTGCTCTCTACATCCATGATGGCTGCCTCTGGAGAACATCCTGCATTTTTGGGGTCATGTTCCTACCTTCCTTCACCTCAGAGTCAGAACCAACATCATAATTAAGTAAAACTTGTGCGTCGTCAAGGAGAAAGTGTTCAAATTACTCAGTTGATCCCTTAATGCATGATGCTGGGGCTATGTGATGGAGCATACACATGGCCGGTTTTCTGATGGGGTGGGAAAACCGGTCATGTGTAGGAGGCATAAGTGTTAGTTGGGAGTGGGACTAGTAACTGCACAGGGCATGAAATGTTACTTAAACGAGTTGTAAAGGCAGAAGATTTTTGCATTAAGATAAAAAAAATTGTGTGTAGCAGCCTCCCCAGCACCCCCCTAATTACTTACCTGAGCCCCATCTCTCTCAAGCCATGTCTACGAATGACTAAACTGTCCAGGACACTCCTCCTGATTGACTCCCGCGGTTGTCAGTCAAAATCAGTCCACCAATCAGGGGAGAGAGGGGGCAGGGCCGGGTCGGGGCTCCGTGTCTGAATGGACACACAGAACTGTGACTCGGCTCGAGTACCCCCATAGCAAGCTGCTGACTGTGGGGGCACTTAATAGGAGGGAGGGGCCAGTAGCAGCAAAGAGGGACTCGAGAAGAGGAGAATCCAGGCTGTTCTGGACAAAATCAACTGCACAGAGGAGGTAAGTATAGCATGTTAATTTTTTTTTTTTTTTTTTTTTTTTAAACAAGACTTTACAATCACTTTAATCACTTTAATTTAAAGAAATAGGGCACAAGGACAAGAAGCACTGGCATTTAAACTCCTGAGAGTGTTAAACCACTCTATTTTGGTAGCACAACCATTACTGGGTATGTATGATACTGTACCTAACTAAACGACACAATTCTTTTACCGATACTTCATAACCCTTAATACCCTTAGTAAAACGTATCAAATGTATTGCTATGTAAAATAAAATAACAATACAAAACGCACACAATAAAACATACAATTTATTTTTTTGTTTACAAACGGTTTTTATTATGGATAAGGTCATAGTATAAGCTTTTAACATTGATAGAAGATGAACACGTGAGAGAGTAGTTTACATTATACATTATATCCAAGTAAAAACATATCATATGAGAAAATACATATATTCAATTTATAAATCTACATAACATATGTGGGAAAAGATCTGTGGGTGTGCTTAAGTAAAATAACAGTAGTGGACATTACATCAGTAGTGAGGTTTCCCATAAAGACCATTTTTGTTGGTACATACAGTATGCATGGTGTCATATAACATGTGGTGTATTCTTTCTGATAGTTTGATGTTTGCCATGCGGTTGAGAACCTGATGCCATGGTACGTTGGATGAACGCCAGTTGAAAGCTATGGCCCAGTAGATAGAGCTAAAGAGAGTGTGGATTAGTCTAGAACTGGCTATTGGTATGTCTTGTATGGGGGAGAATAGAAGGCAAATTTGGGATGTTAGTGGGATCTTTCTGCCTGAAATTCGATCAATTATAAGACTTGCATTGTGCCAGATGTGTTTTAGGTGGGAACAATCCCAAAATATATGTAATAGTGTCCCATGTGTGGGAAAACCCCTGAAACAGAGTGGGGAAATTGATGGGTAAAATAAGTTAAGTTTGGCAGGGGTGAGATACCACCTGTAAAGCAGTTTAGTAGCAGATTCTCTGATGGTGGTAGTTTTGGTACATTTGTGTAGGTTTTCATATATGGTATCCCATTGCTCAGGGGAGACTGAAACTTTTAAGTTTTGATTCCCATTGTAGCATGGGGTATGTTTTTTCAGGCATGTTGAACTTGTTTAGATTTTTATACATTTTTGAGTTTAACCCTTTGTCCCGAGGGGAGGAAATACAAAATTGTTCGAATAGTGAGAAGGGGATACTTGGAGTGAGTGAGTAGTATTTTTGGTAGAAGTGCTTTATCTTTTAATAATTTCATGTTCTGTAGGTGCAAGGTCATATTTTGTTTGTAGTTCAGTGAAAGAGTAAAATGTATTATTATGGGTGAGTGATTTTAGATTTGTTAGATTATGCAGTTTCCATATTGCTAATGAGTTTTGGTTATTATCTAAGGAAGTAAAGTGAGGGTCTCCTAGGAAGGATGCCAGGGGAGGGACATCTGAAGACATGTTAAATTTGGTAACTTGTCTGTTCCACAGTTGTAAGGAATGTGTTACAATTATATTTAACCGTCTTATTTTCTGTGGCAAAATAGATTTGGACCAGAGTAGTCCTTGTAGGTGGTAAGGGAGGACTGATTGAGTCACCCCTGAGGAGCCGGGGCCGTGGGTCACGCCAGCGGCATTCATTTGGTTTCCCCCCTTTTTTTTTTTTTTCTGGACTTTTTTTTTTCAGGATTTATTTATTTTTTTGCTGGAAATTTTATCAGGGTGGACTTCCTAATCAATTTATATTATGTGATTGGAGAGATCCATAGATTTGCAAAAGGTTAGGCCTGAGCAGGACAGTTACATTTACCACCAGAAAAGTTGAAAAATTTTATGTTTTTATTCTACAAGGAAACCAATTCCCATCAGAAATGCTCCTGACAAACATCTCCCTTCTTCCCGAACCAAATAAAGATCATTCCATCCCACAAAATGATCGCCCAATTTCAGTCAGTAGAAAATATTTGGCAGATTTCTAGCGGACAGATTAGCTGCAGTTATTTCCCCCTTAATAAATCCAGATCAAACAGGATTTATCCCGAACAGACAAATAACAGATAACATAAGACTGACTACAAACATCAATAAACAAAAAAGAAGAAAACTCTGCGCTAAACCCTATAACAAGTGAAAATAAAAATCAAGAAATCCTAAAAAATTTGGGAATGCTGCTGCTTATGAAAGCCTAAATACATAAAGCTCAGAACACATACAAACAGAAAATAAGCGCGCAATCCAAATATCAAAGTGCAATAGATTCAAAGTGCTAGTGCATATAAATAATAGTATCAATGCACACAAAAAATGTATAAAACACAGTGGGCCAGATTCACAGAGCCATTACGCCGGCGTTACAGGAGATGCGTGGCGTAAGTCTAAATTTGCGCATGCGTTTCGATGCGCCGCATCCCCAAAACGAGATACGCAAGAAATCTACTTTTTTTGGACCGGCGTAATTTCGATAGACCGGCGTATCCGTCCGCGCAAAACTGCACTAGACACACCATTGATTTGCTATTCAAATATGCAAATGAGGGAGTTACGGGGATCCACAAAAGAACGTTGGTGCAGCGCAGGCTACGCGATGTGCGCAACAGCTGCACAACAGCTGCAAAATTAGACCATATAAAAGGTGGAATAAAATTAGACAATCCGTCTACATGTCAGCTAAAGCAACACTGTTAGTGAGGAGCTGAGCAGTCACACTTGCTGGACAACAAACCTTATGCCAATATGCCAGGGGCATCCTTGCTCATAGCTATACTAATGACTTTAGATGAGCAAAGAAGGAGGAGGGCACGGAGGAGGGCACGGGAGAGGATATACCGCACACGCATAGACCTCTTTGGCATGAGTGATTCTGAGGTGTATCGCATCTTCAGATTCACCCCTGCTGCCATCCTGGAATTAACCATAACCCTGCAGAATAACATCACCAGCCCAACACACCGCTCACATGCAGTGCAGACACTGGTCAAGGTCCTGGCAACACTCCATTTCCTTGCCAGTGGCTCTTTTCAAAGAACAAGTGGAGTGGTGGCTGGGATGGCACAATCCTCCATGAGCAGATGTGTGCACCAGGTTATCCCTGCAATCCTCAGACGCATGGCCAACCAAATCATCAAACCAACCACTGAGGAGCTGCGACTGAAGGCAATGACAGATTTCTACAGAATTGCCAGATTCCCACGCACCGTGGGGGCCATTGATTGCACACATGTGGCACTCCAGCCCCCCCATGAGACAGAGCACATATACCGCAATCGGAAGCATTGGCATTCCATCAACGTACAGGTGATAGTTGATGCCCAAGGCCACATATGGCACGTCCGTGCCAAATACGCCGGATCCAGCCATGACAGCTACATATACAATCAGAGCCCCATCCCAATGGAATTCGAACAGAACGTGTATGGGGACACCTGGCTGGTTGGTGAGTGACATGGGTGGCAGGCATGACTGTCCCCCCCCCATGATGCACACATCACAAGGGGCACATGCATGACTAACATCATCCTGTCTTTTCCCTTACAGGTGACTCTGCATATGCACTGGGACCCCATCTCATGACTCCTATCCGGAACCCCCAAACCCCAGGAGAGGAAAGATACAATGAAGCCCATGCCCAAACACGTGCAGTGGTGGAGCGCACCTTTGGCCTCCTGAAGTCACGTTTCCGATGCCTGGATAAGTCTGGGGGTACCCTGTTGTATTCCCCAAACTTTGTGTGCCAGATCATCGGTGCATGTTGCATGCTGCACAACTTCACAGTAAGAAAGGGCCTTCAGATTGACATACGTGATGACCTGACCCCTGAACCAGACAATCACCCCCTAACCGAGGCTACCCCGTCTTCTGAGGGAAGAGCAGCCAGGAGACAGCTCACATTAGGCATCTTTGCACGTTAAACACACACATTAATCATGGCACAATGAGAATGCATGCATGCACACCACTGTGGTCCCTAGCACAGACACATCACGTCATCATCAAATTGGATTAGCACAAGCCCACCATGCAGGACTTGTGAGCAGCAACGCCACGCCACGGCTCCAATTATGTCACTGTACATTCATACACCATTCACACGGACCTGGAGATCACTTCTCCCTGGTCCTGGGGAACCCTTCTCCATCACAAATGAGGGTGACACCCCTTTTTTTCCGGCAGGAATGTCACCCCCACATTCCAAAATCATTCACAACACACACACAAAAAAAAAATTGTTCTTCAAACTGGAGCCAGGGGATTTGGAAGGCTGGGGCATACCATTGTGCAAGTTGGGTGAGTCTGGCTGACAGATAATATAGCCATACATTTGGGATTCTTAGACCTCCTTTTAGGGGCCTTAACATTAGGGAGTAGCTAAACCTTGTTTTTTTGTTTTGCCAAATGAATTTATTGATTTCTCTTTGGAGTGAATCTAACGTGTTTTTGGGCAATGTAAGAGGAAGGGCTCTAAAAAGAAATAAAAGTTTGGGTAGTATAACCATTTTCATTGCCACTATTCTTCCCGAGAATGAAATTTGGTATGCAGGCTATCATTGCACATATGAGAAATACAAGAACAGCACTGTAAGCCACAGCCTTAGCTGTCTGCCTTTCCAGAACCAAGGAATTTAAAACAGTGAGGATTGTTTATAATATTTTGAGCAGCAGAATTCTCCAGCTATGGAGAACCAGACTGTACTCAGGGCCGCCATCAGGGGGGTACAGGCATTACACCTGTAAGGGGCCCGGGTGTCCCCAGGGGCCCGGATGGGAACCACCCTAAAAAAAAAAAAAACATGTAATATTTTTTTTATTTTTTTTAGGGGTCCGAAGGCCACCAAGGGCCCCAGGTGGCAAGCCCATTTTCTTATAAAAAAAATATATTTTTTTAATATATTTTTATTTTATTTTTTATTAATGGGCCAATTTTTTTTCTTTTATTTTTTAGAGTTTTTTTTATTTCTTTTACTTTTATATATATATATATATATATATATATATATATATATATATATATATATATATATAATATAATATTATTATTATTAAAGGGCCCAGAGGTCCCCAGGCCCCCGGATGACAATCCTCCTTTTTTATAATTTTTTTATCTTTTTTATATTATTTTATTTTATTTTTTTAATATATAGATGTATTTTTATTAAAGGGCTCAGAGGTCCTCAGGGCCCCATGTGTCAAACCCCCTTTTTTTATAATTGTATTTTTTATTTTTGTTTATATATTTTTTTTATATTTTTATTTTTTATTAAAGGGCCCAGAGGTCCCAAGGCAACCCCCTTGTTTTTTTTTTTATATATAAATGTTTATTTATTTTTTATATATATATTTTTTTATTTCAATATTTTTTTTTAAAGGGCCCAGAGGTTTCTTTTTATTAAAGGGCCCAGAGGTCCCGAATGGAAAGCCCCCTTTTTTTGTAATTTCCTTTTATAAAAAAAATAAGGTCCCCGGGGCCCCAGTTAGCAACCACCCTTTTAAAAAAAATATATATATATATTATATATATATATATATATATATATATATTTTATTTTTTCTCTCTTTTTTTCTTTTTATTAAAGGGCACAGAGGTCCCCAGGGCCCCGGATGGCTACCCCCCTTTTTTATATATATTTTTCTTTATTTCTCCTTTTTGTAAAGGGCCCCCCCCGCTTTTTGCCTAACTCGTGATACTCCGGAGTAAGTGCTTTGTGAATCTGGCCCCATATTTTTAGCTTTTTGCTTTAATAAATATTCCAATTAAAAAAAAAAAAAAAATTTCTTCAGTTTAGACCGATACATATTCTTCTACATATTTTTGGCAAAAAAAAAATCGCAATAAGCGTATAGTGATTGATTTACGCAAAATGTATAGTTTCTGCAAAATAGGGGATAGAATTATGACTGTGATATTGCGGCGGACACATCGGACACTTTTGACACTATTTTGGGACCATTTACATTTATACAGTGAACAGTGCTATACATATGCACTGAGTACTGTATAAATGTGACTGGCAGGGAAGGGGTTAACACTAGGGGGCGATCAAGGGGTTAAATGTGTTCCCTGGGAGTGATTCTTACTGTGGGGAGGGGGACTGACTGGGGGAGGAGACCGATCTGTGGGACACAGATGGTGTGTCCCTTGTACATTGGGACTATGTACAAGGGACACACCATCGGTCTCCTCTCCCTGACACACACAGACCTATGTCCCTGGCTCTGTGACTGCCGATCACGGGTACCTGGCGCACATCGCGGCCACCAGGCACACAGATCGACACCCGCGTGACACGGCGGGCACAGCTTTCCCCTGATACGCGCATCGCGTAATTAAACAGGAGGACGTCCATGGACATCCACCCAGCAGGAAGGCTCCACACTGTAGACGTCTTTTGTCTATAGCACGGGCCCCAGGAGGTTAAGCAGCCAAATCTTCCAGTCTGCAGTGCCGCTGCTAGTGGTGCACTTTTAACCCCCCCCCCCCACGAGGCGTTCGGCAGCACTGTCCATTGATTTCAATGGGCAGGGGCAGTTTAGGAGCGGTGTATACTATCTTCTTTGCTCCTCCAGCAGCTGAATAGTGTGGAAGGGGAATGAAAGTAGCATGAATAAGTACTTCTGGGAAGTGGACCTTACTACATACATCTGAGCAGATGAATAAGTGAACACATTGTATGGGTATGTAAAAAACTAGGTTATGAACATGATGAAATCTTTTCATTATTGTTATTTTTAATATGGGACTTTAATGATATTGAATTTGAAATGTATGAAATTCACATATTTTTTGGTGTGTGGGAATATACTTCACATATGCATATTTTTAATTTAAATATACCATGGGCCAGATTCACGTACATTGGCGCATATTTTGACCAGCGTAGCGCACCTCCTTTACGTTAGACCGGCGCAATGTAGAGGCGCAATCACTGTATCCTCGTAGTATTTGCGCAGAAATTAGCGCCGGAGTAACGTAAATTCTGAGGCGTAAGGTGGAGTAATTCAAATTGGGAAGGACGTGGGCGTGTTTCATTGAAATGAGCCGTGACCCCATGCAAATGAAGGGCCGGCCGGCTCGCACATGCGCACATGAAGCAGACCGTGGTCAGCACCTCTGTGCGCATGCTCACAACTCGGGAACGGCGCAATCAGTGAAATTGGAAGTGGACCCGGGCAACTTAGTGAATTACGCAGACAGCATAAATAGACAGAGACAAACGCACTTCCTTTGCAAAAGTACATCCCTTTGTATCCCTTCCTATACAGCAAGCTGCTTTTGTTCTGTTTATTTGTTGCGTTGTGACTTGTCTTTGTGATATTTGTTGACTGTTTGATCTAGTGTTTTGTAGAATCTATTGGATAGTGTCTTTTGGTGACTGGTTGTGAGACTTTTTGGTTGATAGATTTTGTTTGTTTGTTTTGTTGCTTGTTTTTTCCTGCTTGTTTTTCTGAGTGATTTTTGGTGATTGTTTGAGAGAAAGTTGTTGTATGAGTATGACTGAGAGGAAGCGGAAGAGCAATTTTTCTTTGGGGGAGAAACAAATTATTGCCCGGGCCATTACCCAATATGGGCGTTTTCTGCACGGCCCGGAGAGTGCCAACACCACCCCGGTTAGGAAGAAGGAGATTTTGCAGAACATTACTGACCAGGTAAATGCATTGGGGGGGGGAGACCCGGACACGTGAGGGGATCGTAAAGAAAATCAATGACCTCCGGCGTGTGGTCCGTGGGAAGCTGGCCAAAATGGCAGCCCATGCCAGGGGCACTGGAGGGGGCCCACCATGCCCTCTTAGGCTGACAGTGGAGAAGCGTGCGGTGGCCCACACCTTTAATAGACAACAAGTGGAGGGCCTGCCTGGCTATGACTCCAGTCATGAAGCCGTGATGCCAGGTAAGGTTTTTTTTTCCTATCTGGTGTGTAGCATGTGTGGGGGAGGGGGGAAAAGGAATATGTGGCAAGTGTGCGGATCCTCCAACCTGTGAATGTTTTGTGTCATCCACAGATGTGCAGGAGGGTGCTGGGCCATCTGGCCTGACTGCACCATCCCCGGGACACCAACCTAATGAGGACCCCCCGACAAGGCCGGAGTCCTCGGAGGAGTTGGAGGAGGAGGAGTTTGAGGAGGATGTCATGTCAGCCAGTGAATTGTTGTTTTTGGAGGAGTCTTCCTCTCTGGCTGGCAGCAGCCAGCCCTCCATAAGGGCTAGCCCCTCCCACTCCTCCCCCAACAGGGCTCCCCTCCCAAGGGCCTCCCCTTCTCCTCGGCCACAAGCATCAGCTGGAGGCAGGAAGTCGTCCCAGAAGACCAAGGGGGTGGCCGAGGTTCTGCCCGCCAATCTCAGAAGGAACCAGGTCCTTCAGACCCACCATCTGGGACAGGTCAGCCAGACTTTGGTGTGGATGGAGGAGAGCCTGTCCTCCATAAAGGATACGCTTGGGGACCTGGACTGCCACTCCCTGGCTCTTACAAACTGTCTAAACGAACTGCAGACTACTACAGCAGACGTTGGGCAGGATGTGAGGGCCCTCACCCAGGCTATCCAGGCCAATACGACATCACTAAGTGCTGGCCTGACCAGAATTGCCGTGGCCTTGGAGGGCAGGCCGCCAGGTGGGCAGAGACCAGGGGCTGCTCCTCCTTCCCTGGATTACCCCCCCTCCCCATGAGTCTCCCCTGAGGAGCCGGGGCCATGGCCATGGGCGCCCCAGGCGTGGGTCACGCCAGCGGCATTCATTTGTTTTCCCCCTTTTTTTTCTTTTTCTGGACTTTTTTTTTTTCTGTTTTTTTTTTTTTTTTTTGGAATATTTTTTTTTTTTTTGCTGGTCAATTTTTTTTCTTTTTTTTTGTGTTGTGAATGATTTCGGAATGTGGGGATGACATTCATGACGGAAAAAGGGGTGTCACCCTCATTTGTGGTGGAGAAGGGTTCCCCAGGACCAGGGGGAAGTGATCCCCAGGTCCGTGTGAATGGTGTATGAATGTACAGTGACATAATTGGAGCCGTGGCGTGGCGTTGCTGCTCACAAGTCCAGCATGGTGGGCTTGTGCTAATCCAATTTGCTGAGGATGTGATGTGTCTGTGCTAGGGACCACAGTGGTGTGCATGCATGCATTCTCATTGTGCCATGAATAATGTGTGTGTTTAACATGCAAAGATGCCTAATGTGAGCTGTCTCCTGGCTGCTCTTCCCTCAGAAGATAGGGTAGCCTCGGTTAGGGGGGGATTGTCTGGTTCAGGGGTCAGGTCATCACGTATGTCAATCTGCAGGCCCTTTCTCACTGCGAAGTTGTGCAGCATGCAACATGCACCGATGATCTGGCACACGAAGTTGGGGGAATACAACAGGGTACCCCCAGACTTATCCAGGCATCGGAAACGTGACTTCAGGAGGCCAAAGGTGCGCTCCACCACTGCACGTGTTTGGGCGTGGGCTTCATTGTATCTTTCCTCTCCTGGGGTTTGGGGGTTCCGGATAGGAGTCATGAGATGGGGTCCCAGTGCATATGCAGAGTCACCTGTAAGGGAAAAGACAGGAGGATGTTAGTCATGCATGTGCCCCTTGTGATGTGTGCAACATGGGGGGGGACAGTCATGCCTGCCACCCATGTCACTCACCAACCAGCCAGGTGTCCCCATACACGTTCTGTTCGAATTCCATTGGGATGGGGCTCTGATTGTATATGTAGCTGTCATGGCTGGATCTGGGGTGTTTGGCAAGGACGTGCCATATGCGGCTTTGGGCATCGACTATCACCTGTACGTTGATGGAATGCCAATGCTTCCGATTGCGGTACATGTGCTCTGTCTCCTGGGGGGGCTGGAGTGCCACATGTGTGCAATCAATGGCCCCCACGGTGCGTGGGAATCTGGCAATTCTGTAGAAATCTGTCATTGCCTTCAGCCGCAGCTCCTCAGTGGTTGGTTTGATGATTTGGTTGGCCATGCGTCTGAGGATTGCAAGGATAACCTGGTGCACACATCTGCTCATGAAGGATTGTGACATCCCAGCCACCACTCCACTTGTTCTTTGAAAAGAGCCACTGGCAAGGAAATGGAGTGTTGCCATGACCTTGACCAGTGGCTGCACTGCATGTGAGCGTTGTGTTCGGCTGGTGATGTCATCCTGCAGGGTTATGGTTAATTCCAGGATGGCAGCAGGGGTGAATCTGAAGATGTGATACACCTCAGAATCACTCATGCCAAAGAGGTCTATGCGTGTGCGGTATATCCTCTCCCGTGCCCTCCTCCGTGCCCTCCTCCTTCTTTGTTCCTCTAAAGTCATTAGTATAGCTATGAGCAAGGATGTCCCTGGCATGTTGGCATACAGTTGGTTGTGCAGCAAGTGTGACTGCTCAGCTCCTCACTAACAGTGTTGCTTTAGCTGACATGTAGACGGATTGTCTAATTTTATTCCACCTTTTATATGGTCTAATTTTAGACAGGACGTGCAGGTGTTGTGCACAGCGCGTAGACTGCGCTGCACCAAAGTTCTGTTGTGGATCGCCGTAACTCCCTCATTTGCATATTTGAATAGCAAATCAATGGTGTGTCTAGCGCAGTTTTGCGCGGACGGATACGCCGGTCTATCGAAATTATGCCGGACCAAAAAAAGTACATTGCTTGCGTATCTCGTCTTGGGGATGCGGCGCATCGAAACGAATGCGCAAATTTAGACTTACGCCGCGCATCTCCTGTAACGCCCGCATAATCGCTCTGTGAATCTGGCCCCATATTTTTAACAATAACAAACATCCTAAGCGTTTATTTATTACAAAATATGATCCAGTAATTTTGATATATTCACATATTTTTTGCTGTCGTATTAGCATTGCTAAATATAAGAAAGGGGTTTCAGATTTCCCCGAATACATGACTTATCTCCTTATCTCCTGAGGCTGTTCTGAACTTTACTCTGCATGACTGGCAGTTACTGTCAGGTTAGAAAGATTCAAGCTGTCAGTATGTTTATGTACAGATCTTGCAAGCAAACAGTACAAATGAAAACATTTAACAAAACTGAACAACAGTAAAATGATAGAGGAAAATATAAGTGAATAAATATATACATATATGGGAATAAATACAACAATTTCACAAATATAAACATGCTTTTTTTTTTTGCTTTTAAGGTTGTATCACTTTCCGACCTCAAACATGCCCAAGAGTTTTGTAATTTAATCTAGATGTGTGTACAGTCCCCTTGAGCAAAGGGCAGGTAAAGTATATGAATACATATTGGTATGCACATATCATGCCTAAACATGTAGCCCTTTATGTGGTTTTGATATGCAACATGCAAATAAAAAATATTACACACCCTGTCAGAATTTATGATTTCTTGGCGATTTTTTAAAAATATGAATGATAACACAAAAAAAAAAAAAATCTTTCACTCATGGTTAGTGTTTGGCTAAAGCCATTTTATTATCAATCAACTGTGTTTACTCTTTTTAAATCATAATGACAAGAGAAACTACCCAAATGACCCTGATAAAAAGTTTACATACCCTGGTGATTTTGGCCTGATAACATGCACACAAGTTGACACAAAGGGGTTTGAATGGCTATTAAAGGTAACCATCCTCACCTGTGATCTGTTTTCTTGTAATTAGTGTGTGTGTGTGCATAGGTGTGCACAGCCAATAGCATTAGGGTGTGCACCCCCAAAGCCCAAACTCACACTACCAATCACGATGTTCATTCAGAAAGGGAAGTGGCCAGTAAATTACATATTTACTGGCCCCTTTCCCACCCCTGAAACATCCCAGCAGCAACAGCCGATAGGAGAGGAGGGAAGCTGTCAGCGCTGCGGGGGGGAAGGTGGGAGCCAGGGCAGTAGGGGGAATCTGTGCTGCACAGGGTGATTAGGGTGTGCCTGGGCACACCTGGCACACCCTGTGCGCACGCCTATGTGTGTGTGTGTGTGTGTGTGTATAAAAGGTCAATGAGTTTCTGGACTCCTGTCCTGTATCTTTCATCCAGTGCTGCACTGATGTTTCTGGATTCTAACTCACGGGGAAAGCAAAAGAATTGTCAAAGGATCTGTGGGAAAAGGTAGTTGAACTGTATAAAACAGGAAAGGGATATACAAAAATATCCAAGAAAATGAGAATGCCAGTCAGCAGTGTTGAAGCTCTAATCGAGAAGTAGAAGTTCTGTTAGAACCAAACTTAGTAGACCAACTAAAATTCCAGCCACAACTGCCTGGAAAATTGTTCGGGATGCAAAGAAAAAAATCGACAAATAATTTCAGGTGAAATACAGGAATCTCTGAAAACATGTGGTGTGGCTGTTTCAAGATGCACAATAAGGAGGCACTTGAAGAAAGATGGGCTGCATGGCCGAGTCGCCAGAATAAAGACAATACTACGCAAATGCCACAAAGTATCCCGCTCACAATATGCCAAACAGCACAGAGACAAGCCGCAAACCTTCTGGCACAAAGTCGTTTGAAGTGACAAGACCAAAATTGAGCTTTTTGAGACAACTATAAACACAACATTTGAAGAGGAGTCAACAAAGCCTATGATAAAAGGTACACCATTCCTACTGTGAAACACGGAGGTGGATTGCTGATGTTTTGGAGATGTGTGAGCTACAAAGGCACAGGAAATTTGGTCAACATTTTTGGCAAGATGAATGCAGTATGTTATCAAAACATACTGGAGGACCATTTGCATTCATCTGCCAGGAAGCTGTGCATGGGACGTACTTGAACATTCCAATATGACAATGATCCAAAACACAAGGCCAATTCTACCCGTCATTGGCTACAGCAGAATAATGTGAAGGTTCTGGAGTGGCCATCTCAGTCTCCTGACCTCAATATCATTGACCACTCTGGGGAGATCGCAAACGTGCAGTTCATGCAAGACAGCCCAAGAATTTACAGGAACTGGAGGCTTTTTGCCAAGAGGAATGGGCAGCTTTACCATCTGAGAATAGAAAGAGCAATACACGGTATTAAGAACTGGTACGTAAACTTTTTATCAGGTTCATTTGGGTAGTTTTGTTTCTGTTGTGATTATGATTTATGATTTAAAAAGAGTAAACACAGTTGATTGCTAATAAATGGCTTCAGCCAAACACTAACCATGAGTGAAAAAAGTTTTTGTATTATTCATATTCTCTGAAAAATGGGCAAGAATTTCATAACTTCTGCCAGGGTATGTAAACTTATGAGTAGAGTTAAGCGGACACCTGGATGTTCGGGTTCGGCCGAACTTCGGAAAAAAGTCTGGGTTCGGGACCCGAACTTGACCCGAACTTGACCCCGAACCCGAACCCCATTGAAGTCAATGGAGACGCAGACTTTTGACTACTGAAATGTCTCTAAAAAACTAAGGGAAAGAGCTATAGGGCTGCAACTGGCAGCACAAATGTCGGTAAGAGAATGGCAAGTACTCTGAAAATAAATGTGGATAGGGAAATAACTTAAAATAACATAAAAAATAAAATAAAATAATCTTGACAAGCAGGAACCTTCCCCTAAAGCAGTGCGGCCCTTTGCATGCCTTTATTCGGCCCTTGGGAATTCCTCCTACAGATATGGAATGCTATTCCTCCTACTGACACCAATGATGGGACACTATTCCTCCCACTGATACCAATAATGGGGCATTATTTCTCCCACTGACACCAATGATGGGAGACTATTCCTCCCACTGATACCAATGACGGGACACTATTCCTCCCACTGATACCAATGATGGGACACTATTCCTCCCACTGGCACCAATGATGGGACACTATTCCTCCCACTGACACCGATGATGGGACACTATTCCTCCCACTGATACCAATGATGGGGCACTATTTATCCTACTGACACCAATGATGGGAGACTATTCCTCCCACTCATACCAATGATAGGACACTATTCCTCCCACTGATACCAATGATGGGGCACTATTTCTCCCACTGACACCAATGATGGGACACTATTCCTCCCACTGACACCAATGATGGAAGACTATTCCTCCCACTGAAACCAATGATGGGGCACTATTTCTCCCACTGATACCAATGATGGGGCACTATTTCTCCCACTGACACCAATGATGGGACACAATTCCTCCCACTGACACCAATGATGGGACACTATTTCTCCAACTGACACCAATGATGGGACACTATTCCTCCCACTGATACCAATGATGGGGCACGGTTTCTCCCACTGACACCAATGGTGGGAGACTATTCCTCCCACTGATACCAATGATGGGGCACTATTTCTCCCACTGACACCAATAATGGGACACGATTCCTCCCACTGACACCAATGATGGGAGACTATTCCTTCCACTGACACCAATGATGGAACACTATTCCTCCCACTGACACCAATGATGGGACACTATTCCTCCCAAATTATTTGCCCTAAATGGGTGTTTTTTGAATAGAACAACAGAAGAACAGTAGCTAAAGTGTTTATCTCACACTTACAGATATGGAGGAAACACGGAACACACTGGAGGAAACACAAAATTAACTTGTTTGCCCTAAATGGATGTTTTTTGAATAGCACAATAGAAGAAAAGTATCTTGCAGAGTATCTCACAGTAACATATGCAGTGCTGGTGTAGTAGTGTTGCTCACGAATATTCGCATTGCGAATATTCGCTACGCATATTGCATATTCGAGTATTTGCGAATAACTCGAATATCGCGGCGAATATTCGCTATTTCGAATATTCGTATTTTTTCTAATTTCGCAATCAATTTCGCAATCAATTTCGCATTCGCACTAGCGAAATTTCGCAATTTTTTTTTTATAAAATATAGCGAATATTCGTAAATATCGAATATTCGTGATATTTTATATAAAAAAAAAAATTGCGAAATTTCGCCAATGCGAAATCTCGCTAATGCGAAATTTCGCATTTTTTTTTTTTTTTTAGAAAATATCACGAATATTCAATATTTACGAATATTCGCTATATTTTATCCAAAAAAAAGCGAAATTTCGCAATCATTTTCGCTTTCGCATATGCAAAATGTTGCTTTTTATTTTTTTTATAAAATATAGCGAATATTCGTAAATATCGAATATTCGTGATATTTTATAAAAAAATAATAATTGCGAAATCGAATATGGCGTATTCCGCTCATCACTAGTAATTAGATTTTAGAAACAGGACAGACTCCTATATATTTCTATTCCCTACAAGCACAAACAGGAACCTTCCCCTAACCTACCGTATTTTTCGCCGTATAAGACGCTCCGGCATATAAGACGCACCCAATTTTAAAGGAAGAAAATCCATACTTAACATTGGTTGCGCCTCCTATAGCAGGGGTAACCTTATGCCAGAATAACGCTTACGCAAACGACGTAAACTATGACGGCTGGCCCCAAGTACGTTCGGGAATCAGCGTAACTCCCTAATTTACATATTCGACGCGTAAAACGACGGAAGCGCCACCTAGCGGCCAGCGTAAAACTGCAATTAATATACGACGGTGTAACAGACTTACGCCGCTCGTATATTAGCAGAATTCCGGCGTATCTTCTTGTCTAAATACCATAAAAAGATACGCCAGCTATTCTTAGTATTTACGCGGCGTATCTCTTGATACGCCGACGTAAATACTTTATGAATCTGGCCCACTGTATATATATATATATATAAATACTACTTGCACTATCACATAAATAGCAGAGGCTAGAGAAACACTTATAATTCTTAGGAAAGTTGAGCTGTTACATGCCAAAAAAGTCAGACAAAATATAGATTTCCTTGTTACATCATGTTTTCTCTTGAACAAAGCTTGCAATTTTTTTTTTTATGAAATTATATTACAGAACATTATGTATAAAAACTAGGGAAGAACAGTGTATTGCTTACTGTGCCTCCTGTTTCTGTTCAAATGTGTCTTTTACAATATCATATCACCTGCAAATCACTATTAAGCATAAATGATTGAACTGGCTGCAATATTATGGATTTTCATTAAAATTAGCCACACATTTTTGATGCAAGCTTGCGTGGCGAAATTAGCTTGACATGATTATGACCTGGCTTTGTTGATAAAGAAAAGGCTAGGGTTAGCCTAAGTCTAGGTTCATAGTGCTGTGGATTAGAAATCAGCAGAACTCGCACAATTTCAACCCGGCAATGCAGTCCAAATTCGGGGGCAATTTGGCAGACATCTGTGTGGGTTGCTGCCTAGATGTCTATACAAATCGCCCCTCCAAGTCGCTAAAAGTAGTACAGGAACCACTTTTGGGAATCGGTGCGGCGCTGCAAAAGATTCGGATGTTGTCAGTGCCGGCAATAGCCGCCATGTCAAATTACATGCCAAATCGTACCAATGTTAACCTAGGCTTATGCCACGTACACACGGTCGTTTTTTGTGATGAAAAAAAAATGACGTTTTAAAAAACGTAATTTAAAATGATCGTGTGTGGGCAAATGTTGTTTTATGTCTTCAAAAAAACGACCAAAAAAAAATTCGAACATGTGTAGCGCTCACCCCCGAAGGAGCCGCTGGATGATCGGGTCTTCTGTTTTACCTGTGTGACACACCACAAATAATGAATCCACAGCACACCAGCACACCTTGTGAGAGTTTAAATAACTATTTACTATATATATATAATAATCTGAATAGCAATATACAACATCAACATTTATCTCTACACAGCATAACACAGAGACTGCATATGAGACACCAGCATAACAGTGATGAACGATAAATGCGGTTATTCTAACTGTGAACTTATATATATATATACTTAGTCCCAATGTACCCGGGTACCTAACCCACTGGCCAGTGGTAGTTTCTTCAGCTAGCCAACGTTGGGGCCCAATATGAACGGTAAAAATCTGTGTGTATGGTTAATGACAACGGGCCGGAGGCCTCTCACCCATCCACGGAGGGAGATGTCCGTCTGTAGCCGGCAGGGATGTCAGCAATTATCTTCTGCGATGAAGAGCTGTATATAGGAGCTGGAGTCTGATGTCATCAGGGGTTCTGGTCATCAAATTTGGCGTCCGTCCGGGCCGAGTCGCCCCCGCAGTGTCCTCTCAGCAGGGTGGCACCTTACTCACAGCCCCAGAGGATCCTCTTCCAGCCAGGAACAAACAGCCGTTTACCCTGTGTAGCAGATGTCACTTCAGGAAGGCACGTGTGACAAGTCAGCACAGTCTCTCCACAAACAGGCGGCACACCCAAGCAACAGCAGTCTGTTCTCTCTGTCTCCTCACATCCGACTCCCCTCTCACCCGGAACGTCCTGTCTGTACCTGACATCACTTCCTGTCTTTCTCCTGTAGCACTCTGGGAACTGTAGTCTAATTATCCGTTTTCATTTGTAATTCCTCAGTGGCTGTGTCTGCAATCCCCACAAAGCTGTGCTCTCCGGCTCCACCTGCAGCTGCAATATCTTTTCTCTTAAAGGAGCTGAAATCAACAACAGGGCTACATTCTCCCCCTACTTAAAGTCTTTGGGTCCCTCCAAAGGGTAAACTGTGTTTGTAGGTTCTACAGACAGCATATACAATATAAAGGCACATATAAAGTTTATACTAAACTACTTGAATACCTTTACTGCGTGCAGATAGATGCAGTTTATGACAGCGTCTAGCAAGTGGGGTGGGTAGAGGGACACTCCACCAAGGTGTGCTGATGGCCTGAGTTGGACACAAGTCCTTTGATACTTCTGTGGTCAAGGTGGACACCTCGGGTGATCTTCGCACAGTAGTTACAGCTTCCTCTGTGCTATTCCCTGGTGAGTCATAAGTGAGTCTCTGAGGGGGTCGCACTGGTCGTTTGGACCTTGATTCTAAAAGCCATGATGGGCCCTCATCTGCGGAGTCCCCTTCTACTTGAAGTGTTGGCTGAGAGAATTCAGTTTCCTCTTCGACTGGCTGAACAAGAGCATCCTCTAGCACTGAGGTTTCTGGCAAGAGACTTTCCACTTGAGAAGGTACAGAATTATCTTCCATGGGCATATCCTCGTTTGTTTGAGGCACAAATTCAGGGGCATCCGGTCTCAAATTGCTCAAGTCCTGCTCAGGAGCCATAATAGTTGGATGGACATCCATAGGTTCAGATGGCCACATCCAACTCGGACACACATCTTCCTCATCGCTGTCGTCCTCACTTTCTCTTGTAGAAGGTGGCTGTTGTGACCGGGTAACAGGTGCTTGACGGGAAGTGGATGGAATGGGTGAAGGAGACTCATCTCTATCTGGTACCCGCACAGCTTCATTCAGAGGTAGGAGATGATTCCGATGCCAATTCTTCAGTGGCCCGGTCTTTCCCTCTGGTCGAATCTGGTACACTGGCAGGCCAGGTAATTGTTTACAGACAATGTAGATCTGAGAACTCCATCTATCAGCTAGCTTGTGTCTTGCAGACGCACCCAAATTTCTCAACAAAACTCGATTATCTGGCTGTAGGTCCTGTACCCGAACCCTCAGGTCATAGTTTCGTTTGTTTCTTCGTTCTCTACCCTCAGAGGTCGAACGGGCCTTCTCAAATGCAGAAGCCAGGTTCTTCCTGAGTCTATCCACATAGCCCTGATGAGACGCAATAGACGTCTGGTCAAGGGAGAGGCCAAAAGCTAAATCTACTGGCAATCGGGCTTCTCTTCCAAACATGAGGCTGTACGGTGAGTATCCGGTAGCATCACTTTCTGTGCTATTGTAAGCATGCACAATGGTAGAGATATGCCGACTCCAGTGCTGTTTCTCCCTGGTCGACAGTGTTCCAAACATGTTGAGTAGAGTACGATTGAATCTCTCCGGTTGTGCATCACCCTGGGGGTGATAGGGGGAGGTCCTCGACTTCTGAATCCCCAATAGATCCAAGAGCTGCCTGATGAGCCGACTTTCAAAGTCTCTGCCTTGATCAGAATGGATCCTCTGAGGTAGACCATAATGAACGAAGAACTTTTCCACTAGGACTTTGGCTACAGTAGGAGCACGTTGATCTTTGGTTGGAAAAGCTTGAGCATAACGGGTAAAGTGATCTGTCACCACCAAGATGTTTCCCTGTCCACTAGTGTCAGGCTCTAGGCACAGGAAGTCAATGCACACCAGGTCCATGGGTCCTTGACTCTGTAGATGACTCATTGGAGCATTCCTCGAAGGTAAAGTTTTCCTCTGGATACATCTTAGACAGGAATGGCAGTAACTTTCAACTTCAGATCTCATGCAGGGCCAATAGAATCTGTCTCGGACCAGTTTGAAAGTTCTTTCTGATCCTAAGTGACCATGGTCATCATGCAAAGCTCTCAGTACATTTTCTCTATGCTTCTCTGGGAGGAACAACTGCTGCTTTTCTTCCAAATCATCCGAGGGGCCCCTTCGGTAGACCACCCCGTCCAGCAGTTTCAGCCCTTCCCACTCTTTGTGGACCAGACGAGCCTCTTTTGGTGAATCAATTAGTAGGAGCCCTCTTTGACCCGCTTTCATTGCTCTTAGAGTTAACCCAATCAGAGGATCTTCAGCCTGATCTACTCTCAGGTCCTTCTTCGTGAAAGTAGGCAGGCCCTCACTCCTCAGCTGTGTAGGGTTACAATACATTTTAGGGACACCGGCAGCCATGACTCCTATGGCCTCTGCTCCAATCACTCCTTTGGTTCGGTATTCCACCCCTTGGCATAGGGCTTGAACTCCATCTGGAGTCAATTGAGTCCACTCTGTTTCTGGGACCCCTGTGCTATAGGGTCTTCTGGACAAGGCATCCGCGTCTTGGTTATTGACCCCAGGGCGATATTTGAGGCTGAAGCGGAATCCTGACAGGGCAGCCAACCACCTGTGCCCAGTGGCATCCAGTTTTGCCGTAGTGAGAATGTAAGTGAGTGGATTGTTGTCGGTTCTGACCACGAACTTGGCCCCGTACAGGTAGTCTTTTAGTTTGTCCACCACTGTCCACTTCAAGGCCAGGAACTCCAACTTGTGAGTGGGATAATTCTTCTCAGAAGGGGTGAGACCCCGACTCACATATGCCACCGGTCTCAGGAGGCCATCATATTCCTGGTATAGTACTCCTCCTAGCCCTTCTCTGCTAGCATCCACATGTAGTTCATAAGGTTTGGCAGGATCAGCGTAGGCAAGGACAGGAGCCTGTGTTAGACTTCCTTTCAATTGGAGGAAAGCCCTTTCACATTGGTCGGTCCATTCCTCCTGGATTGATTCACGAGGCTTCCTAGGCCCGTGGGCTGATGAACCCGGCTCAAAGGGCATTGATTCATCTTCTGCTCCTTCCATTCTTAGAAGTTTGTTCAGAGGCTGAGCTATCTTGGCAAACCCCTCTACGAACCTTCTATAGTATGAGCAGAATCCCAGGAAGGACCGGAGTTCAGTAATATTACGAGGTCTCGGCCATGAAGCCACAGCTTCCAACTTCTTAGGATCAGTTGATATGCCTTCTGCTAAAACAACATGTCCCAGGTACGTGACTGAAGGCAGAAAGAATTGACACTTCTCCAAGGAAAGTTTCAATCCTTCTTCATGCAGCCGCTTCAAGACCTTTTCCAACCGCTGCTCATGTTCTTCCAGTGTTCTTCCGAAGACTATTAGGTCATCCAGATACACTAGTACCTCAATCAGGTTCATGTCTCCCACCGTCTTTTCCATTAGTCGTTGGAAAGTTGCTGGGGCTCCTGCGAGGCCTTGGGGCATTCTATTAAACTCAAAGAATCCCAGTGGACAGATGAAAGCAGTCTTCTCTTTATCTTCAGGATGCATGGGTATCTGGTGATACCCACTTCGCAGGTCAAGTACACTAAACCACTTTGCTCCAGACAGACACTGTAAGGCATCTTCTATTCGAGGAGTAGTGTATTGGTCGGGAATGGTTCTTTGGTTGAGTGTGCGATAGTCTATGCACAAACGGATGGAACCGTTTTTCTTGCGAACTACCACAATGGGTGAGGCATAAGGACTCCTGGATTCTTGGATTATCCTGGTCCTTTTCAATTCAGCCAGTTGTTCCCTTAGGTCATCTAGATCTCCCAATGGGACTCGCCGTGACCTTTCTCGAAAGGGCTTGTCATCTTGGAGGCGAATGTGGTGTCGAGTGCTCTTGGCACATCCCACATCAAACTCATCCTTGGAGAACAAATCCTGCCGCTTGAGGAGTTGAGATTGAATTTGCTTCTTCCACTCAGGCGAGATTGGAGCGTCTTTAGGATAGAACCGTTCAGCTGGGATCTCTCTGTCTACTCCCTCCACCAATTCAGTGGGTGAGAGGGGTGTGGCAGTGGCCACTTGTCCAATCGGCATCCGTGCCTTCAAGGTCACTGGGTAGTCTGACACATTGCATACACTTACAGAGACTCTCCCACGGGCCCGCTGTAGGGCTCTGGTGGATATTATCTCCGGCACCAATTCCACTCCAGATCTCTTCTCATTTCTGGGATCAGTTTCCAGGACCACATAGGGGCCTGGTTGTGACCAATTCAACTTGACTGAGGCCCGGAAACTAGTCATTTCTCCTGGCTGTAAGACCTTCTCCGCTCTTTCTAATCTCCAAAGCCGTCCCACTTCTGCAGGGGCCCTCTGTTCTTGTATAATCCGCTGGTAGATTGGCCGCAACATCGGGTGCATCTCCTCAGAAGTAGAACTCTCTTCCGTCACTAACGGAGTTATGAGGCGTCTCACCAAGTCAGTATTTGTCCCCACTATTATAGAACTCCGATTAGCTCCTGGTGGGCGGGGACATACAATGGCCAAGGCGTCACAGACCCCTGGTTGCCCAACAGTTGCCGAACTGAACTCCAGCTTCACTTGTAGACACCCATCATATGGAAGCTTCTGAGTCCCAATACCCCAGATTTCGAGATCCTCTAACTCCATCAGGGGTAGATGCTTCAAATGCTTCTGGTAGAAGTCCCGGTAAATCAGTGTTACTTGAGCACCTGAATCGAGGAGAGCCTTCGTGTAAACCCCTTCTACTTGAACTGGGATAATGGGTGAAGGACCTATCAACTTGTCAGGGAACTTCTTCGGAGTAGTAGAAGGCATAGACCCAGTCGACTGCACTCCAGCCTTCTTCCTAGCTCGTGGTGGTTGTTTTCTTCCCCCTAACTGGGGTTTAGGTTGTGGGTGTGCATTGCTTCCCTGTGACACAGGACCAGACACCAAGGGAGGGGATCTTTTTGTCGTAGCAGGGGGGGCTCTGGGTAAAGACTTGGGCCTCCTATTGGTATCCTGGGAATCAGAGCAGTCTTCAGTAGTTGGGCACCCAGTTTGCTCCCTCACTGGGGCCCTCTGTAGTTTCCCGTCGGTAGATAACTTCCTCTTGAATTCGATGGGCTCGGACAGATACTTCGGTAATGACCCACTCCTCCACAGTTATAGCAGCTGTTTGACGGTTTCTTGATAGGCACCACCTGAGTGGTAGAATCAGGAACTGGTTCTGACGTGACTTTTTCAAGGGGCGACTTGACACCTGCAGACAATAGGGTTAGCATTTGCGTCAGCTGGGAAACTTGCGCCTTTAATTTCTCTATTTCTCTATTTCTGAATTCCCATTCGACACATTGAGCTGTCTGTACAAGACTCCTGACTGAATTTCAAATTTCGGATGGCTTCTGTTGCAACGCCTTTCAGACTTTCAGTAATGGGCTGTTTCTTTTGAGCCTCTGGAACATCCCATTCTTCCAGTGCTTGCATAGCCTGTTCCATCCAGGTTTCATACTCTTCTTCTCCAGTAGGTACAGGCTGCACTCCAGAAAAGATTCTCAACTTCCTGTAGCCATAGTTCACAGAGGGCGAGGAAATTTTTATAACGCTCTCTACCAGTTTTCCTATGTCCATGAAGAAGGAAGCTGGGGGGTAGTTAGTGGTTGGCACAGAAGTGGTAGTTACTTCCACTGTGTCTGACATGGTCTGGCTTGGTCCCTCCAAACAACTTGCTGAGGTGACTAGAGGGAGTAACCGTGCTTTAACTTCTCCGGTTAGCTGGATGCTATCACCCTGGAAGCAGGTTGGGACTCCTTTCTTCCATTCTAGTAGGGCATAGGTATGGGAGATTTCTTGATCTATTTTTGTGTCTATTACAAACACTTTCTGGTCAGGTGCTAGTGTAGTTACTGCTTGACGGATCTGTTCCTCTGTCCATTTGTCAGCAGGAATGTCCATTACTACACTCAGCCCTAATTGGCCATTTTGTTCCTCGCACCACTCTGCTGCTGTGTTTGGATCCATTGCTGGCTCGTTTGTGTGGTTATCACTTTGCGAGAGGTATCAGAAAAGATCCCGGACGAGAACCCCACGTGTAGCGCTCACCCCCGAAGGAGCCGCTGGATGATCGGGTCTTCTGTTTTACCTCTGTGACACACCACAAATAATGAATCCACAGCACACCAGCACACCTTGTGAGAGTTTAAATAACTATTTACTATATATATATAATAATCTGAATAGCAATATACAACATCAACATTTATCTCTACACAGCATAACACAGAGACTGCATATGAGACACCAGCATAACAGTGATGAACGATAAATGCGGTTATTCTAACTGTGAACTTATATATATATATACTTAGTCCCAATGTACCCGGGTACCTAACCCACTGGCCAGTGGTAGTTTCTTCAGCTAGCCAACGTTGGGGCCCAATATGAACGGTAAAAATCTGTGTGTATGGTTAATGACAACGGGCCGGAGGCCTCTCACCCATCCACGGAGGGAGATGTCCGTCTGTAGCCGGCAGGGATGTCAGCAATTATCTTCTGCGATGAAGAGCTGTATATAGGAGCTGGAGTCTGATGTCATCAGGGGTTCTGGTCATCAAATTTGGCGTCCGTCCGGGCCGAGTCGCCCCCGCAGTGTCCTCTCAGCAGGGTGGCACCTTACTCACAGCCCCAGAGGATCCTCTTCCAGCCAGGAACAAACAGCCGTTTACCCTGTGTAGCAGATGTCACTTCAGGAAGGCACGTGTGACAAGTCAGCACAGTCTCTCCACAAACAGGCGGCACACCCAAGCAACAGCAGTCTGTTCTCTCTGTCTCCTCACATCCGACTCCCCTCTCACCCGGAACGTCCTGTCTGTACCTGACATCACTTCCTGTCTTTCTCCTGTAGCACTCTGGGAACTGTAGTCTAATTATCCGTTTTCATTTGTAATTCCTCAGTGGCTGTGTCTGCAATCCCCACAAAGCTGTGCTCTCCGGCTCCACCTGCAGCTGCAATATCTTTTCTCTTAAAGGAGCTGAAATCAACAACAGGGCTACACATGCTTGAATTTTTTATGTAGTTTTTCTGAATGTCGTTTTTTGTGTCATAAAAAATGATCGTGTGTGGGCAAAACGACGTTTAAAACAACGTTTTTAAACCCGCGCATGCTCAGAAGCAAGTTATGAGACGGGAGCTTCAATGGAACAGAGTGCCGTCGAAAGTGTCTTACGTAACCGCGCTTTGCAAGAGCATTTTCAGAAAACGATGGTGTGTAGGCAACATCGTTCTTTTTTCATGAGAAAAATCTACAGTTTTGACAGGACAAAAAACGACCGTGTGTACGCGGCATCAGGGTAAGAGCTAACCTGGGCATAATAATAGTACCAAAATTCTATAGTAGAATGCCAACCAAAACAGTCCTCTCATTTGTTTTAGTTAGATTGTGCAATATATGTTCAGCTTTAGGGTTACTTTGTTATCAATATCAAATGTTTTGCTCTCAACCAATAAAAGGGATTTTTGGCACAAGAACAGTTGCTTATCTTTTCTTTAACACTCAAGAGTCATATAAAGGCCATTGAACCCCTAGAAACAAAATAAAAATAATAAGAAATGTAGGTTATGTTTTTAATCAAAGCTTCATTCCTGCTTATTTATTTCAGTTTCAGTGCATTTGTATGTCAATGCTGTGTGATCGATTGGAATATGTATACTCAGGGCTTTTTTTCTGGGGGAACTTGGTGGAACTCAGTTCCACCACCTTTGGCTCAGACCCTTTGGTGCCCGCTCACCACAATCACTTGTGAACACAGAAGTCTGGTTTCTGTGTTTACAAGTGACTGCTTTGTAACCCCCTGAACTCTGCACACTGTATGTAATGCAATTCTGGTATTTAATGCCCCTTTAAGACCCTTCTACTGTTTGTGAAATCTGAACGGGTCGTGGTTGAGTTCCTGCACCTATTTTCTGAGAAAAAAAGCTCTGTGTATACTAGTAATTATAAAATAATAATACATGGTTAATTACTAGTATACATATTCCAATATAATTTTTGTTTTTGTAAATTTCTTTTTATTCGTATTATACATTCAAACAAACACAGTAGCCGACCCAGCAAAAGACTGGGCCAGTGATAGGCCAACATGGCCGAAGTACACTAGCTTTACAGGTACTACCAGCTATCTAGCAGTAATACAGACTATCTAAACAATTAAGAACAAAAACAAAGTAAGAACCCTCCCTCCCCCCCCACCCCCCCTCTTACTCAGCTCCCACTCTCCTCTCCCTTGAAACCACCGGAAACCTCTCCAGAATTCAAATTTGACACCCACATTACCCAGCCGTGGCCCCCAACAACGTCCCGATGAAGTACCAAGAAACCCACCTCCGTTGTCAGGCTCTATCCAACAGTCAGATCAGAGTTGAACCATGCCTGCCAAACCCTGTGAAATTTTTTCCCACAACCTCTAGAAAGGTATGTAGCCTTATAGTATGGCATCATTGAATTGACTAGGCCCTTCCAAAAGCGCAAATCCGGTGCCCCCAGCTTGCACCATTTTAACAGAATGGCCTTCCTTCCATAAAACAAAAGGATGTTGAGAAGGGTCCTATGAGCCCTGGATGGCACAACATCTTCCACCAACCCCAGTAAACATACTCTAATCATCATCGGAAGAGGAACCATCAAAATCGCTGATATACAAGAGGTGACAAAACTGTTTGATCCGAGGGCAACTCCAAAACACATGCTCAGCCTGGCTGGCGTATAGTAAATCCTATGTAAGGACTTAAAATGGATTAACCCATCCCTGGCTGATGTTGGCACCAGATGTTGGAACAGGTGTGTCCACATGTCGTCCTACCCCTGGATATCAGGTACCTCTGCCACACACCTGTCTCTGCAACGGGCAGCCGCCTCTGGACTGGCGGTGAACAGTTTTCTATACGAAACTGAGAGATTCTTGGGAAGATTTTCTGTAAAAAGCAAATCCTCCAAAGTTGAGGGAACCAATTCTATAGACATTGATGTAAATTGAGACCTAAACACATGCCTTAATTGAATATTAGCGAAAAAACTGAGTGTTTGGCAGATCATGTCTAGCTTTAAGTTGGTCAAAAGTTAGTAACACCCCATCCATTGTGACGTCCTTAAGCGTCTTGATTCCCCTTGTCGCCCAGCCCATGGGATCCTCAAAAGAGTAGAAGTGCGACAATTTAGAATTCATCCACAGTGGAGTGGATAGAGAAAATCCCCTATAACTGGGATGAGCCAGAGCCACCGCTTCCCCCCACACCTTAATCGATGCCTTCATCGAAGCAGTAAGTGGAAGGTCCATCTTGACTCCCCTATGAATGGCCATCCGCAGAGTTTCATAAGAACCCAAATGCGCGGCTTCCAACACCGTGGCCGAGTCCCCCCCCCCCCCCCGTCCGAAGTTAACCACCGATGAATGAACACCAACTGTCCAGCCAAGTAATATTTCCTCCAGTCTGGAAATGCCAGCCCCCCCTCTTCCCAGGGTTCCTGCAAGACCCTCAGTCCTATCCTGGGCTGTTTGGGAGCTCAAAAAAATTTGATTGTGAGCCCATCTAGCTTCTTAAAAAAGGATTTGGGGATCCAGATGGGAGTATTCCTCAAGAAATACAGTATGACCAGGAGAATTTTATGGTTTTAGATCAGCTAGAAAACAGTGATAATAAATTATAATCACTTGCAGAATTGAGCGATAGAGATTTGTGGGGAAATTTGTCATAAAAAAAAAAAATAATGACAGCGACAATTCTGCAACTGAGCAAATTTCAGTGATTTTGATTTGATTACATTATTGAATAATTTTTATTATAATTATACTATTATTTGTTATACAGTAATTATGTACAATTATTTATTATATTATTATTTGTTATAATTATTTATTACATTATAATTTATAATTTTGTTTTAAAAAAAATGTCATACCGGGATGCCTATTAGACTCTTGTTTGGTCAGATTTAAGTGAGTTTTTCCTAAGAATTACAGGCCTACAGTATAAAACGCCAAATTTCCTTTCAAATAATGGTACCGCTTTCAGCACCTAAAATCTGAAAGAATCATACCGCCAGGGAGGTTAATGCAACCGGAATAGGTTCCATCATAAGCACAAATAAGAAGGGCGACAGGGGGCGGCCCTGTCGAGTACCCCTACCTATATGGAAAAATGGAGAAGTGTAAGGACCTATGCGAACCGTCGTCCTAGGGTTGCTGTAGAGCATCAAGATCCACTTTTGAAAGGTTGGGCCAAAACCCATTTTCTCCAAGACTGCCTGCATATAGTGCCAGTCAATAGAGTCGAAAGCCTTCTCAATGTCGATGTACACCACTATCCTAGTGGGAGAGGCATAATTAGGAATCTGTAAGTGCGTAAACAACCTTCTAAGATTAGTGTCAGTAGACTTACCCGGCATAAACCCTGTCTGGTCTATGCTTACCAGAGAAGAGATAATTCCCGCCAGCCTCTTAGCCAGAACCTTTGTGAGGATTTTTAAATCCATATTTAGCAGAGCGATCGGCCTATAAGATGCGCATTCTAGGGGATCTTTACCCGGCTTGAGAAGCAAAATCATATAGGCATCTAGCATAGATTGAGGCAGTTGCTGAGTTTGTACACAGTAAGAGAGAAGGGAAGTAAGTCTGGGCGCTATCTGATCCGCATACACCTTATAAAAATCTGCCCGAAAACCGCCAGGGACCCGGTGCTTTATGCGGGGGAAAGGCAAAAATCGCCTCTATCACCTCCTTTTTAGTGATCTCAGCCTCCAAGATTCCCCGATCCTTATCCAAGAGCCTCGAAATGGAGAGACCCCCATCAACTCCTCCAATGCCGATTTTTCGTAGGCTGAAAAAGGCTGAAAAAAAGTCTTGAAACTCTGCGAGTATACCACTGAGGTCACTAACCAGACTTCCATCCCTACGTCTAATAACCGGGATAGTCGCAAGCTGCTGGGAGTCAGCTACTAAATTCGCAAGGATCTTCTCGTTTTTATCTCCCTGTGCAAATTGCGTATCAGCCCTGTGTCTCGCCTCGGTATGTGCCAGATTGTTAAAGTGCAGAGTGAAATTCCTTTGGGCCTCAAGCAAGACCGTATATGAGGAGTCTGAAGGGTTGCTGGCATTATTATCCGCGCACTCCCTCTCTATGTCCTGTAACAATTGAACCTCAGCTTGTTGCTCCCCCCTCTCCTTCTTAATTGCAGAAAAACATTCCCCCCTCACTACCGCCCTAAAGGCGTCCCAAACTATAGGAGGATCAGCAGTTGCAGGGTTGGTATCCCAATATTCCAGAACCGATTTCATCAAATGAGCATTTATAGTGTCATTTTGAAGCCAACCAGGTGAAAGTTTCCAACCCCTGGACTCCCTCCCGGAAGAGAGAGCCAGAAAGATAGAAAGAGGATTATGATCAGACAACCCCCCGCCAAATAAGCAATCTCCTTCACACAGGACATCACCAACGGACTACCAAAAGCAAAATTAATCCTGGCTGAGGAGCGATGCGTCTGCGAGAGATGGGAAAAACACCTTGCAGTGGGGTTCTTTTCCCGCCATACTTCAGACAGCCCAGCAACCGAAGGCCATGCCACAAGATCAGTTGAGCCCAACCTGCCCACATTGGTAGAGTCCAACGCATCCAGAGTACCATTAAAGTCCCCCATAATTAGAAGTGGGAGATGAGCATGGGCGCCAATTTAACCAATAAGTCATACAGGCATTGTACATTAAACGGTGGGGGTAGATAAACATTTACCAATACCATTCTACAGCAAGAAATATCTAAGACCAGGGCCACATAATGCCCCCCCCCCCCCCCAGGATCCGAGAACACCTGATGAATATTTCAGGAGACTGATTTACTTATAAGGATCCCCACCCCTCGAGCAAAGGTGGAGTAGGTGGCATGGAATGCCCTCTGAATCCAAGGCCTCCGCAGGGCAAGTATTCTGCTTCCATCTAGGTGAGTCTCTTGTAGGAGGACAATATGCGGCTGTACTTGTTTTAAGTACTGGAACAACGAGTCCCTTTTAAACATACTATTCAGGCCTCGTACATTCCAGGATACCACTTTAACTAAATTAGCCATAGTCATAGAATGCAAACATGCGGAAGACCCGGCCCACCTGTCCCATACACTGGGTATACTGATGAAACAATGTGTGTTCCCATCTTCATGGGAAGGGCAACACCCACATATTGAGAGTGGAGAGCTGAGCAAAGAACACCCCCCTTACCAAACCAATAACCCAAACAAACCCCCCCTGCCATTATACTAGAAACAACCCCGAACATCACCCGGTATGCAGCTTTAAGTCCCGAAAAACAGAACCACCCCCCCTAAACCAAAAAAGGTGAAAAAAAGTGAGAAACTTGACCGTCTGTTTAATTGTCCAGCAGATCCAAAAACATAAAGTTGTCCTGCTACACCCATAAGCTCCGCACCGCTAAGCAGGCAAGTCTGATCGAGTAGCATATACACAGCGTCAAACAAAAAGACACTGAGAAATAACAAATAACACATGAGAAGAACCTCCAGATCAGCAATTGCAATGCAGGCGTGCCAACTAGTGGCAATAAAAAATATGACCAAACCAGGCACATAGCATTGGAAGAAAAAAAAAAATAAACAATAAGTAAAAATCAGGGAAAAACAGTAAGCACAGTCTGTGGATGCAAAAAAAAAAAAAAAAAAAGTGTCTCAAAAAATATTATTGAAGGAAAGAACCCAAAAAATACGAGTTGAGCAGCCCAATATAAATTTATGATATCATAAACGGCTCTTCCCATTGCATCAGTTTAGCATGTATAATTGGGATTCTATTTTTTATGTTCTTTATTGTTAAAACTGTAATAAAAATACAATTATAAAAAGTGTTCTGGTCAATAAAATACTGTGAATTTAAAATATATATGAACACCCATACGTGTTGTGTAATTACAAACAAGCATTCATAAAAATGTTCAATGTTAGGGTAATAAGAAAGTATTTTTTAGAATGTCAGCTTAAATCATTTCATTTTACATGGCTCTATGTTAGCAGCTGTGAAGAACTTTAATGATAATGCGTTCTGAAGAGCCAGCAGGTGCTTTGGACTAAATAGTTTTGAAAATTATAAAAAAAAAATATTTTAATTAAATTGTAGCCTGATCTTCAGCCACTAAGGTCTCATTATTCTGGTTACAGCACTGGAACTGATGAAAGGTAATATTTGTTTTGAAATGGAATTGACACATAAAGCACTCTGTCTGACGCATAGATGTATCCATGGGAATGCTCCCCATTATCTATGCGAAAAAATAAAAGCTCACAATCCCAATCGCGTTCTGCGATCCACCAATCAAAATCTACTACAGATACCGAAAGCCAACTACAAGTCCAAAGGAGAAAGAAGATTCGCGATCCAAGGTCCCAGACTATGGAACGCTTTACCAACCAGCACTCGGTTGGAGGAGAACAACTTAGCGTTCAGGAGAAAGATCAAGACTCATCTCTTTTGATATCAAAGAAGACAGGAATAACAAGCGCCCAGAGGCGATTTAGTTCGCATGTGCCGCGCTATATAAGTTTTCATTCATTCATTCATTCATGCTTGCAATATGACGGTATTTCTGCAGGCTTATAACTATTTAAAGTTGAACCTCAGGCACAAAAAAATCTAATTTTAATATATATTTTTCAGTAGCGACAAAATTATTTTGTGTGCACCAAATGCCTTTGCAAACCTATTTATTACCCTAAAATTACCGTAAAAGTAGCAGTAACATCATTGATGTCTTGTACATAGACTGTGCAGAGTTGTGAGAGACATTCAGTTGGTCCCACCTATGCCTGCAGAAAACTACAGGAGGGGTGGAGACAAGACCAGCCACCCTGCACAAAGAGAGTGAGCAGAAGTGACCAGTTTTTAATATAGGAAGCTCCTGTGCAAAGGAAACATTTCACATTGGGTTACTGCACAGATCTGGAAAAATACACAGAGTACACACAAATTTAAGTAAGTATACACATGCCTCCCATGTATACACAATATTTTTTTATTATAGAGTTCAGCTTTAATTACAGTTTATTTGTTTTATATGTTTGTACATGATTTTGCTTATACTTTTCCTTTTACCTTAAAGCGGGGGTTCACCCTAAAGCAATTATCTACCATTAGATCCAGCATACTGCTGACATCTGCAGTATGCTGGTTCCCCCCCCCCCCCCTGCGCTGTACTTACCGTTTTATCGTAGTTTTCACCCGGCTTCCGGGTTCTCTCTGCCCCGGGGAATAGGCGTTGCTAAGACAAAGCGTAGTTGATTGATGTGCTGGTAAAGCGCGTCACGCCTTCCGAAAATACCCAAAGTGGGACTCGGCTTTTTACGGCGCCTGCACAGTCAGCTCTACAGGCAGGTGCAGGCGCCGTATAGCGCCGTAAACAGCCGAGTGTAACTTCGGCTATTTTCGGAAGGCGTGACGCGCTTTACCAGCACGTCAATCATCTACGCCTTGTCTTAGGGCCCAAGGTGACAGTAACTTGCTACTATCAATTTACTGAAGCACTGAATACCATCTACAGAAGTTTACAATATGTTACAGTAAAGACATAGGCCAGGGGCTTCTTCTCTGACAGCACTGACATAAGCAGTAATATCTTAGGAATTGAAAATGGAGAGACAGATCTCTGCCCACAGGCATTTTCTTTGAGTGCCAAGATCCAAGCACAGAGATATAATACTCAGTTTGGGAAAAGTATGCATTCAAATAATACATATGGCAAAAAGGTTAAATACATCTGTAAAGAAAGTTTTTTTTTCTGCCGTAGACAATGTTAGAAACATTTCTGGAAACTTTCTCAGAAATAACAAAACTTTTACAGTTATTTCTCAAATCAGACAGATGAGAAGAAAATAGCCAGTATCCATAGTTTCCCTCTGGCAATGTTACTATTTGCTATGATGGCCGGTGTTGCTGTTTGCAATGTGGTATAAGCTTCAGAGAGCTGTTAAACCTTACAATGGGCTTAGACAGATTGAAATCTGCAAGTTTCAGACGGGACCGGCTGGATTTTGATCTGTGTGTAGCCATTTATGTTAATCAGAAGACAATCATCAGATCCATTCTTTGTCAAACGGACACGCTGTAAAACTTTTTGCAGATCAGTGTGTTCTAACAGCATTGTATCAGAATGCAATAGAGGTTATTTACGAAAGGCAAATTCACTTTGCACTACAAGTGCAGTGCAAGTGCACTTGTAAGTGCACTTGAAAGTTCAGTCGCTGTAGATCTAAGGGGGACATGCAAGGAAAATAAAAAACAGCATTTTAGTTTGCACATGATTGCATGATAAAATCAGCAGAGCTTCCCCTCATTTCAGATCTTTCCCTCCTTTCAGGTGAACTTGCAGTGCACTTGTAGTGCAAAGTGGATTTTCCTTTCATAAATAACCCCTCATGTCCGGTAGGGTAATTCCTCCATCAACCTCACTTGTGTGGATGGAGTATGCCCAGCTTTAAAGTCCAAAAACTGCCAAATAGTTTTTCTATATTTTGGATAGACTGGAATCCATTCAACGAAATAAGGTGAGAAGTTGTCACAGAACAGGAATTTACAGCCAGTAATAATAACTTGACAGATGCTCTAACTCTACCCCATTTCACAGTAGAAATTGTGTTTTGTCAGGCCTCGTACACACAACGGAATTCAACAGAATCCATCAAAAAACTTGGTGGCAGAGCTTTTTTTGCTGAGGAAAACGGTCGCGTGTATGTTTTTCGAGAAAACTGTTGAGGAACTCGACGAGAAAAAAAGAGAACAAGTTCTCTTTTCCCTCGTCGGGAGTCTCAATTTCCTCGTCATGTTCCTCGTCTGGCTGTTTTTTGTCGAGAAACATGTTCGTGTGTATGCTTAGAAATCCACGCACCTTCGGTAAAAGTAGCGTATGGAGATAGCACATTTGTCACGCTGTAACACACTGAAAAGTGCAAATTGTCTCTTACCAAACTTTTACTTAACACGCAGTAACATGAGATTAGCAAAAGCAGCCCCAAGGGTTGTGCCAGTGGAATCGAACGTCCCCTGCCGTCTTACGTGTTGAAGTCACCGCGTTTAAGAACAACGAGATTTGGTCTTGACAGTGTGTACGCAAAGACAAGAAAGACAGGAAAAGCGCCTCTAAGTTATCTGGTTTAATTGTAATAGCAGGTGCAGGTATCCAACACTTACATTTAAAATAACAGGAGCAAGGTTTTAAGTGGTGGTAGTCAGATGGAGCCGGGCTGTGCCTGCAATCTGTGAGAATCTCCACTCGGAAGCCGGGGGAGCCGAGTCTGCAGTGGTGTAGGAGCGCTGTTAGACAAGCCGCTTGTCTGCTGGGTGCTGACGTCACCACAAACAACAAAGCGCTGTAAAAAAAAATATATATATATATATATATATAAAAATGCCATAAAACTATCCCCTATTTTGTAAACACTCTAACTTTTGTGCAAACCAATCAATAAACGCTTAGGCCACGTACACACGATCAAATCTATGTGCTGGAAACGGTCGGCCCGACCGTCCCAGCAGACAGATTCAATCGTGTGTACGGGGCGAGCCGACGGATTTGGCCAGCCGACAGATTGGAAAACATGCTTTCCAATCTGTCGGCTGGGAACCCGTCCGCCCAACATGTCTGCTGGTTAGTACGCTAACCAGCAGACATGTCTTCTCGCACATTTGTTCAAAACGGTCGGCCCGACCGATTTGAACAAATCTATTTGGTCATGTGTACACGGCCTTATTGTGATTTTTTTTTACAAAAAATATGTAGAAGAATACGTATCGGCCTAAACTGAGGGAAATTTTTGGGGATATTTATTATAGCAAAAAGTAAAAAATATTGATTTTTTTTTTTTCAAAATTGTCGCTCTATTTTTGTTTATAGCACAAAAAATAAAAACCGCAGAGGTGATCAAATACCACCAAAAGAAAGCTCAATTTGTGGTAAAAAAGGAAACAATTTTGTTTGGTAGCCATGTCGCACGACCACCCAATTGTAAGTTAAAGCGAAGCAGTGCCCAATTGCAAAAAGGGGCCAGGTACTTTGCCTACATAATGGTCCAGGTCTTAAGCGGTTAACTGCTTCCATACCAGCTGACAAAAACACTCCCTTCCTCTAGTACATGGCCTGGGCAGTACCATATTAACATTTTATTTTAATCACTAGTTTTCATGAAAATAGCAGGTGGAGATACTTGTTTGGGCATTTAGTGTTATGGGATGACAAAGTTCTGCCAACAGAGACAGACTGTAAAGAGGCTGCAGGACATCTTCAGTATTCAGATGTAACAAAGGATAAAAAAAGGTCAGATATTCCGACCGTGTGTGGGCCCCTACTGACTTTTTTCCATCTGAGTTTAGAAATAGAACATGTTTTATTTTTTTCCGATCGTCTGTATGGAAGAAAAAAACATGCATGCTCAGAATCAAGTCTACGCATGTTTGGAAGCATTGAACTTAATTTTTCTCGGCTCATCGTAGTGTTTTACGTCACTGCGTTTTGGACGGTCGGAATTTGGTCTGACAGTGTGTATGCAAGACAGCTTGAACGGAATTCCGGTGGAAAACTCCATCGGAATTTATTCCATCGGAAATTCTGATCGTGTGTACAGGGCATTAGGCCCCATACACACTATTAGATTTTCAGATCTAACAAAACCATGTAGTGCAAGGGCCTGCCTGATTGCATTCAAATTGAAACTCTTAGACCACGTACACACGATCAGACCAAACCGATGAGACTGGTCCGACGGACTGTTTTCATCGGACCACCGCTGAAGTGGTCTGATGGTCTGATGTGCGTACACACCATCAGTCCAAAATGCCATCGGGCCAGAACGCGGTGACGTAGAACACAACGACGTGCTGAAAAAAACGAAGTTCAATGCTTCCAAGCATGCGTCGACTTGATTCTGAGCATGTGCGGGATTTTGGTCCGATGTTTTTGTGTACTAACCATCGTTTTGGTCCGACGGACAGGTGTCCATCGGACAGATTTTAAAGAAAGTTTTAAAACTTTGGTCCGATAAACAACGGTCCTATGGGCCGTACACACGATCAATTTGGTCCGATGAAACTGGTCTTCAGGCCAGTTTCATCGGACCGGTCTGATCGTGTGTACGTGGCCTCAAGGTTTGATCTCATATTATATAGAAAGTACAGGCTGGCAACTCAACAGATTCTCCATAGAAAATAGCAGTAACATGCTTCAATAAATATTTTCTATGGAGAAGCTGTCGAGTTGCCGGCCTGTACTTTCTATGGATCACTTGTGAGCTTATTAGCCAGAGTGCCAACTACTCTACAAAACCAACTATACTATATAGCAGCAGAGCTTGGGTGAGTTTTCTTCTTGCTATCATATTATATGGTTTGGGTAAATCTGAAGACAAAAATCTGCAGAAAATCTAATAGTGTGTATGGGTTCTTAGTGTGTACAAGGCTTAATTGTAACCTGAAGTTTACTAAAGAGGTGTAAAGTTAACAATAAAACAAAGCATGTTCTAGATGGCAAAGAGCATGCTACATGGTAGAATAATGCAGAACAAGTTCAGGATGGTTATGTATGCATTCCATGTACATTTATACACTACAGAGACCAAATATGAATGCTGCAAAAACATGGACCCTTTACATCAATGTCTCAGTCACTCAAGTCAGTAACAACTGGCTGCATAACATGGTTTCTATAACAGTGTTTTTCAACTCCAATCCTCAAGGCACACCAACAGGTCAAGTTTTCAGGATTTCCCTCAGATGAAATGGCTGTGGTGATTACTAAGGCAGTGAAACTGATCAAATCACCTGTGCAAAATAATGGAAAGCCTGAAAACATGACCTGTTGGTGTGCCTTGAGGACTGGAGTTGAAAAACACTGCTCTATAATACTCTACAACAAGAGAACTACGTACTTCAGGAAAAACAGTACAGAACAAAGCTATGTCTATCTCAGTGAAGTCAAGGGCAGTTCTGGTAATACAATTAAACAGCTGGAGGGGTCCAAGGACCAACAACAAAAAAGAACTAGACATGAAGTACTCCGGTAACAGTCAGCAAGGCTCCCTACATTAGTTGGGTCTTCTGAATAAGCTGCATAGTATTAGCCCCAGCTGCCTGCATACCAGTTCTGACAGTGGAGAGCCAATCAGCTGGCTGTACATAACTTGCCAATCTACCTCTACTTCATCAGGTATGGCGTTTTTACACTCCTGAGGAAAGGGAACTGAGAAAAATATACCAACTAGGATTGCCAAGGAAGCCAGGGATTTGTAGAAAATTTAGCTAAAGAGGCCTGAATCTGTATGTGAGCATGTCAGTAAATGGACACTCCACTACATTATTTTCTCATAAAAATATAAAAATGATGATTCATATGTAACGCTAAATTATTTAATTTAAGTTTAATGTTTGGTTTTCACAACTTTATTCATTACAAGGGGATAGTACATGCCAGTTAAAAAAAAAACAAACAGAAAAAAATACTTTCATGTGTCTTATTTGCTAGATTTCAAACGACTGGGTCATGGAGAAATGTTAAATTGGCAAGGCTTATATTGTGGAAAGGGTAGCGTCACTGGGTGGCTATGACTCCAGACTGCTTGTAGTTAAATTCCATTTTATATGTATTAATTGCATTTTCTGGACTGCGTTGTTACATCTGTTTCTACTTGGATGCAATATTGTCAAATGGCAATAAAATGTTCCAGCTATCACACAGCTGACATGGTGTTTTGTCACTGTGCCATAGCATGAGTAAAGGAAAAATGTCTTTTTGGGATGCATGCTCATTGTCAAGGAGTGACTGTGTTTACAGTGCTGTTGTCATTGAGGTGTAATCATCATTAGTCATAATCCAGTAGCTTAGCAGTTACTATAGTACAGTAAGTTGTTACTGTTGTAATCTAAGACATAAGGGACATTGATGCTTAATTTTTTCATTCAATTAAAGTTGAAGTTATTGTATGTCATAATTAACCCACTAACATTTGTCTCAACTACAAAAAATAATGGTGGATATATGATTAAGTATTGAGTGATCTTTTGGCCTTTGTAAACAGTAGTCTGAAATTTCCATTTACAGAAAACAAAAAAAGAACAGATATAAGCATAGAGGATAGATACAATTATAGGCGTTTATGTACTAGATTAGATGTGATGTGTTATTAAAATTGTTGGCAAAGTTTTCTTCTTGTGGTTTTTTGTTCACTTGCCTTGTCCATTTCCTTGACTGCAAAATAAAGAATAAAAAAAAAAAAGAGAGACAACAAGTCTACATTGAACGGACATTACACAAGGTGAGTGGAATTTGGCAAGTGTTGGTGAATGGGCATCCTAAGTATCCATTGATTTTGCAATAGCGGGATCTTTCATTAGCAATCCAAATGTTTTCAATGCCTGGAGGGCGAAGTACCAATGCAAAAAAAATCATTAAATACATTTAGGTCTCCTAACTCTTCTCTGGTATTTCAGTAGCATCTTAGAGTAGGCAGATGTCTCTTCTACAGCTGTTGGAACAGAAGAAAATAATGCCCTCTAATCCCATGCAAGCCCAGTTTTTTAATGCCAGCTTGGCAAAACTGCAGATTAAACAGCTGCTCCCATTTCAGCTGACACAGTCAGTCCGCTTAAAACAGTTTACGGCCTGTGCCGCACCACAGTGATAGGTACCCAGCATCCTTTTTTTGCCCAAAAGGCCATGCCTGCCCTCCACCAGCATATGCATTGCTAATATCTCTTTATCACTGGACCACATGGTCAGCGACAGGGTCCACATGACCAGAGACATGGGTGCTAGGAATGGTGATTTGGATTGGAGTGAGAGGGGGGAAGAAAAGAAGAACATTTGTGCTATCAGGGTGATTCTAGGGGTTTGTGCTAGAAGAGGTCATATGGTAGAGGGGAAAGTTAGTTTGTGCTAGGAGGGGATATTTTTTGGGGAGGGTAAATTTGTGCTAGTAGGGATGAATGGGGGGTATTTGTGCAGGGAGGGGAAATTTGGGGTGGGGTTGTGCTAGAAGGGGGGGATTCAAAAAAAATACCTGGGAGAAGTTATTTGAAGTGGGGGGGCGATTTGCGTATGAGGAGAAATTTGAGGGGGTAGAGGATTTGTGCTAGGAGGGGTGTTTTTTGTTGTGGGTGGGGCGGGGGGATTTGTGCTTGGGATATTTGTGCTGGCAGGGGGGACTTCAGCTGGGGGGCATATTTGTACTGGGTGGAGGGGGATTTTATGCTTAGGATGTAAACATGCAGATTTGTGATACATTTTTTGTTTTCTTGGGGGGGGGGGTTTGCTGATACATGGGGGGGGCAGTTTGGTATGTTTGCCCTTGGGCTCTATATGATCTTGTCCCGGCACTGGCTGCAGTGGAGGGCGGACAGTGTTAGTCTAATACACCTCTGATATCTCTCTAAGGAGGACCTGTCATCTACCTAATGCTATCAGGTGGCTTGTTAATGCCTGCGAGCATAGTATTTAATCATTGTACTTGACCCCATTTTGAACAGCGGCCACAACAGCTATTTTAAATTCAAGACATCTACATTAGAATGTAAATTATTCATAAAAAAATCCCCTTGAATATTGTAGTGCCCACATACACAGTATTTAATCACTTATAATTGGCACCGTTTTGAATAGAGACAAAATTGGCTATTTTAAATTAGGAAATCCACACCAGAATATATATATTTTTTCAGAAAAAGGCCTCTCAAATTTTGTAGTGCATATGTGTACACAGTATTTAATTACTGGTAATAAGCCTTAGTTTGAACAAAACTCACACAAACCTCACTGTAATCATGAAATCACTATTATAGTATAATTGTTTTACTGAAAAACGCCCTCAAAAATTCTAGTGGACCTTATTTGGGTGCCACTCATAAGACAGCAGGGGGGGGGGGGGGCGGGGCCCAGACATGGTGTAGATCTATGCCTGGAAGTGACACCGGAGGGGGGGAATCGGAAAAGCGGAAGTTCCATTTATGGGTGGAAGGCCATACACACTTTAAGGCCCATACACACTATATGAAAATCAGATGGGAAAATTTGTAAGACGAGCTGTCTGCAGATTTTCTGATTCTTGTACGGTGCTTTCGACAGACAATTTGACTTTTTCGTTAAACAAAAAGCTGGATGTGCAGACTAAAAAAATTAACTCAACCTCTGATTTTCAGGTGGTCAGTACAGAAATCGTCACACAAAAGTCGAAAATACAAACATACATTATCGGAATCGAGGAACCACCCAGAAAAGTTTGGTGTTGTAAACTACTGTTCGTAATCTAGAATTAACATTCGTGATGCGGCAATTGATGAAATGTCGAAATGCAGCGCACATTCTCATCTTCTTTAACCACTTAAGACCCGTACCATTATCCAGGTTAACCGCTTGCTGACCAGCCACCGCAGTTTTACGGTGGCTGGCCGGCTCTGCTGGGTGAGATCACGTAGATCTACGTCATCTCGCCGAGCAGCCAATAGGGGCGTGTGCGTGCAGCCGGTGGCACGCACGTGCGCCCCCCGCTCGCCCCTGATGCCGACAAGTGTGCCTGGCAGGTGCGATCACCACCGGGCCCCCGCGATCGCTCGGTAAACACACAGCTCCAGGTCCTGTCAGGTGGGGAAATGACCTATCGTGTGTTCATACAATGTATGAACAGCGATTTGTCATTTCCCCATGTCAGTCCACCCCCCTTTAGTTAGAACACACCCAGGGAACATACTTAACCCCTTCCTCGCCCCCTAGTGTCAACCCCTTCCCTGCCAGTGGCATTTTTATAGTAATCAATGCATTTTTATAGCACTGATCATTATAAAAATGCCAATGTCCCAAAAATGTGTCAAAAGTGTCCAAAGTGTCCGCCATAATGTCGCAGTACCGTTAAAAATCGATGATCGCCGCCAAAGGGTGGTGCTTGAGAAATTAACTACCTCTTTATACTCGCATAGTACGTCACTACGTTCGTGTTTGTCGAACAACAGTTTGCGGTTAGTCAGTATGCTAGAAAAAAATCCTACACACACGCTTTTGACAACAATCAAACCGTGTGTATGAGGCTTAAGACCCCATGTAACGGGATGGCCTGTGATACTCAGAGACTTTTGAAGGATGCAGTGTACTCTTGTGCCAGCTTCACCAATGACTCTTGGGTCTAGGGTCACCCTATGTCCGATAGGGGCATAGGGTGACTGAGAAATTATATCATAAATTACATGAGATGGGACATTACTGATAATTCATGTATTGCAGGATATCTTGGAATATTACAGGTTGTTTATTCTGACCACAACAGGTCAATAAGAGTGTCTTCTTCAATGCTTAACATAGACTGTTGAGATGCTAATTAAGTCTGCTACTGGGGTGATGTGAATTGGAGCTTGGTAGCAAGCCTGGCTGCCTATTATGGGATGTTAAAGTGTCTTGCTGTGATTGCATTCTGTGTCCATTGTGCTAATTAGGTCTGCTTCTAAGATATTTCATTGTGTATGCTAATGTCACTGTTTTGTGTGAAGAATCTATTGATGATAGAGATGTGTTGTGAGTTAGCACCCTCTAAAGGTCAGACATCTGTGCATTGTGTATCCGGTGAGAATAGCTTATTGTCTGAGACGGGACATCTGGGGAATGACTAACAATTAACTCACCTGAATGTCACTGTCTAAGGCCTCGTACACACGATCAAATCTGTCTGTTGGAAACGGTCGGCCCGACCGTCCCAGCAAACAGATTCGACCGTGTGTACGGGCAAGCCGACGGATTTGGCCACCCGACAGATTTCAAAGCATGCTTTGAAATCTGTCGGCTGGAAACCCGTCCGCCCGACATGTCTGCTGGTTAGTATGCTAACCAGCAGACATGTCTTCTCGCACAAGCACCGAATGATTTCGACGCATGTGCGGAAGTGTTTAACTTCCTGGTGCGGTGACGTGGCGGTGTCAACGTCACCGCCACGTCAGCGCGCTGTCTGCTGGTGGGGATTTTGGTTTGCTCGTGTGTACACGCGAGCAAACCAAAATGCCAGCAGACAGATTTGTTCAAATCGGTCGGACAGACCGTTTTGAACAAATATATTTAATCGTGTGTACGAGGCCTAAGAGAGTGTGTATTAAAGGGTCACTAAAGGAATAAAATTGGGCTGAAATTACTGTTTACAGGGTATAGAGACATAATAGTTAACTGATTAATTTTAAAAATGATTAAAATAGATACAAATCAATCATATAATCAACCTACAGTTCTAGTTTAGTTTTTTCTGTTGTTTCCTGTCTCTCTGATGTACAGAGCCAGAAAGCCAATAGAGGGCAGTGATGGTTTGTCTAAAACCCCTCAGCCCAATCTAGTTTCAGTTTACACTAAGTAATCACACCTCTTTGATTAGTGACCACAGTGAGAAAGCTCCCAGCACTGTGGCTATAAGGAAACAGACAACCAGGAAGTGTCCAGAACAGAGCAGGATTACTGCAACATCAAAGCAAAAACGAACAATGAGGACATAAAAACAGCACTGCAGTAAGGTAAAGGAAGCTATTTAGCTAAAAAAAAGTTTCACTTTAGTGACCCTTTAAGTTCCATGTGTAGTGTGGTGGGTGGAGTTGATTCATTGTTCACTTGGGGTCTAAAACTGTATATAACCAGCTGAGTGTATCATTAAAAGTATTCATACATTTTGAAACTAGAGAACAGAGCTTGTGAGTCTCGTTATTCTGGGAAATGGAATGGATCGTATCTGCATGGATTGTCGGAATGTCGGATAAGCTGTCGTCGGTTGATGGAAGATCGTAAACGGTGGTGACCGTTACACCCCATAAGCATTATTAGATTTTCTGGTGATTTTTTTTTTTAAATTTACCAAAACCATATAATATGCATTGAAAACGGAGTTCAAGGTACACAAACCATAGGATGGACTATGGGTGACCTGGAGTATTGCAGTGCCGCGTCCTAGAGTAACTATATTGTAATTTTGAGTGCAATACCAGAATCCCTCTGGTATTGTATCAATAAAACATTTATATTACGTTTATGATTAGTGCCTATAAAGTCCATTTTCTTTCCTAAACCACAAATCTCCATATAATATGCATGTTTAGCATGTAATGAACTATAGAATGCAAACATGCAATTACAGCTGTGACCAATGTGCAATATTGACTGACATTACAAATGTAAAAAGATTAAAAAGAAAAAAGTTCATATATGACTGATATTCAGTAGCTGGTATTCAGGGAGGAGATGCCATATAAAGTAGGTGTGGAGCGTAGATCAGGTACTTGGCAGTGTGATACCCATCACCATAGTAAGGCTTGCCAGAAAGCCTGCAACCACCCATACTCAGGGGGGGGTCACAAAGCACTTTTCTGTATCAAAGATCCACTAAAGAGATGTCCAAGCGTCTCCCACCAGAAGCGTCTGTGTGTACTGGCCGATGATCAAAAGCCAGACATTCTCAGCAACAGTATGTTTGAATATACAAATAGACAAGGGACTCCAGATAGTGTAATATTGTCTCTTTAACCAGTTTTATTGGCAATGGTGCAGTGTTGCATACACAGGTTCAGAGTAGATCTCCAGTGTAAACAAGCCAAAAGCGTTTCCTGAGGCGGCGTACACACGACCGAGGTTCTCGCTGGAAACCAGCGAGAACCTCGCTGGAAGCTACATTCCAGCGAGGACCTCGGCCGTGTGTACGGTCTCTGCGAGCTTCCCGTCGGGAAGCCCGTCGAGCAGAAATAGAGAGCACGCTCTCTATTTGCTCGACGGCCCGCCTGGATGAATGGCTGGTTGCCATTCCCGACGGGCGGGTCGCCGATTTCGACGGCCGGCAGAGAACCTCGACGGGCGGAACGATGTGTTCTGCCCGTCGAGGATCTCTGCCGTGTGTACACGGCCTTACAGGTTACAGGTCCAGAAAAGCAATTGTGCATGCGCAGAGCATGTGTGCGTAGCGTCCCGCCGATCGTTTTGTCATAAATTGTGTTATCAGGGGTGCATGGTTTTAGTAAATCTGAAGACAAAAATCTGCACAAAATCGTATTGTGTTTGGGGGCATTAGGCTGGCCATACATTGTACAATTTTCGTGTACAACTTTCCTTTATTAAAACCTTATAATATGAGGTTACACCTAAACACTTTAAATTTGTATGCAATCAGGCAGACCCTTGTACTACATAGTTGAAGGTAAATCGAATGAAAATTGAACAAGAAAAAGTTATAATGTATGGCCAGGCTCTCTCCCAGAATCAGCACACCCTTTTGAACTTGAGCTAGCCTTGCAGCAAGGCATGAGAAAACAGTCAAAGGAGATTAAATACGACTCATAGTAAATAAATAAATAAATGCACATTTTATTTTAAATGCAAAAAGATGGGCATTTTTTTTTTTTACAAAGGTGATCTTATCCTTTAAATCCAAAGGGTTATGCCGTGTACACACGGTCGTTTTTTGCGATGAAAAAAAACGACGTTTTTTAAAACGTAATTTAAATTGATCGTGTGTGGGCAAAACGTCGTTTTTTGTCTTCAAAAAAACGACCAAAAAAAAATTCCAACATGCTTGAATTTTTTGTGTCGTTTTTCAAAACGTCGTTTTTTGTTTCACAAAAAGTCACCGTGTGTAGCAAAAACGTCTTTTAAAACGACGTTTTTCAACCCGCGCATGCCCAGAAGCTAGTTATGAAGCGAGCTTCAATGGAAAAGAGTGGTGAACGTAACCTCGCTTTTTGTGAAAAAACGATGGTGTGTAGGCAAAATTGTCTTTGAAAAGTGACGTTTCAAAAACGTCGTTTTTTACTTCACAGAAAACGTTGTTTTTTTCATCGCAAAAAACGACCGTGTGTACGCGGCATAACAAGCTTGCTGTCTGCAAGAAAAGAAAAAAAAAAAAAGAACATTATAATGTTCAAATCAATGTTGGATAGTTTAGGAGCTGCTGTGGTTAGATGAGGTTCAACCTTCCTCATTCTCCCTCTCCTGATATTGTCAGAATTGCGTTTAGCATAAAAACGATAAAATCGCTATAAAATTGTGGTGAAATTTTGCCTCGTTTTGCGTTTTCCTGCGGCCGGGGGTCAAAGTAGGCAGCGTGTACATGAAACCTAAAAAATATACATTTAGGTTATTTTCTCCAAAGAAATATACTATACATTTTGGCCTAAATGTATAAAGATTATTTAATTGAAAATGTTATAAAAGAAAGAAATAAAAACTTTTTTTCCTTTTTTTTTTACTTTTTTTTTATTTAGCATGAAATAAAGTGTATTTTGGCCTGGGCAGGAAGGGGATGAAAGTGCCCAGTAGACAAGTGGTTATAACAGAAGAGACCCCAGTGGTCTCTTCTGCACCGTAAAAAGACGTAAGCCGGTCAGGAACCGATTAAAAAACAAGTGGTTTATTACTGCTTTAAGTGTGCCATCTTCTTATTGTTTTATCCCTTAGATTATAAATATCAAATCTGTAGACATAATAAAGGCTTTTCCTGTTTTCACAGAGCCTTCCTGTTTTCAAAGACATGTCTTTTAGTTGAATAAACTGTTTGTAGATCCACCTGAAAACATTACATTTTTGCATGTGTGCGCTGTAATCTGTTTTGTACTGTCTTTGGTCTTATAGCAGCACCATCTTAGATGTATAGCATTTTTAGGGTGTGCCCCCCAAGTATGTTTTTGAACACTGAAGAAATGACACTTTCCTACAATGTAAAGTAGTAAGTGTACAGCTTGTATAACAGTGTAAATTTGCTGTTCCCTCAAAATAACACACAGCCATTAATGTCTAAATCACTGGCAACAATAGCCCGGATTCACAAAGCACTTACTCCGACGTAACTCACCTTTTCCCGGCGTAGCGTCAATATGCGCCCGGCGTATGTTTGCGCCAGAGTCACAAACCAAGATACGCCTAAAAATAGGCCATCCTACCCCGACGTATCTTACTTACCCGGGCGTAAATATGGTCTGGACTTATGTTGCTTCTCCCATTGATTATGCATTTACATATGCAAATTAGGGAAATACAGCGATTCACGAACATACTTGCGCCAGGCGCATGATATACGTGGTTTGCGTACGTTTTACGTCCGGTGTAAAGTTATTCCCCATACACATGCCTACGTATTGTACGTTGGACGTCTGTGAATATGGGCCGACGTGGGTCTGGCTGGGCGTAGGTTACGTTAACGGTGGACACAGTGATCCGACGTATCTTAGGCAGTTGTTCCGACGTGGTTGTGCGCATGCGCACGGGGATACGTCCACATCTTGACACATGTGTAGTTCGTTTTAAGTACTTGTCTGGCGTCCGGCCCATCATTTGCATGGGGTCACGCTTCATTAGCATGGATCACGCCCACTTCCAGCCCACTTCCACTTACGCCAGCCTGCGCCTTCAAAATGTATGCTACGCCGGTGCAGATTTGAAAGCAATAGCTTGCTGAATTCAGTGCATGCCTCTCCACGCTGCGCCAGCGTAGAGTACTATGTGTGCGCGCTAAGCTGGCATAAATATGCACCCATCTCTGTGAATCCGGCCCAATATCTATATACTGTATACAGAGCTTTTTTTCTCAGAAAATAGGTGCAGGAACTCAACCACGACCCGTTCAGATTTCACAAACAGTAGAAGGGTCTTAAAGGGGCATTAAATACCAGAATTGCATTACATACAGTGTGCAGAGTTCAGGGGGTTACAAAGCAGTCACTTGTAAACACAGAAACCAGACTTCTGTGTTCACAAGTGATTGTGGTGAGCGGGCACCAAAGGGTCTGAGCCAAAGGTGGTGGAACTGAGTTCCCCCAAGTTCCCCCAGAAAAAAGCCCTGACTGTATATATAGATATATATCTATATATATATTGTAAGATATCGGGGTGATTCAACTCAAGTGGTGTACACGTTTTGAAGAAACACAGACTGTATTTTTAAGGGCATGGCAGCCTACTTTTATTTAAAGAAAGCAAAAAGTTAAAAGAAAACAGAAATTTCCCACCCTTTCCACCATTATTGCATCATGGTTATTCGGCATCCTGGCTTACCTACAGACTACACAGCTGCTTCAGGCCTCAAGCCTAGGCCATAGGTCTGTTCCTCAGACATGTATGTGCTTGGGTCTAGCTCTCTCCTAGCTTACCCAGGGTTGAAACTGCCACCTGCAGTCTCTCTGAAGAACATGGGTGTCTTTCCAACACTCAAACACAGACTCGTGTCTGTAGGGCAGAGTCCTCCTGACTCCTCAGCGAGACTTCCTGTCTTGTTGGGTGGCACTGTCTTCAAGTGGGAACCCTGAGCTCTCTTCCTGGGAGAATTAGGAAGCCATCCCACAGGTGTGTACTTAGTGTAGCGCTACCCCATTCAGGAGCCGCTGGTTGTTTTTGGGATTGGTGTATTAAGTTACCTTGTAGTGTGTCTAAGGGTAGTAGCAGTGAGTAGAAGAAGTGAGCGAATGTCCAGTCATCCAATGGGTTTTCTAAATGCTTTATTCCAAGGCCCAACACGGCCAACATCAACATGAGGTAGGATAGGAAAGGTTGATGAAGCAGAAGAACAAGTGCGGTATCAGGCCCTGGATGATGAAGAAAGCAAGCCTGCTTTCAGTAGCAATGTCCCAATATGTCGCCACTCTAGCCAGAGTGGGTGAAGTGCTTCCGGACAGACTTCTGCCACAAGCCTGGCAGCCGAAATGTCACTTTAGGTTGCTGGGAGGAACAGACCTCTGTCACAGGCCTGGCTCAGGCCTCTGCCACAGTACTTCAGTACTCAGATGAACACAACTAATTGAGCGAATCCTCCCATTAAATGCAATGAAATGTCACTGGTTGACAGCTGCCATGTACCTTTCAAGGCCTTGGTGACCGGATCCCCGATGGTTCGTTCAAGTCTCCTGGACAACCTGCTTTTGGGTTCCCCCTGAGCCAATCCCTCATCGTTCAGCCCTCAGCTTAGGATCTTCTCAATAAAGTTGGGGACCCAGTAAGTGACTGGGGCCCCTCTCGACATCAGGATAGAACTCTGCACCGCATGCGATTCCAGCCAGATGGGCCATGCCGGCGGGGTCCATGGATGCGCGCAGGGTACCCTTTCCACAATATATATATATATATATATATATATATATATATATATATATTAGGGTTGTCCCGATACCACTTTTTTTAGGACCGAGTACAAGTACCGATACTTTTTTTCAAGTAGTCGCCGATACCGAATACCGATACTTTTTTTAAACGTGTCCCCAAATGGAGCCATGTCCCCCCACATATTTCTGCCATGTCCCCCCACATATTGCTGACATGTCCCCCCACATATTGCTGCCTTGTGTCCCCCCACATATTGCTGCCATGTCCCCCCACATATTGCTGACATGTCCCCCCGCATATTGCTGACATGTCCCCCCACATATTGCTGCCATGTGTCCCCACATATATTGCTGCCATGTGTCCCCCCACATATTGCTGCCATGTGTCCCCCCACATATTGCTGCCATGTGTCCCCCCACATATTGCTGACATGTCCCCCCACATATTGCTGACATGTCCCCCCACATATTGCTGACATGTCCCCCCACATATTGCTGCCATGTGTCCCCACACATATTGCTGCCATGTGTCCCCCCACATATTGCTGCCATGTGTCCCCCCACATATTGCTGCCATGTGTCCCCCACATATTGCTGCCATGTGTCCCCCACATATTGCTGCCATGTGTCCCCACACATATTGCTGCCATGTGTCCCCCCACATATTGCTGCCATGTGTCCCCCCACATATTGCTGCCATGTGTCCCCCCACATATTGCTGCCATGTGTCCCCCCACATATTGCTGCCATGTGTCCCCCACATATTGCTGCCATGTGTCCCCCACATATTGCTCGTGGTTGGACAGATCCGTCCAATCGCTAGCAAGGGGGATTGTCCTTTACACAGGGCGGGCGATAGGGAAAACAGATATTGAAAAACGAAAGCGTCATGTAGTCTTCGCGGCGGCGGCTTTGTATATACGACGGCGACGGCGCCTGGGGGGGGAGGGCGGTTGGGCGAAGTATTCTATTTGGGTATCGGGGGTACAAGTACTCCCGCAAATACTCGGAATCGGTCCCAATACCGATACTGGTATCGGTATCGGGACAACCCTAATATATATATATATATATATATATAGATTGTGTTGTATATTAAACTTGGCTGGAGTAGAAGGAAAGTAGAAGTTTCATATAGCCTGGATATGGAACCGCAATTTACACAGGTTGAACATTCAGTGTGTACATCATTTGAAGCATGTGAACAGTTAATAATACAGATGATAGTGCATATTAAATACACATGTCAATAAAAAACCTATGGAAGATTAAATATGTACCTTAGTCTTTGATGTACTTATTATAACCATACTGCAATTCCTTTATACAAATGCATAGCTGATCATAGTAAAGCACTGTTTATCAAGTCAATGTGCATGACATAAATGTTTGCTTTATTTATGATTTCACAAATTTATGATTTTTAACACTTTCCTCATCTTACTCTGTAAATTACTGTAACTGGACTGTAATTGACCAGCCCAAATTTTCAAACTCTGTTATTTCCTCCCTATATTGCTTCTACTCTGAACCTCTTGATTGCAACATTAATTTCCTTAACCACTTAAGACCCGGACCAAAATGCAGGTAAAGGACCTTGCCCCTTTTTGCGATTCGGCACTGCGTCATTTTAACTGACAATTGCGCGGTCGTGCAACGTGGCTCCCAAACAAAATTGGCGTCCTTTTTTCCCCACAAATAGAGCTTTCTTTTGGTGGTATTTGATCACCTCTGCGGTTTTTATTTTTTGCGCTATAAACAAAAATAGAGCGACAATTTTTAAAAAAATGCAATATTTTTTACATTTTGCTATAATAAATATCCCCCAAAAATATATAAAAAAAACATTTTTTTTCCTCAGTTTAGGCCGATACGTATTCTTCTACGTATTTTTGGTAAAAAAAATCGCAATAAGCGTTTATCGGTTGGTTTTCGCAAAATTTATAGCGTTTACAAAATAAGGGATAGTTTTATTGCATTTTTATTAATTTTTTTTTTTTACTACTAATAGCGACGATCAGCGATTTCTTTCATGCCTGCGACAATATGGCGGACACTTCGGACAATTTTGACACATTTTTGGGACAATTGTCATTTTCACAGCAAAAAATGCATTTAAATTGCATTGTTTACTGTGGAAATGACAGTTGCAGTTTGGGAGTTAACCACAGGTGGCGCTGTAGGGGATGTGTGACCTAATGTGTGTGTTTACAACTGTAGGGGGGTGTGGCTGTAGGTGTGACGTCATCGATCGCGTCCCCCTATTACAGGGATGACGCGATCGATGCTACGGCCACAGAGAAGCACGGGGAAGCCGTGTGTACACACGGCTCTCCCCGTTCTTCCACTCCAGGGACGGATTGCCGCACTCCAGCGGCGATCGGGTCCGCGAATCCCGCGGTCCCGGTCCTGGAGCTTCGGACCGGGTCGCGGCTGGGTACTAAAATCAACGTATATATACGTTGATGTGCCCAGCCGTGCCATTCTGCCGACGTAAATGTGCAGTAGGCGGTCCTTAAGTGGTTAATTTAAATCTTCAATTCCCTTGACACATTTGCTTCCCTAAAAACTCAAACTGTCTATAGTACACTTTCATCCTACTTTGCTCTGTGACATCAGTCCTACATTGGTCCTACATCCATGCGACTTTCATGAACAGGATACTATTTTGATCCGACTTTGTGATAGTCTGACTTGTTCTTTGACCAATCAAAACAATCCCAGAGTGAGATAAATTCCTTTTACTGCTGCTGTAATCACCATGTCGGATGTCAAAGTCGGATAGTAAGGACAAGGCTCCTACTTTGATCCAACTTCAATGATATTCAATGGGCTGAAGTAGGACCAAAGTCAAACCAAAGTAGTACAGGGAGCATTTTCAAAGTCAGACCGGCTTGTGTCGGACCAGTTAAAACGGCTCTTATAGGGAAACATTGATTTTCACACGTCATGCGACATGAGCTCCCAATGTTGGAGCGTATGTCGGACCAGTGTGAACCCAGCCTTATTCGGCTCGCTGGTGCAATGATCAGCTGTGGCCAATGTACAGTAGGCTGTTTTCTCGAAACGTGCACTTAGGTGATGCCATTCTGGCCTTACTGTTTAGGCTTGGAAAGATTATTCGTGTAAATATAGTGAAAATAGTAAATTTGAGACTGAACAATCCACATACTTCTCCAATACCATTGGAAAAAATATTAGCAACCCCAGACAGCTTTTAAGCATCATCAATAGATTGTTAAAATCTCACTGTTCTTCCACATTACCAGCCACAACACAGCCCTGTAACACATTTTGTAACTTCAAAGATTGATGTCATCCAGCATCACATTTTTCCACAACACATTTCTCCCACATCTATTCCTGGTTCACCCAGCTTTACTGCTTCTTCTTTCTATCTACTCTACATTAAATTGGTCTCCAATAGAGATGGTCCCGATGTTAGATTCAAACATCAGGTGTTCGCTTGTCTGCAAACAAACCGAACATATGGGACGTTTGCGCCAAATTCAAGCATCGCGGAGCACCCCATAATGCACTTTGAGATTGCAGTGCATTGCTGGCTGCTGATTGGCCAAAGCATGCACCAGACCTACATGTTTTGGCCAATCACAGCGTGATCTGCTGTGAGAGCCCTGTTTGACCAAAAGCAAGAAGGCAAGCGGCTTGGTATGGTTCAGGGGGGGGGGCAAGCAAAAGCATTTGCTGGCCTGCTGGGCTGCATGCTTGGATAAGGGTCTGGTGTGGATTTTGGTGGGTAACCCATGCCAATTTTTTTTTACATTTTGGCATGGAGTTCCTCTTAAAATCTATGCCAGACCCGAAGGACCTGGTATAGATTTTGGGGGGACCCCACACGTTTTTTTTTTTATAAATTTTGGTGTGTCCCATTTAAATTCCATACCAGACCCAAAGAGCCTGCTATGGACTGGGGAGGACACCCAATTTTTTCCTTGATTTTTTATCTACATTGCCATGATTCTGCAATACATTACAGCTGGTTTAAATGACATTTTTTCCTTTAGAAATTTCATTTTGCTACGTCACTGTTCTGCACATTGCACAGATGCGCCACTTTACAGACAGGCTAAAGGGACCCCCAGGCACTATATTTAAAGGAATATTTCATTTTATTGTCTTACTTTAAAGTGGAGTTCCACCCCCCCCCCCCAAAATATCTATAAAAAAAAAAAAAAAAAATTTATACTCACCAGAAAGGGCAGTTGTTATGCAGAACTAGCTCTTCTGCCTCTTCCTCCACCGCAGTGGATCTTCTGCCTCGTCCTCTATCGCGGTGTCTTCCAGTGAATGGGGTGCGCTGCCTTCTGGGAACTGTGTGTATCCTAGGAGGCAGCCGCCCATTCACAAAGCGCCGTGTGAGTCGTGCATGCGCAGTAGGAACTGGGCAGTGAAGCAGTAAGGCTTCACTGCCTGTTACCCTTAGTGAGGATGAAGGCACCAGGACTGAAGTGTCCTTATTAAAAGTCAGCAGCTACAGTGTTAGTAGCTGCTGACTTTTAAAAAAAATTGCGGATGGAATACCGCTTTAAGCATTATTAAAATCACTGCTCCTGGAAAAACTGTCCCTTTTTTTTGCATTGATACATGTCCCCTGGGGCAGTACCTGGGTCCCCATACACTTTTTATGGCAATAACTTGCATATAAGCCTTTAAAATTAGCACTTTTGATTTTTCATGTTTGTGTCCCATAGACTTTAAAAGGGTTTGTATGTTCGCTCAAGCTTTTTGCCTGTTTGCATATTCTGGTTCGAATCAAACCCAGGGGGGTGTTCGGCTCATCCCTAGTCTCCAATATGAAATTGTTAATTTTTCTTGTTTTCTTTACCACCCAATAACTTAAATCTTGCATTGGTTCTCTCTGCCCTATTAAGCTGTTCATACATTGGTCCTTTATTTGATTTTTTAATTCAACCAGCGATCCTCCCCACTGTGCTATTGTATACTTACGACGGGGAGATTTCAACACTGTCAGAATACACAGATCAGCGCTGCAGCCTATTGCCTGCAATGATCGAATTTTGTTTAACCGGAGTCGCCACAAATGATTTGAAATTCAGCCAGTTCCTGCTGAACCAGCCGAATTTCGATCCATGTTAAGTCAGTTTCACTGTCAATATGATACATACTGTAAATCCTTGAGCACAGTGGTTATACCAATGACCCTCAAAGCTGCTGCTTTTCACTCCGGTGGCACTGGACAACTTAAACAACTTAATACCATATCTAACTTACCCTTCCTTGCAAAGATTCTGGCACATACTGTAATATCTCAATTACATAACCACTTGACTGTAAATCACCATTTGAACCCATCCAGTCTGGTTTTTGACCAACCAATAATGACCTTATTTTGTCTCTCTATCTATTCCTTTTCTTCTTAAACTTAGTTCTGCCTTAGACACTGTAGATTACAGGTGTCAAACACAAGGCCCGCAGGCCAAATCCGGCCCTCGGGACATTTCATGTGGCCCTCGCAACTCTCCTGCAACTGCAGGAGAACTGCAGCCCTCCTCTGGTCCTACTCCAAACCCTTACTTTCTGCTTTCAAGCAATGCGCCCAGCTTCTTCCCAGCAGCAGCATAAGGTAAGTAGGGTGCACTGTGATGTAAGGGAGAGTGGGGAACTCAACTTCTGATGGTGGGGTGGCTCTTGACATCTAATATATGGGGAGGGGATGCGCTGGACATCTAATCTTACAAATACAACCGGCTCTTTTGAGAGCAATCATAATGCTAATGCGGCCCGCAATGAAATTGAGTTTGACACCCCTGCTGTAGATCGTGATCTCTTGCCTTGAAACCATATCTGGAGTTTCAGAAATTTCATGGATAGCATGGATAGTTTGTCAGTGCCCGGGCAAGGGAACCAATTTGCGCCCCCTAACCCATGGACTTTTAGCACTCCCTGCAATTTTTGAGAGAGCGTGTGAGTGTTAGAGAGAGAGAGCGACAGAGAGAGTGTAAGAGAAAGCGGGAGCGAGCGTATGAGAGAGAGCAAGAGAGAGAGAGGGAGAATGAGAGAGAGCAAGAGACAGAAAGAGAGAGATAGTGAGAGAGGGAGTGTGAGAGAGGGAGTGTGAAGGAGGGAAAGTGAGAAAGAGAGGGAGCGTGAGAGAGCAAGAGAGAGAGGAAGAGAGAGCAAACAAGAGCATGAGAGAGGGAGCGTGAGAAAAGGAGGAGCGTGAGAGAGCAAGAGCTTGAGAGAGGGGGAACGTGAGAGAGGGAGTGTGAGAGAGGGAGCGAGAGTGTGCGAGAAAGAGAGTGGGAGAGAGAAAGTGAGAGCAAGAGAGAGAGAGAGTGAGCGAGAGAGCAAAAGAGCAGTGTTAGTGTCAGGTACCTGGTAGGAGTCTGAAATTATGAGGTCAGCCTCCCTTGTATCTCCAGCCCAAGCCCCACTGGAGGTGGAACAGATGGTGGCTAGGGTCAGGAGGAACACGAGTGCCTGTAAGTGTTGCCTGCAGAACTTGTACAGTAAGTGGAGTTGCTGACTTGGAGGTGCAGGTAGAGCATCTGGTAAGGAGCTGGACCCAGGGAAGCTGAGAGGATGGACAGCCAACATGGGCACTCGGAGACAGTGTTGAGCCAATCAGGAGACAGGAGCAACGTCACAGGGATAGCCGGGTTCAGTAACAGGCAGGCAGCGACGTAATCAAGGAATAAGCAGAAGCAAGGTCAGATGGGAAGCCAGGATTAGGAACTAGTAACCAGAGTAATTAGAGTCCAAAAGCAGGGTCGTGGAAAGCCAAAGTTCAGCAACAGGAATCAAGCCAGGTTTAACAGGGTTCAGAATATCGTGACGCAGCTGAAGACCAGTCAGCACTTGTCAGAAGTCAGAGCATCTTTTAAATAGGCCATCTGGCGCCATATGTGGCTGGGGGTGCGCTCCTGCTCATGCACTCAGTCCGATGCGTATGTGCATGCACATTGGCGCGTATGTGTGTGCATGTGTGCGTCCCGGTCGCATTCTAACAGTCAGCGTGGATGTTACCATCCCTTTGGGAGTTCTATGCTAGCGCCCATCTTCCCCGGGGGCCTCAGCTCCTGGGAGGGATGCATGATGGTCACCACCAGTTCAGGGCCACTTGCACATATAGTGTACCAACAAGTACACTATAGAGAGAGAAAGCAAGAGCAAGAAAGAGTGAGTGAGTGAGAGAGAGAGCGACAGAGAGCAAAAGAGCAAGAGAGAGAGAGCGAGAGTGAGAGAGGGATTCTGAAAGAGAGAGTGAGAGTAAGAGAGCTAGAGAGGGAGCATGAGAGAGAGCATCAGAGGGAGCACAAGAGAGGGGGTGCAAGAGAGGGATCTTGAGAAAGGGAGCAAGAGTGAGAGCGTGAGAGAGCAAGAGAGTGCGAGCGACAGAGAGAGCAAGAGAAAGAGAGCACACTGAGGGATCCGGTAGAAGGGTTGTGTGGTGCACTGAGGTGAAACTCTTGCTCCTTGTCTCTATACACAGATCAGGTACATTACTCTGGGAGTTTAGCTGTGGTGGTCGGTAATGAGGACTCACCTTGGTTGGTTTTGGGGGTGTCAGGTGCTAGCAACTATGCACCCCAGGGGCTCTGTCCACTACCGGATCCGTGCCACCACATCAGGGACAGTGGCAGTGCTCCAAACACATGCCCTGCACACCTCCTGATGTTCTTTGAGGACCGGACCCGTGGTGTGTCCTGTATGAGCTGTGCCTCCTCCTCCTCCCCCTCTGCTAGACATAGCTGGCTTCCCACCCTTACATATGGTCCAGAAGGACCAGAGAGCTGCAGAGAATTTTGGACTGGAATCAGCACTAAAAGTACAGCGGGGAGTCTGGGCCTAGCCCGGGGTGGAAAGGGCAGCAGCAGCACCAGGCAGCCAATGACATAATCGGACACAGGACGATGGACTATCACAGTGTGGGACTCGGGATGGCACAGGACTAATGTCTGCACCCCCCTAAATGTTGCGCATTGGGGCAACCCTCCCAGCTGCCCCCTTAAGCTACACCACTGATCTCTTGATGAATTACAGTCTAAAATTGGTCCATTAATGTCCAGTGTCCCTCAGGGCTCTATCTTAAGTTCTCTAGTAGTATGTACATGTTTTAACTTGTACAGCTGTTAGGATCACATGACAAATATCATATCTAAGCTTATATACGAAAATAATGTGCATGGACACATAGGATAACACTATTTGCCTCTAGAAGCAGAAAAACCCACAAAAGCTGCTGCTAGGAGTGTTTTGTTAAGCTAGTGTGTAGGGAGCCTTAAGCCTGGTAGACACTGAGCTGCTGTACTAACTATGCAAAGTTAGTATAGTAATCTTCCCTGCTAAGCTGTTGTGTTGTGACAGGGGGGCGGCACCCCGCCAGAACCCTCTGAGTAGCACTCTCTGCCATTGGCTGAGAACGCTGATCGGGGGTCGGTCGGCTGCTGGTTTTCCAGCATGCTCATCTGACAGAAATTTGCCAAACGGCCAACTGACTGGACTTTCTAGACTTTCTAAAACACAGTTGCATTATTTGCAGGATAGCATTGGCAGTTTACTAGTTGGTTTCACTTTCTGTCTGAAACTACTTTATAAAGAAGATATACTGTATATCACTTTTGAAAACATTAAAAAACAGATAAGATCTGAAATGTTTCTTTAAATAAAGGGCTTTACCGATTCCATAGGCAAATATTGTATCAGAAAAAAAGGTATGATCATGTATACGTGGCATTAGGATTTGTTGCTATTCTGCAAATTTTATCCATGTCTACATAGAAATTTTCTCTCTATGTTACATATTTGCTGACATATGGAAAAAAAGAGAAACCACACAACCCTCTCATAAAAATGAAATATGCAAGTGGAGTTAGGTCTTTAGTCAAGTTAGAGAAGCTCACCAATACATGTTTGATAATAGAAATTCCACTTATATTTTATGCTGTAATATATAGTAGTTCTAAATTTTGCTGGTTACATTTTTTTTATATATAAGTGAATCAGGACCCTAAGTTAGGTCTCACAATACATTTTTTACATGCCTAGTGTGTTAGTGCGGATATTAGTTTGATAAGATGCTGTTGAAGGAGATTTTTTGTTACCTTAATTTATTTCCTGCATTAAATTAAAAAAAAATGGCCCAGTGTTTGTATGCCCCCCCCCCCCCCTCGAATACTCACTCAATCCAGCGATGTGCCCATCTATAGCATCGCTCTCCTATCTTCCTGCATTCACAGGATAGAGCGGCAGCAACAGATGTCTATGGTTGTGGATTAAGAAGAGCCTAGAGTACTGGTGGGGGAGGTGGCTTGGCTGCCGCTCTGTGCAATACTATTGCACAGAGCATCAAAGTATAACATGTTTGTTATTATAGAAAAAAAAGTAAGCTTTACAACTTTACAGTTCAGAGACAACAGAACAATGACAATTAAGTAGACCAGAAATGTCAGTCTGATAATTGAGGCTGCGACATAAACAGCATGAGCCCCTCTAATTTGCAAAATGGAGCTACATCAGACCACAGCTGAAAGGGTAATGGGTATGGACTGAACCTATTACAGAATAGGGAAAGAATGGCATAGTGGTCAGGGACAGGACTGAGTGAACATTTACTTTGGACAATGGTCCGGAGGTTATTTAAGGACAGTCTATCTGGGGAGATATAGAAAATAATTATATTAGACCCTGGCCAGTTGATTTGCAACGGTAGGACTCAGTATTTGCACTAAACAATGATACAGAAATGATATGTTTCTTGTTTAAAAACATACCCACGAACAGTATTTCTCAACCTTTTTTTCAATCAAGGCACCCTTTAAAATCCTGCACAATTTCAAGGTACCCCATTCTAAAATGTAAAAAACAGAAATAACCCTTTTACACAGCAACAACACCACACATGTAGAGCACCCAATATGATTTATTCTTCCAAATCACCAAATCAAACACACCTTTGTGCAGTTACTGACTAGCAATGCAGTGTTTCTCTTATCCCTCAGGTTCTCTCCCTCACTCATCGAATGTGACCCCAGTGCTGACAGAGAAGAACAGCAGAGGGAAAGCAAGGATGATTTGAAGGTGCCCGACGCCCTCTTTATCAACTGATGACATCATTGTTTGTAGGATGCCGGTGTCAGGGCTGGGCTCAGCCCCTCCTTTTCTGTGCTGGCAGCTCAGCTGTCAGCTAATTGCCAGCTCCCATCTCTCCACAGTGATCCACATGTTGATGATCCCGTTCGTCAGCTCTGCCTACTTAAAGCCTTCCAGTTCATTTGCTCTTTGCCTTCGCCTGTGTTAACATCACAAGAGACTTTCTCCTGCATTCCTGTTGAAGACCTGCTTGACCTACGTTCCCTCTGGCTACAGATCCTGCTTGCTGTATATCTACCCTTATCGCTGGCTCTTGGACATTGGCTTGGCCGACTACCCGATCAATTTACTGAACTCTGGCTATGTTTTGACTACGCTTACTCTGTTTACCTTTTTAATTTTTTTATTAAACAAGTGTGATTGTAGAGCCGGTTCACACTGGGGCGAACTAGGATCCGACTTGAAGTCTACCCAAGTCGTCCCAAATCGCGCGGTTGAGAAAATCAATGTAAGTGAATGGGAGCCGTCTTAATGTACACTACTGAAGTCGCTCCGACTTTAGAAAAGGTTCCTGTACTACTTCAATCCGACTTGTAGGCAACTTGTAGGCAACTTGTACCCATTGATTTCAATGGAAGTTGCCTCAGAAGTCTGATCACTGTCTTAACTGAAGCAACTTTCCAGGAAGATAATATACATTTCTCAGGCAAACCCCTCCCTCCCCCTCCCTCCCACAGAGCTGATTGTTGTATGATTGGCCACTGGAAAGCCTCCTATCCTGGAGGAGACTTGAAGTTGCACCTAGAAATTTCAGATGCTGAAGATCATAGACAGCAAAAGGGGTAAGTATTAATACAGAGAGGACTTTCGTTCAGAAAACAGGGCTGGTTGGGGTTCACATATGTTTTAGCTTATTTATTTTTTATAGAAGCACACCGTGTTAAATGTGGGAGCGAAAAATAAACAAAAGTTTTTGTTGGGACCTGAGATGTTTGATGTGTTTCTTAGGGAATTTAAGTGATTCAGTGCTTTTTTTGTTACACCAATGTGCCAAAGTCAGACATACACTATATTACCAAAAGTATTAGGACACCTGCCTTTACATGCACATGAACTTAATGGCATACCAGTCCTAGTCCATAGGGTTCAATATTGAGTCGTCCCACCCTTTGCGTCTATAACAGCTTCAACGCTTCTGGGAAGGTTGTCCACAAGGTTTAGGAGTGTGTCTATGGGAATGTTTGACCATTCTTCCAGAAGTGTATTTGTGAATAGTGATGAGCGGAATACGCCATATTCGATTTCGCGATATTTCGCGAATATTTCGAAGAATATTCACGAATATTCGTTAATATCGAATATTCGGTATATTTTATAAAAAAAAAAAAAGCGAAATTTCACAAATGCGGTCGCGAATATTCGTTAATATCGAATATTCGTGATATTTTATAAAAAAAAACATTTTTTTTTTTTTTTATAAAATATCCCGAATATTCAATATTTACGAATATTCGCTATATTTTATAAAAAAAAAAAAAATTGCGAAATGTCGCTATTGCGAAATTTCGCTATTGCGAAATTCGCGATTACGAAATTTCGCGATCGCAAATTTTATTGCGAATTTTATTGCGAATATTCGAAATAGCGAATATTCGCCACGATATTCGAGATATTCACGAATACTCGAATATGCAATATTCGTAGCGAATATTCGCAATGCAAATATTCGTGAGCAATACTATTTGTGAAGTCAGGCACTGTTGTTGGATGAGAAGGCCTGGCTCACAGTCTCCGATCTAATTCATCCCAAAGGTGTTCTATCAGGTTGAGGTCAGGACTCTGTAGAGGCCAGTCAAGCTCCTTCACCCTAAACTCGCTCATCCATTTCTTTATGGACCATTTTTTTGTCCAGCGTAATTTCAATAGACAGGCGCATCCGTCCGCGCAAAACTGCGCTAGACACACCATTGATTTGCTAGTCAAATATGCTAATGAGGAACTTACGGGGATCCACAAAAGAACGTTGGTGCAGCGCAGGCTACGCAGTGTGCGCAACAGCAAAATGTCCTGTCTAAAATTAGACCATATAAAAGCTGGTCTAACATTAGAAAAATCGTCTACATGTCAGAGAAAGCAACACCGTTAGTGAGGAGCTCAACAGTCACACGTGTTGCACAACAATCTGTATGCCAACATGCCAGGGGCATCGTCGCGCATAGCTATACTACTGACTTTAGATGAGCAAAGAAGGAGGAGGGCACGGAGGATGGCACGGGAGAGGATATACCGCACACACATAGACCTGTTTGGCATGAGTGATTTTGAGGTGTATCACATCTTTAGATTCACCCCTCATGCCATCCTGGAATTAACCATAACCCTGCAGGAGGACATCACCAGCCCAACACACCGCTCACATGCAGTGCAGCCACTGGTCAAGGTCCTGGCAACACTCCATTTCCTTGCCAGTGGCTCTTTTCAGCGTACAAGTGGAGTGGTGGCTGGGATGTCACAATCCTCCGTGAGCAGATTTGTGCACCAGGTTGTCCCTGCAATCCTCAGACGCATGTCCCACCACATCATCAAACCAACCACTGAGGACCTGCGGCTGAAGGCAATGACAGATTTCGACAGAATTGCAGATTCCCACGCACCGTGGGGGCCATTGATTGCACACATGTGGCACTCCAGCCCCCCCCCCAGGAGACAGAGCACATGTACCGCATTTGGAAGCATTGGCATTCCATCAATGTACAGGTGATAGTCGATGCCCAAGGCCTCATATGGCACGTCCGTGCCAAACACCCCGGATCCAGCCATGACAGCTACATATACAATCAAAGCCCCATCCGAATGGAATTCGATCAGAACGTGTATGGGGGCACCTGGCTGGTTGGTGAGTGACATGGGTGGCAGGTATGACTGTACCCCCCCATGATGCACACATCACAAGGGGCACATGCATGACTAACATCCATCTGTCTTTTCCCTTACAGGTGACTCTGCATATCCACTGGGACCCCATCTCATGACTCCGGAACCCCCAAACCCCAGGAGAGGAAAGATACAATAAAGCCCACGCCCAAACAGTGTGCAGTGGTGGAGCGCACCTTTGGCCTCCTGAAGTCACGTTTCCGATGCCTGGATAAGTCTGGGGGTACCCTGTTGTATTCCCCAAACTTCGTGTGCCATGTCATCGGTGCCTGTTGCCTGCTGCACAGCTTCGCAGTGAGAAAGGGCCTGCAGATTGACATACGTGATGACCTGACCCCTGAACCAGACAATCCCCCCCTAACCGAGGTTATCCCGTCTTCTGAGGGAAGAGCAGCCAGGAGACAGCTTACATTGGGCATCTTTGCACGTTAAACACACACATTAATCATGGCACAATGAGAATGCATGCATGCACACCACTGTGGTCCCTAGCACACACACCCCACATCCTCATCAAATTGGATTGGCACCAGTCCACCATGCAGGACTTGTGAGCAGCAACGCCACGCCAAGGCTCCAATTATGTCACTGTACATTCATACACCATTCACACGGACCTGGGGATCACTTCTCCCTGGTCCTGGGGAACCCTTCTCCACCAAAATTGAGGGTGACACCCCTTTTCCGGGAGGAATGTCACCCCCACATTCAAACAGCATTCACAACCCAAAAAAAAAAAATACCAGCAAAATCAAAAAATTTCCAGGAAAAAAAAAAGGCCCAAAAAAAAGGGGAAAAACAAATTAGTGCCCTTGACGTGAGCCACGCCTGGGGCGCCCCCGGCCACGGCCCCGGCTCCTCTGGGGAGACTCATGGGGAAGGGGGGAAAGAGGAGCAGCGCCTGGTCTCTGCCCACCTGGCGGCCTGCCCTCCAAGGCCACGGCTATTCTGTCCAGGGCAGCACCTAGTGTTGCCGTGTTGGCCTGGATAGCCTGGGTGAGGGCCCTCACATCCTGCCCAACGCCTGCTGATGTTGTCTGCAGCTCGTTAAGGCAGTTTGTGAAAGCCCGGGAGTGGCAGTCCAGTTTCCCAAGCGTATCCTTGATGGAGGACAGGCTCTCCTCCATCCGCCCCAAGGTCTGGCTGACCTGTCCCAGATGGCGGGTCTGGAGGAACTGGTCCCTTCTCATAGTGGCGGGCAGGAGATCGGCCACCCCCTGGTCTTCTGGGTCGCCTTCCTGCCTCCAGCTGATGCTTGTGGCCAGGGAGAAGGGGAGCCCCTTGGGAGGGGAGCCATGTTGGAGGAGGAGGGGGGGCTCCCCCTTAGGGAGGGCTGGCTGCTGCCAGCCAGAGGGGAAGAGTCCTCCAAAAACAATAGTCCAGTGCCTGACATGGACTCCTCCTCAAACTCCTCCTTCTCCTCTTCAACCTCCTCTGCGGACTCCGGCCTTGTCGGGGGGGCCTCATTAGGCTGCTGTCCTGGGGATGGTGTGGTCAGGCCAGATGGCCCAGCACCCTCCTGCACATCTGTGGATGACACAAAACATTCACAGGTTGGAGGATCCACACACTTGCCACATATTCCCTTTCACCCCCTCCCCCACACATGCTACACACCTGATAGAAAAATAAACCTTACCTGGCATCACGCCTTCATGACTTGAGTCATAGCCGGGCAGGCCCTCCACTTCTTGCCGATGAAAGGTCTGGGCCACCGCACGCTCCTCCGCTGTCAGCCTAACACGGCATGGTGGGCCCCCTCCTGTGGCCCTGGCATGGGCAAGCATTTTGGCCAGCTTCTTTTTGACCAGACGCCGGAGGTCATTTATCTTTTTATCAATCCCAGACCGGTTCCGTGTCTCCCCCCCCCCCCCGATGCATTCACCTGGTCAGTGATCATGTCCAAAATCTCTCTCCTCCTGGCCGGGGTGGTGTTGGCACTGTCCGGGCCGTAGAGGAAACGCCCATAGTCGGAAATGGCCCGGGCAAGAATTTGTTTCTCCCTCAAAGAAAAATTGAATTTCCTCTTCCTCTCTGTCATACTCTGACCAAAAATCACTCCCAGTCAACAAAAAACACTCACAAAAACAAGCACGACCAATCAAGCAAGAAAACAAACAAACAGAAAACTATCAAACAAAAAGTCTCACAAACACTTAGCAAAAATTACTTTCAAATATCTTCTAACACTAGATCACACAGTACACAAATCTGACAAATACAAATCACAACGCAACTAACAATGGAACAAAAGCACTTTGCTATATGGGAAGGGAAACAAAGGGATGTACTTTTGCAATGGAAGTGCGTTTGTGTGTGTCTATTTATGCTGTCTGCGTAGTTCTCAAATTTGCCCTAGTCCATTTCCAATTTCACTGATTGCGCCGTTCCCGAATTGTGAGCATGCGCACAGAGGTGCTGACATGGTCTGCTTCAAGCGCGCATGCGCAGGCCGGCCGGCCCTTCATTTGCATGGGGTCACGGCTCATTTCAATGTAACATGCCCACGTCCTTCCCAATTTGTATTATTCCGCCTTACGCCTCTTAAATAACTTTACGCATGCGCAATTTTCTGCGTAAAAGCATGAGAATAGGGTGATTGCGCGGCTACATTGCGCAAGTCTAACGTAAAGGCGGTGCGCTACGCCGGTCCAATAATGCGCAGATGTACCTGAATCTGGCCCACATCTTTATGGACCAATACTTTTGGTAATATAGTGTAGTTTGGTGTGTTCGTGGAAATTATTATTGTATGTGTCTACAGTGTGGCAACATGGTGCCTCAATAGCATGCATTGTTTTCTTTCCTGTTTAATGGCACTCAGTTCAAAGTTCATCAGGGCAAATTGCATCTATTATATCACTACGTGCCTTTGTGTGTGTAAATGTATGTCTTTAACATCGGTTAACATAGATTGTAATGCTCTTCGGTAACAATTTCTTATCTAACTAGTGCATTTCATTCTGTAACACACTGCATAATCTGTTGGTTCTATGAGTACATTAATATATATCTTACAAAGCTTTAATGGCAAGACAAAAAAGGCTCCATTGTTGTTTAACATCTGGACCCATCTTATTAGCCATCTTAGTTCTGTAAACTTTATGTCAGAAGAATAGTAAAAATTCCTTTTTTTGCTTTACAAGATATTCTCAGGATTTCAATGGGTTTCTTTTAACAATATATTAGAAGTCTTAGGAAGAATCCGAAACAGCAGCAGCTTCTCATTAATACTAGATGCCATGTAATGATGTATGACTTAAACATCAAAATATTACTTTATCATTTTACACTATGGCTGAAAAATTACCTTGACTGACTTAAAAATTGGTTCTTTATACAGAAAAAAGAAAGCCAAAAGACTAAATACTTCTAATCCACATTTAGTCGCAAGCAAAAATAATTATTTTTACTGCAGACTTCATTTAAAAAGTAACACCTACATCTTAGGCCTCTTGAACACTGGGCCTTTTTACAGCTGCTGTTTTGGGGAGTCAGACTGCCTCTAAACTTAACTGCCTCTAAACTCCCCTGCGTGTTATTCTATATGTTAATGCACACATAGGCTTTTATCAGTGTTTTTTGACAGGATAGTTTAACGGCAGGAAAAAAAACTCTGGAGCAGCAGTGTTTTGGCAGAAAAAAAATCTGACATCGTTTACCCAAATTTTTATTTTTTTGAAGCAGAGACTGCCAGTGTCCCTAACAACCAGTGAAGAGCTGGTTGTTAAGGAATGGGCTGGGAAGCCGGACGCCGAGTCTCAAACAATGGATGAGCCATCAGCTGTCAGCAGGTTTCCCTGCTGACAGCTGAATGTAAAAAAAAATAATGGCGGCAACAAAAACATTTAAAAAAGGGCATGGCGATCCCCCTTTGGGTCTGGTGTGGATTTTAAGGGGAACCCTACACCAACATTAAAAAAAATGGCATGGGGCCCCCCAAATCCATATCAGACCCTTAGGTCTGGTATGGATTTTAAGGGGAACCGCCACACCAAATTGTATACTAGGCCACATGCCCTCAACATGGGGGGGACTCTCTTATGTTGATGGGGACAAGGGCCTCTTTCCCGCAACCCTGGTTGGTAGTTGTGGGGGTCTGCGGGCGGGGGGCATTTCTGATATCTAGAATCCCCCTTTAACAAGGGGGCCCCCAGATCCCACCACCTGCTATGTGAATTGAGTAGGGAATACCTAGTACACCTACTCATTTACCAAAAAATTGTAAAAAGTTAATAAAAACACAACACAAGTTTTTGACAAGTCCTTTATTAAAAACTAAAAAAAATGTGTAGATCCATCGTCAATCACAAATTGCCACTGCCACCACCGCTGATCCGTAAAAAGAAAAAAAAAAACTCTAGTCTAGACGAATACTCCTGCCATCTGACAGCTCTTGAATAACTAAGGGATGGGGCCACCCAGTGACATCAGGGAAATAGTTGGGCCTGGAGTTAGAACAAGGGGAAAGTTGGGTGCAGAGCTGACATGACTGGGTTAATAAGGGGTTTGGCATAGGGGGAGTTTTTTGGGTAGGTTAACGTAAGCAAGTCAAAGGGTGATTAGAAGACTGGTGGGTTGGTAGAAGGTGGGACTTCAGGGAATGGTCAGTAGGAGGATCTTGGGAGGTCCTCAATTAAAAGAGAGCCTGTGTGGGAAAAAACATCCCACTCTCCCTCTCTGAAAATGTGGATTGTGTATATGTGGCATATACTCCTGCGCTGATTATCTAGAAACCATAAACATATATATAATATATATATAAACAAATGTCCATGAACACCAGTGTTAATTTAAACCATATAGATATTCTACAAAATCCTGTTGGTGCGTGCTATTGCACCTAAGAACAGTCCTTAATCCTTTAATCTTGTTTCAAAGTGAAAAACGTGCTCTGTGCTGTTGAATCAGGTATATTCTCCGTGAGTTAGCACCCTTAATTAGTGTCACCACCACCTCTAGTAAAGATTGCGCTCACCAGATCACATAAGGGACACAGCATATAATATCCTTTGAACAGCGGTTCTGCACGATCCTTTATCCTGTGTGTCAGACCCGAATGGCTCTCCACCTCTTGAGGCTCTCCCAAAAAGAAAAAAGCCTCTTATGGGGTAGTATATTTAAACCAATGATTATTTGAAAAGTAAAAAAGTAGAAAACTCACTCACATTTCGCAATGCCCAGCCGGCATTAGCTCGTCCAGGGTTACTGTTTGCGCAATGTGCGGCGTGCGTTCCAAGCCTCGTTTCGGATGCGATTCAACGGGCGGAAGTTTCAATATTGACAATGGAGGAGACTATTGGCGAATGCGATGTGTGAAGGGATATTGCCCATACGCCTCTACATGTTTTGCATGCACGCATGCGTCATCAGGAAGGATAGCTTCCGATGATAGCATCCGAAACGAGGCTTGGAACGCACGCCGCACGTTGCGCAAACAGTAACCCTGGACTAGCTAATGCCGGCTGGGCATTGCGAAATGTGAGGCTTTTTTCTTTTTGGGAGAGCCATTCGGGTCTGACACACAGGATAAAGGATCGTGCAGAACCGCTGTTCAAAGGATATTATATGCTGTGTCCCTTATGTGATCTGGTGAGCGCAATCTTTACTAGAGGTGGTGGTGACACTAATTAAGGGTGCTAACTCACGGAGAATATACCTGATTCAACAGCACAGAGCACGTTTTTCACTTTGAAACAAGATTAAAGGATTAAGGACTGTTCTTAGGTGCAATAGCACGCACCAACAGGATTTTGTAGAATATCTATATGGTTTAAATTAACACTGGTGTTCATGGACATATGTTTATATATATATTATATATATGTTTATGGTTTCTAGATAATCAGCGCAGGAGTATATGCCACATATACACAATCCACATTTTCATTTTTTCACTTGTCACAGGTGTTCACAGTAACTGCAGCAGATTAACACATTTATATTATACACTTAGTTGCGCCGGTGTCTCAACACACGTATACACTCTCCCTCTCTACTTTAAGTAAGAATGTTTTTAAATTTGTTGGGATGATTACATTTTTGTATCCATTTGTCATAGTAGCTGGTTGGGGTACAAGGTCCTGGTATGCTTTTAATATGGTCAAAAATGTACATTGGTAGGGACCCGACTTTGGTACGGTTTCCATAATTCTGTTTTGATTGTAACTGTGAATATTGGTTTTGTCCCCAAGTCTTTTTGAGTGTAGAGTCCTATTTTTTCGGTTAATCGGGTATTTGAAGTAGAGATGCTTACAAGGACCTTGTACTGAATGTTTATACTGTATGTCATTTATACAATTTGTTAATAAAAGGAGGCTACGGCCATTAAACTCCAAAATGTATCATCTGCATTACTTGTGTAAGGGCATTACTTGGGTAAGGAAACACTGTGGAGTGGTGGACAAGCAGTATTAAATTAAAAAATTCTAATGATCTCTTTTACCTAGTTAAGAGACACTGTACTTGGAGCCTTTTCTTCAAATGTAAATTGATAGTGTTATTTGTCGAGTAAATCGTGGCCACCCCCCAGGAGACGTAAAGTGAAGGGATGGACCCACAGAAGCAGGGACACACCCTCCCTGAAATGATTTGGTGAATGGAATGAACCAAGCTCTGAATGATCAATTAAAAGTCAGTATATCCTTTAATCTTAGAAAATTAAAGAAATGGCCTCCTTTTCTACCGGTTGTGAGTTTGTTATCAATAATAAAGGCTATATTAACTCTTAAATTATAATTTGACACTTGTTTTTTTTCATTCACCTTGTAGTTTAGTGCTGTCAGCCTAAGGTCCCTTTCACCTCGTCGGATGTCAGTGGTGACATGTCTGCTGAGATCCGGCCCGATCCGCTTAAATCAGATGGATGGCGATACGTCGCCATCCTTCCATAGCGGGTTGGATCGGGTAAGATCTGATGAAAACGGACATGCTCTCCGTTTTCATCAGATCTCTCCATAGGAGACAGCGGCACTGCACAAGCCCCTCCCGCTCAGTGAGCAGAGGAGGACATGTCATCTGCTGGCTCAGCGGAGAGCTGCGGAGAGATCTCCCACTGAGCTGGTAGGAGCTGACAGGCTCCGTAGCAACGGAGTCCGCTTAGTGTGAAAGAGGCATTAAACAAGAAGTACTGTTACCGGCAGGATCTCAGGATAAAAAACTGTTGCTTATGTAAAATAAATAGTTTTAACATGATGCCAATCATAGTGAAAAATAGATAAATATATGCAAAATAGATGCAGCGCTAATAACAACATTTTCAAATGTTCACATTTTCAAGTGAAAAGAAGGATAAAAAAGGACACTAAAGCAGAGTCCCAATAGAATTCCAGTCCATAAATGAAAAATTTACAACACCCATCCGTGTAAGGCATAGGTGCTAAACTGCAGAGGCGGAAACCGTAAAAGATCCTTCTTACAATGTGCATTCAGCTTCACACCCAAGTAAATAGCATGCTTACCAGCTCTCCATGACTACTAAAATAGTAGTCTCACCAAGCTAAGGGAAATCGGTCTCCCCAGGACCCTTAATGTTGTCTGGAACTGCGGTTTTGCTGGTAATACTCGAAAATATAAGAAATAATTTCTCCCGTAGTGCAGTAATTTATATCAGATGAATTTAATAAAATAAGTGGGTTACACTTACAAAATAAAAGCCGTTCACAAGCAATGCAGCAGCATGTCTCATAATGGGAACTGCAGTGTCTCACAGGCATAGAAATTTAAAATGATCCGAGCATTTGCTAAAACTGCTAAGTTTTTTGTATATTTTAAATTTTTCAAGCCTATATGACGATAATTGTTTTTTTGGACACTAAACACAGATAAACTACTTGCAGTTTACTAAACTGCCAGCTTTGAACACTTTAAATTAGGTAAAGGGGCATGTCAAGTACTGTATAAATTATGTGACAGTCTTGTTCGTAATAATGTGGACTTTTCCCCGGTGACTTTTATTCACTGCCAACGATGACATGCCATTTCCTTGACTAGTAGACAAATATTTTATGTCACTGTGTAATGTCTCAATGAGAAACAAGACTCCTTCAGTCAGCTGAAAGCTTCTTAGTTATTCATCTAAAAAGTAATATGTGATATTTCTTTAGTAGACCTCTATGTTAGAAAAACATCTAAGTTAGAAAACACATTTTTATGCATATCTTGGAATTCATTTGACCTCAACCAGCATAGAGCTCCATATGCCTGTATGAGCATGTGTATGAAGGAAAAAAAAGGTGAGTGGTGGTAGTGGCGCTGCCTAACCGGGACACAATAGCTACTGGGACCTGCAAAGGGTTAACCGTGCTGTGTCCTAAGCTTAAGTGATAATCCCTCACCATCCATGTGAGGTACCAGGGACAAAGTGTACCTGTGTAACTATAATACTGGGGTGCCTGAATGTCTATTCAGTATTATTCATAAAGAGTGAGATCTCTAGTCATACCTCCTTAGGAGAATATGGTGAGTAAATAAAATGAAAATAAATTAAAATAAATATGACACCCAAAGCTGCTGACTAGTGCCTCAAGTGGTTGAAACAATATATAAGTGTATATAAAAATATCTATAATAAACAGGAAATGTGTGAACAAAGTAAAAAATAGGTGAAAGTCCAATCACAGGTGTATATAAAGTCCCATAAATGACACTTTTGGGATTCCTTTCGTCAATATCCAAAAGCCAGTGAAAAAGTATCACAATGCAAATTAATAGCGAAACACAGCAAGTGATCTTGAGGTGAATACAGGTGCTCTTGAAGTATTAGAGGTACTCCCCCACATGGGTCCCCACTCACCAGATCCAATCACCCCTCCAGGGGTATAATGCGTATAGGATAAAACTCCTGGATCTCCACTCCTCTGTTTTTCCACTTGCCAGACAGGTTGTTTGCGAAAGATGCTTATCAGAAAGTAGGTAGTGATGTTTATCCAGTGTCCTCAGAAAAAGAAAAGTAAGGCTTCAATGGTGTAGTATGTAAAAATATATTTATTCCAAAAACACCAAAAAAAGTACAGGAGAATGGTGTACTACAATATAAAAGGTTAAAAACATATTTATAGCCGCTGCCTTTTTCCAGGAAGTAACCAAAAATAAAAACAATGGGCACAGTGTAACAGCCAAGTTGGAAACCGCAGCGAGCTGCCTCAGAAGACGTTAATTACGAAACGCGTAAGGCGGAGTTACGAACTTACGTTTTATCCAGGTACTGCCAGCCGGAGCGCAGTTGAAGCGCACGCTGCGGTTTCCAATTTGGCTGTTACACTGTGCCCATTGTTTTTAGGGGGGCAGCAGCCTTTTTCATACAAACATCTTAAGCGCAGGACACATACATTTTTTTTATATATATGAGCATATGTATGTTTGCACAGTGATAGGGAAGATATCTTTATCACAAACAAGTGTTGGCTCCAGTAGTTACACATTAATATTATGGTTTTAACAGATGTTTACAAAACACATCATATATATTCCTAAAAGTACCAAACTAAACACCATTTTGCTTTGACCAAGGTAAATTATTAGTTGTTTTTAAAATTTTCACTTCCTAAAACCTTTCAGTTTACTTTGCAGTGAGGTTTTTTTTATTATTTATTGCTCATTATCTGATGCTGCAGACAGGATAAGAAAAACAGTTTACAGTGTCCCCATTTTTAATGCCCCGTACACATGAGCAGAAATTCTGACAGAAAAAGTCCGATGTGAGCTTTTGAACGGAAATTCCGACCGTGTGTATGCTCCATTGGACTTTTGCTGCTGGAATTTCTGCCAACAATAGATTGAGAGCGGGTTCTCAAATTTTCCAACTGAAAAAATTCCTATTGGAAAATCCGATCGCCTGTAGCAATTCCGAAGAGAAAAAATTCCGACGCAAGCTCGGAAACAATTTGACGCATGCTCGGAAGCATTGAACTTGATTTTATCGGTTCATCGTAGCATTGTACGTCACTGCATTCTTGATGGACGAAAGTTCAGAAAAAATTTGTGTGACCGTGTGTATTCAAACCAAGCTTGAGCAGAATTCCGTCGGAAAGACCATCCAAGGTTTTGCCGACAGAAAATCCGATCGTGTGTACGTGGCATAAGAGAGAAGTCTTCGGTTGTTACAGAAAATCTGCCTTTCTTTCAATGAGCAACTGTATCCTAAATACAATCAGATTTGACAAACTACATAAACTTTCTGTGAAGAGTCACATGGGCAGCCAGTGGATGCTAAAACTCAGACAATATGGTTACATTACAATTCAATACAGGAGGAATCAGAGTGCCCTGCTCGTTAGAGATTATAATTGTTCTGTAACTGTACTGTTTGCCCTCACACTGTGCAAACTGTTGGCGCTATATAAATCCTGTAAAATAATAATATTGCACTTCTGTAAAAGCATGGATCAGCTGGTTGGCAAGAAAAACAAGCTATTTAAACTGTAGCATCATCAGTAACCACTGTTTGAACATTTTTGCACAATTTAGTATCTTATTGGAACCAGATTTTAATTTACTGAAGTCTTAACAGTAAAAAACACTGGTTGATGGTTATATTACATTCCCTCTGCATATTGTTTCTTTGTTACGGAAAAAAAACAATGGGTGTACCTTAAAACAGATTTTGAAGATGTCAACATCTTCTTTTAATTTTAAACCATTAAATGGTTGTTTTTTCTGCATACGACAACTTTGAACTTTTGTGTCGTCCATCCTTTGTATCTGACACATGTAATTTGGTAAATCTATTTTTATTTTACCAGTAATTCTCAGAATCTTCCAAACTGGCCAAATTAGGTTAGTTCATCCACCCAAAAACACATTTTCTGTTTTCAAACAGGCTAGCTGGAGATCACGGATGATGTCACTGACCAAGTATGGTCAAGATCATATTTGGTTAATGATGTTACCCATAATGGCTGCCAGGTTTGTTTAGAAACAGAACCCAGCTGGGGGTCTGTCATTTGCAAGGAGTGCAGTGATGGGAAATCATGGTCATGAGGTGGTGTAACATCATGGGGCATTATGGGAGCGATTCATAGTAACTGATGGGGATCTACATCCATGACATGATTGACGCTGAATTAACACGGTGGGACATTAAATACATTTTTAATAAATAAAGTACTTATCCAAGGTGTGGCCATTATTTTTTATTTTTTGGAATGTTTAAGAAAGCTTAGGGAGGATCTTCCTTCTGTATCACAGACCTACAGCTAGATTGAGCATTATTAATGTCCTCTCTGGCTTATTTAGCCTACACAGAGGGACCAGGCAAGTCTGCCTACCCCCCTCCCCTTTGCCCTGGCAGTTAAATCCCTTGCTTTGGAAATTTGAAAAATGTCTGATATAAAAGGGTTTAAGCAGGGACATAGGCAAGATACAGTGACGTGTTATGCCCATGACGCTCTGGTATTCCTGGGTGAAACTAATAGATCCTTGGTGAGGCTAATGGAACTGATACAACAATTTGTAACATTCTTAGTTTTCTTCATTTCTTTTCATTTAATTTCTTTTAATTTATTTTCATTTCATTTCTTCATCTGTCCTATTTACAATAGACCCCTTGCATGCCCAGCTACCAAGAGAAGCACAACAGATCTGTCTAATTACTATGTTCAAATACCTGGATGCTGGTCTCTTGAGATGTTCAAAACTATGTTCACTTAAATCTGAAGCCTTTCCTGGATAGGTTCAGGAATACATGTACTAGGTAGTGTAACTTACCATTATCAGTGGAGGAGAGAACAAATCTGATACAAATTATCTGGGCTCCTGAGTTGCTCTATGTGTTGCACAACTCCCCTGTATGGATAACCTTTACATGGTATAGGTAAAACGATTACATTTTTTGTAGCTTACTGTGGAAAAATAAACATATTAAACTGCATTCACAATTCATGTGATATGAACATGGTTCTTGATGGATGACATATTAAGCCATAAGTTAGGAAGAAGAAACACACTTGATATATGGCTTAATTGGATCTGAGGCTTAGGGGGAGATCATTAGACACAGTATTGCCGTTCTCTATAACAGGTGGAAAAGCTGAGCTGGATATACCTGTAGTAAGGGGTAACAACTCACTGATGCACATATCGGCCTTGAAAGGTCATGATATCTGGTAAGAGGATATCTTTACTTTAATTACCTCCTGTTAATTGCACAAGGTTTAACACCTGCAGTTCATTTGGAAGGACATTACTATCTTTCTTTCAGAATAAGGACTTTTTTGGTGCTTCAGATTTTCTTTTTTCACTTCAACTATTATTACGTTTTGTGGATCACATAAATGGACTATTATTGTTCATAAATATTTGGCTTATTTGAATAGTGATTATTATTATTATCACGTTATCATAATTATGACAGTGCAACATTTTGCAAATCAGTGGCAGGGAATTATTTTGGGACAGTACAGTTGCTGGTTCCCAATTTGGCAAATGCTTTTTAAAATGTAAATAAAAAATGATAAACAAGATACCCTAAAAGCCAGTTAGGCTGGTATACCCCTATTTTGTAAAACTGTATCACATAAAGAAGGAATGGGAACCAGTTGTGAAGCCGATGGTGGTCCTCAACGTCACCAACACCACCAATACATCTTTCCTGGTCTGTGTAGCAGCCTTAGGCCCGGACAGGGTTCGAACAGGAGCAGAGGACTTAAATCCTGCGTGGGAAACGTTATATGTAAAATGCCAATGATGTACTTTTTATTGAACTTTTAGTGCCCAGTGTTTTTGACTTTACGGAGTTGGAAAGGAGGATTGAACAGTTCGTGTGAGCAGTGTCCAGTAGTTTCAGATGCTTGCTGTGGAATCCACCCTACACGCTGTGCAGGGGCGCTGGGATCTGGTGAGTGAGGACACATGTGGGGGATCACCGAAGTCACATGAATGTGCCCATACCAGCATGGAGCACCCATCACTGCATGAACTGTTTTTGAACAACTTCCACACAGTTATAATCATTTACACCTGTATATGGAGACCTATGTGATGCTTATGAACTTAATTGTTTACTGCAACCTAGAGGGCTACGTGCGACATGAGGTGGCATTAGATTGTACTGTTTACCTCTCTATTAGGGCCTGATACAGCTTGGATTGCATATATTCAATATATGGTCTATGGACTGAATTACCATTTGGTTTTATCTTCACACTGGTATATGCTTATGGCAGACAACTTATGTCATTATATGCAGCTGGTTTGAGTTTGTTGACACACTGTTTATGTTTATATCACTTGTTCACTTACTATTTTAGTGAGGAGGTTTAGCCTTCATCAAGCAATTAGGGGATCACTTCCCACACACTAGTTAATTTGTTTCAATATATTTAGACACTACTGAGTGTCCAACACATTTATTAGGTTTGCACTTTGTATTATGTGAGTCTTTCTTTATTATTTTATTATATTACTATTTTTTTATCTCACATATCTTGTGCTTAATATTGGGAACCCCTATTGCATTATTAGAGGTAGTTCCCTTGTTAGCAGATGGGTGTTCGCCTATTTGCCAGGCGTTTTTTTTTTCTTTTTATCTTGTGATGTCTTATACTATGTAAGTGCAATATATATTTTTTAATAAACTTGAATGTGTAAACGATCTTATACTATGTGAGCCCCCCTTCTTCGCTTTTGGGTAATTTCCTGACCTCTCCGGGCCCTGAACATCCGTGAGCATTCACTTGCTGGTTTGCTGTGATTTACCCCCTTGGAATATTTAATGTGTTGCTGACACTTCCTTGGACAGAGGGCCCTGGCTGGCTTATAGCTGCAGGCTTGCTATAGCTTGCTTCTGGTAGGCCTTTATTCCTGCACTGTACTGCACTGTTCAATTTGGTGTACTTTCCGGTGATTTGTGGACTAACATCTTTTAACCTAATTTATCGCCTATGGATTTTTCTTCATTTTCCTATTCACACTATACAGTATATGCTATTTAGCTAGCTACTCGAGGAGTGGCATATACATTGATTGATTTATACTGTATGTATTTCAATTGAACTATTAACTTTATACCAATCACATATATTGGTTCAGCATATTACATGTTTTGGTATGTTTTTCATTTAATTCTCAGGTTTTTACAGCGCAGCTTGATTTTTGTATTATAGAACTATAAAGTTTTACAAATAGCCCCTAATAAACTGGAAAAGTAAACACCAGTCATCACTGGCTGAGTACCAATGGCAAGTTAAAGACTGGACTTATTTATCAAAAAGTGTATCATTAAAACTGTTTTCCAATAGAGACACAAGGTTCAGATTTTCATTTTTCAGCTGTTATATTCAAGGTTAGTATTGAATCTGGTAGGATGCTATGGGAGAATAGAAATGCGTTTTTTTTTAGACAGTTTGAATAAATATACATGGCCTGTAAGAACCATCATCTACTTTTTCCTGAATCTTTCATAAAGCTTCCTTTATTTTCCTGATTTTCATTCAAGCAAACATAATGATCGATCTCCATGCCATGAATTTTCCCTATTCATTCCATCAGCAGGAAAGATTTAGGTCTAGTCTACTCTTCCTGCAAGAGATTCCATCCAACAGTAAACAGTCAGTGCTAGGTGTAACAGAATAATTTGTTGTATTTGCTTATCTGTAATTGTTTACCTTAGACAAGCACAAGGAGGACAAAAAAGTTAGAGCTCAGTTTGGTCAGTGTGTCAGATTTATGTCTCTATGACTGGTTAATGTCAATATGAATACATGACTCAAAGCATAATTTGTCAATTATACCATATTCCATTATGTGTATGTTTATTTGCATGATAGCAGCCAATGAAAATTATCATATTGTTTTCCTTTAACTTGTTTTTATCCAACTGGCAGATAGATTTTATGGTCTGTACAATGTAGTGAATGTTAATCTGTAGAGCTGGAGAAGAATATGGATAAATGTTATTTTCTAACTTTCCCAAAAAACATATACTGTAGGTGCATATTTATAAACAAGCAACATTTTGATTCAGTATTCAGTTTTGCCACAGTCAGAAGATTAATGCTTTTCCAAAACACATTTCTTATCAGCGTTCAACCACATGTTCACCATTCACTGCCATTAATTCAAAATCTTGATTTCCTATGCCTCAATTGCAAATCCAGGCTTCAGAAGCATTCTCCGTATTTAAAGGGGTTGTAATGGTAAAAAAATGATTCCCTAAATTGCTTCCTTTGACTTAGTGAAGTCCTCCTTCACTTACCTCATCCTTCGATTTTGCTTTTAAATTTCCTTATTTCTTTTGAGAAATCCTCACTTCCTGTTTTTCTGTCGGTAACTACACACAGTAATGCGACACTTTCTCCCTGGTGTGGAGAAAGCCTATTTAGGGGGGAGGGGGTGAGCAGAAGAGAAAGGAGCTGTGTGTTAGTGGGTGTCCTGACACTCCTGCTCGCCCCCTCCCCCCTCAAGAGGCTTTCTCCACACAAGGGAGAAAACCTTGCATTACTGTGTGTATTTACAGACAGAAGAACAGGAAGTGAGGATTTCTCAGAAGAAATAAGGACATTTAAAAGCAAAATCGAAGGATGAGGTAAGTGAAGGAGGACTGCACTAAGGTAAAGGAAGCTATTTAGGGATTTTTTTTTTTTTACCTTTCCAACCCCTTTAACCACTTAACACCCACCCGCCGTCAAATGATGGCGGGCGGAATGCTCTATTGTTCTGACAGGACGTCATATGACGTCCTGTCATTTAAAGCCGCTAGGGGGCGTGCGTCGCATCCATCGCGTTACTGGGAACACAGTGCGTGTTCCCGGCGGCCACGATGGCCGCCGGGCACCCGCGATTGCCCAGTAACTGAGCAGGGACGTGGAGCTCTGTGTGTAAACACAGAGCTCCACGTCCTGTCAGGGAGAGAGGAAACGGATCTGTGTCCCTTGTACATAGGGACACAATCGGTCACCTCCTCCAGTCAGTTAGAACACTACTTAGGACACACATTTAACCCCTTCCCCGCCCCCTAGTGGTTAACCCCTTCCCTGCCAGTCACATTTATATAGTAATCAATGCATATTTATAGCATTGTTTACTGTATAAATGTGAATGGTCCCAAAAATTTGTCAAAAGTGTCCGATGTGTCCGCTATAATGTCGCAGATCGCCGCAATTCTTACAAAAAAAAATCATAATTATGTCCCCTATTTTGTAGGCAATATAACTTTTGCGCAAACCAGTCACTATACGGTTATTGCAATTTATTTATTTTTTTATATGTAGAAGAATACGTATCGGCCTAAACTGAGATACATTTTTTTTTTAAATGGGATATTTATTATAGCAAAAAGCAAAAAATATTGTGTTTTTTTTTTCAAAATTTACGCTCTTTTTTTGTTTATAGCCCAAAAAATAAAAAACGCACGGGCGATCAAATACCACCAAAAGAAAGGTCTATTTGTGGGAAAAAAACTACGTCAATTTTGTTTGGGAGCCACGTCGCACGACCGCGCAATTGTCAGTCAAAGCGACACAGTGCCGGAAGCTAAAATTTCGTCTGGGCAGGAAGGGGTGTAGGTGCACAGTAGGCAAGTGGTTAAGGTTACATTTGAAATTCTTTTAAATTGGTAAATCTTTGATTTTAACAGTGATTCCCCATTGATTCCAAAGGAGATCCACAGACAATTCTGCTCTCGTAAGCCCTGTACACATGGTCAGAATTTCCAATGTAAAAAGTCAGACTGACTTTTTCCATCGACAATTGTGACCGTGTGTATGCCCCATTGGAAATTCTGATGAGAACATATTCTATTTTACTCTGATGGAATTTCGTCAGAATTCCAATGTGATTTTGGTCAGACAAAGGTCCAATTGTGTGTACGAGGCTTTATCCTCATTAGTTCAATAAAAGACTTGGTTCTCCCTCTCATGGAACTTTGAAAAATCAATGGCCTTAGCAAAAAGGTGTCAACTTTTAAGGTGTCAATACTCTAGTTTAGGCAAACTTACACCCCATATGTTTTCTATTTTTATGTACATGGCATGATGTTATATCTACTTAGGGCCAGATTTAGGTAGATGGGAGCATCCTTACTCTGGAGTAACGTTTCTCATTTACGTTACTCTGGCGAAATTTTAGGAGCAAGTGCTGTTATTCATGAAGCACTTGCTCCTAAAGTTGCGGCAGCGTATCGAAAATGAGCCGGCTGAATTCAAATTGGGCGGGTACGGGGCGTGTATTATTTAAACTAAGCGCGATCCCGCGGCGAACGTACTGCGCATGCGTCAACTGTCAATGCATCCCAGTGCGCATGCTCCAAATTCTGTCAGTGAACGTCAATGACGTCAAATCCCCATTCATGGACGTTTTACGCAAGCGACGCAAATTTTTTTTTCGACGCGATGACGACGCCTATACTTAACATAGGATACTCCACTAGGGGGCTGCTTTATCTTTACGCCGCGTATCGCTTACGGAAACGTCGGAAAGTCACTGCGTCGCGCCCGAATACGATCGTGAATTGCCGATTCCCGCTGATTAACATATTTTTTCGGCGTAAATCAGCGGGAACGCCCCCGGCGCCATTTTTAAATTAAAGTTGCGATGCGATGGCGAAATTCAATTACGCCAATCACATCGGAACTCCAACCCGGCGTTTCTTGTTTTCTGGTTACAGAAAACAGAAACGCCGGCTTAAAGTGACAGTTAGGCTGGAGTATCACTGATACTCCAGCCTAACTCTACCTGAATCTGGCCCTAAGTCTGATACTATAATGGACTCTGACATATTCAGTCAATGACAACCCTGTTCAATGTAACAATATTTACAGTAACAATACTTGTACCTCTGGCAACTAGAGATAAGCACATTTCATCAAATCGAATCAACTAACAAATAAGAAAAGAAGCAGTTGAGATCTGCTCTCCCTGTGGTTATTCACTATTATTAGTGAACCACCAGTTCATGGGTGTGTTTTATCCTTTATCCTGCTTACACACGGTTGGAATTTCCGATGAAAAAAAGTCAGATGGAATGTGTCCGTGTGTATGCAAGACAGCTTGAGCGGAATTCTGTCGGAATAACCCGTCTGAGTTTATTCCGATGGAAAAATCGGTTGTGTGTACGCAACGTTAGTAATTCACTCAAGTAGTATGCACTTTTAGGTCAACTATGTCAGTTAGAAAAAAAACATTGTCCTATTATACCATAAATCACTAGAAAAATATGGATAACTAGTCAGCAAATAAGGACACAAAAAGTGTCAGGATACTACCCATATGAGCAATTAAGGAGTAGTCACATTTAACTGCATTAGTTCTGTAATGGTGAAGATGTTGTGCCACTCATCCAAGCAGCTTACTCCATTCTAAAGAATGTCAGGAACTCCAGCATTTATCACCATAAAGGAAACTCAGTCAGCTTAAACCAATGGAAATGAATGACAAATTGCAGCACTACTAATAGTGATCAAGATTTTAAATCATGTGAATCTCAACTTTAAAAATGTCTCCAAATATCTGGTGCTTTTTTACCAAGAGTGCATATACAGTACCACAGCACGCCAAGCAATTGCACAAACATACAAAGGTTATCAAATTGTTAAATTCATTATATAAACAAAACTGTGCAAGTTCAATCCCTACATATACTGTAATTATAGTGCTAAATCTGAAATCCACATTCAACAGTACTCTGCAAAGTGCTGCAAAGTGTTGTGCCAAACCACAAATCCGTAACCCCAGTTCCACCACTACTCACCAAATAAGAAGGTCAAAATGGGTTGTTGTTACTCCTTAATAGGTACTCCAGGTTCCACAGCAGATGCTGCATGCCCTGTCTCCCTATGGGTACTCAAATATCCACACCATTACATGGGGAGAGAGTGCCATGATTAAAAGAAAAATAGAGCCTCCAAAGCTTAATATACCGTACAGACCAAAAGTTTGGACACACCTTCTCATTCCAAGAGTTTTCTTTATTTTCATGACTATAAAAATTGTAGACTACGTAACTATGAATTAACACATGTGGAGTTATATACATAACAAAAAAGTGTGAAACAATTGAAAATATATCATATTCTAGGTTCTTCAAAGTAGCCACCTTTTGCTTTGATTACTGCTTTGCATACTCTTGGCATTCTCTTGATAAGCTTCAAGAGGTAGTCACCTGAAATGGTCTTCCAACAGTCTTGAGATGCTTAGCACTTGTTGGCCCTTTTGCCTTCACTCTGTGGTCCAGCTCACCCCAAACCATCTCGATTGGGTTCAGGTCCGGTGACTGTGGAGGCCAGGTAATCTAGCGCAGCACCCCATCACTCTCCTTTTTGGTCAAATAGCCCTTACACAGCCTGGAGTTGTCCTGTTGAAAAATAAATGATGGTCCAACTAAACGCAAACCGGATGGAATAGCATGTCGCTGCAAGATGCTGTGGTAGCCATGCTGGTTCAGTATGCCTTCAATTTTGAATAAATCCCCAACAGTGTCACCAGCAAAGCACCCCCACACCATCACACCTCTTCCTCCATGCTTCACGGTGCTAACCAGGCATGTAGAGTCCATCCATTCACCTTTTCTGCATCGCACAAAGACACGGTGGTTGGAACCAAAGATCTCAAATTTGGACTCATCAGACCAAAGCACAGATTTCCACTGGTCTAATGTCCATTCCTTGTGTTCTTTAGCCCAAACAAGTCTCTTCTGCTTGTTGTCTTTCTTTAGCAGTGGTTTCCTAGCAGATATTCTACCATGAAGGCCTGATTCACACAGTCTCCTCTTAACAGTTGTTCTAGAGATGTGTCTGCTGCAAAAGGTGGCTACTTTGAAGAACCTAGAATATGACATATATTTTCAGTTGTTTCACACATTTGTGTTATGTATATAATTCCATATGTGTTAATTCATAGTTTTGATGCCTTCAGTGTGACTCTACAATTTTCATAGACATGAAAATAAAGAAAACTCTTGGAATGAGAAGGTGTGTCCAAACTTTTGGTATGTACTGTATATATTTTTTTAAATGCTTAGAATAAAGCCCCCTTCACTTGTGCTAAACTAGCACCAGAAGAAAAGCAAGTATAAGGTCATCCAGGAAGTACCACTACACCTGTATCCCACTTGAGTAAGCATGAGCTCCAACGAGCAGAAGTGACATCAAACGTCACCAAAAATTGACATTTTCAGGAGCATTTATAACCATACAAGTAACCCAGTCACCTTAATCCAATCACTATTGAATGTGTCAAGGAAGATATTGATTGTCCAAGAACATGAACGGAGGTGTGAAAGTTTGTGAATCCACCTTGTTCTTATTACATTTTGATGTATAGTGAAAAGTCTTCAACATACATCATAACAAGTTCAGTTGAATGTGACTATCTAATATCAAACTGTCTTACTAGGTCACTACATGACCAGGTTGATCTCCCTAGTGGATTAGGGATCCACAGTTAAAATTTGGTTGCTAGAAATCAAATGGATCTCAATCAAATTAGAGTTTAGGTAAATTCATTCATTTAGCACAAAACAAGTCCAGGTAAATGTGACTAACTAATATCAAACTGTTTTACTAGGTCACTACATGACCAGATTGATCTTCCCAGTGGATTAGGGATCCATAGTTAAAATTTGGTTGCTAGAAATCACATTAATCTCAATCAAATTGGAGTTTGGGTAAATTCCTCCTTTGAACACTAATGGCACCACTTCTGAAACATTTTAAGAATATAACATCATGCCACAGCATGTAAACAGTCAATCATCCCTCTACAAGGAGGTTTAGGCAATCTGCAATGAGCGCATAACAAAATAATTTTCACCCTTTGACTCACCTGCACTTTTCTTATGGACTGTTTAGAAAAATGTCTTTCTCCATCTCTGCAGCTTCTTCCATCAGTTTGTCCTCACAATATATTTCTGTAATCCAGTTATTCCCATCAGTTTCTACCCCCAATATATTTCTATAATCGAGTTACTTCTGTCAGTTTCTTCCCTCCAATATATTTTTTTACTATCATACAAAACCTATATATATAAATGTACATATTTTCTGTAAAACAATAAAAAAAAGACAGAAAAAATAATCTTTTTGTAACTTGTTTTATTTTCTTTCTTCTTTTCCTCTTTTCCAAATAAATTGTTTAGGATTACATAAAAATGCCATTAAAATTGATACATTTAAAAAAAAAAAACTGTTTCCCACCCAAAATTGTCTATTACTTTAATACTATTCATTTTAAAATGTATCATTGGCCAAATTTTAAGTCAGATTATATTATATCCCCCTAGTTATGCGCATCTTGGCAAATGATGTTCAACACAAAATATGCACAACCACTCAATATTTTGACAATGCTTAAAATTGTTTGTGGCATTTCTAAAATATGAATGCAGATGAGAGCACTGTGCCCTCTAGCAACTTATGAGAGCCAGCAGTATCCTCCTTTGTTATGTTTAGGTGCTGAAGTGTCTAAAGATGCTTTATGGGTTAACTGTTGTAGTCACTGGTGCATATATATTAGACAGGCAGTATTCATAGACTTAGGCATTTTACCTCAGTCATAGTCTGACCGGGGAGCAACACAAAACAACTGGGGATTCAGGAAATCAGAGGTAAGCTTGAAGCTCAAACATCAGCAAAATGAGCTCTAGAGCAAACTGCTGTGATTAAATTGTAACATAGGAGACTGGCTGTGAGTTGAAGGAGAAGAGTTCAGTTGATGTAATAGGCAGTTAAACCTCTAAGGACAGGATGAAAACAATCTGCTAGGAGCCAAGAGTTTCCACTTTAAGGTGAATTCAAACAGGCATCACATAGTGTGAGGAAGAACTACAACTATCTGCATGCTAAAGGTAACAAAAATCTTTTAACACGTTACAAATTAATTGAATTTCTTTTATGACTAATATTTTCTAAAATCTCTTTGAATGTGTATACAGTATATGAGCATGTTAATTGTGGATATTTTGTTGATTAGTTGTTCCAAAGTTTATTTAGACTTTTTCATTTAATGCCTTTGGATAGTGTCCAAGTTGTAGCTGTGTGTCCTGTAAAATGATATGTACAACTTTCATTTTCTGCCTTGTACAGTATTTATGTGGTATTTTGTAGATGTGCATAATGTGTGCTTAGTTTATGTACACTTTACACAGGTTTCACATGTTAGCAAAGAGGCTTTGAGATCAGCATCACTTACATCAGTGGAATTTAACACTGAAAATGCAAAGCAGTGTTTAACTTTTACTAGCTTACTTTGCTGAAAAGTTTATTAAGAATTTCCTTAAGACGTTTATTAAAGTAATGTTATTTAGCATTTTCACATGCATATATGTATTATTATCATTGCTTCTGTTAATATTTTCGATATTTTCATTTTATTATAGAAAAAAGGTTTCAGTTGATTTTTAAACAATCAAGATAGCATAGATAGTCACTTTCTGATTAAAAATGTAATTCAATTAAAACAATATGTTCAGAGAGATGATTAAACATTTTTTGTTTATGTAAGGACATTCAAATAGCTTGAGGGCAGGGATTCTCATACAGAGCTCTCAAGGTCTAAGAAGCATACAAAAGGAGCAGCTGTTTAAATGGCCTTTGAAGCTTTATGCTAGTGCATAACATATTCATACGTAATCCCATCCAGATGACTTTTTATATTAAAGAATTGAAAGTTTTGTAAATACATTGGAGAAAAGATCTCTGATTTGAACAACTCAGTCTGTGTTTTCAGTGTTCCCATTTGACTAATTTCACTACCTACACATTGCAGAATATTGTAGAAGTCTAGAACAAAAAGGAGCTTTGTGTTGTTAGCCTTTTGGGATTATGGAAATATAAAACTTAGATGATGTAGCTAGTTCTTAGCAACTAAGCTTGAATATGATGTAAAATACTAAAACATCTGGCCCTCTTTATGGGGTATGACGTATACCCATATTTAAGACATCCCATGATGCTGGGTGACAGAAATGTCACAAGGCCTACATGCAATACCATCTTTAAGCAGGATTTTACAAGTGTAACCTGATATCCTAAATGGAAAATGTTTATTACATAACTGGAAATATATATATTGTCACTCTCTTGTGACCCTGAATAATCTTATCATTTTCTTTAAGGTTGGCAATGGAAACACAAGCAATTTTAAGAACTTCTATATACTTTTTGGTGCTTTTCATCTTCACCTTTTCTAAGACTCAAGCTGATGACTATTATGACTTGGAACCTTCTCATTTAGTTGCCTCTGAATGTCCCAAAGAATGTGTTTGTCCATCTCATTTCCCACGTGCTTTATATTGTGACAGTAAAGGCCTGAAAGAAGTGCCTCTCATCCCATCGAGAATTTGGTACCTATATCTACATAATAATGCTATTGAGGCACTTAATGAGAAAGCATTTGCTAATGCTACTCAAATAAGATGGATAAATCTGAATAAAAATAAGCTGACCAACAAAAAGATAGAGAAGAATTTTTTTAAGAATATGAAGAACCTACTTTACCTATTTCTAGAGGACAATGAATTAGACGGAGTACCTGCACCATTGCCAAGCACTTTGGAGCAACTTCGTTTGGCAAGGAATAAAATTTCAAAGATTCCTGAAGGTGTTTTCAAGAATTTACAAAACCTTACCCTATTGGACTTACATCATAACAAGCTTACAGATGGTTCCTTTCAAGCTGATGCTCTTACAGGACTCAAGAGCCTGATGCAATTTAATGTGGCCAAAAATTCACTCAAGAAAATGCCTGCAGGCCTTCCTTCTAACACCATACAATTGTATTTAGACAACAATAACATTGAGGCTATTCCCAACAACTACTTTAACAATATACCTAAATTAGCATTTCTTAGATTAAACTACAACAAATTATCTGATTCTGGTGTACCAGCAAATGTATTTAATGTTACGTCTATGTTAGACTTGCAGTTATCATACAATGAACTGGCTTCTGTACCAACTGTTAATGGTCATCTGGAGCGTCTTCATCTTGATCACAACAAGATAAAAAGTAAGTCAACTTCATATAGTATGATCCAAGCTCTTGAGGTAAAATACTGATATTTTATATTACCAATATAAGCAAATTGTAGGCCTAATCCATACTAAATGTTTTATTTTGCTGTCATTGAGGCGTTTTTTTTTTTCATCGTAAACTAAACAACAGTTGTCCAGACAAAACTTTATTTTTTAGAGTTAGAAAAGATTAGTGCCATATCAGATTTTTACTTCTATCCAGGGCTCCATAAGGCCGCGTACACACGATCAAATTCATCTGCTGGAAAAGGTCCGGCGTACCGTTTCAGCAGACAAATTCAATTGTATGTACGGGCGGACAGACGGGTTTTTCCAGCAGACAAATTTTAAAGCATGCTTTAAAATCTGTCTGCTGGGAACCCGTCCGTCCGACATGTCTGCTGGTTAGTACACTAACCAGCAGACATATCTGTCCGCACATGTGTTGAATGGATTCGACGCATGCGCGGAAGTGTTTTACTTCCTGGTGACGGTGACGTGGCGGCGTCAACGTCACCGCCACGTCACCGCGCTGTCTGCCGGCGGGGTTTTTGGTTTGATCGTGTGTACACGATCAAACTAATCTATCCCAGCAGACAAATCTGATTAAAACGGTCTGTCAGACCGATTTGATCGGATTTATTTAATGGTGTGTACGCGGCCTTAGAGAAACTTTCCTTTGCTTTCTGTTCTGCTGACAATGGTTTCATCAGACAGGAAGTGAGGAAAAATCTCCAAAAATTCACAACAGTAACAAAAACAGAAATAATTATCTTTTTAGGTAGAGTAAGAGAAGGCTCTTATATCAAATTTTACGACTGTATGTTGAAGATTCCACACCCACTTCCTATTTGGTGAAACCATTGTCACTCTGATGCCAAAAGAGTGGTAATCTCACTAGTGGAGCATTAGGGAACTACCGTTATGCCCCGTACACACAATAAAAATTTCCGATGGGATAAACTCCAACAGATTTTTCTGACAGAATTCCATTCAAGCTGTCTTGCATACACACTGTCACACCAAAATGCGGTGACGTACAACACTATGACGAGCTGAGAAAAATCATGTTTAATGCTTCCGAGCATGTGTCGACTTCATTCTGAGCATGCATGTTTTTTTCTCCGCCGAAGTTCAATACAGATGATTGGAATTTGCGATAGATGTTTTTCCTTTGGAAAAAAAGAGAACATGTTCTCTTTCTAAGTCCATCGAAATATCCAATGATAAAATTCCATCTAAATTTTTTCATCGGAAATTCTGATTGTGTGTACAAAGCAAAAACCTGAACGGGGTTCTAATCCTTCTTTGCTTTATCCAGAACTCAAAATAAACATATTGGCTGGGCTTACACTTTTAACTCTTTGTCATCCATTAGATTAATATATTGTTTGGTTTTAAGTGACAATATGACACTAATGACAGTGTGACATAATTCTAGCTGAGGTTGCCAGCCTGTAGTTTGTCGGAGCTTTTAAAATAGGTAACTTTCGCTATAATATTTTGCTTATCTGGGAATCGAGGGGACTAAAGACAGTTCATGAGACATGATTTAATGAAAAAGACTTTTAAAACTTCCTTTGGAAATATATTTATGGCCGCCATGGCCTATTTTGTAAGTTAACACTAAGTTGTACACATTGAACTACTTTATTTTATGGCATGTGCTGGAATGTCATGAAGCAAAAGGGTGATGTTTGTTAAACAGACACAAAGAGAGCTGTATTTCCTATAGCTACCAGAGGGTAATACTCATGTTTGCACAGTGTGAGAGTTTTATGACACAAATGTATCACTCTCCAAAGAAAATCACAGAAAGAAACAAAGCATGATGATGATCCATAGTGTATTGTCATGTTACTGATACCTAGAATGTTACAGAAAACTATAGCAGGATCAAGCAATGAAAATTGTATAGTGTTTCTTTTTTTGTTTACAAACGATTTTATTGTAGAAAAGGTCAAGGTACAAAAGAAGAAAAAGATAACAATGATGGTACAGGAATGTATACAGGTATCATTGATAATTCACATTGTATAGAACGAAAGGGTTTATGGTCAGTAATATTTAAATTTAAACCAGAAGTGTGGCGCCCCAGAGCGACCATTTTTTTTGATACTGGGGCATAGAATCATATAGTGTATGGTGAATTCTCTCTGAGAGTTTGATGCTTGTCATACGGTTGAGGATCTGCGGCCAGGGTACCAATGTGGAGCGCCAATTAAAGGCTATGGCCCAATGAATGGAGGTGAGAAATGTGTGGATAAGCCTTGTGCTTGATGTTGGAATATCCTGAATAGGGCAGAATAAGAGGCAGATTAGGGGTGTGAGATGGATACTTCGGTCGGCAATTTTATCAATTACAATGCTGGCCTTGTGCCAAATGTCCCTTAAATGGGGGCAGTCCCAAAATATATGCAATAGCGTTCCATGGGCGGGGCATCCCCTGAAGCAGAGTGGAGACAGTGAAGGGTAAAATGAATTAAGTTTAGCTGGTGTGAGATACCATCTATAGAGCAATTTTATAGCTGATTCTCTGATAGATGTTGTTTTGGTACATCTGTGGAGGTTAGTGAAAATGGTATCCCATTGCTCCAGAGTAAATTAAATGTTTAAATCCGATTCCCATTGTAACATGGGATGTGACTTCTCAGGCATGTTTGTTTCATTCAAGCTTTTGTATATTCTGGAGATCAAGCCCCTATCACGAGGGGAGGAGATGCAAATTTGTTCAAATTGAGTATAGGGGGAGTGAAGCGTAAGTGAGTAGAATGTCTGATAGAATTTTCTAATTTTTGTATAATTTTCAAATTCCCCAAGAGACAGGTCATATTTTGATTGCAGGTTGGAGAAAGTGCGGAATGAGTTAAGGTGAGAGAGCGATTTCAAATGGGTTAGGTTATGCGATTTCCAAAACGTTAGTAAGTTTGGGTTATGAGTTCTAACTAGGGGGGAAAAACGTGGGTCACCTAGGAATGATGCCAGGGGGGGAGTGTCAGAAGGTAGTTTAAACTTTGGGGTCTGTCTGTTCCATAGTTGGAGAGAGTGGGCGACAATACGGTTTAATGCTCTTATTTTTTGTGGTGGGATGGTTTTGGACCAGAGGAGTCCTTGTAGGTTGTAAGGTAGGATAGACTCCTCCTCGAACTGGAGCCAAGGAATTTGGAGTGGAGGGGCATACCATTGGGCTAGTTGGGTAAATCTGGCCGATAAGTAATAAAGCCACAGATTTGGGATACCTAGGCCGCCTTTTAAGTGAGGTCTAAACATGAGAGAATAACTAAATCTAGGTTTCCTGTTCTGCCAAATAAATCTGTTAATCTCTCTTTGAAGTGAGTCTAGTGTTTTTTTAGGTAAAATAAGGGGGAGGGCTCTAAAAAAAAACAAAAGCTTGGGTAATATCATCATCTTTACAGCGACTATTCTGCCCGAGAATGAAATATGGTATGATAACCAGAGTTTAAGTACATTTTTAATATTGTTAAATAAGGGGGGATAGTTTGCTTGGCATATAGTGTTATACAGGGGTGTAATCTGGATGCCCAAGTATCCAAACGAATCGACATGCCAATTAAATGGGAATTTATCTTTAAGTGAGGCTATTAAGGTCGAAGGGATATTAATCGGTAAAGCTGAGCACTTTGATAGATTTACACCTAGACCTGACAGGTCATGGAAGATGTCTAGGGTTTTAGTTAGATTGGGTAGGGAGATGAGAGGGTTAGTAATGAATAAGAGAACATCATCTGCATAGAGACTCAGTTTGTATTCCTTGAGACCTTTAGAATATCCTTTGATGTCAGCATTGTTTCTGATAGCACAGGCGAGGGGCTCGATTGCAAGGGCAAAGAGTAGGGGGGAGAGTGGACAACCCTGTCTAGTGCCTTTAGTCAGGGGGAAAAAGTCAGAGTTGTTTCCTGGGAGTTTGATGCAAGTTTGGGGGTTATGATAGAGGGCCTTAAATCCATGAAGGAATTCATTCCTGATACCATATTTGGGGAGTAAGACGTCAAGATAAGACCAGCTCACACTGTCAAATGCCTTATGTATATCCAGACTGAGCAAAAGCGTGGATTTGGAGTGCAAGTTGGAGTCCTGAATGATATTAGCGGTCAGTCGTATGTTGTCTGTTATTTGTCTGTTGGGAATGAAGCCCGTTTGGTCAGGGTCTACTAATGGGGAGATTACCGCAGATAATCTGTCCGCCAAGATACGGCCAAATATTTTTAAGTCATTGTCAATAACCGATATTGGGCGGTAATTTTGGGGGGTGGAGTGATCTTTATTTGGCTTGGGAAGCAAGGACATGTTAGCCAAAAGCATCTCTGTTGGGAACTGGCCACCCTGTAAAATATTATTAAATAATTTAGTAAGGTGTGGGACAATGGTAGAGGCAAATTTTTTATAATAAGAAGAGGAAAAGCCGTCAGGGCCTGGGGCTGTGGATGTCTTTAACGTTCCAATGATTCTGTTGACCTCCATGTCAGTACAGGGGGCATTAAGGGAATCAATTTGATCTCTAGTAAGGGTAGGCAATGCAATGTCATTAAGCCAATCTAGGGAGGATTGTTTTGGAAGTGATTGGGGCGATGAAAGAAGATTTTTTATAGAAGTCTGTGAACAGTTTCATGACCTCTTTGGGATGGGACACCATGTTACCAGCTGAGTTCCTTAGTTTGTATGTATGTGCGGGTTTTATAGATTGATTTAACTTTCTGGCAAACATGGTGGAATAAGTATTGCTGTTGAGGAGGAATCTAGCCTTTGACCATCTGAGAGCTTTTTCAGTGTCATTTGTTAATAAGGTGTCTAAGGAAGTGCGTTTCTCTTGGATTTGCTTAAAGAGATCATTAGAAGGATATTGGTTGTGTCTGTGATATACGTGGTCTAACTCTTTCGTGAGGGATCTAATATCTGCAAGCTTGGCCTTGTTTTTGATAGAGGCAATGTTTATCAAATGACCTCTCATTACCGCTTTATGCGCCATCCATATAGTTGCAGGAGATAAGTCGGGTGTAACATTGTGCGTAAAATATTGCTCGAGGTGAGATAAAATTTGCTCTTTGCTTGATGGGTCAGTGAGTAGGGAATCATTCATTCTCCAAGAGTGTGTTGAGTTGGCTAGACCTATGTGAGAAGTATTAAAGGAGACTATATGATGATCAGACCACGGGCATGTATGGATATCAGCATTGGAAGAATTGGCCAGCAGGATTGGGGTGCAGAAGATGTAGTCAAGGCGGGCGAAGCTATTATGAGGATGAGAGTAGAATGTGTATGACTTTAGGCCAATGTTATGGGCTCTCCAGGTGTCTACTAATTGGTGGTTGTAAAGTGTCCTGTTCAAAGATTTGGGGAAAGCTTTAGAGGAGGGGACAACTTTGCTCCTGTCTAGAGCTGAGTGAGCTGCTAAATTAAAATCACCCCCCACTATAAGATGAGTGGAGTGATAATTGTCTAATGTTTCGAAGAATTTGATGAAAAAGCTAGACTGGGCATCATTGGGAGCGTACACAGAGGCAATAGTGATGGAACGTCCCTTGATTGAGCCTTTCAGAATTAGATAACGGCTGTCTGGGTCCCTAAAGACATTTTGAATGTCAAAAATCACAGAATTCTTAACGTATATAGCAACACCTCTAGATTTAGAGTTGTAAGTAGTGCAATAAAATTGATTGTAACTTTTGTCGAAAAATTTAGGGTGATTGTCTGATGCAAAGTGAGTTTCCTGCATCAAAATTAAATCTGCGCCCAGCCTTTTGTAGTGGCGAAAGGCCTTCTTTCTCTTTTGGGGTGAGTTAAAGCCTTTGACATTGTGGGAGATCACTCTGAGGCCCATTGTATTAGTATTAAAGAGCGATGGTAGTTATGACCTAGTGACGTATGAGCGCCAAGACTAAGGTCTAGCAATTTAGTGAAATAGAAATGGTAGTAATGTTATGGCAAACAACAATGACTCTTTAAATGAAAGATTACCTCCATTGGGGGAAAAACTAGGGACGACCGTGTTGTTCTCTGAATATCCACATTTACAATATAACAAAACATACATCAATATATAACCTAGAAGATTATCTGTTGCCCTTTCAATAACGGGTATTATATTGAACTCATAAGTGTGAATCATGGAGGATGGGGTACCCGAACTATAGAATCGACGTGATGATGAACTCATAAAAAACAAACAATAAGTATAGAAACATATCATTTCGACGTGATACTTTGGGTATACTAGAAACATTTTGTATGACCTTTCCAAAATTTTGTAAAAATAGAAAATTTCACTGAAAATATGAAAAATATAGTAAAACATATGGGGGTCAGGATGAGGAGCACTACCTGACCAAAAAAATTGTTGAAATGGACAAAAACGTCCATTACTCACAAATGGAACCTCCATTATAATGACCGTGTAAAGCAGGATCAGTAGCAGAGATGTTTCTACTAGATGAGTCATGCTTTAGGAGTCCTTTGTGAGTGGGGGAACAAACTAGCAGAGGCAGAGCAGAACAGCCTCAGCGAGGATTCTATAAACGAAAATATAAGTGCATGCCGTAACATATCAGACATATTGTTAAAGTATAGTTCAAATGGTAAATTTTCAAGCAGTCAATCTAGCAAACATATTTCAAGAACTGTAATAACTTCTCCCTGAATAGTGTGAAAAAAAAAAAAAAAATCTTTTAAAAAATAAAAAATAAAAATAAAAGGGGGTGGAGGGGGGTTCTTTGCATGCATGTGTAAAGGTATACTGCAAAATGTAGAACTGTGAATGATGTATTGTCCATCGAACTGTCAATCCAACTCAAGATTGTTATAACATTTATTTAAGTCATGCAATAATGCAAAGGGGGTGTGGGGAGATGGACATTGAGAGAGAGAGAGAAAAAAAAAAAAGGGAAACACACAAAAAAAAAAAATATTTCCCTTTCTCTTCCCCTTTAAAACAAAAAAACAGGGAAGAATTTTAACTGCAGGAAAAAGACTGCTTAGTGTATGAATGTTCATACGTCTAGGTTTCTGAATGGTTGTCGCCATCTTCTTTGATCACGACGCGTAGATGGGGTGGCCCAGATAGGTGAGGTATGGGGAGTAGAGGGAGGTCTTGCATCGTATTAGGTGGTGCCATTGTGGGGAACCGTGAGTTTAAACGGGAAACCCCAGCGGTACCTAATACGAGCTGATTGAAGAACCAAAGTCACCTCCTTCATTTTGCGTCTCCTTTCTAGGGTAGCTTGAGAGATGTCTGGGAAAATTTGAATTTTGGTGCCATCCAATTCAATGCTGTGCATATTTCTCGATGCTCTTAAGATGTTTTCCTTTGTGATATAGTCTTTCAAGCATAGAATGATATCCGTGGAGGTTTATCTGGGGGCGGTTTAGGACGTAGGGCCCTGTGAATTCTATCACACGCAAAAGAGGATGGAGGTGAATCAGGAAGGAGATTATGGAATAGTTTGGAGACTGCCGGCATCAGATCGGCGACTGACTCTGGGATTCCGCGAATCCTTAGGTTGTTCCTTCGGTTACGGTTGTCCAAATCTTCCACTTGTGATTGTAAGTATGTGTAGTTTTCAGCTAAGAGTTCTTGTATAGTGTTTCTTATGCAGATACACTCATCAGAGGATTTTATTAATAGCAATTATTTACTGTCAGTAAATAATGGTATGTGCGTAAGACCCATTTCACACTGAGGAGTTTTTCAGGCGGTACAGAGCTAAAAATAGCGCTGCTATATCGCCTGAAAAACTCCTGCCCAGCAACCTCAATGTGAAAGCCCGAGGGCTTTCACACTGAGGCGATGCACTGGCGGGAGAGAAAAAAATCTACTGCCAGCAGCATCTTTGGAGCGGTGAGAGGAGCAGCGTGTATACCGCTCCTTTCCATTTAAAACAATGGGAAACCACGGTAATACCACCCGCAATGCGCCTCTGCAAAGGTGCATTGCGGGGGGTATTAACCCTTTATCAGCCGCTAGCGGGGGTTAATACCGTACCGCTAGCGGCCGAATCCCGCGATAAATCCGACGGTAAAAATAGCAGCGCTATACCGCCACCGTGGGTCCCACCCCAGTGTGAAAGGGGCCTTAGGGGGAAACCTACCATTGCTAACCAATCACATGTCAGCTTTCAGTAAAACATTCTGTAGTATGGTATATTAGTGGTTAGCCCTCGTACAACAGCTACAAATGGAAAAATTAGTGGGCTGGACCCTACCAGGCAACATCCAATAATATAGTTAAAATTAAATTTTTATTAATATCACAATACAACAAACAATATCCCCAATATAAAAGAATTGTATTAGCACAGTTTGTAAACCCTATATTATTTTAGACCATTTTCTGCTTCATATTTATATTCCACTGACCAGCTATGGTATCATATTCGTTCAACCTTACATACAGAGAATGTTTTATATCCAGCTATAGTAATTCAGTTGGTGTTGTCAGCAGTCTGGGGACTGTAAGCAACAGTTTTGTGAATATATCTGGAGAAACTATATTCTATGTACACAAGGTTAAACTGAGTATGATATCATAGCTGGTCACTGTAAGGTGGAGATTAAGCACAAAGAAGTCCAAACTAATATAGGATTTAAAAGATAAATATAACCAAAGCTTTTTTGGCCATACTTTTCTTTTGGATCACTGGAGTGCACTTATTTTTGCTCACGGGTGTCCCAGAATCAACTAAATCCCACCACTGGCTGACATCACGGAGCTGCTCCAGACTCTGAAAGGATCCCCAAAATAATGTTTACATCCACCCAGATGCCTGACTGGCAACTGGCTCAGTCTCTCAGCGTGCTGCTGAGAGTCTGAGCCAGCCACTCCCACTTCCCCCATAGCCCGATGCTTCAGTAAGTTCCAAAGGGACAGAACAAAGAGCAATGACTGAGTAATCAGCAGTCATGTTATCGCCCAGTTCTCTGGCTTAGAGCCAGGGGGATAAGTGAAACATCAGACTGATGCTACGATAGGGAAATGAGCATAGAAGTTGGTTTTTTACTGTTCCCACATTTCTCCGTTAACAAACTGTGTCAATACAACTCTCTCATATTTGTAATACTGTATGCCTTTAATCTACCGTGATTACTATTCAAGATTATGGTTTAACTCTTTTAGTGGATGTTATGTGGTACTGTAAAGCATGGTACACACTGTGTGTTTTTGTTCATTCAACCCAGCCAACTGAACAAAGTAAAATGGAAGCACTCAGGAGGAGCCGCTGTACTAACAATCCGATGCTGGTACAGCGATCTCCTTGGATAAGCTATTGTGTTCTGACAAGGGGAACCCCCTCCACCTGCTAAGAGCACTGAACAGATGCTGATCGGCAGACCTTATTCGGTCATGCCCATTCGACAGAATCCAGATGAGCGGCTGGCTTCCGTCGGACTGGCTGTCGTACGCCAAAAAGTATGCATTGATGCACCTGTCCTTAAAATAGCTTCCTAGCATGGGTGTAACTGGTTTATGTATACAAATGCAATACTTTGGTCAACTTACACTAATGCCGCGTACACACGATCATTTTTCGGCATGAAAAAAAAACAATGTTTTTCGGCATGCAGAAAAAACAAAGGGCCAGATTCACAGAGCCGTAACTCCTGTCTAACTAGTGTTAGACCGGAGTACTTTCTAATTACGCGTGTTTTTTCACTAACCGTGAAAAGACAGCTTTGCGCTCCAATCCTGCTGGCTTCTACGCTGCAATAAAATTGCGGCCGCTGGGTGGACTTCCCGTCGTTTTCCGCGTCGGGGTATGCAAATGAGCTTTTGCCGTCGATCCCCGAAATTACGATCTTCAATCGCTTACGGGATCTTTAGTCATCTTTTCGCTGCGTAATGTTATACCAGCTTTTTAGCTGGTCTAATATTAGACAGCCCATGTTAACTATGGCCGTCGTTCCCGCATCGAATTTCAACGTTTTCCGACGTCTTTTATTATTTTTTACGTAAGTCGTCCGGGAATAGGAATGTCCGTAAACGACGCTACTCATGCACGGCGGGAAATTTCTGAACGGAGCATGCGCAGTTCGATCGCCGCGGGGACGTGCTTAATTTAAATGCTTCACGCCCCCTAATGGCGTATTTCGATTACGTGGCGAGAAATAGACTACGCCGCCGTATCGTACGGGCAAAAATCTACCAGAATTCGGTGTAGAGCCTGGTAAAATACGTCTGCATAGCGTATCTCGGATACGCTGCGCAAATGTACGTGTACCTGAATCTGGCCCAAAGTTTTTCCAACTTCATCATTAAAACGACATTGCCCACACACGGTCATTTTAAAAAAATTCTCTAGCAAAGCGCAGTGACGTACAACACGTACAACGGCACTATAAAGGGGAAGTTCCATGGGAATGACGCCATCCTTTGGGCTGCTTTATCTGAATTCCTGTTAGTAGAAGACAATTTACGCTTTTCTGTCTGTTACAGCGTGATGAATGTGCTTACTCCATTACGAACGGTAGTTTTACCAAAACGAGCGCTCACATCTCATAACTTGCTTCTGAGCATGCACAGGTTTTTAACGTCATTTTAGCCCACACACAATCATCCGCATGTTAAAAAAAAATTGACGTTTTTCAGAAGCCGAAAAATTATGTGAAGCCCACACACGATTATTTTAAATGACATTTTTTTAAAACAATGTTTTTTTTCATGCCGAAAAATGATCGTGTGTACGCAGCATAATACCTGGATCTTTGCCCACCCTTCAAGTTTACTAATTATAGGAAACATGCTATAAGGCCGTACCTGTCCTGGAAGCCTCCAATTGAAACAGACATTCCCTGAATTGCAGACCTCATACTAATCCTCTGGACAATGACTTTCTCTTGAATTGAAACTACATTGGTTCATTTTTACTGCTTGAAATTAGTATGCGACTCCTGATATAAATATAAAAAAAAACAAGGAAAAAGAGATTGGACTATGGCGGTGCTCAATTATGTAATACCATAACAATGGAAGACTCAAATACAGTTTGAATAAAAAATACAAAAATATTAATTTTTAATTATACAAGGTTGGTAAAAAATAGAGCGATAATAGAGCGATCGGTCGTTCACAATAAAATGGTTTCGAATGGTGGTTGCATTTAAAGATTTGGTGGTGGGTTGAGTGATCATACGTTATCCCGACATGTTTCGCCTTTAGGCTTCATCAGGGGATGTATGTGTCAACCGTAAATAGAGAAGGCAACTATATAAATATGAAAAGAGAAAGGAAAAATTATAATACAAGAATGACATGTATCGCTCTATTTTTTACCAACCTTGTATAATTAAAAATAAATATTTTGTATTGTTTTATTAAAATTGTATTTGAGTCTTCCATTGTTTGGTATTACATAATTAAGCACCGCCATAGTCCCATCTCTTTTTCCTTGTTATTCTATCTAAATTTCGGGATGAGGTGCGTCTTTTTTGTTGTCTACCCCTAGCCAGGCCAACAATCAAAGACCTGATATAAACATGTATTTCCACAAGAAGCTTTTGGAAACAAGTGTTAAAGCAGACCATATTGCTACCTTTACAAATCTGCATGATCACATTTAATGTCACAATATAAAACATAATTAAAGAAGTGCACATTTTATAACTGAAAACCAGTTATTGAGCTTCATTTAAGTGACTGACACCATTTTCAAACCATTTCCAAAAGCTTTGCCTGAACGAAGCATTATGAATGCTTCTTGGGAAGGCCATAGATTGCAGGAAAGAAAATAGCTTGAAAATAGCTTGATTTTCCCATCAACACAGTCAGTTGATGAAGTAATCTCTCCCATTAAGCTCTTGTGTTCTCCCAGCAGGAGGGAGAAGGGAGCCATCCCTGCTGGGAGAACACAGTGATTATTGCTATCAGCTATTGCTGCTGGCAATAATTGCTTGTAAAAATCCAACATGCTGGTTTTACCCAAGTCAATCGATGGATCGATTTGGGTACAACCAGCCTGCCCAAGGATGGTTCAAATCTTGTCTGAGCCCTGCTGAACAGAGTAATAATAATAATTCACAGAGATAATAATAATTCACAGAGTGAGAGGTAGCAAAGGTCTGAGAGACAATCACCAAGATGATATAAAAAACTATGACGTTTCTGCCACAACAAAACCATTTGATAGGTTTTAGATTGTGGCATCCAAAAAAGACAAAAAGACTCCATATAGTGTAAAACCATTTGGTTACGGATTTAATTAAAAAAGTAGAAAGATTTACATAAATTGCTGGATATTGTGCATTAATAAAATATCCCCTATGTGATCACAAATGGAATAAAAGTTCAAAACGCATAGAAAGACCCAACGCATTTCATCCACAAAGACGTCAACTGGGGTATGAGTCCAAAGCCATACATTGCGCAATAATATACATAGTAATGTGTGGCCACATCTATCATGGTATCCAGCGTGAGCGCCAAGCCTCCATGTGAATTCCAATAGTGATAGGTACTAATCCACAGTGAGGCTTGGATAGAGTTGGGCCCTAGCCAATAGGACATCTCTCAATCATGCAGCCGTATCTATCATGGCTTCCGGGGGGTACCACACCTCTTTCTGAAGCTGAACAGAAATAGGATTCCTGCTGATCAAGCCTCAGCATGGTCATCAGCTGATATGCCCCAATCATAGTGTCCCCAAACACTACCTTCAATCTCACAATGAAGACTCTAAAGCTAATCAATTCCTTATCATAGATAAATGTATATCTCCATTTAAGGGGGGGGGGTCCTAGCATAAGGGGTGTATCACGGTTAGAAACTATTTGGATATACAAACTTAAATCGTATTGGCCATATGACATGAATGTTGACTGGGACATAAATACTTTTATCAATACAGCTTGAATTTTTATTGTCTTTTATATAATCATGTTTACACCTTCAGTTTTATTATATAGGTGGTGTAATATATTATATAAATATTTTTATTCTTTTTAATGGTTCTATTAATGTGACTATTGAGCAGTTCAAATTGAGGCCAGGTTCACGTTTCAGGACCCACTTATGCTCATTGCTCAATGCTGTCCATAGTGAGGCTTGACCAGTCCTGATTGAGGCTTGGTTTGAATTTCAGGGACTTGCTCATGTTGAATGCAGTCCAGAGTGAGGCTTGGATTGCGTTCCATACATTTAGTTTAGCTCTGGTTGATTACTATTCATCCAGATGGCTCCCGTGTCATCTAGCTGAATTGTGAGGGTGTATAACCTCTTGACAATGCTGAGGCTTGATCCGCAGGGATCCTTTTATTGTTCAGCTTCAGAAAGAGGTGTGGAGCAATACCCAGAAGCCATGATAGATACGGCTGCATGTTTGAGAAATATCCTAGTTTAGTACCTATCACTATTGGAATTCACAAAGGGGCTTGGAGTGAACCTGTGTGAGGCTGTGATGCAGGATTTACCAGGACCAACAGTACCTTCGTGGACACACCTGGGAAATAGTTTTCCCTAATGTGTTGTTGGCTTTTCCATTAGATTGGAGGTTGAAGTCTTTGTGGACGAAATGCGTTGGGTCTAATTAGTCATTTTTATGTCATTTCGCTTTTTGAACTTTTCATGCTTTTGTGATCACATAGGGGACATTTTTTAATGCATAATATACCACACTTTATGTAAAGCTTTCTACTTTTAATAAATCCGTAACCAAACTATTTTACACTGTGTGGAGTATTTTTGTCTTTTTTGGATACCATAATCTATAACCTCTCAAACGTTTTTTCTGTGGAGGAAATTTCATAGTTTTTGGATACTATTGGTGATTACATCTTGATCCTTACCATTATATGCTTGGTTGACAAGTGGCTCAGCTGAGAAGAAGGAATCTCCACTTTTATCATTGGACACTATTCCTGTGACCGCCAGCTTCAACCCATGACAATATATGCCTTGTTGATGCTGCCTTCTGGTAAGCGTATTTAATTCCCCCCCCCCCCGCATAGTGTGTATACACATCGTGGTGACTTCTTAAGTTCTACACTCTTGGATATCTTCCCAAAAAAACACACCTGAATGAATTGATATCTCAAATGACCAATAGGACTATACTATTAATGTTGATTTCATATATAGAAACTTTTGCACAATGCACTTTAATTTATGTCAATAATCAGATGTTTGGTCATTTGGTTGGAAGGTGGAAGTCACAATTCACATTGTAGATTATAGAACGTTCATATGTCAATATTCATTAATTAATTTTAGCGCTGCACTTTTTCACTTTATTTATCCACACCATTTCTGTTAGATTGTAGTACTGGCAGCTACTGTCTTATGATCTGGATATGCCAAACTGACAAAAACATAAAGATGATTGTAATAACGTTATGGTTTACATGACTGCATCATCCATGAGCCCTAATTTTATTCCATGTCTAGCCTTAACAGAGCTCCACCATCTAGAAAAAGCAAAAATGTATTGTATTTCCACAGACAATCAGAATAAAACCTTCACTTTGTAGATGTAAGATTGAATCTGACATTGAAACATGAAAAGTGAGATCAACTGGAAAATAGATTATTGCCGCGTACACACGATCATTTTTCGGCATTAAAAAAACTATGGCCCAGATTCACAGAGCGATTACGCCTGCGCAACTGGTGTTGCGCGTGCGTAAGTCTAAATGTGCGCGTGCGTTTAGATGCGCGCGATTCAGAAAACGAATTACGCCAGAAATCTACTTTTTTTTGTCTGGCGTAATTTCGTTAGACAGACGCATCCGTCCGCGCAAAAATGCGCTAGACACACCATTGATTTGCTAGTCAAATATGCTAATGAGGGAGTTGCGGGGATCCACAAAAAAACGCAGTTGCTGCGCAGGCTACGCGATGTGCGCAACAGCAAAATGTCCTGTCTAAAGTTAGAGCACCTAAAAGCTGGTCTAAATTTTGAAAAAACGTCTACATCTCACAGAAAGCAACACCGTTACTGAGGAGCAGACCACACACACGTGTTGCACTACAATTTGACTGCCAACATGCCAGGGGCATCGTCGCTCATAGCTGCACTAGTGAATTTAGATGACCAAAGAAGGAGGAGGGCACAGAGGATGGCACGGAGGATGGCACGGGAGAGGGTATACCGCACACACATAGACCTCTTTGGCATGAGTGATTCTGAGGTGTATCGCATCTTCAGATTCCCCCCTCATGCCATCCTGGAATTAACCACAACCCTGCAGGAGGACATCACCAGCCCAACACAACGCTCACATCCAGTGCAGCCACTGGTCAAGGTACTGGCAACACTCCATGTCCTTGCCAGTGGCTCTTTTCAGCGTACAAGTGGAGTGGTGGCTGGGATGTCACAATCCTCCGTGAGCAGATGTGTGCACCAGGTTGTCCCTGCAATACTCACACGCTTGGCCAACCAAATCATCAAACCCACCACTGAGGACCTGCGGCTGAAGGCAATGACAGATTTCTACAGAATTGCCAGATTCCCACGCACCATCGGGGCCATTGATTGCACACATGTGGCACTCCAGCCCCCCATGACACAGAGCACATGTACCGCAATCGGAAGAATTGGCACTCCATCAACGTACAGGTGATAGTTGATGCCCAAGGCCTCATATGGCACGTCCGTGCCAAACACCCCGGATCCACCCATGACAGCTACATCTACAATCAATGCCACATCCGAATGGAATTCGATCAGAACGTGTATGGGAACACCTGGCTGGTTGGTGAGTGACATGGGAGTCAGGCATGACTATCCCCTCCCGTGATGCACACCTCACAAGTGGCACATGCATGACTAACATTCTCCTGTCTTTTCCCTTCCAGGTGACTCTGCATATGCACTGGGACCCCATCTCATGACTCCTATCCGGAAACCCCAAACCCCAGGGGAGGAAAGATACAATCAAGCACACATCAAAACCCTGCAGTGGTGGAGCGCACCTTTGGCCTCCTGAAGTCACGTTTCCGATGCCTGGATAAGTCTGGGGGTACACTGTTGTATTCCCCAAACTTCGTGTGCCATATCATCGTTGCATGTTGCATGCTGCACAATCTCGCAGTGAGGAAGGGCCTGCAGGTTGAGCTACGTGATGACCTGACCCCCCAACCAGACAATCAACCCCTAACCGAGGATACCCCGTCTTCTGAGGGAAGAGCAGTCAGGAGGCAGCTCATATTGGGCATCTTTGCACGTTAAACACACACATTAATCATGGCACAATGAGAATGCATGCATGCACACCACTGTGGTCCCTAGCACACACACCCCACATCCTCATCAAATTGGATTGGCACCAGTCCACCATGCAGGACTGGTGAGCAGTAACGCCACGTCAAGGCTCCAATTATGTCACTGAACATTCATACACCAATCACACAGACCTGAGGATCACTTCTCCCTGGTCCTGGGGAACCCTTCTCCACCAAAATTGAGGATGACACCCCTTTTCCAGCAGAAATGTCACCCCCACATTCAAACAGCATGCACAACCCAAAATTTAAAAAAAATGTCAGCAAAAAAAAAATGCAAAAAATGTCAGCAAAAAAAAAATAAAAAATGCAAAAAATGTCAGCAAAAAAAAAGGGATTTTTAATAACAGCTTACCTGTAAAATCCTTTTCTTGGAGTACATCACGGGACACAGAGCGCATAGTCATTACATATGGGTTATATGGGTACCTTCAGGTGTGGACACTGGTGTAATCAACTTCACAGGAAGTTCCTCCCTATATAACCCCCTCCCACTGAGAGTGCTTTAGTTTTGTAGCAAGCAATTTCTCTGAGGTTACACAATGTTCCCAAAAAGAGGGGTGGGAGCTCTGTGTCCCGTGATGTACTCCAAGAAAAGGATTTTACAGGTAAGCTGTTATTAAAAATCCCTTTTTCTTGATCGTACATCACGGGACACAGAGCGCATAGTCATTACATATGGGATGTCCCAAAGCAATGCTCCATGAAGGGAGGGAGACCGTAAGGCCAAAAATAGCCAAACAGAAACTATATCAGGAGGTAAAATAGCTCCACCAACAGAAAAAAGGGGGCGTGAACCGGGCCAGAGGATTCTATACTGCTGCCCGTAGGACCGCCTGCCCAAATGCTGCGTCCGCAGCCTTTGTGACGTCCAACTTATAAAATTTAGTAAACGTATGTACGGAAGACCAGGTTGCTGCTCTGCAAACCTGTGCCATAGAGATCTGATGGTGTGCCGCCCAAGAGGCACTCATGGCCCTCGTAGAATGGGCCTTAACTGATAAGGGCGGTGGAACGCGCTTCAGACCATAGGCCTGAAAAATCAGCTGCTTAATCCACCTAGCCAAGGAAGACTTGGCAGCCGGCTGACCCTTCTTGGGGCCATCCGGAAGAATGAAAAGCACATCTGTTTTCCTAATCTTTTCTGTAGCCTTGAGATAAACTCTCATGGCTCGGACCACATCCAAAGTATGAAGCAATCTTTCCTCTCTGGACTGGGGAGTAGGAAAGAAGGATGGTAGGACTAGGTCCTGATTCAAGTGAAAACTGGATATGACCTTAGGAAGGAAAGAAGGCTGAGGCCGCAGAACCACTCTGTCCTTATGCAGAATAAGGTACGGTTCCCTGCAAGACAAGGCTGCCAGCTCGGAGACCCTTCTGGCCGAAGCCATAGCCACCAAGAAAACCAACTTTCGGGTTAGCAGCACAAGAGGGATTTCTGCCAGAGGTTCAAACGGCTGCTTTTGTAAAGCTGACAAGACCAGATTTAAATTCCAGGGGCAGAGGGGAGCTCTAATAGGGGGATTTACATGCAAGACCCCCTGCAAAAAGGTTTTCACAAGCGAATGTGTGGCCAAAGGCCTTTGAAACCATATCGATAAGGCAGACACCTGCCCCTTTAGAGTACTAAGAGCCAACCCCTTGTCAACGCCAACCTGGAGGAATCGCAAGATCCTGTCAATAAAAAACTTGCGAGTATGCCCTCCTTGCGACTCGCACCACTCCACATAGGTTCTCCAGACTCTGTAATAGATATTTCTAGAGACTGGCTTTCTAGCTTGAATTAACGTAGATATGACTTGGGCAGAGAGGCCTCTGCCCTTAAGAATTAGAGATTCAGCCGCCAAGCCATCAAATTTAGCTGCTGTGAAGCAGGGTGGTAGATCGGGCCCTGAGACAGCAGATCTGGGCGCAGGGGGAGTGGCCACGGTGCCCTTACTGACATCCTCACGATGAGTGCGTACCAAGCCCTTCTGGGCCAGGCTGGGGCCACCAGGATCACCGGCCTGCGCTCCACCCTGATCCTTCGTAGAAGGCGGGGAATCATCTGTAGTGGAGGGAACGCATACAGGAGAGAAAACTGGTGCCAGGGGCAAACCAACGCATCGGTCCCGTAGGCCGAGGGGTCCCTGGCTCGGGATACGAATTTGTCCAATTTCTTGTTGAATCTTGTTGCCATGATGTCCACATCGGGAACTCCGAATCTTTGGCAAATCTCTTGGAATACCTGGGGGTGAAGAGACCACTCTCCCGGGAGTAACTGTTGACGACTCAAAAAATCTGCTTGAGAATTGTCTATCCCTGGGATGAACACTGCTGAGATGCAGGGTACATGGGCTTCGGCCCATGCAAAAATTAGGTTTACTTCCCTTTGAGCCGCCAGGCTCTTTGTGCCCCCCTGGTGGTTTATGTATGCCACCGCCGTGGCATTGTCGGACTGTATCCTTACTGGCAGACCCTGCAGGGGGAGAGTCCAGGCGACCAGGGCCAACCGAACAGCTCTGATCTCTAGGACATTGATGGGAAGCAGACTTTCTGCCTCTGACCACTGTCCCTGCTGGGTCCGTTTTCCTAAGATTGCCCCCCAACCTGTTAGGCTGGCATCTGTGGTTACTATTTTCCACGAGATGGGGCAAAAGGTTTTCCCTTTTGATAATTTTTGAGGGATCAGCCACCAGTACAGGCTGTGCCTGACTTCTGGAGAAAGAACTAATGGACGGTCTAATGCCTGTATGGACTTGTTCCAAGCAGAGAGAATAGCTGCTTGCAGAATTCTGGTATGGATCTGGGCATAGGGCGCTGCTTCGAAGGCGGCCACCATCTTCCCCAGCAGTCGCATGCATAGGCGAATAGTCGGCTTCTTTTTGCCTAAGACTATTTGAATCGTTTGAATCAACGACCTGATCTTCTCTTGAGGTAAAAATACCCTCTGGCATTCTGTATCTAACCGAAAGCCTAGATATTCCAACTGTCTTGTGGGTTGTAACCTTGATTTTTCTTGGTTCACAATCCACCCGAACTCTTCTAGATGCCGCACTGTGCGGACTACTGCATGATTGAGGTTGGAAGCTGAATTGTCGATAACCAGGAGATCGTCCAGGTATGCTAGGTCCAAGATGCCTTCTGTCCTTAGGACGGCTAGTACCGGGGCTAACACCTTTGTGAATACCCGTGGAGCTGTTGCCAACCCGAAAGGGAGGGCTACGAACTGGTAATGACTTTGGTTTATCGTAAAACGAAGAAACTTGTGATGTGCTGGGTAAATCGGCACATGCAGATATGCATCCTTTATGTCTATAGATGCTAGAAAGTCGCCCTGATGTAGGCTGGCTGTCACTGAACGTATGGAGTCCATACGAAAGGTCTGAATCCTTAGAAAGCGATTTAGGCGTTTGAGGTCTAATATAGGCCTGACGTCGCCATTTGGTTTTGGTATAACAAAAAGGTTGGAGTAGAATCCCAGACCCCTTTCTTGGGTTGGTACTTCTACAATTACTCCTTGGAGCAAGAGGCGATCCAACGCCTTTACGAGAGAGACCCTCTTTAACGGGTCGCTTGGAAGACTTGACCCCTGAAAATGAGGAGGGGGGATTTCTCGAAACTCTAGTTTGTAGCCTGAGGCTACTACGGACCGAACCCAAAAGTCGGGAATTCTGGCCTTCCAGACTTCGGAGAAAAACTGAAGTCTTCCCCCCACCCAAGAGAGTGGGGGCGCCCCTTCATGAATCTGATTTGATGACTGGTTTAGCCGGCTTGCGAGACCAGGGCCTCTTGTTTGCCGCGGCTTGTCCCTGTGGGCGGCTATTAACTGCTGACCGCCCGGGAGGCCGTCGATACTGACGGGAAGTCGAAGGGGCCGAGCCTGCAATGGCCTGTCGTTTAAACGTGGGCCCACGCGGTCTTTTCTTGACCGGTAAGGAAGTACTTTTTCCACTTGATATGGTGTGGATATATTTATCTAGGTCTTCCCCGAATAGTCTTCCCCCATGAAAGGGAAACCCTGCTAAAAGCTTTTTGCAGGGTGCCTCTGCTGACCAGTTCTTTAGCCACAAAAGACGACGCATGTGAACCATCAGTAGAGATGCACGGGATGCCTGTTGGATGGAGTCCTTAATAGCATCTACTGCAAAGCAGAGAGCCCTAGGGAATTCTGCTAATTCATGAGTATGCTGAGCCGGCATGTCCTTCAATATATGCTTTGCCTGATCCTTCAAGGCCTGACAAACACCAATGGCTGCTACTGCTGGCTGAACCATGGCACCTACTGAGGTGAAAGCTGCTTTCAGTAGGGTCTCGAATTTCTTGTCGACCGGATCCTTGAACATATGGACATTTTCAACCGGACAAGTCAGGGATTTATTCACGCAGGAAATGGCTGCGTCCACTGTAGGGAGAGCCCATTTCTTTACATATTCCTCTTCCATAGGGTAGAGAACAGAGAATCTTTTAGGAGGGACAAAGATTCTATCAGGTCGAGCCCAATCCTGGTAAATCACGTTCCGCAGAAGGGGGTGCATTGGAAAAGATGCACCAGTTAATGGAGCCTTTAAAGAACCCAATGAGGATACCTCCGGGGCTACTAGTTCTGGCACTGGAAGTTTAAAGGCAGTGCGAACCATATCTGTCAAAGACTGGATCCACAGGCCCTCCGCTTGAGAGGCCGAAAAATATTCATCTATAGTGGAATTTTCCCTGTCTGAACCGTCGGGACTTGGGTCTGCCTGATCCCCTTGTGGGTCCCGTTCCTCTGAAGAGGAGACCTCCGCATCTAAAAAAAAACACTGGGTGAGGGGGATCTAGCCCGCTTGCTACTTGGGCAAGGACGGGAAAGCAACGCAGTTAACCTTTTCTCTAGCCCACACATGGTGGCTGCTAGCATTTCTTCCGTCACGTAAACGGGAATGGGTGGATCGGGGGCCGCCTCTGCCCCCAGCACCCCCAATGGCTCTTGTACTATGCCACTCGGTGTCCTGACTGACGAGGGTGGGGCCGTAGAAGCCTGGCCCAAATCCTCTGACCCCGATGGAGACCCCTTTTGCTTTTTGGCACCTTTAGCAGCCTTGGCTGGTCCAGATCCCTTTGGAGCCATTGTACAACCTTGGGTCACCCCTATAGCCAACACCTGACTGTTGCAGCTAGGAGTAACCAATATGAGGGCAGGTATGAGAAAAATGAAAAAGAACTAATTTCTCTCTTTTTCTTTTATATTTCTCTTTTTTTTTTTTTTTTTTTTACCCGCCTGGGAGGTGGCAATACCGAGGAAACCTGTGAGTATTGACACACCAATGCCCGTTAGTCGGAGTCCAAGGTAGACTCAGATACTGCTGGATCTAAGGCTGAGTCCCTTTAAGCAAAAAAACATTTTTTTTTTTCTGGTCAATAGTGGACCTAAGTCCTAGACCTGAAGATCCACAAAACCGCCACTAGGTGTCCCTGTGTGGCCAAAAGACCCAGCTGCACGCTCTGTATCCTTTCTTCCTCTGCCTCCAGGAGGGAAAGACCAGCCAGAGAAAAGTTTTTCCTTTATACAGACCCTGACGCTGCTGGCCCGCCCCCCCCGACGCACGCCGACGCTATAAAAGGCGGCGTGCACGCGCGCGCGTATGCGCGCGCACACACGAGCGCACGCACGCGCGCACACACGCGCGCACGATCGTGCGCACCACGCTGAAACCACATGGAGGTAGCAGAGCAGAGGAACAACATGGACCAGCGTTATGCAGCACCAACAGACACCAGGTAAGCACTAATCTTATTGTAGTGCACACACAGCGAGGAAGCTGTCCCCATGGGCTTCCTAAGAAACAGGAGTTTTTTACCAGCAATTTCCTCTTTAAAACATGTGGGGTTGCAGTATCAGTGTTAACAGGCCTGGGGTGAGTAGAAAATATATAACTTACACAAGTATACATATATTTACATATTATCTGGGTAAACATTAGAATCCCATCCTGCCTCAACAGACATAGTGGAGATAGTGGCTGATGCACCAGCATACTGTTAGCCAACCCAGAACCCCCAGGGGGATACCTACTGTCGAACCAAGTCCCGCAGGTTCCCTCTTACCTGCTCCACGCCGCAGGGTATTGCAAAATGCAAGAGGCCCAGCCTTCCCCCATCTCCGTGGGTATTGTCTTGGACCTTCAGGGACCGGGGTCCTGTGTTAAGGAACCCACACCCCTGGACCTATATAGCATCCTGGCATCAGTAGCGTTTAGTTCTTGGAAGAGACTAAGGCACTGGAGCCCAGAATCCAGCCCTCCAAGGAGAGGCATTATAGGCAAAACCCCACTCCAGCAGGGCCCGGGTACCGTACATCTTGGCTCTGAAGCACTTCGGACGGATCCGGCTAGCTATCCTGGGTCCCGAGACCTCCGAGGGACAGCTAGACGTGACCAACACCTAAGACACTGGCGAAAAAACTAAAGCACTCTCAGTGGGAGGGGGTTATATAGGGAGGAACTTCCTGTGAAGTTGATTACACCAGTGTCCACACCTGAAGGTACCCATATAACCCATATGTAATGACTATGCGCTCTGTGTCCCGTGATGTACGATCAAGAAAAAGGGGGAAAAAAAAATGATTGGCCTCTGCGTGAGCCACGCCTGGAGCGCCCCCGGCCACGGCCCCGGCCCCTCAGGGGAGACTAATGGGGGAGGGGCAAAGCCGGGGAAGGAGGAGCAGCCCCTGATATCTGCCCACCTGGCGGCCTGCCCTCCAAGGCCACGCCAATTCTGTCCAGGGAAGCACCAAGTGTTGCCGTGTTGGCCTGGATAGCCTGGGTAAGGGCCCTCACATCCTGCCCAACGCCTGCTGCTGTAGTCTGCAGTTCATTTAGGCAGGTTGTGAAAGCCCGGGAGTGGGAGTCCAGGTTACCCAGCGTATCCTTCATGGAGGACAGGCTCTCCTCCACCTGCCCTAAAGTCTGGCACTGCTGTCCCATATGGCGGGTCTGGAGGGCCTGGTCCCTTCGCAGACTGGCGGGCAGGAGATTGGGCGCCCCCCTGGTGCTCTGGGATGACATCCTGCCTCCAGCTGATGGTTGTGGGCGGGGAGAAGGGGAGGCCCTTGTGAGGGGAGCCATGTTGGGGGAGGAGGGGGGGGCTCCCCCTTAGGGAGGGCAGGCTTCTGCCAGCCAGAGGGGAAGAGTCCGCACAAACCACTCGTCCAGTGCCTGACTCCTCCTCCTCATGATCGTCCTCCTCCTCATGATCGTCCTCCTCCTCTCGAACCTCCTCCGCGGACTGTGGCCTTGTTGGGGGGGCCTCATTAGGCTGCTGTCCTGGTGTTGGAGCGGTCAGGCCAGATGGCCCTGCACCCTCCTGCACATCTGTGGATGACACAAACCATTCACAGCTTGGAGGATCCACACACTTGGCACATATTCCCTTTCACCCCCTCCCCCACACATGCTACACACCTGATAGAACAAAAAACCTTACCTGGCACCGCAACGACCGGACTTGTGTCAAAGCCTGGCAGGCCCTCCACTTCATGCCGGTGAAAGGTCAGGGCCACCACATGCTCCGTCGCTGTAAGCCTAATACGGCATGGTGGGCCCCCTCCTGTGCCCCTGGCATGGGCATGCATTGCGGCCAGTTTTTTTTTCACCAGACGCCGGAGATCATTTTTTTTTTTTTCGATCCCAGACTGGGTCCGTGTCTCCCCCTCCCCCGATGAATTCACCTGCTCCGTGATCCTATCCAATATCTCCCTCCTCCTGGCCGGGGTGGTGGTGGCACTCTGCGGGCCGTGGAGAAAACGCCCATACTCGCTAATGGCCCGGGCAAGAATTCTTTTTTCCCCCACAGTAAAATTAAGCTTTCTTTTTCTCTCAGTCATACTTCCAAACAAACTCACTACCAGTCTCCAAAAATCAGTCACAAATACAAGCACAACCAATCAGGCAAGAACACACACAAAGAGAAAACGAACACCCAAAAATCACACTAGCACTCAGCAAGAAACAGTCACCAAAAAAATAAAAATAAAAAATAAAGCAAGAAAACAAACGAACAAAAATATATCAATCAAACAAACAGTCTCTCAAACACTTATCAAAAACACTTTCACAAATATACCAACAAGCACTTGATCACACAGAACACTAATCTGACAACTACAAGACACACTGCAACGAACAACAGGAACAAACGCACTAGGTTCAATGGGAAGGGACACAAAGGGATGTACTTTTGCAATGCAAGTGCATTTGTGTGTGTCTATTTATGCTGTCTGCGTAGTTCACAACGTTGCCCTAGTCCATTTCCAATTTCACTGATTGCGCCGCTCCCGAGTTGTGAGCATGCGCACAGCGGAGCTGACATGGTCTCCTTCATGCGCGCATGCGCGAGCCGGCCGGCCCTTCATTTGCATGGGGTCACGGCTCATTTCAATGTAACACGCCCACTTCCCTCCCAATTTGTATTACTCCTCCTTACGCCTCTGGAAAAAACCTTACGCTCGCGCAATTTCCTGCGCAAAAGCTACGTGAATCGGGGGATTACGCGGCTAGATGGCGCAAGTCTAACGTAAAGGCGGTGCGCTACGCCGGTCCAATAATGCGCCGATGTACGTGAATCTGGGCCTATGTTTTTCAGCATCTAGAAAAAACATATTTTTTTCAAACTTCATCATTAAAGTTAAATTTACAGTGTGTAGAGGATATATATACATCCCAGAAGTTGTACATATATTTATACACTGTATAGCTTAGCTAGATCAGCTATTCCTTTTTGTCAGGCAGTAGATTGTGCTAGCTGCAGTTGTCCAACTTGTTGTATTGCTTGTGTGCTGTTTAGTTTACACCTAAACGAACTCAGTGTTACTGCACTTGTCCTGTTTATTTGCAACTAAACGCAGTTGCTGTTACTGCACGTGTGCTGTTTAATAGCACCTAAACGTCCTTTGTGTTACTGTACTCGTGCTGTTTATTAGCACCTAAACGTACTTGGTGTTACTGCACTTGTGCTGTTCAGTTGCACCTAATCGTCCTTTGTGTTACTGCACTTGTGCTATTTATTAACACTAAACGTAGTTGGTGTTACTGCACTAGTGCTGTATAGTTTTCACTTAAACCTACTTGGAGTTTACTGCACTTGTCCTCTCCAGTTTGTACCTAAAGATACAAGGTGTGTGTACTGATTTTGTCCTGTGCAGGCCATTAAAATGTCTGGAAGGACAACAAAGAGAGGCAGAGAGTCACGAGTGCAAGCAGGCTATGCATCTAGAGGCAACGATAGTGGTGGACATGGTGCATCCTCTTCAGAACGGGGCTGTTTGACACGCTCGTCCTTCTTTTCGGGAGCTGGCCGTGTTGAGCCTCAACATGCAGAGAAATAAGTAGAGTGGATGACCAAGCCATCCTCATCCTCCTCATCCTCTCTCACCCAGGCTGAGCTTAGTTTTCTGGCAAAGCAGCTGCCAAGGCGTCCTCTTCCCTCTGCACAATGGGATCACAATGGGATCACACAATCCAACTGCATTACATCGCAGAGCTACACCTGTGTAGAGCGCTGCTGTGTCTCAACGTTACTGCAAAAGTTCTTTGGTGTGGGCCTTTTTTGAGACATGTGTATCAGATAGCACCATTGCTATTTGCAACATATATCTTAAGCGTATCTCGTGTGGCCAAAATTTAACCCGCTTGGGCACCACATGCTTGACCAGACATATGTCGACCTGCCATGAAGTTTGTTGACAAGCAACCCTAAAAGACCCACACCAAAGAACAAAGCGGACCTCCCCTTGTCCCTCATCAGCTGGGATCTCCAACCCCAATAGACCCTCAGTCCTCTCTGAAGCCTGCACTGATAGGACTGAAGGTGCAGAATTAGGTGTGTCACAACCTAGCAGTACATGCGGGCAATCTACTGATAGTACCAGAAAAATTTCCCTGCCCCAGCTGCTGCAGCGCCAAAAGAAGTACTCTCCCAGCCATCCACATGCCCAGCGGTTGAATGCTAGCTTAGCGAAATTGCTAGAACTTCAACTGCTACCTTTTCAGTTGGAAGATTCTGCCCCTTCCGTGAGTTTGTGGAATGTGCGGTACCTCAGTGGCAAGTACCCAAACGCCACTTTTTCTCACGGAAGGTGATTCCGGCTCTCTACCGGCATGTGGAAGGCAATGTCCATGCCTCGCTGGACAGGGTGGTCAGTGGTAAGCACCTTACCTCTGACTCATGGTCCAGCAGGCATGGACAGGGATGTTACCTCTCTTTGACGGCGCATTGGGTGACTCTGCTGGCAGCTGGGAAGGACACAGGGCAAGGTACAGTAGTGTTGGAGGTTGTTCTGCCACCACGCCTCCAAAACACTACTACTTGTTGTGACACACCTCTCTCCTCCACCCCCTCCTCTTTCTCTTCCTCTGTGGCCTCTTCCTGTGCTGATGTCTCCTCGGAACCAGCCATGCTCTGTAGGCGTATGAGGGGCTACACACGAATGCAGGCCAAGAGATGCCATGCGGTGCTAGAGCTGGTGTGCCTGGGAGACAGGAGCCGCACTGGGGCCGAGGTTCTGTCAGCTCTGCAGGGGCATGCTCAGAGGTGGTTGATGCCACACCAGCTTAAGCCTGGAATGGTGGTTAGCGACAATGGCACCAACCTCCTCTCTGCCCTGCGACAGGGAAAACTGACCCATGTGCCCTTTTGCTCATGTCCTGAATTTGGTGGTACAGTGATTCTTGGCCAGGTACCCGGGCTTACAGGATGTCCTGAAGCAGGCCAGGAAAGTCTGTGTGCATTTCCGGAGGTCATATAATGCCAGTGCTCGGCTGACAGACCTCCAAAGGGAATACAACCTGCCCAAGAACCGCCTAATCTGTGACATTCCCACCAATTGGAACTCTACATTGGCCATGCTTCAGCGGCTGCACACGCAGCAGAGGGCCATTAATGAGTACCTGTGCCAATATGGCAGCAGAACTGGGTCAGGGGAGCTAGGTTTTTTCCCCAGTGGGCCTTGATCAGGGATGCATGCACTGTCCTGTCACCATTTGAGGAAGCCACAAGGATGGTGAGCAGTGACAGTGCATGCACCAGTGAGACTGTCCCTCTTATTCACATGTTGGAGCACACGCTACGTGAAATAATGGACAGGGCGCTTGAGGCAGAACAGAGGGAGGAAGAGGAGGACTTCCTTACCTCTCAAGGCCCCCTTTATCCAGACAGTGGTCCTGCTTGCCCGCCTAGCACACAGGAAGAGGAGGAGGAGGAGGAGGAGGAGGAGGATGATTGTATCAGCAGCATGGAGGTGAAGCCTAGCACTCAGCATCAGCAGCAGCAGTCTTCAAGGGATCACTTACAGTCCCAAGGAACCCATGGACTTTTACATGGCTGGGATGAGGTGGCTGCGGATCCGGTTGTCCTCAGTGACCCAGAGGACTGTGTCCCCGAATGCCTCAGCAAACCTACGCTGCATGGCCTCCCTGATCCTGCAAAGCCTGCATAAGGATCCTCGTGTTCGTGGTATCAAGGAGAGTGATCATTACTGGCTGGCAACTCTCCTTGATCCACGTTACAAGAGTAAGGTTGCGGAACTTATCTTGCCGTCGCAGAGGGAGAAGAAGATGAAACTTCTTCAGGAGGCCTTGCAGAAAGGTCTGTGCAACGCGTTCCCAGAACCTGGGGGATTACCAATTCCTGGTCCTGGACAACGTGTTGCTGAGTCTTCGGTGAGTCACAGAAGGAGCGGTGGAGAAGGTGGCCGTCTGACCGATGCATTCAGACAATTTTTTAGTCTGCAGCCCCAAGGTATGACCGGTTCCAGCAACCATCGCCAGCGTCTGGTTTACATGGTGCTGGAATACCTAGGGGCAAGATCAGAGTTGGACACCTTCCCCACTGAAAATTCTCTGGCTTACTGGGTCTTGAGGATGGATCACTGGCCAGAACTTGCACAGTACGCAATTGAGCTACTGGCTTGCCCTGCTTCCAGCGTTCTTTCAGAACGCACATTCAGCGCTGCTGGAGGCTTTGTGACCGATCACAGGGTGCGCTTCTCCACCGACTCCGTCGATCGACTGACCTTCATAAGAATAAATCAGGCTTGGATCAACACCAGCTACCAAGCACCTGATGCTGATGTAACTGAATAATTTTTTTGAACTTTCAGATCCCTTGGAGACTGCCTATGCTGATGTTGAGTGACTGTCCTGTTATGCTGCTGACTGAATATCCTTTTCCTCCTCACTGATCTTGCTGATAGCTAGTAAGAACATTTTTGTTTCTGGGCTCCGCCACCAGTGCCTAAGGCCCAATTTTTCTGCCCCTGTTTAACAGGGGCATATAATAATAATTTTAGATGCAATACCTTGCATGTGGCTCTTTAATGCGCTACAATTACAGTATCTGTGAGGGGTTGGAGTGTTGTGTTGTGCCTAAGGCCCAATTTTTCTGCCCCTGTTTAACAGGGGCGTCTAATAACAATTTCTGATGCAATACTTTACATGTGGCTCTTTGTTGCGCTCCAATTACAGTATCTGTGAGGGGTTGCAGTGTTGTGTTGTGCCTAACTTCCAATTTGCATGCCCCTGTTTAACAGGGGCGTCTAATAACAATTTTTGATGCAATACTTTGCATGTGGCTCTTTGTTGCGCTCCAATTACAGTATCTGTGAGGGGTTGCAGTGTTATGTTGTGCCTAAGGCCCAATTTTTCTGCCCCTGTTTAACAGGGGCGTGTAATAACAATTTTTGATGCAATACTTTGACATTAGCTTTTTTGCTTAATTTTGACTTGCAGAAATTATGGAGGCCTTCAGAGAACAGGAGTTCTTCACAGAATTTGTTCAAAGGGGGCCCCGGATGGCAACCCCCCTTTTTTCTAGAATTTTTTCAACCCTAAAATGATCGACATATTGTTGCCACACAGCACGTGCACTTTGGGGGGCCAGGCCTGTATGGACAGTCTCACGGGCCACCACCACTGGAACATCAGTGGCCTCATCAGGCACAAGTGTCATGTAGTTTTCTTAAGGGTATCTTTAGGAAATTCTGCAATATGCAGCAGCAAAGTATGACATGGTTCAGATTCTACTTAACAAACCTACAGTCCTTGTCTTGTTTGCACCATCTGTATACTGCGGTTCAATGTATATAGGGCCAAAGGGTCTTGTCAGGGCCGATCCTCCATATAGGCTCACTATGCAAGCCGCTTAGGGCCTCGCAAAGCTACGAAGGGCCCCCCAAATTACTAGAGGCCCCGCTTGGTGAGCTTAATTTTCGCCCCCTCGCCCCGCTTCTAAACTTTCTTTGATGTGACATGTCACTGTCATCAGCGCCCCCGCTTCTCATTTTTAATGTGCCATGTCATTTTGCTTAGGGCCCCAGGGAGGTCAGGATCAGCACTTGGTCTTGTAATGACCTGGGGGGAGTGGTGGCGGGGAAACCCATGCTATTTTTTTCAATGATTTTTATCCATATTGCAGGGACAAAAGATTACATTAAAGCCGCAAGCAGTTACACATTTATTTTTTCTGAGAGTAATCTCATTTTGTGCAGGGACAGTTCTAAACATGTGCCACTACTATAGACACCCAGCAGGTACGATATTTAAAGGAATTTTTCATTTTTTTTTCACTTTAAGCATCATTAAAATCGCTGCTCCAGAAAAAAACAGTTTTAAAAAAAAAAAAATCCATTGATACACGTTCCCTGGGGCAAGACCCGGGTTCTCAAACACGTTTTCTAACAATAACTTGAATATTGGGCTTTAAAAGCACTTTTGAATTTGAACGTTTGAGTCCCATAGACTTCAATGGGCTTCTAAATGTTTGCGCGAACGGTCGGTCTGTTCGAACGTTCTGGTGCGAACTGAACGCGGGGGTGTTTGGCTCATCCCTATCACTGGGTCATTGGTGTTTATTGATGATGTGACAGAAGCAGCCAGATTAGTTCTTCAGTGTTTAGAGATATAATGTCAGCCAAGATTCAGACAAATGCATTAAAGTTGATTGTACTGTGAATCACCGTCCAGATGGACAATGACCCAAAACACACTGCAGAAGCAACCCAGGAGCTTTTGAAGGCAAAAGTAGTGGAATATTCTGCAATGGTCAAGTCAATCATCTAATCTCAACCCAATTAAGCATGCATTTCACTTGCAGAAAGCAAAACTAAAGGCAGAAAGACTCACAAACAAGAACAACCGAATGCAGCTGCAGTTAGAGCCTAGCAAAGGAGGAAACTCAGTCTTTGGCAATGTGCATGGTTTTCAGACTTCAGGCAGTCATTGGCAGTAAAGAATTCTCAACACAATTTTTAAAATTAACATTCTATTTATGATTATATTAATGTATCTAATTATATTTCATCCCCTGAAAATAGGGGGACTGTGTATAAAAATGGCTGCAGTTCCTAAAATTTGTACTTGATATTTATGGTCAACCCCTTTAATTTAAAGCTGAAAGTTTGCACTTTAAAATTAATTTGGATTGTTTTGTTTTAATTTTATTCTGGTGGCATACAGAGTAAGAGTATGACAATTGTGCCTGTGTCCAAAAATTACAGGTTTGGACCTATAGTGCCTTGAAAAAGTACTCATATCCCTTGACATTTTTCACATTTTGGCATGTTTCTTTGTTGAACCACCTTTCGCCTCAAATACCAGTGCAAGTCTTTTTGGGGATGTATCTACCAGCTTTGCACATCTAGATTGACATTTTTGCCAATTCTGCTTTGCAAAATAGCTCAAGCTCTGTCAGATTGGATGGAAAGCAGAAGTCTTGCCACAGATTCTCAAATGGATTTAGGTCTGGACTTTGACTAGGCCATGCTAATACATGGGTATGCTTTGATCTAAACCACTTTATTGTAGCTCTGGCTGTATGTGTAGGGTTGCTGTCCTGCTGGAAGGTGAACCTCTGCCCCAGTCTCAAGATGTGCAGACTCTAATGCCGCCTACACACGATGGAAAATTCCGACAAGAAAAGTTTGATGTGAGCTTTTGGTCAGAAATTCCGACCGTATGTAGGCTCCATCAGACTTTTTCTGTATGTAGATTAAAACAAAACATATTTTATTTACAAAATATATATAAACTTTTTTGTTATGGACAAACACATCATGCCTGAAAAGAATCACATTAATAACTCAAAACTCAAGACTGGACTGCTAATGGATAATGGAGTGCCCTCAGAAAGATGTACTCTTGATAAAAGTTTGACCAGTTCTTCTCAACACGTTTTGTGGGATTACCGCTTCTTCAGGAGTATTTATGTAAAAAATGTTGAAAAATGTAATATACCAATTACAGTGCACAAATCATGTTAATAACATTTGAGCATTGCAAAGTGCTGAGTAGGTAATGAAGCCTAGCTTACCCAAAACAGACCAGGGTGAACCGACAGAGTAGCACTAAAAACCCGTCTCCTCGGCGAGTGAATGCTTCAGTTATGAATGAACACAGGAGTGATCAATACCAATCACTCACTGTGTTCATTCAGAAAAGAAAGGGGCTGGTAAATAACATATTTACTGGACCCCTGCCCTGATTTTCATGCTGGAATAGCCCCTATAGCATCTAGAGGGAGAGGAGAGAATACAGGCACACCAAGCACATCCAGTGTGCACGCCTATGGAAAGAGACTTTCTATGGGGACACTCGCCAAAGAGGAGGTGCCAGGAAAGCTGACAAGGGATGTCACAAGAATAGGATCAGGGCTGCTCTGTGAAAAACCATTGTACAGAGCAGGTACGTATAACAAGCAATCACTTAGGCTCCATTCACACAGACGGACTCCGTCGCACTCCGTCGCAACGGAGTCCGCCTGCTCCCGCCAGCTCAGCGGGAGATCAGTCCGCAGATCCGCTGAGCCGACAGATGAGAAGCTCCTCTCTGCTCACTGAGCGGGGAGGGGCTTGTTGGGCACCGCCGATTCCTATGGAGCGATCTGATGAAAACGGACAGCATGTCTGTTTTCATCAAATCTTACCCGATCCGATCCGCATGGACGGATGGGGACGTGTCCCCCATACGTCTGTTTTTAGCGGATCGGATCAGATGTCAGCGGACATGTCTCTGCTGACATCCGATGCTCCATAGGGAAAATAAATATTAAAAGCCAGCAGCTACAAATACTGCAGCTGCTGAATAAATGGACACTTATCTGTCCAGGGGGCCCAAAATGTCGACAGCCGAAGCTGATCAATCGCTCGGCTCTCGACTTCCCGTTCCCGTTCCCTACTGCACATGCGCGAGTCGTGCTGCACGTCCTCACTGGTTCCCGCTGTCTTCTGGGACCTGTGTGTTTCCTAGAAGACAGCGGGGGGGGGCAGAAAGTGACGTAGACCCCCGCAGATTCTGGAAGTGGGTGCAAATATCTGTATTATACAGGTATCTGCACCCCCTCCCCCTGAAAGGTGCCAAATGTGACACTGGAGGGGGGGAGGGTTCCGAAAAGCGGAGGTTCCATTTTTGTGCCGACCTCCGCTTTAAGTTTTGGGGAAAATTCCTTTACAAAGTGCCTATTTGCTTTTAGTAACTCAATCCCAATGTTAGCAAGGCATAAAAAAAGGTCCTGTGCACCATGTAAGGAACATAGCTTGAGTTCTCCAAATAGGTGAATGGATTATGTTACAAGCACCTAAGAAGGATGTGCATCAAGACACAGATTTGAAGACATTTGTGCTTGTTTACAGCTAATTCTTACCAGTCGTTTCTAATACCACAGTTAAAATAAAATAAAAATAACCTGCTCGATAAAATATTTGTGTCCCCGAAGCATAAAATATATTTGTAGTCACAAAAGCAGTTTTTCATGCATGTCATGATTTAATTTATTACACATTTGTTATAATTGACATTTATAGCTGAACATATTCTTGTCTAGTTTAGACGTGTTTACTTACCTAACTAAATGTAACATGTTCTACCTCTATAGGGTGAAGACACATCTCTTTATCTATCTGTCTATCTTGGGGCTAAAAAGCAGCCCTGCACTGCAAAAATAGCATCCCATAACAGAGGTTAAGGTGCCTCTTAGAAGCTCCCAGCAGCCCTATGTACTCTTATGGCTTGTACACGAGATTGGAATTTTGGATAAAAAAGTTAGACGGAATTTTTTCTTCGGATATTCCGACCGTGTGTGGGCCCCATCGGACTTTTTTACGTCGGTGTTTAGAAACAGAACATGTTTTATATTTTTTTTCGATAGAAATCCCGATCATCTGTGTGGAACTCCGATGGAGAAAAAAAACATGCATGCTCAGAATAAAGTCGACGCATGCTCGAAAGCTTTGAACTTTTATTTTTCTCGGCTCGTCGTAGTGTTTTACATCTCCGCGTTTTGGACGGTCGAAATTTGGTCTGACAGTGTGTATGCAAGACAGCTTGAATGGAATTCCGATGGAAAATGTGTACAGGGCATTAGGCACATAAGCCACTGTGACAAGTGCTATAACTATAGGACTTCCATCCTACCATCTGTATTAAGCACATCCATGACATTAATTCCTAGAAAACTTATATTTATAATTAAAGAATATTGCTGTCATGACTTATAATATAGACTGAGTAACAATTGAATTGAAAGTAATAAAAAAGTAATAAAAACAATGTAAAGTTACATTTAAAGTAGGCCTGTCACCTAATCCCTTTGCACTGATACTTACTCCTCACCACTTCCTAGCCACCCATTTATTTGCAGCATGCCTTGGAAAGGCCCAGTACTTTCAGGTATAGTGGAAGGGGGAGGGGCATGCACCCTTCCTCTGGATCATTTAAAGCAGTTGTCAACTCTAATGAATCCTTGCTGTTGATATAAGTGCAGGCAAAGCAAAGAGTTGCCATGGTCTTTCTTTCTCAAGGTATTCCCCTACCTTTTTTTTCATGTTTTTTGGTATACTTGTGACCTCTGTATTTCTGCTTCAAACAGCAGCTGTAGGTAGGATTCAGGGGTGCTGGGATTTTAATTCCCATCATTTCTTTCTGAATTCTTCAGGTCAATATAATAGCACTTTGCAATAAACAAGGGAAGGACTTGCCATGACATTGCAACTGTGGGAGCGACCTGCATTTTCCTCAGCAGTAACAACATTGGTAACAACATTGGGTAAAGACGCAGGGTCACAATCTACTCCTGTATTTTAAAGGCTACAGTGATGAAGAAAAGGTGAGGGTGACAAAGCTGTGGATATTTATCAGCAGTGTCATCATTTGGAAGGTCATTGTGAGGAATAGTGCCCTATCTTTGGTGTCATTGGGAGGAATAGTGCCCAATTGTGGGTGTCATTGGGAGGAATAGTGCCCCATTGTTGGTGTTACTGGGAGGAATAGTAACAAATCTTTGGTGTCATTGGGAGGAATAGTGCCCTGTCCTTGGTGTCATTGGTAGGAATAGCTCTCGATTGTTTGTGTCATTGGAATGAATCGTGCCCCATCTTTTGTGTTATTTGGAGGAATAGTACCCCATTGCTAGTGTCAGTGAGAGGAATGGTGCCCCGAGGGCTAGATAAAGGCAAGCAAAGGACCGCCATTGGCCAGTGGACCACAGTTTCGGGACCACTGGTCAACTTTCCGGTTGTCTAGGGTGCTGACAGATATTTGTCAAGTCTTCAGAAAAACCAACACTTTTATGAATGTCAATCACCTGGGTCCCTGCATCTCTCACTGCTTCTGCTTGCTGACCTCTACATGCTGCTACCTCTTGTAATGACATGAGGTCAACAGGAGAAACCAGTGAGACCCGGGGGAGACCCAGGAGATCAAGGTTTCCCATACCTCATGAATGGAGACTTGTAGGAGAAGGTAAAAGTTATTCTGGTGTCAACCTAGGAATGTAATGGTAAAATATCAAATTAATATTTAAACATCAGGTGGGTGCAAACTATTAGAAAAAAAGCTGACTACCCAGTCTTTGAAAGCAGATATATGCCTTATTAGTGGTTTTCCATGCACTTAGTATCTGCTTAATGTCATCTGGTGGAGGGCATTAACATCAGAATCAAACCGAAGTTGTAGGTTGTCAGCACACACAGACACATCAGCATAGTCATCCAGTGATAACAATATTGGTAGGAACAGGCAGTACACACATGAGGTCCACACATTGGGCCAGATTCAGGTAGATGCGCGCATCTTTTCGCCAGCGTATTGCATCGCATATACGCTGCGCTGACGCAAACTAGCGAGTGAAGTACAGTATTCACCAAGCGCCTGTCCGTTATTTTGGCTTACGTTCAGTGCATCATCCACGGAGCATGCACAGTGAGTGAGGCTTCACTCGGCCCCCTGTGCGCATGCTCACAACTTCCGTCGGCACCACTTCACAGGAAACGTCAGCGCAATGTGTTCCGTTGCACGTATAAAAGCGCCAGCGGAAGCGCCATTCCGGCGCAAAAGTATTTCCGTTTCCCCCCACCCCAGGGAAGTTACTTTTGCACTGTGATGGCTGCTTCCGCTCCCCCCAAAGAGAGGAGGAACCTCAATTTCAACTCCCAGGAGGTGTCTTATCATCTCGGCTATGGAGACTTTTAATGAGTTCCTCCACGGCAAAAAAAGTCAGAAGACCAGCCGGGAGAGGAAGCAGGGCATCCTGGAGACCATTGCTGGCAGGGTGAATGTTTTGGGGTACTCCACCCGGACTGCTGGCGATATCCAAAAAAAAATTAATGACCTGCGGCGCAAGGTCCGTGGCAAGGTGGCCACCATCAGGAGGCATGAGAGGGGCACGGGTGGTGGACCCCCAAGTGCGGTCAGCCTGACCACAGAGGAGGAGGTGGTCGCCCGCTGCCTGGACAGGGAGCAGTTGGAGGGGGTCCCTGGATATGACTCCGTGGAGGAAGGCTCCAGGACAGGTAAGTGATTTTTACCCCCTTTTTGGTGTGTTGCATATGGGGGGGGGGGTACATGTGCCAAGTGTGTGGGACCACCCAACATGTGTCTGCTTTGTGTCATTCACAGATGACGGAGCTGGGCCATCATCTGTTGGCGGCCAGGGCCATCATCTGTTGGCGGCCAGTCTACCCCATCCCCCCAACGGCATCCTGTGCCCGAGCCCATGGGTGGTGAAGAGACCAAGGTGTGGAGAGTGCCCACACCTCACCTGCAGAGGTGGTTGAAGAGCAGCCTGTTGTGGCAGAGCAGGACATAATTTTATTTTTGGAAGAGTCCTCCTCTTCTGCAGGGCCCTCTGCAATACCCTCCCCCATCCTAGGAAGCCCCTCAAGGGTGACTCCATCCCCCCGGGGACAACCATCTACTGGCCCCAGGAAGGCCACCCGTAAGACCAGGGGGGTGTCTGATCTGGTCCAGGACCAGGTGGCGAGGGATCACGCCAGGCAGACGCAGCAAATGGGGGACATAGTTGGGCACCTGGACAGAGTGGCTGACAACCTGTGCTCCGTGGCCCAGATATCCATTGCAGTGCAGGATGTCAGCTGCAACTGCGCTGCAGTGGTGACCACTCTGGGGGAGGTGCAGGGTGATATAAGGCACCTCACTGCAGCCGTCCAGGCAAACACTGCTGCCATCCGGGACCAGGGGAGGCAGAGTCGGCGGGCCCAACAATACCAGGTCACCCGGCAGCTCAGAATGCAGGCCCAACAGCTCAGGATGCAGGCCCAGACCAACTCGTACCTCGGCCGGATTGCCGTGGCCTTGGAGGGCATGCAGGCCACACCTGCCAGGAGTGTCCCACCCGGGGATCAGCCACCTCCAGATGCCCCCCCACCCCCACCCACTCCATCCAGGCAGCTGAGGAGCCAGAGAGGGGCCACCAGAAGGAGCCCCCGGCATCCCAGATGATTTTTTTTTTTTGAATGCTCAGCATATGAGATTTTTATTTTATTCTTAATGCTCAGGTTATGAGTTTTTTTATTTGTGATTATGCTCAGGACATGAGATTTTTATTTTATTGATACTGCACACGTTGCAGTGTGAATGGTGTGTGAATGTGAGGGGGTGGCACTCCTGCCAGTAAGGGGTGTCACCCTCGGCCGTGGTGGAGAAGTTATCCCCACGGCTATATGAATGACATGTGAAAGGTGTATGAATGGACAGCGACATCATTGGGGCCTTGGCGCTGGCGTTGCTGCTCCCAAGTCCTACATGTTGGACTTGGGCTAATCCAATGTGATGTGGATGTGGTGTGTGTGATCTAGGGACATCAGTTGTGTGCATGCGTGCATTGTCTGTGTGATTAATGTTTTGGTTTAGTGTCCAAAGATGCCTACGGCGAGGACCCTCCTGACTGCTCTTCCATCAGCTGAATGGGTCTCCTCTGGCAGGGGGGGGCTGTCTGGTTGGGGGGTCAGGTCATCACGTATGTCAATCTGCAGGCCTTTTCTCATGGCAAAGTTGTGCAGAATGCAACATGCACCGATGATCTGACACACAAAGGTAGGGGAATACAATAGGGCCCCCCCAGACTTATCCAGGCAGCGGAAACGGGACTTCAGGAGCCCAAATGTTTGCTCCACCACTGCACGGGTTTTGATGTGTGCTTCATTGTATTTTCTCTCTCCTCTGGTTTGGGGGTTCCGGAAAGGAGTCATGAGATGGGGTCCCAGTGCATATGCAGAGTCACCTGGAAGGGAAAAGACAGGAGGATGTTAGTCATGCATGTGGCCCTTGTGATGTGTGCATCATGGGAGGGGATAGTCATGCCTGCCACCCATGTCACTCACCAACCAGCCAGCTGTCCCCATACATGTTCTGTTCGAATTCCGTTGGGATAGGGCTCTGATTGTATATGAAGCTGTCATGGCTGGATCCGGGGTGTTTGGCACGGACGTGCCATATGAGGCGTTGGGCATCAGCTATCACCTGTACGTTGATGGAATGCCAATGCTTCCGATTGCGGTATATGTGCTCTGTGGCACTGGGGGGCTGTAGGGCCACATGTGTGCAATCAATGGCCCCCACAGTGCGTGGGAATCCTGCAATGTTGTAGGAATCTGTCATTGCCTTCAGCCGTAGCTCCTCAGTGGTGGGTCTGATGAACTGGTTGGACATGCGTCTGAGGATTGCAGGGACAACCTGGTGCACACATCTGCTCATGGAGGACTGTGACATCCCAGCCACCACTCCACTTGTACACTGGAATGATCCACTGGCAAGGAAATGAAGTGTTGCCAGTACCTTCACCAGTGGCTGCACTGCTTGTGAGCGGTGTGTCTTGCTGGTGATGTCATCCTGCAGGGTTGTGGTTAGTTCAAGTATTGCATCAGGGCTGAATCTGAAGAGGCGATACACCTCCTCATCCCCCATGCCAAAGAGGCTCATGCGCGTGCGGTATATCCTCTCACGTGCCCGCCTCCTCCGTACCGGGGGACCCATCAGTAGTGCTAGGACCGCGACTGCCCCTGGCATGTTGGCACACAGAGGTGTTGTCCTTGCACGTGTGGTTGTTCAGCTTGCTAGTTTCGTCGGTAACGCTGCTGCTGTAGCTGCTCTCCTGCTGACCTGTGGCCGTCTGGAGTAAAGATAAAGCAGCTATTTGTAGAAATAACTTTGCGCCGGACGGACGATATACGTGCGGCGCATGTAGCCAGCGTATGGTGCTAATCCGTTCGCGAATCAGGAAATCTCCCTCATTTGCATATTTGCATGGCACATCAATAGGCGCGACGGATGCGACGAGCGAAAATATGCGCTAACGATACTCTGGCGAGGGAAAGTTAAGCCGATCGGAAAAGGCCCGTTTTCTGGCGCATCTAGGTTGGTGGGTACAGCCACATAGATACAACGGCGCATCTTTACAGTTACGCGGCGCATATCGATTTACTCCAGCGCAAGTCTTGCTGAATCTGGCCCATTGTGGACATACAGCACCTTCCTTTTTTTCATATCTGTTCAAAACATGCTACATGTTAAATATGCTATGATATTTCTGCAGGCAAAAAGGCATTCTTTTGTTTAAATTTACGCCTTTATCAAAACCACCTGCAACTATATACTGGGGGTTAAGGTATCACCAGTAGCATATCAGTGTTAATCTTTGCTGGATATGAATAAATAACAATTACATTTTCTTCTCCCTTGGACTCTGGGATCTTTCCATGTTTGACAGGGCTGAATGAGAGATGTGTTCTTTGATATTTTTTGTCTGCAGGCTATTTGTCATACTTTCCTCTAGAAAAAACACCACCTGCTTGAAGGGGATTGAAAGAATAGAAAATAAAATAACCCTCATATCACTAAGTTTACTGAGCTTCTATGGACTGCAGGCAGGCAATTTAGGTTGTTTAGTTTAAAAGATAATACTTGTAAACTCAGTCATGGCATGTTTTAAGAGGGCTGGTATGCTAAATGCATTGCCTAGTATCAATTTTTTTTAGGTATCAGCGAACCTGTCAGCTTAGGACAAAAAAGATTAATTGCTCTTGGCCTGCAAGGAAAGGTAACCCACCAAGAGCCTTAATATTAATGGGAAATAATAGCTGATGTTGTAAAAGGTCTAAGGGTCCCTTTTATTTTAATATACTGTATTTATCGGGGGATTGCGCGCACCCGCGTATAGCGCGCACCCCCAACCTAGAAAAAAAATACTTACTGTTTCGTCGGTGTCTTGCCCGGCGTCCATCGGCGGCCTTGTCCGGTCCGGCGTCCGTCTGCAGCCTCGGTGGTGTCCTCCCGCGCTGTCTCTGAGCCGATCCCCGCTTCCCGCGCTGGGTTTAAACCACTCCGCCGACATATACCGAGCGCAGTACACTCGGGCAGGCTTGGGCACGCTCGGCTCCTCTCGCGTAAAGGACCTACAGGACGCACAGGACGTGACCGCGAGGGGAGCCGAGCCTGGCCGAATGTACCCGAGTGTACTGTGCTCGGTATATGTCGGCGGCGGATTCAAACACAGCGCGGAAAGCGGGGATCGGTGTATATCGCGCACCCAAGTTTTTCCCCTGATTTTAAGGGGAAAAAAGTGTGCGGTATACACCGATAAATACGGTACATCACAGCAGTGTTTGCAATAACAATATATATACAGTATATATATATATATATATATATATATATATATATATATATATATATATATATATATATCAATCATTATATTCATATATAAAAAAATCTTTTATTTGACTTTAACCAACTACTTACCAGTGTTGAGCGGAATACGCCATATTCGATTTCGCGATATTTCACGAATATATAGAAGAATATTTGTGAAATATTCGTTAATATCGAATATTCGTGATATTTTATCAAAAAATTTTTGGCGAAATTTCGCTAATGTGAATGCGAAATTTCGCTAATGCGAATGCAAAATTGATTGCGAAATTCTCATCCGCGCATGCGCGCGAACAACACGCGAAAACGGGGATATTTTCCTGGATTACTAAACTAATATGCACTAACTCTACTTACACAAACCTATATGACTAAACTAAAGCTATTTTTTATTTTTTTTGTTTTAAACACAAAACACAGAAGGGCAGAGAAAGTATTTGCGAATATTCGTAATACAAATATTCGCATTGCGAATATTCGGCAACATAAAAGGATCGCCTCAGCTACTCGGCCCAGGGTCTCTAATCATACCAGCAATGCTTTTAGACGTCGATGGAGATCACTAGGATGTGATTTGTTTTAAAAATAAATTTGAAAAAATAGGAATATTCGCAATAGCGAATATTCACCGCGATATTCGATTTATTTGCGAATACTCGAATATGCAATATTCGTAATGAATATTCGCAATGCGAATATTCGTGAGCAACACTACTACTTACCAAGGTCAATTTATTGACCTTACCAAGCCCAAGTGATAGAAATAATTTTTTTGGTTACTAACTTAATAATAACCCATCCTCAAAAAATAATCCTACGGTCTGGTGGAATTGTATGGTCTGGGTTCTACAAACATGAAGAAACCAAGAAGGAAAAGTATATATATTTTTACATTGTTAATTTTTAAGGCATACATTGTTAGTTGTAGTTATTCCCTGGGGACTGTTAGAAAGGATTAGCAAAGTTTAGTTTGCAGGAGGTCCAACAAAATTGGTGGGACTTCCATGAACCCCACGAACATAGCACTGAGCCCTGCAGTCTATGGGAGGTGAATTTTGTAATTATTCCTGAGGTTTTTCCAACTCTAATTGCAAGCTTTTGTTTAAAAAAGAGCATGAGTAGCTGGACACTGCAATGGGGGAATACTAAAAATATATGTACTACAGCGCTAATAAATAAGTAACTAATATGACATCACAAAAATAACCAAATAATACTGCAGCATATGTGTGGTGAACCAAACCAAAAGTGATAAATAAAAAAATATGTATAATATGCGCTAGATATTAACTAATGTAATGCAAAACCATAAACACCAATGATAAATGATAATAATCAGTAGGAAGTTCCAACAAACGAAAAAAACAAGAAAAACTTCCAACTTCCAACAATCCTCCACCACTCCTCTGTGCATGGGGAAAAAACACAGTACTGATGTAATTATCTTGAATGGTGACAGGTAGACTCAGCCTCACAGGTTACTAGTAGCTGTTTCACTGACACAGTGTATAGCCATCCACAGTAATTTTAAACATGAAAGACAACGATGAAAAAAAACCTCATTGCGCAATCATAAAGAAAATATGGGATTCACACAATAAGCCTCAATCTGAAGGCGCACTCACAAATCCTCTGGGCATGTTAGACCATCAAGAAACAGACATCCTGTTCGCCGCTCAGACTTGATGTTTTTCCTCATCATGCGGATCCAGCGTCCACCGTTGGTGTGCGTAGCTCCTCCCCCACGCGTTACGTCACTAGGCACGTGACTTAGTCATGGGTAACTGCTGGTTTGGCACCATCTGATCTTATTTATATATAGTCAGAGGTACGCCCAAAACTCGCGGAGAGCACAAACGAGGGAGACACAACATCTGACATCATTGCTGGCTACTAAAGATGTAATGAATCTTAAAAGAACAAAGACTGAACCAATTTAATACATTAAGTTTAAAATTCATAAAAAACAACAACAATAATAATCATTATCATATAGTGATTCACTGGGAGGATATGCAAATTTGCATAGCAGCCCCCTAGTGGTCAACATTAAAAATGCACCACCAATGGATTTCTTCAATGGGTTTCTCACATGACTAGCTCAATAGGGATATGTATAATACATAGCAGCCCCCGGCGGTCATAAGTGGTGATGCATGGCCAAAAAATGACAAGTAGATATCTCAATGTTTGTATAAGTAAAATTAGATAAAACAAAAAAGGATAAATAGAATCAAGAATCAGAGATAAAACAATTGAGATCAAAATCAATGTTTAAGCCATTAGGCGATAAGGATCTCATTTCGTGAATCCACTTTGATTCACTTTTACTTAGTTCCCGCACTTTGTGGCTACCTCTCCAGTGAGGTGTGTATTTAACAATCGCCCAAAACGACATTTCTTTGGGATTTTGTTGATGACACAAAGCAAAATGTCGTGAAACATTATGCTTAGGGAAACCATTCTCAATATTTTGGACATGTTCCCTTAGGCCTTTCCATAAAGGTCTTTTCGTACGTCCAATGTATTGGAGGGACCATGAGCACTGTAGGGCATATACCACTCCTTCGGTTCTGCACATAATTAGATCTTTCGTCTCATACTCCTTCTTTGTCACATTGGAAATGAATTTGGAGCACTTTTGTCCATTAAAATTTGTTTTCCTGCAGGCGAAACAACGTTTACACAGGGAAAAATCCCTTTCCTTGAAAAAAAGTTAAATTATTCGGTTCTGTAGGTGGATCTGGTATATTCTCAGCCACCAAATCTCTTAATGTAGGAGCTTGTCTGTAGATTACTTTGGGTGTCTTTGGTAATATCGATTGAATAAGATCAGATGGGTGCCAAACCAGCAGTTACCCATGACTAAGTCACGTGTCTATGTCTAGTGACGTAACGCGTGAGGGAGGAGCTACGCACACCAACGACGGACGCTGGATCCGCATGAGGAGGAAAAACATCAAGTCTGAGCGGCGAACAGGATGTCTGTTTTTTGATGGTCTAACATGCCCAGAGGATTTGTGAGTGCTCCTTCAGATTGAGGCTTATTGTGTGAATCCCATTTTTTCTTTATGATTGCGCAATGAGTTTTTTTTTCATCTTTGTCTTTCATGTTTAAAATTACTGTGGATAGCTATACACTGTGTCAGTGAAACAGCTACTAGTAACCTGTGAGGCTGAGTCCACCTGTCATCATTCAAGATAATTACATCAGTACTGTGTTTTTTTCCCCATGCACGAAGACCCTTTTTGAATGCCCTTGCACTACTTAGTTGATGGTAGATCTAAAGGAGATTGTATAATCATATTGTATAGTGTATGGAGGGTTTTACAGACTTCCAGGGACATACTTCACTTGTTTTCTATACCACAGCTCTGCTTCAAATAGCCTTTTATGTGATAGCTCAGCTCCTGCACACTTTTCCAAATGAGTAATGAAAGTAACATACAAAAGGGTGAAGACCCTGGCTGTGTATTCAGCGAGAATGGTGTTTATTGATTGTGAGTACAGAGGTGGGCTAAAGCAATCTCCTGGAAGGAAATAAGATATGTGCATTCCCGTTCGTACGAATGTTATTTTCGTACGAAAATGTTCATTTTCGTACCCGCGGGATAATGTGTACATACGAAAACGGTAAAGCACCAAAATACGAAAACGACGGGATAACAGATGAGCCGTATAACGAACGACCGCAAATACGAACGAACGATCCGACGGGAAAAAACGACAAAACGAAAATGGCAAAATAACGAAAATGAAATCTGTATCAAGAGGTTTGCATTGTGTATTTTGTTTGAATCCGTTTTGTGTTCGTTTTCAGTTGTATGTTCATTGTTCAATGACATCTATAACAAAAGAATTTCATTATGTATATTGAATGAATTCCTTTTTCTTTTTTCTGTGTATTCAAAATACTGAAGGCAAATTTTTTGTTATAGGTGTCATATCAACATACGAAAATAACAAAAGAAACGTGTTCAAATGCAAATCTTTTGTTTATGGGTTTTTTAACCACTTCAGGCCCGCGCTACCGTCGGATGACGGCAACAGCGCGGGCCTGAATATCCAACATGCCGTCATTTGACGGCATGTCTTTCAGGCGTTCCCAGCGCGCGCTGTAGAGCGCGCTGCGGGGAAGCCCTGTGTTGTCCGTGTCCGTGTCCGTTTGCGATGCGATCTGTGGGCGAATGAGAGATGATCTCTCATAGATCATCTCTCATTGCCGTTTTACACAGAGACAGCGTCCTGTCTCTGGAGAGGAGGAGCCCGATCTGTGTTCCTTCCTACATAGGGACACAGATCGGTCACCCCCCCAGTCACCCCCCCTCCCCCCACAGTTAGAACACACCTAGGATACACATTTAACCCCTTCCTCACCCCCTAGTGTTAACCCCTTCAATGCCAGTCACATTTATACTGTAATTAGTGCAAATTTATAGCACTGATCGCAGTATAAATGTGAATGGCGCCAAAAATGTGTCAAAAGTGTCCGATGTGTCCGCCATAACGTCGCAGTACCAATAAAAATCGCAGATCTCCTCCATTTCTAGTAAAAAAAAAATAATAAAAAAAAATAATTCTCTCCCCTATTTTGTAAGCGCTATAACTTTTGCGCAAACCAGTCGCTTATTGCGATTTTTTTTTTTTTTTTTACCAAAAATATGTAGAAGAATACGTATCGCCCTAAACTGAGAAAAAAAATGTGTTTTTTTTTTAATTGGGATATTTATTATAGCAACAAGTAAAAAATATTGTATTTTTCTTCAAAATTGACGCTCTTCTTTTGTTTATAGCGCAAAAAATAAAAACCGCATAGGCGATCAAATACCACCAAAAGAAAGCTCTACTTGTGGGGAAAAAAGGACGTAAATTTTGTTTGGGAGCCACGTCGCACGACCGCGCAATTGTCAGTTAAAGCGACGCAGTGCCGGAAGCTGAAATTTTACCTGGGCAGGAGGGGGGTGTATGTGCCCAGTAAGCAAGTGGTTAATGGCCAGAGAGTTAGGCTGGCCATACATGATACAATTTTCTGTGCAATTTTCTTTAGATTTACCTTCAACTATGTAGTGCAAGGGCCTGCCTGATTGCATACAATTGAAAGTGTTGTTTAGTTTGACCTCATATATGGTTTTTGGTAAATCTAAAAGAAAATTGTACAAGAAAATTGAACATGTATGGCCAGCCTCAGTGACTGAAAGCAGCTTCTCTTTTGTGCAGAATAGTGAGTACACTTGTACAGTAAAGCCTAATAAACTTTTCTGTGGATTTTCATCTGAAGGGAGATCAGTTGGCCAGACTTTTGAACCCAAAAATGGTTTTCTGATGCAGTTTAAAAACGAACGAATTTTCTGAGAACGATCGGAAAACGATCGTTTTTATGTTTGTTGTTAAAATAGTCTGACCAAGTGTATGGGGCTTAACAATACTAAGTTCTAGGCATATGTAACTAGATTTTTGCCTAGAGTATCCCTAAGGCTGGGTTCACACTGCTCTGACATGGAAGTCGGACGACTTCCGCTCTGACTTTTCCCTACAACTTCATGTCTGACTTCCATGCAACTTCAATGAACAGGATCCGACTTTGATCCAACAATACCAGGCCCATTTGGTCTGAATTGTATGAATCTTGAGGGGGACTCCATGCCAACATTTAAAAAACAATATGGGGTCCCCCCCAAGACCTATAGATTTTAAGGGAACCCCCTATTCCAAAAATACAAGGCACTTTGGGTCTGGTATGAATCTTGAGGGGGGACCCCACGCCAAAAATAAAACAACAACGTGGCCTCCCTCAAAATCCATACCAGACCCTTATCTGAGCATGCAGCCCAGCAGGTCAGGAAAGGGGTGGGCAAGCGAGTACTCCCCACCCCTCCTGAACAATACCAGACCACATGCCCTCAACATGGGGGGGTGGGTGCTTTGGGGCAGAGGGGACTTCTGTGCATAGGGGATGATGTCCCAGATAACAGTAAAACATTTCAATGTAAAATATAGGGATTGAGTACCATAGCACAAAATATTTTGTGAAAAGTATGGACATTGTGTATGAATTTGACCCAAGTCTGCTTTGATTGTTCATTTGTATTCCCTCATCCATGGACAAGATGAGGTAAAGGTAAATCTATGAGGGACTGACGAAAAGCAGACAATTTAAGAATAGCAGACAATTCGAGGGTTTGTAGAATGAAAACTTGTTTTAGTTTTGGCTAGAATAAGGACTGGTTGAGATCCCATCAGGGATTTTGTTGCAACCCTTCTGGAAAATTTCTCTTCACTCCCTGTCCCAAAGACACAGCAGGAAGGAGGAAATATTCCAGGTTTCTCCATTGAAATATGTCCCCCTCCATTTTCTGTGACAACTCATTTTTTTGGGGCGATTTCCCAAAACATTTTATACAATAGTCACCAGAACCAAACGGAGGGTCAGTTGTCTCACCAGCTGGGGCACAGACATCAATAGAAACCTGACAGAGACACTAACCCTTTTACTTTATATCCAAAAATGTGCTTACCCTTTGCCAAAGTAATGTGGGCTTGAATCAACACACAGAAATGTTTGACCAATTCATATTTGGATATTCCTATGGACTATTATATACTCTTTAGTTCAGTGATGAACCATATGATTCCATCTATGTGGCTGAAACAAATACATATTCAACTCTTCCCTCAACTCTAATGTTCCATGTCATTTATAATATTGTATCTAAAACAGAAATCAATGTTAATCTACTGCTCTGGGAAGCATTTAATGCTTTCTACGTTCACTGCATACTATCCTATTAAGACTGTCACCTGAAACCATCTGGTTCTCATTTTACTCCTTTAACAAGAGAAGATATCGTTTGTACAGACATAACATTTATCATACCAAACTACTAATTTGTCACTTTGTGTAATATTTCGCTAATTTGCAATGCACTCTTCCTCTACTCTCTAGTATGGACATATAAAAGCAAGTAATGTATAGCAGATGTACAACCACCAGTTATTGTGTGTATGTAAAAACACTTATAATGTCTGATAATGTCACATCTCCATATCAGTTTTCTTTAAAGAAGGCCATATTTATCATTTGAACAAAGTTGAAAAAAGTTCGACTGGCTTTTTTTGCCAGAAAGTCCGGCCGTGTGTAGCCTCCATCTGACTTTTTTTTGTCGGAAGTCCGACGGACCTTAGATAGAGAACCTGTTCTCTTTCTTTTCATCGGACTTCCGACGGACTCACGGTGGACTTTTGCACGGCCAAAAGTCTGGCCGTGTGTTCAAAGCATTATAGACACCATTGTCACAGTGCTATTTGCTTTTAAAGCATTTCCTCCCCATTATAACTCTGAATTTGCCTGTTCCCTGTTATGTCCTCTGCATTTGTTAAATATTATGTGCCCCTTTGCTTCTACATTGAATTATTTTGCAAACAGCGGAGCCCACTCTGAGGCCCAAGCCATTAGCCAATACAAAACCAAAGACAAGGGCCACTCAGTCTGTCTGCTGCCATAAGAATAACACACTGCATTTGTTCTGTAGACGTGCAGGCCTCTCCAATCACGTTATCATGCAATGGGTTAAATTGGGCCATATTCTGAGTAATAAAAGAAGGGGTTGCTACAGCTAATAGGGTTTTTTAGAGGTACCATATACACTGTAGGAGGCTGTCTTAATTGCTATACTAATTTTTGCAATAGGAGTGTATTTCAAACTGTGGTAGCACATATGGAAAGAGGACACAACAGTGCATGATGGCAACAGTTGAAGTGTGGCAACTACAACAGAAAAGGACAAAGAGTAGGGACACCAGGGGGTTGGATACACAGAAATGGGTTTCCAAAGCATGAGACAAAGCATGGGCAAAGATGTGGAGATGGGTGCAGAGATTAAAAGGTGGAAAAGGGAACCTACATGGGAGAAGAGTTGGCATGTAGTCCGCTTCAAAGGGCAAGGGGGTCAATTGCCCCCCCCCTGGAAGTCAGAGAGGACTGCACTTTTCAGGCTCCACATGGATGCATTCCACACACACACAGGCAGTATCTTATTAAAAATTATTATTTTTAATAATGTTGAATACTTTCTATGTAGAACCTGAAAAATTCCAGTATATTCCTGACATTGTCATGAGTATAAAAAAACATACAGAATACAGCCCACCTCCAGGAGAGGGAAAAGTCCACCCTTGCACTGCTGGGGGGAAATTACCACTTGTATTTCTATTTTTCCATGTTCTAGCCAGCCGCACTGCTCTCCTTCTCAACCCAAAGCCTCAGCATCATTGCATACCATACAGGAACATTAACCCTGTATGGTACAATGAGGATGATGGAGTGCTACCACAGCCTGTCACAACTTTTAGAGATGCTGCAGGGGACCAGTCACAGAGATTGAGGGAATTTAGGAAAAGTTTGGTACACAGAGAGTATATTTGTTCCAATTTACTATGTTTATTATGCCTCGGAGAAAGCAACTGGAGAATTCACACTCAGCTCACTTTTGAAAAATAGAAAGGGACTATCATCAAATTTCAGCGGACGCCCATGCATGTAGTGTAAAAAGGGCATGGGAATAAGGAGGTCATGGACAGGTCCAAGGGACACAAGGTGGGCACAACATTTAAACACAGGGGGTAAAAGTTACCTAAGACAACATTGCACTACTGAAAAATACTTCTTGCCACTAAATCTGTATTTTGTAACATGCCATTGGTAGAGGGCACATTATCATATATGCTGTTGGGTGGGTATTTTATGAGTGCATAAACTTTCTGAGATGTACATTTTTTATAGGGCAAACACAACTCTATCCTTAACCAGTGCACCTTGACCTCACTATGGTATTTAGCTCTTTAAAACAGTAATATGTTGGAAGTAACCCCTGATGCATGTGTCACTTAACCCATATATCCTCAAAATCGTTCATGCATTTCTAGTATTAGCTAGGCATGAGCAAATCTGCTAGGCTTAAATTGGGGGCGTGTGTGCAGGGTTGACATTGAATTCTGCTTAGAATCTGCAAAATCTAAACTTGGCATTGAACCAAACTGAAGTCTATGGGGAAGATCCATTTTCAAGACTAACAGGCATGCTTTATGCCCCGTACACACTGCCGGATTTTCCGACAGGAAAACTGCCAAACCCTCCGGCAAAAAAGAGAACCAGCTCTCTTTTTTACGTTGGGATTCCTGATTGACTTTTGTACGTGCGTACGAGACATTAGGCTACAAAGGTCTTGGGAAGCTAAGCACTGCCATTGTGGGCATATAAAATAGCAAAACAATGAAGAAAAAAATTATACTAGCAGGACCCTAATGGGATGATGAGGTCTGCGCTTTGTATGCTTTCCCTCTCACAGTAAAGCACATTGTTAATATGGCTGCTAAGAGCCCATGCTTTTGTACTGGTTCACTTATTGGACCTTAAAGCCAACTGACTTAAAGTGTTTGTTACCCCAGCACTTCATATTCCTGATATGTGTCCGCTGTACCATGTATTTGTTTGAGAAAGTTTCCTGTTGTATTGCTTCCCTTGTGTGAAATCCCTGGTGATCCTGCTAGTCCCCTTGCTTTTCTATTAAAAATGAATCACACCAAGCAGGAGAGCACACTGTGGTCAGTTCTCTAGCTATGCCTGGAACTCAGTGTACTCTCCTCTAATGATTAGACCTGACCTGACACGCCCCCACTGCACAACCATTCACTGGGAAGCTCAGAGTACTACTGTTTCTCCTCCACCCAGCTTTTTTGCAGCTGAGAACCGAGGGAATGTCATCACTTATAAAAAAAAATGGAACCAAGGTATTTATAATGATTTCTATATCTGAATAAACATTTTTTGCCTTTCATTTCTATTTTAAACTGAATGGGTTGTTTAACAAGGTGATCGTTTACAATGATTTTACGCTTACAGGCTAGCCATTACGTTACTACAGGCAAAACCTGATTTGTTCTGTTGGGTCCACAAACACACAGATTTTGACGTAAACCCATGGTAGCAGCAATTCCAAACCTTATGTCTAGTGCCCTTTAATTCCATTTTCTTTTGCTTTCAAATGATTCAAATTATTTAATTTATTTCCTTACAATGAACAAATGTTACAGTGCAGAAAGCCAAAAAAAGTGTACAATGCAGGTATGCTTCATGTTTCACCAATAAACATCATAAATGTCATAACTTCTTGGATATCTTATGAAACATCAACTTATATGTGTACATTAATATTTTGCAGACATTAATGGAACTGTTAGCTGTCCCAATGAAGTAAGAGAAGAATTTGACCCTCACTATCCTCACGGACCTCGTCTTCGTTATTTACGACTGGATGGAAATGAAATTCAACCACCAATCCCACTTGATCTTATTATTTGTTTCAGACTTTTGCAAACTGTAGTGATTTAAGTGTTGGAAGCTAGATGTGTTTAAAATGTTAGGTCAACTTAAACCTTATTAAGTGACTTTTTTCTTAGGTTATTATTTGTGACTTTTAAAAAGAGGATGCCTTGTACATTTTGTTATCTTTTTCTTTTTTTAAGATAACATCAAATCAGGACTCCATGCAGAACACACACAAGTCTCACTATTTTGCAAGATGCTTAATTTAATTATAGAAGTGCTACAGCTCCTCTAACATAATTTAAATGTGTTGGGTTGGATGGGGGTGGGGGTATATCTTCCAACAAATTTCCAAAATTATACCCACGGCACCTAAAAATGTAATGTTTCTCCAACACGTGACATTATAACAAGAGGCAGGCCTGGATTTATCCTTTCAGATAACCTTGGGTAATTGCCTTGTACCACCTTCCCTGCCATCTCATTCCACTGGCTAAGCTTAATATCACACTAGCCAGACCCATTATTATAATACAATGAAATGGGAACAGAGGGCGAATTAAAAAGTTTTCCCACTCTGTGTTAGTATTCCTAGAACTAGCAACAATAAGAGTACACAATACTGTCACACCAGCCTGCTAGTATTTCAGTCCTAGGTGTATAGACCCAGGGTGGGTAAACTGTAAGTGCACAGTACACTATTCCAACAAAAAAATTAACATACTGTGCAAGAACAACAGTAATGAGGACCCACTTGGATTGCAGGCAGTTCAGACTTCTGACATTTTTCATTTCAAAGTTAGCAATATGAAGTGCGAGTGGCTATGTACTTCCATGACAGATCTCACATCTTAGACCACAGCCTATATTGTCTATGGCTAAATCTGCACCTGATGAGTAGGGCAGGTTGTCTTAATTTACAAACCCAGAGGAGAAATTAAAACATTTACTACACAGCACTTTTCTTTTAAATTAAGACTTGTTAACTAGCTGTCCATCCAATCCCAGAAGTCATTTACTAATATTTTTATATTTAAAATTACCGTAGATTAAAACAGTGAATTTCTTAAGGGGAAACCTTTTCATTTATATTTAAAATGAAACTTTCTTATTTAATCTTAACCCAATTTACACTACATTTACACTACATTGACTACGCACCATGATCTACATGGGTATAATGTACCACAATAGTTAAATTAATAGTTTAACAAAGTTAATGTGTCTATGCTCATTCGGTTTAATTTTGGATAATTTTGGTATAGATATAGAAATATAAAACTTAAAAAAAAAATATATATATATAGAAGAAAATTAATCCACTATTCTAATTTTTACCATAACTCTTTATTACCATTTGGTAATAAATTAGAGATGAGAAATCTCCAATTAGAAAAAAAGCAACTTACTAATGCTAGTGAGTCTAGTGCATTATCGCAATGGTCCTCATAAGAGCAACAACAGAATCTCCACCTTCGGCCTCGTACACACGATCAAATCTGTCTGCTGGAAACGGTCTGCTAGACCGTCCCAGCAGACAGATTCGATCGTGTGTACGGGCGAGCCGACGGATTTGGCCACACGACAGATTTCAAAGCATGCTTTGAAATCTATCGGGTGGGAACCCGTCCGCCCGACATGTCTGCTGGTTAGTACACTTACCAGCAGACATGTCGTCTCGCACCGCCGCCGAATGGATTCGGCGCATGCGCGGAAGTGTTTTACTTCCTGGTGCGGTGACGTGGCGGCGTCAACGTCACCGCCACGTCACCGACACGTCAGCGCGCCGTCTGCTGGCGGGGATTTTGGTTTGCTCGTGTGTACACGTGAGCAAACCAAAATCCTAGCAAACAGATTTGTTCAATTCGGTGGGTCCTACCGATTTGAACAAATAGATTGCCTCGTGTGTACGAGGCCTTCAGTATAGTTACTGTTAACGTGTTTTTTTTTTTAATTAAAATTATAAACATGTTATACTTACCTGCTCTGTGCAATTGTATTGCACCGAGAGGCCCTGAACCTCCTCTTCTTGAGTTCCCAGCCAGCTCCTCCCTTCTTTGCGTGCTCCCATAGCAAGCTGCTTGCTATGGGGGCACACTGTGCATTCTTTCTACTAAGCTGTGTGTGTCTATGGAGCCAAGCTCCATAGACACAAACAAGCTTAGCCCCACCGCTTCTTCCTCCTTACTGTTTTCGATTGCCAACAGAAGGAGCCAATGATTTTTGCTAGTGCCTTATCCCCTGGAAGAGAGGGGAGAAGAGATGCAGCCACACAGCGCTGAATATCTACTCCCCTCTCTTCCTCTTCACACAAGGAAGAGGGAAGCCAGAAAGCTATAAAACAATTTGTCTTTAGAACCACTTTAAAGCGGATGGTTCACCATAAATAAATATTAAAAGCCAGCAGCAACAAATACTGCAGCTGCTGACTTTTAATATTAGGACACTTACCTGTCCTGGAGTCCAGCGGCGTCCGCAGCAGAGGATGAGCGATCGCTCGTCACCCTGCTGCTCCCCCCTCCATCCACGGCGAGGGAACCAGGAAGTGAAGTGCTCCGGCTTCACTGCCCGGTTCCCTACGGCGCATGCGCGAGTCGCGCTGCGCCCGCGATTGGCTCCCGCTGTGTGCTGGGAGCTGAGAGTTCCCAGCACACAACGGGAAAAGCCCGTCTTTTGCCCGAGACTGCGGGCCGGAAGTGGGTGCAGATACCTGTCTTTAGACAGGTATCTGCACCCCCCTCCCCCCTGAAAGGTGTCAAATGTGACACCGGAGGGGGGGAGGGTTCCGATCAGCGGATCTTCACTTTAGGGTGGAGATCCGCTTTAAGCTCTGATGGCCATCAGTGTTAATAAGGACAGGTTTAGAAGACCTTTTAAGAGCCCATCCAAGCTCTGCCTATATCGGGCTGTGCCTTTCAAAGGATATTTTTAGGATATAACTGCCAAGTGCAGGTGTATAATGCAAGATCACTGCTAATAGGGTCCACTGTACCAAATAAGCACAGTGGGGAAGGGTTCAGATTTAATTGAGCACATCCTAATGCAGGCGCAGCTCAGAAACCCTTTTGGGTTGTCCTTTTATTTGAATTTGTTTTCCGGTGAAATGGATCATGCCAGCAAACATCACATTAACTTTTCTTCTTCAGCTTAGCGTTTAATAGGTGCTACATAGGACACATGGGATAAAGAATTAGGGTCATATAACCATGCCAACATTTTTATTAGCCTGTTTTCTAATTAGTCAACATTACCTGTTAGTTAATGTTTCTTACTGGCGTTACCTGCTCATATTATTAGTGGGAAGCTGGAGGCACATAGAAGGCAGTGAGGTATAGTTTTGTTATTAAAGTGCCTTCAAGGATAAGTTTACCTAAGCACCTTAAAAGAAAGAAAAAAAAACAGCAGATGACTCGTATGGGCTAATTCACATAATTTAGGAATATTATATCTTATCATTTTATATCTTTAAAAGCCTTATATGCTTAAGTATTTGCATTTTTTTTTTATAATTTGTGAATGGACCATACTGTATGAAAGCCTGTCCCTGAATACAGTATATTTACTCTAAACGTGTAGTTTTTTACACTGTGCTACAATATCGATGACTGGCAGTTGTAATCAGGTTAGCATGATTTCAGTGACTATTTAGTTCTGTACTAACAATTCTATGCAGATCACCCTTGGCAACCAATGATATCTAAGGGTGAAGTGGGTAAAGCCCAATGGACACATTTAAATTAAAGCGATAGTAAACAAACATGGGCCCCTTGCAGGTTTAAGTCATAATATACTAGTATGCACTGTATACTAGTACATAATGACACATTTACCTGTAAATGGATCCCTCCAGTGCTGAGTTGTTATGGCTTCTCAGCGCTTCTATCTTCACCTGGTCTTCCTTCTGGGTTTGGAATCTTCGGACGGATTGTATTCACACGGCAGTGACGTTGGTGTGGCATGTGCGGCTCAGATCACATTACTCGTTGACAGGCAGTTGGGAGATTTATGACAGAACAGACCTCCAGGGTCCCTTCTCTTATATAAACCCTGCCTTTCAGCAGATTTTAGATTATCCCAGTTTGCTACCACTTTAAAAATACATGAAAAGGGGAAGGGAAGCTGATAAAATGTACTTGAGAAACAAGTTATGTTACGATTATAAATGTACTATGGTGAATTTGTGCTTCAAAGAAACCTTCTTGACACCATCACAAAACATTCAGCTCATGCTTCTCTGGAAGAATCAACGGATGAATCTGACTGGAATATTTGTAGCGCGTTAATGACATCAAAGAAGAATGGCTTTCTTAAAACAAACATTTCCCTGAAGGCTCTCAATTAATTTTGCTCCAAATAATATTTGACATGTAACCCACCATATTATATGTCTTTTAAAGTGGTCAGATAGAGCTGTAATTTTGTATCAGATTTGGTTGTCTATTTTTGTTTTATTAATTTTAATAAGACCAAGTGCAAGAAAAAAAAATAAGTAGTATATTACGTATAGTATTTCCTGATACAGAGATTAGTTAAGTTTCATTTTCCCCATAATGTTATAAATTGGGGCTCCTGACTAGCAGGATAATGCAGTGTGGTATTCAAAACTTAGCTTGCAACTTAGGAGTACATTTTCACTTTTGTTGTTACATTGTAGCACATACAGATGAAAAGGATTAGCTAGCATATACTGTCACTGTAGCACTAATGCCGCGTACACACGGTCGGTTTTTGCGATGAAAAAAAACAAAGTTTTTTAAAACGTCATTTAAATTGATCGTGTGTGGGCAAAACGTCGTTTTTTGTCTTCAAAAAGACGACCAAAAAAAAATTCCAACATGCTTGAATTTTTTGTGTCGTTTTTCAAAACGTGTTTTTTTGTGTCATAAAAAGTGATGGTGTGTAGCTGGAGCTTCAATGGAAAAGAGTGCCGTCGAACGTGGTGTACGTCACCACGCTTTGCTAGAGCTTTGTAGAAAAACGATGGTGTGTACGCAACGTCATTTTGGAAAATGAAGTTTGAAAAACGTTGTTTTTTTTCATGATTGAAAACGTCGTTTTTTTTCATCGCAAAAAACGACCGTGTGTACGTGGCATAAGAAAGAATAATTCAGTTTGGAACAGTCAGAAGTTGGTTCTTTAGTGCTGCATACACAGGTCTGCAGTTGTAAAAACTTTAAATGAAATGCATCATTCCTGCATGAGCATTTGATACTCATAAAATAACACACAATTACCAAAATGCAATTAATGTACTTCTTTGGCAAAAATACAACAGCTTTCCAACTATTCTACGCATGCTTGCCTCATCCACTTTATGGCTGTTTCAAAATACTAGATTACTTCTGCCTTTCTTCCTGGACAGACTTTACAGTAGGTCAAGACACAGGAAGGAGTTGACCAGCTAGCTGCTCTCATTAGCACACACCCTGCATCATATACCCTCAGCTGGTCAAATCCTTCCCGCGTAATGACCTGAAGTCTGTCCAGGAAGTAAGGCAGAAGTAATCAAGCTGTGTTTAGAAACAGCCATAAAGACAGTGAAAAAAAAAAGAAAACGGAAAAAAAAGGTGAACTTATCCGTTAAGTTTTTATTTATTTATGTAGGAAAAATATATTTTGTTTTCAAGTGGGGATTGAATCATGTAAGGGGAGACCTGATCCAGCCACCCCCCCCCCCCTGCCCAACTGCAACATTGCAGCAAAAAAATAAAAATCTGCAAACATAGATGACTATTACAGTAATCTGATGCTGTAGGGAGGGTAAGCAAGCGTTGGTTTAACTTTTCTCTGATCCAATATGGATGATTGAAATCACAGAGGGACCCACAAATGTCAAAGATGACATAGCTAGGACTTTCTATGTAAACACTAATAATTTAAAACCATTTATAATTTTCCTTCCACTTCACAATTATGTGCCACTTTGTGTTGGTCTATCACATAAAATCCCAATAAAATACATTTACATTTTTGGTTGTAACATGACAAAATGTGGAAAATTTCAAGGCACTGTACATTATACTGGAATTTACATGGCTACGCATGTTATATTGTAATGATGGTGATCAGCGACTTATATTGGGACTGTGATAGGGTGGTGGGAAATCAGGTGCTAACACACACTATCTGGGAAGGTCACTAACTGACATTTACATGACTAGTGACACTTATACAGTGATCATAGATAATACTGTACACTGACACTATACTAATGACACTGACTGGGAAGGAGTTAACATCTAGGGGCAATCAAGGAGTTAAATGTGTGCCCAACAATGTGTGTAATATGTGCTGCTTTTATTTTTTGATTTGGCAGTTTTTTCTTTGTGATTTTCAGGGAGATGAAACAGCCAGGTCGCTGTTCCAATGCACACAGAGTTCTGTGTGTTTGAAAGCACAGAACTCTGTGTGTGATTGAACACAGCTGATCAGCTGATTTCAGCCAAAATAATTAGCTGAATTCATATACGTGATTGTGCATATACCTGCTGCTTGCTCGCAGTATATTCATTGTGAATGTTTGGCAGGTAGTTAAAAAGTAAGTCTTCTGCACCAAGATTTACTTTTCTGGTGCAGTAGGTGATGTAGGCAATCATAGTGTGCAAAAAATAAATAAAAAATTACTAGTTCATCTCCTCAGAGTAGTAAAGTGTTAGTATGGTAACAACGTATTGCTCTGGTTAAAGTATGAAAAAATAAATAAAAATAAATATTATTATTTTCTTTTTACATACTGTCACCAATCAGTGTCCCTGACCACCACCACATCAGTTATATGATATACAGTATTTCACTAGTGACAGTATGTAAAAAAGAAAATGTGTAAAAAAAATTGTGTTTTTTTTCTTAATTTTCCTCAAAGTTTCAACTTCAAAAAATGTGCCATGCCTCTTACTTAATACCTTGGACTAAAAACAAACCATCAGAAAAAAAGCCACAACAAAAAGCGCTAAATGGAAACTCCTGTGGGAAAAAACAGATGACCGCTATGTTGGAATCAGTCTATGATGATGCCAATAATGTTAAAAACACAAGAATGTTTATTAAGACAATGATCTGCAACAATATAAGCCAGTTAATGCAGAGCTCTCCTCAGGCAGATGGAAATTCCAAACATCACTGTATAAAAACAAAAAACATCACTGTATAAAAGCATAAAACATCACTGTATAAGTACCTTGTAGATGCGGGACAGTGCTGGGGGGGGGGGGGGTCTGGCTTTACTCCTCATCTACAATAAGCAAAGCCGGATGAAAGGGGATGAGTGTCAGGCCAGATGGAAAGAACCAATGACACTCATCCCCTTCCATCGGGCTCTGCTTATTGCAGATCGGGGGTAGAAGCCAGACCACTGCAGCACTGTCCCGCAGGGCTGGACTATAGCCAACCGCATGTATGTGCTGTTTTATGCTGTTTTGAATTTCCACCTGCCTGAAGAGGGGTCTCCATTAACTGACTTATATTGTCTCAGATCATTGTCTCAATAAACTTTATTTTGTTTTTAACATTATTGGCATCATTATAGACTGTTTCCAGCATAGCGGTCATCTGTTTTTACCCACAGGAGTTTTCATTTAGTGCTTTTTGTTGTGGCTTTTTTCTGATGGTTTGTTTTTTCCTGTATTTATAGCACCACTCTTGGTGCGGAGGCTGCACACAGCTGCTTTTTGCTTTTCCACATGGCACCACACATTGTCATCAATGGACTCCCTGTCCTGGTCCCCTAGTGCCAGACTTGTTTTGGTTATATAAAATACCGTGGACTGCCTAATTTCAAAAAAGGGGTTATTGGAGGTATTTTTACTGTCCTGGCATTTTCAGGCATCAAGAAATGAGATGGCTGTCAGTATATCAGGATTGATCAATTTTCAGATATACATACCATAGTTTATAGGCTTTATAACTCTCCTACAAACTAAATAATATAAACTGATTTGGGTTATTTTCACCAAAGAAATGTAGCAATATACATTTTGGCCTAAATTTAAGAACGAATAATTATTTGCAAAATTTTATAACAGAAACAATGAAATTGCGTTTTTTGTTTATTTAGCAAAAAATAAAAGAATAAAAAACCCAGTGGTAATTAAATACCAAAATAAAGCTCTATTTGTGTAAATATATATGTTCAAAAAATCATATGGGTAAAGTCTTGCATGACCGCGCAATTGTAATTCAAAGTGTCAATATAAGTGAATCCCAAGTGTTATTTCAATCACATAAACAGTATGAGTCCAACCAGGGGCAACCCCCTCAGGTGCAATCACAAGGGTACCCGCAGTATGGGGGTGGGCTACCTCCACTTCTGCCCCCCCCCCTCGAGGTGCTCCCTACTCCCACCCACCATATCATGGGTATGGCCTAGGGCCTAGTCATTTTGAACCGCCCACTCTTTCTGAAAGAGAATGTGAGTATCAGGTCGATACCCAAAATCGATTCTATCCCCTCTGAGATAAAGACGGGCCGATAGAATATTATGAGAGAGAAGCCACTCCTTATCCTCTACAAAGTAGGGGTGTACCTGTGGCCCCTCTGGTGAATCCAGAAAATAAAGAATACCCCCATAGGGGTCCGGGCTCCTTTGGTCAGGACCCACAACAGTGGGGTTTTCACCGGCCCAGCCATGGCGTCAAACGAGCCGGAGATCTAAGAGAGGAGTCAGAGGGGGGAGAAAGCTACGAATCAAAAAGAAAAAAAAAGTCTAGCAGGTTCAGGGATTTTCAACCTTAGTACAGTTGTCCTAAACCAATCAGAAAAATCTGTTCTGGACAAGGGCTTAAAATTTGTTCTACCTCGCAAACTTAACAAATTCGATTCCATTACTAACAGTCAACTAGCATCTGGAGGCTTTGTACATTCTGGTCTATCAAATGCATCCCTTTATAATCCCCCTGGAGCAGTGGCCCCTTCCATTAAGGTTTTTAGAGATGTACTTCTCAGAGACCTTGACAAACTCCCTATTAAAAGAATCAGATCAGACCGTGAGCTCAAAGCAGGTCTTTATTCCCTTTGTGACAATAAAGAGATCGTTATCAGACCCTTAATAGGAGTGACCATTTGACCGAAATGGAAAGAATTTTGGGCGACAGAGATACCTACACTCCCTTAAGGTCCGACCCTAAGAAGTCCTATGTGGAACAACTGGAACGTAATGTCAAAAAGGGATATAAGGAAGGGATTCTCAATAAAAAGGAGAAGGTCTACCTTATCCCCACAGCCCCTAGGACACCCATTATTTACTACCTCCCGAAAATTCATAAACATCAGACCTGCCCCCCGGGATGCCCCAGAGTGAGTGGGATTGATTCCCTCACTTCCCGGGTGGGCAGGTATATTGATTTTTTTTCTCCAACCCCTGGTATCCAACATGCCGTCTCACCTTAAAGACTCCAGCCATGTAATTAATATTCTTTCAGACCTCAAACCCACTGAAAATATGTGGCTTGTTACAGCTGACGTGACATCTTTATATACTGTGATCCCCCATGATTTGGGACTTTTTGCAGTTGAATACTATCTCAGATGAGATTCAGGTTTGTTCGATAAACAGATCTGTTTCATTATAGAGCTGCTTCATTTTGCTTCCTCCAGGAACTATTTTTGGCTCCAAAACCAATTTTACCGCCAGGACAGAGGAGTTGCAATGGGGGCTAAATATGCCCCCAGTTTGGCCAACCTCTTTATGGCCTTGTGGGAGGAGGATGTCGTCTATGTTGACCAGAAACCCCAACTCAAGTTGTGGGCGAGGTACATTGACGACATCCTCCTCTTATGGTATGGTTCATTAGAGGAACTTCAGTCCTTTATGCAGTTCCTTAATACTAACTCTAGAGGCATACATTTGAATTTTGAGGCGAGCCAATCTAGCATTAATTTGCTAGACCTTAAAATCTCAGTCTCTCAGGGAGAATTTATCACCTCCACTCACTTTAAAAGTACAGACCGCAATTCATACATACCAGTAGACAGTTGCCATCATGAGTCCTGGTTGAAGTCTGTGCCAAAGAGTCAATATTTGCGGATTAAGCGTAACTGCTCTAATGAAAGTGAGTTTTTAAACCAGGCAAATATTCTAACACAGAGATTCTCTGAAAAAGGGTATGAAATCAGCTCCCTCATGTCCACATTGGAGGAAGCCAAGTTGAAGGATAGAGCTGACCTTCTCATCAGCAGGCCTTTGTGGAATAGGGAACCCCCTGTGGTCCTTTTTCTAACCACTTATTCGGCCCAGCACTATAACATCAAGAATCTTATCAACAAACACTGGCACACCCTTAAGAATGATCCTGACTTCCGGTTCCAGCACCGCATGTGAGGGAAGCAAGATCCGGAGGCTCCGCTCTGACCTCCCAGAAATCAGCTTATAAAACCTCGACATCACCCCTAATTGCACCGCTGTCTATACCCCCTTGCTACCGCTGCTCCAGCGCATGGATCGGTACCTGACACAGCCGCGCGTATGCCGGGGCTCCGGCACTACGGACACTCTGACAGAGCCCGCGACTCCGTCCACCATGGCCGCCACGTCACAAGGCCCCCCTCCGGTACAGGCCTCGCAGCCTCAGGAGATGCACGGATCCGGGGTAAGTGATGACTCGCCATCCGAGGACATGGACACCTTGGCCGCCAGAGGACTGAACCAGGATAGCTCTTACGATAAGATCGCCAAAGCGGTCGCGGCGCTCCTCTCCCCCTCCATTGCTGCTGCTGTGGAGAAAGCAGTCACTGAGGGGATGACTCAATTACGGAAGGAGCTGGGTGAACACTCCCTGAGAATCTCCACAGCTGAACAACGCATTGCCTCGGTGGAGGATGACCAATACCACATGAGCGCCATGCTATAAAAATTCACCCAAGACCAACAACACCTCCATGAACGCATGGAGGACCTCGAGAATCGCTCCAGAAGGAACAATCTGAGGGTTATTCGCCTCCCTGAGTCCTTCAAACCAAACTCCCTGATTGACTTTTGCTCCAACGTGCTCCCCGAGGCTCTGGGCCTAGGACGGGGGTACACGGTGGAACGTGCACATCGCATGGGTACTGCGTCTGAGGACCGTGCCCGCCCTAGACCAGTGATTGCCAGATTTTTGAACTATGCAGATCGAATGGATATACTGCAGGGCTTCCGCAAATCGCGCTCCCTGGAGTTCGGTGGCCACAAGATTTTGCTGTTCGCAGACTACTCAGCAGAGGTCTCCTGCAAACGGAAAGAATTCCAACCGGTCTGCGCAGAGCTATACAAGAGAGGCGTCCGCTTCTCGCTGGCATATCCGGCCATTCTACGCTTACAGACTCCCGATGGCCAGCAACTTTCTATCCAATCGCTAGACAAGGCTCGGGCCTATCTACATTCTCTGACAGGCGATCAAGGCTCAGCGCCTACATATGCTGACAAAGCGAAGCAGGGTCCCAGGGACCAAAGAAGCCCAAGGAAAGAACCACCCAAGCGACTGAAGGCTACACCCGTGCATGATCACCTAGGGTCTGGGTGAGGCCATTCCATCCCTCACTACGGCTGTCTGTGAGGCTACATCCTGCTTGACCCAGTCTTTCTTGACCTTCCTGGACTTGGGTATATAGAAAGTTTTTTTTTTTTTTTTGTTTTTTTTGTGTGACTATCCATCTCCGCCTTAAGGGCCGACTAGTCGCATTCCCCTTCACATGGAAGCGAGACTCCCTCCTTCCTCTTACCTATCTCCCCTATGCTTATTGGTCCGTGAATAGCACCACGGGTGCTTTTACCTTATTTTATTTTACTTTATTTTATTTGCCAGTTTAACATGCCTGATTGTGGCTGCGAGGCCGTTGCGAGATAAGATCCGCAGTCATTTCCATTTTCATTCACTTAAGTTTTTATTACTGTTAAGTACTTTTGTTTTCATGTGTTAACCTTTTCATTCTAGGTACCCGATCCGTTGCCTGTGTCAAGCGGTGACATGTTTTCCCACTGCTGGGATGGCCGTGTGGCGTACTCCTGCCTTATTTAGTAACTGGCTGGTTAGTGTGACTCCACTTATTCCTTACTACCACTGCCATCCCATCATTGCGGTGATGCCGGAAATCACACGTCAAAACTGTTTGACATGCATGGTGGGCGGTCAGGCGGCTCACCCGGACGTGGGAAAAAATGCGGAAAAAAGAGAAGTCATGGCATATTGTATTGTGTGTTCCCCCCTTTTCCCTTGTTATTTACCTCTCTTCTTTATTCTCTTTCTCCCCCCCCTGTGTGGCCTTTTTTACACTGAGAGGATGGTTCCCCCGACGTTTCCAACGACCTCATAGACATAAAGCCCGCTTACCGACAACAGACGCTCATCTCTTGCCAGGTAAAATATATTTCCTTTACATTCAGTCGAGTATTACTCACTCTTTACACTCATGTCACAGACGTGCATAGTTTCCTGGAACGTTAAGGGGCTACGCTCGCCAGTTAAAAGAATGAAAATCCTGAGACACTTGAAAAGACTCAAAGCTGACATAGCATTACTCCAGGAGACACACCTGGAAGAAAGAGATTTCTTCCGTTTAAAGAAGATCTGGGTGGGGCAGGCTCTAGGGTCGGCCTCCTCGGGTCGCAAAGCAGGGGTTATTATTTTATTACACAAAAACCTGGTATATGACATACTGTCCATAGACAGAGACGATGAGGGTATGCGCATCTCCCTTCACCTTAAACTCCCATCTGGTGAACTACGGGTTACCAACGTCTATGCCCCTAACTCCCCAGATCAAACCTACTTTTCTGCATTAACACCCAGGTTGGCCACAGAGGAACTCACTCCACACCTTGTGGGGGTTGACTTCAACTCCACTATGTGCGACCTGGAGGATAGGTCCAAACTTCACTCACGGGTCCCGACCGCTCCCTCGGATCGCCCGACTCTCCTGTCACATACTGTATGGTCCAGGCACTTGATTTGTTGGATGTATGGCGGGTACAACACCCCACGGAGAGGGAATACACTTTTTTTTCTCCCGTCCACGGGTCCCTAGCCAGACTAGATTACTTTCTGAGCACCCACTCCTTGATGTCGAAAATAACCTCCGCCCACATACCCGACCTTGTGATCTCAGACCACTCCCCCGTCTCGGTCTCTCTAAGTAACCTGCAACATCGCTCGGAGGTTAGGCAATGGAGGTTCCCAACCTACTTCAGTCAAAATGACAGCTTCAAACAGATGCTGGCCGAAGCCTGGGAGGACTACCTCCACAATAACGCCCAACATGTAAATGATCCTAACTTACTTTGGGAGGCGGGCAAATCCTATTTGAGGGGGAGGATTATATCCTTCTCCTCAGCATACAAAAAGAACGCCCAAAAACAATTTCTAGAAGCTAGCGAACGTGTTAGACTGGCCCACTCACTTCTTAATGCTCAACACACTGAAGCTCATCTTTCTGCTTGGAGAGAAGCCAAAGATTGCTTCGACACTTGGGCAGAAAGAGTGGAACAAATGAAGCTGTCTGCATTGCAACTTCGATACCACAAATTTGGTAATAAGGCCGGGAAACTTCTGGCGAGGATCACTAGGGGCACTTACACACCTACCCACATCAGTAAGCTGCGCAATCCTGATGGTACTATGTCTTCTTCACCTAAGGCAGTGAACAAGACATTGGAAAATTTCTACTCAAATCTGTATGGCCCAGACTCTACAGAGGCTGGTCCGGCAGAAAAATGGTTAGATAATGTAACCCTAGATCAGATAGACCAGAGCCAACTGACACGCCTAAATGCCCCCATTACATTGGAAGAAATCAGAGGTACTATCGGTGGGCTTTCTAACGGTAAAGCACCGGGCCCGGATGGCTTCACGCCTGAGTTCTTCAAACTACTTAAGCCTGAAATCACCCCCACACTACTGTCAGTCTATAACCACATCTGGGGCGGGGGACCGTACCTTCAGACAGGGCACCTCGCAAACATCAAACTAATTGCTAAGAAAGACAAGGACCCTTTAGACCCGGGCTCTTATCGCCCCATCTCCCTGTTGAATGTCGACTCTAAAATTCTTTCTAAAATTGTGGCGTCGAGACTGGGCGAAATAATGCCCTCGCTTATACACAGCGCCCAATCGGGTTTTACCAAGGGGAGGTCCGCGGCGGCCAATATTCGTAAAGTCATGGCTGCCTTGGAATATGCTAAATCTAACCCCTCGTGAGACGTAGTCATTGTCACCTTAGACGCCGAAAAGGCATTCGACAACGTTAGTTTTCAATGGTTGTCAAGAGTCATGCATAGAATCGGTTTAGTGTGCCCTTTCAACACCTTCATCCAGGCCATGTACTCCGCCCCGGCTGCTACTGTTACAGCGGCGGGAGTCCAATCCCCCCCTTTAGGCTTTACAGGGGCACGAGACAGGGTTGCCCCCTCTCCCCCTTGCTATTCAACCTAGCCATAGAGCCGCTCTCACGCCTCCTTAGCAACACCCCCCTACTACATGGGATACCGTTCGGAAGTGCAGACATGAGGGTGGCTCTATTTGCTGATGACATCCTCATATTCTCTACCTCCCCTCACATGGACATTCCTGCAATACAGACCATCTTCCACTCTTTCCGCATATGCTCTGGCCTAAAAATTAATTTCTCCAAGAGCGAAATTCTACCCATAGGACCGTACTCCTCACGACCTCAGCTCCCTCCCTCCTGCCTTCGGCTAGCGGGAAGACACATCACCTACCTAGGACTTAAAATTGGTAAGGAACCATCCTCCCTGTACTACCTAAACTATCCACCTCTGATTGCTAAATTGATAAGTGAACTGGAAGTATGGGCTGGCTTACCCCTCTCGTTCTTTGGGAGATGTGCTCTCTTCAAAATGATTAGCTTTGCCCGCCTACTCTATCCTCTACAGACCCTACCCCTTCTCCTGAAACATGAGGATGTACAAGCACTGAATAAAGCTCTGACCAAATTTATATGGAAGAAGGGTAGGCCCAGAATCGCTCTGTCAAAATTATATCTCCCGGGGAGCGAAGGGGGGGTGGGCCTCCCCAATATAAGAGTGTACAACCTCGCCTGCCTCCTGAGAGTTGGAGTGGACTGGATACTTAAATCGCCTCGCTACTCAAATTTTGACCTGGAATCGGCTATAGCCGGTCCCTTGGACCTAGCAGCTCTTCTCCACAGCTTGCTTCAAAAATTGTCCAATCCCATCAAGCAGAATCTGCTCTTTCGTGACACCATTGTGGCATGGAGGGAAGTAAGGAAAAAACTTGGCTTATCCCCCCACATCTCTAGATACCTCCCAATCTGTGGTAATCCCGCGTTCACGCCTAGCCTCCAATATGAACCCTTCTCGAAGTGGAAGGACAAGGGCCTAGTCTATGTATGCTCTTTATTCCAAATCTCAGCTGGCAAGTCCAAACCTTTTGCTCAACTCGCGAGGGAGTACACTCTTCCACCCACCCACTACTATCAGATCATGCAGTACGTAGACTTTGTCAACAAACTCTGCCCAAACAAAACTATTAGATTCAAACCCTGCTTCATAGACAGGGTTATTGCAGAGAAGAAATACTCTATATCAGACATATACCGACCGCTGTCCCTGGTGTTTGTCAAACCCCTACAATACACCTCCATGGCCTCCTGGACTAGAGACCTGCCAGACCATTTCGAAGTGGAAGATATCATAAGAGGCTATAGGACCACCAGGTCTATCACCCCCTGCGAAGTATGGAGAGAATCGCAATTTAAGCTAATGCACAGGGCCTACTATCCATTCTCCACCACAAAATCTCCTGACATCGGCCCCGCCTGTCCTTGGTGCCTAACCCATAGACCTTCTTTGCTACACAGACTCTGGACCTGCCCTCCCATTGATACCTTTTGGGCCTCGATTCTCCAATACGCACAGGACGTGACAAAGCACTCCCTGTCTAAAGACCCTCGCCTCCTGCTGTTTGGGTCCCCTCCTCAGTGCCTTGCATCAGATGAGGAGTTCATTACACTCCCCCAAGGTACTAGACACTGGATCCTCCTCCTGCTCCTGTTAGCCCGCAGGACCATCTTTAACCACTGGATATCTGCTACCCCCCCCCCCCTCTTTGGCTGAAACAATATGACACTTGAAGTCCTTGCTATATAAGGAGAACATGGACCTATGGTCTTTTCCAAGGCAATCGAGGGCCAAGTTTGACGAGAAATGGGACGCCTTTATTAGATTTAGACTAACTGGGGCTGAACAACAGGCCCTGCTGTCCTCACCCTTTGTCTTTTCTCTCGATGCGGGCCTACCGGAGCAGAAGGATATCCCACTATCTTGACTACCTCCACCTCTGGCCATGTTTTCGGTGACTCCTGGTCGAAACAGGAGCCCTACCCCCACGGGGTGAATAGGGATCCTGCTGTTGTCTATGCTGCATATAATGTATTTAGAGTCTTGCTTCTCTTCCTATTGGCCACTCCCCTCCCCCCTTTTCCATTCCCCCTCCTCTCTCCCCCTCCCTCAATACCCTCTGACCCCCTACCTCTCTCTTTTCTTGCTCCTCCTTTGTCTTTCCGTCCTTCCTGATTATTCAGCAACATACAGTCTCTGTAGACTGGACAGACTCTTTTTGTGGACCTATTTGTCCCTATCCTTATATTGATGCAATCCACTGTTGTCTATTTTTATTATTGTTATTTTTACTTATCCTCAAATTGTTATCTCATACCTTGTTATTTCATACCTTATATATTGTATGTATTTGCCTATAATCTCAATAAAAATGTTTTGAAAAAAAAAAGAAAAAAAAAAAGAATGATCCTGTACTCAGCTCTGTGTTACCTGCCAAACCTCAAGTGATCTATAGAGGGGCATCAGCATTGAGACACAGATTGGCCCCCAATGTTTTAGAACCGCCTCCTGTCAAAACTACTTTCCTTAACTCCTTCACAGGCTTGTGTCTGCTCTCTCAGTGGGTGCACACATAGACGCACACATACATTTGTTTCCACTACTACATTACAAGAACATATGATCAAACCCTTCATAACTTGTTAAGGGGGGTCGATATACTTACTTCAATGTCCTTGCGGGCTTCAGTATGTCTGCAGAACCAAAAGACCTTTTTCAGTAAGGCTAAATTAACATATTACTAACATCAAAGCTGGGTTCCCTAAACATTCAGTCTCAAAACACTACCTCTTAGCCCACCGTAAAGACCCCTCTAAAACCATTTTTTGGGGATTGATAATTAATGTCCAAATTGGCGGGGTAGCTCACTGGTAAGGAGCATCTCTAGATTGGAGATGGCATGGATACACAAAATTAAATGTTACACCCCTTACGGGCTTAACATTGAGGTTGATGTCAATGCTTTCATAGACAATTCTTTTTTTTCCCATAAAAGTTTTATTCAATCAAAATACAGCATACAAAAAGGGACAGGGTAATTATCACATAACAGAAAGTGACAAAAGGAAACGAACAGGGTACAAACAAGGTACGCTGCATGATACAAACATAAACATATTAGTTGAAGTTTCCAGACCAGAACCAAGGTACATAGAATGTAATGGAGCGGTTAAGGGCGGAGGTTCGTATTTCCAGTTTTCCCCTCCCCCACACCCCCCCAGGCACCGTTCGTGGTCAATAAGTAAGGAGCGATGTATCATGGCAGGCTAAGGGTCACACATCCAGAGGGAAGAAAGAAAGGAGAGAGAAAAGAAGAAAAAGGGAAGAGAAGGAAGGAAAAAGTCCAAGGAAAGGAGAAGTAGGAGAGAGAGAGAAGAGGGGAGAAAGATATAAGGTAAGGGGGCAGAGAGAGGGGGGAAGAGAAGGGGAAGTGAGGAATGGGAGAAGGGGGATATAACAAGGGAACACAATGGGGGGAGAGATAGAGTGTACAAGAGTGGATCCGCTCCCGACCCCCACCGGGCCCCCCCACAATGTACACGGAGGGATGCCCATTACCTCAGGCGACTTAAGAGACATACTGACGGTAGCGATCAGTAGTAACAAAGTGGTTCCAACAGGCCCAAGTGAAGGAAAATTTGTGCATTCTGTCCTGTAAAATGTGGATCATTTCCTCCATTTCTTTTATTGAGGAGATCTGCGCAAGCCATTCTCTGACTGTCGGGACAGTAGTGGAGCACCAATGTCTAGGAATGCAAATTCTGGAAGCATTGACCATGTGCATGGCCAGGGACTTGAAGTAGTCTTTTTTTGGGAGTGACGTATGATGGTGGATGATGGTATTATGGTGGAGCTACTGGGAAGGGGTGTAGTCTAGGGTGTAAGTCGTGATATGTGAAATGAGATCGCACACCTCCCTCCAAAAGGGATGGAGGGCCCCACAATCCCACCACACATGGAGCATAGTTCCCACTTCCTCGCCACATCTCCAGCAAGTATTGGGAATGTTAGGGGAAAATTTGTGCAGGCGCGCCGGGGTCCTATACCATTTAGTGATTACTTTGTAGCCATTTTCTTGTGAGCTTATTCATAGATAGTGGTCCAATCCTCCCCTGTCAGACGTCTGAAGATCTCTATTCCATGAGGTTTGTGCCGGGGTGGGAATCTGTGGAGAGCCGTCTATCAGGAGGGTGTACAAAAGTGAAATCAAATGCCTTTGTGGCGATTTACGATGACACAAGGATTCAAATGGCGTAAGTTGCCGTGACCAGAGCGATTGGTCGGCCGTGGTCGTGAGGAAGTGCCGAATCTGCCTGTATGTCCAGAATGATAAAGAGGACGTCTTAGTAATAGATTTCACGGCTTCAAAGGTCAGAAGCCGACCAGCAGAGAAGAACTGAAGGGTCAACACGTCCCCAAAGGGCCATTCCTGGCTCAAGAAATCCATTGACAAGCCTGGTTGAAAGTCCGGGTTCCCCCGTAAGGACGTTAAGGGGTTCGGATGAGGGGACGGGGGCCCTAGCACCAAGGCCTTCTTAAATGCTAGGAGTGACGGGTAAATGAGTGGATGAAAAAAATTGGGGGAATCTCGCGCCAAAATAAATTGGGGGGGGATAATAGTGCAATTGTTAAGAGCTGCTCCCTAAATAATACAGAATGCTGGATTATACGTATAAACAAGTGAAATAAGGGGCGCTAACTAATGATATAGCATATATTACTATGCGACAATACTGTGAAAAATATATGTAAAAATCGTGCCACAACAATATAACAGCAAAATAGCAGCAAAACATTGAATACAGCGATCGTGCAAAAGACGGTGGACAATAATTTGTCTACCCAGAGTCCATATAAATAAAATGTGCAATAGTGATGTAAAACAATAGTGATCTTATGAGGTGCTCCATGTTAAATCTTCCAAATAATAGATTCCACCTTCACCAAAGTGCCACCTCAAGTGGGGATAGACGGCTCCTTACCCGATGGTGTTGACCTATTAGTTATAATAAGGTCAAATGAGCTCTAGAATCAGCTGCTACCCATAGGAACTCGATTTCAAAACTGGTTGATGACAGATCTCATAAAAATAGAAAAACAGCTTCCATAGTATAAAACCTTTTAATAAAGTAAAAATGCTAGAAATACAGTGCCGAGTGGCCTCTTACTTGAAGTGGTGCCCGTGATCCCGGCACTGAGGCTGTAGATGTGTAGGGATATGGAGAGAGATGGTGTGGTAAGCTGGTGAAGCCGGCGTGCGTTCCACCTCCGTCGGCTTGAGAACCAGGAAACCGGAAGTGAGTTAGTAATGCGTGCCCAGGTACCGCCTCGACGTACGTTTCGTTGTTGTCGTCATCAGGACTACTATTAAAGGTCTGTCAATCAACAAGTGGGAGGGGCAATTGGATCGAACGACAGCCTCTGTCCCGGTCACTGCAGCAACCATATATACAATTGCGATAATCAACAGCAATCTCAGAAGTTGATCAAATTAGCAATTGCAACATGTCATATGGTTAAAAATGCAGATTGATAAATACCAAAATAGGTCATTAATTCTATTTTAGACCAAAATTCCTCATATCTTGCTGGTCTATTTTGGAGACTTAATATATTATAAAAAACCAACCTATTAGATGAAAATGATAATTTAATAATAATAAAATTAAATTTAAAATAATATTAATTGAGATTATAAAATTAATAAAATTAATAAAATAGTTTCGTATTGACTATATTAACCACTTAAGACCCGGACCAATACGCTGGTAAATGACCCAAGGTGTTTTTGCGATTCGGCACTGCGTCGCTTTAACAAACAATTGCGCGGTTGTGCGACGTGGGTCCCAAACAAAATTTGCGTCCTTTTCTTCCCACAAATAGAGCTTTCTTTTGGTGGTATTTGATCGCCTCTGCGATTTTTATTTTTTGCGCTATAAACTAAAATAGAGCCACAATTTTGAAAAAAAACACAATTTTTTTACTTTTTGTTATAAAAAAAATCAAATAAACTAAATTTTAGTAAAACATTTAGGCCAAAATTAATTCAGCCACATGTCTTTAGTAAAAAAAAAATCGCAATAAAAAAAAATAGCTACCTAGCGGGAACAGCGACACTAATACAGCGATCAGAAAAATGATCGCTTAGTGACGCTGGCAATAGGGAGTGAAAGGGTTAACTAGGGCGGTGATCAGGGGGTTAAAACTTTATTAGGGGGGGTGGGGGGGCTATCCTGAACCTAACACTAACTGTTTTTTACACTGCCTGTCACACTGACACTAAATGCAGTGATTAGATCACTGCATTCAGTGACACTGTGACAGGGGGGTGGGGCGATCACAAGGGGTTAATTTGCCTATGTGAGTGTGTGTCAGTGTTGTGTTGGTGCACACTTACTTGGCATGTCTTCTCTCATCAGCAGCGCTGGGAAACAGCACTGCGATGAGAGATTACATCATTTCCTCCTTCCTGTGTAAACACAGGAGGAGGAACTGACACGATGGGAGCGCGCTCCCATTGGCTGGGAGCGATCGCGGGGGGGCGGAAATCACGGACATCCGCCCGCTCGTCGGCGATCGCTCCCAGAGGCAGGGGGACCCCCGCTCGCCGCGGAGGGGGTCCCGATGGGACCCCCGAACCGCACGAAGGAGGGGACGTAAATTTACGCCCTTGTGCCTGTACAAGCCATTCTGTGGCCGTATATGTGCGTGCGGGGGTCCTTAAGTGGTTAATAGTCAATTTTACACCTGAATTAAAACTTATGGGCAATAGTATTGGACATTGGTCAACTCAACGTTATCCTTAATTGTCAGTTAAAAAACAATTGAGGTCCAATTCTATGTTGAGGCCCTGAGGCCTCATTGTTCTGAGGCGATGGATCCACTGGGTTTCGTTTTGTGATATTGCCTTAGTCAAATCTGTTCCACGCCAGTGGTTGGTAATTCTGTCTATTCCATAAAATGTTAGTAAACTGGGGTCTCTGTTGTGATAGAGATCAAAGTGTTTTGACACACTATGGTCAGGGAACCCCTTTATGATATTGGCCACATGTTCATTAATTCTAATTTTTAGTTCTCGAGTAGTGCGGCCTACATATTGGAGTTTACAGGGACATACCAATACATATGTGACGTACCTGGAATGGCACGTGATCAATGGTTTGATGGTAAATTCTTGTTGGGTTACATTGGATTTGAATTTAGTAACCTTTTTTCCTTGCCTATTTGTTTTGTTGCATGACCTGCATCGGGTACAGTAATGGAAACTGGACCCGTCAAGGAAGGTGAGCGGCTTTGCCGGGGGATCTGGAACATTTACTGCAACCATGTTTCTCAAACCCGGTGCTCTCCTGTATATGAAGGTAGGGTGTGTGGGTAGGATTTTAGCCAAGTCAGTATCTTTTAATAAGATTGGCCAATATTCTTTGAATATTTTTTCTATATTTTTGTATTGTCTGTGGTAACCAGACAAAAAAGGCACATCTTCTTTCCTTGGTAATTTAATCCTATTTTCCAATAGGGTTTGTCTTTCCATACCCAAAACTTCTTTTTGGGCCTTGTGTATTTTATTTGGGCTGTAGCCTTTTTCCACAAATTTCTTGATTAATATCTCTGACTGTTGTTCATAGTCCACTATATCATTACAATTACGGCGTATTCTCATGAATTGTCCTTTTGGTATGGATAGACAAACCCTATTGGAAATAGGATTAAATTAGCCAGCGTATGGTGCTAATCCGTTCGCGAATCGGGAAATCTCCCTCATTTGCATATTTGCAGGGGAAATCAATAGGCGCGACTGATGCGCCAAGCGAAATTATGCGCTGACGAGACTCTGGCGTCGGAAAGTTAAGCCGGTCGGGGAAAGCCCGTTTTCTGTCGCATCTAGTTTGGTGGGTACGGCCACATGGATATGACGGCGCATCTTCACAGTTACGCGGCGCATATCGAAGTACTCCAGCGCAAGTCTTTCTGAATCTGGCCCTATAAGTGTCATACAAAACAAAAAAAATTATACAATAATTTGGGTTATTTTTACCAAAGATATGTACCAGTAAAAATGTTGGCCCAAATTTATGAAAAATAAATTATTTGCAAAATATTATAATAGAAACATTACTTATTTCACAAAAATAAAATAAAAAAAACCCAATGGTGATTAAATACCATCAAAAGCAAGCTCTATTAGTGTAAAAAAAAAGTGATACAATTTTTGTTTGGGTACAGCGTTGCATGACTGAGTAATTGTTATTCAAGGTGTTAGGCCTCGTACACACGAGTGGACAGATTTGTTCAACTCTGTCCGTCCGACAGATTTGAACAAATCTGTCTGCTGGGATTTTGGTTTGCTCGCGTGTACACACGAGCAAACCAAAATCCCCGCCAGCAGACGGCGTGCTGACGTGTCGGTGACGTGGCGGTGACGTTGACGCCGCCACCTCACCGCACCAGGAAGTAAAACACTTCCGCGCATGCACCAAATCCATTCGGCGGCGGTGCGGCGGCGGTGCGGGACGACATGTCTGCTGGTAAGTGTACTAACCAGCAGACATGTCGGACGGACAGATTTCCACCCGATAGATTTCAAAGCATGCTTTGAAATCTGTCGGGTGGACAAATCTGTCTGCTCGGCCGTACACACGATCGGAGATGTCTGCTGAAACGGTCCATCGGACCGTTTTCAGCGGACAAATTCGATCGTGTGTACGCGGCCTTAGAGTGCTGAAAGCTGAAAATTGGTCTGGACGGGAAGGTGTATAAGTGCCCTGAACTGCAGTAGTTAAAGATGTTCATACAGTAATTCAAATGGTATACAAACAGAGGAGACAAAAAAGCGGTGCACTGGCAAAGTGTAGTAATTTTTATTGAATTCATTTAAAATGCATGCACTCACATAATCTTGTGCTGAAAGCCCTGGACAGTAAATGTATAAATGAGGAAAAGATAATGGCACACTAACATTCAAATATCATCAATATCCATTTCTATCAAAATCAGTGTTTATTTATTAAGATGATTGTTGTGGAATTGTATTTGCATACAATGTAAATGGAGTAAATGTATAATAAGAAATATCTAAAACATATATAAAAAAATATAAAATATATTTTAACAACATTTCAATTCTCTTTCAATGTATAGTATGTAACAATTATATATTTATATATAGCACTAAAAAAATATTATTATTAATCATACAATCTCTGCCCACTGTTTCCAACCACAACATTTCATGGAGATGGATGTGTGATTGCTAGCACTTGAGTCGTCCTCCATGCACTTTCCTAACACAAATGTTGTCATTCTGAATGCAGGGGAAGGTTCATGTGGTTCAAAGTGGTTGTAAAGTCAGAAGTTTTTTTTTATCTTAATGCATTATATGCATTACCACTTCAGCCCTAGCAGGATTTACCCACATCCTGACCAGGCCATGTTTTGCGATACGGCACTGTGTCGCTTTAACTGGCAATTGCGCAGTCGTGTGACGTTGTACACAAACACAAATAATGTCCTTTTTTTCCACAAAATAGAGCTTTCTTTTGGTGGTATTTGATCACCTCTGCAGTTTTTATTGTTTGCCCTATAAACAAAAAAATAGCAATAATTTTGTAAATTTTTAGTTTAGGCCAATATGTATTCTTCTATATATTTTTGTTAAAAAAAAAAAAACACGTGCATATTGATTGGTTTGTGCAAAAGTTATAGCGTCTACAAAATAGGGCATATATTTATGACATATATATATATATATATATATATATATATTTATATATATATATATATATTGTAGGATTGGGGAATCAGACTCTAATGGTAGGTGCGTTTTCCAGTAGACCATTTCAGAACTGAGGTTTTTAAGGGCCTGGTAGCCCACTTTTATTTAAAAGCTTTAAAGATACAAAAGCAGCCCTCGCAGGGGGTTACACCATTCCTGTATTTTTGTCAATTCAACAGTTTGGCCTCCTGGTTATTAAACTTTAAGCACACACCTAGCTTATTCTTTCAGCGTCTTGTTGCACAATTTCTGTCCCTCAGAACAGCTTCCTGGAGTCAAGCTCAAACCTCGCTTTTCTCCTGTCCTTAATGACATCTGCCTCCTGCAAAGATGCATCCACTCTCTGACTTCTCTCAGAGAGATTTGGGAGTCACCTGACTCCCAGCACAGACCTCCTGTCTGTGGGGTGGGGCCCTGAGCCATGGTCTGATTAGAACTATATAGCTGGACACACAGCTGTCCAATTAGTGTGTCTTTTCCTCCAGAATTTGGCGTTAACTAGTAAATTCTTACACAGCACAGGGTCCTACCCTTACAATATATACAGTATATATATATATATTTTTTTTTACTAGTAATAATGGTGATCAGCGATTTTTAGCAGGACTGCGACATTGTGGCAGACAGATTGGACACTTATGACACTTTTTGGGACCATTGACACTTATATACAGTATACCGATCAGTGCTATAAATAGCCACTGATTACTGTATAAATGTCACTGGCAGGGACCGTTATTCATGTCATGGAAAAAACAAAGGCCCAGTTTCACATACAATTAGATTCGCGTAGAGTATCAGAAATACACTACGCCGCCGTATTTTACCTGGCTCTACGTGGAATCCCGGTAGATTTTGTCCAGTAAACTACGGCGGCGTAGTGTATTTCTCCCGGCACAAGCCATCTACGCGAGTAGGGGGCGTGAAACATTTAAAATAGGCGCGTTCCCGCGGCGATCGAACTGCGCATGCTCCGTTCAGAAATTTCCCGTCGTGCATTGCGCGAAATCACATCGTTACGTCATTCGTTGTTTGAGTAGCGTCGTTTACGGACATTCCTATTCCCGAACGAGTTACGTAAAAAAAAAAAAAAATTACATTTGACGCGGGAACGACAGCCATACTTAACATGGGCTACGCATCGTTAGACCAGCAAATAGCTGGTCTAACAGTACGTAGCAAAAAAATGACGTAAGCGATTGCGAAGACCATTCGTATATTCGTGGATCGCCGTAAAAAGTCATTTGCATATCCCGACGCTGAAAACGACGCGGACTCCTCCCAGCGGCCGCAAAAATATCGCAGCGTAGATCCGAAGGCTTACGAAGACGTAAGCCTCTCGGATCGAAGCCCGAAGCCGCCGTATCATGGTTTGAGGATTCAAACTAGTGATACGGCGCGCAAAATTTGAAATTACTCCTGTCTAACACCAGTTAGACAGGCGTAATTGCTCTGTGAATCTGGGCCAAAGTTTTTCTCAACATGATTCCTCTCAAGCCTGCCTTGCACACACGTTCATGAAAAAAAATGCTCGAGCAAAGCGCGGTGACATACAACACGTACAACGGCACTAGAAAGGGGAAGTTCCATTCGAATGGTGCCACCATTTGGCCTGGCTTTTGCTAATTTCTCTGTCTCATAACTTCCTTCTGAGCATGCACATTTTTTTCCTCCTCGTTAAAGCGTACACACGACCGTTTTTCATGACGTGAAAAAGGACGACGTGAAAAACAACGAGAAACATTTGACCGTTTTTCACGACCAATTAAAAAAAATGAATTTTTATCATATAAGGGACAGGGACCCCTTCTCACCTGGGGATAGTGACACCATCACCCCTGGGGACAGGGACACCATCACCCCTGGGAGCAGGGACCCCATCACCCCTGGGGACAGGGGCTCCTTCTCACTTGGGGACAGGGACCCCATCTCCCCTGAGGACAGGGACCCCTTCTTATCTGGGGACAGGGAACCCTTCTCTCTTGAGAACAGGGACCATCTCCCCTGGGACAGGGACCCCATCTCCCCTGGGGACATATATTTCTTTTCCCCTGGGGATGGGAATACCATATCCCCTGGGGATAGGGACCACATCTTCCCTAGGGGCAGGAACCATACTTTTCCTAGGGACAGGAACGCCATCTCCAGACCATGCTGGCTGGTAGGGCTGGCGTTAGCCACCCTTGGGTGCCAGGATGTGGGAGGGGACAGTAAAATCCAAATTCCCAGCCACATTCTCCCTCAGGGTGAACTGGCTTTGTATTAGTGAAGCACCTTAAAGTGAGGTAAGCCTGTACTGTTATTATTAGTATGTTAGAATTATTATTATCTTCATTTATTAGCAGGTGAATGTGGCCCTCTATGCATTCACATACATTGAATCTGGTCCTTAATTGAAAAAAGGTTTCTTAACACCCTGATTTAGCACATCACAACTTCCTCTGCATATACTGTAAAACAGGGGTATTAAATAAAACATTGAATCTTCATGGAAGAAATGCAGCCAAAAACCCATACCTCCAATGTGGATACAAGGCTAAGTGTCTTAAATATGCATGAAAATATAGGAACTGCGGTACAGAAAAATGGCAGCAGGTGCTATGGACTGATAAGTTAGAATATTAAATAATTGGCTGTAGCAGGAGACAGTTTGTTCGAGAAGGGCAGGGGAGTGGTACAACAATGAATGTCTGCAGGCAACAGTGAAGCATGGTGAAGGTTCCTTGCACGTTTGAGTCTTCAGTTCTGCCAACAGAGTTGGACATTTAGTCAGAATTAATGGTGCCCTGAGGGCCGCGCACACACGATTGGTTTTGTCCGATGAAACTGGCCCTAAGGCCAGTTTCATCGGTCCAAACCGAGCGTGTGTTTGGCCCATCGGTCCGTCGGACCAAAGATTTAAAACTTGCTTTAAAATCGGACCGATGGACGCCTGACCATCGGACCAAACCAATGGTTAGTACGCAAAAGCATCGGACCAAAAACCCGCGCATGCTCAGAATCGAGTCGACGTATGCTTGGAAGCATTGAACTTCGTTTTTTCAGCATGTCGTTGTGTTCTACATCACTGCGTTCTGACCCGATCGGATTTTGGACTGATGGTGTGTACGCACATCAGACCATCAGGCCACTCCAGGGGTGAACCGATAAAAACGGTCCGTCGGACCATTCTCATCGGGCTTGACCGATCGTGTGTACGCGGCCTAATGCTCAAATTCAGGCAGATACTTATCTATCATTCCATACCAACAGGGAGGCATGTGATTGGACCCAAATGTATTCTTCTGCAGGCCAATGACCCTAAACATACAGCCAATGTCATTAACCACTTAAGCCCCGGACCAAAATGCAGCTAAAGAACCAGGCCCCTTTTTGCTAATTGTCACTGCGTCGCTTTAACTAACAATTGAGCGGTCGTGCGATGTGGCTCCCAAACAAAATTGGCGTCCTTTTTTTCCAACAAATAGAGCTTTCTTTTGGTGGTATTTGATCACCTCTGCGGTTTTTATTTTTTGCGCTATAAACAAAAAAAATAAAAAATTGAAAAAAAATGCAATGTCTTTTACTTTTTGCTATATTAAATATCCCCCAAAAATATATATAAAAAAATTGTTTTCCTCAGTTTAGGCCGATACGTATTCTTCTACCTATTTTTGGTAAAAAAAAATTAGCGTTTACAAAATAGGGGATAGTTTTAGTTGCATTTTTTTTTTACTACTAATGGCGGCGATCAGCGATTTTTTTCGCAAAAGAAGGGCGGAGAAGATAATCGCGCAATATTCCTTTTGCCGAATATTCGAGTTATTCTGATTGGCTCTGATGCAAAAGAAGGGCGGAGAAGATAATCGCGCAATATTCCTTTTGCCGAATATTCGAGTTATTCTGATTGGCTCTGATGCAAAAGAAGGGCGCATCAGAGCCAATCAGAATAACTCGAATATTCGGCAAAAGGAATATTGCGCGATTATCTTCTCCGCCCTTCTTTTGCATCAGAGCCAATCAGAATAACTTGAATATTCGGCAAAAGGAATATCGCGCAATATTCCTTTTGCAGAATATTCAAGTTATTCTGATTGGCTCTGATGCAAAAGAAGGGCCGAGTAGCTGATGCGATTCTTTTATGTTGCCGAAAAGTCGCAATGCGAATTTTCGGCAACATAAAAGAATCGCATCAGCTACTCGGCCCAGGGTCTCTCTCTAATCATACCAGCAATGCTTTTAGACGTCGATGGAGATCACTAGGATGTGATCTGTTTTAAAAATAAATTTGAAAAAATACGAATATTCGCCATAGCGAATATTCGCCGCAATATTCGAGTTATTCGCGAATACTCGAATATGCAATATTCGTAGCGAATATTCGCAATGCGAATATTCGTGAGCAACACTAATATGCAACTGGCTCCCCATATGTGTATGTGGCAAGTGTTAAAGCCATATGCCTCAATGGAGGCGTGTGTACATGGCAGCGTGTGTTCATGGAAGCATGAAATCATATAAATATGTCTCACGCCAAACATGCATGGAACGAGCATCTTTGCAAGCAAGCATGTGCTATAAACGTGTTATGCAACAATGTGCAACATGAACCCATGCAGACACGTATCTCTATGCAAACACAAGACATCCTGTATTACATAATTAAGCCGCCATCTGCAACTTTAAAGTAACCATGCATGCGATGCAGCATCTTCCATGCGATCAACATCTTATGCATTTTAAGCACTACTGTGTGGACAAGAACCCTAATCCAGGACTCTGTTGATCCAACAACCATGTGTGATCCAGCTTCTTTTTGCATTCAAGCATCTTTAAGCGATCCTATTAGGCCTTGAGTAATCCAGGACTTGTGTGACTTGTAATCCTGTGTGATTCAGCATTTTTATGCCTTCAGGCCTCTTTATGCGATTCTAGGCATTTCTGTGGGAACAGGCCTCTTTGCGTGACCAAATATCCTTGGGGGATCAAGGACTTGGGTGATCAGGTAATCCTGTGTGATTCAACCTTTTTATGCATACAAGCATCCTTTATGTGATTCAGCATTTTTATGCATACAAGCCTCTTTATGCGACTTTAGGAACTTTTGTGGAAACAAGCCTATTTGTGTGACCAAACATCCTTGGGTAATCCAGGACGCTGATGATCAGGTAACCATGTGTGATCCAGCATCTTTTTTGCATCCAAGCAACTTTAATGCGATTTTAGGCATTTCTTTTTTTTTAATTAGTTTTTATTAGGAAATTTTTGTATACAAACTTCATACAAAAGTCTATAGAAGAAAACAAAACATGAGAAAACATGTATTACCGTGAAAGTACTTCTAACATTTAACCTTCCCACAAACCCAATGAGAAAATACAAAACCAAACAGGGAAACGATCCATGAAACATCATTGAACATCAGTCAACCAGTATTATCGCACCGTTTGTTCGCGGGAAAGTTGTAGGGGATAGAAGTAGGGGGGGAGGGAGGGGGGGGATAGAAGAGAAGGCGGGAAGGGAAATAGAGACAAAACAAGGGGGGGAGAAGAGAAGAGGAAGAAGGAGGAAGGAGGTGTGCATGCTAAGTAACCATTTCTAAGCACATCAGTCAGCAATAAATGAAACTATTTTACACTTTATGCCAATTAGTCCAGATTTTCCAAACAGAGTCAAACCTGTCTCCACCACCACGACGATAGGCCAGTAAGGATTCATGAACATAGTTCACCTGAGTCATTCGTAGAACCTCAGACACGTTAGGAGCCCTATCAGCTTTCCATTTCTGTGCAATGAGTGACCTGGCCGCTAGGAGGACATGTGTGATAACTACCCTGAAGTTAGGGGGGAATATGTCAATGCCAATATGTAGGACTGCTAGTCCAGGGTTAGGTCGTATCAAAATACCAGTTATCCCCGAGATGCAAGAGAACACTGAATTCCAAAAGCTGGTCAAATTTTTGCACGACCAGAACATATGTAGTAGGTTCCCCACCGCACCACAGTTTCTCCAGCATAGAGGGGAGCCGTCGGACCCAAACTTCGAAATTCTATAGGGCGTGAGGTACCATCTGAGAGCTATCTTCTGAGACAGCTCCCAGTGGGTAACACACCTAGAGGCCCCACAGATCGCCCGAAACGCCCGCACCCACTGGTCCTCAGTATAGGTCGTCTCCAGATCCCTCTCCCATTTAATAAAGGGACGAGATTTCACGAATGTCAGTTTTTCTTGAAAAAAGTTATAAAAAAGGGCGATGCCTTTCTGGGGGGAGGGGGTAGTCGAGTAAAAGCACCAAATACTTTTTGGTAGAAAAATGCGATGTGTAGCGAGAGAGCTGAGGAAATGAGAAATTCTCAGGTAGTTAAAATGTTCGGAGGAAGTTAGAGCAAACTTTTCCTGTAGGGATTTGAAGGGGTAAATTGAACCATCCTTAAACAAATCACTAACTAAGCGTATTCCTTTACCCTGCCAATTGGTAGTGGAGAAGTCGGGGATGGCCTGGGAAAGGATGTTGATGGGAACTGGAATCTCCACAAGGTCAGAACCAGGGGGTATTGCTTTACGAAGGTCTCTCCATGCAAGGATGGAGGCCCAGAGCGAGGGAGTCGCACAAGGAAAAGGGCTTCCAGACGTCCAGAAGTAGAAAGTTGCTAAGGTTAGGTGCAGGGCACAAAACCTGCTCAATTCCCTTCCATATCGGATTGGTCCCCGGGTCTAGCCAGCACTTCAGTTGTGTTAGAATGGAGGCACGTAGGTAGTCCTGAATATCCACTAACCCCATACCCCCCACCCGCCTATGTTTAAGTAGCAATATTCTGGAACATCTAGGCCTACTAGTTTTCCAAATAAATTTAGTGAGTAGTGACTTCAGGGTTTTAATGTAAATAGGCGGGACAGGGACTGGGAGGGTCCTAAAGACATAAAGGATCTGCGGGAGGAGTAACATTTTAAAGATAGCCAGGCGGCCGGACCATGAAAGCTCCACATTGGCATATCTAGCAACATCCATGCGCAGCTTGTCAATCAATGGTGGGTAGTTAACGTCAGCTAAGCAATTGGGGTCATTCGTAAGTTTCAGTCCTAAATATGTGATGGTGGACTTACTCCACGAGTATGGAAAGGCCACTTGTAGCTGGGATTTCAATGAAGGTGGGATCCCCAGGTCTAAGATAATAGATTTTGAGAAGTTAGCTTTATAATATGACACCTGGCTGAATTCCGTCAGGGTGAGGTGGGCATTACGTAAGGAGGTTTCTGGGGAGGTCAAAAAAAGAATTATGTCATCCGCAAACAGGTTGACAGAGTGGGCCTCGCCTTGAATGTTAAACCTCTCAATACCCGGATGGGACCTGATCCTCTCCGCCAGAGGCTCTATTAATAGATTGAAAATAGAGGGGGACAAGGGACACCCCTGCCTGGTGCCATTCGATATTGTACTAGACAGTAAATTGGAGGTAAAGACTTGAGCACAAGGGGAGGAATAAAGAGCTAGTATGGCAGAGAGGACAGGCCCGGTAAACCCAAATTTCTGGAGAGTGTTCTTCATGTAGCCCCAATGTACCCTGTCGAACGTCTTCTCCGCATCCAGAGACAGGAGCAGAGAAGGCGTCCGAGAGGCCCAAGCCTGCTGCATCACCCCAATCACTCGTCTCGTAGCATCCGAGGCCTGCCTCCCAGGAGTAAAGCCAGACTGATCCGCACGAACAAGAGAGGGCAGAATAGGCAGAAGCCTGTGGGCCAATATCTTCGCATACAACTTGACATCAGAATTCAACAGCGATATTGGCCGGAAATTTGCTGGACTATCAGGAGTCTTACCTGGCTTGGGGATAGTAACTACATAGGCCTTGAGCATTTCGGAGGGAAATGAGGCAGAGGACACCGTGGCTTTGAACACATCCCCTAGAGCTGGTATTAATTTGTCTTGAAAGGACTTGTAGTATTCATTGGGTAGACCGTCAGGCCCGGGGGACTTACCCGCTGGCAATAGCTTAATTACTCGTCTGATCTCTGACTCCGATATGGGTGCGTTTAGCGAATCTAATTGGGATTGTGATAAAGACGGGAGCTTAATCTGGGACAAGAACGCCTGAATACTTTCCTCAGAGGGCTGAGGCGTGTTGGCATCCGTTCTCAGGTTGTATAAGTCTGAGTAATAGTGGGCAAAGGAATCAGCTATTTCTTTAGGATTAATGACTTTGTGCTTATCTACAGGGTGAAGGAGATAGGGGATCCTGGACTTAATCCTAGCAGATTTGAGTCTGTGGGCCAAAAATTTACCTGCTCTGTTTCCCGCGGAATAGTGGGTGAGCTTCAGATTTTGGATATACTTATCGTGCTGCTCAATCAGCAGGAGCCTGAGATCAAAACGACACTTAGAAAGTTTCTGAGCTAGGAGTGTAGTAGGATTGGCCTTGTTTCGAGATTTTAGGCATTTCTGTGGAAACAAACCTCTTCTGTGTAACCAAACATCCTTGGGAAAAACAAGGACTTGGGTGATCAGGTAATCATGTGTGATTCAGCATTTTTATGCCTACAAACGTCTTTATGCGATTCAGCATTTTTATGCATACAAGCATCTTTTATGCGACCTTAGGCACTTTTGTGGAAACAAGCCCTTCTGTGCGACCAAATATCCTTGGGTAATCCAGGATTTGGGTGATCAGGTAACCACGTGTGATACAGTATTTTTATACATACAAACATGCAGCACCATACAGACAGAAACATGTATGCTTATGCGATCCACAATAGAATCTGCTCTGTTACTTGTTTTTATCCCACATGCATTCCCAAACTCATGTATCTTATGCGACATGCGGACTGGTAAAGAGGAAATTATCCTCTGCAGATGTGCGTTTCCTCAATTAAGAGACGTTAGCAATGTGTGCCCGCAACTGTGCATCCCTCCAATGCATTTGGTTAGCCTGAAGCCGACACCAGGCTGAGGACTATATGGAGGTCTTACTAGCCACCTAGGAAAACCTCTCTTTACACTCCAAGGAGAAGATAGAGGCTTAGGCGGACTAGACAGAGGGAAGATATATGCAGCATGAATCTCTAAAAATACTGCAGGTGCAATCAGAACCCGTAGGGCTTTTGATAGCTTCTCTTTGTTAGGCTGCAGCTCCTGTCTCCTGTCCTCTGACAGTGAAGCTTTATCCCCAGGCCTTCTAATCCATTTGTTTCAGGATTAAGGCAGGAAAAGGGGCACACCCCTTTTTTTTTTTTTTGCTTCTTGTGAGGATGCTGCGAACCTAGCAGTTAACCTCTTGTAGAACCACAAATGTGATGCAAAAAACAAACACATGCAGAGTGACTGCAATGTTGGGGGGAGGCTGCATTGCCTGACAGGTCTGATGGCTCAATCTTTGAGCTGTTTAAGTCTCTACAGAGGAGAATAAGGGTCCACCAGGTTCAGGTGGCGATCCCTCTTTATATTCCTACCCTTGACCTTATTCAATGGGGAGACCAAGCCCTAAGCTTTTTTTTTTTTTTTTCTTTTTATTGTTGTTTTAAAACCATGTTACAATCCAACAAGCAAGTGTACAAACATTTTGCATACAGTATGTAAAAAAGAGAAACAAAGTGATTCGAGGCTAATTTAGGGTTTCATATAACCGATTAAAGGCCACTAAATCTTGTTGGATATGTAGTGGCTATGTATATTACCCTCCCCCCTCTCCCTCCCACCCTTCCCCCTGCCGTTCGAGAGCATGCAACCTCAATGTTAGCTAGCGCAATAAGTCTCAAGTCATGCCATTTCTTGTCGGGAAAGCAGTCAGGGCCGGCCGAGGGGCACCAGCCAGCGACAAAAGCCCCCGCCAAGGTCGCAGCTGGAGTTGTCCTTGGTGATCGGAGTCTTAGAGGGCCTGGCGAGTATAGCTTTGTGTAGTGCTAGGTAGAATGCTCAATACTCTACTGCCAAGGGCCCCATAGTTTGACAAATTTGGACAGTTCCCCCTGTTTAGTGAAGTGGACTCTTTCATTTGATATTGTTTGTTTCATAACCGCTGTCCAATGTTCTAAGGTCGGGGGAGCCTGTGTCTGCCATTTTTGGGCGATTACCTTGCGAGCCTGAAATAGGCTCCTTAGTATAGCCTCGAGTGTTCCCTGCAATACCCAGCTGTTGTCTATGCATCCCAAAAGGCATACCCTGGCTGTTGGATCAAGTAGAGATCCATATGTCTCATTGATCCGTTTTATAACTCCCACCCAGTAGCCATATAATTTTGGACACTTCCAGACCATATGTAATAAATCCCCTTTGTTATTGCATCGGGGACAGTGGTTGTCTTGTCTCCAACCTAGCTTGAACATTTTATGGGGGTATGGTAGACCCTATAAAGAAGAAATAGGTGGGACAGTCTTTGGCCCGGGGCAATGGACACCGAGGTGCCCTGTTGGAGAATCCTGTCCCACTGTTGTGGAGATATTGGTCCCAGGTCATTCTCCCATGCCTCTTTACTCTTACACGGACCTGCTTTACTTAATGCCCTGGCGCCCAGGCTACTATACATCCCCGATATTAAGCCCTTAGCTGCTGTTGCCCCAGTTACAGCAAGCAAAGCAGGAATCTTAGCCCACTCGACCGTCTGGGGGCCGAATTGTGTCTGTATAGTGTGGCGAATCTGTAGGAATTTAAAAAAAGTTTTATTGGAGATTCTGAATTCTTTTACTAGATCTTGAAATAATTTCATAGTGTTCCCTTCGAACAGATGTTTAAGGCGACTTATGCCTTTACTCGTCCATTCGGGCGATACCTCAATGCTTAGTGTCTCTTGTAGGTTATTGTTGTTCCAAAGAGGGGAGAATTCTGTCAGACCAGCGTATCCCAATACTTTTTTTGCTGTGTGCCATATTTTAATAACTAGTTTTGTAATCGAGTGGTTATGGCAAAAAAAGTTTGCCTCTAAGGCTTCCACTAGTTGTTTATGGGGGTTATCTGTCAACAAAAGTCGGGTGTTAGAGCCGTCTCCTTCGACGGTTCCACATCCTGCCAGCTGTTGTAGTTGTGCTGCTAAAAAATATAGCCTTGGATGTGGAACCGCCATTCCCCCCTCTTTTACAGGGAGTTGTAAGGTTTGTAGGCTTATTCTGGCTTGGCCACCCCTCCATATAAGTCCTCTAAATAGAGAGTCTATCTTTTTATACCACTTGTATCCTATCCATACCGGGGAGTTATGTAGTATGTATAGTAGCTGCGGCTGCCAGATCATTTTAATTAAATTGCAGCGGCCTGCAACAGACAAAGACAGTCTTTTCCAAATTTCACTTTTGTTTTTCCACTTCGCTAATAATGGAGCCAGGTTTAGATTAATGTATTGGGTAGGATCCTTTGAGATCCAGATCCCTAAATACTTAAGTTCAGTACTTACAATTATTTGCGAAGCACCTGCCGACCGTTGTAGGTCTACCTGGTCTAGCAGCAGCAAAGCTGACTTTGTCCAGTTGATGGTAAGGCCTGAAAACCGGCCAAAATCCTCCACCAGTTGGATCGCTTTGTCGAGTGTGCTTTCAACGTCCCCCAGGAAGAACAGAACATCATCTGCGAAGAGAGCTATCTTGTCTTCTCCATGATGTCTTCTAAACCCCGTTATGTCCGACCTCTCCCTGGCCATGATTGCCAGGGGTTCCATAGCGAGGGCGAACAGAAGGGGGGATAGAGGACACCCCTGTCTCGTGCTTCTCTCCAGCTGAAAAATCTCGGAGGTCTCATTGTTAATTCTGACCTTGGCTCTTGGTTCTTCATATAACAGTTTGATCCAATTGACATAGAGAGGGCCAAAACCAAAACCATCAAGTACCCTCCACAGGTATGCCCACTCGAGGCTATCAAAAGCCTTGGCGGCATCAAGCGACAACACTGCTCTGGAACCTACACTATCTGTTGGTGTACATATGTTTAAGAAGGCTCTTCTGATGTTATTGCTTGTTGCCCTGCCTGGAATAAAGCCGGACTGATCTGGGTGAATAAGGTAACTAATAAATTTATTTAAACGTGTCGCAAGAATTTTGGCTAAGATCTTTACATCAGAGGTTAAGAGGGAGATTGGACGATAAGATGAAGGTTCCAGCTGGTCCTTCCCCTCCTTGAGTATTACTATAATCGTTGCTTCAGTCATTGAGTAGGGTAGTGTCCCCGCACCTGCAGCCCACTCCAATGACTTCAACAACTCTGGAAGCAAAATCTCGCCAAACTTCTTGTACACCTCAATGGGCAGCCCATCCGGACCCGGGGATTTCTGATTTGGCATGTCTGACACCGCTTGCTGAATTTCTTTTAAAGTGATTGGTGCGTCTAACTCCTGTCTGTCTTTGTCTAACAGCTTGGGGACTACTATCCTCTGAAAGAATGTTTCCATAGCTCCTATCTCCAACCTCCCTTTAGTTTTGTAAAGTTCTTTATAGTATGTATAGAATGTTTTTAGTATGATCTGGCCATCTGTCGAAGTTTCACCAGTATTTGTCCGTATTGCAGGGACATTTGACGAGGGGGAGTTAGTTCGAGTCAGGAGGGCTAGCGTACGCCCTACCTTCTCGCCCTCGCCAAACTGGAGCTGCTTCTGTAAAATTCTCTTGTTCTCTGCTAATTTTAATATAGAGCTTCTGTACTCTTCTTGTTTAGCTAGCCATGCAGACCGCAAGGGTGGAGTGGGGTTCTCAATATATCTCATTTCCGCCTGGGTAGACTCGCCACTCAACCTACTCTCTTCCACTCTGCCTGCTTTTTTAATCCTAGCGGCCTGCTGAATCAGGAGGCCTCTCACAAAGGCTTTGAGGGAGTCCCAGACCACTCCCGGCGGTGCCGTTCCTTCGTTGATGAGCACAAACTCGGTTATCTGTGTCACCACCATTAGGGGTTGCTCGATCAGCTCCAGCCAACCGGGGTTTAACTGCCATTCTTTGCGCGAGATCCTACTGCCTATCCTAATTGTCAGAGTCAGCGGAGAGTGGTCTGAGACCCCCCTTGGGCCATAGTGCATCTTTTTCACCAGGGGCATTACGCCATCGCTGCACAGGGCCATATCTATCCTAGATAGAGTGTGATAGGAGGTGGAATAACACGAATATTGACGGGTCTGTGGGTAGGCAGTTCTCCAGATGTCCCTCATCCCTGTTTCACCCAGAAAGCGAGCCAACCGCCCCCCCTTGGGACCGGTCCCCGGGGGGAATCTGTCAATAGTTCTATCCAGCACCTCGTTGTAATCACCAATCGCTATGACAGGTATATTTGGTTTATCCAGAGTAAACTCAACAAGGTTGTATAGGACATCAAGCTTAAAAGGTGGAGGGATATATAAGTTGGCCAAAACATAAGGTCTATTTTCAATAAGGCAAAACAAAAATATAAACCGACCTTGTTCATCTACCCAAGATTTAGAGCAAGAAAAAGTCATTCCTCTTCCAATCATTGTACTCACACTTCTTGAGTAAGAGGAGTGTACCGAGTGGAATTGGGCTTGAAATTTACGGCTATTCAGAAGCCGAACTGACTCTTTGGTCAGATGTGTCTCTTGAAGGCATATTATTCCCGGCATTCCGTCTTCCAGGAATGTCATAACTGCCGTTCTTTTAGCTGGGTTACCCATGCCTCGTACATTCCAGGAAGTGATAGCCATTAATTTATCCTGCATCTACCAAAGTTGATATAGTAGTCAGGTATTCGGCATTGGTCATGCAGCTAAAATCTGGGACCGTTGCTAGTGACCCTCGTAGAATTTGACCGGTGGCTAGCCAGCCTACTTTCTTAGCGCCGCTTACACCTGCTAGTGGCGATATGATTTGTAATGACCGAGGTGCATGCTCTCGAACCCCTTCCCTATGAACCACCCTTTCCCCCCCATCCCCCCCCTACCCTTCCCTCCCTGCCCTGCAGGGCTCCCCATAGGGGCTTGTCTGGTGACCGCTCTACTCATACTAACACTCATCCCCCAATACATCCCAATACGTATTCCTCTTGCTCTTGCCCACCCCCCCTGGGGGACCCAATTGGAACCAAAAATCAGAAAAGAAAAGACAAAGGGGGACAATGAGACAAAGAGGCATAGCTTTACTCTCTCGTGCAGCTAGCTATGTATTTGTGGGTTCTAAAGACAGATGATGCCCTCGTGATTGAAGATTAGTAAGTATACATAGTATGGCAAGACCCTAGATTCAAGAGGTAAGTGATAAAGTGCTTGAGCAGAATGATTAGCAATGCGCTTGTAATAGTATAAAAGAAGTGTCAAAGAGACCTTGTAAGTGTGTGTACGAAAAAAAAAAAAAAAGAAAAAAAAAAAAAGGGATTTTAGCATCTATACATTCTTTGCATACAGAAATGCTTAACCATATAAGCACTACCGTGTGAGAAAAAAAAAAAAAGGGGTGGAAGTTAGTAAATATACTCGGTATGGCAAGAGCCTAAATAGGGTGATTAAGTGATCAAGTGCTAAAGCAAAATGATTGTCGGTGCCCTAGTAATAGTGTAAAAAATATCTAAAAAAAAAACGTTGTGAGTGTGTGAGTGTTTTGTCAATAAAAAGGAATTATGCATCAGTACATTCTTTACATACACACATGCTTAACCATATAGGTGCAATCATAAAAAAAGTACAATTATGTCCAGAAGGACCTATAGAGTGTGCTTAATTGCCTGAGAAGAAAAGGGAAAAAAATAAAAATAAAAAAAAAAAGAAGAAAAATACAAGTAAGAATTATAAATTGTCATCAATACATTTTTTGCTTGCCAATATCCAGAATCATATAAATGCAACCATAAGCAAAAAAGACAGTTATGCTCGCAGGGACCCCGAGAATATACCTAATTGCCAGAATCTCTGGGAGCATAAGTCCCCCCCCCCCCTTAGAGAGAAAAAATAAATAAAAAATAAATAAATAAATAAAAAAAAAGGTCCATGGTAAAGAAAAAAAAAAAATTATCAGTTTATAGAAAAAAAAAATAAAAAAAAAAAATATATATATATATATATATATATATATATATATATATATATATATATATAAAAAGAAAAAAAAAATATTTGGCCTAAAAAAGGGGCCTTATCAAATAAAAAAAAATGTTTTTGTGTGGTCCCTCCAGTCCCGTTTGTTAGTTGGCGTTTTTTCCGTTGTCCGTGCTGCGGTCTACCCCCCCCCTTGTTTTTTGGGGGGCTATAGGGCTGTTTTATTTTCTTCCAGCCAGTTGGCTACTTCGCCCGGGTCAGTGATGAAAAAAGTCCTACCCAGAGCAGCCAATCTGAGACGGGCTGGGTACAAAAGCGCATAGGTAATTTTATATTTCTGTAGAGATTTTTTAGCAGGTGTGAACTCAGCTCTCCGTTTCTGCAAGTCAGGTGAGAAATCAGGGTAGATAGAGACCCTTGCTCCCTTATATGTGATGTCTCCAAGCTCTCTAGCCTTTTGAAGCAAGGTCACCTTATCAGTGTAGTTAAGGAGTTTAATTAAGAACGGTCTGGGGTACTTCCCCTGCTGGAGGATTTTAAAGGGGACCCAGTGAGCCCTCTCAATGGAAAAGAATGGTGAGAGAGCCTCAGGGCCAAAGATATCCCTGCACCAACTTTCCATGAAGGCGACAGGGTTTGGGCCCTCACTTCCTTCGGGTAGACCTACCACTCTCACGTTATTTCTGCGTAACCTATTTTCCAGCGCATCTAGTTTCACCGTTTACAGATCTGTTAACTCCTGAAGCCCCCTTAGTTCCCTCTGTAATGGAAATAATGTGTCCTCCACTGCGCTTAGTCTCTCCTCAAGTGCATTTGTTCTTATTACAGTCCCATGTAATTCCTGCCTCATGGATGATAATTCGTCTTTTAAACCTGCTAGCTGCCTGTCACAGTTGGCCATAAAGTCCTTACATGCGTTCACAGCACATAACACATCTCTGAGAGTTGGTTCCCCTTCTAGTGTCGAACCGTTTGTTAAAGGGTCAATTTCACCAGACAACCCCGGAGTTGCATGCATATTTACCATTCCAGGAGCCTCTGTCCCCAGCCCTTTAGTACTCACGGTTTTAGCGTTGTTTAGGCTGGGCGTACTAGAAGATTTTGAGGCTGCTTGACCGAGGCTTCTTCTTTCCTGGGATAAGGTTGACTGCAATTTGATCTGCGATGCTGCTGCAGCTGGTTGACCTTTGGCCAGCGAAATAGCAGGAGTGTGTGTGAAACGCTCTAATTTGGCTGCGGCGGCTTGGTTACCCTTGGTAGATCTGGTAGTAGACATTCTTTACAGAGTTAATCCAAAGGAAGGGGGAACGAATTAAGACAAATTGAGGTGCCAGAAGTAGATCTTTCAAAAAATTGGCAAAGTTCTGGGTGCAGATTTGATATTTAATATAACTGGTTAATTAAATGCTTAGATCCCACACCTCTGGTGAGACCTTGTCATCCGCCAGAGTAACCGGCTTGCATACTAATCCAGCTGGTCTGTGGGAGCCTCTCTACTGTTATAGCTATTGGTCTCCGAGCCTGACCCTGGACCGTGACAACTAGGGTCCCCATTGAAAGATTTCCCCTCTATTACCTTTCTAGTGACAACCCAAAATTTGAGATTTTCTTTGAGGCCCCATACACACGAGCAGACAGACTTGTTCAAATCGGTCGGGCAGACCGATTTGAACAAATCTGTCTGCTGGGGACGTATTGGTTTGATCGTGTACACAAGATCAAACCGAAATCCCCGCCGGCAGACGGCTCGCTGACGTGGCGGTGACGTTGGCGCCACCACGTCACCGCACCAGGAAGTAAATCACTTCCGTGCATGCGTCGAATCCATTCAACGCGTGTGCGAGAAGACATGTCTGCTGGTTAGCGTACTAACCAGCAGACATGTTGGGCGGACGGTTCCCAGCCGACAGATTTGAAAGCATGCTTTCAAATCTGTCGGCTGGCCAAATCCGTCTGCTCGCCCGTACACACGATCGAATCTGTCTGCTGGGACGGTCTGGCAGACCGTTTCCAGCAGACAGATTTGGTCGTGTGTACGCAGCCTCACTTACACTTTTAGTGATAATATAGAGAAAAGTAGGCGAATATCCCCAACAATCTATCTAAAACTAAAACACATCTAAGGACTGGTAAGATGTAATAACATACAGTAAATTAAATGTTTTTGTTTTTTTGGGGTTTGGATATGTTTTAATGTACTCATTACATGTTTATTTTATGGCTTTCATCTCATCCCGACTTTCCACATCTTCTCAATTTACCAGTACAGCTACCTGAATATGGTAGTTCTCCAAACAAACCAGAGGTGGTAGGTCCTGCTCCCAATATCTCTCCAATTTATTAAATGGGTCAAATTAAATTAAATGTATTATATTGCAGCTTAACTAAAACTATCTATTGAAAGACTTTCTCAAGGTCCTAAGCACATTTAAAAAAAAAAAAAATACATGATTGAGGTGTGGTCTCACCTGGCTGGGTAAAATAAATGCCATCAAAATGAAATTGATTCCACCTGTATTGTATATTTTTAGGTCCCTCCCAATACCTATAAAGAAAAAGTTACTCCTCAAAGTCCAATCGAAAATCATCCGCTTTGTTTGGGGGGACAAGAGTTATCACTGCAAAAAGGACGTTCTCTTTCACCTAAAATCAGATGGAGGATTAGGTCTCCCCAACTTATGGTAGTATTATCAGGCTGCGTAATTATCACATATTTGTACAGTCTATTATAGGGGACCCAAACCTGACTGGGTTTCCATAGAACGAAAGACAGTGCCCCTCAATACAATTGACTTCTTGCTTTATGCCACATACACACGATCAGTTTGTCTGATGAAAACAGTCTGATGGACCGTTTTCATCAGACGAACCGATCGTGTGTGGGCCCCGTTTTAAAATTATCTGATGGTTAAAAAACCTATAGAAAAAAACGGTCATCTGTGGGTACGTCCATCGGTTAAAAATCAACGCATGCTCAGAATCAAGTCGACGCATGCTCGGAAGCATTGAACTTCATTTTTCTCAGCACGTTGTTTTGTTTTACGTCATCGCGTTGGATACAATCAGATTTTTAACCGATGGTGTGTAGGCACGACTGATCATAAGTCAGCTTCATCGGATATCTGTTGAAAAAATCAGTTTTCATCAGATGAACTGATCGTGTGTACAGGGCATTAGAGTAACCCTAGATTGAGACCCTCAATATTATCACCCACACTCTCTCTTTCTTTCGCTTTGTGTAATACTTTGCATAAACAGACATAGCTAATCTTCTGCGCAAGGCCACTTTCACATCTAAAATGTCCCCCCCCCCATCAATGGTTCCAGGATTAGTGTGCATTGTCAGAACTTTTACACAGGAATTGAGGAATGTGTATCCAAGGTAAATTTTAAAGACAATATAAATACATCAGAAGGAATGGCTTTACAATAACTTGTAATCATGATACTGTATAGCGATTAGGACAAGGACAAGGTGGGCAAATTTGCAACTATATACAATCTTGTTTGGGTACAGCGTCGCACGACCGCGCAATTGTCAGTTAAAGCGATGCATTGCCGTATCTTCAAAAAAATGGCCTGGTCAGGAAGTGGGTAAATCTTGGTCATTGACCACCGCAGTAAAGCATCCCTTCACGGTGGTGAGTAACAATCAGACAATCAGGAAGTGAACAGAACAGAGAAGACTAAAGCAACTTCTGAGCAAAAACGAACAATGAGGAAGTGAAAAGAGCAATGTCTGCAGGTAAAGGATGCTTTTTAGTAAAACAATTTTTTCCCTTTACAACCCCATTAACCACTTTAACCTCCTGCACATATACATTGGCAGAATGGCACGGCTGGGCAGATCCACGTACAGGTACGTCCTGTACTCCTGCCCAGCCGTGGGTCACAGGCGCGCGCCCGCTGCGCGCACCCATAACCCGGTCCGAATCTCCAGGACCACGGGACTCGCGCACCCGATCACCGCTGAAGTGCGGCGATCGGTCCCCGGAGCTGAAGAATGGGGAGAGCTGTGTGTAAACACGGCTTCCCCGTGCTTCACTGTGGCAGCAGCATCGATCGTGTCATCCCTTTCTTTATCGTACATCACGGGACACAGAGCGGCAATCCATTGCTATGTGGGTTATAGAGTCTACCTTTAGGTGTGGACACTGGTGTAATTAACTACACAGGAAGTTCCCTCCCTATATAAACCCTCCCATACTGGGAGCTCCTCAGTTTTTTCATCAGTGTCTAAGGTGTTGGTCACGAATGAACATGTGCCTTTAGGAGCTCCACTGGAGGGATCCATGCTGGATGTAAAAAACCTCCATAAACCCGGATCCGTCCAAGGTGCTTCATAGCCAAAGTGGACGGTACCCGGGCCTCGGTACGAAGAACGAGGTTTAGCCTATAATGCCTCTCTGCGGAGGGCTGGATCCTGGGTTCCAGAACTTTGTGCCTTCCAAGGACCAAATGTTTTTTCTGCTGCCAGGATGCTATATAGGTCCAGGGGAGTTGGTGTTCCTGCCATGGACCCCGGTCCCTGAAGGTCTAAGACAATACCCACGATGAAGGGGGAAGATTGGGCCTCTTGCTTAGCAATACCCTGCAGCGTGGAGAAGGTAAGAGGAGGGCCTACGGGACTTGGTTCGACAGTAGGTCCTCCGTGGGGGACTTTGGGTCTCGCCTATATTATGCTTCTATGCATGGGCAATGTAAACCACTATGTCTTCTGAGACAGGATGGCTCAGGGAACCCATATACCTCCCCTAGCCGACATGCAGCCTGGCCCACCATGTCTGTTAGACAGGATGGCTGCAGTACCTATATATCTCCCCTTGAAGGGGCCGGTACATAAAAAAAAAAAAAAAAAAATATGCCCTTAATCCTATACAAAGGATTGTCTTCCGTGAGTAGCTGCAAGTCTTATCTGTGTTTCCACTACTATGGGCAGTAGAAGACATGCCTGATGTTTTTGCTTACCATGCTTTCCAAAGACGGAAGCTTAAGTGTTAGCTGATCTATTCTCTACCATGGCTCTACCATGTTGCACGTGCTCACCGGCTCAGTGCAGTCGCAGAGAAGGCTCTTCAAAGGGCCCGGACGTCAGAGCTCTGTAAAGCTAGGGGGACACAAACGTAAGCACCTTGTGTGAGTTGGATACAGATTCATCTAAGACGCCTACTCCGCATCTAGCTGTGCAAATTAGCAGGCATTGTTTGCCAGACTAAGTTCAGCTGTTGATGCACCTGGGTTAAGTGCCTCTGCTTTTAGCTTAGGGCTTGGTGGGGCTGGGCCCTACTGCCGGGGTGATGGCCGGATGTAGGAGTGTCTCCTGTGAGTGAGTGAGTGAGTGAGCAACGTGCGTATCCCTCTGCTCCGCTCTGCTCTCCCTGGAACCCAAGCGCTGACAGACTATCGGCTAGATATGGCTGGCAGGGTCTAAGGATACCCCCTCAGTGCCTTCATTCATTAATCTGACGGTCCCCTACAAGTCACTGCCCGCCCGCCCGCTATACAACAGCTCCGCAAACTAAAGCGGAAGTACCGGAAGCACCGTTGCACCGAAGTACCGGAGTACCGTTGTCGGCGTCGGCTGGCATTACCCCCCTGTCTTTCCCTGCACTTCCCTGCACTTCGCTTGCCCGCTCGGATCTCCTTGGGGTGCGGGAGTGCACTAACTGGTATTCACCAAAGCTCCTCATGGTGGAGATGGCTTTTGCAGTGTGTTAGTACCAAGTTAAGGTCCTCAGAATCGCCCCACCAGGAGGTGAGAAAACCAGGGTCTAGTAGCAGATATAGCAGGTTGGAGTCAAGCAGAAAACACACACACAATATTGGTATAATGTTCAGCGCTAAACCATCTTATCAAAAAGATCAAAGTTTAAAATTTAAATGAAAAGGCGTGTTGATACATGAAGGTGCAATAATGTGAATGTTGAGTGAATTGAAAGTTCTGGGGGAAGAACTCCTAAAAATTTGTCTCTAAAAAAAGTCTCTAAATGAAGGCTGTAAAGGGAGTGAGGCTGCCTCTGGTGCGGGCTGGGGAATCCGATCACTGTGAACAAAAGGAAAGCAAAGGGAGGAGAGAGAAGCACCAAGCCAATCCTTTAAAAACCTTAGGAATTTATTCAGTATATAATATAAAACAACACTAAAAACTTGCATGAAATATGTTGGAGCACTTGTAGAGTGCTAGAGAGTTTTGAAGGCACGCTGATGAAGAAGATGAGGCCGTGCCTTCGAAATGCGTTCTGATTGGCAAGACAGTGTGTGGGCAGCTCCCTAGTTTGCAGCCCTGGACCACTCCAACTCAGAGACACACAGCCGACATCTCCATGTGGCTTATTGAGGCTCCAGCTGCGGCTAACACACGGTGCTCGTGGATCCCTCAATAGAGACTTTACGGAACCCCACCTGTGCTCCTGTGACATTGCATGTGGAAGTTCCCACTCTGCAAGTGCTCCAACATTTTTCACACAAGTTTTTAGTGTTGTTTTATATTATATACTGAAAAAATCCCTAAGCTGTTTAAAGGATTGGCTTGGCGCTTCTCTCTCCTCCCTTTGCTTTCCTTTTGGAATCAAGCAGAAGCACAGTCAGTAAACAAGCCAAATGTTGGAAACAAGTGGTTGCAGGTTGTGATCAAGCGAATAACAAGTCAAAGGTTCATAATGAATGGTTACAGGTTGGGATTAAGCAGAAGCATAGTCAAGGAACAAGCCAAAAGTATGGAACAAGCGTTAGTGAAGATAAAGACAGCTGCAGGTATGAAAAAGAGCAAGATATCAGCTGGAGTGAACACAATAATCTGGCAATTAGAGAGGGAGCTGTCCAACATTTCAGGTGGGCTCAGCAAGAAGAGTTTCTGACAGAGGCAGCAAAGGTCTTGGGTTTAGACCCTGGTCGTGATACTAGGTTTTGGAACCCCAAAAGATTCCATTAACTTGCAGGAATTTCTTCTCACTTCCTGGTGTGGGACAGGAGGTTAAGGTAAATCTCCCCAATGGGAGACAGATGAAAAAAAACTGACAGGGATTAATTATAACCCTCCCTTGATCTATCCAAAATGCTTTGCCTATAGTTCTACTTTAAGGATGGAAGTCAGGGTTGTCACATACCTAGAGTTAAAAAATGACTGCCTTTGTTTATCTCTATATTTTGTGGTGAATTAATGGGGCTAGTAGTGTACACATAAAAGTTATCTTTATTGTGGTTTCTTTTAAGCTCACAGAAAGCGACAAATATACTGCATGTATTGCAAGATTAACTTGTTTTATTTAATACAGGTACTTGTACCACCAAAAATGTATGCAGTGCTATACATGTAGTACATTCACATCAATCCCTGCACTCAAGAGCTTACAGTCATAGGTTTCTAACTCACATTCATACAGTACATAGACATAAGAGGGCCAATTTAGACAGGAGCCAATTAACCTACCATCATGTCAGTGTGTGTGTGTGGGGGGGGGGGGGCTGGAATGCCCAGAGGAAACCCACCCACACACAGGGAAAATAGGCAAATTTCAAGCAAGTTTTGCCTTGGTTGAGATTCCAACCAATGACCCTAGTGCTGCCGAGTGGTAGTGTTAACCTCTTAACCACTGTGCTTTTATACTTGCTGCTCTTAGCCTAACTTAATTCATTAAATACCGGGGCATAATATATAGTATATCACTGGGATGTAAACCATGAACCTTATGCCCTGTACACACGATCAGTTCATCTGATGAAAACGGTCTGATGGATTTTTTCATCAGATTTCCGATGAAGCTGACTTTCATCAGTCGTGCCTATACACCATCAGTTAAAAAAACGATCATGTTAGAACGCGGTGACGTAAAACACAATGACGTGTTGAGAAAAATGAAGTTCAATGCTTCCGAGCATGCGTCGACTTGATTCTGAGCATGCATGGATTTTTAACTGATGGACTATAGGTTTTTTAACCATCAGATAATTTTAAAACAAGTTCCTAGTTTTTTGACTGATGGATAAAAAACCGATGGGGCCCACACACGATCGGTACGTCTGATGAAAATGGTCCATCAGACCGTTTTGATCAGACGAACTGATGGTGTGTACGCGGCTTTAATCAATCAATATAGAACAAAACAATATCTTTCCATATTTATTTTAGAGTTTAAAGTTTAATGCATAGACCTTTGTGTTTTTTCTCTATTTATTGTTTCAGATATAAGTTTGATTCTTTCAGATTCAATAGTTGAAAATACCAATTGTGATAAATAGCTCATGGTAAGGTTGACTAAAGAATTGCGCAACAGCTAGAAAACTCTAGATCTAGTGTTCTACGTATACATTAGTAATGTTTTACTAATATAAATAATACGTGTTTAAATATCTAACTATACTTAATGTTTAATATGTTTCTAGATCAATATTTCAGTATAACAAGAAAAACCTCAAAGATAAATAAAGCAATTTGTAAGACTTTAAAGACTGTTTGGGTTTCCTGTTGCTTGCTGCTCTCACTGTTCTATAAAAGCCTGTGTAAACTGCAGTTGTAGCATAATTACATATATACAAACTTCCCAGGTCCAAGAGTCACAATGGAAGCATTCACGTGTCAAAGTAAACTTCAAGCTGCGACATCTGGTACTTGAAAAACAAAATCAATGCATATTGGACATCATGTTTCAATATAAACAGAGGACCATTAATATTACTAATTCTAGCAAACACAAATCCAAAGACATTTACTATGGAGTGAATTCCAACTTGATACTAACAAGCAAAGGTACCACCCTCCCACAGACTGAGATATGGCTTTTAATTGGTCGGGTCACATACCAATTGCAGTGTGCTCAAACTAACCTGCTGCCATTCCAGAAGTTAGGAGCCAAGGTAAGTTTCTCTCCTGATGTCTCCTTTTTTGCAGTTACTTTACCTTGCACATTTGTATTTGTTTGATTTGATATTGTACAATATGTGATGTGCTTAGGACTTTATAGCCTCTAAAATGTATTAAATTGTTACCTGTTTACTTGTTTACTTTGTACTTTGATAGTATATAGTATACAATATAATACATTGTATTAATATTTGTACTTGTCTTAATTTAATTGAATTAACCAAAACATAGTACCATTAGATATTAGGAGAATATCTATTTTAATTTATGCACAAAATGAAAAACTATAACAAATATTTAACATTTGATGTAAGAAAATTATTTAAAAAAAACTGTACCTATGCCAATTATTATCAGCAATATTGTTATTATTACTATGTTGAAAGTTAAATATTTTTGTTTTAAAAGTTTTTTTTATCACTAGTTCAAAAAGCAAGGTTTTTGGAACTTTTCTTTTTTTATATATATATATATATATATATATATATATATATATATATATATATATATATATATATATATTTCACAGACATACACACACTCTGTTTCATATGTAACATAACCAAATGAAAATATTTAATCTGCAAAATGTTATTCCAACTTAAGAAACTTTTGCAGTGGAAATAGGTAATTCAAGCAGAGTCGTCTTGATGGGTGCTCAGCATAAAGTATCTTTGAGAATCTGACATAAATGAGAGCTTTGTACTGTTCTCAGTTCCCAGAGGAATTTCATATCCTCATGCCTAAAGCTGGTTCATAAAGACTTTCTTTCTTTTAGGCCACTGAAATTTAGTTTGTGTGTCAGTACATTCTTGCACATGAATTGGTAATGTTTCTGGACTGAAGTTTACTGGGAGTTGGAGATGAATAGGACAAGTGTATTGCACTATGCAACAGCTAGGGATTTCAAGACTACTGTCATTCTCAGAGATGTTGCACGTCACATGCTTATTTACACAGGGCTAAGTTCATTTCGGTGACAAATAGATCTCCTTTAAATCAAAGTTTGTATATTCAAATATGAATTAAAGGAATACAATGAAAGCTGATAATCACTTGCTAGCATGCTTTGAAGAGAAAATGTGTTAAGGGCAGTTCTTTGTTTGAATTTGTTTGAAAAAGTTATAATTCTATACACCAAAAATCAACAGTGATTAGGTGGCACATGTGACAACATTTTTGCTTGTGATGTTGCCAGTAGGGGTGCTGTTTCTTGACATTTTGTATTTCCCTATCAAAGCAAGCAATGTGCTAGCATTTCATTGAGATACATATTTGAATTAGGCTACAAGAAATCATTTTGATGGAATGTTACAAACGGATAAAACATGAAAAATAGAATAGATGTACACATAGCTTATGTGGGCAGACATGGGCATTCATAGGCCAATTCAGTAGATTTTTTGCAGTTAACTGTCATTAGATCAGGCAAGAATGGTTTCTGATTGGCTGCTTTGGATTACTGCACATACCGTATTTATTGGCATATAACACGCACAGGCATATAACACGCACCCTAACTTTAAGAGGGACGTTTCAGGAATTGTTTTTTCCAGAGTCCCCTGCATATAACACGCAGGCACAGTTTACCCTCTATTTTCTGGGTAAAAAAAGTGAGTGTTATACGCCATTAAATACAGTACTTACTGCTTTAAGCTTTGCCTAATTATTTATGTCTGATAATGTACCAGAGAGCAAAATACATAATAGCAAACATTATGCAAAAGGGGCATCATGTTCCATTAGATGCTGGATGCCCAGTCTGTGGCACCGTGACTTGTATACTCAGTGGCACATATCCAAACTCTATGAGAGAGTATATTTATATGAAGGAAAGTCACTGAATTAATGCTACTGTGTGATTTTCTCAATGCTTCTTCTTAAGTTCTGAAGTTCTGTCTGGACATAGCATCACATACTTTAGATATATTGAGGCATGGGTCTGCTTTACATAAACACATTAAATATCACCTCTTTCAGTTATGGCATGAATGTTTTTAACTTTTTATATACTGCTATTTCCCTTTAAAGCATTGAACAATGAAGACACTTGCAAATATATTCCTGGGACTTTTAATAATTAAAGCAGTTGTATCTGCTCCTCCAACGGATAGCGTCAATTATGACACGGCGGCCTATGAAGTTGACTTACTCTATAATCTTTACGACTATGATGAAAACACCAATATCGATCAAGGAGAGGTATGTATTTTTTCTTTATTTTTAATTTGTCATTGCTGTATAGACCAAGTTTCCCAGACCCAAAGAACTATTACAGAATAAAGCGAAATATGCCAAATGTAGTACAAAAAAAACAGAAATGGAAGGCGCGCACACCTAGTGCATTACCAGAGCTAATTTAATAATAAAGCATTTTTTTTGTGTATAAGTGGGTATTTACAAAATACAACTGACAAATGGCCAGCTCTGAGGAAGGGGGTACTCCTCCGAAACGCGTTAGCTGTACCACGTGTTCTGTGCATGTTTATGCACTGTGTTTATGGCTTTTTGTTAGTTGCATTTTGTGAGCACCCACTTTTATACTAAAACATTTTTTATTATTAAATTATCTCTGGTAATGCACTAGATGTGCGCGCCTTTAATTTCTGTTTTTCTTGTAGTTCCTTTCGGATTACCCCGTCTGAGGAAGGCAGCATCCACCTAGTTTTGAGATACCATATATACCTTTTGCACCACCATTTTATCTGATATCTGTTACATCTCACCTTGGAGGACCTATTAGCGCTGGAGGTGACTGTTTTTTTGTATGCCAAATGTAGTAACCAACAACAAGTAATGAGAATGCATTTTCTCAAAAGCTCATATATGACTGCTTGTCATTATTAACTGTCAATATTGCCTTGCTCTGTTTTTTTAAAAGGGCCCGAATATGTCTGGCTTAGCACTGTAAATTGCTCTTGACAAGCTTCAGAATGCAATAAGTACTATAGGACTGTTTTACTAAAGTGATTTCACCTGGTTTCTGAATTTGTGGCCTCTTTGGAAATGATTAGACATGTGCATTTGTTTTCGTCCGAAAATCTGTTTTTTTTGTTATCGTTTTAACAAACGATAACGAAAGCGCAAGAAACGAAAACCGAAAGATCCGACATAAAAAATTACTGACAAGAAATTCAACAAATGAAAAAATAGACAAATGACTACTACATTACTCACTTTATAATGAATTTAAACTGAGCATTCCATTACCATTTTCTTAAACAAGAAAACTTTAGCACTTTGTAAAATTATTTCAAAACTGAATGTTAAAATGTGATTAGCACAGCTAAACTGCAGGGCAATGTAGCTAAGTGTAAATATACACCGTGGTGTGATATTTACACTGTGCCTCCTAACAATAAGTCAGTGTTGTCTAAATCCTGAATCTGCAGACCATATGTGGGACATAGATGGCTTTATGGCATTTGATTCAAGTTAGAAGTTGGTCCTAGCAATAGATTGAAAGTTAACTGCTGTTATAGGAAATTAAAAAAAGAAAGGGTGGATGAGAATGTACTGTCCTCTTTTTAACCTCACCATCCCAGTGAACGTTTAATACCACACCATGATGGCTGTGATGGGGCAGTGTTATGCTACTATAGAACATTTTACATAGAGTTCAGACAGGTTATCAGGCTATTGTTTCTATCCAGATATTTGGGAAATTATTTAATTTGTTCCTATATGATTTGATATTGTTATATACTCTAAGTTTGTTCCTAATATACACTGCTCAAAAAAATGTAAGTAACACTTTTAAATCAGAACTCCTGGGATATTGATCTGGTCAGTTAAAGCGGAGTTCCACCCACATTTTGAACTTGAACTTTTGGGGAGGGGAGTGGGGGCTTCAGGAGGAGTGGGACTTCCTGTCCCACTTCCTCCTTCCGCCGAGGGGCTGGTTAGGCAATTGTGTTTAATCACCTACAGCAGCCCCTCCCTGTAGGCGATCGCATGGGACACTGACAGGTCCCATGCGATCACCTGTCCAATCAGCGGCGGGCCGCGTCGCTCATGCATGCGTAGTGCCACTCGCGCATGCGCAGTGGGTGCCCGGCCGTGAAGCCCAAGGCTGTCACGGCCGGGTGCCCACAGTTGCGATGAGGACGCCGGCCGGGGAGGGGGGGAGAGGAGCGGAGCCCCGGTCGGCACGTCGCTGGAACGCTGGAGCAGGTAAGTGTCTGTTTATTAAAAGCCAGCAGCTACACTTTTTGTAGCTGCTGACTTTCAATAAACATATAACTAGGCTGGAACACCCCTTTAAGTAGCAGAGGGGAGGGATGTATACAGAGGGGGTTGTTAATCAGTTTGAGCTGCTTTGCTGTTAATTGAAATTAACAACAGGTGCACTAGATGGGCAACAATGAGACACCCTTCAAAACAGGAATGTTTTTTCAGGTGGAGATGTCTGACATTTTCTTCCCTACTCATCTTTTCTGACTAGTTTTCACAAGTTTTGCATTTGGCTAGGGATAGTGTTACTACTGGTAGCAAAAGGCGATACTTGGACCCTATAAAGGTTGCACAAGCAGTTCAACTCCTCCAGGATGGTACATCAATACATGTCATTACCAGAAATGTTGCAGTGTCTCCAGCACAGTCTTAAGAGCATGGAGGAGATTCCAGGAGACAGTAAGTTACTCTAGGAGAGCTGGACAGAGCTGTAGAAGGTCCTTAACCCATCACCAGGACCGGTATCTGATCCTTTGTGCAAGGAGGAATAGGATTAGCAATGCCAGAGCCCTACAAAATGACCTCCAGCAGGCCACTGGTGTGAATGTCTCTGACCAAACATTCAGAAACAGACTTCATTGGGGTGGCCTGAGGGCCCGACGTCCTCTAGTGTGCTTTGTGCTCACTGCCGGAAACTGTGGAGCTTGATTGGCATTTTCCATTAAACACCAGAATTGGCAGGTCCGCCACTGGTGCCCCATGCTTTTCACAGATGAGAGCAGGTTCACCCTGAGCATATGTGACAGATGTGAAAGGGTCTGAAGAAGCCATGGAGAACTTTATGCTGCCTGTAACATCGTTCAGCATGACCGGTTTTGTGGTGGGTCAGTGATAGTCTAGGGAGGCATATCCATAGAGGGACACACAGACCTCTACAGGCTATACAATGGCACCTTGACTGACATTAGGTATCGGGATGAAATCCTTGGACCCATTGTCAGACCCTACACTGGTGCAGTGGGTCCTGGGTTTCTCCTGGTGCATGACAATGCCCGGCTTCATATGGCGAGAGCATGCAGCCAGTTCCTGGAGGGTAAAGAAATTGATACCATTGAATGGCCCCGACGCTCACCTGACCTAAATCCAAAAAAACACCTCTGGGACATTATGTTTCAGTCCATGTTGCTCCTCAGTCTGTTCAGGAGCTCAGTGATGCTCTGGTCCAGATCTGGGAGGAAATACCCTAGGACCCTAGGACACCATCCGTTGTGTCATTAGGAGCATGCCCTGATGTTGTCAGGCATGCATACAAACTACTGAGCACCATTTTGAGTTGTTACAATAAAATTCCAGCAAAATGGACTAGCTTGCTGCATAATTTTTTCACTTTGATTTCAGAGTGTCTTTTAATTCAGCCCTCTGTAGGTGGGTAATTTTAATTTCCATCAAATGATGTGCCATCCTTTCATTCAACACATTACCCAGTCCATATCAGTATAGATATCCAGCATGAGATTTTTGCCCGTTGAGATCTAAAATGTTTTCAAAGTGTTCCTTTAATTTTTTTGAGCAGTGTATCTCTCAGAATATTGTTTTATGACATGCTGGTGAGGTTGTCTTTATGTTCTATTTTTCATATATAGATTCTTAAAAAAGTATTACCACAAATTAAACATACTGTATAACCTTACAGGCATCAAAATCTGTTTTACATACTATGATATCATTTTGATAATTCTGTGTTTTTAGAAGGCTAGTTTGGGCAAACCACTATGCAGATATTGAAAGTCTATAAGAGTATAGGGAGAAAATAAATACCTAGTTTAGGTGCCTTGTAGATACCAAAAGAAATGATGATATAGGAACTGGAAGTGGCAAGGGTAACTGATTAACTGATGTAGCATATTGGACTTCTACACTTCTGTATTTAAACCAGTCCAATGAAGTTAAACTATTAATACTTCTATCTCAGATTTTTTTTTCTGTTTTCAAACTCTCATAACTGGAACAACTGGAATAACTGGAAATGAAGGACAGCATGGGGCAGATTCACAGAGAATTAGATTCTCGTAGAGTATCAGAAATACACTACGCCGCCGTTTTTTACCTGGCTCTACGTGGAATCCAGGTAGATTTTGTCCAGTAAACGACGGCGGCGTAGTGTATTTCTCCCGTCGCAATCCATCTGCGCGAGTAGGGGGCGTGAAGCATTTAAAATAGGCGCGTTCCCGCGGCGATCGAACTGCGCATGCTCCGTTCGCAAATTTCCCGCCGTGCATTGCGCGAAAACACGTCGTCACGTCGTAGTAGCGTCGTTTACGTACATTCCTATTCCCGAACGAGTTATGTTAAAAAAAAAAAATATTTTCAAATCGACGCGGGAACGACGGCCATACTTTACATGGGTTACGCACTGTTAGACCAGCAAAAAGCTCCTCTAACATTACGTAGCCAAAAAATGACTTAGGCGATTGCGAGGGACACTCGTACCTTCGTGGATCGCCGTAAAAACTCATTTGCATATCCCGACGCATGAAAATGACGCAAACTCCTCCCAGTGGCCGCAAAAATATCGCAGTGTAGATCCGAAGGCTTACGAGGACGTAAGCCTCTCGGATCGAAGCCCCGAAGCCGCCGTATCATGGTTTGAGGATTCAAACTAGTGATACGGCGCGCGGAATTTGAAATTACTCCTGTCTAACACCAGTTAGACAGGCGTAATTGCTCTGTGAATCTGGGCCCATATCTCTAGAAGGAACATGAAGGCATGCCTATAACTTTAGACTAACTCTTAAAACACACCTTAATCCAAAACTTTTTTAGCTTTGGATGGGGTGGGGAATGGTCAGAGCCCCCATCAGATTTTTATTGCTGTCTGTTACCCTGTTTGAAAAATTTACCATCACTTCCTGCCTCAGAGACTTGACAGGAAGCGAGTTTGGAGTATCTCTAAAGTGGCAGCTGTCACCAGAACAGATAATATTCTTATACTCCTTTCTTTGTATGATTGTGATATTGTATCACTGTACTGGCCCTATGACCTATTTATCAATTTATTAAGGTAACAACTTTTATGGAGTTCATGAGGAATCGGAAGTACTATAAGAAAACTTTTTCTCAGCATAGAGATAAAAAAGAATGGCTTGCCAAGATTAGGATTTGACCAACATTGGTCTTATTTGCTTAGGAGAACCTTTAATAAGGATTGATATGTACAGCAATGCCTTTTGGAATATGTTCTTTTATTATGATGGAAGACTTTTCTCTCACATATAGAAGTTTGTTAGTAATAACAATCTTGCTGATTTAAAAGCTGGAGCAGGAAAGGTTTGTGTAAATAGTCCATAACAGGATGAGTGTGTAGTATAAGAGGAACTGTCACAGAACAAAGTGAGTTTAAAGTACTCCTGAATAAATTAATATTAAGCAGTCACTTATCCACTATAAAACCAGCCCAGATGGTCCACTCATTGTATCCATGGCATCCTGGAGAGTATTTTGGATTTACAGTGAATGGTGATTGCCCTTTCTAAAGAACTTGTTTTTCCTTTCTTATTAAACATTTAGAATTAGATTGCATCTACCAGGCCCTCAACAAATGTTCACTGGAAACATTATTGTGCAGCTGCACTATTACAGGACAAAAGAGGCCCCGAACCTTGCTGCTAGAGACAGTGCCCAGTTCCCTTAGACAGGTATCTGCACCCCCTCCCCTCTGAAAGGTGCTAAATGTGACACCAGAGGGCGGGAGGGTTCCAAAAAGCAGAAATTCAATTTTTGGGTGGATCTCCGCTTTAAGGACATGCTTATCAGATTTTCAAGACCTTGCCCCATGGTACAAGTGTAGGAGCTTGAAACCATACCTCCAAATCCTCATGAAACCTCAAATCAGATATAAATAGGGGTTTCCGTTTAGCCTACAATTTACCTACAAGTGTAAGAAATACACCTGTGTCACCAATGAGGCCATGCTTGAGAGACTGGAAAATCTACAGCTGTATCCACTGGAAGATGCAACCCAGGCCAACGGTGACTCGCTAAGGTTGTCTGCAGTGTGCTTTCAGGAGTCTTCCCCTACACACTTGGTCCAGAACCCTGATCTTACAGATGAGCCTGTGTGGCAATGCAGTAACAATCACTTATCTTGGTGTCACACTCCTGATCCCTTGGGATAACAGTGCTCTACCAAATTTGCCTTCTGAACTTGGCAAATGGTTGTTTTGTTTGCCAACCAATGCAGAACTTTCACCAGCTATCTAACCTTCTAACTTTTTCTAAGGAGTTACCCCAAGGCTTACCTCCCATTGGAATGCTAGATTATATCTCAGTATAATGCTTATTGTACCTTCCTTTAAACTTCTTCAGTTCATCTATCCTAGATGTGTCTGCAACTGTGGCTAGAAGAGTGACTCTCAACCATCTTTTCATCCAGAGGGATACATTGCATATATGCTTGTTACCTACTAAATTGGTATGCCCTATATATGTTGTTGGCTATGTTTCCTCAACTTCATCTTCTTCCCCTTTATAAGAGTGTCGGCTGTCCAAATGAATCTTTGAAGCCCCTCCTGGAATTTCATAATAGGTTATGATTATAATCTCTCTATATCTTGGATGTTTTGTAATGTTGGGGTGGACTGCAAACTTTAAGATCATTGTTCTCTGTTTAATGTTATATTTTGTTTTGGGTCAGCCTCCACGCTCATCCACATTACCGGGAGTGCTCTTTAAAATATAAGTTGTGTATATACTGTATGCTGACAGTTGCATTATCATTGCATACCAGTCTCCATTTTATGTAGGTACCTATGTACTATGAGAGGGTAGGGCGGTTGTTAATTTCTAGAGCAAATAATTAACTTTTTTGGATCATGTTTGAAATGTTTTACCTGGTAGTTGTTATCATGATCGAGTTATGTCTGTGCCCAGGGAGATGGTCACTTTGACCCTTCCCCTTTTCTCTTTCCTTCCAAGCTCTAAGGCCGCGTACACACGATCAAATCTGTCTGCTGGAAACGGTCTGCCAGACCGTTTCAGCAGACAGATTCGACCGTGTGTACGGGCAAACAGATGGATTTGGCCAGCCGACAGATTTGAAAGCATGCTTTCAAATCTGTCGGCTGGGAACCCGTCCGCCCGACATGTCTGCTGGTTAGTATGCTAACCAGCAGACATATCTGCTCGCACGCGCGTCGAATGGTTTCGATGCATACGCGGAAGTGTTTTACTTCCTGGTGCGGTGACGTGGCGGCGTCAACGTCACCGCCACGTCACCGACACGTCAGCGCGCTGTCTGCCGGCTGGGATTTTGTTTTGATCGTGTGTACACGATCAAAGCAATATGTCCCAGCAGACAGATCTGTTCAAATCGGTCTGTCCGACCGATTTGAACAGATACATTTACTCGTGTGTACGGGGCCTAACTTTTGAGGGGTTTCCTGGGGGAAAGTTGGTTCCTGTGTCACACCCCAGTGCACTGTTTTTTTCTCTACTCAATATTACTGTACTGTTCATTTTCAATTACCCAACATATTTTTACTCCTGCCAGCCTCTATTCTCTGTATAATCCCACTCCCTTACCCCTATGTGAAGACTGTAGGCCAGTCTTTTCCTTTCATTCATGATTTTATTTTGTAAAATACAGATATGTCAACTCATTTTTGTACTAAATCTATATCCCAAATACTTTAGCAACACCTTCCCACAAATATTTCTTGAAAATAGCAACACGAAAGGGGGTTCTTGATAGGCTTCCACCACTCTACCCACTTCACTGCTCAGCATATAGTTGCTGACCCAGTAGGGAGATACCTTTTACTACAGGACCAACTTTAGGATTACAAGTTTTGCAACTATGCCCTTAACCATGATCAGACCCCCGTTTTGTCTCTTTTGCGAACTGTCATAGATGCTTATAAAAAGTATACACTATGGGCTAGATTCAGCAAGGAGTTACGACAGCGTATCTCCAGATACGCTGTCGTAACTCTGAGTGAGTGGGGCATATCTATGCGCCTGATTCTTAGAATCAGTTATGCATAGATTTGTGTTAGATCTGACCCGCGTAAGTCACTTACGCCGTAGTATCTAAGTTTCATATTTACACTGGCCGGTAGGCGGCGTTTCCGTCGATTTACGCATCAAGGGCCAGATTCAGGAACAGTTACGCTGGCGGATCGAGTGATCCGCCAGCCTAACTGTGACTTTGAGCCGGCGTTTCTGTTTTCTGTAACCAGAAAACAAGAAACGCCGGGTTGAAGTTCCGATGCGAGCAGCGTAACTGAGTTTCGCCATCGCATCGTTACTTCAACTTAAAAATGGCGCCGGGGGCGTTCCCGCCGATTTACGCTCAAAAAATATGTTAATGAGCGGAAATCGGCAATTCACGATCGAAATCCGGCGCGACGCAATGACGATACGACGTTTCCGGACGGGATACGCGGTGCATAGATATACCTACATGGGGTTGGAGTATCCTATGTTAGGTATAGGCGTCGTCATCGCGTCGGGAAAAAAAAAAAAAACGTTGCTTGCGTAAAACGGTCATGAATGGGAATGTGACGTCATTGACGTTCATTCACAGATTTTGGAGCATGCGCACGGGGATGTTTTGACACTCGACGCATGCGCAGTACGTTGGCGGCGGGATCGCGCGTAGTTAGCATACTACACGCCCCGTACCCGCTAAATTTGAATTCCGCCGGCTCATTTGTGATGCGCTGCCGCAACTTTAGGAGCAAGTGCTTCGTGAATGACAGCACTTGCTCCTAAAATTTCGGCAGCGCAACGCAAATGAGAAGCGTTACTCCAGAGCAAAGATGCTCTGGACTACCTGAATCTGGCCCCAAATATGCAAATGAGCTAGATACGCCGATTCACAAACGTAGTTGCGGCCGGCGTATCTATTTGCGTAGTTTACATTAGAGTTACGCCTGACGTAAAGTTACTCCTGCTATAGTGAGGCGCAGCCAATGTTAAGTATGGACTTATTGTACGTCGTTTACGTCGTTTGCGTAAGTCGATTCAGAATGGGCTGGGCGTAAGTTACGTTCACGTAGTTTATATTGACTACTTGCAACGTGATTTGGAGCATGCGCACTGGGATACGTTCACGGCCGGCGCATGCGCAGTTCGTTCGGCGCGTTGTTTACGTCGTGTCACGATTAGTTTACATACAACACGCCCCCTACCTGCCCTATTTGAATTACACGGGGATACGCCAGTCTATTTATGCTACGCCACCGCAACTGCTTTGTGAATACAGCACTTGCCTGTAAAAGTTGCGGAGGCGTACCGTAAATCGGATACGCTACGCCCGCACAAAGATACGCTCTCCATCCTGAAGGCCCTGAGTGTATGTGACTATTCCAACCTGATATTTGGAGGGAGTTATTAAAAATCATATGATTCCAGGTATATAAGTGACATCCAGGAATAAAAGCTATAGGCAGCTTTTTTTTAACCATCTTGATCAGGCATTTCACGTCAAATTAGAAGTGTTTGAGTTCCATCTGACCCCCCAACACCAACAGGGCCTAGAAAAAAATGAGACTCAAACTAGACATTATTAAACTATGCTGCTGAAAAACAAATGCAAAGTGTTAAGCAATAAGCACACTTTCTATCTTAAGAGTAAAAAACAGCCTCCCCTCCTAGAAAAACAGTTTCAGATGTTGGATTCTGATTATAAACAAGTGAGAGATACAACCAAAATCCTTTAAGACTAGAGTTATACCACCCATCCAATTGTCTCTCTATTATAACACGCAGACCAAGGCTCTGATGAAAAGAAAAACCCTTGAAACGCATTAGCCAAGTATTCATTTTATTTTATCCCTTGTATGGGTATCATTTTATGTCAGTCCTAGTGACAACATTGTGGTTAGTGATTATATTAGTTTAATTTTGAATACATAGTATCTACCCCTGTATTAACTCATTCCTCTCTTTCGTTCTATCTAAGTGGCGCATTGGTCCCCATATCAGGCGTATTGATAACATCCCATGACTTATGCTCTCTGTAGTTTGGCATAAATGTCATCTTTTTGCAGACAATGCTATTATATAACCCAACCCAGCACTACTCTCCCCAACCTAATGGACATTTTTTCTTGATTGATAATTGACACTGCTATAATTTATGGTACATTTCTGCTTTCATTATCCTTTAAATGTATTTACAGTTGTGCTCAAAAGTTTACATACCCTGGCAGAATTTATGATTTCTTGGCCATTTTTCAGAGAATATGAATGATAACACAAAAACGTTTTTTTTCACTTGTGGTTAGTGTTTGGCTGAAGCCATTTATTATCAATCAACTGTGTTTATTCTTTTTAAATCATAATCACAACAGAAACTACTCAAATGACCCTGATTAAAAGTTTACATACCCCAGTTCTTAATACAGTGTATTGCCCCCTTTAACATCAATGACAGCTTGAAGTCTTTTGTGGTATTTGTGGATGCGGCTTTATCTTCTTACATGGTAAAGCTGCCTATTACTCTTGGCAAAAAGCCTCCAGTTACTGTAAATTCTTGGGCTGTCTTGCATGAGCTGCACGTTTGAGATCTCCCCAGAGTGGCTTGATGATATTGAGGTCAGGAGACTGAGATGTCCACTCCAGAACCTTCACTTTATTCTGCTGTAGCCAATGACAGGTCGACTTGGCCTTGTGTTTTGGTTTACTGTCATGTTGGAATGTCCAAGTAAGTCCCATGCGCAGCTTCCTGGCTAATGAATGCAAATGTCCCTCCAGTATTTTTTGATCATACTGCATTCATCTTGTTATCAGTTTTGACCACATGTCATGTTCCTTTGTAGCTCACACATCCCTAAAACATCAGCGATCCAACTATGTGTTTCACGGTAAGAATGGCCTCATTGACTCCTCTCCAAATGTAGAATTTATTAGACATGTGCATTTGTTTTTGTCCGAATGCATTTTCGTCCGAATTTCAGGTATTTTCGTTTTCGTTTTAACAAACGATAACGAAAGCACAGAAAACGAAAGATCCGACATAAACAAATGCTTTATTTTCGTTTTCGTTGTGGTCGAATGTGCCTAACCTTAACTCTATTAGTCCAATATTATTCTACATAAAGAGAAAAGATTCGACAGAGAGAAAAGATTCGACATTATAGAGACATGAAGAAGAGTCGACATAGAGGGAAAAGATTTGACATAGAGAGAAAAGATTCAAAATAGAGAGACATTAAGATTTGACAGGGATGAGCCGAACACCCTCTGTTCGGTTCGCACCAGAACCTTCAAACGGAACGAACGTTAGTGTGAACTTTTAGAACCCCTATGGGAACGTTCAAATTCAAAAGTGCTCATTTTAAAGGCTAATATGCAAGTTATTGTCGTAAAACGGGTTTGAGAACCCGGGTCTTGCCCCAGGGAACATGTATCAATGGTAAAAAGTTCTGGAGCAGTGATTTTAATGATGCTTAAAGTGAAAAAAATTGCAAAAATTCCTTTAAATATCGTACCTGCTGGGTGTCTATAGTATGCCTGTGAAGTGGCATGTGTTTCCTGTGTTTAGAACTGTCCCTGCACAAAATGACATTACTATAAGAAAAAAGTAATTTAAAACTGCTTGCGGCTTTAATGTAATGTCTGGTAGGGTAAGGATCTCGCGCCAAACAAAATATAAAATTTAATTAAAATGTAACTAAGTGATATATAAAATATCAACTGTGAGTAAGCTGCACCCCAAAAATTCAAGATAGAATGGATAAATGGAAACAGCAGGGGGCGCTAAAAAACTAATTTAGATCACAATAGTGAAATAGATGCATCTACATCAAAGTAGATGACTAGCAAACAAAGTGCAGATAAGTGCAATAATTATAATTACAATTAATAAATCAGTTGCAATCAATAAAGACAAGTTGAATAAATAAATATAAATGTCCAAAAGTTGTGCAGAAACAAAAAAATGTCCATATAATGTGCAAAAGAATTTATTAATCTCAAAAATCCTTGTAAATTTCACTCTGATGAATAAGTGAATATAGGTGATCAGAATGAGGAATTTTCACCTTCACCGACTAGAACACCAACAGTGTATAAAAAGGATGGCTCCTTACCATAAACTATTGACCTTTCTCGTTAGAAAATAGGTCAAATAGAGCTTTGTGTCTCCACGGACAGTAGATAGCCTGGATTCCCTTGATTGGATTCGTTAGAGGGCAAAAAAACACAAAGAAATGCCGCCATAGCATAATAACGTTTTAATAAAAGACATATTGAAACGTACGTCGAGGCGGTACGTGACCACGCACAGCATCTTCCGGTCCAGCTGGTTCTCAACACAAGTGAGGTGGAGCGCACACGATCGTCTCCCCAGCTAGGACGCATCTTATTCATAGACCCAAGCCATCAGCCTCAGTGCCGGGACGTAGGGCACCCCAAATAGTAAGGAGCCACTCGGCACTGTGTGTTTTATTCATGTCTTTTATTAAAACGTTATTATGCTATGGCGGCATTTCTTTGTGTTTTTTTGCCCTCTAACGAATCCAATCAAGGGAATCCAGGCTATCTACTGTCCGTGGAGACACAAAGCTCTATTTGACCTATTTTCTAACGAGAAAGGTCAATAGTTTATGGTAAGGAGCTGTCCTTTTTATACACTGTTGGTGTTCTAGTCGGTGAAGGTGGAAATTCCTATATTCACTTATTCATCAGAGTGAAATTTACAAGGATTTTTGAGATTAATCAATTCTTTTGCACATTATATGGACATTTTTTTTGTTTCTGCACAATTTTTGGACATTTATATTTATATATTCAACTTGTCTTTATTAATTGCAACTTATTTATTAATTGTAATTATATTTATTGCACTTATCTGCACTTTGTTTGCTAGTCATCTCCTTTGATGTAGATGCATCTATTTCACTATTGTGATCTAAATTAGTTTTTTAGCGCCCCCTGCTGTTTCCATTAATGTAATGTCTGGTCACTGCAATATGGATGAAAATCATTGAGAAAAATAGCATGGGTTTCCCCGCCCCCTCCCCCCAGGTCATTACCAGCCCCTTTGGCCCTATATACTTTGAACAGCAGTATACAGGCGGTGCAAACAAGACAGGGACTGTATGTTTGTTGTTAACCACTTAAGGACCCGCTCATGTACATTTACGTCGGTACTTTAAAGATGGATATCTCGGTAACGGCAGCAGCTGCTGCCACAACCGAGGTATCCATCTTTAGTGTGAGCGGTCCTGTACACGATAACGGAGGTCTCCGCAGTGGATTCGCCGTAAGATCGCCGTTATCGGTGGCAGGAGAGGGCCCCCCTCCCGCCGCTCTCCCGCGCCCTCCGCCTGCTTACCGTTGCCGTCAGTAGCGGCGGAGGCGATCGGGTCTGTTCGGTGGCTGACTGGGGACGCGAGTGAGGTAAAAATGTCCTTCACCTGTCCCCATAGCTCTGCTGGGCGGAAGTAACGTCAAAACGTCAGTCCCGCCCAGCGTCTTAAAGAAATATTTTTTTTTTGTCATTTGAAAAAATGACAGTTTCCAAAAATTATTTTTTTGCATTTTAGTCTAAATATGAGATCTGAGGTCTTTTTAACCCCAGATCTCATATTTAAGAGGAGGACCTGTCATGTTTTTTTCTATTACAAGGGATGTTTACATTCCTTGTAATAGGAATAAAAGTGATCACATTTTTTTTCAGTGTAAAAAGTAATAAAATAAATAAAAATAAAAAATAAACCATGTAAAACACTGTTCCCAGAAGAGACCAGGGACCAGTGACGGCGACCATCAGGCTTCACTTCCTGATTCCCTCACTGAGGATGGCGGCGGAATCAGCCGAGGACCAAGCAATTGCTCAGCCTTGGCTGCTGACATCGCGGGCGCGCTGGACAGGTAAGTTTCCTTTTTTTTAAAGTCAGCAGCTGCCGTATTTGTAGCTGCTAACTTTTTTTTTTTGGCGCGAGCGGCCCAAAATGTTAGGAATTTGATGAACGATCGAACATACGATGTTGTGAGTTTGACTTGAACACGAAGCTCATCCCTACTAATATGCAATTCCTGCCTCTATGCTGCCAAACAAACCTACTTTGTCAGTCTTATTAATACCAGTTCTTCTCTACCTTTAACTCTCTGCTTTGTCTCCCACTTCTTCTACCCACAAACTCACTCACTGGCCAAGAGATTGACAATCACTTAAAAAACATTGATGCAATACGTAAGCACACCTCGCTTGTACAGATATCTTCCCCACTTAACATTCCTTGGCTACTAGTAAAGAGTAGTGTTGAGCAGAATATGCCATATTCGATTTCGCGATATATCTCGAATATATAGTCGAATATTCGAGATATATTCGCTAAATACGAATATTCGTGATATTTTTTGGAAATGAAATGATTGCGAATTTTCGCTATTGCGAATGCGAATGCGAAATTTCGAGAAATGCGGAATGGAGCACTCTGATTGGCTCAGAATATTCGTGATATTTTATAATACAAAATAATTGCGAATATTCGAGAAATGCGGAATGGAGCACTCTGATTGGCTCAGAATATTCGTGATATATTACAATACAAAATAATTGCGAATATTCGAGAAATGCGAAAGAAGCAGTCTGATTGGCTCAGAATATTCGTGATATTTTATAATACAAAATAATTGCGAATATTCGAAAAATGCGGAATGGAGCGCTCTGATTGGCTCAGAATATTCGTGATATATTACAATACAAAATAATTGCGAATATTCGAGAAATGCGGAATGGAGCACTCTGATTGGCTCAGAATATTCGTGATATATTACAATACAAAATAATTGCGAATATTCGGCAAATGCAGAAGGAGCACTCTGATTGGCTCAGAATATTCGTGATATATTACAATACAAAATAATTGCGAATATTCGGCAAATGCGGAAGAAGCACTCTGATTGGCTCAGAATATTCTTGATATATTACAATACAAAATAATTGTGAATATTCGAGAAATGCGGAATGGAGCACTCTGATTGGCTCAGAATATTCTTGATATTTTATCGTAATTTCGCAAAAATGCGAATGAGAAATTTATTGCGGAATTTCGACAGTAACACTCTGAAATCGAATATATGTGTTATTTTAGCTAAAAACAATATTGCGAATTTCTCGAAAATAATCGCGCGATATCGCTATTGCCGAATAATCGCATTGCGATTTATCGGCAATATAAATTGATCGCTGCAGCTACTCGGCCCAAGGTCTCTAATCATACCAGCAATGCTTTTAGACGTCGATGGGGATCTCTAGGATGTGATCTGTTCTAAAAAAAAAATTGAAAAAATACGAATATTCGAAATAGCGAATATTCACCGCGAAATTCGGAATATATCGCGAATACTCGAATATGCCATATTCGAGCCGAATATTCGCAATACGAATATTCGTGAGCAACACTAGTAAAGAGGTAACCAAACTTTTCTCAGATGCCCACCTAACCAAATGTCCCCTGGATCCTGCTCCCAACTACTACAGTCAACTTCTTCTTCTATCCTATGTTCTCCCACTCACATCTTTAATCACTCACTATCTACTGGCACCTTCCCCTCCCCTCTAAAGCATGCACAGATCAGCCCCATACTTACTTCAGTCTCCTCTCAAATCTCAACTTAGTAACTGACGTATCCGCATAGATGTCACACCACTTCCTCAAAAACCGAGCTGATTATATTCCCTTCCGCCTGTGCCCTTCTCCATGACTTTTTCATCAAGATCAATAATACAACTATCAGTCCCTCCCCTCACACCCCTCAGGTATAATTCTAGACTTTGACCTGTGCTTTGGACCCCAAATCCAATCGCTGTCAAAAGCTTGTAGACCACCAAGCTACTCATTCACTCTTTTGTTATCTCTTGCCTTGAGTAACGGAAACTCCCTTCCCATAGGCTTACCTCTCCATAGGCTATCCCCTCTTCAGCCTATCATGAAAGCTGCTGCCAGAATCATCTATCTGCCAATCCCTCAACTAGTTTCCGATTTTCCAGTGAATTAAATACAAAATACTAACAGCAACATTCAAAGCAATTAAAAACTCTGCCCCAAGCTACATCACCAATCTTGCTTCCAAATATCATCCAAACCATCTTCTCCACTCCACTCAATACCTCCTGCTCTTAAGGTCTTTTGTTTCCTCCTCCAATGCTTGCCTTCAGAACTTCTACAGAGCTCCTCCCATCCTCTGGAATTCTCTACTCTGTCTTTCTTAAAGTGTTTATTAACCCCCCAAAAAATGGATCCTGCTCTTTTAAAGCATTTTATACAGCACAGTGCATGTGCTGTGTCATTTGCCCCCTGTAACACCTAACAAACCTGGCTATTCCTGCCAGTTTCTGTCCTTCCCTATGTAAACTGACCATGGTGTATCATGGCTGCTAAGCCCTGATACCTTGGTCAGTTTACGTGCCTCCATCATCCGCAGCCTGCTCTCCTGTGTCCTCCTCCCCCTCCCTGTCCGCTCATATCAGGATAGCCCCCCCTTCTGCTGATATAAGATATTTTTTTTGCTACCACCCTCTGTGTAATATTAAATATGTGCTACAATGTGTTTTCTAAAAAATCCACCACTAAATACCTTATTCTATAGTGCCAGTCACGTGACCGGCTGTCTCTCTCCTCTTCTTTCTCCTCCTCCCGGCTGACGTCAGTGGGGGTTTCTTGGCTCCGCCCACTTTCCTGTCAGCTCAAGAGAAAGAGAGACGGCCGGACACGTGAGCCCTGATTGGCGCTATAAAATAAGGTGTTTAGTTGCAGAGTTTTTAGCAGACACATGCAGGGCAGCACATTATTTAATATTACAGAGAGAATTACTCAGTCATACAACATTCTACCCATTTGAAATTTGTGTCCTTTTTTTCACACAAATAGAGCTTTCTTTTGGTGGTATTTGATCACTTCTGGGTTTTTTATTTTTTGCGCTATAAAAGAAAAACAACTGAAAATTCTGTAAAAAAAAAAAAAAAAAACTTTTTTCTGTCATATTAGTGGGTTATTTCTCACACACAGCATATGCATACCACAAATTACACCCCAAAACACATTCTGCTATTCCTCCCGAGTATGGCGATACCACATGTGTGAGACTTTTACACAGCGTGGCCACATACAGAGGCCCAACATGCAGGGAACGCCATCAGGCGTTCTGGAACACCCAGGCCAATTCTGACATTTCTCTCCTACATGGAAAAACCATCATTTATTTGCTAGAAAATTACATAGAACCCCAAAACATTATATATGCTTTTTTAGCAAAGACCCTAGAGAATACAATGGCGGCCGTTACAACTTTTTATCTCGCACAGTATTTTCGCAGAAATTTATTGAACGCGTGTTTTTAAAAAAAAACTGTTTTGCGCTTAAAACAAAACAAAACAGTAAAGTTAGCCCGATTTTTTGTCAAAATGTGAAAGATGAAGTTACGCCGAGTAAATAGATACCCAACATGTCACACTTCAAAATTGCGCACACTCGTGGAATGGCGCCAAACTTCGCTACTTAAAAATCCCCATAGGCGGTATTGCAGAGTATTGGGGTATTGCAAAGTATCATGCAGGGTATTATGGTATTGCCGAGTACTGGGGTATTGCCGAGTATTGGGGTATTGCCGAGTACTGGGTTATTGCCGAGTATTGGGGTATTGCCGAGTATTGGGGTATTGCCGAGTATTGGGGTATTGTTGAGTACTGGGGCATTGCTGAGTATTGGGGTATTGTTGGGTACTGGGGTATTGTGGTGTATTGTTGGGTACTGGGGCATTGCCGAGTACTGGGGTATTGCCGAGTACTGGGGTATTGCCGAGTACTGGGGAATTGTCGGGTACTGGGGTATTGTGGGGTACTGGGGTATTGTCGGGTACTGGGGTATTGTGGGGTATTGTGGGGTACTGGGGTATTGTTGGGTACTGGGGTATTGCCGAGTACTGGGGTATTGCCGAGTACTGGGGTATTGTCGGGTACTGGGGTATTGTCGGGTACTGGGGTATTGTCGGGTACTGGGGTATTGTCGGGTACTCGGGTATTGTCGGGTACTGGGGTATTGTTGGGTACTGGGGTATTGCCGAGTACTGGGGTATTGCCGAGTACTGGGGTATTGTCGGGTACTGGGGTATTGTCGGGTACTGGGGTATTGTGGGGTATTGTGGGGTACTGGGGTATTGTTGGGTACTGGGGTATTGTTGGGTATTGTGGGGTATTGTTGGGTACTGGGGTATTGTTGGGTACTGGGGTATTGTGGGGTATTGTTGGGTACTGGGGTATTGTTGGGTACTGGGGTATTGTGGGGTATTGTTGGGTACTGGGGGATTGTTGGGTACTGGGGGATTGTTGGGTACTGGGGTAATGCTGGGTACTGGGGATTGCAGGGTACTGGGGGATTGCAGAGCTGGGATGGATTGAGGGATGGCTGGATCTGTGACTGCATTTGTCACAGATCCAGCCACAGCTCAGCTGCTGACACCCCGCTCCCCCCCCTCTCCTCGCACACTGTACCGAACGGTACAGAGAGCAGAGGGAGGAGAGGGAGGAACCGGCGTCATCAAATGACGCCGGTTTGTTTACAAGTGATCGCGCCGTCATTCGACGGCGCGATCACGTGGTAAACGGCCGCTATCAGCGGCAATTTACCGTGATTCGTGATGCGCCGGGTCTTCTAGACCCGGCGAGCACGGACACTTTCGCGAGCGCGTCCCAGGGGACGCGCAATCGCGGAAGTGCACGAGGACGTCCCAGGGACGTCGTGTCAAAGCAACTCCACCGCGCCGTAGCAGTAAAATGCTTATGGCGCGGTGGGGAAGTGGTTAAACTCATGTTACCTTTGCACCTTCAGCAAACCTATGATTACTGCTGGTCATTACACTAATGCCGCGTACACACAATCACTTTTTGTGATGAAAAAAACACAAAGTTTTTCCAACTTCATCATAAAAAATGATGTTGCCCACACACCATCGTTTTTTCAAAATGCTCTAGCAAAGCGCAGTTACGTACAGCACATACAACGGTACTCTGTTACATTCAAGCTCCCATCTCATAACTTGCTTCTGAGCATGCGCGGGTTTAAAACGTTGTTTAAAATGTCGTTTTAGCCCACACACGATCATTTTTTACAACACAAAAAACAACATTTTCAAAAACAACATAAAAAATTGAAGCATGTTCGAATTTTTTTTGTCGTTTTTCAGAAGACGGAAAACGTAGTTTTAGCCCACACACGATCATTTTAAATGATGTTTTTAAAACGTTGTTTTATTTCATCACAAAAAACGACCGTGTGTACGCGGCATAACTCATATTCTTTATGCTGCCAGCCATCCCCCACTTTTACATAAACTAAAGTCTTTGCTTGTGACATGAAACATATGCCGATTTCCCTGATTGGGGAAGATAGCTTGCATTAAGATGTCCTACCGCCTTAAACTTTTTTTCCAGTTTAAGGCTGGAAAAAACTTTTTTTTTGTTTCTGTTATAAAACATTGTAAAATAAGTAAGTTTTCTCCTTTACTGATGGGCACTGATGGTACTGCACTGATGGGCACTGATATGGCGGCACTGATGGGCACCGATGAGGTGGCACCGATGTGGTGGCATTGATGGGCACTAATATGCGGCACTGATGGGCGGCACAGATGGGCACGGATTGGCATGGATAGACGGCACAAATGGGCACGGATAGGCCACATGGATGGGCACGGATAGGCGGCATGAATGGGCACAGATAGGCGGCATTGATGGGCACGGATAGGTGGCATGAATGGGCACGGATAGGCGGAATAGGTGGGCACAGATAGGCGGCATGGATGGGCACTTATAGGTGGCATGGATGGGCATAGATGGGCACTTTTCAGGTGGCACTATTGTATGTTTTGTATTAATGGATGTCAATCAGTGCCAAACAATGCCTGCCAATCAGTGATGCCCATTGTGGGCACTGATTGGCATTCATTGTGGCACTGATTGGCATCCTTTATTTGTGTTTGTTATCCCTGGTGGTCTAGGTTGGCATTCCTGGTGGCATCTGTGGTGGGCATCCCTGGTGGACTAGTGGCATCCCTGGTGGTCCAGTGGGGGGGGCTGCGCTGATATTTGATCAGCGCAACCCCCCCTGTCAGAGGAGCAGCCGATCGGCTCTCCTCTACTCGCATCTGACAGACGCGAGTGAGGAAAAGCTGATTACCGGCTTTTCCTGTTTACATCGTGATCAGCTGTGATTGGACACGGGGGAGCACAGAGGCTCAATATCCTGGACGGCATATGACGTCCAGTCAGGATATTGAAACCACTTTGCCGACGTCTATATGTTTATTGGCGGGCGGCAAGTGGTTAAAGTGCCCCTATCTGTCCATGCTCACAGACTCATACTATCACGTACCTGATGGTAGAGCCCAGTATGCAGGGAGAAGCCTCTTTTACACCTCTGACTCGAGAACCCCTTATAGAGCAGACAGGAGCTCGGGAGTGCAGAGGGACACACGTGCCTGGCAGGATCTCAAAGGCTGATCTGGACTTCTGATGCAACTGTGAAGGAACTTGCAGCAGGTAGAAGGCTGGAACCATAGGTAGGCAAGAGACTGGACAACACTGGAGACTGGATACAGCACACAGCGAGGAGGTGTTCTGTAGATCAGAGCACACGCAGGTACAGGCAAGCCGGGTCATACAGGCAGGCAGATCAGGTACAGGAGCAGTAGCTGAGAGAAGTCAAAGTACTAGCTGGGTCAGTAGCAGGCGGGCAGCAAACAAGCCAAGGGAGAAGCAGAAGCGGAATCAGGACAAGCCAGGATCAGAGGCGGGCAGCAGGCAGTAATCAGGAACAAGCCAAGTCAACTGGAACAGATGTGCAAGAAAGCAGGAAGCAGGGGTCTCAGGAAATGCTGGAGACCAGACAGCAAGGTGCCTAGGCATCAGTCTCTTTTAAATAGCACATCTGGCACCAAGACGATGCGTGTGCCGTTATTCGCGCCATTGCCAAATGGCTCCTTTGGCTGCAAACCTGAGCACAGGTATTTTTCTGGCATCTCGGTTGCTTGTTTGCCCTTCTTGACACATACATAAGTTGGGCACACATATTAACAGTTTTTGCACCACACATGTGAGGTTTCACCGCAAAGTTAGAACGAGAGCAATAATTCTAGCACTAGACCTATTGTGTAACTCTAAATGGGTAACCTGTAAAGGCGTTTAAAAGTGTTTCAAGTACCATAGTTTGTCGCCCTTCCACGAGCGGGCAAAATTTTAAAGTGCAACAAGTTAAGGTCTATGTTACAGTGTAACATCATCTTTCACACTTACTGAAAAATAATTGTGGTAAGTATTGTGTTTTGTTTATTAATTTCTTAAACGTATATTTTTTCCACAGGATTGCACTTGAAAAATTGTTGCGCAAATACTGCGACATAAAAAAATGTAACGGTCGCCATTTAATTCCCTAGGGTCTCTAGTAAAGTAAAAATGTATAATGCTTGGGGGTTATAAGTAATTTTCTAGAAAAAAATATTGAATTAAACTTGATGTAAACAAAAAGTGCCAGAAAAAGCCTGGTTTTAAAGTGGTTAATATACTATTAAGTTTGTAGACTGTTTGCTGTACACATGCTCTCTTGCTCTAGCCAACACCCCTAATACAAAGAAAAACTCTTAATCCACCAGAAACCTAATTGTGATTGTAGTGCTACCCCCTAGAGTCAGTAATCAGTCCATGGGCTAGTTTTTGTTGTCTTATTGAGGGAAATCAACTTGGATAGGGATGAACTTGGTAGAACAACTTGAGGATGAAATTGAGGATGTAAAACAAGAATTTCAGATCCTGGACTGTACTTCCTCCAGAATAATGTCAGTGATCAATGGATCAGTAGCAAAGTTCCACTTTCAGGAGCTCTACAGTATGTCCCCTTGGTGAAACACTTAGGTCGCGTACACACGATCAGTCCATCCGATGAGAATGGTCCGAAGGACCATTTTCATCGGTTAACAGATGGTCTGATGTGCCTACACACCATCGGTTAAAAAACGCGGTGACAACGACATGCTGAAAAAAACAAAGTTCAATGCTTCCAAGCATGCTTTGACTTGATTCTGAGCATGCGCAGGTTTTTAACAGATGCTTTTGCATACTAACGATCAGTTTTGACCTATCGGTTAGGCGCCCATCGGTTAAATTTTAAAGCAAGTTCTCTTTTTTTTGACCGAAGGATAACTGACCGATGGGGCCCACACACGATCGGTTTGGACCGATGAAAACGGACCTTCAGTCCATTTAAAAAAAAAAAACAGCCCACTTGGCTGCATTGAAAAGTGTCCCAGAGCAAGGGATTAAGGTTAGCTGTGACACTGTCCCAATGAAAGCTTGATACATTGTATCTATTAAATCCTGCTGCTTTGGATAAGACTGCTGTTCAGGTTTTCTGCTGTACAGGTCTTCCCATGCTAGACAGGGTGTCTCTTGGATGAGACTTATGGGTGGTGATGAAAAAAAAAAAAATTCACTCTAACTTTAGGATAGAGTGGGATGTGTTAAACCTTTGTTGGTTTGTATTGCGGTCTGTGCCTCCAACATGAAGATCAAAAAAAGTACCAGGTTTAAATCTATTTTTCATGGGCGAGGACTATTTATTTAACTTTCTCATATTTGTCATATCAAGCAGAATTTGGTAAATGCTGGTCATTATTTTTAAAGAAAAATATATATATTTCACTTAAAAAAAATAAAGAATCTATCATTTTGTAGTTATTTTTTAGTAAAATGACTTACCCATATATTGTTTCTACCACTTATGAAGCCATCAAATTGACATAGAAGTGAACAATGGACACTATGGTAACACAGTGGATGTTCTCTACAATGTTTATATACAGAATACCTCCAGGAGTCTCATTTCCTGTGTGTGTGATTGACTTATTGCTTCTCCCAGAAACCTGCAAAGAGTCTAAAGTAAATTCAGAAACTCCTTTCAAAGTCTTTAGGTTTAGTAAACTTCCCTCTGGTTAGGATCCAATATGTCTGAAAGAAATGCTGGGATAAAGGCTGTCTTTTTGGATCTTTTGGACTGATTACGAGACTGTAACAGGCAGTGCCCTCCATTTGGCAGAATGTTTTAGGACGTCTGAGGAAGTATTAAGAGAACAGATCAATGTAATTATCTTCAATGGAGTTTCCTAAAATTCTTATGGCACGTACACACGACCGTTTTTAATGTCATGGAAAAAACTATGGGCCAGATTCAGGTAGATGGGCGAATCTTTAAGTTGGAGTAACGTTTCTCATTTACGTTACTCCGCCGAAACTTTAGGAGCAAGTACTGTTATTCACATAGCACTTGCTCCTAAAGTTGCGGCGGCGTAGCGAAAATGAGCAGGCGGAATTCAAATTGGGCGGGTAGGGGGCATGTATTATTTAAACTAGGCTCGATCCCGCGGCGAACGTACTGCGCATGCGTCGACTGTCAGTGCACATGCTCCAAATTCTGTCAGTGAACGTCAATGATGTCAATCCCCATTCACAGACGTTTTACGCAAACGACGCAATTTTTTTTAAATTTGACGCGATAACGACGGCCATACTTAACATAGGATACTCCACCTAGGGGGCATGTTTTTCTTTACGCTGCGTATCGCTTACGGAAACGTCGGAAAGTCACTGCGTCGGGTCCGAGTACGATCATGAATTGCCGATTCTCGCTGATTAACATATTCTCGGCGTTAATCAGCGGGAACGCCCCGAGCGCCATTTTTTTAATTGCAGTTCCGATACGATGGCGAAATACAATTACGCCGCTCGTATAGGAACTCCAACCCGGCGTTTCTTGTTTTCTGCTTACAGAAAACAGAAACGCCGGCTCAAAGTGAGAGTTAGGCTGGAGTATCACTGATACTCCAGCCTAACTCTACCTGAATCTGGCCCTATGTTTTTCTCGACGTGATTCTTGTCAAGCCTGCCTTGCATACACATGATCGTGAAAAAAAAATGCTTGAGCAAAGCGCGGCGACATACAACACGTACGACGGCACTATAAAGGGGAAGTTCCATTCGGATGGCGACACCCTTTGGGCTGCTTTTGCTGATTTTGTGTTAGTAAAAGTTTGGTGAGAGAAGATTCGCACTTTTCAGTCTTCGTGTTTTTCAGTCTGTTACAGCGTGATGAATGTGCTATCTCCATTTTCAAACAGTAGTTTTACCAGAACGAGTGCTCCCTTCTCTTAACTTGCTTCTGAGCATGCACGTTTTGTTCCCATCATTAAAGCCTACACACAACCGCTTTTCACAATGTGAAAAACGGCGCGAAAAATTAGAGCATGTTCTAAATTTTTAATGGCCATTTTTCACAACGAGAAAAATGCTCTGGAGCCTACACACGGTAGTTTTAAAATGACCAATTAAAAAATTGCATTTTTCTCGTCATTAAAAACTGTCGTGTACGCGGCATTACACTGTATACTACTCATCTTGAGAAAACTGTATTTTTTTCAGCAAAGTGGAATTTCACTTTAACCGCTTCAGCCCCAGAAGATTTTACCCCCTTTCTGACCAGACCACTTTTTACAATTTGGCCCTGCGTTGCTTTAACTGACAATTGCGCGGTCATGCGATGTTGTACCCAAACAAAATTTGCGTCCTTTTTTCCCCACAAACAGAGATTTCTTTCGGCGGTTTTTATTTTTTTGCGCTATAAACAAAAGAACAGCAACAATTTTGAAAAAAACACAATGGGCCAGATTCAGAAAGAATGTACGCTGGCGTATCTCCTGATACGCCGCTGTAATTTCAAATGTGCGACGTCGCATATTTATGCCGATTCAGAAAGCAAGATACGCCGAAAAACATGGCTTCAGCCGTCCGACGTAACTTGCCTACACCGGCGTATCGTGGGCGCATAGTTACGCTGGACGCATTCGGCGTTCCCATTAAAAATATGCAAATGAGCTAGATACGCCGATTCACGAATGTAGTTGTGCCCGGCGTATTGATATACGTCGTTTACGTAAGGCGTTCGACCAGCGTAAAGTTTCCCCTGCTATATGAGGCGCAGGCAATGTTAAGTATGGACGTCGGAACAGCGTCGAATTGTACGTCGTTTACGTCGTTTGTGTAAGTCGTACGCGAATAGGGCTGTGCGTAAGTTACGTTCACGTCATAGGCAGCGTTCAACGTATCTCTAGCCGATGTGATTTTGTAGCATGCACACTGGGATACGTCCACGGACGGCGCATGCGCCGTTCGTTCGAACCCTCATTTGCATGGGGTCACGGCTCATTGTAACACAACACGCCCACTACAAGCCTACTTTGAATTACGCGCGCTTACGCCGGCCCATTTACACTACGCTGCCGTAACTTAGGGCACAAGTTCTTTCTGAATACGGTACCTGCCTCTCTAAGTTACAGCGGCGTAGTGTATATGAGATACGCTACACCCGCCGAAACTTGGGCCATTCTTTTAGTCTTAGTCTTTTACTTTTTGCTATAATAAATATCCCACTTTTTTTACCAAAATTTTTTTTTTCCTCAGTTTAGGCCAATATGTATTCTTCTACATATTTTTGGTAAAAAAAATCACAATGAGCATATATTGATTGGTTTGCACAAAAGTTATAGCATCTACAAAATAGGGGATAGAATTATGGTATTTCTATTATTATTATTATTTTTTGCTAGTAATGGCGGCAATCTGCGATTTTTATCAGGACTGCGACATTATGACGGACACATCAGACACTTATGACACATTTTTGGGACCATTGACAATTTTACAGCGTTCAGTGCTATAAAAATGCACAAGTTTAGTTAGGATCTCAGTCATCTCTGAAATGATAGAACATATTTTCCTCCAAAAGCTGGTGAGACATTTGTATGTTCGGAAAGATTTGCTTTTTAAATGTCGCTAAACTTCCTACCCATGATTTTAGTTTTTGTTGGGAAATTTGGAATTATTTAGAGAGTATTCATGATGTAAACACATGGACAAAGGATGTGGAGTAAAGTGTCAAAATTGCTAAGAGAATAATGCCTCTAAGGCTGGGTTCACACTTGTGCAGTGAGAATTTCAGCTCTTTTATCTCTGCAGACAGATAAGAGAAGTGTTCAGCAGATTAGCTCAGTTTTTGCTGCGAATTTGGAGACCTGGGGGAAGTTCTGAGTGAGAGGAGAGTGGGGGAGAAATGTATTGAGCTGAATGAGAGAAATTCCTGAAGAGAACTGAACACATCTGCGAATCAGCTGCGTACCCATAGAAGATAATGGAACTGAATTCGCACCTGAGCCGCACCGCAAGGCCTCCACAACGCATACGGATTTCCGGCAATGCGCAGTGCGAATGCATCGCACATATGTGAACCAGCCTCATTGAAAACAATGTATTTAGAAATGTTCTGCGTTTTGGATGCGGTTGAAACCGCAACCAATTAGCATAGGTGTGAACCCAGCCTAAAAACAATCTTGGACAAAATTGCTGACATAAAGCCCCAATGAACCTGGTCGAATGCCTTCTCCACATCTATAGAAAGAAGCAGAAAAGGCGTTCAGCTCATCTCTGCATGATAAATAAAATCTATTATTCTTCTAGTAGCATCAGAGGCCTGCCTCCCATTCATAAAGCCTTAACTAGTTTGACTTGATTAGATGTGGTAATATATCTAAAAGGTGTTTTGCAAGCAGTTTGTCATTAATCTTAATATTGAGTTCAGTAAAGAGTTTGCGCAGAAATTCGCAGCAGTAGTAGGGTTTTTCCCTGGTTTTGGAAGAGTGACTACATGAGCAGCTAGCATTTGTGAAGGAAAGGCGGCAGTGGTTGATGCCTTAGTGCAGGGGTCTCCAAATTTTCTAAACAAAGGGCCAGTTTACTGTCCTTCAGACATTACAGGGCCGGACTGTGACTTTTTTTTATAAAATATCACGAATATTCGATATTAAAAGTCACACAAAAAAAAATGGCAAAATTTCGCAATTTATTTTATTTTTTTTATAAAATATCACGAATATTCGATATTAAGAGTCACACAAAAAAAAAAATAGCGAAATTTCGCATTAGCGAAATTTTGCATTGGCGAAATTTCGCAATTTTTTTTTTATATAAAATATCACGAATATTCGATATTATCGCGAAATCTAATATGGCGTATTCCGCTCATCACTAATCGGGAGTAGAAAAAGTCCTGACAATTGTGAGGAGGGAAAAAATGCCTTATCATTTGTTTCAGTGCCTCATCATTCGTGTCAGTGGGGGGTGCCCCATTCTTGCTGTCACTGGGAAGAATTGTGCCCCATCATTTGTGTCAATGGGGCCAATTGTATGTGTCATTGGGAGTAATTGTGCCCCATCAAATCATTGTACCTTATTGTTGGTTTAATTGGGAGTAATTGTGCCCCATTATTGAGTGTCATTGGGCCGCATTGGGAGGAATTGTGCCCCATTATTGAGTGTCATTGGGCCTCATTGTTGGTCTCATTGGGAGGAATTGTGCCCTTTCATTAGTGTCATTGGGAGAAATTGTGCCCTATTGTTGGTTTAATTGGGAGTAACGGTGCCCTATTATTGGGCCCTATTGGGAGAAATTGTGCTCCATTATTGGGTGTCATTTGGCCCCATTGTTGGTCTTATTGGGGTGAATTGTGCCTCATTATTGAGTGCCAGTGGGCCCCATTGGGAGGAATTGTGCCCCATTATTGAGTGCTATTGGGCCTTATTGTTGGTCTCATTGGGAGGAATTCTGCCCTTTCATTGGTGTCATTGGGGGGTGGATTATGGCCCCAAGGGCCAGGTAAAAGCAAGCAAAGGGCCACATCTGGCCCCCGGGCCGTAGTTTGGAGACCACTGCCTTAGTGTATAGTATACCAGTTGTAGATGGGGGGGGGGGAACTTTGGTAAAAGCTTTGAAATATTAATTAGTGAGATCATCTGGACCGGGGGATTTAATGTGTTCGCTATAGCTTGGGGTGCTGGAGTCGCTCATGGGAGCGAGGGTGATAAATGTGGGGATTTTCATTTTCATTTTAGCTCTAGCTTGTGCTTTTAATCTACTCGACAGAAACTTCCATGCTTTATTATTGTAAGCATAGTATTACAATTTGAGATGCTTAAGATAAGAATTGTGATGTTCGCACAACAATCACCGTAGATTGATTCTCAATTTCAGCAAAGCGGCCACGTTATCGACTGAGGGTGATGGTTTGTTTTGTTCTTCTAACATGTGAAGCTCTCACATGAGATTGTCCTTTTTGGCCCTTGAGTAATGTTTTTTGGCCCTTGAACCTAACTGAATCAGCAGGCCATGGACATATGTCTTATGGGCATTCCACACAGTATATAAAGTACATTGGTCTCAGGGAGATTGTTGTGGGAGAAAAACTCCTGAATTTGGGCAGGGAGCTTTAAGCGGTTTTCAGGTTTTGCAAAATAGAATTATGCAGACGTGCTGTAATCCATCAGCGATTTCTATGAAGAGAGGGTTTGAGCACCTTTGCCAGGTGACGTTTTGTGTCCGGGCTTTGATTACGCAGAGTGACATTGGTGGCACACCGCGACCACCTGTGTCTATATAGGTTTGCACTCGTGCTCCAACACACCGGATGAACCACATGCTTGTCTCAGTTCAAGGTAATAATTTTTCGGTTATAGGTTCACCATTTGGTTTCATTGGCTATACACTATTCTCCTCTTTTTTGACTTGGTGTTGTGGGCTCTATCTTTTAGTGCTTACATCCCCACCCGGCTCTTGATACCATCACCCACCCCTCTTGAATTTAATTCTTCAATGCGCCTTGTGCAGCTCTATTTACACATATTTACCTTTACCATGATCACAGGAATCTATTGGAACTAATATATAACCTGCACCAGATGCAACCTCTAATTGGGGATCACATTATCACTGATATCTCTTGCACTCCTCAGCTCCCAGGAGATGTTTATTATCTGGGGTACCCCAGCCATCCAACACCACCTTTTTACATGTCCAACTTTGTGTATTTAAGAGTGTCTGGAAAATATTTCCACTTTCTCAGCTGCCTCTCCCCTTATTCCACCTCTGTGCCAACCATCTACTCACTCTACGATTTATTTTCAATATAGATCGATACATATTGCTATTGCTTCTGATGAGTGGATATCTCCACAAAATGCGTAGAGACCCAGCCTTATGCCACACCATTGCAATCACATGATATTGAGATCGATAATTATTGTCACCATTAACTCAGTTATGTTGATGATGAATTACAATGACGTTTTATGAAACGTCTTTTATTATGCTGTAAAGCATGTTGTCATTATGGGCAATAGAATCTGAAGATATTTCTCTTGTGTATCATGTTATTTTATTATTCTCTGTATAATTTGTTTTGAATTCATTAACATGTGATTGCTCATTTGATACTTTTAACTGTGCTTCATATAAAGTCCCAACAAACCTCCTCTTTCTGTTTTAACACAATAGGGATGGAGGCAGATGAACGTACCCACTCATTGCCTCATATAAAGTCCCAAACCACCCACCCCCTTCTTCTTACAAGAGCAAATCAAAATTCACAGTTTTAAAAGAACAAATAAAAAATAAATGTTTCATCATTTTCATTATACACTAATATATATATATATTTGTTTGATTTATTGGTTTTATAGAGAGTATCAGCATCTACACATTTCCATTTCTTTCACTCACAACACTATGCATTATACAGAGAGTAGCATCATAGACTCATTTCATTGATAAAATTCACTTCTAAACACAATACATATTACAAATAATCACATGCATCTGGTACCTCTTCACATCCAATGAATGACCACCAATGATGCTTAAATTCTCCCCACATGCATGAGTTCCCTATTTACATGACTAAGCTTTGGGGGCGGAGTAAAACGCATTGGAGGCATGGAGTAGTTGAAGTCCAGGCTGAGGGTGCCACTCTACTCACCACTTCATGACACCTACAGTAGATGTGTGACTTTTAGGGGCCACCCCATTGTTCTTTGAAACCTCATAGGAACCAGGACGGGTTTCATCCCCTGTCAGCACTCTAGCAGTGGCTGCGGAAGCACTGATTACATACCCATTTACCACCGAGCCTGAGCATCACGCACACTTTTTATAGTTCACGGACTTGTACTCAAAAGTTGGTTATGGAGCAAGAAAACACATCGAAGGGTATTTCTTTTAATGTGCCTGCCTGACATGTAGCTACTGTGTACATTTAGTTCAATTGCTTTTATAGTATAACTAGGTCTCTAAACAAAGAACAATTCTGTTTTTAATCTTGCTAGTATGTAGTATTGTGATTGGGCTGTTCTTGTCACATACTTCCATTAGTTAAAGCAATGAGGAACTGGATAGCACAAACATTGTAATCTGGCTTCTCAATGTTTTCAGAAATTGCCATCTAGATTCTTATTGTTAAGGAAATAAAGTAGAATGAGGAAGAGTAGAGGGGTGTTCAACACTCCTGCACTGTGTTTTTCCCACCTTTCTATAAAAAGAAAACCTTTATTCTTACTGCCAAATTCAGTCTTGTAGGTTCTTGGCCAGCGCCAGTAAATTCAGTGGTTTATTATGAGCACTAGACATGTGCAATTCATTTCGTTTTGGTCATTTGTCAGATGAAGATTTCATTTTCAGAGATTTTCAGAGATTCGGATGTATCCAAATTTACGACTGGACAAATGATACAAATCGGCATAAAACGTTTTAACAAAAAATAATGAATTTGTTTCATTTTGATCATGTTACATTTTTTTAACTTGTTTGAAAACATACTGTAAGAGATGATTCAAAATTAATTGTGAATAGCTGGTTGTTAAGGAGCAGGCAGTTGCAGTGTCCTTAACAGCCATGACTCTCCACTGACAACAGAATGTAAATAAAATAAGTGTTGGTTAGAAAAAAATAAGAAAAAAAATCCCAATTCATGCCAGCCCCTTCGGCGAGTATCTCATTGGGAGTGACAGGTTTTGTTTTTTGCTTTTTTGTTTTTGCATGGGTTGGCGATCATCATGATTTTTTTAAACATTCTTTATTTTCATTGTTTTTTAAATAGTGTTTACCGTGAAATACCAAAAAAATAATACTGCTAATATACATCACAGAAAGTTCAATTGAGATCTTATACACAATAATAGTGAAAACTAGGCTAACAATAGGAGATCTTGCCTTCATCGTGATTGACACTGAAGGCAACTTTTTTTGTATTCACTTTTTTTATTTATTAAAGGACTTGTCAAAAACTGTTGTGTTTTTATTTACTTTTTATTTTTTTTATTTTGTGCATGAGAAGAGGTACTATGTACCCCAGGCCCTGTGTCTGGGAGCCCCCTTGTTAAAGGGGGTTTCCACCTTCCAATAAATCACCCCCTGCACCCCCACAACCACCAAGCCAGGATTGTAGGGAAGAGGCCCTTTTCCTCAACAATATGGGGTCAAGGTACTTTTGGGGGGAGTCCCCTCCTCAAAGCACCCTCTATGTTGAAACCATGTGGCCTAGTATCACTCACGTGCCCCATTTCTTTCCTCGTCTGCTGGGCTACGTGCTCAGGTAAGGGTCTGGTAGTGGTGTTCCCATTAAAATTCATACCAAGCCTAAGGGCCTGGCCTGGATTTTGGGGGGACCACATGCCATTTTTTTTATTTTGGCATGGAGTTCCCTCCTAAATTCCATACCAAACTGGAATGGACTGATTTGGATTGGCGGGGGACCCCCACACGTTTTTTTTTTTTGAACCAGCACGGGATGAGTCATGGTTGTCAGGGACACATCGATCGTCTGCTCCTTAACAACCGGCTATTATTCACAATGAATTTGCATCTGTTCTAAAAATACAATAAAGAATTTGGAAAACGTTTCAAATCCACCCTGTATAGTGAATATACAAAACAAATTCCAAAGAAACAAAATGAATCCCGAAAAGAATCGGACCAACAAAATGAATACGAAGAAACAAAATATCAACCAAACAAATGCATCCAAAATTAAACAAAAGCAAAATTATCAGGTGTGCACGTGTCTAATGAGCACTTGTGCACTCCTAGTCTGTTTTCTCCTCTCTGCCCCTGTGTGTTTCCTTGCACTCCTATCAGTCTTGACTGTGTTACCTACTGACTTGTGATCTCGATCTCTCGTGATGTAATGACGCTTACCTGCTCTCAGTTCCCAGTAGTTGCCTGCACGGGTGAGTTAGAGGGCCACAACATGGGGATCATCAGCAGCAAAACCCATCTTCACCTTCAGGAGCTCTGGTGAGGACAAGCTGGCTTCCTGTTCCTAGACCCTTTTAAGAGCTTTCACCTTCACTGTACATGCAGACATGATGGGCTTGGCCTCCAGTGCCAATGGGTATCTGCTTCATGCAGACTCCTAGCAGTTTTCTTTGTTTCTACCATGGCCAGTTGCTGGAACTTCTGGTTAGCCAGTCTGCCCCCTAGTGGATAAAGACTTCAGCTTCAGCCAGAGGGATAATATCACTGGTGCTAATCATGAGAAAATAATCCCAATATTTGGTTTTGGTAAGGTAATATTTCTTTATAGAGAAAGCTTGTCTGAAACATAAGAGAAGACTGATGCTGAATGACTAATACATCTTGTAAAAGAGAATTGGAGCCATTTGCAGAACGGATAAAAAGCACTGTGCTGAAATACTATGTATTGTTCATCAAGGGAGCCAGTATTATGTTGTAAGATGGCTAAAGCAGAAAGCTGGCAGGGGCTAACAAGGAAACATAATGTTCCAGACTGGCTGTTTCCTAACAAAAAGTGAATCCACAGAAAGTCCAGTCATTGCTTTATAAAGATTTATAGGTGAAAACTCTAGGACAGTTCTCACTGGCATATTAAAACCACTTAAAACCTATGACTGAAAGACCATATTTAAAATTAATAGCAATATCAATATGGCATCAAAAGTCACTGCTTGTCAACTTGGCTTGTCCTTCCAACGAAGACTCCAGTGAAAGTGCCAGTATTTAAAAAACATATAGCTTTAGCAGTTGAGGTACATGCGCAAGGAATATAAATTTCCCTGTTTCCCACTTTCTGTAGCTCTGAGAGACTGCACCTGATGAGACACAGGTGGCTGGACATGTGATCTGCAGCCAGGTGTATGTTTTTTTTTACTATTGGTTCCAGCATGCAAGCCAGCCAGGCTGGAACCCAAAAGCCTTTAGCTTCTACAGAAGACCCAGCCACTGAAGGGAGCACTGCTCCAATTTCTACCAAAGTACTGCACTTCAAGTGGAGGCGTTCGATGTCTTCAGCTGCCTGTCTGTATTATCAGCCCAGGGACTCCTTCAGCCACCATTCACCTGTAAAGCCAGCCCATAAATCCTTCCAGCTATTCATCTGTGTACCCTGTCCTCCTACCCTTGACTTCCTTGTGAGAGATACTGTCACAGGGCTAGGCATATGTAACTGTTTATGTACTGTGCAGTTTAGTGAATTAGTGGTCACTATCTAGCATCTATGGCTACAGAGCCTTATAGAGACAGTGTTGCACTGTGGCCTAGTGGCCCTACTGAGTCACAGAGACATTGCTCTCCTGAGTCCCCTGATGAAGTCTCATGCCCCTGTGATGAAACGTGTAGGGGTGGGGCCTTTGGATGATGTCATTGTGCACAGAATAGACACAGGAAGTGCTGTACCTATGCAGCTAGCTAGGGATATTGACCAGAGGTGTGTGTTCCCATTTTCTATGATAAGTGGGTGTGCTGTAAGCGCCATGTAAATGTGAACCCATTGTATTTGAATGGTGTAAATAAAAGTATATATAAAAGACCCTGAAACTGAGCTGCAGCATGGTGGCCAGGACCATACAGTGGTTTAACAGGACAGATTGCACTCCTAACAGGCCTCGCCATGGTCGACCAAAGAAGTTGAGTGCATGTGCTGAGCATAAAATCCAGAGGTTTTAATTGGGAAATGGACATATGAGTGCTGCCAGCATTGCTGCAGGGGTTGAAGGGGTGAGGGTTCAGCCTGTCAGTGCTCAGACCATACACCGCACACTGTATCAAATTGGTCTGCATGACTGTTGTCCCAGAAGGAAGCCTCATCTAAAGATGATGCACAAGAAGGCCTGCAAACAGTTTGCTGAAGACAAGCAGACTAAGGACATGGATTACTGGAACCATGTCCTGTGGTCTGATGAGACCAAGATAAACTTATTTGGTTCAGATGTGTCAAGTGTGTGTGGTGGCAACCAGGTGAGGAGTACAAAGACAAGTGTGACTTGCCTACAGTCAAGCATGGTGGATGGAGTATCATGGTCTAGGGCTGCATGAGTGCTGCTGGCACTGGGGAGCTACAGTTCATTAAGGGAACCATGAATGCCAACATGTACTGACATACTGAAGCCTTCGGAGACTGGGCCACAGGGCAGTATTCCAACATGATAACGACCCCAAACACACCTCCAAGATGACCACTGTCTTGCTAAAGAAGCTGAGCGTAAAGGTGATGGCCTGGCCAAGGATGTCTCCAGACCTAAACCCTATTAAGCATCTGTGGGGCATCCTCAAAAGGAAGGTAGAGGAGGGCAAGGTCTCTAACATCCACCAGCTCTGTGATATCTATGACAGTGAATTCGGCCCCCTCCCCTTTCTTCTATTTTGTAGTGAGGTGGCTTATATTAATCATTCTAACTCTAGCTCCATTAGGGGCGCAGGGGCGCTGCCCCCCTAATCCATGTTCTCGTCCCCTAATCTACATGAGGGGCACGGACGCATTGATTTCAATGGGTTTTTTTGTTTTGTTTTTTTAAGCACATAATTAGAGCCTGAGGCTCTAATTGGCTTCAAAACGGGTGGGCTCTGGGCACAGAGGTTGGACGATGAGCGACAGTTTTTTTTTTGGCCAAGCCACCAAGAGACGGGGGGTTTGATTGATCAACCGACCAAACAAACTAATGGGAGGGGGGGGTTGGTCACCAGTAGCCACTGCTTCATACTATTCTGAGCATTATCGTTACAAGAAAATTCTCCCTATTAAATCTGCACATAAATTCCCAGGGACTGCAAGTCCTAAACCTGCAGGATTCACCTCTAACCCATGACAGCTTCAAGCCTGAAACTCATTTCTAGTTTTTCTCTTTATGCCTTGTTTAGTATTGTACTTCAGTCTTTATAATCCCTTACCTGTCACATTCCTTTGTTTTTCCTAATACCTTATGCCAATCCAAGTCTATCCATTGATCCCTACTTTTCCTTTTTGTTTTTGATGCGTTCAAACTGAAGCTGAAGAAGCATGGAGGTAGCCATTACTTTCATGTTAATGAAGACTTCAATACTATCTAACACATTGACCTGAAACAAAATCCAATCTGGGATTTTGCATTCAGTTTAAATTGTATTATTTGCATGCTTTTTTGGATTAGTGACTCAAAAAGTACTGGGGCCACAGTCAGCATCAGATGAAGATCAGTATTTGCAGCCCTCCGAATTCATCTCAATATAGGAGTCCTCTATTTTTATTTTTTTCATTTTAATAATTAACATATACATATGGATGCTTATCCATAGGAAGTATACCCTCTGTATATTGTATACAGTTCATGCCAAAACTTTTCTATAATTTCAAAAACTATTGGCGTACCTGAGAGGGCACCAGCATGGGTACTCTGTCAGTGTGGACTAGGCTGGGGGATGGGGGGGGGGGGTCAGGACTGACAGACCTCTGTCATACTTGTACCCACAGGTGCAGAATTGCTCACCAACTCTGAGTTCTTGATGTCACTTATCAGAGAACCAAAAGAAATCTTGCACTACTCATTTCCTTCATAGCTCCCTGTATGAAATAATACAATCTTTCAAAGCCACAAAGGAATTGAGTATTGAGAAACATGCCATGCTGGCACTTGAATAATAAAGCACAGCATAGAATGGGGGAGCAGGCAAGCTGTTCTGGTGTCTGTGGTTCTTACAGAGATATTGAATAGTAGTACCACAGACACCAATCATTTTTGTGTGCCTCTGCTTTTTCTTACTGAATGCCAGTTGATTTGACCAGTTCATGTGCACTATATTGTCAAAAGAATTGGTACACCTGCCATTACACGCACATGAGCTTTAAAGGGGCTGTAAAGGAAAAAAAAAACATTTTCATAATAAGCATCCTTTACCTGCAGACATTCCTCTTTTCACTTCCTCATTGTTCGTTTTTGCTCAGAAGTTGCTCTATTTCTTCTCTGTTCTGTTCACTTCCTGCTTGTCTGATTGTTACTCACCACCGTGAAGGGAGGCTTTAATGCGATGGTCCCCTCCTGGGAACTACACCCGTGCGGCAGGAGGCTCTCTACATGTTAGAGACTTCAAGGAGGTGTGAATTACTGGGCGTGCCTTAATTCATACTGGGAAATGTAGTTCTTACATGAACGAACACTGCAAACCAGGAAGTGAATGAGAGAACAGAAACTAGAACACCGGAGGTGATATAGATGAAGGAATTTAATAGGTATTTACTCGTTTTTTTTTAACAGAATCATTACACTATTCTGTCTGTCTACCTTACAGACATTAATTTTAGGCAAAAAAATGTTTTCCTTTACAACTCCTTTAACCCCCCTGGTGGTATTCCTGAGTCTGGCTCTGGGTAAGATTTCTGTACCAAAAGCGGTATCCCCGAGCCAGACTCGGGCTCGCCACGCAGCAGCCACAGACAAAGTTACTTACCTTGTCCCTGGATCCTGTGATGCCTCCCCGCTGTGTGAGCGAGTGGGTCCTCGCTCGATTCACACAGTGTCCCTGTGTGCCGCCGATCTCTATTCCCTGCGACGTTACGATGCACGGGGACAGAGAACGGCGCCAAATTCAAAAAAGTAAATAAACACTTTACATACAGTATACTGTAATCTTATAGATTACAGTACTGTATGTAAAAAATACACACCCCCTTTGTCCCTAGTGGTCTGCCCAGTGTGCTACATGTACTTTTATATAATAAAAACTGTTCTTTCTGCCTGCAAACTGTAGATTGTCCATAGCAACCAAAAGTGTCCCTTTATGTCAAAAGTGGTTTTAGAGCAGCTAGAAAACAGCGATAATAAATTATAATCACTTGCAGAATTGAGTTATAGCGATTTGTGGGGAAATTCGTCATAAAAAAATAAAAGTAATGACAGCGACAATTCTGCAACTGAGCAAATTTCAGTGATTTTGAGTTGATTACATTATTGAATCATTTTTATTATAATTATATTATTATCTGTTATAATTATTTATAATTATTTATTATATTATAAAATTATGATTTTGTTTTTCAAAATTGTTCATACCCGGGATGCCTACTAGACTCTTGTTTGGACAGATTTAAGTGAGTTATTCATAAGGATTAGGCTGCTTACACACGATAGGCTAAACTGATGAGAACGGTCTGATGGACCGTTTTCATCGGACCAAGCCGATCGTGTGTGGGCGCCATCGGTTAAAAAAAAAGTTGTTTTAAATTTAACCGATGGATTCCTAACCGATAGGTCAAAACTGATCGTTAGTAGGCACAACCTTTGGTTAAAAATCCACGCATGCTCAGAATCAAGTCGACGCATGCTTGGAAGCATTGAACTTCATTTTTTTTTAGCACGTCATTGTGTTTTACGTCATCGCGTTCTGACACGATCGTTTTTTTTAACCGATGGTGTGTTGGCGCGACGGACTATCAGTCAGCTTCATCGGTTAACCGATGAAAACGGTCCATCGGACCGTTCTCATCGGATGAACTGATCGTGTGTACGCAGCTTTACAGGCCTACAATGTAAAACACCAAATTTCCTTGCAAAATAATGGTACAGCTTTCAGCACCTAAAATCTAAAATAATCATACCGCCAGGGAGGTTAATGCCATCCCAATCTTAGTCCGTAGGGTTTAATATTGAGTTTGCCCACCCTTTGCAGCTGAAAAAGCTTCAACTCTTCTGGGAAGGTTGTCCACAATGTTTAGGAGTGTGTCTATAGCATTCTTTCAGAAGTGCATTTCTGAGGTCAGGCACTGATGTTAGATGGGAAGGCCTGGCTCGCAGTCTCTGCTCTAATTCATCCCAAAGGTGTTCTATCGGGTTGGGTTTAGGACTCTATAGAGGCCAGTCAATCTCTTCCACTCTAATCTCACTGACATTCATGTCTTTATGGACCTTGCTTTGTGCACTGGTGCGCGGTGGTGTTGGAACAGAAAGGGGCCATCCCCAAACTATTCCCACAAACTTTTTCCAAAATTTCTTGGTATGCTGACGCCTTAAGAGTTCCCTTCACTGGAACTAAGGGGCCCCTGAAAAACAACCCCACACCATAATCCCTCTTCCACCAAATGATGTGGACCAGTGCACAAGGCAAGGTCCATAAAGACTGGGATGCCAGTAAAGTTCATGTGCATGTAAAGGCAGGCGTCCCAATACTAGAAAGGAAAGTAGTCAGACATTTGCGCACTGAAGCTGCCAGGAATTGTGACTGCATTAGGTTATACCTATTATTTTACAGTTGCATGTACATAAATGTAATTGTATAAACATAAGCAGATGGAGACTAAATAACGGCAGCTAATCAACAATTACCTAATAGAAGAATACCACAATGAAAATGAAAATAGTATGTCAATGTGAAAAGTTGATAGAAGTGTATATACTATACAGTGCTCTTATTCAAACGTTGAAACGTGTTTTCTTATTCATTTTTACCTGATCCCCACTGACTGCAGCAAGTCTCTAAATCTTAAAATATGCTACTGCTGCTAAATGATCTCTTTTGTAACATAGAAGTTTATGCAAGAACGTAAAAACAAATGTGTCGTATAGTGACACCTGGTGTTGAACTGTAGTTTTTGTTACACACTATTCCGCTGCAATAGAAGGGTTTATAGTTCTTATTTTCTGATTAATTAATTTGTGCTTTCTCCCCTCCAGATAGAAATTGGAACAGTATTGCCTGTTGTGAATAGACCAATTCTTTCTCCTGAGCCAGTTCAAGAAGAAATTGAAGAAGAAGAAGAATCCACACCGAAATTAATTGATGGATCTTCACCACAGGGACCCTTGTCTCCTGGAGTCCCGGAAGCAAGTGGAGGTTTGTGCCACTAGTGTTCAGTTAAAGCAGCAAAAATTGTCTGATTACATTTAACATTGGGAGTTAGTAGACTCTGCAACTTAAGGCATGCATACTATCCTGTCTAGGTTTAATTTCATTTGTCAAAATTATGTATATTATTTTAAAATGACGTCAAGTTATATTTATTCTAATTTAACCTTTTTTCATATATAATTTTTATTTAGAATCCAATTATCATTTGTACCTACAACTGCAAATGTAAAGTGCTGAAGATATATGTTATAGTTATTTTGAAAAGAATATAGTATATACAGTATATGCATGTGGGACTTGTTCCTGTTTCTAGATTCTCATAGCTCCCAACTGTCCCTGATTTTGAGGGACTGTCCCTGATTTGGAGCAATGTCCCTCTGTCGCTCATTGCCCCCTATTTATCCCTCATTTTGGTCTGATATATATAGTTGTATATAAAATACACTTTTTATCTTTCAAAAAATGTTTCCCAGTGCTAAACCTTTCATCTAAATTCTAAATGGCTGCATTTGTAAATCTTAAAAGCCAATATAAAAGGAATAGGAGTGGTAAAAAAAAGTCCTTGTGAATTTAATTAACTTTTTTTGGTTAATTCTCCTTTAAGGGATGTGTCAGGGGGGGGCATGTCCTGTACCTACCAATGTTTGCAAGTACGTGTCCCTCATTCCCATCTCAAAATGTTGGGAGGTATGGATTCTCTACTAGTTACCATTGCTGAATTTGAGTGATTGAGCTAAGATCACCTTGTTTGCATTGGCTAGTATGGTCCTTATACTGCATATATACAAATCACAGTGTCACCAACTTGCCAAAAATTAAACCCCTGAAGTTACCAGCCTGATATATCAGACATGTGTACTGGTGTATTTATGGCTGGATCAACCCTTCAGCATTATAGCCCCATTTTCACATTGCCAAAACAAATATGTTCAGTAAATCAGTAGCATCTATTTTGCATTTTACGTTATCACACAATACAAATGAGCAAAAGGTAATCATGGGGAAATTATTATTAGAATGGTTCAGATGACTTTCTGATGCCCAGGGCTCCTGAGATGCCAAAACTTTCCTTACCCATACACTATGAGAACTTGTTCTCAGTTCAGGTTATTTAACATGTGCCCCACAACTATGACATCATGTAATCAGGGCCGGACTTACCATTGGGCTTAACTGGGCTCAAGCCCATGGGCCCTGCCCAATAGGGGGCCACTGGCTCAATCGCGGCAACCCCCCATTTGCGGCAACCCCCTCCCACAATTTTGTGGCAATCCCCTCCCACAATTTTGCGGCAATCCCCTCCCGCAACTTCGCGGCAATCCCCCAATCGCGGCAACCCTTTACCGCAAATTTGCGGCAATCGCTGCAACCCCTTCCCGCAATTTTGTGCGGCAATCCCCCATTCGCCCCCCCCGCTCAACAACTTTGACGGATGGATGTAATTCTCAGCAGCCTCCCGCTCAACAACTTTGATGCTCCAGGGGGCCCCTTCACTGCAGCTGTTTGGCGGATCCAGGGGGCCCCTTCGGTTATTAAGCCCAGGGGCCCCCATCACCCTAAGTCCTGCCCTGCATGGAATGTATGGACAGTAGATATAGTAGATTGTCACTCATGCAGCACAGGGGTTAGTGAATTGGAGTGCAGATGAAGGCGAGATAGAGGAGGACTGAAATACAGAGAAGATGGTGCAATATACTGATGCAAAAATGTGTACATAATGATATTTTTAACATGACACTGAGGAGTAGAGAGTATGCAGTAATGGAGTAGTGTGCAAGGTTGAAAGGCAAGCATGTAGTGGGGAAAAGAGGGGTTCAAAAATGGGGAAATGTTAATGGAAGAGAGGTGCAGAAATAATAAGAATTGGTCAAAAGGCATGCAAAGTAAGGTTTGGCAGGATGAATAGGTTTAAAAATCAACAGAGCTGAAATAGAGGTCGAAAGGTGCAATATTTTTGTCTCTAATGAACACATTGCTCCAAGACCTATCCATTACTTCTAGCTGCATCTGCGGGTGCTGGAAAGTTGCTGGCTTGTTCTGGCCACAATCCTTACAGGCCTGAAGCAATAGAGGACCCCACACCACAGTGCCCACCATTATGTACAATCTGCAGTTAAGCATTAAAAATTATGATGAGCCACATGGAGTGTTGATTCCATATGGTGGATGTCTTAACATGATTTTGCAGAACAATGATTGCACATCTATGCCAAAAAATCACACCAGGGCAATGTGTGTGTTTGTGCACTTGGAAGATATCTCTGACACCAAATTTGGCAGGGAAAAAAAAACAGTCTCAAATATTCTTTCCCCTAAGATCAGCCCAGGAGTGTCTAAAGAGATCAGGAGGTCAGGGGGAATTTAAATACAAGGCATCATTCTGTGACTCAACCATATTGGATGACAATCATCCAGTTTCTAAAGATACCTTGAAGCTATACTCACACTGCTGCGATACGATTTTTAATCTGACTTTCAGTGCGATTACATAACACTTCTTGGATGCAACTTTGTTTCAACTTTGGGCAGTATGTACATGAGAGGATTTTGTAGGGTATGACCAGGGCCGATCCTAGGGTCACAGGCCCCTGGGTGCAGAAATATTTATGGCGCCCCTACAAGGGCGTGGTCACCTTACTAACCCCTCCCCCTTTACACATGTTTCTAAGGCAACGATTCAAACACAGAGATGCTCCCCTAAGGAGTCATCGTTACCCTGGGATCCTCCCACGATCTCTTAACAATAAACAAAATACAGGAAGAGAAGCATAGTACTCTAATTGGACCTGGAGGGGGGTCTCTCTAGTGGACACAGAGAGGGCCTCTGTTAGGGAGTCTGTTTAGAAAGAGCCCCCAGACATGATACAAGAGATGGTCAGAGACTGCAGACATGGTGCAAAAGATCAATGCAGCCTCACCAGTGCCCATCAAATGCAGCCTTATCAGTGCCCATCAAATGCAGCCTTATCAGTGTCCACCAATTGCAGCCTACCATCACTCACCAATTATAGCCTACCAGTGCCCACCAAATGCAGCCTTATTAGTGTCCACCAAATGCAGCCTATTAGTGCCCACCACAGAGAGAGAGAGAGAGAGAGAGAGGTGAGGCTGAGAAAGAGAGAGAGAGAGAGAGGTGAGGCTGAAAGAGAGAGGGGGGTAAGGGTGAGAGAGAGAGGGGCTCAGAGAGAGAGAGAGAGAGGGGCTCAGATATAGAGAGGGGCTCAAATAGAGAGAGGGGCTCAGATATAGAGAGGGGCTCAGATAGAGAGAGGGGCTCAGATAGAGAGAGGGGCTCAGAGAAAGAGGGGCTCAGAGAAAGAGGGGCTCAGAGAGAGGTGGGGCTGAGAGAGAGAGGTGGGGCTGAGAGAGAGAGAGGGGCTCAGAGAGAGGATAGTGGACAGAGAGAGGGGGCTGAGAGAAAGGGTAGTGGACAGAGAGGGGCTGAGAGAGAGGGGGGCTCAGAGATGGGGCTGAGATAGAGGGGCTAAGAGAGAGGGTAGTGGACAGAGGGAGGGGCTCAGAGAGGGGGCTAAGAGAGAGGGGTGGGGCTGAGAGAGAGAGGTGGGGCTGAGAGAGGGGAGTGGACAGAGAGAGGGGCTAAGAGAGAGAGAGGGCTCAAAGAGGGAGTAGTGGACAGAGAGGGGGCTGAGAGAGAGAGGGGCTCAAAGAGAGGGTAGTGGACAGAGATAGTGTTGCTCACGAATATTCGTATTGCGAATATTCGGCTCGAATATGGCATATTCGAGTATTCGCGATATATTCAGAATTTCGCGGTGAATATTCGCTATTTCGAATATTCGTATTTTTTCAATTTTTTTTAGAACAGATCACATCCTAGAGATCCCCATCGACGTCTAAAAGCATTGCTGGTATGATTAGAGACCTTGGGCCGAGTAGCTGCAGCGATCATTTTATATTGCCGAAAAATCGCAATGCGATTATTCGGCAATAGCGATATCGCACGATTATTTTCGAGAAATTCGCAATATTGTTTTTAGCTAAAATAACAAATATATTCGATTTCAGAGTGTTACTGTCGAAATTCCGCAATCAATTTCTCATTCGCATTTTTGCGAAATTACGATAAAATATCAAGAATATTCTGAGCCAATCAGAGTGCTCCTTCCGCATTTGCCGAATATTCGCAATTATTTTGTATTGTAATATATCACGAATATTCTGAGCCAATCAGAGTGCTCCATTCCGCATTTCTCGAAATTTCGCAATTATTTTGTATTATAAAATATCACGAATATTCTGAGCCAATCAGAGTGCTCCTTCCGCATTTGCCGAATATTCGCAATTATTTTGTATTGTAATATATCACGAATATTCTGAGCCAATCAGAGTGCTCCATTCCGCATTTCTCGAAATTTCGCAATTATTTTGTATTATGAAATATCACGAATATTCTGAGCCAATCAGAGTGCTCCTTCCGCATTTCTCGAAATTTCATTCGCATTCGCATTCGCAATAGCGAAATTTCGCAATCATTTCATTTCCAAAAAATATCGCGAATATTCGCATTTAACGAATATATCTCGAATATTCGACTATATATTCGAGATATATCGCGAAATCGAATATGGCATATTCTGCTCAACACTAGACAGAGAGGGGCTCAGAGAGGGGGCTGAGAGAGAGAGATGCGCTCAGAGAGAGGGTAGTTGACAGAGAGAGGGGCTGAGAGAGAGAGGTGGTCAGAGAGGGGCTGAGAGAGAGAGGGGCTGAGTGAGAGAGAGGGGATGAGTGAGAGAGAGGGGCTCAGCGAGAGGGTAGTGGACAGAGAGAGGGGCTCAGAGAGAGGGGCTCAGAGAGAGGGGCTGAGAGAGAGAGGGGCTGAGAGAGAGAGAGGGGCTCAGAGAGGGGGCTGAGAGAGAGAGGGGCTCAGAGAGAGCATAGTGGACAGAGAGGGGCGGAGAGGGAGGGGCTCGAGAGGGGCTGAGAGAGAGACAGGGGCTGAGAGAGAGGGTAGCGGACAGAGAGAGGGGATGAGAGAGAGGGGGGCTCAGAGAGGGGGCTGAGAGGGAGATGGGGCTGAGAGAGAGATAGGTGGGGCTGAGAGAGAGAGGTGGGGCTGAGAGAGTGAGGGGCTGAGAGAGAGAGAGAGAGGCTCAGCGAGAGGGTAGTGGACAGAGAGATGGGCTGACAGAGAGGGGGGCTCAGAGAGGTGGGACTGAAAAAGAGAGGTGGGGCTGAGAGAGAGGGGCTGAGTGAGAGAGGGGGGCTGAGTGAGAGATGGGCTGAGTGAGAGAGGGGCTGAGAGCGAGGGGGGCTCAGAGAGGGGGGCTCAGAGAGGGGGCTGAGAGAGAGGGTAGTGAACAGAGAGGGGTACTTGTCACCATGCCTTGTTGCCAGATGCAGCATGTCACCATGTCTGTCAGCAGATGCCTGTCGCTAAATGCAGCCTGTCACTTGTCACCAGATACAGCCTGTCACTTGTCACCATGCCTGTCGCTAGATACAGCCTGTCACTTGTCACCAATGAGTGTCACCAGATACAGCCTGTCACTTGTCACCAATGAGTGTCACCAGATGCAGCCTGTCAACATAATGAAACATAATGGGCGGCTGTTCTGGGAACAGCAGCATGAGGAGGAGAGGGAGGGGGGACAGCCTGCAGCTTCTCTCTTTACACACACAGACACACACACACACACACACACACAGCTGCTCCGATCTCAGGCTGTTCTGCTGCTGCCTACAAAGTATTGAAACGATCTAACCTAAATCTGAGGCACCTCAAGGGGAGAGGAGACAGGCAGCACAGTTTCTGAATCTGATACTGGTTCCTCGGACGCTCATCACTCCTAACATTACAGGCAGGAAGTGGGTGGAGCTAGGGAGGAGTAGGAAGTTAAATCCTCCTCTGCAGTGCATTATGGAGCCGCTCTCTCCTCTCCTGACGTCACTGGTTGCTAGACACAAAGCGGCTCATGGCTAGCAACCAGTTTGTGCAGGGAAGCAGGAGCCCCTAGTGAGACCCTTGAAGTGGGTCTTCACACTGCAGCCAGGGACAGCGGCGCCGGTGATGCAGTGTAAGGATGACACTGCACACTAGATGGAGGAAACAAACGGTGCTCCTCACACTTTGTCGCTTCCCCCCCTCTGGCGCCTGGGTGCAGTGCACCCGTTGCACCCCACCTGGGATCGGCCCTGGGTATGACAGTGGGCACTATATATTGGAGAGAAGTGTGGAGAGTATGACAGTGGGCACTATGTACAGGAGAGGAGTGTGTAGGGTATGACAGTGGGCACTATGTACTGGAGAGAAGTGTGCAAAGTATGACAGTGAGCACTATGTACAGGAGTGGAAGGATGTTTAGGGACTGTGTAGTGGTTAAGCGGGTCATACATGGATTGAAATTACGCCAATTATACAGAGACCAGCCATAGTCGATCTATGTATGGGCTAGCTGGTTTTACACAAGTCAATCTATTAATCGACTTGAGTACAATCAGCCTGTTAGGTTTTTCCCAAAACAATCAGTGCTGCCAGCTATAGATAGCAACACTGATCATTGTACTCACTGGCAGAACACAATAACACTGCAGGAGTGATTCCCCCATCCACAGGTGAGCAGGTGAAAGGGTGTGTGGGAACAGGCTGGAGAGAGATACTAGTCAGTGGCTGGGTAGGCACTGGCTAGTATCAGAGCCAGATACGCACAGGTTACATACGGCACGATCGTTAGAGCGAGAACAATAATTCTAGTACTAGACCTCCTCTGTAACTCTAAACATGTAACCTAAAAAAAATGTAATACATCGCTTAGGATACCAAAAAAAATTGTGCTAACTTTAGTGTTTTTTTTAATGAATGAAATAGTTTATTTTTAAAAAAAAAACATGTTTGAAAAATTGCTGCGCAAATACCGTGCTAGAGCTGCACAATTAATTTTTAAAAAATCGTGATCTCGAATTAACCCCCTTGACGATCTCCAATGCAGAGTTTGCCGATTCTTTCATCTGACAAGTGGAGAGACTTTCAGCTGTCAAAAGAAAATATCCAGCAGTCTGCCAAAATTGTTACAATAAACATTGTAACTAACACTTCCTTCTTAGATCAAAGGAATAAACATCTGTGAGTAAAGAAAAAATCCAGGCAGTCTGCCAAGTTTGTAACAACATGAAACATTGTAACTAACTTCCTTCTTAGATCAAACTTCTGTGTGTAAATGCAGGAATATTAACCACTTAAAGTCCAACACTTGTTTCTTAAGTTAAAAAGCAATATTTTTTGCTAGAAAATTACAAGGAACTGCCAAACATTCTAGGGAATAAAATGGCAATTTCTGCAATATTTTATGTCACACTGCATTTGCCCACTTCAATGAAAAATAAAAACAAATAAAACCAAAACAGTAAAGTTAGCCCATTTTTTTTGGTTTTAATGTGAAAGATGATGTCATGCCGCAAGAATCGTGAGAGAATCGTGATCTATCTTCTAAGCAAAAAAATTGCAATTCTCATTTTAGCCAGAATTGTGCAGCTCTATAACGTGCAACATAAAAAGTTGCAAAGACCACCATAGAGTAATTTTCTAGTAAAAAAACAAATGATGATTTTTACATGTAGGAGAGAAGTGTCAGTTTTTATTTTTTTGGGCAAAATGGGCCTATTTTGAGAAAGGGGCCTGGAGCTGCAGCTCCAATAGCCCCTATGTTAATCTGGCCCTGGCCATTAGATGTTCCTCAGATATATACTAGTAGGATATCTAAGGCCGTATACACATGATCAAATCTATCTGCTGGAAACGGTCGGCCGACCGTGCCAGCAGACAGATTTGATCGTGTGTACGGGCGAGCCGACGGATTTGGCCAGCCGACAGATTTTAAAGCATGCTTTAAAATCTGTCGGCTGGGAATCCGTCCGCCCGATATGTCTGCTGGTTAGTACGCTAACCAGCAGGCATATCTTCTCGCACATGCGTCGAATGGATTCGACGCATGCGTGGAAGTAATTTACTTCCTGGTGCGGTGACGTGGTGGCGTCAACGTCACCGCCACGTCACCGCGCTGTCTGCTGGCGGGGATTTTGGTTTGATCATGTGTACAGCGATCAAACCAAAACGGCCAGCAGACAGAGTTGTTCAAATTGGTCGGTCCAACAGATTTGAACAAATCTATTTGCTCGTGTGTACGGGGCCTTACAGTTAGTTTTTTCCCTGAGCAAAGATCCAATACCCTTTCAGCAGTAACATCTCCCCTCACTAGCTGCCTGGCAAGACTGTTAAAAGTCAGCTTGCCCTATGCCCCTCCTCAACTCTGACTTGTTAAGATAAGGAGAAGCCTAGGACAAATGACTGCCTTGCTGCATCTAAAGGTCTGTATGTGTGAGGGGACGGGGAATTACACTGGGGACATGGAGGGGGGAGCAAATTAAGACATATTTGTTCTGGGGTTCAGACTTCAGAGTGTGCTAGGAGGGGGAAAGGAGAACAGAATTAGTACTAGGTGGGAGAGTTTGAAGGGGGGGATATGTGCTAAGGGGGAATATGTGCTAGAAGGTGGACTGGGATTTGTGCAGGGGGGTGATTTGGGATTATGTGTGCTAGGAAGGTGATCTGGAGGGGTTGCCCTGGGACCCTGGGAGGAGGGGGGGTTTTTGTTTGGAAAGAGTATAGATTACTGTTTTATATTTTCTTTTTGGGGGGGGGGGGGTTTGCTGACACATATTATACATTTTGGGGTCGGGGTAGAGTTTGACATCTCCAACCTGGGCTCTAGATGATATTGCCCAGAACCGCAGAGCTCAAATTGCTCATCAATGCACTCATCACATTTTACAATGCATCTAAAATACTCACAGTGCACCACATTATACATCACAGGTGCTCAACTTGTGGCCCTCCAGGCGTTGCTGAACTACAAGTCCTATTATGCCTCTGCTTTTGTGAGTCATGCTTATAACTGTAAGGCCTCGTACACACGATCGGACATATCCGATGAAAACGGTCCGCGGACCATTTCCATCGAATATGTCCGATCTGGAGTTTGATCCGATGGCGTGTACACACCATCGGATCAAATTCCCCGCCGGCGGACGGCGCGGTGACGTGTCGGTGACGCGGCGGTGACGTTGACGCCGCCACGTCACCGCCACGTCACCGCACCAGGAAGTAAAACACTTCCGCGCATGCGCCGAATCCATTCGGCGGCGGCGCGGCGGCGGTGCGGGACGACATGTCTGCTGGTAAGTGTACTAACCAGCAGATATGTCGGGCGGACAGATTCCCACCGGATAGATTTCAAAGCATGCTTTGAAATATGTCGGGTGGACAAATCTGTCCGCTAGCCCATACACACGATCGGAGATGTCTGCTGAAACGGTCCATCGGACCGTTTTCAGCGGACATATCCCCTCGTGTGTACGAGGCCTCAGCCTTGAAATGCCTCATGGGACTTGTAGTTCCATAACAGCTGGAGGGCCACAGGTTGCGTATCCATGCTATACACCATCCACTATACACCATCCAGTACACACACACTGTCCATACAGAAAAATGCAAAATTACAACATTTCAAGGAACTCAGCACTCACTGCATTTATTATTTTCACAAACTGATATATTCAAGGCCCCAAGTGGATAATCACATTTTACACATGCCCTACTTTTTGTTTCAGTACGTTGTGGATTGCAGTAATTAAATTTTAATACAGAATTTACAAATGTTGCCTCTAATGTTGCAATTTTAACTCTTTTGTTAAAATGTTATCCTCATAAGTAATGCCTCTATTTTATGTTACTGTTTGTTTTGTAGGTGTCTCTACCTGTATCCTGTGTGGATGCATTCGTACCACAGTCTATTGTGATGATCACAACCTTGATGCAGTACCCCCCCTTCCCAAGGACACTACACACGTCTACCTACGGTTTAACAGGATAAGCAAGATAAACAAAAATGATTTCTCATATCTAAGTAAGTATTATTTTTAAAAACACTGTTTTCGCCATCAAATATACTGGTAGTTGTATAATATTTTTTATGACCAAGATATACATAGTCTTAATCTTAATATAGTGTCCTCTTATAGCTATCAGTTCTATTAGATTTATGATTATGTTGCATTCATTTCTATTATTTACATCTGATCATGGCCTATAGTGTTTGATTGTCTGTGAAGGTTCTCATTTATCCAGATCATGGTATACAGTAGCTAGAAGTGTTGAGGTACCTTTAAATGCAAGTGTCTGCATTGCTGAAGATGTTTCAAGTCTTATTCAAGAAGCTTCCCGGTTCAAATGAGCATCAGGAACATACCGCAGCAAATATATCCACGAAAACTGAGGCTACAATTTGCGCAGGCTCACCAAAATTGAACAATAGAAGATTGAAAAAATGTTGCCTGGTCTGATAAATCTCAATTTCAGCTGCGACATTCAGATAGTAGGGTCAGAATTTGGTGTAAACAACATGAAAGCATGGATCCATCCTGCCTTGTATCAATGGTATCAATGGTTCAGGCATCATGTCACAAAGCTTGAATCATCTATAACTGGTTTATAGATGATTATAAATTGGTTTCTTGACAATAAGTTCACTGTACTCCAATGGCCTCCACAGTCACCAGATCTCAATCCAATAGAGGATCTTAGTGTAACACTCACCCCCGCAGAAGCTGCTGGTTAGAATTGGGATGGCATGTTACCTCTGTGACTCTGCCGTCTAGGGTAGTTGAAGAGAGCAATAATAATGGAATGTCCAAACAGCAGGTGTCTTTTATCTTGTGCTTTATTTACCCAATGGGGTAAAACAGTAAAACTTTCAGTGAAGAATAAAGATGCGTTAGAAGAAGAAATAGCAGGTTCAGGAGTAGCAATGAGGAAACAGTCCTGCTTCCAAAAAAAAACACTTCTTCTTCGCCACTCTAGCCAGAGTGGGTCTAGTGTACCTGGACAGGCCTCTGCCACAGACCTGGCAACCAGAGTATCACTTGGAACATTGAGGGAAAGAACCTCTGCCACAGGCCCTCCCTAGAACTTAGATCACGGAGGCAATCCTCCTCAATAGACTTTTGGCTTGAATCAACTTCAGGTAGGTTGCAGTTAGGTTACCGACTGACAGGCGACCATCTTTCAACCTCTCAGTGTCCGGTCACCTTAATCCCCAATGGATTGTCGGGACCCAGTCAATCACTGGGGCCCAGCCACCGCTCCAATGTCCCAAACCAACGTGGTCCCAGAGCCCAGAGCACCGCGTGGCATGCGCACCCCGGCCTGGTAGGCCATAATGCCGGCGTGCATGGTTCAGACACCCTGGAGGTGGATGATGCACTTCCAGAACCGCCAAACCCCAAAGCGCCCGTCTCTTAAATACCCTCTCCCGGCATGCCCAGTGAGGCTCAACCCTCCCCATTGGCCGCCGAGAGAAAGCATCCAATCCTCGACTATGATGTTGCCACCCATCGTCCCAGGGTGAGAACAGCACCCCAGCAACAATAGAGCAAGCCCACAACACAGCTGAGCCAAGACAGAGACCAAATTTAACAGATTAACTGGATAAGAGCTAACTAACTCTCTTATCCTTCCTTAAATTTCAAACAGCACCGGTACTTGGAAGTACATAGGCGCTACACAAGGTATGTGGTGGAATGGGAGATTTGCATCATAGATTTGCAGCCGACAAATCTGCAGCAAATGCGTGAAGCTATCATGTCAATATGGACCAACATCTCTGAGGAATGTTTCCAATACCTTGTCTATGTCATGAAGAATTAAAGTGATACTAAAGTCTATTTTTTTGTGTTAAAAATAACAAACATGTTATACTTACCTGCTCTGATTAATGATTCTTCTTCTCAGGTCCCTCTTTGGGTCTCCTGGTCCTTTCCTCCTGTTGAGTGCCCCCACAGCAAGCAGCTTGCTATGGGGGGCACCTAAGCCGTAGCTCTGTGTGTGTCCATTCAGAAACAGAGCCGTGGCCTGGCCTGCCCGCCCCTCTCTCTCCTCATTGGCTCGCTGACTTTGATTGACAGCAGCGGGAGTCAATAGCACTTCTTAGCCAATGAGAAGGGAGAATCACGGGCAGTTGAGTCTTTTGTGCAATATCGCTGGATTGAGATGGGCTCAGGTAAGTATTAGAGGCGCTAAAGGGGGTTTCTGCACACAAAAGGCTTTTTATCCTAATGCATAAAATGCATTAAGATATGAAAAAACTTCTGACTTTACAACCGCTTTAACGCAGTTCTGGAGGCAAAAGGGGGTCCAACCTGGTACTAACAAGGTGTACCGAATAAAGTGGCCAATCAGTGAATTTTATTATTAGGCTGTTTGACTGGAGTTCAGTTTAAAGGTGGAGTACTTACCTTAGGCCGTGTACACACGGCAGAGATCCTCGACGGGCAGAACACATCGTTCCGCCTGTCGAGGTTCTCTGCCGGCCGTCGAAATCGGCGACCCGCCCGTCGGGAATGGCAACCAGCCATTCATCCAGGTGGGCCGTCGAGCAAATAGAGAGCGTGCTCTCTATTTCTGCTTGACGGGCTTCCCGACGGGAAGCTCGCCGAGAGCGTACACATGGCCGAGGTCCTCGCTGGAATGCAGCTTCCAGCGAGGTTCTCGCTGGTTTCCAGCGAGAACCTCGGTCGTGTGTACGCCGCCTAAGTCTTTGCTCCTTCAGGCCTCCCTCCTCTCTGAACAACTGAAACCACTTCTCTTTGTTGCTGGACCTATCGCAACTCTTTAAAGTTATCTCATACAATTTAGGAGTTGTTCTGCCCTGTTAATGTACTGTAGATAAGGACACCAAGGGCCAACCCTCATCACCAGAGGGTCAGAAAGTGCTGACTGTCAGGGAAATAAGGTGAAGATAATTATAATGGGCCAGATTCAGAGAGCCGTAACTCCTGTCTAACTGGTGTTAGACTGGAGTACTTTCTAATTACTCGCGTTTTTTCACTAGTTTGAATCCTCAAACCATGAAAAGATGGCTTTGCGCTTCAATCTGACTGCATCTACGGATCTACGCTGCAATAAAATTGCGGCCGCTGGGTGGAGTTCCCGTCTTTTTCCGCGTCGGGGTATGCAAATGAGCTTTTGCCGACTATCCACGAAATTACGAACGTCTATCGCAATCTCTTACGGCATCTTTAGTCATCTTTTTGCTGCGTAAAACTATACCAGCTTTTTGCTGGTCTAATATTAGACAGCCCGTGTTAAGTATGGCCGTCGTTCCCGCGTGGAATATGAACGTTTTCCGACGTCTTTTTTTATTTTTGACGTAAAACGTCCGGGAATAGGAATGTCAGTAAACGACGCTACTCAAACAACAAATGATGTATCAACGTTATTTCGCGCAATGCACGGCGGGAAATTTCTGAACGGAGCATGCGCAGTTCGATCGCCGCGGGGACGCACCTCATTTAAATGCTTCACGCCCCCTAATCGCGTATTTCGATTACGCGGTGAGAAATAGACTACGCCGCCGTATCGTACGGGCAAAAATCAACCAGGATTCGGTGTAGAGGCTGGTAAAATACGACTGCGTAGCGTATCTCGGATACGCTACGCAAATGTACGTGCACCTGAATCTGGCCCAATGTTTTTTATTCGATCTTCCTAGACAAAATAAGCATCTACCTTCGCATTGCAAAGTATGTATGGAGAAGTCTTTCATTTTCCATAATGCTTCTTGAGGACTTTATGGGGGTTATTTATTAACCTCCCTGGCGGTATGATTCTTTAAGATTTTAGGTGGCATTATTTGCAAGGGAATTTGGCGTTTTATACTGTAGGCTTGTAATTCTTAGGAATAACTCACTTAAATCTATCCAAACAAGAGTCTAATAGGCATCCCGGGTATGATTTTTTTTTTTTTTAATTACAAATTATAATATAATAAATAATTATAAAAAATTATAACAAATAATAATATAATTATAGTAAAAATTATTCAATAATGTAATCAAATCAAAATCACTGAAATTTGCTCAGTTGCAGAATTTTTGCTGTCATTATTTTTTTTTTTTTATGATGAATTTCCCCACAAATCGCTATCGCTAAATTCTGCAAGTGATTATAATTTATTATCGCTGTTTTCTAGCTGATCTAAAACCATTTTTGACATAAAGGGACATTTTTGGTTGCTATGGGCAATCTACAGTTTCCAGGCAGAAAGAACAGTTTTTATTATATACAAGAACATGCAGGGCACTGGACAGACCACTAGGGACATGGGGGGTGTGTATTTTTTACATACAGTACTGTAATCTATAAGATTACAGTATACTGTATGTAAAGTGTTTGTTTACTTTTTTGAATTTGGCGCCGTTCTCCGCTCCCGTGCGTCGTAACGTCGCAGGGAACGGAGCTCGGCGGCACACGGGGACGCTGTGTGAATCGAGCGAGCACCCGCTCGCTCACACAGCGGGGATGCATCGCTGGATCCAGGAAGAAGGTAAGCCAGTGCGCGCTGCAGGCTCTGCATGTCTACCCCGAGCGTGACTCGGGGATACCGATCTCAGCAAGAAAAAAACACCCCCGAGTCACGCTCGGGAACACCGCCAGGGAGGTTAAAGGCAAATCCACTTTGCACTACACGTGCACTGCAAATGTACTTGGAAGTGCAGTCACTGTAGATCTGAAGGGGACATGCAAGGAAGATAAAAAAATGCTTTTTTTTTTAGCTTTCACATGAATGGATGATAAAATCAGCAGAGCTTCCGCTCATTTCAGATCTTTCCCTCAGATCTACAGCGACTGCACTACCAAGTGCACTTGTAGTGCAAAGTGGATTTGCCTTTAGTAAATCAACCCCTATGTATCCTAATGTAAATTAAATTCTATTCCATTGAATCTTCTAGACTGTTTAGTCTAGCAAAATGTATGATATATAGGGCTGTGCAAATTAACTTTTAATTAATCGATTAATCTTTAATTTTTTTGATCGATCAAAATCTTTTTGATCGATTAAAATTCTTTTGATTGGTACTCACCTCTCTGACGGCTTCTGGGCCTACAGGGAGCTTCGTCAGATTCGGTAATGTCACGGACACCGGCGGGGCTTGCCATGTCCATCTGAAGGGCTCCTTTGCTGTGCTTTCATATCTGCATGCCGTCGGGACCTTACTATATGCAACACGCAAGGGCTGTTACACTTCCCTCTATCAACCTGGGATTTTACAACCATCCCCTGGGAGTTGTGATGGTTCCCTTCACAGGACATGCCGACGGGCTGATGTTAACCCCTCCTCATCTGGAATCAGCAGTGGTATCGTTGTACACATTTTTACACCAGTATCATACTTGGCTACATGTTTTTATGACTGCTTTTTCTACCGTTTGGTATTACTCACACCATTTTTACAGTTTATGTAGCTACATCGATTTTATCTCCAGTGCAATATTTATTTTGTTACCTACTTGAAGATTATAAAAGTTTTAATGCTATTCCCATCGAGCGCTGCATTTGTGTGTTTTTTGTATCCTGCTATCCATTTTTCCAGTGGTTGGAAGCTGCACTGGCAATCAGCCTGCAAGGAGATCAGCTAAAAGTACCGGTAGTTGGATCTGTATGTGTGTTATAATTAATCAAAATTAGTCGATTAACCGATTTTAAAAAAAAACGATTAATCGAACACAAAAATTTTGATCAGTAACAGTCCTAATGATATATGCAAATAGTGTAAATACCAGTCTTCACTTTAATTAAAAATTATTTCAATAAGACCAACTAGTCCATAACTAGAAAAATGTTCTATTGGAAATGTTGTGGATTGTAGTCAGTTGTATATAATTAGATAATATACTGGGTTGGGAAATAAGACTTCTGAATAAACTGCTGCTATTAAGTTGATTCAAATGCCTGTTACATCACTAAGTCTTTAGGTCTGAAATCAATTTTAGCATTTTTTTCTATTTCAGGCAAATTACAGAAGATTGATTTGACATCAAACATTATATCAGATATTGATGAAGATGCTTTTAGAAGCTTGCCTCAGCTTGATGAGCTCATCCTACTAGATAACAACATAAGACAACTTCCAGAGCTGCCGCACTCTGTGAGCTTCCTAGATGTCAGCAAAAACAGACTGGGACGCAAAGGAATAAAGCAGGAGGCATTCAAAGTATGTATATACTGTAAACCCCTTAACTTGCAAGTATAGCTGAAAATAGGAGGGGAAATATTGCGCTAGTCCAAAAACGAAACCAAAAGGTGCAAAAAACTGGTGAAAATGCAAACAAAATAGCTAAAAACAAGGAACCTAGAGCCAACTAAAACGTGAAAACATAAGGGTCTGTTTAGATCTTTGTGTTGTGCTAATGCACGTTTAACGCACATTACCACAGTGCTCATACCATTTTTGAATTTTAAATGGCACCTAAAAGCACTAAACCAGCCCACACCCAATGTACCTGTATTGCAGCGCACCTCATTTTACGCAACACACCACAAGTGTTTTGGAACTTTTGGCAAAGGTGGTGCAGGTCCAATTTTAGCTTTGTATTGTATTGGCAGCCCATTCATAATAAATGGGCTCACTTTGACCCAATGCAGGTTAATGCACAGCCAAATGTGTGTTAACACATAGCAACGGAAACTGTACACAGGTTTTAGCTGTGTGTGATCTGTTCAATTCCATCATGCATCTTCCTAAAAGAGGGCAACAACATTGGACTTGCATATCTTTCTCAACATTTAAAAAAAATACATTATAAAACATATATTTCTTTTATTTTAAATCCTTCAGAAATAAGAAAAGAGATAGACCTGCTGCCACACACCTCAACAAGCCCCTGTAATTAGCAGGGAAAAGTAGGATCAGCGTGATTTGTCCAGGTCACACCCCCAACATGTTTCTCCCTGCCTCAGGGCTTAATCATGGAGGTTGAAATTTAGCAAGTTTTTATCATCTTTATTGCCTTGCACTGTTGAATGTAATTATTTTCAACTGATTTTCTTTTAGTGGAAATTCACTTAATGCTTTATCATATCAGTGCTCCTTGCACACAGCACTTTCATGTGAGAAAGAGGTTGATACCATCACCCTGTGTAACTTCTGATATTATTCAGCATGGAGCTTATACATAAAGCGGAGTTTCAACCACATAGCGATAATTATTTTTTCAATTCATATATTTACATCATAAGATGCAATAATTATTATTCCTAAGCATTGCGCTGCTAAAATGTATGTTTTATAAGAAAAATCACCTTATAGTTTTCGTTCTTGGCATTTCCCATCTTGCTTGTGGGCATGTGAAGCCAACAAGCATAATCTTTTGGGATTCGGTGCTGCTAAATATCCAGCATGCACCGCCCGTTCTTGCACATGCGTAGTATGCTACACTCGCAGCGCAGGAACAACGGGCGTCGTCTTCTGAAATACCTGCCCCCATTGTGATGGCTGTACATGTCTTGTGTACTGACGCTGTAGCAACAATAGCAACTATACACTGGTTGCGCTCTTTTAAAATGGCATTTGTCAACGTTTTGTATCGCGCCACTTCCGGTTTTCAAATCTCATGATGATGAGCAGCGGCGATCCACATTGACTCCTGGGAATTATGACACTAAGCTCCCAGGAGACAGTGCGCAGCAGGAAATGCCAGGATTAGCCATGGGTGGGAGAAGGTGGAAGTGAAATTGAACAGCTTACACTTATGGTAAGCTAACAAATTTTTTTTTTAAATATTGACCAATAAAGATAATATTGCCATTTATATATTAAGATTGCATTTATTAAGTGGGTGGAACTCCGCTTTAATTTGAAGAGCAACTCCACAGTGGAGGATCCCTGAGACTGTTATTACAAGTAGGTTACGGAGAGGGGTGTTAAAGGACTTAACCCTTAAGTGAGCAGACTTTATTACCTTAGTAAATCAACCACAGTCACTGTAAACATAATTTTTGCTCTTTGGACTGAATAAAATTATACAGTTAACATTTTTATTATATTACTTACTGTGCATAAATATATGAATGTTCATTTTTGCTTTAAAAATGTATTGATTTTTTTTTTCAGGACTTGAATGATCTTCGTCTTTTGTACTTGAACAACAACAACCTGGACCACATTCCAATACCACTTCCAGACAGCTTACAGGCTCTTCATCTTCAGGTAAATCATTCATCATCTGTGAATGCCTTGGAAAGAATGTGTGGTATATGAGGGCTAGGCTTGTTATATTTCATTATTTTTGTATTAAGCTTTTTTAGCACTATGATGGACCTGCAGAAATATTTTTCCTTTGCTACACAGATCCCAATAGAGATTTTTTAGTACTATTTTAGTAATAGAAATTTTGAATGCAGGCACAAATGACTTTTAAAAGCCATGCATCAGGTTTTAACAGTTAACAGGGTTTGTACCTAGCCAACACTGGCCATGGCCCAGCACAGCAGGACTGTCAGGTGTGCAAAGAACTGCTTGCACATTTTGTGCTGCTCAGTCAGTGCAAAAAAAAGTTGTGTATTTGTATCTAAATCAGCTTTTTTATGTTTATTTCAGTATGATAATAAATATGTCTCTGGAAGCTTGTTTTGGGTCTGCTTGTATCCTAGTGAACATATCTGTGATTACTAGTACAGTAATGGTGCTGAGTATGGCTCTGCCCATTATATACTGATTTGACCTCTGTATGTACGATCTTAAAGTGTTTGTAAAGGTTTATTTCTTTTGATAAAATTAACAAACATGCCTATACTTACCTGCTCTGTGAAAGGGTTTTGCACCAAACAGCCCTGATCCTCTTCTTCTGGGGTGCCTCGCCGGCGCTCTTGGCTCCTCCCCTTAATTGTGTGTGCCAATGACACAGACAGCGACACTCGGCCCTGCCCCCCAGCCAATGGCTCCTGCTGCTTTCAATCTGTCCAGAGCCACTGGGCTCATGCACATTGCTGGATCAGATTGGGCTCAGGTAAGAATAAAGGGGGGGGGGTCTGGGGGTAAGCTACAGCACAGACATTTTTTCACTATAATGCATAGAATGCATTAAGGTGAAAAACCTGAGACTACAAGCACTTTAATATAATTCAATTATTTAAACTCAAGAACAAAGTATAATATATAGCAGCTTTCTAGTCAATATTCTTTAGTCAATATTTTTTTTGCCCTAGAAAATGAGACTGTATCTGTGAATGAGAGGAGTGTGGTGACTGTCAGTCACTGTTCTTTGCTCTGCCCCTCCAGCACTCACTGAAGTGCTGGGCTGGAGAAGGGGCAGGAACAGCTGTCTTCAGCTCTCAGCTGCTTGCTGGCCAACTGTCAATCAGGCAGCTGGGAGGATCCTGACAATATGACCAGGATCCTTCCAGAGCCTGTAGCGACTTTGTGACATCACCCGACAGTGGGCTTTAGCTTATCTGGGTCACAGGAGACCAAACGTATGTGCACTCCTGTGACCCAGAAAAAAATTATGATTAAAAATGCTTTGCCCATACTTCTTATTTAAAAATGTTTTATCCCCCTACCTACTACCTACTCTGCTAACCTGTATAAAGATCTGTATACTTACCTATTTCACTCCTCTCTGGTCTGGTCATGTGATCCTACATCCCTGGCTCCCTCTGTCAGTGAGTGGCTGTTGTAGGAGATGGAGTGCAGACAATGGTTGGGCTATGGAAGCCTGCAGTGTGATTAGAGTGTCAAGAAAAAAGTTAGTATAAAGAAAAAATCCTTACAGAGAAGCTGACAACACTGGGCCTAGGGCCTGAATTTCTCAAGCCCTAAAGTATGTGAAAATGAAACACACCCAAGGTTAGCATGTGTGGAACAAACAATATTATATCCAAACAACAATATGAAGAAAACATTTTTTTTTCTTTTTTTTTAGAAAAAGCAGTGTCTGCAAAAAATAAATAAAAAATGGGTGATCTAAACTTACACAGTTTATTTGATGATATCATTTTATTGCAAATGACACAATCCATATTCATTTTGGTCCAGTTATTCTTGTGTTGGTTGTGGGGCCCCACTAGTGTACCATTTAAAACTTGAATTCTAAAGACAGGTGCTCACTTTTTATTTAAATGGAATCATGTGTCCATTTGTATGGAAGCAAAAAGCAATAATTTAAGGATTTTGGTAAATGACAAAATTGTGACCTTTGGATATATATATATAAAATAGCCTTTATTTGCTTCTTTTTAGTCTGTTAATTATAGAAATAAAATGATTTGGTATATCTGTTTGATACATAAAAAAACTGTTGACCCTCCTAGAAACCTTGTGAGCTGATAACATTCAGTACTAATTGTCATCAAATACATTGCTCCCAGCTATTATCATATGTAATAAAAAAAGTGAGTGGTGAGACATTTCTATTACACTTCCTGTCCTGGGATGACTACACTGCTTGCTTGCAGTACAGATAGCCTAATTGTTTTCTGCAGTCTGGCCTAAATACAGTTATTATACCAATACATATATACAGTGGCGGCCCGCCCATATGGGCGCACGGGCGCCGCCCCCCTCCCGCAGTCACAAAAAAAATAAAAAATTAAAAAAAAATTAAAAAAAACGGGCCCTTTAAGAACTTTTATTTGGCTAAAATGTCATTTTGACATTTTAGCCAAAGTTCTGGCGGCCGTCTATAGAGGGCGCTGCAGCGCCACCCCCTCTCACAAAAAACACACGTTCAATGCAAAGCATTGAACGTGTGTTATTGCTGCCAGCTGCCTGGTCTATTCCTATAACCGGACATAGGGTGCCGGTTACCTGAATAGCGGCAGCTGGTTGGCTGAGGGGAACTGCCTATCAAAGCCAGCGGCTCTGATAGGCTTTTCCAGTACCGCCCTCCGGCTCTCGAAAGTCTATACTCGGAGCGCAGGAAATCTGCGGTCCTTGCATTAGACTGACACCTGTTTCAGCCAATCAGGTTCCCGGATTCTGGTTATCAGGAACCTGATTGGCTGAAGCTTCTCCACGGCGGCAGAAGACATCGAGGGAGGACATGGAAGCGTCAGGTAAGTGTTTTTTTTAACAGGGAAAGGGGCATCATGGGGCACAGTGGCATCATGGGGCACAGTGGCAGCATGGGGCACAGTAGTGACAAAGGGCACAGTAGTGACAAAGGGCACAGGGGCGACAATGAGCACAGTGGCATGGGGCACAGTGGTGACAATTAAAGGGCACAGTGGTGACACTTGATGGCACAGTGACTCCATATGATGGCATGGCACAATGGTGACAATTGATGGCACAGTGACTGCATTTGATGGCATGGCACAATGGTGACAATTGATGGCACAGTGACTGCATTTGATGGCATGGCACAATGGTGACAATTGATGGCACAGTGACTTCATTTGATGGCATGGCACAGTGGTGACAATTGATGGCACAGTGACTGCATTTGATGGCATGGCACAGTGGTGACAATTGATGGCACACTGTTGGCGTTTGATGGCATGGCACAGTGGTGATAATTGATGGCACACTGGTGGCGTTTGATGGCATGGCACAGTGGTGACAATTGATGGCACAGTGGTGGCGTTTGATGGCATGGCATAGTGGTGACAATTGATGGCACAGTGGTGGCGTTTGATGGCATTGCACAGTGGTGACAATTGATGGCACAGTGGTGATAAATGATGGCACAGTGGCTGCATTTGGTGGCATGGCACAGTGGTGACAATTGATGGCACACTGTTGGCGTTTGATGGCATGGCACAGTGGTGATAATTGATGGCACACTGGTGGCGTTTGATGGCATGGCACAGTGGTGACAATTGATGGCACAGTGGTGGCGTTTGATGGCATGGCATAGTGGTGACAATTGATGGCACAGTGGTGGCGTTTGATGGCATTGCACAGTGGTGACAATTGATGGCACAGTGGTGATAAATGATGGCACAGTGGCTGCATTTGGTGGCATGGCACAGTGGTGACAATTGATGGCACAGTGGTGGCGTTTGATGGTATGGCACAGTGGTGACAATTGATGGCACAGTGGTGGCGTTTGATGGCATGGCACAGTGGTGACAATTGATGGCACAGTGGTGGCGTTTGATGGCATGGCACAGTGGTGACAATTGATGGCACAGTGGTGGCGTTTGATGGCATGGCACAGTGGTGACAATTGATGGCACATTGGCTGTGTTTGATGGCATGGCACAGTGGTGACAATTGATGGCACAGTGGTGGCGTTTGATGGTATGGCACATTGGTGACAATTGATGGCACAGTGGTGGCGTTTGATGGCATGGCACAGTGGTGACAATTGATGGCACAGTGGTGGCGTTTGATGGCATGGCACAGTGGTGACAATTGATGGCACAGTGGTGGCATTTGATGTCATGGCACAGTGGTGACAATTGATGGCACAGTGGCTGCATTTGGTGGCATGGCACAGTGGTGACAATTGATGGCACAGTGACTGCATATGATGGCATGGCACAGTGGTGACAATTGATGGCACAGTGGTTGCATTTGGTGGCATGGCACAGTGGTGACAATTGATGGCACAGTGACTGCATATGATGGCATGGCACAGTGGTGACAATTGATGGCACAGTGGCTGCATTTGGTGGCATGGCACAGTGGTGACAATTGATGGCACAGTGACTGCATTTGATGGCATGGCACAGTGGTGACAATTGAGGGCACCGTTGCTGTGTTTGATGGCATGGCACAGTGGTGACAATTGATGGCACAGTGGCTGCATTTGGTGGCATGGCACAGTGGTGACAATTGATGGCACAGTTGCTGTGTTTGATGGCATGGCACAGTGGTGACAATTGATGGCACAGTGGCTGCATTTGGTGGCATGGCACAGTGGCTGCATGTGATGGGCACAGTGAGGCTGCAATATTTTTTTTTTCGTTTGCGCCCCCCCAAAAATTTTGAGCACCAGCCGCCACTGCATATATATGTACACAAGCTTTGGAGTGTGGGGATAAAGTGTTATATTGAATCTACCCCTAGAAGGTAACATCCCCAAAGAAAAATATGCAAAACCAAAAATATAAATGGGACTTCTAGGGTATATCAAACACCATTGCATGAAGTATATAAAAGTATAACAATTTTATTCGATATCATATAGATTCAACAAAGAGCGTTAAAAACATATTTAAGGAAGGCAGCCACATACATTTCTGAAAAAATGCATAAAAAAGATCAATTGTAATCTCACTGGAGCTTTAAAATACAGGGACTATATAATCCATGGAAAGAAAGAGAACCCTGAACAAAGGGTAGTACATTGTTGTGAGTGTATATACCTCCAATTGATTGAAGCTATGGTAGGCTGAGTTAATAACATTTCCTTGTAGAAAAAAGATAGGTCAAAAATAAATAATAAAGAACCATCTAGGATATATCCCCAGAACTGGGCTCCACAATGAAAAGCTTACTTAGCTTGTATGTATGGGGTCCCTCATACATCATGGCATGTAACAATGACGGCATTAAGCCTCTATCATCAAATGCTGTGTATATGTATATACTCCTGCTTATATATGCTAGTGCCAATTTCTGTAATAGTGGTGCCTAGACCAGGTATGGGACATACAGTACATACTTATGGTGATCAAAGTTGAAGCAATGTAACTATGAAAAACAGCCATACCTAATCTTCGGCCTTAAGTAAAAATGGTTATAATTTTTTGTTTCAGAACACTTGTGAGGAATGACTGAGGATTGCCTAAAGGTCCCAGTGAACTTTGCTGCATGATTACATTTAGGTTCATATCTGTGTGTGTGGGGAACGTGGGCATATTTGTGCACATTCCCTATCCACAGAGAGACGCAATGCACATTTGCAGAAGTGTGGGGGTGCCAATATTTCCTAATCACAATACCTCTCATGAGCATCTATGGCGTGGCGTGTTTTCACGTGTGCCAAACCACACGATATGGCAGCACCATGTGGCTCAGCTTATAAAAACGGTCAGGGCAAAAGAGAAGAGAAAGAAAGGCGCACCAGCCTAGTGTGTTGCCATTGACAAATTAATAGAATAAAAATTTAATAAAAAACTACTCACAAAGAAAATGACATAACAGGCTTATCGACAACGATGTGGTGGATACCCCTCGAACCACACTCCAAATAGGGGGATTGAGGCATGTCACTGCTGGCTGACACGTTTTGAGGCTACAAGGACCTCTTCATCAGAGCCCAGCCGTGTAGACCCTTCCAAAGGCTCCCCTTTATATACATACATGAGCCTTTATATACATAGAGCTAAGCCAGGCTGAACAATACAGTGGCTCGGTTGCTGCCATTTTGGCGGAGACCGGACACTGGGGGAGAACGGAGTGGGAAGGATGGAAGCAATGCAAAAAAAAAGTAGGGTGGGGAGGGCCAAAAAAAATCAAGAAAAATTAAAATTGAAATAGAATAATAGATATATTTACATTTGCTGTACCATGAATTGAAATAGCACATCATGTAACTGCATTTGGATGACGTCATTGATCAGGGAAACCTCATAATAGGAGGAGAAGGGGAAGAGGGGGGGTGGTGTGTGGATATTGTGATTGGGTGTAGTCCCTGCCAGAATCTCTCGCATGGCCCTCAAATGCTTCTTTCCCTGTGCTTCTTGCAGATGGAGCAGCCCATTGAAATGAATGGGCTACCCTAACCATGACGTGCATGTGCAAATGTGCACGCATAGATCTGAACCCAGCCCAAAACTAGACTAAAGCTGGGGGGGGGGGGCTGTCCATTTGCCACAACACTCTGTGATAGCTAGAGTTTTAGAAAAGTATTTTGTTTAGTGATATTAGTTATTTATTAGAAGAGTATTTATGAGTATCATTTCTATTTTAGGACAACAACATTCAGGAAATGCATGAAGATACTTTCTGCAACATGAAAGATTTTACATATGCTCGAAGATCCCTTGAAGATATTCGTCTCGATGGCAATCCCATTAATCTGAGTAAAACACCGCAGGCTTTCATGTGTCTACCTCGTATACCAGTTGGCAGACTGGTCTAAAACACCAGAAATTAAGTCAGGGAGACACCTAAATCGTTTACCTGACTTTTTAATGCATAACACTTTGCTGTTTCTAATGAGTACCATTTATATGGTACGTTAATCAATACATTTTTTTTATTTTTTTTTAATGAATAAAAAGCCAAATTAATTAAATCAATTAAATGTACCGAGACCTGGAAAATACTATTAACAAAATGTACATAAAGTACCTTCTCATAATTAATTAGCATTTACTGGAGTTAAGTATTCTGTGATGTCTTTGTGATGTGTTGTGTTGTTGTTTGCTACCTACTAGCTCTTGGCTCACCTGTCTCATCTTGCAGTAAATGTGAAGTATGTTACACCTGAACTAGAGATGTACATAAAGGTTATTTGTTGTTTTACTTTAGCCTAAAAAACGTCTGTGTCTTAATATAAGCAACGTTCTGCTAAAATGATTGAATTGACTTTACTTTAGTATGTGTCTAGTAGATATTCCATTCTATGTGCAATAAGAATGCAGTGTAGTTTAGCTGCCATCTGCTGGTCATTTTTCATATCTACTTGCAAATCACAATTTTCAAAATGTTTTGAATATAATAATTATGTATGAACTTCAATAAAATTCCTTAGAGTCGGTTCACACTGGGGCGACTTCAGATCCGACTTGAAGTCGTCTCAAGTCGTCCCAAATCGCGCTGTCTAGAAAAATAATGCAAGTGAATGGGAGCGGTGTTAATACACACTACTCAAGTCGCTCCGACTTTTGAAAAGGGTCCTGTACGATTTCAATCCGACTCCTAGGCGATTTGTACCCATTGATTTCAATGGAAGTCGCTTCCAAGTCTGATCACTGTTCAAACTGAGGCGATTTTACAAGAAGTAGAGAGGAATTTACCCAGAAGCCCCCAGGTACTGCACAGTCCCCAGGCTGACCCCACCTTCTTGGCACAGATTGCTTTCAGTTTCAACGTTATCTCTGTATGTACCATGGCTACCAGAGGAGGAAATAGAAGAGAGGCAGTCGATAATGAGTCCCTCATCAGGCTTATAAAAGAGAGACCATGCCTCTACAACAAGAAGGACCCTGGGTACAAGGACCAACTCAAGAGGGACAATGCCTGGCTGGACATTGCTCAGCTGACATACAAGGATTGGGACACATTGTCTGAGACCGTTTGCACTGCCAAATGTAAGTTAAACCTTTATTATATGTCTAATTTCCTTGGCTAGGCATGCTGGTTGTAGTTCCATACAGGCCACCTGTTTGCACAGAGAATGGCGGCATGAACTCCCTCTTGAAGACAGCAAGACTAGAACACACCGGCATCAATAGATCCCCTGTCAGGAACAGTATATCCCCTGCTGGCAATAGTAGATGCCTGTCAGGAACCATAGATCCCCAAACAACAGTAGATCCCTACAGGAAAATTAGTTCACATGTCAAGAACAATATATCCCCAACAACAGTAGAATAGATCCCCCACAACAATAGATCCCTTAGGCCTCGTACACACGATCGAATCTGTCTGCTGAAAGCCGTCTGATGGCCGTTTCAGCAGACAGATTTGATTGTGTGTACGGGCAAACAGACGGATTTGTCCACCCGACAGATTTCAAAGCATTGCTTTGAAATCTGTCGGCTGCAAACCCGTCTGCCGACATGTCTGCTGGATTCGGCGCATGCGCGGAAGTGTTTTACTTCCTGGTGCGGTGCTGTGGCGGCGTCAACGTCACCGCCACGTGACCGACACGTCAGCGTGCTGTCTGCTGGCGGGGATTTTTGTTTGCTCGTGTGTACACGCGAGCAAACCAAAATCCCAGCAGACAGATTTGTTCAAATCTGTCGGACGGACAGATTTGAACAAATCTGTCTGCTCGTGTGTACGAGGCCTGATAGTAACAAAAGTTCCTGCGACAACAATAGATCCATGACAAATGTAGATCCCTAACAGAAACAATAGAACCCCCGACAGCAATAGATCCCTGTTTGGAACAAAAGTTCCTGCGACAACAATAGATCCATGACAAATGTAGATCCCTAACAGAAACAATAGATCCCGACAGCAATAGATCCCTGATAGTAACAAAAGTTCCTGCGACAACAAGAGATCCATGATAAATGTAGATCCCTAACAGAAACAATAGATCCCCGACAGCAATAGATCCCTGATAGTAACAAAAGTTCATGCGACAACAACAGATCCATGATAATTGTACATCCCTAACAGAAACAATAGATCCCCGACAGCAATAGATCCCTGATAGTAACAAAAGTTCCTGCGACAACAAGAGATCCATGACAAATGTACATCCCTAACAGAAACAATAGATCCCTGACAGCAATAGATCCCTGATAGTAACAAAAGTTCCTGCGACAGCAATAGATCCATGACAAATGTAGATCCCTAACAGAAACAATAGATCCCCCAACAGCAATAGATCCCTGATAGTAACAAAAGTTCCTGCAACAACAATAGATCCATGACAAATGTAGATCCCTAACAGAAACAATAGATCCCCCGACAGCAATAGATCCCTGTTTGGAACAAAAGTTCCTGCGACAACAATAGATCCATGACAAATGTACATCCCTAACAGAAACAATAGATCCCTACTGTTTATGTTAGGGATCTACATTTATCATGGATCTGTTGTTGTCGCATGAACTTTTGTTACTATCAGGGATCTATTGCTGTCGGGGATCTATTGTTTCTGTTAGGGATCTACATTTATCATGGATCTCTTGTTGTCACAGGAACTTTTGTTACTATCAGGGATCTATTGCTGTCGGGGATCTATTGTTTCTGTTAGGGATGTACATTTATCATGGATCTGTTGTTGTCGCATGAACTTTTGTTACTATCAGGGATCTATTGCTGTCGGGGATCTATTGTTTCTGTTAGGGATCTACATTTATCATGGATCTCTTGTCGCAGGAACTTTTGTTACTATCAGGGATCTATTGCTGTCGGGATCTATTGTTTCTGTTAGGGATGTACATTTATCATGGATCTGTTGTCGTCGCATGAACTTTTGTTACTATCAGGGATCTATTGCTGTCGGGGGATCTATTGTTTCTGTTAGGGATGTACATTTGTCATGGATCTATTTTTGACGCAGGAACTTTTGTTACTATCAGGGATCTATTGCTGTCGGGGATCTATTGTTTCTGTTAGGAATCTACATTTGTCATGGATCTATTGTTGTCGCAGGAACTTTTGTTACTATCAGGGATCTATTGCTGTCGGGGGATCTATTGTTTCTGTTAGGGATGTACATTTGTCATGGATCTATTGTTGACGCAGGAACTTTTGTTCCAAACAGGGATCTATTGCTGTCGGGGGATCTATTGTTTCTGTTAGGGATGTACATTTGTCATTGATCTATTGTTGACGCAGGAACTTTTGTTACTATCAGGGATCTATTGCTGTCGGGGATCTATTGTTTCTGTTAGGAATCTACATTTGTCATGGATCTATTGTTGTTGCAGGAACTTTTGCTACTATCAGGGATCTATTATTGTGGGGGGATCTATTGTCACATTCACTACAGTGTATAGTCGGCATAGGTGCATCAAAAGCAATTATGCTAAATAGCAACATTTGCCATTTTATTCTCTAGGGACAATGCTAAAATGACGCAGTGCCGAATCGCCAAAAAATGGCCAGGTCCTTTACCAGCATAATTATATACACAGACAAATATGTACTTGCCTTGTGATTGACATCCGGTTATAAATGAAAAATTTGTCCTCAAAACCACGCATCTTCTCATACATGGCCCAGAACTGCCCTCTGTTAGCTCTATTAGAAATTATTGGATGGATCCAATAGCGCCGTCTTCTTCTCATCCTCATCCTTCGCTTCCTTTCTTCCTCTTCCCCTTCCGTCAATACTGCCAAACCAGCTGTTATGACAGCTGCCATTAGGTAACGCACAGGGAGCATTTTGGACACAGAAAAACAGGGAACAGGGAAGAAGAAATGAAACAGGAAGAAGAATGATGTCAGAAGAGCTTAGTAGCTCTGATTGGCCATTTCTGACATTCCCTGTCCTGGAGGAGACTTGTAAATCGCCCCAGATCGCCCCAGGTCGCCTTGTGGTTCATGTTCAAGTCGTGTCGGAATCGCCTCTGAAAGTCGCTTTGAAAGTCGGATCGCCTCAGTGTGAACCGACTCTTATTGTTACAAAGAAATTCACCACAGGATGGAGAAACATAAACATCAATAAAAAAGGCTGAGCCTTAAAATGTAAATGTCAATGGTCAATAATGATGAATGTGAAGCCAAATATTATTTTTGTTTTATATATATACACAGGTATATATTTTCCCAAATATAAAAAAAAGGTAATTTGTTTGACTTACACATGCATTTTGAAACAGTGTTACATCAGGTAAAAAAGATACAAAATAATGCAGTGCATGTAGAATAGAACACAATACTACCAAACATGTCTGACTTGCTTTGCATTATATACTAGAAGGTTAAAACGTACCAATTTATATGCACAATGCATGTAAAAAAAAAAAAAAAAACCTTAAAGAGAGAACATTATTCCAGCTAACCATTGTATATGTCTTAAGCTGACCATACACTAGTAGATTTTAAAACAAAGAGCATTCATAATAAATATATATAAATATATATATATATATATATTAGGGCTGTTACTGATCAAAATTTTTGTGTTTGATTAATCGTTATTTTTTTTTAACCAATTAATCAACTAATTTTGATTAATTATAACGCACATACAGATCCAACTACTTTTAGCTGATTTCCTTGCAGGCTGGTTCCCAGTGCAGCTACCAACCACTACAAAAATGGATAGCAGGATACCAAAAACACACAAAGGCAGCGCTTGATGGGAATAGCATTAAAACGTTTATAGTCTTCAAGTAGGTAACCAAATAAATATTACACTGGAGATAAAATTGAGTAATACCAAACGTAGCAAAAGCAGTCATAAAAACATGTAGCAAAGTATGATACTGGTATAAAAATGTGTACAACGATGCCACTGCTGAATCCAGATGAGGAGAGGTTAACATCAGTCCGTCGGCATGTAGATGTCCCATGAAGGGAACTATCACAACTCCCAGTGGATGGCTGTAGAATCCCAGGATGATAGAGGGAAGTGATAGAGGGAAGTGTAACAGCCCTTGCATGTGGCAGATAGTAAGGTCCCGCCAGCATGCATATATGAAGGCACAGAAAAGGAGCCCTTCAGATGGACATAGCAAGCCCCGCCAGTGTCCATGATGTTACCGGATCTCCGACGGAACTCCTTGAAGACCCAGAAGCAGGCGGAGAGGTGAGTACCAATCAAAAGAATTGTAATCGATCAAAAGGATTTTGATCGATCAAAAAAATTAAAGATTAATCGATCAATTAAAAGTTAATTTGCACAGCCCTAATGTATATATATATATAAAAATTCTCATTTTATGACATGATGAATGTCATTGGAAAGTACTTTAAAAAAAAATTGCATTTACTATTTGATTTTGTAGTGATTGAACTTTCCCGAACGGAAACCGCATTAACAGTCAGAAATTTGAAAATTGAACAAATGTTGCTCAAATGATCACTATCAAATTAAATTCTACTAGTACATGGATAGCTTTAGACACAAGGGGGTTGATTTACTCAAACTGGGGAGTGCAGAATCTGGTGCTGCTCTGCATAGAAACCAATCAGCTTAGAGGGGTTTTGGCTTAAAATTGATTGCAATGCCACGTACACACGATCGGTTAATTCGGTGAAAACCGACCGATGGATTTTTTCATCAGATATTCGATGACGTGTCCAACGCGGTGACGTAAAACACAATGACGTGCAGAGAAAAATGAAGTTCAATGCTTCCAAGCATGCGTCGACTTGATTCTGAGCATGCGTGGATTTTTGACTGATGGATTTCCCCACAGACGTTTTTTTTCTATCGGTTTTTTAACCATCAGAAAATTTTAAAACAGGTTCTATTTTTTTTCACCAATGGGAAAAAAAATGATGGAGCC